>JAYKKI010000028.1:1960000-3457500 GCA_039881145.1 Druceiella hillmani | reverse complement strand
AACGCTTGATATAAGAAATCATAGGAAAATATCAATCTTTAATAACATTTATATTTTTCAATATTTCAGAACGAGTTACTGAAGCGAGGGCTTAAATTACTTTGGTAAAATTAAAAATGTGTTGAAGTCGAATAACTTATTGATTTAATCTGTTACGACAATCTCTTTTATTCATAAAAACTCTGACCCAAAATAGACAAGATTATATAAAAAACGAGGACAACGCGCAGAAATAAATAGGCGGACGGTGTAGGAGTCAGTACATAGCAGTTGTTGGTAAAGTGCCACATTGTTGCCTCGAGTGTCTATTGGTACACATGCGCCAGATGGACTTAAACTTTTTTGCCGCCGATCGCCGAAAGAAGTGCATATCGCGGAACTTCGTGCCTTCTCACGATGGTCTCACGGTGTGTTGCTTAGGTCTCACGGTGTGTTCTTGGAGTTTTGTAAAGTGTGTTGATACTTGAATGTCCTTTTTCGGATCGTATTCCATTATTTAGTGGTCGGATATGCGTATACTCTAGATGTCCTTTTAAAAACGATTTATTATTAATTGCTTGTCGGCCTGTGTTGTTAAGTTCACAAAATCACAATTTCAATTAAGTAAGCTTCGAAGCTCTGTTCAAAAGATCGAAAGTTGTAACAGTGTCATTGTTTTTGTAAATATTATAGTATGATCATTAAAATTTATTTTGATATACCTACATATATATATATATATATATATATATATATATATATATATATATGTATGTTAGTTCACATTCGAGGTATTTGAATGCTGAAATTAATTCGCTGAGCACATTATGGAAATCAAAAATTATATTACATAAGCATGAATACCGAATAACTAAACATGCTCTCGCTTATATAAATGTAATTAAAATATTTATTAATCAATTTCGCTTGTATCATTATTGTAGTCGGAAAAAAAACACACAACTGAAATCTAACATGAAACTTTTGAATCAAAATAAATTTAAAATATACGTTATTAGTTTAAGGAAATTAATCGCATGTATTCTGCACACCTGTCAGTAACTATATTCTGTATTCTGTAATATATATGGGTCCATAGTAATAACGTCTATTTTAAATTTTAGTCAAAGTTTTCGTGTTATATTAGAGCCGTGTACGTTTTTTCCATTATAATAGTGAAATGTAATTCCCAGCCATCCCCTTTTAATTAATATTAATTATTAGACTGTCCTATTATATCGTCAGTTTAATATAATTCTTTAGATCCTTGGAATAGTATTTTTCTTGGACCATTTTTTCTTCCATGCTACGTAGTGCCATGTCCTACTAAGCCAAAAATTTTGCAGTTTTATCAGTTCGTTACTAATTGAAATTCTTTTAAGTGCGCAAATAGGTTTTCTATGCTGCTTCAATGTAATTGATATTGGGAACGGTAATAGTAATGGCAGTCCCGAGAAATTTTCTTGGGTTTGTAATTATATTAATAGGTTCTTCCTTTTCGTTCGTCGGTGGGTTTTAAAAAAAAATTTCAAACGTTTTTTAATTACAACGACTATATCCATCGTAAGTTTTCTCAAAATTTTTATTTTGCTTTTTTTTACTGTACTTTTCGTATTTTAACGCATTTTTTACTTTTGATGCTAATTTAATGTTTAGAAAGTTAGTTTTACTGGCCTATAAAATTTAAATTTTTCACTAAGTATTGAGTACAAGCTATGAGAAATCCATAGAATTTTTCCTTTTTGTGAATATCAGCAATCAAATTCAGTATTGACATTTTTATATAAAATTTTAAAAAATATAGCTCGACGAGATTTCTTTATTAATAAGGATATTAAGTGCTACATCAAAAAAGTATCGGAAAGTATAGTCAGCCCTCTATTAAACTATGGTCAAGTGAATGTATCAGTATCAAAGTGTGAATTATTATGGTTGATTAAATGAAATTACTTTTGTTAATAAGGGATAAGCTTCGGCGAATATCCTCAATACGTGAAGCTCACATATAAAAAATCCTCGTATTATAAAATCCTCGTAAATAACTCAAGGAATAATATTACAGAATGTAAAAAGAACAGAAAAATTGCTAAACTAATATTGACTCACCTAAAAATTTGTTTATTATCCAGAATTTTGAAAGCTTACATTCACAGATAGAATTTTTTTCAATTCGTCTCCCAGTTTCTTAAAGAGAGTTGTAGTAATCTAGCATCCCTACAATAAACAACAGCTTTATTATTTTATAAAATATATTTTTCATCAGTGCAGCTTACTATCAATATGATACATAAGGTATTATTACTGAATAAAATATTCAGGTACATATAAAATCGTGAAATAAATAAAATAAGCAACAACCTGTAAACTATATATAAAATTAGGTACAGAAATCGATACGTTACTTTATAAGGTAACTATGAGAGAAACCATAAAAGAATGAATTTATCACTTAAAATTAGGTCAACTTTGAGAAATTTCACAAACTACAATTTAATTTACAATTGCCATTTCACAATCTGTAACAAAATTATACAACAATCCTTATTCTGTTCATACGTGGATATATTTTGATTTTACCGGAGTGTACACTACATATGCAGTGTAACTCATTTATTTACTCTGAAAATAGAGTAGTTAGTGCAGTACTGTTTATTTCGAATCTAAATTAATGAAGTACGATTATATAAGGTCACATTTTGGTCAGTGACCAAATTTTGAGGAGCGTAAGCTTTCAATCATCGTAAAAAAATTGAATTCCAATTTTTTAAATTTAGGTATGCCCGTATGAATAAAAATAGAAATCTTATTTACCAAAAGACACTTATTTCATACAGTAAAAATAGATAATTCTAATAACATATTGAAGCTTGGGTAAAATAAAGATCCGTTGCAAGGCATTATAACTAAAAGTAACATTGATTATATTTGCGGTTAATTTTGTAGAAATTCATTATTCACAATTAAATGAAACTACTTGATGTAGTATTATTTCTACTTTCTTTAAGTTCTGTACCACGACCTGGGTTTCGTTGTATTACAACATCTTCAGGTTGGTTATTAGCAAAGATGTTGTAATATGAAGATGTTGTAATACAACGAAAGTGAAGATGTTGTAATACAACGAAACCTAGGTCTTGGTAAAGAACTTAAAGAAAGTAGAAATAATACTACATCACGTAATTTCATTTAATTGTGACTAAAATTAACATTTTAAACTCAACACAAATTCTTCATTACGAACTTGGAACATTAAAAGTCAACTGTCACGTGTTAGTGAATGCCAAAATTGTCCTTGTACGCTGGCGCAAGAATTGTACCCTAATCTCGAAAGAAGCGTTAGTTAGTGTGAGCAGTCATTTCTTTTTTTTTTAAAGTAAACGGATGCTTGTAATTTTTTCCGGCTTCTGAGAAATGGAGACAAATGCTTTTGTTTAAATTTTAGCTAAAAAAACTACATTTCAATTCTTGTTAATAATTGTGTAATATTCTTGAACACATCTGAATTCATCTTCTATTCAAAACATTGGAACTTATATAAATTTTTATAGTAAATTTAAAGGCTATATATTCACACTCGATTTAAATTTATGATAAAGTATAAAGATTTTTAGATCGGCGTACAGTTAACATCATTTTAGTAGTTATTGATTTTTATAAAATCACTCAGAAATCAAACAATTGTGTGAAAATTAACAATTTCTCTGACTTTTTAATTCATTCTATGATGGATGTAAATTTTTTTCTACGTAAAGCTTTTATAATCATGTCTGCATATTGGTTGCCCGTGCTCACATAATTCAAGTCTATAGTGCTTTCTTGAAGTTTTCTAATTACAAAATTTACAATAAATTTCCATATGTATTTATCGGTTGTGAAACTCACGGTTTTTATAAAACTTATAGGACTTTTGTTATTCGTATTTAAACATACAGTCTTTTGATCAAATTCACTACAGTCACCTAATGACTGCTTCACTCAGGTCACACAATAACTGTAATATTTCCTCTTAAGTGGCGGCAGAGGCTGCTATGACCTCTTCTTCCATGGTAAACAGGGCCGGGACCATTGTGGCTGACTGGACCGGATGAAAGTACTATATAAAAAAAAGAACATGATCAGTTACAGAGCTTTTGATTTTAATGTCGTTGACACAGTCTGCATCCCTGTAGGCTATTAAGTCCGTAGTATCTGCATTACATAGTTAAAGCAATCTGGGTGCCTTGGTTTGTTGTAGGTATTTCAGTATCTCCCTTAACTGTGTTCAAGTGCGATTCGTCATAACATTGCAGATATCTGCTCAGTTGGATCACTGAAGACATGAGGTTCGGTTTATTCATAGTTGCCGCATAGATCAGCGACACCACCGCTTTTCTATATTTAATCATATCCACTGTAGGGGAGAATGTTTCATCGTAATCAATGCCTTGAGTCAGTGTAAAGAGTTTTTTAAAATGTTTTACACCGGCCGATTAAAATTCGAATTGCAAAGCTCTTGATTGCTAAATGATGTTAGCTTGTATGATTCTGGTAGACCGGAGAGTTTTAAGCCATTCTTCATCAACTGAAAATTTTGCCGTGGTTATTATTCCGTTAATGTAGTCTTCATTTTGATATTTCGTAAATGTTGTCGTATACAGATCTCCATTCGCCCGATGCGTTGTGAAAGTCCTGCATCGTTGAAAGCACGTGTTATGTTGTTCCAGACCTCTTTTAAAGTTCGTGTTTTTTGTACTTGAATATAAAAAGATTTACGTTGACTGTCGATGTACATCACGATTATGACTAACGAAATAATTTTCGTTGTCGCCTTCAAATCGTCTTTCACATTAATTTTTTACAGAGATTCCACAGTTCTCCGTGCTAAAAGTACAAGAATAGTTGGTAGTTTAACAATTTGCACATTCATTATGTCAGTTTAGAAATATTCAGCCTGTTATGTAATATTCAATAATTTTTTTTACTTGAATTGTAAAGTAAAGAATCTACTTTACAATTTAAAATAAAATCGAAAAATATTAAATATAGTTTTCAAAATAAGTCAGTTTTCTGGAAAATTTTGAAACTAATGTAAAGTTAATTTAACAACCGTTGCAGATTTGAACATTATACGATCAATTTATTAATCTTTTCGGTATTTTTCCATACGTAAATATAAAATCAAACAGAAAACGCATAATGGGAAGGTGATAAAAATAAATTTTTCTATAATTCTTTTATAATTGTTGGTTTTAATAGTTCTTTAGTTAAACGAGTGCGTTTCAACAAATACTAAAATTATTGTGTGGGAGATTTAACAGTCTTGTGTGATTTTATATGGCATCCTAGCACTCAGGTATCGGTGTATTTTATATTTATGTATGGAAGGGTACCGACCTTTACATACACAAATATAAAATCGAACAAAAAATGCGTAATGGGAGAGTGATAAAAAAAAGTTTTTCTGTAACTCTGGCATAATTGTTGGTTTTAATGGTCCTTTAATTAAACGAATACGCATCAGCAAATACTAAAATTAATGTGTTAGAGATTTAGATATGTTGTTTCATTTAAGTTAATGGAATAGACGAACGTTTGGAATGTTATAAGGCGTACTTCGAACTTATTTTAACTAAATCATGAAAAATAGGTTCTTTCAAAAATATTTTGTAGAGCTTGTACAAAATTTAACTCCATTCTCGAGTGGTACAATCCGTTTAATTAAATTTTTATTTAAAATGTAGAAGTATCGCTATTGTGGAATAAAATAGCTCTTCTTTTCATTATTAAAAATTTTCACCAAAATTCATGCTTTCCAAGAGGCTCAAAGTTTCCAAATTTAAAAATATAAACATGACTACGCTTAAATATCAGTAAAGAAATTACTTTAATGATAATTAAGCGTAGTCAATATTTAGAAAAAGTGTTAGTCCGATAATTAATATCGGATTTATCGAATCGAAACCGAGCCAGAAAGTAATTTGAAGAAAACAATTAAAATTCGAATTGCATTCTCTACGGAGTCTTCGCGATAAAATTAGAGAAACTTTTTCTACCAACGACATTGGAATCCCTAAATTTTTTTTACATTTTTCGAACTGCGATTATTTATCAGCCCCAAAACGTGCGAACGACTCTGAATACTTGATACGTGCTTAGTTTCACCTTCGGGAAGATATTCACTTAAAATAAGACCTATTCTGGTTGCCAGTAATTTCATTGCGTTCAGAAGTTTCTCTATAATTAAATAAATACAATTCTAGATAAAAACAGATCCGTTCCTATAAAAACAACATTGCGAGAAATTGATTTAAGTACTAATAATCAAATTGAATTACTCACTATTATATTGAATAAGTCTTCCTTCACACCGTTCGGATAATTCGGTCTTTAAAATGTTATGACACCTTAATGTATTACCAATTTATCTGCTTACGATTATAGAATGCTTGTAGTCAAAAGACGTTGAAATTTCTGTTGATATGTTAAACTGTTTATTCTCATTGATCGAGGGCTACTAGCAGAAAGCAATCCTAACGCCATTACAAATTACATTAATATTAACTGCATTATAATGTATAGCAGATCTATGGCAATTTTTAAATGATCAACTTACCAGTTTATAGACATTTTCCAAGACCTTCTGCTTTTTGAAGTATTTTAAAACGAGTACCCAACATTGTTTTTTGAATATTAATCGTATCCAAAAAATTATAATGCCTTCTCAGCTATTATTCAAACTAAACTGTTATGTGTTCTAATATCATATTTATCTATTTAATTTATATACTGGATACTACACTTGTTTCCGCCTGTTTCCGTTTTACCAGAAGTGACCAGAATTATGTATGTGTTTGATTATATTGTTTCAGGCATTTTTCATAGCAGGATCATTTAATATTTTACCTTTTAAAAGTTTTGAAAGTATGAATACCTATTAACAGAGCACATGCCGAGCAAAGACTTGAAATATTTTTCCTCTATCATCACTAGATGTTTGATATTTATTTTATGTACGATTTGTGGTAGCAATTTCAGTCTTATCAGCGGGAACAACAACAAAAGACAGATAAATTTCGCGTTCTGTTGGCTTTTTATTCTTGTATCTGCAATCTGATTCTACTCATTTGAGCAAATTGAAAACTAAAAATAATGGAAGTTAGGAAGAGATAGATCTGAACATGTTGCCATATAACGAAAACTAGATCGCGGTAAATAACGGAAGTTGTTAAATTAATGAATGTATATCTTTTCAGTCCCAGCTCAATGAAACCAGCTCTGTAACTTTTAACGAAGCGATACACAAATCACTGTTGCAACCGGCTTCATGTCTATTCAGAGGTTTACTAAATGTTATTGTCTTCCACCGTCGTTCTAATAATAATATTTTACTATATTTTTAATAAACTAGTATAATTTTCCTTCTAACACTTGTAAAAAATAAGTGATTTTTGGAGCAGTAAATTTCCGACCAGTACAAAAATACATGAGTATAATACTAAGAATGCGTACTTTCAAATTAAAAATAAAATAAATTCTCTAACGCACTAAAGCACGTACCTTTAGTATTTTATTTCGTAGTCAAATAATTTTCCCTAGTTTAAAAAAGGAGGAAATTGTCAGGCTTATAATAAAGCCTCGTTTTCCTACGAGGTTATTTATATTGTTTTGTTATACGGTAACTTAAATGAATCAAGAAATTAAATGATCTATTTATATATTTACGATACTAATACATAAAGCGCGAGACAAAAAAGATACAAAGAGTAGTTGAATAAAATACTGAAAATAATAAACTATATGCTGGTTAATTCTGAAAAAAAAATTTTTTTTCCGCGATAGTTTTGAATCTAAACTCTAGATCGCTATAACCAGTTGAAACTTATAATAATTCTTAGTTCTATTAAATATAGATAACTACATTTATGTTCATTACTTTGCGAGATATAAAGACGAAATTTCTTATTATGTTGTGCTAGTTTATCCAAAGAGAAGTTAATTTTAAAATGTCCATTTTAGTGTTGGATTTATCAATAGAAATATTTTTCATAACCGCAGCCAGCTACATGTTTATGATATACATAATGATTAAAAGGCGCTAAATTTACCTTCATGAACTTTTAAGGGTCTTCAAACCATAAAATGCACGGCTGTAAATCTCGAGTCACATCCATGTTGCGTTACGCCTGCCGCTCACGTCACGCATCATTCGAGCCAGCTCACGCGTCCTCATGTGGGTTTTATAGCCCAGCTATCATTATAGAAATAGAGGTGAAATATACCTCCTTTGCACTTCAGAGATACTTGTCAAGTTGACATATTATCGAAGTGGAGAGTCTTAAGTTATCGAGCTACTGCAAGATGAGGGGATTGAAAAGTGTATTGCAGAAATATCTCAGTGAATTCTAAACTGATCTATGGAGTTGTTTAGAATCAATAAGAATTTAATTGAGGTTTTTTTATAGTACTTTATTTTGATAATAATTATAATATGTTGTGTCGAGTAATTAGTGCTAAATGTTCGAATGATTTGTGCGAATGGAATGTATGTGTGAAATGTTTGTTGATTTATATTCAGGAGTGTTATTAATATACAAAGCGAACTGACGATTATTGGCCCCGTGTGAAATATATTTAGAATAAGCAGAACTCGTATTGCAAAGTATCCATGCACAATTATGCAGGTATTAAAAACATGTGCAGGTTCATATATTTAAGTTCATATAATTTTTTGTTAAATTTTTTGTTATATTTATATTATATTTCATCATCTAACTGGTAAACCTTGGCTAGTATATGTTTGCTAGGCTTATAAATAACATGTATTCCTTGATATAAATGTGGTCCAAAACAATCGCTCTTTTCAGGTTAATGTAGCGAAATTTCTAATAACTGTGCTTTTCAGCGTTTAAGCAGTTTCGACGAGTTATTAGTATTATTAAAAACAATTTTCAAACGAAATAATTTTAGAATATGAAGAAAATAGTGTAAAAATTTGTATATCTAATTTTTTAATAAAATTTACTGTCGCGAAAAATGCAAGCAATGCATTTTCCATTTTGTTCAGAAATCGTGAGTATACGATTTCTGAACAAAATGGAACGTATGAACCACAAATAATACTACAAGATTTTTTTATTTATTTCCGTATGTGAAAAGAATTCTGTCTCCCAATAAATTCTTGTTTCATCGTTCCCAACTAAATACTACAAAACAATACATTATTATTATAAATATAAAGTACGATATCCAAGAATTGGAAATATTAATTATAAGGAAGCAGTAAATATTTTTTCCGAAACCAAAAATAAGTATCTATTCATTGTACTGGAGATTCTTCAAGCTTCACGATCATTTTAATTATCCAAATCCAAAAAATCCTAGAAATGAGTATTTATAAAAATATTATTCTCTTTAAATTGGTTTAAAATCACATATTCTGTTTAACAACATTGTGATATTTTATGCCGCGGTAATTGCATTTTTAGTTTTGACTTATTCCTCAGAATAAAAAAACGACTTTGCCGTTCAAATATCGCTGTCGATAACAGGCCCACTTTTTAGACCATAGTGGACTGAATTGGTTTATAGGCAAAGAATATATTAATATTTGGTTATATTAGTAATTTTTAGACTTATGTGAAAACTATGAAATAATGAAAATATTTCGTAATACCTAAAATTGAACATTTGCGATTAAAACGCAATAATATTTTTTTTAATATAATAAAATAATGGGAAGAGAAGACAATATGGAGAATAAGCATTGGTAAAACAAACATGATTGTTAAACATTTCTAGATAGAGTTTATTGGTGAAATTACCTTTCAAAATATATTTCGAAATTTTGATGCTATTTTATAGCTATATCATTAAAATCTGTTTCTGAAATAAATGTCTTAATAACATATAGTGTCACTATTTAGAGTTTTTCAAAATATGAATTTGTTATTATTATATGGCGTTATATTAAAAAATATTCATATTTTTGTGTTTAAATACTAGCGCAACTATAGCTATATTAAAATCATTGTACCCTTTTTTAAATGCTATTATGATTTTTTTTATACAAATCCTAACATTTTGTTATGATATGTTTTTTAAAATAATAAAGTATTAAACATGAGTATTAAGATTTACAAATTATTAAGTAATTTGTATTCAGTGCTTCTATTAAGTAATTTGTATTCAGTGCTCTACAAATTATTATGTAATTTGTATTCAGTGCTGTTCTACTTACATAAACCCTTTCATAATTTTATGCCATGTGTTGTTAAACAAAACGCTTTTCTGAAAATTGTTAAATATAATTGTTATCCCATACCCAATAAGGTTACTAACTTTTTAAAATGGGTTTTTGTAGTCTTAATATCTGCATTTTCATTGTTATTTATTGAGATTTACGAGTGGATCTGGTTAATAGTGGCTGTTGCGCTAGGCTCCAAAATATTGATTTCAAACTAAAAATATTGGTTTACTATAATATGATAGGCTATAATTTTAAAGTTTTATTGAAAAAATAGGACTTTTAAAAATATGGTAATAATATAGTCCTTCTTTTATGCTAATGTTATGTAAGAACATAAATAATAAAGATATAAAATTTTATAATAAAAAATCACATTACCAGAGGTGTTCTTCTCTTCAGAGGATTTCCTATCCTCCAAAGACATTGAATATTGTGAATGAAATATTACAAGTACTAAAATATTGCTTGTAGGATTTACGCATATGGAGTATAATATTCGAAAACATAATCTCGATTCGCCATTACACGAGCTTAACGACGAATTTATTCACAGCATTACCCGAAATCACGGGAGCACTTTGCCTTTACTCACATTTCACTCCTTTCGTATCGTACTACAGTTTGCAGCGTAAATCTTCAATCAAATAACGTATTAAGATAATGAGTTTTTCGGCAATGAAAGTAAAGGTATACAGTACATTTTTTATGTACTTCATTGTTTAGATGAATTACGTTATATAGTTATATTTCAAATTATGAAAAAACAAAGTTTTGAAATCTAAACCAAAACATTTGCAAAGTAGAGATTAGAAATTAAAATAAAAGGTAGAATAAACTTTTCAAGAAAACTGACGTGCCAAACGACAACTTTATAAGCCATGTAAATGAAATATTAAATGGGAATTTCAAGTGTACAAAAGATGTCCAGGCGAAATTCAAAAAAGGTCTTATAGGTAGTCAAAACTACATGAAGTCGAACATTATAGTGTGACATGTACGAAATTTCCAGTTTTTTAAACTTCTCTACAAATTTGTCGAATAAAACAAAACAAAGATCAGCATTGAAAGTCAAGCATAAAATATTGAAGTATCACGGTAACTCTTAATTTCAATCGGTAACTCTTAATTGAATCATTATTAAAGAAATTGTTTATGGAGTATAAACAATTTAATTACTTTTTACTATACTTAGAACTCGAAGTGTTCTTACACTGATTAATTTGTTAACATCAGCATGTACTGTCATGATTTAAGTAATGCATGTACTTAATACTGAGACAATATCAATATGCACCTCAGCAACACAAAAATAATTATATTTTTAGTCACAATTTTGAATTATGCGTTAATATAATAAAATCGAATAAAATATTATTACTGTTGCTACTAAATTTCAATTATGTGTTACGAACAGTTTTCTCTACAATAGTGAAAGGGTGTATGTCACAAAACTTACGGGAAGAAAGGAGAATATCGCATGATTATTACCATGTGGTGCTTGCTACTATGGCAAGCAATGAATCGCATTAATGTATATTTTTGGACAAGTTATTTTTCTGAAAACAATAATTCACACCAAAAAATAAAACCATCCCATTAACAATAATAGAGCAATATTTTCTGCAATGACATCAATAAGTAATATTATTTTTATTGAAACCTGGGCTAAGTTTAATCAATTTTAAGAGTGTTATACATTTCGATGGCACCGTGAATAGATTGATAAAGTTTATAATCTGATACATTGACAAATAAAATAATTTTTCATCCGTACTAAATATGAAAAAAAAGTTCTTTTCATCCTTTCGAAATAATTACATTCTGACCAATATTTTCCCAATTTCAATTTAAATTTCCAATATTTAATCTCACTGCATACAGACAAAAATATATTCCTATAGAGAAAGGTTTCGAGTTAAAATGTTCAATATTAAACTTACTAGATCATAAAATATTTAATCTGTGCTGACGTGAAAAGGTAACATCGTACAACCCTTAATCAAGTTTCTACTAAAATATAGCATTGTGTTGTTTATATAATAAATTTTATAAAAACAACTTGCTGCATTTTATTTTTGCTTTTGTAATTCTTATGGATTTTTCTACAACTCAAGGTACCAAATCAAAGCCGGATATTTGAATAAGTTAAATGGAAGTTATTTGTCTCCTATATACTGTTTCTCATCATTATCAATATATAAAACTTAAATAATCAAAAACTCTATAAAATTCACCTTTTTGGCTGGCATTTGCAATCGACTTTTTTTGAAAGTAATTGACATGTATTTTAGCTTAAGAAGTTATTATAATAAAAATCAAACACTGGCTATATTTTTTGTTATAAACCATAGTATAAAAACCACATAAAAATATAAAACATAAATTTTAAAAAGAACAAGGTATATGACATTATGTAAAAAAAAAATCATTCCTGATTAAAGGTACTTACAAAGCGGCAATATTTTAATTTCCGCAGTCTGAAGTTGTTGGGTCAGGAAACTTTGAAAGGTACTGGATATCGTCGGATTAAACTTTCGCAAGAATACTAGTCCCAGTTGAATTTACAATTAATAAAATATCGTTTGCATTTAGCAGGAGTCTTACGATAGGCAAGATTCCACTTGCTTACTAATTATCCAGCCTGTGCCTTGAGTTCATGTTACCGAGGAAAGTATTAAAGTAGAATATTAAAATATAGATCGATTTGTTTTGAAATATATATGTGAAGGTTGTCAATTGAATTTTTATGTCATTTTCATTTAACTAATATTGATTTCTGTCGAATCAAACTGAAGTTTATTAATGTTAATTTCTACGAAGCAATAACAATTCAAAATTTGTTTTATGTTTTGGATATTGCATATATATGGATATTTATATCACTAATTTAAAGTGAGTAAAAGCCTGAATAATAAAAATATTTTTATTACTCGCTTGATAATGATGGAAGTAAAAATAACTTCAAAATATAATGTATTTAAGTAATATTTGTAACTTGCATATATAGTAGTAAATAATAACTTTTGAAATTTTACTAATTTTTTTCTGAGTTCTCGTATAAAATTAGTGAAATTAGCAAAATATTTCAAGATCGTAACGGCTTCAATGGTATATTTCCTTAGGGTGTATTTGTTTTCATGTTTGTTGGATTGCAAAATTGCTTAAAACCAGACGGGAATGGATTAATTAATCTTGCAGACCTACAGAGGCAGATAAAAGATTAATTATTCTTAGAAATCTCCTCAAAGCTTTAATGTTTACAAATAAATGAAATTACGTGATGTAGTATTATTTCTACTTTCTTTAAGTTCTTTACCACGACCTAGGTTTCATTGTATTCACATCACGTAGTTTCATTTAATTGTAAATAATGAATTTCTACAAAATTAATGCCAAATATGTTCCAGTTTTTATGTTCTGTCTGATTTAGCCTGAAAACCTTGAAAATAAGCCAAAGGCTAACGGTGGTTGTACAACTGTTATGCGTATATGTGTATTTTAGGAATCGATTTAGTTTTTAATCCGTAGAATTGGACACTTGATCGTGGAAAAAAATGTGTCAACTTCAAAACGTTACAAATATTAGATTAATTACACAAAGAATTTTTTTGCATACACAATCGTTCGATTTTTCCGAATGTTTTTAGTGTTCAGTTTTTTCGTATCGTATAGGTCCATAAACTAAATTCATAGGTATATTATTAATGAAAATATTTCAGCAATTAATTTATTTAATTTTGTTAACAAGTTGATTGCAGAATTAAGTTTTGTAATTTTTTTTTAAATTGACGTAAATACACGTGATTCTATTATAATACATTGTTTGCCCAGAATTTACTGAAATTTTAATTATTTGTCTTATAACTGATATTATTATTTGTTCTAAAAATCTAGATCGTTTTTTTTCCTTTTTACAGTTCCGTAAGATACTTGAAATAGCACGATTTGCTCACATACTAATTATTGATTGATCGGACTTAACAACTTATAACGAGAATACAGACATGATCGAAAATATAACAATGAGCTTAAAGTTTAAATTAAGGTATGATTTTTATTCTGGTCATAAATACTTAGCAAATATATACGTTATTACTAAAAAAACTATGTTGCGTCAATATAAAATCTAGATGAGCGAAAAATCATTTTAGCATACGGTTTAAAGAAATTTTAATGCTTCGAATGTATTTAAAATCAAGCATTTATATTTTGTTATTCCTATTGGAACGTATGGTAAATATAACATTAATTTAATATCTATGCTATTAACACAAACTTTAGGGTTTTTATAGTTCCAAAACTAATGAAGTTGAATTATTCATTTAAAAGTACTCCTGAAAACATATTTTCAGGATATTTTCCCGAATCATATATAGTTTTAATTGGAAATAGGATGGGGATAAATTGCAAACCACTTCGAAGCTTAATACTTTGTAAACGGAGCTAAAAAATTAAAACTATTAAGTGCAACCTAAAATTCATTTTAAAAGAACATACTAATCATGTCCCGCAGAAGCGAGTATGCTGACTACCATTTCTCAATAGGGGTAGGTATCTGAAAAAATGGATTTTGGTTGCTATATATTCATCGAGGTCTTCATTTGAAAGCATAATTTGTATCCGTTTCATGCACGTCGGTCTAAAATTGCAGAAACTACGCGGTTGTGATAGATGGATGGATGGATGGACATACACATGATAGGATAAAATAATAACGATTTTGCCTTTCATTACGGAACCTTAATAACATTAAAGTTTGTGTTACAAATTTATATTAAATTTCATTTTGTCGATTCATGCACGCCACACTTCGCTAATATTCTGAGTTGGTAAATATTTTGTTTTGAATTTACCAAACTTTCCTCGACGTCCATATGAAAATTAACTGCGTGCCTGTATAGTAATGCTTGAAAAACCTTTTTTTTATTTAATTGTGATACATCCATTTTATAGGTCCATTTTTTAGATCGTCCAAAGTTTCTCTTATTTTCCAAAACTACTTTTATTTTACTAGACCATATTTCTTTATCATGTCATATTAAGTGCCAATCCATATCCATTCAAGTCTTGCTATTTTATCCATAATATAGTTTACTCCGGCGTATTTCATTGTTGCATATTATATTTCTCAAGATGATTCTCAAAATCGCTCGCTCCATGGTTCGGTAAATAAATCATAGTTGCTGTGCACTCTTTTGGTCATTTCCATAGTTTCCAAGCCATTTGTTGCCACCGGTAGAAAGCAACTATCATAGATTTGTCACTTTAGATAGATTAGTATATTTTTATCCCTCAAATGAAACTAAGTTTGTCTAATGCTACCCATGATTGATGAATGAATGTTTTAATTTCCTCTCTTAAAGTGTCTTTAAAATGGTAAACGTAAAATGCGTCCGCATTTTATATATACTAGACACGTCCACGTCACATCACGTTATCCGCCCACACCATGCTTCGTTCGAACTAGCTCACGTATCTTTATTGGGCTGTTGTTATAGTAATGGCATTATGTTCGTCCTCCGAGAGATATTTCTCAGTCCATCAGCGAAACATTGTTAATTTGGAAATTCGCAAGCTGTTTCTTTTATTTGAATCAAATCTTGCGATAGACTAAAATGCCTTAGTGACTTAAGGAATGCTGTGGATAAATTTAACACTAATTATATTATGACTTTGGTTATTGTACTTTAACTTGGCAAGATATTTTAAATATGATTACTTTTACTGCTTTGCATGGGTAATAATGTTTGTAAAATGAGTTTATGTGCAAGTAATTAATATTGTGTGTATATATATTTATATATATATATATATATATATATATATATATATATATATATATATTGACTGACAATCGAGTTCTTCTACACATTTGTACCGGTGGTACCAATTCAAACGATAGTTTTTAAAACATCCACTGCTAACGTAAAGTTTCTTGTTACGATGTTTATCGGCAAAACAAATTATTGTAACAAGGAAATATATGTGTAACTGGGTGGAGTTGAGACATTTAATCTTAGTCACTATTAGTGTAATTGCATTATCAGACTACTGTTATTTCTTTCTCATTATATTGACAAAAAATAGGAAAGGGTGTGTGACTGTCATTCGTGTGAGGTATTGTATAGCATGCTATTCTAATAAAATATTTAATGCTATTTATTTTAAAATTAATAAACCTTAACTTTATTTCCCTAAATTTAGTTCCACTAGTTTTAATCAATAATAAAGGAAAAGAAAAAACCAGTCCGGCAAGAGTAGAATTCCCACCACGGTGTTTCTATTTATAAATATAAATGTTTTAACTTGTATATGTACTTAACCTATAATAGTTGCAAATAAACTAAATTTTAATATTTTTTATGCAAGTAGGATTACACACAGTGGTTTGAATAAATAAACGCACTATTAATCTGAAGTTCATTGAAAATAAGTTCAAAATAGTTTTTCTAACCAAAATTTCCAAAAATCTAAAAAATAACGGCCCTCCCTCGAGATCTCAGAACTTACTTATATATAAAATGTAATAAAATAAAACTTATAAATATGGAAATCGAGGTATATGTTAATTATCAGTTTCATATCAGCGTTTTACTTGGAATATTGTCTTTGCTTCATCAAAACATTACATCAAACATTACATTCAATTAATAATTCACATTATTTCTTTAAGTAGAATTTGGTAAACATAAGGGATATTAATTACAATATTCAATTATACCACAAATTACCAAACGATCAAATACAAAACAAAATTGTCTGGACACGGTTTATTATCTCACTTACTGTTTTATTTTCCATTCAACATAGCCAAAGGTCAACCGTGATTTGGAATTCAATTCGAAGATTTTTCATCTATGATTTTAATGGATTGAGTTCATTGTGCATTCTTGAAAAGTCTATTTTTTAAATACTCACAGACTTCTTGCCATCTTTCAGTTCAATTCATTGAAGTCCTGTCTATTGCATTGAAAGTTGTTCATGTGAATGAACTTATATTGCATTGAATGAAGGGACTAAAAAATTAAATACATCATGTATTTAATTTTTTTCAGATATTATTAGATTTTAATAATATACTCAACTTTAAAAATTATGATATTTTTATTAAAAAAAAACTAACCCAACTGTCTAAGTTTAAATTGACAAAAAATTGAATATAATATAATCTTTGCTAACTAATATTGTTTATACCATATTTCGTTGTGTTTAAAAATATTCGTATATTCAATTATGAAAAAATATTTTGCACACTATTTAGCATCAGAATGATTATCAGATTGTACTCATACGTGTTTCATAAATGACATTCCATTTTGTTTTTTTAAATAGATTAATAAATTTGAGATTTAACTTTCTGAGGGAAAAATGTCTCGGGTTTTGCATAGAGTGGCATAATAATTTATATTTACATTAACTCCGTGTACCTAAGATTGTTTGACCGTTTTAAGACTAATGGAGCAGAATTACTTAAAGTAATTTAATTTGAAAGTGTTTACCAAAACCTAGTATTGATATTTTTTCTGAATTATTACATCACTTTACTTTAAAATTAGAGACATGGGGACACTCTGGAAATGATCTTCATGCTTAATATTTCGATACTTAATAAATGAGGCCAAAACTTCAAAGAAGTAAATAAAATCTGCAAATACGGAACCCTATAATTGTCTTCACACAAAGTAGTGTAGACATTTAAAAAGGGTTCCGTGTTTACATTAGCCAAACGTGAATCCCTAAATACAAGTCTTTATTTTGTATCATGTCAACTCAAACTTTTTCGTAAATAAAAGGCAAACAATTTCTTGTATACTAATCGATGGTAACCGTTCTTTTATATTTTAGAACAATTTTAATATAATAACTTATCTATCAGAAGAACGAGGTGACAACTTTTTTTAAATTATTTTATCCTTTTTTCACATATGTAGCCAAGTTTTCAGAAGACGGAACCCGCTTTGAAGATTACCTCTTAGTTTCTTCTTCGTAACAGTATGTCGTATTAGTAACAGTATAACAGTATATTGTCACCCGTGACGATGTCATTTAATACAGCATTTCAATTGTTCTAACATTTTGCGTACGACAGTGTTTTGAGCTTCGGTCAAATATAGGGTATCCAAGCAAAATAAGGCTTCTTAATGCCTAAATATTCATATAGAACTGTATTTACGTAACTTATACCAATAATTAAACTTATCTGAATCTGCTATTATGATACTTTCTTGCAATTTTTTATCAGGAGCCGCACATCATTGAGAATATCTTCAATTGTTACTGTTGACGACGTCCACCCCATAGATCATTGAGATTATTTCGATAAAATTTGAACTCGTTGTAGCAATCAAAAACAGAAGGGCGAGATAAGACTTCATTAAAAATGCCAATCGCAGTTGATCGTACTTTGTTGTTGATTGATACCGGAAAGAAAATCGTAAAAATTAATCCAATAAATTTTCTCATATTAAGTACATCTAAGTGTTATACGTATAATTTCTAAATTTTCCAGTTCCAAGAACTTTCAGTACAACTCTCATATGTTCGTAAGTTTGCATTATTGTGGCAAAAGAAGGTTTCTTTTTAAAAGTCATCAAATATTTATATTAAATAATACGTAATGTATAAACCCCTAGGCAGAACAAAATATTACGAAATCGAATAAAAAAAATACATAACCAAGGTATAAAATTTATAATAAGAAATTTAATAAATAACGCTGTAATTGAGATAAAACTTTATTTAACCAAGTTTTAATGAGTATAATTCTATGAGGTAATTTGTGCTCATTACACGTTGTTAATGTCGGCAACTTGTAAATATTCCTTTTCAAATCTTTTAAACCCTCATTGACATTCTTCCGTAAACAAACAACGAGCTCGGATAAAGTTGAATGACATCCAACCTAATTGTGTTAATTATATTTTGATCTCGCCTCGCATGTTTGAATTCGAGGATGTAAAAAGGGACGAAAACAAATTGTGCTGTAATTTTTGCATAATTGTCGGTTTGAAAAGCCCATTAATTAAAAAAAGGTAAAATGTGGTTTTTGCAGTTTCATATGAAACTGGCTTCATAATTAGCTAAACGATTCTTTAATACAACGGATTGCATTGATAATGTGATCTTTTTGGGTAACGTAAAGAAGAGCATAATGTTTATTAGAGAGCAAAATTTTACAAAGTTCTTTGATCAAATTAACGCACAATTAATCTTAATTTCATCGAAAGTAGTTTCTATAAAGTTCTTCTAATTTCCTATTTTTATTTTCTTTGTTCATTTTCTGCTTACATGAGTTCAAACATAATGTTAATTTTGTACCATAGATATATTTTTCTTTAATGAATCAAATTATCATTGCCTAAAAGGTTATTATCATGCAAGGAACAATGAAATTAATAGAAGAGAAGAAGTATGTCAGTGAAGTATGCCGTCCCATAATTGCTACTTACTCTGCAAAAAGCTCATATATCGTGAAAGTATCGATAGGTGCATAAACCAAGAGATGCAAATATCCACCAATCACATATTTTACAGTTCCAAAGGCAGTCAGTATTTCAGACCAATTGTTATATTTGCTTGGAAGTGTTATTAAAACTATTCGAATGAAGGCAGAAACATCATCAAGATACAATATTGTACAATTTTAATAATTGTAATATCTGGCTACTTCAATTAAATCTGTAAATTATTCGCAAAATTGTATGATATTCATTTACACGATAAATAAAAGGTGACATAAATTTAAATTGTCCAAGTACGCAATTAGATCATATCCAAGTAATTACTGAAACTCGTTGTTTGAAAAAAAAGTTAATTAATTTTATATCTTTAGTAACTATCACGGAAATGAACTTTATATTAAGAAATGAAGCAAAATGGAACGCAAACATTGAATGTAATTAAACAAGGCAAAAAATGTTCACTGTCTAGAAAAATTAATAATGTAAATTCTTTTTATTAGCAATTTTTTGCATTAAGTTATTACTTTTGGGTCGTATTGTATAATTAAAATAGTCTATTGCTATAAAATCTGAAAATGTCTGAATTGAATAAAAAAACATTTTGTTTATTTTATTCAACTTTGTTTTAAATCTGATATGACCATGATTTAAGACTCAAACTTATAACTTCGAATCAGTACCAATAAAGATTGAGCGGACTGTAAATTCTGGACATTACAGTGACTTTTCAAATACTTTTCCCCATTCATAATTTCCACAATCCCTCTGAAACTGGTTTTATGTCTTAATTCCAATCAACTGATTACTGAATATGCACCTTGCCATGAGTATACTCGGTATGTTTAACCGAGTTATATTACCTTGATATATACCAAGAAATAAGAAATACCGTCTCCTTACTAGGAGATTATGAACAACCAATGAAAAAAGTTATCATATACAGCACGTCTTCCAAAGTTATTTCATTTTATAATTAACGTGCAGAAATGCTGTTAATTGACTAATTGAATTTGATGTTATAATTGAATTTCATAGAATGTTTCATAACAAGTTTACTTCTCGTAGATAATTAAGTTATAACATATATACAAGGTAGAATTTGTTTAATACATAACTCATTTAGTGTCTCCTATTACTGAAAATCACTATAGAATTTGCTGTAATTAATCATATAATGCTAACATGGTTTTTAAATATTCAGTTAATAGTAAACAAATTATTAGCAACTTGCAGTGCTTATTATTTTTTTTACTTTAATTTTATATTTAAATATTTCCCAGTTATCATGTTATGTCATTACAGAAGCCTGAAGTATCATTATGTGTAATAACGGATACATAAACTTATTAAAATTTTAAACTTTGATATACCAAATAGTGTATTTGATTAGGAATTAGATAAGTCAATAAATATTCAAGTAAAGAATATAAAAGAATTGTTAAGAGATGGACCACTTTGTAGTCAAACTAGTTTCACTATATATTTCAAACTACTGCATAATTTAAAAGTGATAATTTTAAAATACATAAGATCGATATTTTGCTGTATTAAGCTAATATTGCTGATGTTTTGTTAGGTATAGTTTTAGCATTTCCTAGAAGTCACTCACTTCAGGTCAATGAAGCACGAGAAGTTAATTATAATAATAGATTAATAGATAATTATTTCACATCAACATCTGTTTCTTTTATAAACAAACGTCATATGTCAGTTTTATAATTAATCACTTAATGACAGTGTTTCTTTTGTTTAAAATGAGTGTTTTTAATTTAAGAAAAAAAATTCACTGCATATTACAAAAAAAAGTTCCCGTTTGCATTTGATTTTCTTTGTGTATGCTAAAAATACGAGAACTACTAAGTGAATTTCGATTTACTTTATACCATTATTTTAAACGTAAACATATCATTATTTCAAAAGGCTATCGCGGAATATTTTGGTGTGTAATGTCATAATTTATCATATAAAATGCCTAAGTTATCGTAATTTTCCAAAAAAAGGCAGTGATAAATCTATGATAAGAACGCCTCTCTCCCGAACGCTGGCAAAACAGTTACATATACATCTATCAATGTAATATACTATAAAGAGCAGATCTTAAAAACTACGAAACAATGTGTCTATCTATTTTACATAGCCTATAGTCAATATTTTATGGGTGTACGAAATACCAAAAACGCACAATTTCTGAGAGCTTTTTGTATAATTCAGTGTAAAGCCTGATAAAATTATAAGTTATACTTATATTTTCCTCATTTAATATAGATTAGTATTGCCCTTTTTCAAATCGATTCCATCGAATGGAAAAACTTTAAAAATTTGTAGAAAAATCAATATGAGTGTAGAAAAAATTTTCGCATGTACGGGAACATGTTAGAAAATTCCAGAAGATTCATTAGGAAGTCACGGAAACTTCTCTAATATTCGAGGAAATATTGGAATGCTCTAGAAATTGTTGAATTTTGGACACGGAATATTTCATAATATTCTCAATTTGAGTTCTCGGGGATTTCGTTCTGGAATATTTCATGAATTCTGAGCGGTGATTTACCGACCGAAACCCTACAAATATTACTTAGAGGGCTATGTAAGTAGTCGGCACTAGCCCTCCTGTTTTTATATGTGGCTCAATCAGGCGTAAGATTAAAGAAAAACCTTCACGTTTTAACACCATCGAAACAAACGTCAAAGATATGAAAAAATTAAATTTTACAAAAATTAAAACGACTTTTATTACGGTAACAAATAGCCACTTGAGCGTAACCAGGACCCGTCACTAGTTTGAATATATAATTGCATTAACTATCACAATTTTCTACCAAGTCGAAAAAGTTTTAAAATGTGGAAATAAATCTTATCACGATTTTTCTCGCACGTAACATAGGAAAAATTGCTAGTTATCAATCAAATTATTTTCATTTAGAATGCTTTAATTGAAATATCAGAAAAGGAAAAACTAACAGTTGAACCTGAAATCAACAGCAAAAGTTCCAATTTTTTTAAGAAAATTATTGGAGCATTCATCGATTCCAAAAATATCATTTGAAGAAAAAGCAGAGTTGAAAATTCCGCTTCTTTATTTTTTTGTGTGAAAACTATTTAATAAAATACTTATAAAAATTCCTCAATTTAAATTCCGTATAAAGGTTTATGCTTATTAACGTTGCCGCCATCCGTTTTTCCGTTGTGTTAACATTTGGTTTTTAGGGTGGCACTTTCTACTCGCTCGTAGCTCTTTGTATTATGTACGTTTAATATTCGCACGTGATTTAAAACGTTTTCGATTTATGACCTATCAGGTTTTTTAATACTACAAAAATGTACCATTTCTCACTTTAACATTTAATATTGCGCAGCAAAAAACAACACGTGCGCACGTGTAAGCGACTTTTAAATCAAAGGAACAAATATTACATATATTTTAAAAAGAAAAAAAATAGAAATTCATGGCAAAATTCTTGTAATAAGTCCTTTTCATATAAGCGGAATACTAAATGACGTAGAAATGACGTATATAAAAAGCATTTGAGAGAAAGGTAATAAGGATTATTTTTGATCCATAATATTGGTCTTGCTCCATAAGAGCTTAATTGATGGTTATTTGACATTCACATTAATTTTTTTAGCAAATTTGGGTTCAATTCGCTGACAGTAATTTTTAGCAATTTTCCTTGTTCAACTTTTTTTTATCCTGTGAGATTCGGACTGATTTACTAAAATTACGATTATGATGATTTTTATATGCTGAAATATTTCATGATTTATTATTTTTATTAATTTTTTGAGCACCGCAGACACCAGTCTGAGTTTTTCAAAATTGTTTTAAAAAAAACATTCCAATACATGATGGTAATTGTCATACCGCTTTGGAAGATTCCTCAATTTGTGTACTTCTTACTTTTATGAATGCTTTTATGCTAAACCTTGTATTGAATTATATTTAATTTTTTTTAAAGTCACACGCTCGCATGGGAATCCTCCCGTGTGAGCGGGAACATTGAGTTCACTTACATCTTACAACCTGTGATAGCCAGCGTGTCAGAATATGGTCTTGCAGGTTTTCACGTTATTTATGTTAACACGAGTAAATCGAAAGTTGAGATAATATAAGGTATCTTAGTGATTTTGAATAATGCTTAGAATAAATTTATCGTCAGGTTGATGTAATAATGAATCAAAGTTATATCTTTGTCATTGTACTTATTATGCGTAAATAAATTGTTATTAATTGTACTGCTTTCAGCGGTTAAAGATGAAATGTTTACTGGGAGATTAAGAATCATATTAAATTTATACTTTGAGAAATAGAATAAAATTGATTTAATATTTAATTAATTAACTTAATCATTTAATTCGTGTAAGATTTTTAGGTTTTTGTTTAAAGTTTGAAGCTAAGTAGTCATATAACTAACTCAAATTGCTTTGTACACACTATAAATGAATAATATTCAAATGTATTAGTAAACAGTGTAGAACAAATAAAAAAATCCTTCGAGGATATTACGAAGTTCAAACCTCTCATATTATTTTCAATGATTTTTACGATTATATGCCGGAACTTTCGTTCACCTCTTGTTTGATTTTTTTCATTCAAAAACTGTTTAAAAGAATATATACTTATTTAAAACTGTAGTCTTGAAGAAATTTACGTAAATTTTCGTCAAGACTACAGTTTGAAATAAGTTTAGTTTTAACATTACATATACTTACGTAAGATAATTATCAGTATTATTCTTAAAATGAAATTTCTTAATGAAACAATTAAACCAACTTCAAATAACCAAGGAAGGAAAGGGCACTGAAAGTGTTTTGTTGAAACTTTTGCAGTACGATATTGTTTCCGAACATAAATAAATTGGAAAATACTATTACAGCAAGAGATTTTTGGAATCTGTTCCAAGTCGACGCTTTTCTTTTTCGTTTGCACGCGTGTACACCCACAGATACAGATGAGTGCTACACTTGGGATTTACCTACCCATTTACTTTGATAGTTTTTGCTTGCCTTAAGACAAGACAAATAAGTCCTAACTCGATGAGTTCACTCTTCATCACCGTCCCTGTCACCATCCGGCGGCTCCATCGTTAGACCTTCATTTGTTAAAAGGCAGATTTATGCTCTTATTCTTGTTAAAACTTTAAAAACTTTATTATTAGATTATAGTTAGACTTATATCATTTAAAATCGATAACAGCACCTACGCTGTTCTTTTTTCGGGAATTCTATGGTATATCTTCGATTTCAATGGCCAATTTGACTATGGAAATCGACGATACGTAACGGAATTTTAACAGAATTTCACTGCGTTTTTCCTTACAAGTAAAAGATAAATTCAAATTGGTTGATAAATTCTGGGGATATGAGATAATATTGCCGAATTGAGAACATCCTCTTTTTTGATGTCAGTAATACTATTTACAATGTTAGCTGCTTTAGATCACCTACAAATTGGTTTTGTTTCACAGTAAATTTCTATATTTTTAAATAGATATTTTCAAATTTGGTTTTCGCTTTCTAAGACATAATTTAAATGTAAAAAATGAACAAAAATATTTGGTAATATAAGTTTATTAACAAGAAACCTTACGATGACTTATATGTGGTTAAGCAATTAAAAAGCCAGTTAAAATATATTTTTGTATTATAATGAATATAAAATACTTTTACATTTTCACCATCACTCTTCATTTAATTTTGTAAGTTCTTTGTAGGGAGTGAATATATACCTAAAACATTTAAATATGAAATAAATACTTTTTGGCCGTAATACATTTAACTTTATTCAATTTTTCTTCCTTAAATAATTTAAGCTTTATGACGAGGTCTCGGTTTAAATAATCCTTGTTTCTAAAACATTCCACCTCAGAGTGGCTGAATACATCATCATCATCATCAGTTCCTGTCGCTCCGGTCGGAGCATAGGACAGACGTAAAATTTCTCCATTTGGTGCGGTCAGCGGCCAGTTGCTTAACCTCTCTCCAGGTCTTTCTAGCTGTCTGCTTTTTCCTGGACCGTTCTCTGCCAGATCTTTCTTGGTCGGCCACGTCGCCTGAATACATCACATATGTTTAATAAAAATAATCAGAGTTCTTGGATATTACAAGTACAAACAAATATTTTCTGTTACGTTAGTATCGATTATTCTTAACTAAAAAATCATAACATTGTTACGTTGTACCATAGTATACGATTGACAAAAACAACATGTGAAGTTTTTAAGTACGTAATACGTACTTTTTAATTTTTTTAAAATTTTTACCTAGAAACCTTTTTCCGTTTGTTGTTCATAATTTTTACATCGAGATTCTTCTCATGCCGAATCGATTTTAAATCAGATTATTTATTAAACATATGTAAACCAATCTCTTAGCAAACGAAGGCCGGAAGTTTTGAAATTTTTGCATTAAAACGCAGTATTTATTAAATTCTTTTCATAAGTTTTCTCCTTAGGTTGTGACCCTTCTTTATGCCCAGTGGGGTATATATATATGTATTTATATTTATTCATACATACACGTACGCATGCATGCACGCACGCAGGACGTACGCACCCATGCACGCACGTACTCACGTATGCACGTACACACTCAAGCACACGCGCCCCCAATCACACACACACACACACACACACACATATATATATATATATATATATACATACATGTATATATGTATACACACACACACACACACACACACATATATATATATATATATATATATACACTTCTCGATTTCCTTTCGTAAATAAACATCGCACCTTGGTAACGTTGTATGACGTTCGTTCCACTTGTGCTAATTTTATTTTGAACCTGTCGCACGGATGTAGTCCGGCACTGAAGTCGAAAATATGAAAATGGATAAAAATAAATTGTGCTGTAATCCTCTCATAATTCTTGTTTTAAAAATAAACTACTTATAGCGATATTTGATGGGTTCATATTTTGAACGTCACGCAATTGGTTAAAAAATTCTTTGATGGAGCAGAATACGAAGACTTTCTATACAGGTTATGAATTTGTAATTTATATGATCTTATTAAGCAATTCAATAAACTATAAATGGAAGTTATTATTCTTATACATGCAATATCATTGTTTAAAAGATCATGTATTTGAATAAATATTATACCATTAAATTAACATTTTTTGTGATTTGCATACTATATTGTTTATAAATTTTTTTATTTTATAATTATTCATTAGTTGATATTTTATAGCCAAGCATGCAATCGACCTTTTTAATTATTTACTTGAATTTTTATTAAATCTTAATTCTGCAATTTAAAATGCAAAACCATTAAAGTTACATTATTCGATTTAATCTAATAAATTATCCATTACCATCAGCCGGAATGCATCCACTATTGAATGAAGGTCTCTCCCATAGACTCCCACAAAAATCGGCCCCATGCTACTGGCATCCAATGGATTCCGGCTACCTTTATCAGACCATATGTCCACCTAGCGAGCGGCCTTCCCAATTTGCGTTTCCTAGTACGTGCCCACCACTTGAGAACTTTTCTTCCCCGTTTTTCTGTTCTGTACGCTATATGACCTGCCCATATCCCCTTCAGTCTGTTAATCATACATACTACGTCGGTGATCTTAGTTCTCCTACGTATTTCTCCAATATGGATCATACATCGTAGAAAAATCCCGAGCATAGCCTTTTCCGTAGCTCGCTGGGTGGCTTGGAATCTTTTTATGAGGCCAATAGTGAGGGATCACGTTTTACTTCCATATGTGATCCCTGATAAAACACACTGGTTGTAAACTTTTCACTTCAGCACTAGAGTTTTTGGATGAAAATGTATGGCCAAGTTTCCCAAATGCTGTCTAGTTGAATTGCATTCTCCGATTAACCTGTTTCTCGAAGTTGAAATAATCACACATTATTTGAAAATTTATTCTAATTTAAACCAAAATAATTTTTGATGATAATATTTGTGACATGTCTTAAGCCCCTGGGCTATTGGAAATATTTGTAACGATAAGTTCTTGAAAAGTAACATTTCTTTCAATAACTGCTTTGTACATGTAAACTTCACGATTGCTATGTGATAAATAAGATTTATCTTTGATTAATTTCCAATTTATTTAGGTTCTTTCACATCACTTGAAATATGACTATTTTTACTTTAAAATTTTGATATTATTCATTTACTGAATACTGTTCGTTTTTGTGTATCACAATCGTAATTCAATATAGATATGAATAAAAATTGGGGTTGCTGTTTTAAAACATATTGGGCTCTATTATGTAATGTCTGTTAATGTCATTTCAATAGTTGCTGTTTTATGGTAGTCATACTAATTGATTTTATTGTTTAATATTATTTTCAACCCCAATGATTAATTTGTTCAGGTTTCAAAACAAATTTTATATTTTAAATTGTGAATTTTCATCGTTGTCTATTGATATTTGCCAGTATATCTTATTAACTATGGATTCCTGATTAGTTGGTGACTCGCCGGGTTTTGGACACATAGGATAGGGATAATTATGACTGACTGTTTCATTATTTTGAGATAATTTTTCCATTACATTTGAGATATAATTAAATTACTGAAGTGTACATATTATTGCTTTAAGAAATTTGTTTATTATTTATCTTCAATTTACCAAGATTCCATAATTTATCGAAAATATAACTTTTATTAAATAACCATGCGGTCTTTAATAACATATTCTATTTGAATGGAAGTTTATATATTGATTGATATACAATTTGATATGTTGAATTACACAAATGGGCGAAAAATGCAATCAAAATATAAAAACTACGTTTTTAGTTTTTAGTTACAGAATTCTAAGAATTGGTAGTGCTGAAAAGCATGCAAATAATAGAAATTCGTCATAGCTATTAATTCGGGTTAATATCATTCCTAATTCATTAGATCATTGTGAAAAACATGATTCCCCTCATTCCTAAACGTACCTACTTAATTTTCATTAAATTATCAAATTTAGCAAAATTAAAAACTTTTTAGCAAAATTAAAGGATTTTTAAAAAGCCTCACAATTGGTGTTCAGTAAAATTTTTCAACACCAAAATGATGTTTGCAAAGTATTTCACAAATTGTATACGAATATAATTAACGCATTTGAGATATGTAGCTTCATTATATGTAAAACTATGACAATAATAACTTGCATTTCAGTCTGTTCAATATCATCTAAACCAATACATAATTTTCGAGCCTTTTTTACGATCCTACAAAAGCATTTGGAAATAAAGAAGGTAGCCTTGCAACCCTCATTATATCTAAATCTTTGCCAAAGTTTTGTATCACTGAAATGACTAACGTCAACTTTGCACTTGCCACGAGAGTCGGCGTGCTATAAGTTTAATCGGAGAGTAACAATCCTCCTGAAACTATACTACCAAAACTAGGGACTTTTATAATTTTTATGTTTCTCTCCCTGTATTTATCATAGACTCATAGTTATTACAGTGTTTTATCTAAGTGGATAAAGTTTTGGTAGTTCAGATAGAAGTTACATTTAATACACAGGAAAATTACTAAATATAAAAATTGTGATGTACTGTACGTTTGAGACGGAGACGATATTTTGGGCAACCCATTGATTGGGTGGAAAATTATTTTCCAATAAAATAGATTTTCACTTATTTTGAATATCTGAAGCGTCTTTTGTAAAATATTAAACTCCATTTTTAAACCAATGTGACAAAAATCCCAAAATTAATACTTAGTATATTTATGTTCAATAAAAATTATTTTGGGAATGATTACCAATGCTACTTTTGCATGGGCCGCCCTTGATGGGTTTATTTAATTCATTATTTTTTAAGTGCAGTATTGTGTTTATGTTTCAAATCCCTAGCAACCACTTTGATTGCTATAGCTGAAAATTTCTTTGTTATGAAAATTCAGGTATTAAGTATTCTCAATATAACAACGGTACCGTTATTTAAAAATAAAATAATATACGGGATGTATCAAATTTCAACCTGTGGTAGGTCTTAAGCCAAGATAAAAATAACATCCAAGTAATAACTCTTCCACTTACGCCAGAAACATAAAAACGTGTAAAGCAATAGTCATATCCTCAAACTAATATAATTAGGTGTCAGGTTAAGATCAAAATTATGTTACTTTGTAATAAATTACAAATGTATAGAATTAGACACAAAATTGACATTTAATGACAATACTTTGGATTTCATTTCACAGTGCTGTTCATACTAGGCGCAACGGATGCTCTTAACCTTGATTTACAAATGTTTCAACAGGAATAACCCAAATTATCCTCGGAATCCATACATAAAAGACAAAAATTCTAAATGAATTGGCGTGTGTCCATTCTGATCGTAGTAAATATATTTCGGACGCGTCTCTCGTATTCGGTCCGTCGTTAAATTGGATAATGCGGAAGAGGGATGAAAATAAATCGTGGTGTAATCTCCGTGTAATTGTTGGCTTTAAAGTCCATTAATTGAGGCACAATGGCAGATATGAAAATTCTACATTTTGCAACCCCGGTTTGTTGTTTTACGATATTTTATTTTCATGTTATGGCATGATTATTTAAAAGGATTGTTCAAAATTGTTAATGTGTTCTATCCTTTTGTTAAATACCTATATATATATATATATATATATATATATATATATATATATATGTATAATTTTAGAATGAATGATGGTAATTAATTAGACTAGCAAATTCAAGACTTGCGTGCCTCAATTTACTAATAGTTTTAGTTATTACTTCATTTTACAGTTCCATAAAATATTTCAGTAGTTCCATAAACTTTCCTTGCGGCAACATTTTTCTTCTTACTCCTTTTTGTTATTTCGTTTCAATAACTAGAAAAAATAAAATAGTAAAAATCCCTAAATAAAAATTAATACTTAGATAAACTCTGGCGTCCCTAGAAACTTCCTTCATTATACCTATTATCGTCAGTTTTACAGTTCTTTATTTCAGTGGTGAAAAAATTCTTTTTAAGGAAATCTAAGCATTTAAAGTCGGATTTATATCTTTACCGCAGGTATGCTTCATGGTTTGGTCGTAAATATTTTCTAATATGTCTTTTTTATTCGAAGAAAAATGCCAGCGCATTTCATTCTTATTATTTTATTATAATATCCATATTTCCCAATTTTTACAAATTTATTTTTTAATTTTCTTTGTAAATCTTTATCAGTCTGTAGGCCATCGAAGATGCTTCTCGATATGTGCTTATCCTCCATTTTGATAACGTATTCCAATATTTTATATATTTAAAACAAAAAAATTTAGGATAACTTTAATGTTGTTTATTATTTCTTAATTTTATATAGTATGTCTACGCCGGTCTCAATTATCATAGGTCTCAATTCTCATGGGTCTCAAACTAATATTTTCATTGTAACTCTGTTACATAGTACAATTATCATTGGCATTATATATATGATAAAATCGAGAATTGTCTGAGATTGTTTTAAAGAAACATACTAGTGTTATATAGATAAATGAAAATACTTGGCTTAATCAATGAATCATATAGATACAATTATCCAAAGAGCACTATTGCATTAAATGAGAACGTAATTTTTAAGCCCTACGAAAAGAAAATGAGAACAAAATAGTAAAATTGTCTCAACAGAACATGGGATACAATATAAGTGACTTTTCGGTTGTCATTGAAATACATAATATGTGTTTTAAATTCGACCCAAGCCATTGCTGTTGTAATAGTTTGGCACATTGATTATAAAATAGTAACTAATTGTACAAAAAATTAATAAATTTCCTTGGTTTAATACTCGACTTTCGAACGACGTTAATACAAAGTCGATACCGTTCTACCTCGATTAACTGAAATCTTACCGGCGATCTAACCTTTATAAGTACAATGGAATAACACTTTCATTACAATCCCACTGCAAGTTAAATATAGTAATCAGCTTTAATAAGAAATTATTTTAAACGTTAATAACATACAACAATTCTCTGACTGCCTAATGCAAGTGTTAGGCAGACATGAATATTGAATATAATAGGAGGGTAGCAGTGAGAATGTTAGAACTGGCCATTCGTAATAACGATATTAAAAAAATAAATTTAAAATTCGAAAATCAAACTTTTTGAAAAGTCATTCGGGAACTTAACTTGAATTTGTCGTTTGTTTTTATTGACTGATGGAAACTTTAAAATTGAGTATCATATAAAGACGAATCTGAAATGAGAAAATTTTCCTCGATGACTTTTAATTATTTTCATTATTTTATTTTATGATTTATAATTTTCGTTGTGACTTCAATCAATAATAAAGTTATGATCGACTTCGTTCAGCATTTTATAATAAAGACCCATTCTTCAATACTATTTATAACTAATTCGATGAGTTTACTAGTGGTCGCACTAATCTTAACAATGTTCTGCACAAGAAACGTTCTTCAACAGCGTACATGAAGATAATATAAATGCTATACAGCTTATCACAAAAGCTGACAAGATAATGACTTATTAGCAGATTCCGACAAGTTAAGGTATTAGTAGAAATTGAGTACAGAAGATTTTACACTAAGATTTAGGTGTCAGAAGCCTTGGGTTAGATGAAGAACCCACGACTTCACCGATGCTTAAAACCACCGTCGCGTAGAATGGTGACACAAATTATTTGAAAAATTCGCTGAGCTCACTCAAAATTTTGAGTTTGATATCATCACGAGTGACTAAAGCTGAATATATTGTTACAAGCCCAAAAATAAAAGAAAGTCTGCGCAGTGATTGTTTCTGTTTGAAGGAATGAGGAAAGGATAAAGTGCCAGAAAAAAATGGCCGTCTCGTTCTTTGTATTACGGAACAATTATTCTAGAAAATAAAATAACAGTTACCGCAGATCAGTATTCTAAGAGATGTTTGCCAGTTGTTGTGGAAATAAAATCGAAAGTAACGCTTTCGCAGTAGACTCCTTACAACAATGCCTCTGCATACTCAGCCAGGTGAACTATCAAATATTTGACTAGGTCGGGTGCACAAATTATGGGTCATCCATTATACAACCATGTCTCTCATATAGTTTGATTCGGAATTAAACTGGGAGAAATACAATGCCCGGGCGCTGACAAATCGGTGACAGCCTTCAAAATTGCCATGGAAAGGACGTCCGAGGTAGAGTAGTTCACTCAGTGATTCAATCGCATGAAACGATACGTATACGTTGCACGGAGATTATTTTGAAGAAAAATAGATAAATTATGTATATATATATATATATATATATATATATATATATATATATATTCTGAAAACAACATTTTTCTTTCAACATTATTCTTCTAAGTTTAAAGGCTTCTAAGATAAAATGCGCTGTCGTTTTATGAATTTTCAGATCTTTCTAAATAGGTATGAAATATATATGCATAATGTTCACGTCGTGTGTCACACTTCATACAAGCGGACTTAGGCGTCCGCATGCGGGTTATCATTATGAATGTCGATGTAATATACCCGTTCTTCAGTTGGACCCATCAGACTGATATATTATTAGGTTCTCGAGCTATTTATACAGGTGCGCGGAGGATTGAAATTTCAGTTAACGCTAAGTGTTCCAGTGATTTCATATAAAGTTATGAATAAATTTTACATTGGGCTCATGTAATGGTGAATCGAGGTTTATAATCCTTACACGCGCAAATTTTGCGTATTATATTTAACTACTGCGATATTTCATACTCTGTCTTCTGTGTTTAAAATCATTAAGCGAACGTATTCCATAAAACGATTTCATGTACAAACAATATTCACCTCAGATACGAAAAATATGTTAATTTTATCACAACATTACTTTGGTAAAATAAATATTGGCTCGATCTGACTATTAGATTCAGATTTCAGTACAAACTGTAGTTAAAAATTATTTTTAAATTTTTTTGCTATATTAAGTTGGTAATATTATAACATCAAGGTTATTATAACTAAACGTTTTAAAATAGATTATATAACTTTAAAGCAGAACTGCAGTGATAGAGTTTGAAAGATATATGTCTAACGATAAGCTCATTAAAAGCTTTGAACTGGGCGAGTTTTTAACATTAAACAAAATGTATTTTTGCAGGAACCAAAACTTGGCAAGTTTAAATATAATAGTTATATTTACGCATATATTTATTCTAAATCCACAAAAAAAAACTATTCCTTAAAACTGTCCAAACTGGGCTGCTGCGCGCAAAGATAAAAACATTCCGAGTAGCATAAAGCATTATCAGATTAATGCCCAAAATTAAAGTGACCGTAACACATTTAAAATTTTATTTATACAAGTATAATTACTAGATCCTTCGCACTGTTAATAACCAAGAAGCTCCTAAAATATTAATGGAAAGATTTATCTCCAAATGACTTCTTTTTTTCAAGATTTTATCTGCAAATGATTTCTTTGATTCAAGATTTGGCAATTTTTTTTTAAAAATTGCCAAATCTTGGACGAATAGTATTCCACTTCATTGTATAGACACAGACCAAGGTAGAAATATATATGAGTATGTAAAAGATAAGCGTGATATGCACGTAACTTTGTATACATACGTATTGTTGAATGTGAAAGTAATGCAAATATGGAAAAATAATACAAATTTTTTATGTATTTTAATCGAAGGAATTCATATTTCCATACTAGTCATTATTTTTCTTTATAATGCACTTTTTGATTTTACATTAGATTTAAATAATTGAAATCTTCAATATATTTGGCATTAATTTTGTAGAAATTCAATATAATTAAATTTTTTTCAGCTAAATGAAACCAATAAAATGATAGTGTTATTTGTACTTCATTTAAATTCTTTACCACGACTTTCGTTGTATCACAACATCTTTAGGTGGGAAATTTGAAAAAATGTTTACAAATAAAGAATCTTTACAAATAGCTCACCTGAAGATGTCATGCAACGAAACCTAGATCGTGATAGAGAAATTAAATAAAGTAGAAATAATACTACATCACGTAGTTTCATTTGGTTGGGAAAAATTGAATTATAATTTAAATTGTTTATAAAAAGAACATCTCAAGTAATTTAATTTAACAAGAATATTTAACGGAATACCCACGAAAAAAATGGTTTTGGGGTGAAAGAGAGGAGTTTCCTTTCAAACTGTCCTCAAAAAATAATTTCACCCTTTTGTACCTAAAGTCATAATTAAGGTAGTGCTTCCTACAATTATGCATTTTCATTTTCTGCTTAAAGTGGGCATAAAAAATTCTGTGGCAGATAAGAGGGATAAGAACTAAGGCTAAAGTGTTCCCAATTTGATTGTATTTTTTGTGCTTCATTTCTCATATATATGGAATTCTTCAACCAATTTTGATAATTCTTAATGTAATTAGAAAAATTATTAGGAAAAACATAGACCCAGTATGGGCCTATGAAAATTTGGTTAGAATTTTTCCATGGAAATTGAATATGCACCATAGAATTCCTCAGTACTTTACAGGACAGTTGCAGTGATAGACTTTGAAGGATATAGTCTAATGATACGCTAATTAAAAATTTTGATACAATAATAATAAAATCAGATTACAATGATGGAGCCGGAAAGTGGTGATAGGAACTCTTCACTAATGAGAAATAAACTCGTTGAATTTGGACTAGTTTCACTTGTTGTGACGTAAGCTAGAAAGTGACAAATTAAATAGGTAGGTAAGTATATATAGGTATATACAAAGGCGAGAAGCATCTAGGGTATTATTAGGTAGGCAGATAAGAAGGTAACATAGACACAAACAAAACCATGATAAAATAAATATTAGTAGGTAGGTAAGTGAGTGTATACACGTATATATATAGTGATAAGTAAGCACATAAAAATATACATAAATGGCAACTAGAAAATTAATAAACAGATAAGTAAGTACATACAAGTATATACAAAGGCACTAACTAGGCTATTAGTAGGCCAATAGGGAGTGCGTACAGATATATACAGACTTGAAGCTAAAATAGAGAATGTGATTTATATATCCTGATGTATACATGTATACGCATCTGTATGCAGGCATGTATATATGAAAGTTTAAATGAATTTGTTCAATTTTAATAACGACAAACTTGAATTTTTCGTAAATTCAATACATTCTGGGTAATATTAGATAGCATAGGCGCTAAAAAAACGATAAAGGATAAATATATTCTCAACCCCTAAAGGTTTACGCAGTTAATGACAAGTGAAATGTAACACTCATTTTTCTGTGTGGGAAAAATGAGTGTTACATTTGTGCATATATGTGAAAGAGAAGCAGAAGTGTCGACTTGGAAATAACTCACAGCAATCTCCGGCCGTAGCAGTATTTTGAAAATTTACTTACGTTCGGAAATTATCTTGCACGGTAAAAGTTCCAACTAAGCACTCGTTATTTTTCATTATTTTGTACTTTCCAGTGTGCTTGTAATATATATGTAAGTTTATTAAATTTGACAAAGAAGAGAAAATACTCTTATAAAGACACTAATTATACGGTGCATTTAGAGTATCTGATACTCTTAAATAGGCAAAGGTATTCCAAATAAAGTTCATTTGTTATCATTTAAGAACGAACAACGTGAAAATTAGTTATGAAATAGACGCCAACTAATATTGGTTGATAGCATACAAAATGATTTTAAAATTTAATGAAAAAAGGAATTTAAAGACAATAACTAACAATTACGCGATCTTGGCACAAGGCTTTTTCAGAAAAACAGTGTCTACATAAAGCTTCTCAAAAACTCGTCCGTTTAAGACAATTTAGAAATTAGTCGAAAAATTCTTTTTATAATATTGAGAGTGAGTTATGGAATCACAAAATGACTTTTGGCCTCCATCATGTCTTCATGTTTATTCTGCTACCACAATTTCGACAAAAAATTAAAATATTTACGCAAATAATTTTAATGTATTTCCTTGCAAAATGAAAAAATGGATTATTTTTTATTTTATATGCAAATTGTGCTTTAAAAAGAATGATAACATCCTAAAGCTTTATAGAGATCAAGTGATAGCGCGGTGATTTTCAAGTTTCCCTTGAGCGGAAGGGGATTAAGTCATTAGTAAGGTAAGTATATGTGTGTATAGGTATATATATATATACACACACACACACACACATATATATATATATATATATATATATATATAAATTATTAACAATAAAATAGGAACGTTGAAACCTTTAAATATATATTTGAGCGACTTCAAACTAGAATTACTTTTTCGCAATTATTTTTGTAAAATAATTTCTTCACAATTTTCTTTTAACTTCTCATGTATATGAAACTTTTTCCACAATAATCCAATCGTCCGAAAAAAGATCCTAAACTTACATGTGAACTATTAATATTCTTAGCCAACATTTTTATCTAAAGTTTTGAACGTTTAGCCAGAGATTCCCAACATTAAAATTGGAATGTGCTTTCTTGAATATGTCATAACTTGAATGACATTTTCTGTACAAAAATTATAACACGTATAAGAAATTAGCCAGGGATTTCCCATATTTTTAACGAACAAATATGTGCTCGTAAATGAAAAGAACTGATTAAGATTAGTAATTTTGATAGTTATCCGATTTTAACTAGCCGTTTTGTCAGCCTTTATCAACAGTTATTGCCAAGTTAATGCAGTTCATTAGTTGTTTGTAATAATTTTATTAGAAAACACTACGTCGATTCATTTTATTAGTTTGTTTAGCTAATATTTAATTACTTATTCATTTATTTTACTATTTAATTTACTTCGGCAGTACATTAATTAATATTATAATATATAATTAATTACTATTATAATATATATTTACTGCCCCGCTAAGAAAAAAATCGTAATTAACGACTTTACGATAATATATTATAGTTTGTATTATTGATATAAATGAGCGATTATCATTTATTTTACTCAACCTTGCCTTCATTTCTTTTCCTTTTTTGATCTTTTCATTATTTATTGTTTGTTTTCTGCTGCAAAAACAATAACGCTCTGTTATTTTGGGTAGCCTTTTTAAAATAATGAATAATAAAAATAAAAACGTGATTTTAAAAATGAAAGCAGTAAAACTAATTCCTTAGAGCCGCGGCGTTGAAGTACAAAGAACTTAAAAAATAAATTTATTTATATGTACACATGTAAATAGGTTTATTTTGTCACTTCGCCATATTCATAATACAAACAAGTTTGCAAGTAAATTGAAAAAAATCGGGAATAGCTGTTGGTAAACGTCTCAACTTTTTAAAATTGTTTTAATTTTTTTTCTTAATATTATGGTTATTTATTAAATTTATATTGCCTATTTCCGCTAATATGGTACATCAAAAGAATTAAAGCAAGTTTTATCAATGAAACTTTTCTATTTTTGTATCAGTACACGACGTCCTTCTTAATTATTACAATAATTTAAAAATAATACTCAATTAATTTAACTTTATTTACTTATTTGATAAAGCCAAGAAACATTTTTTTGCAAAAATGCATAAATTTTGAAAATTCGCACGATCGAAACTCCGTTATTTTTTAACATTCTGAATGATGATTACTGTGTACCGAACATATTTCTTGAATGTGTTATTAATTACTCTTCTCTTTTTCATTGCAATCATACAAAGGAATTTAAATAATTATCGGTAAATATTTAAAGAATGTGAAAAAAAAATTCAAGTTGAGAATGGCCTATGTGAAATTAATTTATACATATTTTTTGCCAAACTGTGTATAATTTAATTTCTATTAATAAAATATATGAAAGTGTAAAATTTTTGTTTAAATAGTTCTGTCAACAAGAATATATTTAATGTTCTGTTCTGTTAGACCCCACTTATGACGTGTCGTAAAGCTTAACCTAGCAAGAAACAAGGAACTAACTGCGCTAATTCTGGATTTTGAATAAATAACGGACAAACAACAAAAGACGGGCAGATGTATAATTTCATTGAAAATTTTCTATTAAACAGTACATAATAAGAATAATCTCATTCAAACACATATTTATTCAGAAATATATCATTGAAAAACATACCCACTCTGTTAAAAGTTACGCGCCTAAGCAAGTTCAGAGTTTCGTTATCTTTTACGGAGATTTCCATAATCTACCTAAGAAAACTACAAAACAAAATTTTTTGTATTGTTTTTGTATAATTGAATACATTTATTAAAGGTTATATCTTAATATATATTAAATACATACAATTTTACTTAACGAGCCTTGTAACTAGGCACAAATAAGCAACTGAACATAATAGCGATTTTTCCATGATATGATGTTCATGTCGAATTACTAAAACTATAATCTTTTTCTCTTCATTCATTATCAAACCGTTTAATATCTCAAAGACCTACGAAACTTTTAAAGTATTGGATATATATATATATATATATATATATATATATATATATATATATATATATATGTGTATCTAATTAAAACATTGTCATAATTGAATGAATGACAATTTACATGACCCGGTATTGAATTTTCAGCAAAATTATTTTATCAAGCAATTTACATATCGTGACAAACAAAATTTACTTATAACGTGACTTTTGATATGATAGGTTTCAATTATAGCTGAATCTATTGCAACTTACGTTACATAAATTTCAAATAATGTAAATGTGAAAAAAAATAATGTAATTGTATCAACATTAGAGTTACAAACTACAATGTTGAAACTATTACGATATATGTGTAAAACATATGAAAATAGTATTTATAAAGAAGGTTTAGTAAATAAATTGATATAAATAAATTATTAAATCAATATTTTAATTTGGAAAAGTCAGTCTATAAGATATCAACATATAAGCATTGCTCATTTGAAATCAAATTTAAAAATGACCAAAATTAATCTCGGACTGTACATTATCAAGATTCACCCGCCCCATGGAAATTTAAAAAACAAAAATTAATACTAAATGGGTATTAAAAATTAAAAATAATTAGTAATAACTTATTACATAGCTCCATTACTATATTTTTCTAAAATTTTATCTGAGTCATTATATACCCCTCCATAATAATGTGCCAATTTTACATGTAAAACGATTAACTTTCTTTAAAAGAAACAAAAAAACTAGCACTAACTGAAACCAGTAAATCAAAAATGACATCGACCGATGTTGTACTGATTAGTAAATTCATTGTAAAATGTTAAATTATACCCTGAATCTAAATAACATATTATAATAACGGTAAACTGCTAAAGATGCTATTATAAACTTATATCGAATGTGTAAGTTCAGCATAGAAACCTACTTTTTATTAGTTTATTTAATGAAACGATAATGATAAATATAAAATTCCTTGCTTCAGTTAAATGTTTTTATAAATAAATACCATAAAAATTGAAATTGAAACTTGCCAAACTTTATTTAAAGCTATATTAATATTAATTCCACAGATTAAGTACATAATGACCGATGAATGGAATAAGGCTTTTATTCGCGCTCATTCCGCAAACAAACTATTATTTCAATTGGTAACTGGTTAGTTTTCATCTCTTCATTCTGTACCTGGATAATTTTAGAGTAACAATTTTATTGTACGTAGTGGTTTTAACACTTTGCCACAGTGAGTCGATTTCGCTTTATTGGAGCTGCCGCTTTGTGCAGAATCAGACTAAAAACTAATCTCCGAGAATAATAATAAATCTAAATATTTATGAGAATAAGTAAGAATTTATCCGAAAACATTGCACTGAATGCGGTAACCTAAATTAACTATAATTTAATATGTTGATAGCTTGATAATTTCTTTTAGGGTTTGAATTCACCTTGACTTTACATTGAAAATAACTATAACATTTTCTTACAATTTATAGACCAAATACTGGAAAAGCTCGTAAATATGTTTTTACAAACATTTTCAATTAACATTTTGAAGAAAATATGGAAAACTCAATGCGAAAGTAGCACACTTATTGAAATGAAAAGTATCGCATAATCTTCCATAGAAAAAGAAATAACCAAGGTAAATTTATACAACACAAGACATGTAAGTTATAAAAGTTTAATATACTATTCCTTTTTTAATTAAGAATGTATGTCAAAAGCTATGACATTTAGTATCATCGTTATAGTTTTCCTAAAACCGTTGGGTAGGTCCTAAAGCCTTGTATTTCCATGATTTTTACATTCAGTAGTTTTGGAAATATGCGCGGGGGATTATTTTTACATATATTTTTAATTGAAATTACAAAAAAACAATTTTAAAACGCTTACAACCAGCTCTATAAAACGACGTAGCTACACGATACACGAAATCAAAAAAAACACTCGGTACTTAATTCGCTTTCCTTGCTAAAATTTTCATGTCTATATTTTTTAATATTGACTATTAAGGTATCTAGGCGATAATATACTTTATTACTATATCAATTTCAGGTTTCCATGTCAACCGGTTTCTGAGAAAAACGGCTGTGGTAGACGGGAAAATAGACGTTAGTGATATTATTAAGATTCTGTTTTTCTTTTGACATAGGAGCCTAAAAAAACTAAATAAAAATGAGATACTTTCAAAATGTTTCGTTAATGCATCTCAGAAATTAACTAAAAGCTGCAATAATTCAGTAAAACAATAATTTAATTTTTAAGACAGTAAGTTGCTAGTGTGGAAATTTGAACGTTGCCTTTAGAATGGAGTACTAAGCACGGTTGATTCAAATATTTTGAATCACGGGGGGCAATAGTTAATGTCAAATTCACAGATTTAATAAAGAATGCTCGTCATTTGGCTGACCTTTAAATAATATGTTTCTATAACAAGTTTTCATTTCCCGTTGTTTGGAACATTTTCAAAGTTTATATAAAGTAAAGATGTCGAGATCGTTTTAAAAATAAACTTGTCTAACCTTCAAATTCCAAGCTTCATTACCGGACACTGCATCCCTTACCTGAAGTGTTCCGCAGCACTTTTGATATTCTCACTACTGAGCTAAAGCGAAAAGTTTTATTATATTGAGAGATAATTACTTGATTATACCGTATTATAAATTCCAAATTTGTATCTATAATATTGTCTGAGATATTTTATATAAAATAATCAACATTTGATTACAAGATTAATTATTTTTATGTGAAATATCTCGGAAAATAAAAAAGAATAAAATTTTAAATTTGTAATACGGTATAATCAAGTAATTATCGGTCCATATGTTAAAAGTAAGCTCACTGATAGCCCATCAAAACCTATATGTAATTTTCAGAAAACCTAGGATCTTAATACTTGGTATATATGTGGTTTTTGTACATACATGAAGGAAAGTTGTACATAACAACAGTAGACTGTTGATAAGAAACGAAGATAAAAGTTATCTTAGTATAACCACCAAGTTTTACATATGTATAGTAGGTTTCTACGTATCTGTATATAAATTGTAAGGCATCTGCGAATTCAGAAAATATTAATATATATTACATCTATTGACGCTTAGTACTGGCTGCGGCATGGATACTTGTGACATATTCAATAGAATAATAAAATACAAATATGAAGTCATAAGGGAAATAAAGGATGCCATATTACATATTGCCCGAAATTTCGACCAATTTCTTTATTATATGTTTACATAAGAACCTTGTACTATTGGCAAAGACCTTTATAAAATATTAGCTAATATAAAAATTTATAACGAAAGCTAATAAAATGTCAATAATTAAATTGTAAACTTATATTCCATTTGTTCATAAACCATTTCAGAAATTTCAGCTTCGTATATATTTGTGATTGAGGTCTCGGCCAAGAAAATATGCGTAAAGAATCTGCGTAAAGATTAAATTTTTGGGATTTGTGCCAAACCACATGCCAAAAAAATGTTTAATGAAATAAATGAACAAATTTTCTTTTTCCAATGTAACTAAAAATAATAATCCAGTTACCTTCTTAGAAAATTAACTGCGGAAAAAAGTATGCATAGTATTATGCACTGTAATATTACGAAGTGCAATAAAATTTATTTAAATTAAATTATAATAAATAAGGTGAGTGCTAATTTTTATTAAGAAATCCATGATGAGAATAGCCTGCAAACTAGTCAGTTAGTTTTATAAATAAATATTAGGCTATTCATTAAGGTGAAACACATTATATGCAAAGTAGTAATGCTCATTTATATTAATTTCTAAGGCTAATAGGGAGAAAGAGCTAATAGAAATTATGCGACATAAATGATGTCGGACGTAAACGCTAGGCTTTATTACATGATTACTTCATGTGCTATTTTAAGGAAAAAAACGTGTTATTTTAACGAAAAAAAAATAATAATTAAATCAGAAAATATTATTTACATCACAAATCAATATCAAACCAATCCCCCGTATTTATTTTACATTTTTTAATGGAACCTGCAACCACAGATGTATATTCAGACTTATAAATTAATAGATTTATATATTTTAATTTAATTAACAACATTGGCATTTAAATGAGTTATGAAATGTTTAATTTATTGTAAAATATACCTACAATTCATTACTTCCATTTTATGAGTACATATTCTACCTATGCGTTTACTGAAATCCATCATTTTTTAGATAAATTAATACTTACACAATTTTAGAATTAAAACAATCTACAATTCAGATTCGTCAATTTTTACGTAACTCGAAAATTTCAAACGTAATTCGAAGGCAGTGAACCAAAGTCACAAGTCATTTCAGCATTTCGTCACGCCCACCGCGCTCCTGTCACGCATCGTTCGAGTCAGCTCACGCGTCTTTACGCGGACTTTACTGAGCGGGTGTCATTATAATAATGGAGGTACATTTACTCATACTTTAGGGAGGTAGTAGGGAAGTCCATCAGCCTAATGTATTATCAGGTCGACGATTTTCATACGACAAAGGTTTTAAATAAAACTTGATTTGGTTCGAAGCGTCCAAGTGACTTTAAGTACCCCTTGGAATACATTTAATATTTGATCTATGTACGTTGTAAATGTGAACTTAGTAGCCTTTAACTCATTATTTTTATTAGCTAAGTAAACTAGTATGGAACAAAACTTGGCTTTTCTTTTAGGATAGAGAACAAGACATCATCATATGTTCGTTATGTCTGTACATCCCTCTGTCGAAACGTAGTATTGGGACGAAATTTGGTATAGAGCAAATATTGGTAATTCAAAACAATAACTCTGCCTCACTGAGTATCGTTGGGTGAATCTTTTAAAATTTTACAAAATATCCCTTTGAACTAAGTCATTTTAGTGCTTTTCTTTCAAGATATTTACACTCAAAGTCGTTAACAATGTGTTCCCTCTGTTTAACTTTTAAAGTATCGCTGTAAAAAAATAACAAAGAAACCTCATAGTTATTTCTTTTAAATTATAATGGATATTATAGCATAAATAATTCCAACAAAAATTTTGAAGGCACTTTTTTATGGAAGGATCAGAATTTTATCAAGATAAAGTAGCTCTTACAATGTATTACATAAAGTTTAAATCAAATTCAAATTTAAATAACAAGTGGATAACTTTAAATATAATGATTAAGTCTGATTAATTCGGTATATTTGTAGGTACTCCACAATTTATTTACGTCGTGCTTGATAAAATGTATAATATTATTACTGACATTGTGAAGTAATAAGTACATCATGAAATACCCTTCAAGTTCATATCAGGTATGAGCTTGAAGGTTATTTCAGGGATTCTAATGTAAATTATTACAAGACGGCTATATATTCGTACAGTCGGCTTGTTTGACACATTCTTGACCAGTTTTAAATTAATGTTTTTGTTGGGATAACTACTTATTATTTAACTTATAATTCTTCTTTTTATATACCCAGTTTTAAATAAAAATAAACTTGGAATTCTCGTATTTGCATAGCTTTTGGAGCACCAGTAAGTTCATGCCATCTAATGTGATTTCTAAAGTCACCACGAGTCAAGACGAAACCGTATTATATCACTTTAATTACGTATCCTTACCTCTGACATAGTTTATTACTCCCAATACCGGTTTCGTTACGTTGCATAGCTTTTGAAGCACCCGTAAGTTTACGCCATCTAATGTGATTCCTGAAGTCACCACGAGTCAAGATGGTACCATATTATCACACTTTAATCACATGTACATACCTCCCAGATGGACGAGACTCTCAATGCAGGTTACACTACGTTTACCTATCCTACAGGGTATTAAGGTTTTTTGGTATAAAAAAATGTTTCAAAAATTTTTTTTCAATTGAAAATAGTACATGCAACAATTGTAAAACTGCTCAAAATTCGTTTAGCGAATAAATCTATTTAAGACCTGCTTTTATTGCTAAAAAAACGGCCGTGAAATGATAAATTTCCAACTTATTTTCAACCAATTTTTCACGTTTAATGTTTGAGAATTTCCACTTGATAATTTGTTCAATGGGTAAGAATTAATGGAGAAAAGAAATTCAACAATTCAAAATAGAAGTAAACACATTAAAATTTCCTTACATAAGGCAACTGACCGTGTCTTCAATTAAACATTTACGGCGATGCCACAGCACAGAGGTTGAAAATTTTAGGCAAAGTGCTCAAGCAGGCGTTAACGTTATATCATGCTTCAGTTAAACGTTTTGTACTCAAATTTACGTTCGTGAACTTTTATGCGTCTCAAAAATTGCAACGTAAATCGTACGACTCTAAATCGTAAAAACCTTCGCGTCACGCATCACGTTATTTTGTCAGAACCAGGTCACGCGTCCTTACGCGGGGTTTACGTTATAATAATGGAAATATATTATGCTCGTACTCAGGGGAAGTCTTCCAAATCGAGTCCCTTAGTTTGATATTATTAAATCGAATAATTACATGCAACGTGAATGGTTTTAAAAGTTAATTTAGTGCGGTATAATCTACTTATTTGGATAATATTAAGGATAATTTTATAATTTTATAGAGTCCGAATGTAAGCGCGAATTAAATTTATAATTTGTGAATAATCTGGATAATTTGCGTTCATATCATCGATCTTTGAAATTGATATGCAAGGTATAATGAAAAACATGTTTAAAATGTAATTCTATATACCACGATCACATCAGTTATCTCAATATACGTTGTGTCTTAGGTACTCTCCATACATCGTACCTAGTATACACAAAAAACCTTGTGTGTTATGTACGCGCATTAGAAATTATGCTTTTTTGACATAATACAAAAATTAATTTGTTTAACAGCAAATAATTAACAGAAATAAGGTAATGAAAGGACTTCGGCATTATTATTAATACGGTTAGTAAAATTTAAATGAAATCAAATAATTAAGTTTTAAAAATTAATATTTATTTATCATCATTAATTGTGTTTATTTATTTCGTCTTTAACGCATATGGCGCACTTATTGTTACAGGAGCTATCTATCCCAATAAAATGCCGAATGCAAAATTAGTATTATTTCAATTTTCATAATACTTTTTGAATATATATATATATATATATATATATATATATGTATATATATATATATATATATGTATATATATATATATATTTATATATATATATATATATATATATATATATATATATATATATTGCTTAAGAAAAATTTAAAAACGAGAAAAAAAATAACCAATAATAATAAACAATAACAAAGAATTGTAATTTTTTGTTACCTTGATGCCTGTTTGGAATACAACCACATTCAATTAACTGAAGTTTTGAAAGGTACTAGTTAATTAAACGGTTTTCTCTTAAGTCATATATTAGAAAGCTATATTATCTTACTGTATTGTCTGTTAACTATAACATAGTCTAATATTGCACATGTTACTTGCTTGTAAAATTCATGTACATATTTTCAAATATTAAGTACATTTTTCACATAAGATGTTAAAAAATCAGGTAAAGAATTAGTATACGGCTTAAACGTCGGTATTCGATCGGAGGTCAGATAACTTGGTTTGTTAAATTTTCAACTATACATTTAAATAAGTAGGTTTGTTAAAATTTCAGCTTTTTTATTTTAGAAAATATTGCAAATAGAATTAAAAATGTGAAATTTGCTACAAATAAAATCAGTTACGGGCTAATTAATAATCATCCAGAGAAACTCCTTGACCTAGAGTACTCGAAATGAGAACATATTTTAATGTGATCAAAATTAGAGTTAACTGATCAAAATTAGAGTAAGTTAAATTACTTCTCTAGAGTAAAACTAGACAAAACTTTCATTATAATGGCATTTAGTAGTGTTTTCAATCAATTTATTTTCTTTTTTAATTTTTATAAGATATGGGTATATAATTTTCGTGATACACTCAAGGGCGAAATGAATTTCCAAGCTGTCAAATTAATCATTGTTTTAGTTCCGTCGAGCACAACTAAATAAAAAATCTACGATCAATCGGATACTTTCTTTGCATTTAACAGGCCTTTGAATGGCATATATGTAAGCACGTACATACATAGATGCACTGACTGATATGGCTCATGTTTATCCAATGACACTTCTTTTCAAAAGCGCTTCTTCCGTCCTGGACGCAACACTTTGGTCCTCTTGATGATAGGACACACACGTTAGTTAGTAAGCAAGTTAGAAATCAGTTTAATAATTTGAAACTCACAAAAGCAACGAGACCGAGTACAGTTTTATGTGTGAACGTATCCGAAAAAAATATTTTACCACTTGTGGACAGAATGACATGGTTCCGATCTTTTCTATTTCTTGTAAATTTTCTCCTAAGTACGAAATTTAGCTAGGTTATACTTGTGATATTAATTTTTCTATTTTTAAAACAGAAAAAATTGGGCTATCTTTTGTAGGAAAGATTTCCTTTTTTGTGCCAACTCTCTTTGCCCGTGTATATCATCATAATTTTTTTGCAATGCCATTACTCGGTTATCACAGAGTGTAACCTGTTTATGAAGAGAGGAAAAAATCCTTTAAATGGTTGTCCAACGTGTTCTAAGGCCATAGAATTAATAAATATTTCTATAATCTTAAACAAATTATACACTACACAAATTATTCCGTTAACGTTACTGAATCATATAGGTCTCACTCTAATGTTTTAGCAGCTGTGCTCGAGGAAATGAAGTCATTTATTAAATGTAAATTTGGTAAAGCCTTAAAAAATATTTCAACTCCTTGAAGTAAATTAAATAACACGTAAAAATAAATTTCTCAAATTGGATGAAAAATCAACGATTGAGCATTTTAAACGCATCTACTGGCAAACATATCAATTATAAATTCAAATTAAAAATATATCGGCACTAATTAAATTTCGTTATAATTTTTAATCAATCTCAAGACTCATTTTCCGTAAACTGAAAAGTTTTCTCTCTTTCCACTGGCAAAAATATCAACTATCTATTGGCAAACATTAATATCACTTTCAATTGAACTTGTAAAATGCTCAATCGTTTAAAATGCTCAATCAAGCAACACGTTTCTTTTATATTTCCAATTACTTAATAAATAAATATAGCATCGTCTCTAACAATTAAATGATGTATTACAACATATGTATTACAACATCTTTAGGTGAGCTATTAGTAAAGATATAAGAGAGAATCTTTGCTAATAGCCCCCCTGAAGATGTTGTAATATAACGAAACCTAGGTCTAAAGAACTTAAAGAAAGTAGAAATAATATTACATCACGTAGTTTCATTTAATTGTGTATAATGAATTTCTACAAAATTAACGCCAAATATATTCAATCGTCTTTAACATTAGAATGAATATTTTTCTGGAAAAAAAACGCTTATCTTATTTTTTTTCAAGGATGTCCTGCTTTCAGGAAAAATAAAAGTTACGCGTTCCGGAAGGCGCTTTAAAGAAAAATAAATTTAAAGATAGGTCTCTTGGATCCATATGAAAATAAGTAAACAGATATAAGTAAACATTCCAATCAATTTCATTAATAATTAATTATGTGTATACATTCTGCGACGAGATATTTAATATTTTCAGCAAGAAAATTGGATCGTTGCTTCCATTGAACGTCACTTTACGTCGCCAAGCGAAATTTTCCTTGTATGATGATTTCGATTTTTGCCAGCTGTTATAAATGTAAGTACTCATTTGATTATATTTAACATACAAACATTTTATCAACTTTTTAAATATATCAATTTAAGGATTTCTTCGTGTTGTTTTGCTTCCATATATATTTTCCTGAAGTATTTGCAGTATTTTGTTGAAATATATTTAATAGCATTTGAAAGGTCTATTACTTTGTTGGACCTAATAGAGTAGATTTAAAGTATTTATTTTCTGTAAGTACTAAAGTCTTACGGGAAATCACACAAGTGTGTGGTTCCTAACTAGTTCATTATTAGTTTTTCTTTTATTTCGCTTCATATGCTTTATACTTTAAATTGACTGCTTTTGTTAATAAGTTTCTGCCTTACTTTAAATAAAATACGTGAATTAAAGTATTTACATTTTCACTAGGATGGTAATTAGATGAAAACTAACTTTAAAGATTATAATAAATTAAAACAATGGTAATAAATTTTAATTATGTTAGGAAAAATTCAAATGAATTTGCTATAATTGCACATGGAAATTAATATCCAAAACAGTTTATTAAGTTATTAAAAAAAAAAACAATTTAAATTTGATACCATTAAGTCTAAAATTATGATTAAACATTCAACTACATACAAATTTTGGTATCGATGCGAAATTTAAATGAATAATTTTACGGTTGCTAGTAATTTAAATACATTAATCTCACTATAATTCTCGAATAAGTATTGATTACAAATCAATTTATTAAAGGAAACTACGAGAGCAGATATAACGATTGTCCTATTCGGGTATCATTCACTGTACATTTAATTTAAATTAGTCTTTCTTTTAAATAAAATGAGGTGAAAAGTAGTTTTAATACATTCGAACGACATTAATTAACTGTACTTTACCAAATTGCATAATTTCTGAAAAATATTGGTCGTGACAGACAGACACGTGAGTCATCTTTAAGGGTTCCGCTTTTCAGCCTTAGGTAGGTAACCCTTAAAAATATCTCAGTCATATTTCCCTCTAGAATTAGCTCATTCGCGTGCTATTTATAAAACGCAAGAAACCGTTAAGGATTTAAAAAACTAAATTTTATATCTTGAACTTTGCGGTAAAATTTTTAATACGACTTGCACTGTTACGCATGTGGCTTAGTATTTGAGGAAAATGTAGATAGTCTGGTAAGAATAACTGAAAAGTTAGCTCTCTAGACTTGAGTTGTACTTTTCCCAACATATTTTTGATCCAACTAGACCAATAAAGTCCACGTAGTTCAATAAGGTTTTCTCGTGTATTTAATCCGGGTTCCTCCTTCTTTTCCTCTGAGGATGAGTGATGAAAAATTAATTCGATAAATTCGATTAATTCACGATAGTTCCCCTAAACACTTTATGGCTAAGCACTGTAATAAATTATAATTTAATAATTAGGAAACCATATAACAAATAAAACGCACATTTTGTATTTGCGAACTTTGACGTACATAACTATAAAACTAACACACATGACTTTATACTGTATATAAATCACGATTATTTGATATCACGTCTACGGCTCATATCATACTTTATTCCACGCCTGTCAAACGTCCGCAAGTAGGTTTTATGTGTCTTCGTAGTAATAGAAACTTATTTTAATAATCTGATGCCTCCTTATATTTCGTGCGTCACGAACAGATTGCTCACGTACACTACAGGTTTTTGAAGTGCAACTTTTTAGGCGGTGATTCGACAATCGACAAGTAGATGAGAATTGAGAGTAAATTTTAAGATCGCGTCACGTTTGAGCACCTTTTGTTACATGAGAGGGAAGACATATCTTTCTTAGATAGAAAGAGAAAGAGAGATATATATTCCGACGACATGGAAGCAGAGCGAAAGAGAGCGACGTATACACATCCATACAAAGGGTTTAAATAAGATAGTGTCACGAATGCGCTTATTGTAGATGTACGCTTCAGACGCTACATATGATCAATTGAGGTACTACGCATATGGTGTGTTATTTACGTTATAAATGTCAAAAGAAAACTATCAAAATATTGTCGGTTTATTTATATATTTATGTTTGATTTATTAATAATTCTGGATGTATTTCATCCATTACAAGAACTCGCACACATAGTCGTAAGTATAATTTACAATGTTAGCGGCATTTAAGAGTATTCTAGTACTTACATTGCAGCTCTTTTTTTTTAATTGACAATAGGCTACGTAAATTTATATGAATATTAAATGTTTACATGGATTTGTAGACATTTTATTAATTTTTCCAAATGTATAGTATTAAAATCGTCTTATGCGAATTTAGTACAATCTATATATTTACATTTTGTATGTTCTTTCTCACAATCAGTGACGTCTTAATAATTTATACTTTTGTCAAGGTTTAGATCTCTAAAGAAGAAGCACTTCTATAATGTGTATTATATCACATTCTATCTTTAATGGAAATTGTATGTGATGATAAATATTTTTGAGATAAAAGTTACTATATGCAGCATTATAAATTGGAAATATAGAATAAGGGAAATCTAACTACATGCGGTACTCAGTTAATATTATCAGGGCATATTTATTTCTCTCAAATGCTAAGTAGTGCATGTCTCGGTGCAAGTTATATTAAAGTTTTCTGAGTGCTAAAGCATTATTTACATAAAAATTTTGAAAACTACGGCCATGGTGAAAATGATATCACTGAGTTTTGTCGATAGCTACTTAGGAGCTTTAAGGGAATATCATTGAAACACATTCGAAATAAATGAATTAAGTTTGTAATTATTAATAAACGTTGTATTGTTCAATAATTCATCGTTTTAACAAGAAAACAAATAATTTAATATTTTGTGGAAAACAAATTATATACCAATACACTGCATTACTTTCATAAAGTCTCGTCTAGCCGTCATAAGTAATGGTTGAGTTTTCTGCAATATCTGTGTACAATACTACACACCACAAATGACTCTTTTAATAAACATTAGTTACACAATAACTCTATTTTTATTCAATCACTGAAAATCTATACATTGTTATCGTTAATTAAATATAATTGAAAAAATTACATCCAAACGAGTGTATCTTGTAAATGTATGTAATTTTACAAATTATTTACAAATTAATAATTTTCTTACTTTTTTATAGTTCAACATTGGAATAGAGCAAAATAAGAAAACATTTTAAAATTGATATATTATATTTTCGAATCGTAAGTACATTATCAATAACGGTGGGCAGGTTTGAATCACATCCAGGTAGAAAATGTTTTCTATCTTAATATATATAAATTACGTGTCACAGTGTTTGTTCGCGATGTACTCCTAAACTACTTAACCGATTTTAACCAAATTTTGCACACCGTGTGCAGATTGATCCAACTTGAAAGATAGGATAGCTTACATCTCAATTTATAGTCACAATATTATTATTTTATTGCAAATTATTTGTTTACTATCCGATAGCCACGATTATTTATTAGCTCCAAACGATTCCAGCAGATGTCGATATCTATTGTCTGGATTGAGTATGTATTCAATAGATGGCGCTGTGTTAAAAGTACAGACGTTTGCTACATATTAGCTACAATTTAATAACATAACCGCCACGTGTTGCTGAGGTTAAAGTATACGACAAATTTATATTGTAGTAAACGTAATACAGTGAAATTTAATATTTTTACTTTTTTAACTTTTATAAGATAGGATAGCTTACATCTCAATTTATAGTCGCAATATTATTTTATTGCAAATTATTTGTTTACTATCCGATAGCTACGATTATTTATTAGCTCCAAACGATTCCAACAGATGTCGATACCTATTGTCTGGATTGAGTATGTGTGAAACATAAACATGTAAGTATTATTACATAGTTATTTTATTAAAATTGCTATGCATCAAATTACGAAGGCTCTAGGATCTAAATAAATCTGGTTATCTCTAACAGCATGTTTTCGATTTTTTTCAATATTTCAATGTTTGAATTATTATTTTCAGTCAAATGCCACCGAAAAAATCTAACCTCAACAACGCACGGAGCAGAGAGGCACGACGCAAACGTGTTGAAAGAGCTCTTCAGTCGGCAGAACAAATCGCAACAAGAAATGCAGACCAAAGCATCAGAACAGCAGAGGGCCGAGCACAAGAATCTCAAGAACAGCGTGACGAACGTCAGCGGCTGAATATTATGAGAACAAGAGTGGCACGACAACAAAACGTAGCTGCAGTGCGAGTACAAGAACGACAAAGGCAGCGAACCAGCCGCTCATTAACACGTGCATCATTTGTTCGTCTTGCTTTTGAATATGCACCAGATATTGACTACTCTACGCATTCAAAAATTGCTATCGGTGCAATGGATAAAGTATGTCAATATTGCCAGGCATTGAAATTTCAGAATGAAACACCCGGCATATGCTGCGCATCAGGTAAAGTTGTCCTGTCACCTCTACCTACTCCGCCAGAACCTTTATTATCCCTTCTTGCTGGCGATTCAGATGATTCAAAATTATTTTTGCGTAAGATACGCAAATTTAATTCTTGCTTCCAAATGACGTCATTTGGGGCAACTAAAATTTGCGGTCTCGCATCCGATGGACGTAATTTTGAAACTACATTCAAAATACAAGGTCAAGTGTACCATAAAATTGGTTCATTGATGCCAATGCCTGATCAGGATCCGAAATTTCTTCAAATTTATTTTATGGGCAATTATGAAGAGCGCGTAACAACTCGGTGCCAGTATAATTTTATTGAACAAGCAGATGAAAGAGCAATTGTGACATTGCTGGAAAATTTTTTAGAAAATCAGAATCAACTGATTCAATTGATTAAAAGAGTTTCACCACGATTGCAAAATGACAACTATCAAATCGTCATAAAAGCCGACAAAGTTCCATTAGGTGAACATGCTGGCAGATTCAACGCTCCAACTCTTGATGAGGTTGCTGTTATTATGGTTGGTGATCCTGTTGACAAAAGAGCTATAAAAATTACACGGCGAGACAACACTGTTAGTACGATTTCGGATCTTCACCGTTCATATGACGCACTTCAATATCCATTAATATTTTGGCAGGGGCAAGATGAATATCACCTTAACATCAAACAGTACGATCCAAATACCGGTAAATTTCACTATTAACGATTTACTTTCCTTACTGAATGTACGTTTTTTAATTTCTTTTTTTTTTTTTTCAGGTGCTCAAAAGATAAGAAAGTTAGTGCAATGAACTATTATGCACACCGATTGATGATTAGACATAATCAAGTCAACTACATCCATCGATATCGTCAGCTATTCCACCAATACATTGTTGATATGTATGCTAAGATTGAAAGCGAACGCTTACGATTCATTCGATACAACCAGCCTAAATTACGCTCGGAAGAATACATTCATTTACGAGATGCTGTTGTTGGGAACATCGATGGAAATTTAAACCCCAATGAAATCGGTAATGCATTCATTTTACCTTCAAGCTACATCGGCAGTCCACGGAACATGCAGGAATACATATTAGATGCGATGACTTACGTACGTCATTACGGCCGACCAGATTTTTTTATAACATTCACATGTAATCCGAATTGGAAAGAGATACAAACTTTACTATTACCAGGGCAAAAAGCAATTCATCGTCATGACATAACTGCACGAGTGTTCAAGCAAAAATTGAAATCTTTAATTGATTTTATTGTTAAATATTCTGTTTTTGGTATCACACGTTGTTGGCTGTATTCGATTGAGTGGCAAAAACGAGGTTTGCCTCATGCCCACATTTTAATTTGGCTTCAAGATAAAATCCGTCCAGAAGAAATTGATCAAATAATTTCAGCTGAAATTCCAGACCAATCAACTGACCCAGTATTATTTGATATTGTTACCAAACACATGATCCACGGGCCGTGCGGTGCTTTCAACATGACATCACCATGCATGGAAAATGGAAAATGTAAGAAAAATTTCCCAAAGCCGCATACGAATGATACTATCACGGATATTGACGGTTATCCAATGTATCGGCGCAGAAACGCTGAGAATGGTGGCCATACATTTACGATGCGACTGCCGAATTCTATAAATCAAGTAGAATTTGATAATCGGTGGGTCGTACCATACTCACCATTACTTTCAAAAACTTATGAGGCTCATATTAATGTCGAGCTTTGCAGTTCTGTAAAATCAATTAAGTACATTTGTAAATATGTAAACAAAGGCAGTGATTTGGCCATATTTGGGGTACAAAATGTAAATGAAAAGGACGAAATTACACGATACCAAATGGGAAGATACATCAGCAGCAACGAAGCTATTTGGCATATTCTTAGCTTTTCCATACACGAAAGAGACCCTGCTGTCCAGCATTTAGCAATACATCTTGAAAACGGTCAACGTGTATACTTCACTGAAGAAAATGTTCTCCAAAGAGCGCTTGAGGCTCCAAAAACAACACTGACTGAGTTTTTTACATTGTGTCAAAGATCTGATATTTTTGGCCAATTCGCAAAGACATTGATATATACTGATGTTCCACGCTATTTCACATGGAACAAATCTGGTAAAAAATGGGAGCCACGAAAACAAGGAAACCCACATCCTTCCGTTACAGGAATATTCAAAGCTAAGACATTGGGGCGACTTTACACGGTGCATCCAAAGCAACGTGAGTGCTTCTATTTACGTTTGTTACTGGTGAATGTTCCTGGACCTACGTCTTTTGAATTTCTGCGAACAGTCAACGGCCGAGTATTCAATACATATCAAGATGCATGTCGTGAACTGCAATTGCTAGAAGACGATAACCATTGGGACTTAACGCTCGCTGATGCTGCGTTGACATCAACGGCCAATAACATTCGTCAGCTATTTGCCATTATTTTGACGACATGTTATCTATCACAAGCACACACTTTGTGGGAAAAATATAAAAATTGTATGACAGAAGACATATTGCATCGAATTACACGAACAGATCAATGCCAAAATACAGATTATACGCCAGAAATGTATAATGAAGCGTTATTGTTGATCGAAGATTTATGTGTTTTGATTTCCAATTTTCCACTATCTCATTATGGTATGCCATCACCTGATCGCCCAGCCACCGACTTAGTCAATACCGATTTACAACGTGAAAAACAATATGATCATCGTAATTTAGCAACAATTATCGTGAACAGTGAGCCATTACTGACAGCAGAACAAAAAATTATTTATGATCGGATTATGGTGACTGTTGCTGCTGAACAAGGTGGTTTTTTTTTCTTGGACGCACCAAGTGGAACCGGTAAGACTTTTCTAATATCGTTGATTCTTGCTAAAATACGATTACAACATAAAATCGCATTGGCAGTCGCATCGTCTGGCATTGCGGCTACTTTGCTAGATTGTGGGCGAACGGCTCATTCAACATTTAAGCTGCCATTGGACATTCGTAATAAGCCAAACGCATTATGTAATATAAAAAAGAATAGTGGAATAGCTACAGTGTTGCGAAAGAGTTCAATCATAGTTTGGGATGAGTGCACAATGGCACACAAATATTCACTCGAAGCATTGCATAGAACTATGCAAGATTTAAAAGGCAACGATAAACTTTTCGGTGGTGCTATCTTGCTATTGTCTGGTGATTTCCGACAGACCTTACCGGTTATACCTCGCTCTACGTTCGCGGATGAGATCAATGCATGTTTGAAGCAATCATTCTTATGGCGAAGTGTTGAAACGCTTCGATTGACCATAAACATGCGCGTACAATTGCAAAACGATCCATCAGCACAAATATTTTCCGAACAATTACTAGATATTGGGAACGGTAAAATAGAACTGCAACCAAATACACAATGCATTAAACTGCCTGACAATTTCTGCACTGTTCTTCAAGGAAAAAATGAATTGATTCAGAGTATTTTCCCAGATATACAGAGTAATTATTTAAATCATAACTGGCTCAGTGATCGGGCTATTTTGGCAGCCAAAAATGTTGATGTTGACGAAATTAACTTCAAGATACAACAGTTGTTACCAGGCGATCTTATGTCTTTTAAATCAATCGATACCGTTGTTGATGAAAATGACAGTGTAAATTTTCCAAGTGAATTTTTGAATTCACTGGATATACCTGGAATGCCACCACATAATCTTCGATTAAAAATTGGTTCACCTATCATTCTCCTGCGTAATCTGAATCCACCTCGATTATGCAACGGTACGCGTTTGGTTATCAAAAATATCACCGGAAATATTCTTGAAGCAACCATTTTAACTGGAAAGTTTAAAGGAGAAGTGGTCCTGTTGCCACGTATTCCAATGATACCCTCAGATTCTACGATACCCTTCAGAAGGCTACAGTTTCCAGTTCGTTTAGCTTTTGCCATTACCATAAATAAGTCTCAAGGCCAAACAATGTCCATTTGTGGTTTAGATTTGGAAAATCCATGTTTTTCTCATGGGCAACTATATGTTGCATGTTCACGTGTAGGAAAACCGTCGAATCTATTTGTGTTAGCAAAAGACAGGTTAACCAAAAATATTGTCCATCGATTAGTGCTAAATTGAATTAAAATTAAAAGTACTTATAATTCGAAATAATATATTTTATTGTCGAAATTTGAAACTATCTGCTATACCTACCTCATTTATAAGTTCAAGTGTCAGATTTTATTTACGAACAACTTTGTAATATACTCATTGGTTAAAAAATTGATTATCAAAAAAAAAATAAAATTTAGAATTAATTCTTTTGTATTGATTTCTACTTAATATTAACTGTACGAACATTTTGATCAATCGTGTTCAAAGTCCTTCCCCTTCAAATCCCAATTCAGTCGATTTTCATATAAGCTTTAAGGTTTCCGTCTTCGTTCGTAATCAATAATTTCATTATATTAAGGAGTAACGGTAGTAGAAAACCAGACATCGAGATTACCATGTTTTATTACAAATGGCATCTATGTAAAAAGCTTGATGGTGTCCATATGACTAATGTTCTTCCAACTTTCTCCGTTAATAGTTTACTACCATGTAATATAACAAAAACTTCAACCACAGCAACGCGTGGTCGGGTCTGCTAGTGTAAATTATAAATATTTATATAGTAAATTATAAATTTAACGTAACGGAGTATTACACTGAATATTTGAAATATATTTACTACCAGTTTGCAGATTATATTTTTATAATAGTTCAAATTGTTGTCACGGAATCCTTTTTAACGTTACTCACGTTTTATTTACGATGAAAGAATAAATTTTGTGTTAACTGCACTTACGTTACAATAATTATATAACATAGAAAAAAAATATTAGTTTAAATTTACTAAGTACATTTGACTGTATGTTGTAATCATTTCAGAGAAAATATTAATATAAGCACTGTTGACAATTCTTGTCCGGCAAAATAAATTCTGAAACTTATGCTATCGTAGGGTAAATATTGGTTACTGTATAACCACCGGGTCTCTCATAAGATCGGTCCAATAATGGAGACGATTTCGTAACTGTTATCCCCATTATTTTTTAATTTCCTTCAATTATTTCAGATAGACTAAGAAAGTAAATTATCTTCTCTGGGGTGAAAAAATATGGCTTTAAAATTTGTAAGGAAAATAATTAGCTTGAAAGAGAAAAACCAACTTTAAAACGAGAATTAGATGGATTCAAAAAAGGTTACGAAAACATTCAAATAGTAGATCTGAAAATGGATCTTCTACATAATTAAATATAAAGCTTTGACAACATATCCGTGAGCTGAAGAGTGTCACTTCCTCAGACGCCAAAAGATTGGCATTTGAATTAACCAAGCGAAATAAAATAAATCATGTATATAATAAAGAAAAAGAAGGTTCGTGAGTTTATAAAACTGTACCTGACATTGAGATTTCAGCTATTTCATTTTATGTGGCCACAGGTTTTAATAAAACTACAGTACAATATTTTTAATAGGTTTATATTTCGATGAATAAATACGATATAAATTTGGCTCAGACTATACTCGAACTCGATGAAACGCGGCTCTTCATTTCATTGAAAACACTAAAAAAAATTGCATTAAAGGGTAAACACCAAGTCGGCTTAATAATCAGGGTGTAACGTGACATAATATCTACTCAAAAAAAAATGGTATCTAGCAGATAAATCTCATAAATAGTAGCTTTTGGGTTTGTTATTTTTTAAGATATTGTTGAAACTAACTATGTAAATTTGAAGTTAAATCAGTGTCAAAATGGAGAATGCACTATTTTTACCATTTCAGATATCTATTACTTATAGTTTAAAATATTATGATCAGAACTGACCATAGTTATTAGTTTAGAATCAGCTTTGAGTTTCAAATCTATGCTTTTCAAACATCTGTTAGTGCAAAAAATATTGTAAAAAAGTTATGAGAAAGAAGCTGTCAACTGCAAGAAACTACGGAACTAATCTATCACCTTATGAAATAAACTTGGAAATAGCAGGTAATAAATAAAAGAAAGATTAAAAATCTAAAAGGATTTCAAACAAAATGTCAAAATTTAATGATGAACAAGAGTAATGGTTTTGAAACGTTTGTATTGAGTTTGCTATTAAAAACATAATACAACACCTTATGTGTTAACAATGTGTTGATACAAATTGTACTTATCTTGAAAACTTTGTCAAAAAATACGTTTATTCCATGTCTGAAATATATAATATTTTTGATATTTTGGTATTTTTTGTCTACTAGATATTTAATTTCCACATTGTTCTTTTTTTGCTATTTTCTATTGCATGTATATGTGATTGGATCACATATGTGAAAGAAAATATTTTCTCCAAATTTAAAAATGGAAACCTACTGGCCTTACTAAAATGAATATAGTCCAAATAAAGCAATCACTGAAAATAATTTTTTTTTGGAAGGTAGTTAGTATTTTACATATCTTATAGACAATTTCTAGACATGTTCACCGCCTCAGCTCTTCGGGGGCTAGCAATTTTCTCTACTCTGTATTTGTAAAATTTCTATGAACTTGCGCCATTTCATTACAGGATCGAGACTAAAGTGACGAATTCCTTTACAAGGAGCTATCCGTAGGATTAAACCAGAGACCTAGGTGAATGGTCTAATACTTTGAAAAATTGTTTTAAATTACATTCTAACAACACCATTCGAGGATGCAGAATCAAGCATTGCCCTATTGATGTTAAAAGGAACGAATCTATAGAAATAGGGAATCCGGTAAAAAATTGTTTGCCAAGGATAAGCAGAAAAAACTCAGCTTTATGCCTCTGACCTACTCCCTAAGTCTTTGCCTACCCTCTTCAAAACCAAATTGGTTTGAAAAAGAGCTTAAACTTATTATGATAATGACAAAATTGCCTCCGATACCACTTTCGGAATTTGCCGAAGTGTTAACCTCTCGGTAATGCTCAAAGTGCATAGACTTTTATGCTTCTGTATAATATGCGCCATTGGTATTTTGGATCCACCGTTATTGCAATTAACAATTATTGGATCTTTTTCTTTACTCATGATATTCGGCCTTGCTTCTTACCAAATTTCATGATTCTAGGGCAACGGAAGGTATACTGTAGTTTTGATTTATTTGCGTCTGTCAAAAATCCTATATAAATGTCCGTATTTTTTTATTAACTTGACTTAGAAGCTTGATCTTTTATTAGCAGCTTGAAGAGGCCATAGACTTGAGTCTTTCACATGAATTTAACTTAATACCTCTACGTGTTCCTGAGGAAAAGGGTCTTGAAAGACAGAGAGCCATACAGGCTGACACGAAGTGATACTATAAGGTTTCCTTTTTGCCTTTTGAGGCACAGAACATTAAAAACAGAACATTTTGCACCAAAAATATAGGAGCAATATAGGCATATATTACGCTATGTTATTTTTTTGAAGTATTTCTAAGCATATTGATTGGTTTTTCGAAAATTGAATATTTTTAAAAAATTTTCATTAAAATGATTAAAATTTTAAGGAAAATTTTTATATATTCCGTTATAAAAATTGAGTTTAAAAACTGTGAACCAAAAACGTGTGTTTGTTCAAACAAATTACATTTCCAAACGTATTCAATTTGTATGACATCGCGCTCCTGTCACTTTCCTTTGAGCCCGCTCACGCCTATTCTCTTGCGATATCACTCTTATGAAAATATGAAATCTCTTATGGGTTAATAGTTATGTTAAATATTCTAACGATATTTAAAATTCTAAGAGTGGATGTACATTTCCAGTTAGTGCGAAGATCTCTACTCAACTGCCAGTAAAGTATTATATAAATTTAACAAATCATTTATCCAAATTCACGTAAACTGCGTTAACCTATTAATTTTTCACTTTAGTTTAGTCCACAACTATTTATATACAAAAGGATTTCCCTAGAATGAGTTAACTTATGCTTACCCACATCTATCGGGGCTACTAAGCGGTAATATTAAAATAGCGTTATACTTACCTCTTTTAATAATTATTTAACACTTCCCCAGCTCGCAATATTAAGAAGTATTGGCGTTATTTTATAAATTTGAAGCCATGCAAATTTTTCTGATGTAACTCTCGATATTGCGTCGAGATTGCGTTGCTACTTATTTTACTTCTAAATCTACGCCGTATAATATCGAAAGTTATATCAAGCTAGTGAGTAGCTATTTTAAAAATCATTAGATTTACCCCTTTTAAATGTCATTTTATAATTTTTTAGCCTGCAATTCTTTCTTGGAAAATTAAAGCTATAATATTTTTTCCGGCCTAAATTCTCGTTACTATTCCGAGATGATACATTTATTTTACTCTTAACTCTACGTTTTATATCAGATTTTTCTTAATGCGCACATTAACAGATAGACACAAAATACTCAATCATCTGATAGCAGTTGCACCATAATGAGATTTTTTTATGGCGAATGAGAATAAATTTCTTGAAAATTGTAATAGTAACGCAGAGTGATTAAATTTATTGATATTTTTATTTCCCATGAACTTAGTTTTGTTATCGTTATTGAAACGTATAGCTACATAAGTGCAATGTAAAAGTTTATGTAATTTAATAAATATTGAATATATTTGACGGTAATTTTGTAGAAATTCATTATTCACAATTAAATGAAACTACGTGATGTAATATTATTTCTACTTTATTTAAATTCTTTGCCACGACCTATAATTAATTGTATTACAACATCTTTAGGTGGGCAAATAGCAGAGATTAATTTAATAAACAAAATAATAGATTTTTTCTTTACTGAAAATGCCTACTGTTCACTCTATACAGAAGAATTGCACACAGCCTATTTTAAAAAGTTAAAAATTACGTGCGATGCGTGTGCAATCTACAGCACTTATGGTAACCATGTTATGTTAAATCGATATTAACTTAATAAGTAACGAATACATGAGAGAAGTGCTTACACGTGTAATAAATTATACGGAAAATGTAATACCATTATTTACTTGGGAACCATGGACTTCTTTGGTTCTGATCTTCTTTAAGATCACGCTGCACATGATATGTCAGGCCTTATTTGGGCAGATAAATGTTCCAAAATGGGGTTGGTATTTTATTTTTTTTAAAATTACATTTATGCAAAAAAGTTTAAAATTGTGATTTTTATTCGAATAGTTGCCAAGCTAATGAAGAAAAAAAATTCAAAATTAAAAATTGTCTATAGCCCAACAAAAATAATAACCACATCTGCGCAAGACAATTAAAAGCTTTGAATAAGAAAAACTAAGTATTTTTTTCATTAGTTTGGATCTATCAAACTGAAAAATTACTCTAGCAATGAGTTATCAAAATACTGAAGGAAATAGAAAATATTATTTTATTTGTACTACTTAAAAATACTTACTGATGAGTAGGTATCACGAATGTAAGATTATATAGAATGTATTAAAGATTGATCAATGATTGGCTTTCACCACATACTTATCAATAAATTCATACATACTCATCATCTTCAAAAATACATACTCATCATCACGAATGTAAGATTATATAGAATGTATTATAAATTGACCAATAATTGGCTTTCGCCACACGCTTTTTAAAGTTCGTTTAAAGGAGGAAAGTGTTTTTTATATTAAATTATTCTTAACGGGCATAATATTTTCTATTTATGTTACTAAATAAATATATAAAATGATAATTTACTCATTTGTAAATACCTCGTACAAAATAAAATTCATTCATTCGTGATTGAAAAGTTTCTAATCAATGCATTATATAGACATTGACATACATTTCAGAATTTATTTACTGTATTAATAGTGATTAGATATTGATTTACTAATAGTGACAAGATTCATATAAACCGTATTATGTATCTCGTTCAAAATATATTAATAAATTAGTAGTAAAAATGTTTCATATACACTCATAAAATAATATGAAATATTACGAGCATACGGTCCACGTTACCTCAACACGTAAACTTATTTGTTACACTCGTAAAACTTCTCCTACGTCTGGCTAATAAAGCGGTGCTGGAGGAGGAGGCAGTAGTCAAGCGTCAAGCGTCTACGAGGCGATGAAAACAATATTTGAATTACCAAAACGCAGATGAAAAATGTACTATATGTTTGGGATACACGCGTCGTTTCCTTTATTGTGTTAATAGAGATAAGATATAATTTATCAAAAGTGGCAACATTCATATCAGTGGTATAATATACCTCGTTTAATATACATTCATTAATGGTAAATATGATTCATACGTATTCACAAAATAATATTAAATGCAACAATCAACGTGATGTATTTTACCACAACACGTGAACTTATTCATTATTTCTAATGAATTTCGCCCCATATGGCAACTAAAACGATACGAAAGAGGAAACGTGAGTGTAGATTAAGCATTAATAATGCAAAGAAATAGTTCAATTGCTATAATGCCGATCAAAAATAGATTAAAAGTATGGCGATACACGCGGCTAGATTTGTGTTTTACAAAGTTATCGCTGAGTTATCGTTTTCAACGTAATTCTTTACAGATGTAACAATCCTATTGCTAAAGCCATTAGTCACACACATGTGAATTACTTTATAAGAAAACATGTACAGCCTCCCGCTCAAGAAAAGCTTCTGCTTTGGTCTTGCATAATATGTGTACAAGGCTTAACCTCGAAATAATTTCAGCTAACACTTCTCCGAGATGCTAGAGACTATCGCGAAGAATAAACCAAAATATTCTATTGTAATGTAATATTTTGCCTTGAATATCAATATTAAGTAGATGTTAATGTGTGAAGACTACGGACTTTAGAGTATTAGCATGGTGGCAGAATATTGTTGCGTGATATATATCACGCAACAATATTAGTTGCGTGATTTAGTATGTACCAAGAAAAATGCATGATTTCCAAATTATAAAATGGAGCATTTTTTGCAAAAAATTACATTAGTTATTTGTTTTTTAATAAGTTTAAATATCATTACCAGTAAAAGAATTTTACGAAATCACACCATTTTCTTACTGTGTACAAAAGGTAATTTTCATAGTAAGTTTCGATTTTATTAAAGTGGATGTAAAACTTTATATCACTTAAATTTTGCAGACAAAATAAAATAAGACGATTTTGTAATAACAATACCAATTAATAATTTTCAATCGCAAAATATTAATATTAATATTTTTCCTAATTTGTTCAGTTTATTAAACATGTGGTATTGTCTGCTTTAGATACAAATTTCAGATATCAGTCCATAAAAAACGATTGTGAATTAAAAACAAGGAAATTCCCGCTGATTTCATATCAATATTAATAGACTTTATGAATATTTCATCACAAATTTAACTCTTCCGATATTCTAATCTAAATATATATAAACGCTGATAGATTTCAATCAAAAAGTTTTTTGATTGTTTCCACCTTATTTTAGATGCATTTACTATTTTTATTCTACTACTCGTAGACTTTATAGAAAAAGTACGATAATTATTTTTTCTGTGACCATCCCATTCCTATAAGTTTTGAACATTAGCAAAAATGAAACTTAATATGCCCATAATTTAAGTCTTGCTGTCTTGCCTTAGAACAAACAGAAGAGTATTATCTTGCAATTTGAAATAAACTAGCGTTTCTATGAATGATACGGTATTGTAATATTTTTCCATTAATTATTTTTTTATTTTCCATAATTACTCCTTACCTGTTAGCAAATATTTACTACCACTGCGATATCTATTGTTAGCTTAGTTTTCCATTTAAAACTTTACCGCTCATAGAATTATAAAACTATAACAGAGGTGTGACTGTACACTGAAGATCGTAGACTGTTATATAGGTGTAGCTGTACATTCCGGTATAAAAAATTGAATTTAAAAACTGTGAACCAAAAACGTGTGTTTGTTCAAACGAATTACGTATACAACGCACATTCAATTTGTATCACATCCGCACTCCTGTCACGTTCCTGTGAGCCCGCTCATGCCTATTCTCTTGCGATATCACTCGTATAAAAATATGAAACCTATCTTATAGCTTAATAATTATGTGGAATATTCTAACGATATTTAAATTTTTGAGAGTTTTGCACATTGCACATTTCCTGTCTTGCAATTTGATTAGCGTTTCTATGAATTAAAATGATACAGTATTTTAATATTTTTCCATTTAAATAAATGTATTTAAAAAATTATTATTTTTCATAATTACTTCTAACTTACTCGTAATTATTTACTAACACTTTGATATCTATTGGCAGCTTGGTTTATAACTACAGCATTACTTAAATCAAACATTGCAAAAAAAAATTGTTTGATTTACCTTTTCAATGGAATCCTAAGTAATTTTTTACAGTTAACATTATTTATACCTGAAAATTTCCATATCTGCTAGTACAATTGATGATCAGTAAATATTATTTTTTTGGAAAGTTATTAAAATATTCTATTAAATTTCTCTCCATTATATAAAGTTCAGTTCCTTAGATTTATTTGTCTGGTTTAAAATTAAATTTAAATTGTAATTGAAAACAATATTTTTCTACAATCAAAAGAAAGGTAAATAATAAGGGGAAACAACAAAAATTGAATCTATTTTCAATATGGAATATAGGCTATACGGTCACGTTCAATATATTATATTCAATATGACTGTTGTCGTGTCAAAAAACTTAGGCACTTTAACACATAGGAACTTAACGTTTATTATAATGTTATTTTAATTTTATTAGATTATAAATAAAAGGCCTCAGCAGATGCGTAAACCTTATAGTTATTCTACGTTTAAAATGAACTTAAATGCAGGCTTTGAAACTTTTATTTACTTTATATATATATATATATATATATATATATATATATATATATATATATATATGTCGCCGGCATCACGTACGGACCGCATGGGTTCCACAAGATTTTCAAAAGAATATAAGTATATTAAACTCGTGCTTTAAGAAGACCTATCGGACAAATAGATTATCTAATCGTAGGCGGTGACATGACACCAATAGATCAAATTAAAGTTAATGCGAAGTGATTTGGGTAATGTTATGAGTAAATGAATGGTTACCGTTGGGTGATAAAGAAAAAAGTTTGATTTCCAAATGTACCTTATATATGGTTGTCGACATTTAATAGTCTGTAATATTTTGAAATCCAAGATTTTCATTTTATTATGGATAAAGTTTTCATATTAAATTTCGTATTAGTGAATTTGCAGTAGCATGAATTTTTCGGTGATATGAAACTCCGCCCGTGTCTACCCGATATTAATCCCTTTTGACGTTCTGTCATCTTTGGCCAAAGTTTAGCGTTAATAAACTTATTGTTTTCCAACAAGATGGACTTTACAGGAACTTCCGATAGCTAAAGTTCTGTAATCCACCCTGAAAGGTTCTAGTAGTTTTTATCCCTCGTAGTTTTCATTGTTGGGGGGCTATATCGCAAAAATTATTTATTTTTTGCAGCATGGGTAGTGACCCATGAACATTCTGAGCCGTATCTACCACTTTTCGTCTCTAAACGTTTCTCATTCGCCAGTTTTTTATTTGATCTCCTTTTTGTTGTTTCTAACCCATCTGTCTGAATCTCCTGATAGATAGGTCTAGATGTCTCAACTATTGAAAAAATATTGCAAATCTCTATATTTCTTCATATCCTCCATAACCTTTACTGCAAATTGCGCTATAAGTTTTTTTATGATTTTTTTCTCCAACGAGCTTGAATCATTTAAATTTTTTTTAGGTGGCATTTGAGTTAATATTGAGTTAACAACGAAATAAGTGGTTTTATGGTCGTTTTATATACTAAGAGTTTCAACTGTTCTGTCAGGAGATACTAACAGTTTAAATGTTTTTTTCCTACCACAAATTTGACCTTTTGTTTCACAGATATCTCTTGCATATTCATGCTCCATATATATAGTTTTGCTGGTTAATAGTGAATCTTATTTTAGTTGCTTCTACTACCAATACTCTGTAGTTTTATTTAGGTAGTTTAACTTTGTTCTTTGCATCGCTATGTTATTTATAAAGACCAAGGAGTTCTTTATTCCTTCAAAACTTACTATCGGGTCGAATAGTAGTTTTTTATTATTGCTTTGAATACTAAATTGAATAACATTTTTGAGAGAAAGTTTTCTTTGTTTTGAAACTCAAGGGACCGGATATATTTGATAGTTTGCCAGCACCTTTTTTTCCCTTTTTGTTACCCTAAGCATCATCTTGACTAAGTTAATGAGCTTGCTAGGTATACTCAAATCTATGACTAAGCCTCAAATGGTTGATCCTAGTGAAGGCTGACACATGCTGCTTTAAAATCAACATATGTTGACATGTCGATCTTTTGAAGTCAACATAACTGGTTTGGTATTACGTTGTTTTCGTAATATTTTCTCCTTTCCAAGCGTAGTGTAAATGTTTGATCCGTAGTTACTCTCTCGCTATGAACTAGCATTGGTATTCTCCGATAGCGGTCTTGGCCAATGACTGAATGTTTTATTTGTTATCTTTGCCAATATTTCATCCACCGCCAATACTGGGACATTCCACGGTATTTTCCACATGAAATAAAGACATGACCCATTGCTCATATTACATCGCTCCTATATTTATGGATGTTCTTACTGCCATTCTTAGTACAAAAATTCTTCGGTAAGGCCACATGAAACTAATACATCGCCTGGTTAACCATATTTAATAAGCATGTCGATTGCGATGATTATCTTTCTTCGATTTTCCGCATTTTTACGAGCAGTATATGTATTTCCTTCGGCGTTTCGAAAGGAGGAAACTTTCCCTCAGAAATGTTATTCAATTAAGTATTCAACAGCGGTGATATTAAAACTATCATTCAATCCCAATAATACAGTCTTTACGAGATAAAGGCAATCCTTGGCCTTTCCAAATAACACAAAGATTATGAGGCACAGATCCAGACTACCTAAATGAAATTACAAAATGTCGGCAATGGAAGCGACATGGGGTACAATAAAATGGAAATGTCGATTTTCGTATGGTTTTGAAATATTAGAGACAGTTAAATGTCGATTATCGTATATAAGGTACATTTATGGTTACAAATTTTTATGTTATCGCCCGATAGTAACCATAAATTTACTCATATCATTACCCAAATCACTTCGCACTAACTTTAACTTTGATCCATTTATATCATGTTATTGCCTACGACTAGATAATCTATTTCTTTGACAGGCCTCCCTAGAGCACCAGTCTAATATACTTATATTATTTTGAAAGCCTCGTGCAAACCCACGCGGGTACGTGTGAGTGCGATGCCGGCGGCGGTCGCGACGTGACACGATTTCTAGATTTATGTGTATGATTTAGTACCCCGCCCTTTACGCTCGTAGTTTCCAAGGTAAGTAAAAGTTTGCAAATCTAAATTTAAGTCCGTTTTAAACGTCGAGTAACCGTTAGGTTTACAAATCCACCTAGGTCCTTTGTGTATAATCTAATAAATTAAAATAATATTATAATATATGTCAAGCGTCTGCGTCGTTTTATTAGCTTTTTGACACGTCAACAGTTATGTTGAATATATTATGTTGTATGTGTCACTTACTGTATCGCATATATCGAAAAGAAATTATATTTTTTTTATTTCCCCTTATAATTTGCCTTAGTTTTAATTTCAATTACACTTTAAATTGAATTTTGATCTAGAGATTTCGTTCTGAGGAATTGATTTTTTTATTCCAACGTTTTCTCCCAAAAAATATTTACTGATTGCATTTTATTGTGACGATCGTTGTTAATGGCAATGTTAGCTGTAACAATTTCGTAGTACATAATAGTAGTAATTGAGATAGTACATAATACCTATTTCTTACTATGTCTGATTAACATAATTCTATTGATAAAATGATATCGTATCATATAAATTCGTAAATACAATATTCGAATTTGTTATTTTTTGTTAATATACGTTCAAAAAATAGTCTGAATATTTAAAAATGTCGTCAAAGTTGAATATAATAATTCTATTTTTGATGGAAAATGAATTTATATGCATGATATTTCCGTGAAATTAAACATTATATTATTTATAACTATTTATTTTCAAAAATCTGTTCAACTTAAATGATTTGTTGTACGTTCACATATATTTCTCTTTTTACAGCAAAATTACTCTTCGTTATCAATATTTTCATCTCGAAAGATTTAATAGGAATACAAATTTACATATTACTTTGTCAGTACCCTAAAATATCATTGACCGGGATAGAAATATTTTATGCCTTAGATAGAGCCAATCAACAGTCACTCGAATAGTAATGACGCCATACTCAGACAAACGGATATACAATGTTCCAGGAAAACATGTTTTGTTTGAGATGAGCTTGAACAGAAAATTTTACTATTATTTTTAAATATCTTCAATGCACAGCCACACTTCTTTTACCGTTTTACGATACCGTAAGTGGTAAAATTTTAAATTAAAAATCAATTTAACTGTAGATATCACAACGTTAGTAAAAGTATTTTCGAGTAAGTTATGAGCAATGGCAGAATTACTTTTTATTTATTAATTAATTTTATTTCACTTCGGAACAACAACAGTAACTCATGATAAATTAACAATTTTTAACTTTCATACTAGGCGTTCTCTTACCCTAACAGTCTGACATCATGTGCTATTCTACGTTGAGTATTTAAATCTAGATACTTAAACTTAAGAATAAGTAGTATAAGCTTTAAATTATGCTATTAATATGGATTCAGCATAAATTCTGGTTCAATGCTCGATCAAAATACATTAGTTAATAAAAATTAATTTTTTTAATAAAATGAAAATTGGGCTAGATTAAAAAAATTGACGTAACAGATATAGGTTCTGTATCTTGTAATTCACATTAGTTAAAAACACACTATTACAACTTTGTTCAGTTTCATAGGAAAACATACCGACTTTTACTATTTAAACTTTTGTTATCACCAGTCCACATGGTTTTATGCTTCGTAACAACCTCATCTCATGATATACAAATTTATACTTTGTAGTAATAAAAGTAGATTTATTTATATCGTAATAGCGTCACAACACCACAGCGTCTTTTCGCCGGCTTTTCATACATCTCGTTATTTTTCTTACACTCACCTGCTCGACTCTTATTATAAATTTATTTATTATATAATAAATTAGTTTTTTACTAGTCCGTTGTAATTACCTTGATATCAATTGTTTGTATCAAACTTTTTATTATCCTTAATTATCATTGAAATCCTGTCACAGAATTATTATAGTTCAATGTGTTTAAATAGAGTTAATATTTTTAATGTTTAATATTTTTAAATGGCTTCCTTTAAATATCATTAGTGTTTCCTTTAAATATCATCCTGGTTTTCATAACTTTTTCATAAAACTGCTAATGAGACAAACCTTGAACGCAATAATTGGCTTTTAAAATTTAACGCTGTATTTTGAAAACAAACCGGGCTGAGAGTTTTAAGTAAGGTAGACCACTGATCATCAGTTAATTATGAAATTTACGTCCCAAAACAGTGACATCAAGTCATCGCTAATTGCATTCCGATTTTGTCTGTTAAAATGTTTGTCTTTCCTAACCGTAACAGTTTAATTATTAATCGTTTATTGTACCAATTTCATCATGTGAGGTGAAAATAATTATTTCAAGTATGTTTTCCTTCAACGCATTTAAAGCACTCATTTTTTTACTGCATTTTATTATTAGCAGTCATTAAAAGAATACCTTTCCAAGATATTAAAAGCCACATTAAAACAGAAAATAAACATTTTAAAAAGCAACATCAGTTTGAAATTAATAACACAAATTTATCCAACCTTAAAATCAAGCTTCAGCAGTTAATACTTGATCATTTTTTCTGAAATTTCCAAAGTCACGTATACATTCACATTGTCCACTTTACCACTAAGTTGAAATATTTTAAGCCAAAATCTTGTTTGCAATTGTTGTTTCACTAAGTATGCCTTAAAGTAATGACGGCAAAAAATGAAGGTCTGCCTTCTTTAAATATGATGTACCTACTTAGCATGGTATTTTAGATTTTCTTACTATCACATGCTTTAAAATCGTAAAGGTAGCTTATGGATCCAATTTCTGCTGGATTATGGAGTACAAGAGTTGATAATTTGGTTATTTTATCTTGACTACTTGTCGAAGTAGACATCAAATGAGAGAGTGCTGCGAGAATTTATTAAGGTTTATTGGACCAGGTGATTCTAGGTCACAACATCCTGGCCAAAGTTTTTTGAAAAATATCGCTCCTCTTGTATCTTATCTTATCCTTGTGTATTTTTGGATGAGATATTGCTAATTAATTGGGTTTAAGTAATAGGTTGGAATTATTTTGTTTTTATAGAAAATCTACTCTTTATCATAAGTAATTATGCAGTTAAGAATTGAATCGTTCTTGGCAATTCAAAAAGAAAGCTTCCAAAAGATAGTGCTTTTACAATCCTGTAAGTTCATAATGGAACCACTTATTGACCTTCGTGATCTAGTTAATTTGAATCAAACGCAACAGTATTATGTGCACAATGAAGTCATACTTTGCCGTTCACGCAAGCGTGCTTTCAAGCGTGCTTCTGCCCTCGTGACTGCCTTTAATATCTCGTTGTCTATCTTCATATCAGGTTGACCAGTAATTTCTTTTGAGGTCAGTCACCATTGCTGAATCGTTTGAATCAGCAACTTATTTTCCGTTTAAGGCTGGTTCTTCTTCAAAAACTTCTTTGAAAAATATTCTACCTAATTTTCACTACGTCATTTGTCATTGACCTTCTCCTGGATTTCAGACATATCTGCATTTCTGAAAAAAAACAAAAAGGAAATATTAGCATATATAAGTTAACCAAAGGAAAAATTATGAGGAGATATAAACATTTACTTGACGGCGAAAATTAAGCCCTCTTTTTCAATTTATAAAAAGCATATTATGTAATTTTACTCTACATGATTCCGTTTCATATTCGATGACACATTTTGTTTATAAACCAATTCATTTACTAAAAGCAATACAAATATACAAAACTTATTATTTCGTTATCTAATGTCCCTAGTAATTACGAAATTAATTTGTCAAGCATCAGTCAGTTGGAAAGAGGAAGTTTTGATGTTTATTTTAAACCAAATATTGCTATACAGTATTACTTTACGAAAGAGTAGACCACCGTACCTGATAAATTGATGATGGTATAGTGGGGACTGCCTATAACGATGTACGTATATATAAAACTTCTCCTTCAATGTAAGCATAAGTAATAATACATTTGCAAACCCCCTGTTTTTATTGCTTTTACAGAGATAAAAATGGTTTTCATATTTTTTCTCAAAATGTTTGAGAAAACATGTGAAATGTGCCAATTATTTAAAAAGGTTTTTCTTTAATATAATTGATGTGGTTTTACTAAGAAAAAACCAATCCTTTCAGATATTAACAGTGCAAAAATTATTAAAATAACATTTAAAATAGCCAGTGTACTGATGTTTCACGGTGGCTTCCGACTACTAGTAGCTCCAATAGATGGTGCTAGACCTAAGTTACCCATGTTATGGAAATTAGTCAGTATATTAATACTCCACGTAAGCTATATCACAGGCAAAGGCGAATAAAAACGTGTCATTGTGCGTTTTCATATTTTCATTCATTTTGTTAGGTTTCTCTACCTCATTTAGTCATCATTAATATGGACTTCCTAGCAAAATAAATATTTAACATATATTATCGAATCCAATTACCCCATTTAGAAGTTCTAATCTTTTTAATCCCAATTTCTCTTATGTTTATATCTTTACTTAGAATCGTCAATATTAATCAATTACTACTATTACTGACCACTTCTCACGAACCGGCTTAGTAAAAGTTTCCTTCTCTCTAATATTTTTTATTTTATAAAAATTAAATATGTTAACACAATGAAATGTAGAAGCTGATGAAGTTAGAATCTCTAGCAAGGTTATTTTACAATAATTATGTTTTCTAACAGCGAAAAGTAATCTACTCTTATTGCTTGTGATACGAGTAGATCAAATATTTTCCACACCAAAAGCCGCATTGCAAGACGAGAAATATCTTGGTTCAATCAACATTGCTAGATGAAACAAAAAACTATGTTATCGGCAAATGGTACATTAAAAGGAACTATTTAATTTTAATATTTTTATATCGGCTCTTTATATAAGATGTTCTTTCGTAGTCATTTAGTCGGTATAGTTTTAGTACGGTCGAAATAAAATAGAGAATTAGAAAAAACAAATTTTTCTTAAACGTATTTCACGATAAGGATTTTTAATCTCAACATGAATTAATTCTAAATTTTAGAATATTTTAGAAGTGTACTTCGGATTTAATAAACAAGATATGAAGAAAGGAAAAATTAAAGATATTTTGTTATTAGCTAAAAAAACTTCTTTCGTATTAGATAAATTAACTTAGCGACGAAAGTTTCGAACCCTGAATTGGGTAAGCTCTGATATAAATTATGATTAAATTTTGAACGTTTAGTATTTAACTACGTTAATAGATATTACATTTTATGATTTATAATTCTAAATTAATATTGAAATTAGAATTTATCGAGTACTTGAGTATCTATACCTTCTACACTCTGCGTAAAGGTCAAATCTCTCGATATAATCTATTGAGAATAGAAACATGAACCGTAAAATGAGTAAGTAGTTTAACCTACCCTTATCAAACCAACAAAAATGGAATTTGGGATAGGCGGGATCACAGCGTGGGGTATTTTACATATTTTTATACATGTGCATAATTAGTATTTATCACCACTGAAATCATATTGTCGGTCTATGACTTTGTGCTTTCTAATAAATAAATTTCTTAATTTGAATTTTATGTTGATACCATTTCATATATGTTTACATTTTTTGTCAGTACATTGAATTTCTAATTTTTAGGGTTCCATTGTAAAATAGAAATAAAACAAATCAGAATCCTTATAATCTCTATATGCCTGTATACTTAGTGGAGGATGATTGTAGAGCAGATCCAGTGGCTTCAAAGGCTGTAGCGCTGCGGGGCACGCATGGTGATAATTTAATAGGAATATGTTTTTAATTAAAGACAGTGCTCTAAATCAATTTGTTATTATATAATTGATATGTTTGCTTGATTTCGAAAAAAGGAATTATATAGAAACATCAGGAAAATTGAAGTCGAAAAAAGAAGTTTTTTTTTGAAGCACTTTAAGGTACCTAGAAATTTTGGGTACAAATTTTGGTACCAAAAAAAATTGCAATTATCTCCGAAGTGGTGTTTTTTTTCAAACATTCTACGTTTTTAATACTTGGTAATCTGCACATACCAAGTATTAAAAACGTAGAATGTTTGAAATAAAATATTATCCAAGAAATAATCGGAATAAAGTATTTCTCATACAAAACTTAATTAAATAGTACATGTTTGTATAGAAAGGGTGTGAAGGCGGGTGTGAAGGCTGGTGAAGGAGTGTTGGGAGTAGGTAAACAAATAGTCATTCATGAGACTAACAATACAAATACTTTATAAGCCTAACAATAAATTAAACTATACTATTATCGCAACACCACAAAAATGCACATGCTGCGATACCTAAAAACTCTAATTTTTTTCAATATTGATTGTAATTCGATTATTCCATAACACACAAAACTTTTCAGTAAATACGATTCAATCATCAAATGTTATTTGGTGCACACCACAAATGTATGTATTGCAAATGCAAATTTTACGAAAAGTAAATAAAAAAAGTAAATAAAAGGCAGAAATATTAGAACTGAGTTTTGTAAATTATATAATATATTATATAATTTACAAAACTCAGTCCAGCCAAAACTCTGGCTCACTTGTCTTTGGAATACAATTAAATGATCAATAAATACTCAATTTTCACAAAAATTCTGTTGCTTTAAAGAAAAAAGTGTTTTAGTTTAATTATAAAAATATTATTTTCATGGAAAGAAAACTTTTTTACTCAGTTTCTCTGAAAAGAAGAACAATCAGCAAAATAAAAAAAAATACAAAGACGAGTTTTCAATTAATTAGAGGGTAAAAAATAAATAAACTGACAGACATATGTGTATCTGAATAGGCACAAAAATGGGTCGTAGTCCTTTATGCTGGCAGCGACCAAATCGAGTTCCTTCCGGCAACCGAAGGACCATTGTATTTATACAACCGGAAAACATTTTGCATATTTAATGAAAATATCCTTTTAACAATGGTTGGAAGGAATTTTGTCTATAATGCTTATGTGTTTTGAAACAATTGGCAATGTAAAAAAATGCTTTTTGATATCGAATTGAATTAAATATTTGCTTAGAGAAATTTATTGACATTTAAAATAAGTCTTGACAACTTTGTTGGCGTAATTTTGAAACTCCATGTAACTTTTGACTCCCAAAAAAATTTAATTGAATATTTCTGTTTCACACTAATTCTATACCACTTATTTAAAGTGATTATAATACACATTTCCTAAACATAAGAGAACCATTTAGAATCTATACGACCTCTGTTTCAAATATTTCATGCAAAACGGACACACGGACAAAAAAAAATTAAATATCGTCTTATTTATATTTAGAATAGGGCACCGCTGTGAATCATGTACATTACCACTTCACCAATGACGTTAAAATAACTAGATACGTTATAGTTTTATAACACAGAGGAAAAATATATTTCCAGCTATTAAGTACACAGATACTATGAAATTTTACATACATGTTTAGATATTGAGAACAACGGCAATAGAACGAGACGTTGATTAAAAAAATTACACATGAAAAATATGGTTATAACTATGAGGAGAGTGAATAAAAAATAGATGTAAATGGAATAGCGAATCGGAAATATCAATCAGATTACTCTTTTCCCCGTAGATAATTAAGGAATCATCGTAAAACGACAAAACTCAGTTTGATCTTATCATACTAGCTGACATGGACGAGAAAAATAAATATTGCTATCTCATGTTTCAGCTAATTATTTCTGTCTCACGGTTGCTTATCAGATAATTCGAAAGAGATAAAAAAGAAATGCTGTAAAGAATAAAATTAAATATTATTTTCACATGCCCACTGATGAAATTTCATTTCCGTACATTTTGTGGCATCAGCCGTGTAATTAATATAATTTGCCATAACGCATTAAGGCATTTTATTAAATATTGCTGTAAAATAAAGAAATGAACAGACATACAACCATAAACTACGAGATGCAATTTATATTAATGGCAGCTAAGTAAATACCGCCTCGGCAGCCGTGATCACCTTCATCACGCTTGAGTCGAATCAGCTTCGAATATACCATTAGGCTGTTGTCACAGTAATTTGTGTATATTGTGTTCATTACTACTATAGGAGATACTATCTCAGGAATATCTATTAATTTGACACATTAACTTGTCGATGACATAGAGTCTAAATTGAAATTTGAGTTAATGCGAAATATCCCGATTAGCATGTAATGCCATAAACGAATACACACCTTGGATACGGGGGAGGTAAATTGAAGATTATGTTTCTGAATGTTGTACATAATATAGAATAATTCAGCACGGATTAGGTGTGCTATTATTCATATTCTATCTACAATAGAACGCAATGAAAGAGGAAATGTTACTGTGACGGCTGTGGAGATATTAAATAGTTTTAATATTTCTGAGAGATTGGTTTAGTGCTTAAAACGGCTGTTTGCTTTTGAAGCTTATTAAATTCAACCCTCTTCTCTAATAGCCACAATTTTTTTTATGAGGGTATAAAATATATTCACTTTATTAATTTTTGGTCATAATAAAAACACAACCTTTTAAACTATCTTTCGAAGTACGAAGATATACATTGTTCAGTTACCTAGTTCCTTTCGCATTTGTTTCATACATATCAATGGCTCTAAAGGAATAAAAACTACAGGTAAATATGATCTCACAAAAATTCGTTAGTACTGCCAATAATTGCCTTTAAATAACGAACGAAATTTAATATCGATATTTTAATTACCGCATTAAAAGTCATTCAAACGCATCATTATGATATCGAGTATTGAATACCGACGAATATTGTGTCGAACAATTTTTCCTTGTTTTTCTTAAATAAAGAAATGAAAATGTCATCAACATATCTATTTACTTGTATAATTAGTTTCCAAATTTACACTAGCTGAAGCATTCAAGTTGATCTTCAGTATAAGGTGTTTCATAAAAGCTGTCTTTTACCCTACCAAAAATTAATGTTACGTAGATGATTTATGCTACTAGTTTAAGAAGTCGTGTTGTTAGCACATGGTTATTTATAAAATATGATTTCAGATTCCGTGTAAAGAAAAAACATTTATAACAATAATACATATAATGAAGTTTATCTAGTTTAGATAGATGAGTTTCTATTTTATTAGAAAATGCTATTTTAATCATAAAATGAAATTTAATTGACATATTGTTATAACACTAATAAAGTTTCTGCTAGGAGTCAGCTAGATGGCACAGTATATTATTTTGATTTTTATGTCATTTAAAAAGTTTATTTTTAGACAAATTATACAGAGACTAATTATCTCTTGCACACCGTTTTTCCTTATTATTTTTCTTATCAATAAAAGGAATATAGGTAAACAAAAATTCTATGAAATTTACCTTATGATCTGATAAATGCCAACGGTTTTATTCGTATCGAAATATATCATTAACTCGGACAGATTTTGTTAATACCTTATAACGAGGTTTTGTTTTGAGGAAATATAAGCTCGTTTTTCTTTTCTTAGAACAAATATCAAGAAATGGTGAAAATGGGAGTTTTCTTACGAAAAAAATTAATACAAAATAAATAAAGGTCCAGGCATAAACGTACTTACATAAGTACTTTTACTGTGGATACGTTAATATTTGCAGCCACAAAATCGGTAGTTGCGTTTCACGGACTGTTGTATTTTTAAAGGTCGATTAATATTTTTCTTATTTGTGGACGTCAGTCTTTTGTCAAAAGCCATAGCAGCTGAAAGGCTTTTCAATTTGCAATACATAATATATATTTTTATTTGCTTTTTAGATTTAAGAACATATTTCCATTAAAACGGATTTAAAACTAGGAACACTAGAATATATATCCGTAACGTAATGTTAGCTAGCTGTTGAAAAGGTACAAAACATTCTCACAATAAAGTGAAAAACAATAATATTCGCTGCTTAAACGTAAAACATATAGTTTATATTTTTCTTGATCACATATTTCCTCTCATCGTTCTGAATGGAAGAGGTTTTTGGTTAACGGAAAAAGTTTTCGAGATAATCACCTTAAAGGTAATTCAATTTTTAACCTGAAATAATCTCAATGCATTTAATATATCAAAACCTACTACCCTCGTGAAAGTAAAATTTAAAAACTATCAGAAATTTATTTTTTTAAGTGTTATGTATACATACATATATATATATATATATATATATATATATATATATATATATATAAATAAATATATATATATATATATATATATATATATATATATATATATAAATATATGTATATATATATATATAATATCTATAAGATTTAATTGACATTTATCTGATAATTTTAATTTCTTTATATAACGTTCTAAATTTTCTATAAACAGCTGAATCTTTTTCCCCTAACTTACGAAATACTTATTCGTTATGATAACATAAATAGTTTTTCCACGTAGAGTTAAAGCAAACATACATCCCGAGCTTTCCTTTTGCCAAGTTTTGATATTCGATATTCTCAAGTTGCTATGCGATCTCACAGAATATTTTTCATTGCAGCAGATACATGTATGTGAATGAAATTATTCTTTAATATCATCGTAGATGCACAAAGTAATATGCTAAATATAATGTAGTAGATGGAAAAAGTAATATGGAAGATGGCGAATGTAAATATTTATATAAAATTGATAATGAAATATTATTCTAAGACGAAGTTGTAATTAATTAAATCGCGAATGAAAAAGCTGAGATACATTTTGTTGAAAAATTTGTACACTATTTTATTAATGGTCAAAAATATGCACTGCCAGTATTCACGATCCTCACTGAAATGGATTTTAGGCAACAGAGGGATAACATTTTGGCAATTTTATCCTAAAAAAAATTTGCTTTAAATTCATTTTGCACGGTAGATGCATACTATTTATAATACATTATCATGTGTTCTTATTGTAGGTTATAGCTATTTCAGATACTATAAATTAAATTATATTTATATTTCCAAATTAAATTATTTTAATTTCTTGTGCATTTTAAATAAAAATTGACTTTTTGCAATTGATTCATTTCCAAAATCCCTAAAGACTTACTTCAAAATTTTAAGCATTTATTCCGAAACATTTTTGTGAAATAAAAAAAATTATAACCTGCTCGTTTCTCCTTTTTTATTTCTTTGATATAACATTTTTGATTCACGCAATAGTAAATGATGAATAGTAAGTTTTGTACACCGCAATGAAAAGAATAAGAAAATGGAAGAGGAAAAAATTTTTAGATTCATTTAAATCATACAATGAGCCCCAAGAAAACAACAAATGACTGAAATCTACTTACTCATGACCTCCGTAAACCGGGTCTTAGTCATACCTAAAACAAATTAAAAAGCAAAAAAAGACATTATGCATATGAATGCGAGAACAAATGATTTACTTTCGCGAGATATACTAATTACTAAAGCTACTTTCCTTTCACCCCAATCACATGTGCGATGTCTAGTTCAACTCATACAAGAGTAGAAATTGCATCAATTTCCAATCAAATTCTTGCCTGGTGAAGCGCAAAAATTTCTAATCAGACACAAAATTTAATTTATGTACCCTAAATATTATCTTCAAAAAGTATTGTTTTATATTTGGTTGTATTTGTTATAATAAAGACTTTTGGTTAAGCAATCACTTTAGTTAAAAAAGCACTCATGGATGCTTTTTTAATTTTGGAAGTTTGAATTCTTAGGAGAAATTTGCATCTAAACTTTGAAAGTGTCCCAGACACTTTGACATGACAAACTTTAATTCTAATCGTTTTTAGTCGGTATTATGAAAATATTTATGCAATCCTAAAGATTTAAGTGGAATATCGACACATTTAACATTGAAATTTACAATAAAATTTGAATATAAACCTATAGATTTTCCTTTGTAATAAGTTTATGAGATATACCGTAATCTAAAAAAATTGGGACTACTAATAACTAAAAACTCTTCTAATAAATAATTCATGCTTACTATTCTTCTGCCTCTTAATGTGTAACTTGCCTCATTGCTTTTTTCTTGTTAACTGAAAACACGGTATATAAATATATGATAACTAAAATGTGAATATAAATTTAATAAATACAAAAAAGGTATCTTCTCTGGCTGTTAACGCGCACGCTTCCTCAGCCGTTCTCCTTAATATAAGTACTGTGGAAGCAAACAATTAAAGATGTACTTACGTACCAATAAGTAAATTGAGTACTATAAGTAAATTCAGTAATAACAAATATGAGAAATGTATAATAAATTTGGGGATAGCCTATTTTAAACTAGTATATCTTAGAATATAAATTTGGGATTGTAATGAATTGTCCTCAAAAATAACTCAATCAGCTGACATTTTATTAGCGATAAAAATGAAAGTTATTACTTTAATTTATACATAAATCTCATTGCCACATTTCGTCTAAGTTTTCAAAAATACGGTAATACATATAGAATGTTAAAAAAAGTAATTTTATTATTTTAAGTAGACTCAAATAGTTAAAAGAAACATAAAATGCATATAGTAAAGTGTCGCGATCCTTAGAAATAAGCAATAAAAAAATAAAGAAAAGATGATAATGATTTATTTTCTAATAAATTTGTTTCTACTTTCAGATCTTTAATATATAAAATTTTAAAAAAATTAGTATTTCTCTAGGATGTTATCTTGATTTGAAATTTAATAAAAAACAGCGCTGGTTTTACATGCGTTCAAATCAAACTAACAAGAAGTAGAGACGAAATTATTCAAATGGTTTTAAAGAGTTTATTTATTGAAATAACTTACTGGAATGAAAAATTTAAATTTTTTTTTATTAGAAGGCAATGCCAATTGAAATATTTTCCTGATATAAAATTTAAATAAAAAGCAAATTTTATATAAAATCGAAAAAAAAGATTGAGATTCCGTTAGCATCTTCAAATTTATAGTTGTCCAGGAGCGAGTCATGACCACGTTCTTTTCCTTGAATCGGCCACTGCACACAGCCTATTTGAGATCTCTACTAAAACAGAGTCACCATTCCTTGGAAGTGTATGCTTAACTAAGTTGCAAAAAAAAGGGGAGTACCTTAAAACCGTTTGATCTAACAATAAAGCTAGCTATGATAAAAGTGATACACACTCTGTCTATTCTCCCCCTTGTACGTATAACGATCATAATAAAATATCCCCGATAATTGCGTGCTGCGAGATTATTCTAAAGGGTTTAATGGGAAAGAAATTGTTTGAATCTACTGGTTGTCATATAAGTAGGAGACACCGTTGAAAACAGATCCATTAGAATGCGTGATAATCTTTACATGATTATATATATATATATATATATATATATATATATATACATATATATATATATATATATATATATATATATATATATATATATGTATATCCGTAATAAATTTCGACAAGGAATGAACTAAAATCCATTATTAAAACGTGACAATAGAAATTGACATAAACCAGTTTTTCAAATATGCGTATATTGGTACTAACACAAATGAGAAAAAAGTAGGTAAAACTGTAAATAGTACGGACTGAAATATTTATTTTTAAATGAATATTTATTGGAAGCAATATCTCCAAAATATCTTTCTTTCCTCAAAACTCATAATTTTCAGAATCTTTATCTCTATGTATCCTTTAAATCTATGTTATTAAATTGAAATTATCACGTTGTAATAATATATATTTAATAAACGCGTTACATAAATGAAAAAAAAACACAAATATTATTTTGTCGCAAAATAAAATATAGACCGATTTATTGTTTATAATTAAGCGAACATAAATTTTAATGTAATAATCCAATTCTTTTGTTTTTCCATTTGTAAATGTTTTTTTTTAATTGTCATGCTTTTATTCAATGAGTAAATCTTAAAATCGTCTAATATACCTTTTAGCTAAATAAGTATTCAATTTAAAACAAATTCCGAACAGCATAAATACTGCTCGTCATACCTCGAGTTAGACAAACTTATTGGAATTTCATTTACTAAAGGACAAAACATGAGTGATTTTAATTAAACTAATTAATTCACAGGACTCCTTAATAGTGAATAACTGCTAAAAAATATACACAAATTACGATTGAGGTGTATGTTCGTAGACTACTCCAAATTGTACATCAACGTTGGCAAAGCCTTGAAATATGAAGACAATCATAAACTAGTAACCCGTTCATGGCTATAAGATACAGTGATTTTCAAGAATTCAAAAGTATACAACATTGAAAAAATTCCACTTTCGCATAGACAAAAAATGTACATTGCTGCATTTACAATAATCTGTATCTTTCTCGAATTATAAATGAAATTAAATTTTCCTTAATTTTAAAATATACCCTTTGCTAGTTAATTAAATATATATTAGACTATAGTTTTCTTTTCCATTTTTTTTACTATTTATCTCTCATTCAACAGAATCCATTAGACGAAACAACCGAAATGTATTCAGGACACGAACAAAACGAGCATTACTACCAGGCCATTTCTAAATGCGGAAACAAGTTTCCATATTTCACATTAGAGTATAATATTATGAATAGATGCAATCAAATAGGAAAGGGGATTTACCCCTTTCCAATAATATACTAAAAGGCACCCTTGTCACTCGATGCAGCGCAGCTCTTATCCGACGACCCATAATATTTTCCTTATTTAATGGCTGGGGCCTTTCACAAACAGTCAAGTCATTTCTCGCCCCACTGTACTTAAATTTTATTAAACTCTTTCCTGTTGCAATAATATTAATAATTTTTCATGTAGAGTTAAGGTAAATATTCCGAGTCACGTTTTCATCAAATACTTGTAAGGGTACGCCAAGCCCTTATTTTGTTATATGATATCACAACGCACATAGGGACCAGCAAAGTTTAAATGTTATTCACTTTTTATTACAATTTAAATACATGTAAAAGTTATTAGGGACTTTATTATCTATCATCGTGGATTTAACTTTAATAGCTGGTAATATATGTTAGCAAATTGCCAATCATAATAACATTGCATGTTTAGATGTTAGCCTTTCTAGTGCTATGTAAAATTTCCATAAATTTAGTTAGAAACTTGTTTACAGAGTTTACTGTTAAAACTGTGATCAATTTCGAATGAAATTATTAAGAAAGGTATTATTTTGTAGGTGCAATAAGTAGGAATCATAAAACAATATTTGCTATATGTATATATAGCAAATAATAAGTCTTATAAACATTTAAGAATAGCCCTCGTTGATGATTTTTTCGAAAATATGAGTAAAAATGTAGAAAATATTAGGAAGTAAGTGCAGAAAGTAAAGGTTCTGAAAATTATGACTTTTGAGGAAAGAAGAAATTTTTGGAGATATCCCTTCCCATGAATATTGATTTAAAATATATTTTTTTTCAAATATTCACCTCGTTTATTCTGGGATAATTTATTTTCTCAAGATCGACATAAATTTTTAGTTTTCATTATGATTTACAATGAAAGATTTAGAAATATTCTTCCACTAAAAACCCATTTAATAATTTATTTAAATTATCAAACATAATGTACCCAACAATTATTGTTTGTATATTTGATTGACGGTAAACCATAACTCGAGTTCTACTCGTGACGATAAACCATAACTCGAGTTCCACTCATAACGATAAACCATAAATTCTAATATTTCTTTTTATTTATCCTTATTATTTTACTATTTTACGAGAAGTATTATTTACCTACTTTATACAACAAAAAGTGGAAAAGAAATGCAGGAGAATAAATTAGAAGAAATTTTTTAACTTATAAATTTGCGAATGAAAAGACAACGTTTATTTCAAATTATTATTTTCATTTTGTTTTTCAATTCTATTCTATGACACTCCACTTGCATAATAATTATTACCCTAACTTTAAATATGTGCGGCGATACATTATTTTTTCGCAATTTCATTACATGTCTGTCTTTGAGGTAATTAAAAACTTCTACTTGCGAAACTCCACCGTAATATATTAGGAAAATACCAGGCTATGAGCCCGTGATATGACGAATTCATAATTACTACGGAGCCCTAAAAACAGAAGTGACAGGACCCTCATCATGCGGACCCAGCTTAACCGCTCTTTACTTTTGATCGTAAAGGAAATGTTATAATCATCCAAAAATTTGGTCTCAAGTTCTTGATAGTTATATGTATTTATATACTCTAACATAAACATATCAATTTCAATTAGAAATCACACTATAGGGTTTCTGCACATACTTAGTCATATACCTTTAAGGGCACTAAGTAGTCCTATTAAACTTCTGCAAATAGTATTATTTCACATCATCTAAACATATTGCGCACGTTTTTCAAAAATATATTCAAAAAAATTAACCTCCGAAGACCAAGAAATTAAAATAATTTTGTGTCTGTGTTCGAAATTAAGCAATAGAGCTTTAAGTAACAGACCGATCTGAAAATATATTTAAAATTATTTTTTCAAAATCTGCAACCGTTTAATCTTTCTTTTTAACTTTAAATTACTCGGTAATTTACATAGAAAAACCGAAACTAGATTTTCACAAAAACAAATAAAAATTGCTTATTTAAAAACTGTCTACATGCGTATTATATAACTTTTTCAATAGTAATATCTAACTTGTTTCACCATGAAAAATGTGTTCAAAGTTCTTGTCTTTACAATTAGGATTTGCTTTTATTTAGTAAAAATATCGAGAAAAATCTATTTTACCGTGCCGTTTATTTTTCTTGGTAATTCACTACAATTTTTATAACCACGTATATAATTTTGTTTCTTTAGAAAGACTGTCACAACTTTTATACTATTTGTTAGAAATTTACGAAATATCATTCATATAAGTTAAAGAAAGGCGTCATAAATTGAATTTGATAAGGATTAACAGAGTTTTGGACAATAATGTCTAAAAATTTATTTGAGAACATTTTTTAACAATAAGATTTTTATTCTGGGTTTTATGTAACATTTATATGCTGTAGAACGTTTGTCGAGAACAATATTTCCGTGAATCTTTAATAATTCAAGTGTACTCCAAGTTACCTTTCCGACGAATGCTCTTTTCTGGTTTGATCATTTATTGTTAAAGATTAGATAATTTTCATAAAATATTCATAAATTATACATAAGAAACTTTCTCTTCAATCAATCTATTCTCTGATGAAAACCAGAAGAAAATCTGTTCAGAATTTATTGGGAAAACCGCACACTTATAAGATAGACCGTCGCGAGGATAGAAGGTTGTATTGCTAAGGTATTGATATGTTGCAAAATCCTTCAGTTATGTTTCATAGAAGTTATCTCCTAAATAATATATAATACTTACCGCTTAAAAAGCATGAATTTGAATTTTATAGTAATTCATAAAACATTAGTATGTTGGGATATGTTGATAAGTACGAATTTACCTATATTTTTGGCGATTGAGAAATAAATGTGCGATAATATGTAAGTCATATCTGCATTTCATTCTAGAGGATTTTTCTTACTTTGTGCGATAAAAATGAATACTTGCAATGGCCAAATCGGGAAATTCCTCTCCCCCCGTTTACCATATATTTTCCGTCACACAACATTTTCATTACTTAAAGAATAAGCTCTCGCGAACCTTTAATCGGATTTCCATTATGCGACTTTCACTTAAATCGGATTCGTTCTTTCGCTTTGCAATAAAGTAAATAGTTTTCCCTTGTTGAGTTAAGGCGTATATTTATTTGGAGATCACATTTTCTGGCGTGGAGGGGTGCTAGCTTACAGATATTATATATTATGGAGTTATAAAATAACGTTATAAGGAAATGTTTATTAGTTAACCACCTGTGCCTGATGGTACTGTTAATGTGAATTATTGTCTTATGAAATATAATAAGTGGTTCGGCTTTATTTTAGTGAACCTTCTTTAGCCGTAGTGTGAAAGGTAAAAATGAAACAAAAAAAATAACTAGAAAAATAAATAATTGTTTTTGACTATTCGTATTATGGAAGTGGACTATTTCGTCCTCTCTACCAGGCTATTAGGAAGAAAGAAAAAATAAATACGAAAGGCTTTGCTGTGTATCTTTTTTATATCTCTGGTTTTATCACAAGTAGTTATTTGTAATAAAACCAGGGTTGATTTTAATTTAGGTTAATTTATTATGTTAAAAGACTTTGTTTATTAACCGTCAACTATAAATAAAAATAATCTGAGAGAATTGACAAGTGTATTTTTTGGACTACTGATATTGACTTTCAACTGCACCAAAATTAAATGTATAATTGAAGGCAAATAAAGATTACCCTACGATTAGACACGTATTATCACGTTTATGACAGTCCTGATTTAACCTCTCAAATTTTACTTAGCTGAGTTGTATTTGAAATACGTATAACGAAATAAAAATAAACACAAATAAATTAAAAGAAGACAATGAATTCTTAATAATTATTGAAAGACATATCTGTAAGTCAAACGGAAAATATTTCTCCTTAAGTGTGAACTGTTTAGTAAAAATTGTAGTATGTATCTAATGCATTGCTGATTCGTTAATTTTTATATTTATCAAGAATTATTGAAAGATCTAATCGATTTAGATTGATAAGATCTTTCAGTAATTCTTGATAAATGTAAAAATTGACGAATCAGCAATGCATTAGGTGCATAGTACAGTTCTTACTAAACAGTTCAAAATTAAGGAGAAATACTTTCTGCTTGACTTGTAGATTTGCTTTTTATAATAATATGACAATATTATTGATAAGATGACAAAATTATTTATATAAGCTGCAAGTAGCTTGTTTAAATTTATTAATTTGTAGGAAGTGCAAACATAACTGCATTTTTAATATCATCTCATGAAATCGAACGCTAATATGATGCAAAAGAGCATGAACTCCTAGAATTTGACAACATACAGCAGTTTACATCATTTGTATGACTTTTCACACTAACGAAAATTGTTCAATGTTACAAATAATTTCTTAGATGCTTTTAAGGGAAATTAAAAGAATCTAAGAAATTATTTGTAAACGTTGAACAATTTTCATTAGTGTGAAAAGTCATGCAAAATGACATAAACTACTGTATGTTATCAAATTATAAGAGTTCACACTCTTTTACGTCGTGTTGGCATTTGATTTCATGAGATATTAAAAATGCATAGTTGTACTTACACATACTACAAATGAATACATTTCGACAATCTGCTTACAGCTTATATAAATAATTTTGTCATCATATCTATCTGTCAATAATTCTTAATAAATGTAAAAGTTGAATCAGCAATGCATTAGGTATATGGTACAATTTTGATTTTTTGATATATATATATATATATATATATATAAATATATATATATATATATATATATATATATATATTTATATACATATATATATATATATATATATATATATATTTTTTTTTTTTTTATATATTAATATATTATTTTTTGGCGCACTATATAAAACGACGTTTTTAATTATATTTAGATGTATGTATATTATCATTAGAAATTACTAGTTTTGACCAGCAGTTTCTCTCGCGTGGGGAAAACTGCTTTAAATAAAAAATTATTGAAAAATTAGGTTTAAATAAAAAAAAAAATTCTAGTTATAAATGAGATCTTAGTATTGTAATAAGAAGTTTGAAATGGGTAAAAACAAAGAAATATTATCATAATTCCGTCACAGATGATTTGTTAATAACATTTCAATATTTAATTTGTTAAGTTAAAGCACATACATTGTTTATGTATGTTCATGCTCTTACATATTTCCACCTTCGTAGCCCTTATGATATTATTGTTTTTAATTAGCATAAAAAATTAATTACCTTTTGAAGAAATTCCATAGAGGTTGATTGAGTAATTGAAGTTTAAAAACAGAACCAATAAACACACATAGAGTCATTTTCGACAACATCAGATTGCAATATAGAATTTTTTTTTTATTAGAATGTCACTTGAGATTCAAAGTCATCAGATTCAAAGTTGTCAGTTTCAATTTTTGAGCACACTTATACCTTCAGTGTATTCTTAAAAATATTGCACCTTCACTTATTTAATATAAAGCTAGTTGGAAGTTAGCCAAGGGGGATCAGATAATTGAACATATCCAAAAGAGGTTTCGTTGATAACTGTACACGAAAGACTGTACTTACTTACTTACTCTCTAGTTCTTCTCTTTCTTCTGGATAAGCTTTTAGTTCTTTATGGTTTAAGTATATAACATTCTGCACCCACATAGTAATTTTTTTTATCCCACGATTATATGAACGCAAAATTTTTACGTAGTTAATTCTTAATATTGAATATATTTGGTGTTAATTTTGTAGAAATTCATTATTCACTATTAAATAAAACTAAAAACTAAAAGAAAGTAGAAATAATACTACATCACGTAGTTTCATTTAATTGTGAATAATGAATTTCTACAAAATTAACACCAAATATATTCAATATCAAGAATTAACTACGTAAAAATTTGGCGTTCATATAATTATGGGATAAAAAAAATTACTATGTTGTATTCTTTTTCGCTGCTTAGACATAACATTTTTGTAAATTTATTAGAATATTGCATGAGCGTTATCACCAAAATTATTACCTGAACATAATTTAGAATACAGTTGGGTGTCGGCCGTTACCCAATTTATAACTTAATCAACTGCTAATTCGATTTACTGTTAAACTACGCAATGTTGGCTCTAAATTCTAATAACCTAATAACAACATGTTAATTAACAACATCGGCAAAATGGGCCATAGTCGCAGTTGTCCACCGGTTAATTGTTGCAAGTGATAAATGAGGGTAAAATTTATCATGATTAGCATATCCCAGCTGATGGAGCCCTACGGAAAATGTTTTTGGAAGTCGTAACGATGTTTAGAATGATGGGGAAACAAAACTTCTATTAGACGTCGCTCTTGGAGGTTTTGTTGTTGAATTATGAAATTTTCACATCAGCTTAAGATATAACTTTCTTTATATGAAGGACACTAATGAATATTTGGCAATCATTTATTTATATTTTAGCTAATATAAAATACAAGTATTAGACATTGAAAGCTTTCCGTTTTAATATACAATTTCAAATGCTCTTAGAGGTGTTGTTGTTCAATTCCGAAATGTTCATATCAGCTTCCGATATAACTTTCTTTATATGAAGGACATTAGTGAATATTTGGCAATCATTTATTTATATTTTAGCTAATATAAGTCCGTGAAGTCGTAATTATGTTCAGAATGAGGAATCTGCCTAAAACAGTTGTTTCGGTTTTCACCGATGGTGATCATGGATGGAAGAAACATAAAACCAACCAAATGCGAGTTTTTGTTACTCGCATCCGAGATTCCATAATTCGTTCGAAGTGTAATTAATTTGTATATTATATAGACTTCGTAACATCTGTATTTATATTAAAATTGTAATTCAGCGAATTGGATATACGGAAACTACATTAGTTCTAATAACGCCATCTATTATCGTTTTTAGTAAACTTTATGCTCATAGAGTTTGGAGAGAAAAGATATAAATAAAAATCCTAATAACTTTCCTTACACCAAATATCACGTGAACGAAGTCGCACGGGTCGTAATAAATATTTAATAGTATCCGATATAATTAAGTGGGGGTGCCACCCACACTTATGTAATTATATTGAGGTATTCACGATAATACATAATGTATTATCGTGAATACCTCAAATACCATGACATTTAGAATCATCGTCACAGTCTTTCTATAATTTTTGCATAGATGTCTAATATCCGTATTTTTTAATAATTTTAGTTTCAGTAATTTTGGTAATAAGGGGGAGAGGCATGGAACTCACGTAATATCTGCCTAAAATTAAAATTAAAAATGTTTTTGTTCCCAAAGGGTAATTTTTTTATTTACTTATTTTATCCTCGCCATAGTGTGTTCCGATTCGTGGCCGCATCGTCTTTGACGGTGCGGCGTACCACGGGGAACCGGATTCAATTTCTGGTCGTACTTTGGAGCTGGACTGTTGTTCTGTACGGAATTGCTCTGTTGAGCTGTAAAAGATGGCTCTTGTATCTACAATTCCGCCATATGTATCAATTAAATACGTTAAAGCACGTAACTAAATAAATAAATAATTTGTCTCCATTTAAACTTTCATAAAAAACATTTTTGGACATATTATGAAGTCGAGATTTGAGTACACACATAAATGTCAGTGTCCGTAGACGCTTGATCTATTAGCACGGAGGAGTGTGGCTTATTTAGCAGCTTTTCTCTTATAGCACCGTGGTTCTTAATCGGCAAATCTTAAAAACCGCAAGTATTTCAGGCGCCACAGTAAATAAAACCATCTTAACAGTTCTATTATCGATTTTATCTTAAATTCATTCGTTATGATTATAATAATGATCACATAAAGTAATAAACTTCATGTTATTAAATAGAGCTGTTGAGATATACTTGTTGAGATACACTTGTTGTTGAGATATACTTGTTCCAAATAAGTACAAAAACAGCCCAAACAATATTATTGGAATATGTTTTGTCGTCAGCTGTAAAAGCGCTTGCTACTACCTAACGTAATGACAAATTTAAAGGACAAACTTGTAAATTGTTGGTTTTCTGTCCAGAAATACAATAACATACCACACACTAACCAGTTTGGCAAAATTACTCACTCTGAAGTCCTAGATACTTAAACTGTTTGTCTGTTCTTAATCATCATTATAAATGATAAATGGTCGTCGAATTTGTATCGTTATTTAAGTTAAGTTAACAATTTCGAGCTGGTGTAGAAACCGTTTGCGAGGTTCTTTAGAAGAAAACTTTAACTAGGGTCGTCTAGATGAGCAAGCAATAGGAATGAATTAAAAACAAGGTTGTGTCACCGTGAAGGAAATGAGTTATTTTTGAAGTGTTGGCATTGTTTTTTTTTTGTTTCAAGGGAAGAACTTTATTACAAAATATTCATTTATTTATATGGTTCCGTAGTTAAACAAGAAGCTATTATAATTTCCTCACCTCTGTCCAGACGTCCGTTTTCCACAACCTCAAAATATCTATTGTGTCAGATTTTGCATGTGAAATTTTGCAAGTCGATTCTGCATGGATACGTTGTTTAAGAAGTAGAAAAACACAAACACAAAAATTACCTCCCCCCCCCATTCGTACATTCCGGCAACATTTTTTTTGGACAGTTCGTCGGATTAGATATAACTAGATAGATATTTCAAAACATTAAGTGCAAATTTAAAAATTTTTTTTTCACCTCCGCTTGTAAAATATTCACTGTTTGCGATGTATAATATGATTGATACTTAGTGCGCCCCCTTCTTCCTTCTTTAAATTTTTTTAACCTTGGATTTTAAAAATATGAAACTAGTTCAGGTACTAGCATTTAATTAGAACATTCAATTAAAAATATTCAGTTTAACTTGTATCAATTACTTAAGATATAAACAATGAAAGATGTAAACAACTACATAACTTTGTTACACACATCCAATACAACACACAATTACATTAATACAGTAACTTACGGATTAAATATTTTAAGTGCATCTTTAATAAAAAAAATTAAATGCGGTTCGAATAAACGACAGCGTCCGGTAGCGTCAATGAAATTGACAAATACTCACCCCGAAGCTGAATACTGGAAAAAGAGATTAATCTTATTTTTTTCATATGTAATACGATCTCCGTCAGGAATTAAAATTATTATGAATATGATACATAAAATCGATTTGTAAAACTACGTTTATATACATAAATATATTTGTATGAGGATACCCCAAAACTGCTTTGTCGATATCGAAACCGAAAAAGATGTTCAACTTCAGCACAAATCAGCCTCTTGGTATTTATGAATTAAAACATAAATGTGTGGGAAAAATGCATATGTATACGTCTATGTATTTGTATATGTCTATGTATATGTATACGTATATGTATACGTATAAGTATATGTATATGTATATGTATATGTATGTGTATGTGTATGTGTATGTGTATGTGTATGTGTGTGTGTGTATGTGTATGTGTATGTGTATGTATATGTATATGTATATGTATATGTATATGTATATGTATATGTATATGTATATGTATATGTATATGTATATGTATATGTATATGTATATGTATATGTATATGTATATGTATATGTATATGTATATGTATATGTATATGTATGTGTATATGTATATGTGTATGTATATGTATATGTATAAATAGATGTACATATAACTTATTTTTTATTTAAAAAATAAATGTGGGTACAAGACCTAAACACTTTTTTATTTACTGATATTGCAGAAATTGATAACTAGAAAACCAACCAACTATTATATCACAGATTAACATATTCTTAGTATTAGTTGTTTAATACGAGCTATTTCAATATTGATCAGGTTTCACAGTTGTTATGTTCACCTTAAAAGGGTAGCTTCAAGAAGGTTTGATGTATTTTCAGTAGTCTGTTTATTAAATTTTAGTGAAAAAATATGTACCTACTTCTGCTATTGTTGAAATTAAATACGTACTCTGTTTAGAAAGTTATTTTCGATATTGCTTCACGTGTCTAGGTAAAAAAAATTGTGAGTGTGTTTATTTACGTATGTTAGAAATAATATTTCTTTGGTATAATACAAGAATGACTTTGTTTAGCACGCAAATAATTAATGGAAATAAAATAATAAAAGGACTGAGCGTGATTATAAATAAAGTCGGTAAAATCTAAATTCATTTAAGTATTAAATAATTTGTAATGTATAACGGAAATAAATGCATACCGAAGTTCAATTTCGCTTAGAGAAATACATTTAAAATACATTTTAAAAAACTTATAAGCACCATTTTAATCACGAATATTCACAATAAATAAATGTTTTTTTATCACTATTAATATTCAAATTGTAAAAATATTACTTGAAAATACGGATGTAACTTAGATTTATATAATTTTATAAATCTTATAATTTTTTAAATATGTCTTGCACATCCGAAAGATATAGTGTTTAACATTTTGCAATATATTTACGTAGCGAAAAACTAATATTTGCAAATAGTTTAAAAGAAATACTGTGTATACTCACGTAGTCATATGTGTCGAAATGTGTACGGAAGTTGCCAAAACGGATTCTCCCTATGGGAATAACAGTAAATATACACGGATAATCATGAAAAATATGATACGTCAAATGTTTAAATGTGTTTCCGTGCATTGCGTTAATTAAGGGATTCCGGTACAATTTATTTTCGTTCCTATTTGCATTTTCGAATCAAATAACAGACCAATATTTGAGCCCGGATGAAAAATAAATTAATATCGTCGGAATGGATGTCATACAATGTTCGCTTGGCTTGTTGTTTGTTCACGAAATTAAATTGGCGAGGATAAATTACGAAAAATATATATTCAAATATGTATTGGCCGGAAACACTAGGGGCTGTTGTTAATTTTACTTCATTATCCATTAAACATATTATTAATTTACTACAGTTACGATATATTTTTAATACGTATTATTGGTTTTATTCCATATAATACCATGTACGATAGCTAAAGGTTGCATAGGTAATGTTTTTCCTGCTTTTATATAAACTGTTAGGGTCCACTTAAATTGTTTAAAATTGAAAGTTCATTATTCATGGTCACATTAAATTATTTTTTTGATAATTTTGTTTAGGGTGATGTTATGAGTAATTTGCCAAGTTAAATCCGCCATCTGCGAAAAATTTAAATTTAAATACGAGAGGAATCCTTAATTCTGCTGTAGAATTAACATATACTTTTTTATAGACCATTAAAATCCTAAGCATTCGCAAGGAAATTTTAGAGTTTTCTTGTACCGTATACTAAGTGACTCTTTCACTAAATGGCGATTAAAAAAGTCGTTTCTGTGGTTTCCAAAAATATTCCAGACTAATACTATAGACTAAATACTAATTTTGTAATTTCACGTAAAATAATTCCAGAGATAAAAATATAAGCAAATTTTTTTTTTAGAAAACATCTGATGTAGAAACTTGAAACTTGGCGTAATGGTAACGCATACTGATCCATATATATCTCAATAATATGAAGAACAACAATTTGAAGGGGCAAATAAGGTTCTAACTTTTTTTTTATTTTGTGTATCGTGTGGGATACTAAAATTTGTTAAGTATTTGCTTAAATATTGCCGAAAAACTATAGTAATGAATCTACGTTTTAAATTTTATAAGATATTCTCCATATATATACGCATGTGAAATATATATTAGTTAATACATTTACATAATGAAAAATAATATGAACGCTTGTACAATAAACATGTCATATATCTTTAAATATATATTGGGCCCTAAGTGTGTACGGCACTCTCATAATATGAGTTCCGCTCACACTAGACAGGTTTATTTTGAAAGAGGTTATTTTGTAAAATTAATATTTGACAAAACTTTTCAGCCAAACCACAAACAAATTACTGAAAAAATTGAATCAGGGCAACCACACCAACAATGAAATCTTAACGGGACTATTTGTCATATATTAAATTTTCGGAAAATAATTTTAAATTACCAAAGTTGGCAAAGTAAATTTTTAGTATTTGTGGTCCGATATTAAAACAAAAATTCTTAAGAAAATGTGGTTTTACAAATATTTTATGATTCTAAAGTAAGCATTCATTTCAGAAATTATACATTTTGTAATGTCTTAATTCTTGTGTTTGAGCTCTGTAAAATATTGTAAGAAAATTATATTTCCATACTCCTTTAAGTAAAATCTAAGAAACCTTTGAAACAATTCAAATAATTGCAAAATATATGTATCTTAGGTTCAATTTCCATATATTTAGTCTGGAACACGCATTTTCACGTTACATTTTGTTCACAAACTGAAATTATTCAGAAAATATCCAATATAGTGAAATTTTAGTTTACGTTATTTTATTTATTTTTTATATATTTATCGGAATATTGCAGTTTTTTAATTGATAAAGAAAACAACGAAATGATAACAAAATGATAAAGAAAACAAAAAAAATTAAACTCAATAGAAAATTTAAAAAAATGACAAGCAATTGATGTAATAAATTTTAAACAGATTCTCATCCAATACAAATATAACACATTCAAGCATATTCGCGAAGAGATAGTTTACAAGATACATATTACGGCACAGTGGGGTACTATTATGTAGATCGGTTAGAGATGAAAGTAACATAAACATTTTTTGCGTGCGAGTACTCATATATTTATTTGCGGCAAAAAGATATCTGATATAAAGAAAATTTTTGCAAGCAACAGTTTGAAAATGAACGTGAGTAATGGTAAATCGCTTCAAAAATCTAGAAAGTTGCAGTTTTATCATACTGGGGATAAAATAAGCAGGAAAGGGAAAATGATAGTAGTCTTATTATTTTCCAAATGAATGCTTTGGAATTTTTTTTTCAATTTGTAAGAGTAAATTTGTGCTTATCATCTCAACCACAATAATTTCATTTTGATGTCATATAATATTTTATACAGAAAATGAATAGAGGGTAAGGTTTTAAGTTCGATTACCAGGAATAAAAAACCGCGCAGTGTTATAGGCAAACGTAAAGTACAAAAAGCTGACAGAATGCTTAATAGAATATGTATACAATAGGATTTTATAGTTTCGTATGTCTCTCGAAATTATTGATCTAAGTTGACGCGATTAATTCTGATTAGAAGTTTAAGTCAAACCGTAATAATTAAATTTTTACCAGACCTTCAATTTCATGATAAAATATTACATTTTATTGTGTTTTTTCTTTCATATGCTCTCGTCATTAGAAATAATATTAAACGGAACCGTGCTAACCTAATCTCGAATAGCATTAAAATAATAAATGTTTAATCGTTTTGTCATAATTATCCACCTTGGAAATATATGCACATCGAATGTCTGTTTGCCAATTATATTCAATATAAATGACAAATTAATGTAGGATTTTTTCATTACTTTAAATACATTTATTAACTCCTAATTAGGCAATATAACTATCTAGTTCGGCTGAAATGAAAATAGTATCATGATAAAAATAACCTACGTTATGGAAATAACAATCATAGAAGACCAGATTGCTTCTATGTTAATAGCATATTTTTCTTTATTATTTTACAGCATAAAGATGTTGATATTGAATAAAAATATAATTAAAAGTCATGAAGATCTCCAAATATGGGTGTATATATGAGTGGGAATATAACATCCTTTATAGAATTGCAAACATATGCGTCTATGTTTAAAAATAAAAGAAGCTCGATATATCAGGGATCATGATCCACTAATAAACAAAGTCTGTATATATTAATTACAGGTATGTAACTTTACTTCATTATGTATTTTTTTACATTTATCGTAAACTAATATACAATTTGTAACACTGCTTTAACTTTAAGTAATACTAGTTGTGCATAGAACGTCAATAGCGTATAATAAGAAAAACATTGCTTTTGTTTTTTTTTCTCTTATATGTGGCTCCTCGATACAAACTATTACCATATCAAATTACTGTGTAGTAGATTTTACATGATACCCTCTCAAATTAATTTATTAAGAGACTAAAATTCTTAAAATTTTTCACGGCTTCGATTTTCATTCAATACGCTAAATCGTTTACTTTTTTTAAATACTTTCAATGTGCAGAATTCACTCTGCTAACATTTTATTAATAGTATAGATCAGTAACTGTAAGTTGCCAGATCAAATGTCTATAAGATACTTAAGAAAAATTTCTGAAGTAGTGCCGCTTTATGTAGGATAAGAGGAGGATAAAGGAATTTATGAGATAGTTTAAGACAGTGATACCTTGCGCATAGATATCAAATCTCATAAAATTATTTTATATACAAACAATATTTAAATAAACTACTTGAAATATTGTTGTACTGCAAAACAAGTTAGAAGGGGCAGAATACTGATTCTGCTCCAACTTTTAATCTAGAAATATGAATTTTAATACAGAATATTTTTTAGTGTGCGGCTTTTAATATAGAAATACGCCGATATTTATCTCATTTCATAAATATCTATATAATCAACTTGCAAACTAATGGATTAATATTCAACGAATTGCTTGTACTTTTGGTCATGTTAGTTACCTACGACCTAACTTGTTTTTTCAATAGAAGAACGTAGAATACAAAATTGAATAAAATTTAACTTGACTTTTTTAGAGCATTAACTGCTTCGTTTAAATAATTTTTTCAGTAAATCTTTAATTATTTTATCTCTATATTCTGATTACATACTTCCATAGTTATTTATAGTTTTCATATTTTGTTGCAAAATAGCATCTATGAATATAATATTGAGACATACATTATTTTTTTGCGGCTGAACTCACGCGTATTAAGAAACTTTTTTATAAGTTAAATAACACTATTAAATGATACACTTTTCATCAAGATTAGTTTCGGAACTTTAAGCATCCAAATTGATAGATAATTTATTACATCTTCTAATAACAGAGACTCCTATTAATAATAGTCACCATAACTCAAACATATTGTCAAAGGCAAGAAATGATTTATTCCACATTTATAATAAATCAATAAAATTGAAAAGCTCATGTATGGAAATAGGCAAATATGGAAATTTTATTTAGCAGCCCTCATATCAGATGAAAAGATAAACAGAAATAACATATAGCAACATTTCACTTTCACAACGTTCATTGGTATGGGCGACAAAGTCATTATCCTAAAAGCTGTTTATGTTCGAACACAATTTATTGGCAATACCCAAAGTAGTCAGTGCATTATCTCTGTCGAGCAAAACGTTTACGGATTTTGATATCGCATGCTTTGAATATTAAATGATCATTTCTTGGCTTGTGTGTTTAAACATTTAACGAACTACTGTTTAGAAAATGAACATCTTTATTTCAGAATCTGTGCATATTTATTATATTTTAACATCGTTTTATACTCATTTTCCTTATTAACTCTTAACTTTTGGTCGTAGTTTCACCCGGGTAGATTTTTTATAAAGGCGGTGGTATTTACAACACATAAGAAATATATCAGCACCATGTAATAAATACACCTCCTTTTGCTTTTGTAATATTAGTAAAATTCATCATCAGATATCAACAATATATTGTATACAGTAAGATTGTAATATAAAAAATATATAATTTTTAAGGTTCTATCTCAGGCTCTTTATGATTCAAAAGATCTTTAAATAGTTTAGTTTTTATGTGTACTCTGAAATAAATGTATATATATATGCACATAGGCATATGTATTACATATATACATGGATATAAATATGTATGTGTACGTTTGCGCTTGTGTGTGTGGGTGTGCACTTGTGTGTGTGTGCGTATATTTTTTTTATAGGATTCAACTATGTTCCATCAATTTTCTTCAAACTTCCTATCCCCGAGCAATAAATCGTTTCACGGTGGTATTACATACTCCATTTTATTTTAATGGGATGATGAACACACTATCACAATTTTCTAAAAAGATGATTTATGAAACTAAATGTAGCTTCTTGAAATATTTTTAAACTGCTTTCACACAAACCATGTATAATATTGGAGTTTAATATTTAGGAGGACTAATTCAAAACTGCGCGACAATTCAAAACAGATGATATAAAACTTCTGAGTAATTATAATTTTTTTCCATAATTTAGCGGAAACTCATCACTGTATTACCTCTGGACGTAAATTTTGAGCAACTTATTTGAGTAGCTGTTACTCTTTTTGAGTATTGATTAGAGACGATTTGTTCCATAAAATGAAAAATAATAATATTTGCACCGATCAGATAAGGAAGTTCTGCAATAAGCCCATTAATTCGATTGGAGTTACACATTTGGTCTCTTTTTCCTGACCTACAGGTACCTCTTTACCACTATATAAATATAATCTCGCTTTGATACATCGGAAGAAGCTTAGCGGCAGAATTGATGGGTAGGAAAAGGATTAAGAATTATTAAGGGACAAGAATGTGCAAAAAATGGAATTTGGAAAGCAAATTTAGGGGAGGTTGGAGATTTTCAGATGACTTTTTAATATTTGAATAGAGAAAAAAGTTTGATATTGGAATTGAGTTTATTCCATAGATTAATATGTCAGGCACCATGAACGAAGGCTTATAGAAAGAATGACTATGTTTGGGAATAAGAAGAATGAGAAGGTCCTCAGAACGGAGGTCAATGCCATGGATATATAATAAATATGGCAAAAAGATAACATTCTTAGTATTTTTACGTTAAGCTAAAGTAGTAAAAGAATGTAAAAATCGAGCCGTTCAGGAATCTTCATTCATATGAATCGCATTCTAAACTCACAGATGTGGTCACATCTTTTAATGCTGAAATTGTATCTTCTGCTAAAGATTTACGGCTAATATTATTAACTTGGGTCTTCGGTTAAGACATTTATCTTGTCTTTTCGGAAGCAATGCGGTAAGTCTACTAGAAATATGATAAGTGTTGCTATCAAAAATTCATCTCCAAAGAACTTCAAAACACTGCTGCTTTGTCAAAAGAATACGATTTAAATTAAAGTAATTTTTCTGTAGCGTTAATTATTCAAATTAACCGTATCTTTTTTCTGACAATTAAGTTGAATGAGCACTATTAGAAAAAATTAATGAAGGATGGTCAAACAAGACGAAAGCCCGAGAATTTGTTATAAAAATTATCTAATGTTTCACGAGCAGATGTTTAAAGAAATTTCTTGTTCCACCAATTTTACATTTTGAGGTTCGGCTTTGAAAATTATGTTTGGAAACACGACTATTTTTAAGAATTCCACTTCTAAGTTTATTGAGGTCATATTCAAAATATTTAATTTGTTTTCACTCGCCAAAATTTATTTAAAGGATATTTGAGCATGCACGTAACATTTCCGCGTACGTGCATGCCAATTGAGTTAAGTAAAAGTAATAAAAATTTAAAACGCAATGTGTCAATTGAGTTAAGTAAAAGTAATAAAAATTTAAAACGCATTTTGATATGAAAATAGAATACGAGATGGAAAAGTCAATGAAGAATAGCTGAAACTAAACATGGCTTTCTATCAGTACCATTTTCTCAAAAATATTTATGTTTACCTTCATCTCCTATTCATCAGTACGGACGTCCCATCACACACTTAGTCGCTAGCATGTATGTTGGCATAATTGACAGTATTAAATTAAACTTATTGTCATTAGGTCCATGTAATTGTCGTTGTACTTAATTAGTCAGCATGGGAAATTACAAATAACGTTAACTTGCTTTGGTAACCTCTTACACTTAATTGACTAGAAAGACTATTGCCGAGGTGCCTGGAAGTTATAAGACTAAGAAGAAGAATACAAATTTATTTTGCATACATATACTAGTTAGATTAGAGATCAAATGAAATAAGCTTAGATTTTTAAAAAAATAGTAATATTCGTTATTATAAATGGTGAATTTCGAATTAAATACATAAAATTTGGTAAAGTAATAATAAAGATTTATTTGTACTAAAATTATTCTGTTTTCTTATTGTGGACGCTCTAAGTAGTTCGTAATGAATATTATGTGTATGTATATATATATATATATATATATATATATATATATACACACACATAATTATTTTCGTCGAAAATAATTTCCAAATCTGAAAGTTACAAGTTTAAAAAATAATTTTACTAGTTGGATTAGAGATCAAGTGAAATAAGTTTAGATTTTTAAAAAATGGCGGTGTTTCCCTATATAGATAAATTATGCTGTTTTAAAAGATTAAATTCCTAACTCTCCATAAATACTGGATAACTTTTAGAATAAATAAGAAATAAATTGTATTCAAAAATCCATCAAAATAATTTTCAAAAAATTAATTGCAAACGTCCAAAAACATTTCTAACATAACGGAAATTTGCACTGTTAAACTGTTATAAATTATAATATTATTTTTTAGAAAAATGTCAAATATCTAAAAAGAGAAAAATTCAAGATTGGTGAATAAAAGACCAACGAATAGTTATGTTTTACCATCAAATAGTAATAATACCTGACCCACACGAATTAAGAAACATATTTGCTAAATTGTACTTAAATTGAAGAATGAATATTTAAATTAGAGGATATCCCTTTTCATCCAAATAATATTCATAAAATTCATTATAAACGTCCAAAAAACATTTCTAACATAACGGAAATTCTGCTCAGCAAACTTTTAAATAAATTATGATGATTAAAAGTGGAAAAATCATTTCCAACATGACGTAAACAAACATATTAAAGGGTTACTTGGAAGTATAATTTCGATTTTATTCGAATAAAACTTCTAAGCTCTGTTTAAAAGTGGAAAAGTAACTGGGGGAGGAATTTGTCCTAAAATACGAAACGCATTTAACCAATTTGTGCTATGATTAATCATTTTCGTTTATAAATTGTAATTTTCACGCTCTCTCGTCTGACCTTTCTCTCTTTATTTATTTTCCAAAAGTATTTATCAAATATAAGTCGAACAAGAGCAAGCTTTAATCCCAGGCAAATTTGAATAATTAACGCTACACATAAATTATGTAAATTTCAATACTCTCGTTCGGATGAAAGTAATATTCCTTGGTTTTCTTTTTGTTACAAAAACATTTCGGCCTATAAAGAGCGTCATTCTTTTTACTTGTACCTTCGTCTCTGCTTGAATGGTAAAAGATCATGTTTCATTGAGAATGTCTCATGATGTCGTGCATAAAAAGTTTTCTGTTGGTGTACAACTGTTATAGTAGTTGTGCTATTTTCTGTAGTGAAATACTTTGAAATACTAATGATATGAATAATACGTTTCAATTATAAAAAATGTAATATTTATGGAAGTGCTTCAATTTGATTGGTTCTTAATGTGACGCTTCCAACAATCTAGATCATAATAGTGTAAAGAGTAGATTTATAATTTCATGGGGCAGACAAATGGATTTTTTTATATTTGTGAGTTTTAACTGGAAACTTTTTAATACCAAGGGGATATTTTAATATTTTGTGGAACAAGCTTCGACTAGCTTCATTAAGATGACAATTTTGTCAATAAAGAAAACAATAAAGTGGTGCTAACCACAGATAACTAAGCTCTTTTCCAATTAATATTTTCGTGAGACATCACCTTTTTGCTAAGTTTGGAAAAAATATTTTTCCTAATTTTTTCCATTTTGTTTTGTTTTTATAAAACATTGGTACTGTTTTAATTTAATAGGAATTACTACGACAAAACTAATTAAAAGATATCCTTATAATATATGTGAATGTTTATATGTTCCTTATAAAGTTACTTCTGTGTGTAATTCATTTAAAATAAACACCAACCCTCTTTCATATACACGTAAATTTATATAGAAATCATTTATGATTTGTTTTAACATATATGGTGCGTTTTAACCCAATAAAATATAATTTCTGTGAAATGAAACGTTTTTATTCCATAACCAATATTTAGTCCAATATTATGTCAATATATGGCGTGACCTATATACTATATATATAGCTTGTGTGTCTCAACAGCCAGTTTTTAAATCAGGTCAGTAAATGTGAAATACGTAACAGAAGCTTTCAAAACTGTTCGCTGCCCAGCTACGGAAAACAAATCGTATGGTTTACCTGCAATAAACTGTTTGGTAGATGATGTCCATATTATGTTATCATCGATTTATCAAAATAGATACATTCAGCAAAAAACCTCGTTGGCAATTGTTTTTCTGAAGAAGTTCACATGAAGGAGGTTTCGTTTCAATTAAAGGAAAATATTCCTTGAAACGCAGTTATCGATTAGTGAAAAATAAAAAATATCTTCATCCAAGGACCAACATAGATGTTCAATTAGCTAGTTTTGGTAGCCTCATACTGGATTATTCCTTGAAATCCTCTCAATTTTTTTTAATGAATCCAAAGCCATGTCTGTTATTTTGACCTACGTAAAATCAACTATTTTGAACAATCAATTGAGAAACTTCTTAAATAGCGCTTTTCGTCAAATGGACGAATCATCTGTATCAGTCGCGTGAGATTTTGAAGAAGAAAAATTTCTGGGCAAAAAATTAATTCTCCTAATATTTTATAAATTGCTGGCTGAACTCATTGTTGAATATCAGGAAATATCTTTTTCGCTTATTGAAGTAACTGACGCTTTCTTTCAAGTTTCGTGATGGATAGCGAAAATTAGTACGAAAGAAAGTAATAATACCACTATCTATAATCCAGTGCCACTCTGTCGTACCATGCGGGTAAGACAGATTGGCAAAATGTTCAGTAGTCTAATTTGAATGACAGAAGCCCTTTCTCCTGATATTTATTATTTCTTGTACATTTTTAAATCACCCTATTTTGCCTGATTATTACATTACTGCTCTTGAACACATTTTATTGTTAAGCAAGAATTTTTCAGTTTTTTATTTCAACCCTTAATTTCGACTTAGAATTTTTCCTAATTTTATAAACTTTTTTAATAAATGTACTAGCGGCGTAGATTTTTATTGAAAGGAAAAGACAGTGCTAGCGTGCACCGTTATTGTTGTTTCTTAAATATATTCTTCAAATCTCACGCTTTTGTAGCAAATAATAACTACAGAAAATGTGGAATTATCAGAAGCGATATTTTAAGTTAGTACATTGCAAAAATACATTAAAATATACCAAATACTATTAAAAGTAAAGTTATTATCATTTAGCATTAGTTATTTTTAATAGCTAGACTTCCTCTTCATTTGCAAGAAATGAACGAAGGAACATTCAACGAGGCGAGAGATTTAAATTTATCAATAATGATTATTAACCGCAGTCAAATGTTGTTTCACGAATGTGAATTTTAAGAAAAATCCATTTCATATTTTGAGGCCTTGAATTTTCCGTTGAGAAATATTTAATCTCGTTTCTAAGAATTTTTTGCTACGTATATTTAAATCATGTTCAAAATATTTGCTCTGCAATTACTCGCAGAAATTTATTCAAAGGGTATTTGAGTAAGAATTTACCCTAGGCTTCTAGCTATAAAATAAATACAGTAGAAAACACTTTGCACATACAACTGAATGTTAAATTTTCAAAATGGAGGCCTTAATGAAAAATGTTATTTAACACCCGAATTTTGTTTTGAGAGACCGGTATACTCGATGCGGAGTGCGAATAAAGTAAATCACTGCTTTGCCTATATGAGAAAATATAAAAATAACGACATTTTATTAATCAAAGCTACATTTTGAACAATTTTAACAAGCCACATTTTAAACAATTACAAGAAAAGGGGTTATTAAAAATTTAATCTAAATTTTATCATCAACGTATCAGTTTAATAGAAATAATTTGTATCTATAAATGATTAAAGTTTTAGATGCACCTAACTTGACAAAACCTCACGAAACCTTCGTAGTGCAAGACAACTAGTATTTATTTGTTTTCTGTATATAATGATATACAGAAAAAATTACATTATTTGTGTTATACATTTGAAGAATCAAACGTGTAACGTTCTGAAATTTCATCATTTATATTAATCGAATACATGTGCATAAAGGAGGAATATCAAACAATTTTTATGCGAATATATATGACATTTGGGAACAGCCCTTGCCATCGTGTTTTTTCCCTAAAATAGTTATTCATACCTTCAATTAAAATTTTTACTAATTTGGCAGAGTTCTTTATAATATACTTTTTGTGAAGTAAATATTAAATATGAGTTGCTTATTTCAACATTGTACGTCGACAAGGTAATTTTATTATTTACTTCATATGAAAAAGGAATTTTTAATCAATTTAAACAATATATCGAGCCCCTGTTTCCTTCCTGTGTCTGTTTATATCTCGTAAGAAAATATCAGCTAACTCTCATGAGAAACGTTTACCTTATAGGAATTGTTTCTAATTTCTCTTTTCTACCTAACATAATGACATAAGTTTTATAGTCTTTTACAGTATCTTATATCTTAATAATATTTTTTGTTAATTTCGGTTAGAGTTTAAGAAATTCGTTAGTTTTCATGTTTAACATTTTAAGTCATTACCGTGTACTTTTTCTATCAAATTGCCAGATTAAAATCGTTTAATTTTTCTGAAAAATGAAAATATTTCTGGGAAGAGCATATATATATATATATATATATATGTATATATATATATGTATATATATATATATATATATATACACATATTTATAAATATATATATCTGTACATACGAATGTGCAAACTTACAAGAGTTCCATTCTCACCTTTTGAAGTTAATAAATCATAAAAAATTATTTTCACGGCAATTTTAAGATGAGGTAATTAAAATTTTCTATACCTTAACGAGGAAGAGAGATGAATGAAAATTTTACATACGCAACTATAATCAAAACAAATAATTGTTTGTTTGAGCACCAAAAAAGACAAATATTTTGATAAAAATGAGCCATTACATTTAAGTGATTGTCTGTTCTCGATTTTGCTCATCTTTTATTATTGGAGAGCAGCCAATATTTAAAATTTTAATTAAAATATTTTCCTCCCTATATTTTTGTATTTAATTTTACTTTAGGTTTTGAGTAATATGAACAAAATCATTTTAGTAATATGAACAAAATTTTAATAATATTACATTAATACATTTACTTGCGGATTAAATACTTTGAGTGCATCTTTAATAAAACAATTTAAATGCGTTTCACATAAACTATAGCATCCGGTTCCGTCAATAAATTTGACAAATACTCAAACTAAAGCTGAATACAATGAAAAGAGATTAATCTCATTTTTATATTTAACTCAATCTCTGTTAGAAATGAAATTATTATGAACATGATATATCAAAACCTATTTGTATACATCAAAACCGTTTATATAAATAAATATATTTGTATGAGGATACCCCAAAACTCCTGTGTCGATTTCAATGAAACTTTCACAGTTACATGCCACGATTCCCACGGGTGCTATTATTATTGCGTTCGATATGAATAATATTAACGATATTTCTACTTGTAACTCAGTGAACCGGAAATGATGTTCAACTTCAGAACAAATCAGCCCCTTGGTATTTATGAATTTAAACACAAATGTGTGGGAAAAATAACTTATTTTCGGAAACTGTTTCACGAATTGAGTTAAATTTAATATTTTTTTAAGCTTTTTCAAATTAAAATTTGACCTTTTTAAAATGATTTGTGACTTAGGATATTTGTTTCAGTTTTATGATTTGCGATTGACCACATATCTCAATTAATTTTAACGTATAGTTTATTTAACTTATAATGTTATTAAAATTTTAAAAAAATCAATCGTTTTAATATATCGCTTTTCTTTTTATTAATTCTTCAATGAAGTTGTGCATTTACAAATACCTCAGTGACTATAATGAATATAGTTTCAGTCACTGTATACATGTTTAGTGAACAACTTCAACCCGTCGATTTTTGTTGCGTCGTGCGCGCGCACCGTAAAATTTCTCGTCACTTTTTCATAAAGCGCCTAAAGAAGTATGACTTCAAAAATGTGTCTCCCTAAACACGTCAACGCATCCGCTTGTAATAAATTTTGATTACTATTATCAGTTTTAGGTTAAAGGATTACGTAACATTTGTAAAATTTAAGTTTTTTATTTATTCCATTTAGAACCTGATAGCCTTCTACATACTGATGAATGAATAATGTTGTTACGATAAAACATTCTTTTTGGACTCTGTGGGTACAGAATCTTAAAAAAGAGATATGAAATTTTAAATCTTTTCCGATTTCACAATACCTGGATTACTCATATTATCGAAAATCGAACAAAATTGAATGAAACCGCTAATGCTCCGCCCAGTTTATATTTCTTCTTTTGACCCTTTTATACTCTATTTACGAATGTCAAACGTTTTCCCCTACATAATTTGTAAATTTTGTTATTAAATATTAATGAATGAACAAGTTTAGCCATGTTATCGAATATTATTTTTCTTATCTTCATATGCCTAACTACCAAGCATTAAAACTTGGTACAATTAAATTTAATTTAGTAACATTATTAAGCTAGTAAATATTTGCCAGATTGTCTGTATGTATGGCTTGTTTTTTAGGATTCGGTAAAAGAAGACTTAAAAAGAAAAAGGGACCTCTTTTAAGAACAATCACATGTCTGTCTGTACGCCGTTATTTCAGTCACCGCTATAGGTCGAAACTTGAAATTTGGCGTAAAAATAAAAGATATTTTGACTCGCACAAACATGATGAGCTTTAATCCAAAAATTTTAATTTAGTAATTTTAGAGAGGGCAAATTAGATACTCAAAACAATTTCTTTTTGTTTCTGCATATAGTGCGGGGTATCGTTTAAAACAAATAATGATAAGAATTAAAATTTTTTTTTTATAATTTTAGATAGTATTTATTCAGAAATATACTGAAAAACAAGCAAATAAAGATGCTCCCCATTATTTCCGAAACTACTTAATCAAAAATAAAAAATAAAATATGGGTTTATAGAAACCTATGCAAAATTTTGTAGGATGACTATATCGACGCTCTAGGTGTCATCACTTTTCAAATATTTCCTATGTTCTTACATCTACGAAAGATATAGTAGGCAAAGTATTACAACTTTCAAGGCCGACTTTATTAGAAATCATGTGAGGTAGAAAGGTGAAAGTCAGCAAAGTAATACTTCATCTTATTAATTATATTTTAGAAAGCAGGTAAATAAAGGTCTTAAATTTTTTTTTCCTTTTGTATATTATGTTTATAATCATTTGGAAATGCTTGTTACGAAAAATAAAAACAAGTTTATTATCATTTTAAATTTGTATTTAAAAATATATTCTAAAAAATATTAAAAAATACAATTTTCTTTAACGAAACTTATTAGCAAACAATTAAAAAAACAGGGTTGGTAAAATCTGACTAGAAGGTTTCAGAAAAAAACAGAGAAAAAAGATATAGTTTCATATTTTCCAATACGTTTTCTTTGTGAAAAACTAATATTTGTAAACAGTTTAATAGAAATATTGTGTATACCCAAGTGTTTATATGTACAGAAATGTGTACGGAAGTTGCCAAATCACAAATTCTCGCTATGGGAATAACAGTAAATATACACGGATAAAGGTACCAATGTCAAAATATGATACGTCAAATTTTTAAATGTGTTTCCGCACATTGCGTTAATTAAGGGATTACGGCACAATTTATTTTCGTTCCTATTTGCATTTTCGAATTAAAAAACAGACAAATATTTGAGTCCGGATGAAAAATTAATATCATCGGAATGGATGTCATACAACGTTCGCTTGGCTTGTTGTTTGTTCAGGAAATTAAATTAGCGAGGCTAAATTATGAAAAATATATATTCAAATATGTATTGGCTGGAAACACTAGGGGCTCTTTCCCGGCGTGATGTTAATTTTACTTGATTATCCGTTAAACATATTAATAATTTACTATAGTTACAACATATTTTTAAAACCTGTTATTGGTTTTGTTATTGATAATACTATGTACGTTATTTAAATATTGCCTAGGTAATGTTCTTCCTGTTTTTATATAAATGGTTCATATTTTAGGGTCCACTTAAATTGCCTAAAATTGTAGGTTCAGTATTCATGGTTACACTAAAACATTTTTTTGATAATTTTGTTAAGGGTGATGTGATGGGTAATTTGCCAAGTTAAATCCTCCATCTGCACAAAAATTAAAGTTAAATACCAGATGAATCGTTAATTCTACTACAGGAATAACAAACTATTTATTTCCATTTAGTAGTATGTCAAAACTTTCAAAGTAAGATTATTTCAAATAATTTTGCTAACTACAGAACACATGTTAAAATATCACAGAGCCATCTTAGATGACTCCAGAATCCGCCATTTTCTCAAAAACCGTTTGAAGTAGAAACATGAAATATACCAGCTTGCATAAAGTATAATATATAACATAAAAATATTCATAAGAACATTTCGAAGGGGCAAATGATATACTAAAATTGTATTCTTAATTTCTTGTACCGTATACTAAGTGACTCTTTTATTGAATATCGAGTGAAAGAATCCCTTCTAATGACTCCAAAAAGATTGATTTTGTAATTTTACACTATAGTTCCGAAGATAAAAACATTAGTAAAAATTTTCCTGGAAAACATTTGATGTAGAAATTTAAAGTTTGGCGTAATGGTAAAGCATCCTGATCCATATATATCTCAATAATATGGGGAACAATAATTTGAAGGGGCAAATAAGGTTCTAACTTTTCTTATTTCGTGTATTGCTTGGAATACTAAAGCTAGGTAGATATATATTAAAATATTGCCGAAAACTATAGCGATGGATCTAAATTTTGAAGTTTTTAAGAAATTCAACATATATGTACACGTCTATGGAGGATACTTTAGACAGCATATTTACACAATGAAAAATAATATTAAAACTTGTATAATAGAAATTTCATATTCCCTGAAATGTATATTTGCACACAAGTTCGTATGGCACCCTCTTATTATGAGTTCCACTCGCATTAGATAGGTTTACTTTGAGAAAGATTATTTTGAAAAATTAATACTAAATATTACTTCTCAGGCACGCCACGAACAAATTGTTGGAAAAATTGAATCAGGGCAACCGTGCCAACAATTAAGTCTTATCGAACTATTATCAGGTATTAAATTTTGGGAAAATAATTTCATATTATTAACATTCACTTTGACCTTAAAGTAAATTTTTGATATTGTGGTCCGAAATTAAAATAAAAATCTTATTTTCTTAAGAAAATGTGATTTTATAAATATTTTATTATTCGAAATTAAGCATTCATATTAGAAATTATAAACTTTTTAATGTCTTAATTTTTTGTTTTAAATTCCGTAAAATATTGTAAGAATATTATGTGTTCATTATCTTTTAAGTAAAATCTAAGACACCTCTGGGAAACAGATATTTGTAAAATATACATATCTTAGGTTTCGTTTCAATAGTCTGGAAAATGGATTTTCATGTCACATTTTGTTCACAAAGAGAAGTTATTCAGCAAATATCCACTATAATTAAATTTTAGTTTACGTCAATGTGATAACATTTATTTTATTTATTTTATATATATTTATCAGTATATCGCAGTTTCCCAATTTATAAAGGACGAAGGAAGCAAAAAAAACAATTAAACACAATATGAAATAAAAAAAAATTGGGGCAATAAAGTTTGAACAGATTCTCAATCAATACAAATATAACACATTCAAGCAGGTTCGCGAAGAAATAGTTTAAAAGACCCATATCAGGACACAGTGGGTAACCATCATGTAGATCGGTTTGGGATGAAATTAAGATTCATGCTTGCGAGTACTCATATATTTATTTCCAGGACAAATATATATGATATAAAGTACGCATCAGAACATTTGTCCAGGAAACTGTTTGAAAATGAACGTGAGTAATGTTAAATCGCTTGAAAAGTCTAGAAAGTTGTCGTTTTACCATACCGAGGGTAAAAGAAGCAGAAAAGGGAAAAGGGTATTAAATATATTATTTTTTATATACATTTTTTGGAAAATTTTTAAGAGTAAATTTGTGCTTATCTTCTCCCTATAAACCACAATAATTTCATATTGAGGCCATCTAATATGTTATACAGAAAATGAATAGAGGATAATGTGATAAGATCGATTATCAGGCATGAAAAACCGCGCAGTGTAATAGGTAAACGTAAAGTACAAAAAACTGACCGAAAGCTTAATAGAATATGTATAAAGTAGGATTTTACAAGTACATATGCTTCTCGAAATTATTGATGTAAGTTAACGTAAATAATTTCTATTAGATTTTTCAATCAAACTTTAATAACTAAATATTTACCGGATCTTCAAATTCACGATAAAACATTACATTTTATTGTGTTTTTTTAAATCGAATGTAACACAATCAGATACGAATACGGTATATTCAAGTATTTTTACAGAAATATTTGTCAATTCTTCGAAATTTGGTTCAATTCCGCGAAACAACTAATCATGTGCTCTCGCTTTTACACCCTTTTAATAAAATAATATTAAACCGAACCGTGCTAACTTAGTCTCGAAAATGTGCTAGCGTTATAGTAATAACTGATCAACCATTAATATAAATGTCGAATTAATGTGGGATTTTTTCAATACTTTAAATAAATTTATTAATTCCTAGTTAGGTAATATACCTATCTAGGTTGGCTGAAATGAAAATAGTATCATGATAAAAATAACCTACGTTATGAAAATAATAATTATAGAGTACCAGATTGCTTTTATGTTATTAATATATTTTTCTTTATTATTTTACAGCATAAAGATGAGGATATTGAATAAAAATACGATTAAAAGAATTTAAGCTTTTGAAATGTGGATATACCGTAGAATATGCCGTAATCATTAGGTCGATAAAGTTAGCAATATACATGTTCTAATAAGAATGCAGAAAGGCAAAAAAATGCGTAAAGACAAATATGCAAGGTAATCTACCTAGGACATATGGTGAGGTATTCATTATATCATTTTACGCAACCAGCATCACGGGGGAAAATAGAAGGAGTATATATATATATATATATATATATATATATATATATATATATACATATATATATATATATATATATATATACATATATATATAGTTAAACTAAAGAAAATCGTTAAAAAATACATATAGTGAAACACCATCCATGTTTTTTGAAAAATATCAACAATCTCGTAGTTGTTATTCGTGTTAGGCTTTACTTGAAATTAGATATATTCTTAAATTTCCTGTGAAGTTTCGGTATATATGTAAATTAAGTTTGACGTTCTAAACAACGTTTAATTAGTACGAAATTTATCCACGTATTATCTGTCCAAATACGAAGACGTATATGATTTTCTTTCTTTTTTTCGATGAACGGATGTAATACATATGAATTCCATGCAATGTTTGCTGTATTCCTTTTATGCAAATTTCTTAGTAATTTGGCAATCCAAAATAGTTAATTAGATATTTCTAACTACTAATGTTGTAGTATTATTTTTCCTTTATTTAAATTCTTCACCACCGCAAGATGTTATACAACAAAACCCAGGTCGTGGTAAAGGATTTAAATAAAGTAGAAATAATATTACATCACGTAGTTTAATTTAATTGCAGAAAATTAAATGAAAATGAATTTCTACAAAATGAACGCCAAATATATTCAATTCTATTGTTGTTGTAATAATACGTTTAATTGTTGATCTTGGTTTTGAAAAACAAACTAAATTTTTTTTTGTCCAGGAATAAATATATTTTTTTAATTTTACAGTAAAATATGAAAATGTAAGTATCTATCTAATAACACATCACGGCATCATGTCAGCCCAGACAGCTTAAGCTTGTGCCTTTTTCGATTCTCTTAAAGTTTCAATGTTTCCGTAAGAATATATTATTAATATTATTTTGAAATTTTCATTTTCCATTCAAGCAAAACGAAGGACTAAAGTAAAATAAAATTATTGATTAAGTTTGTAAAAATATATATGTCGTTTATGTTATCGAATTTTGTAAAGAGATGTTAACATGGCGACCTCAGTTAATAAAATGTTAATAATTTTGTTATTCTTCTACGGGTAAAACGAGGTTGGTTTTTTATTCGCATTTTGCACGGAGTATAATGGTCTTTCGAAACAAATTTCAGGTACTAATTAGTAGTTTTCCGATCAAACTCCATTTGCGAAACGTTAACGTTCGAAATTATATACAACGCGTTTCTGCTCTCTAATTTATGAGGCATAGATTTAAACATAATAAATATATATACATTTACACACACATATATATATGTATATATATATATATATATATATATATATAAATGAATGTGTATATACACTATGAATAAATTTATTGCTTTAATTTAATTAAAGCATCGCAAATTTTTGAACATAATTTGAATAAATGGAAGAAAGGAATTTTTAGAAGCAGGATTTCGACATTGTTCAATGAAAACTTTAAGGACACGTCTCACAACATAAAATTGATAAAGACATTTTCTCCAAAATGCCTACTCATGAAACAATATTGGACCACGTTTCATAATTATCACTAATAAATTTAAATTCTCGCGCTTTTGTTTCGTTTCGATTTTCTTCATTCATTTGTTTTCTAGTATTATTCATCTAACCGAAGAATAGAAACTAGAATGAGTAAATTTGAATTGTTAACGCTATGGAACAATTATTTTAATTTCAATCGTGCTCTTTTGTTAAAAGACCATAAGATTCTGTTCTAAGTTTATGTTCACAAAACAAATGCTTTAAGTATTGTAAGTAGACTACTGAAATGCTTTCAAACAGGCAATATCTATACAATTAATATTTGCTAAAATGTGAGTTTTCAATGTTAAAAAAGTCTAAGAGACGCACTAACAACTACATCGCAACTTTAAACAAAACCGTTAGTCGCAATTACGTCCCTTTTGAAAGGGTTTATAAAATAATAGTATGAAGTTATATCAATGATGAAACAACAAGGCAACATAAGGTGATCAAAAATGTATATGATAACTAATTATGGTTTAGAAAAAAGGTTTTTTTTGTTATTAGGGTCGGATTACTGATCATTTTGCAAATCTCCCTTAGCTGGGCAGCACTACAAGTATTAATGCTGTCTGTAGTAAGCAATTATAATTATTTGAATAGACAGAATATTACGTACAGATATTAATCAATGATTTTCCCACAAAAATTCAACCAAAAATTGGTTTTAAAAGGAAAATTTATTCGATTACTCAGGAGTTTTAAATAATCGATAAAACACACACTGTAACGATTCAATGTTCCGCGTAGTGTCTAGCCAGCACTTCTATCTGTGACATCTCTTGTGACATCTCCTTCATAACCAAGAAAAGTAATGATACCATAACAATGGGTAACGTATCAAATATCATTTATATAGTTTGAACTAAGTTACTTTAAATATTAAACCCTTATGTTACATAGGATTTCACTGAAAGTGGTTTAAAGACTATTTTGAGAGACGATGTTAATTTCGTAAACATTTTACGACCGTGTTTTCCAAATTGACCACATTTTTGACGAACACCACTGTCCCATAGAAGTAGAGGGATGGAGTGTGGGTCACCAGTCTTCTAAGAATTGTTTTAGGGGTAACTGTAAGTGCTAAGACTAATAAACAAACTCTGTATATACTACGTAGAGATATCTAACTTTACTTTCAATTTTAAAGATATACACAATACTTTATTATGTATTTTTTTATATTTATCGTGAACTAATATAACATAGTTAATACTAATTTAACTTTAAGTACTGCTAGCTGTGCTTAGGACTTCATTCGTGTCTAATGAGTAAAAAGAACTTTATATTTTCTTTTCTCTTGTATGTTGCTCCTGAGTATATACTAGTTCTGTATCGAATTTAATCAAAATCCGTCCAGTACATTTGGCGTGGTACCCGTTCAAATTAACACAAACGCAGCCACACATTTTAAAAAAGTTTTTCCGACTTCTATTTTCAATTTCAATGCGCTAAATAAATTACTTTTTTTTAAATATTTTCAAAGTTCAGAATTCAGTCTATTACAATTTTATTAATAGTATAGATCAGGAGCTGTAAGTAGTTAGGTCGAATGCCTACAAGATTTTGTAAGAAAAATTTCTGAAGTGGTGCCACTTTATGTAGGATAAGAGATAAATACGGGAAATTATGTGAGAGTTCAAGACAATGAAAACTTGTGCATCAATATCCAATGTCATAAAATTATTTGGTACACAAACAAGATTTAAATAAACTACTTCAAATATTATTGTACTGCAAAACAAGTCAGAAAGGACGCAGTAATAATTCTGCTTCAACTTTTAATATAGAAATACGACGATACATTGTCTCTTTTAATAAAATGAATCAAATTACAAATAGATGGATTAATTTGACATAGAAATATCAATTTTAATACAGAAATACGCTGACACTTTTATTCTATTAATAAAGTTAATCAAATTACAAACGGATGGATTAATTTAATACAGAAATATGACTTATTATAGAATTTTTTTTAACATGCAACAAATGGTTTGCATTTTTGGTGATGTTGGTTTCCTACAACCGAATTTGTTTTTTCTATAGAAGAACATAGTATGCAAAATTGAATAAAATTTACGTTAACTGTTTTAGAGCATAAACTGCTTTGTTAAAGTAAGCAATTTTTTCAATAATTCTTTAATTCTTTTAATCTTTATACTCTGATTACATATTTTCCCTAGAATTTATATATATATATATATATATATATATATATATATATAATATTGGGATGCACATTAATTTTTTTGCGTGTGAACTCGTGCTCTTTGCGTGTGAACTCGTGCTCTATAAGCTACATATCACTGTAAAATGTAGGACATATTTTCCATTAAGATTGATTTCAGAGATTTAAGCAGTTATATGAACGTATAACTTATTATATCTTATAATAGAAGAGACTCTTACTAATAATGGCCACCATAACTCAAAAATATTGTCAAAGAAATTATTTATTTCGTGGTTATATTAAACCAATAATATTGAAAAGGCTCATGTATACGTAAATATGGAAATTTTATTTAGCCGCGCTCATATCAGATGAAAAGATAAACAGAAATAACGCATAACAACATTTCACTTTCACAGCGTTCATCGACATGGGCAACAAAGTCATTATCCTAAAAGCTGTTTATGTTCGAACACAATTTGTTGGCAATACCCAATTTGGGGCGCCCAATGTAGTCAGTGCGTTATCTCTGTCGAGCAGAACGTTTATGGATTTTGGTATCGCATGCCTGGAATATTAAATTATCAGTGGTTTGCTTTTGTCTTTAAACATTTAACCAATCGTTTTTAGAAAATGAACCGCTTTGTTTTAGAAGGTCGTACATATTTATTATATTTAAACATCGCTTTATACTCATTTTCCTTGTTACTCTTAACTTTTGATCGTAGTTTCAGCCGGGTAGATTTTTTATAAAGGCGGTGGTACTTACAACAACACGTAGGAAATATATCAGCAACACGTAATAAATGCACCGTCTTTTGCTTTTATAACGTCAGATAGATTATTTCTCATCAATATATTTTATACAGTAAGATTGTAATATCAAAAATATATGAATTTTAAGGTATTATCTGAGACCCTATATGGTCTAAAAGATTTTTACATAGTTTAGTACTTATGTTCACTCTGAAATAAATGAATGTATGTGTGTGTATATAAACACATACGCATATATACGTACATGCATACATACATATCTGCGTGTGAGCACGTGTGCGTATATGCTTGTGCGTGTGCGTCTGTACGTGTGTATTTATGTGTGTATGTATATGTTTTTCATAGGATTCATTTATTTTCCACCAATTTTCTTCAAATTTTCTATCATCGAATAGTAAATCTCGGAGATAGTGAAATACTATAATAATCTTGTAAATAAAATCATGAAATAATTTATGAAACTCACGTATCTTCTTAAAATACATTTTAAACTGAGAAATCATGTGTAATACTGAAGTTTGATATTTAGGAGAGCTTATTCAAAACCGAGCGATAATTGAAAACATGTGATATGAAACTTCTTAGTAATTGAATAAGTTTTCTATGATTTTGTAAACCGCTGGCTAAATACTCAGCGGAAAATCAACACTTTATCACACTTGGACGTAACTTTTTGACTTATTGTACTAGCTGTTGTTCTCTTCAAAATATAGAGACGATTAGTACCATAACATTAATAATACCAGTATTTGCAATGCCCGGGTGAGGAAGATCTGCTAAATGCTCATTAATTCGATTTAAATTACAAAAACCCTTTCTCATGATCAATATGTATCTATTTATTACTACATAAATATAATCTCGTTTTGATACGTGAGGAGCTTGACAGCACGATTAATGGGTAGGAAAAGGAAGAAGAATTATTAAGGGAGAAGAATATGAATGAAAATTAAATTTGAAAAGGAAATTTAGGGGAGGTTGGACTTTTTCAGGTGAATTTTAAATATTTGAATGGAGAAGAAAATTTAAAATGGGAATTAAGTATATTCCATAATTTAGCAGACCATGAACTGTGAACAAAGGCTCCCAGTCCCAATCAAAACTCAGAAACGTGACCATATTTTCTAATGTTAAAAATGTAACTAATACATAAAATTAAATGACTTTGAAGTTTGTTGAGTAATAGTTCTGAAAGATCAAGAAAGTACATCTTTCTACAATCTTGTAGAAGCTTATGCAGTATTTGACAAGGATGGATTTTAATTTGAAGGGGAATGAAATTTTGAAGTGATTCTAGAGAATGTATTATGTACTATTACCATTTACTTGGGTCTGCCAATTGAGAAATTCATCATACCTTTCTGGAAGCAATGCAGTAGGTCTACTAAAAATATTTTAAGCGTTTCTGTCAAAAATTTCTCTCATAAAAACTTCAATACAATATTCTTTTAACGAAAGGACACGATTGAAATTAAGGTAATTTTTGTATAGTGCTAATTATTCAAGTTAACTGTAACTTACTTCTATCAATTCAGTTAAATGAGCACTTTTACAAAACAAATAAACGGAAGGCGATCAAACGAGACCTGAGCTGTAAAATTTTCTTTCAGGCACTCTCCAATATTTTTTCACGAGTAGATATTTTGGAGGATATTTCTCGTCTCACTAGTTTTACATTTTGAGATGCGTCTTTGAAAATTCAATTGGAAAATATCACTATTTTTAAGAATTCCATCGTTATTGAGATCATGTTCAAAATATTTACTCTGCTTTCACTAGCTAAAATTTATTCAAAGATTAGTCCAGTAAACATTTCCGCGTACATGCATGTGGATGGGTGGGCATGCGTGCGTGAAAGGAGTACACTAAAAATAATAAATATCCTAATAATTACTTTTGTGTTTGTGCATCCATACTAAATCGCATTGTAATTCATTAAGTAAATAAAATACATTATTTGAAACATATTCTTCACCAAATGGATTTTTTTATGAAACCATAAGTTTAAAATGACAATATATAAAGTGAAAATTAACACAAATTCTAATGCTTTACGTTTAATGAAATCAATTTAGTTTTGAAATTCACTTTGATATGAAAATGAATACAGAATGAAAAAGTCAATACAGGATAGATTATTTTTGTATTTAATGTGCGATACCGCTAAAACTAACCATGATTGTCTGTCTCTCTTATCTTCGTACATTCTCAATCGTTAAAACGAGACACTATGCGTTAATTTCGTAACATTTTTATAAAAATATTTATCTGTCTCTTAATCTATACAAAAAAAAAGGACGAGAGGTGTCGTGTGACACCCGGTTAACCGGTGGTGTTAAATAAGAGGCACAGTATAATAAGTTAACAATATTTGGGAGTAAAATAAATAAACGAAGGGATCAGAATATTCTTTACGTGGTTGTGCATTTGTTTTCTTTTTGATCTCATAAATTGTATCTCAGTCGTCAATGCCTTTGGTAATTCGCTATATACATACATACATATACATATATATATATATATATATATATATATATATATATATATACATGTATATATACATATATATTTAACACAAAACATTGTTAATTGTAAGATATAAAAAATTAAAAATACCCATGAAGCGATTCGAGCAACACCTTTTAATTAAACAAAACTTGCATAGTACGTGAACATTATTGTAAACTGTTGTCGATGCAAATAAAAGACGATGCCGAAATTTGAGATTAAAATATCCACTTATGATCATTCCAACACCAACCTCAATTTCTACTGAATAATTATCACAAATTATTCTTAAAGGATAATCTATGAGAGCTGCACCTATCATCAATTTGTTTAAGCAATTTTGCGATTATTATTTTTAATTAATATTTTCATTAATTCTGTCCAGTTTTAATTGTGAACATTCCATTTTAATATTTTTCACCGACTTTTTGCCATTTATAATAATAACACAAATGATTTACTATTTGATATTCTAAAAATATTATTTGATAATAAGTTTTGTGTCCAAACTTGGATTAGAATTTAAACAGTTCAGTATTTTTCATCTTTGCCATTTTCATATCTCTTCTCGTTTGTAATATATATCGTTCTTCTCTTATGTACATATATTGAGTGACGTAAATAATTGTGTTTAAAATATTTTTAAATTCTTGACTCTCTCTCTATATATGTATATATATATATATATATATATATATATATATATATATTAGATAAATTTTAGCAAAGATTAACCCTGTTGAGTACGAATAGTACTCACATCCGAATCTACTTATGTACATTCAAGTTAAAAGTGCGTACTATTGCTATTAAACTATTTATAAATTGCAATACTACTTAAAAAAATCTCAAATGTTTAAAAATTAAAAAAATGAAGAATTAGTGAATAAAAATATCTCAACCATACACATAAAGCAACATGTAGCTAAATTATATTTAAAATGTAGAACAAGTATTTAAATTGAAACATATCGCTTTCCATCAATTTCATTTCATAAAATTCATTGCAAATGTCAAAAAAACAATTTTAACATAACGGAAATTTTGCTCAGCACTCCTTTGAATAAATTATGATTATTAAACATTTCCGACACGATGTAAACAAACATGTCAAAGGGTTACTTGGAAGTAGAATTTCGATTTTATTCGAACAAAACTTCGAAGCCCGGTTTGAAAGTGAAAAAGTAATAGGGGAAGGAATTTTCCCTAAAATGCGAAACGCATTTATCAAAGTTGGGTTATGATTAATAATTTTCGTTAATAAATTATAATTTTCATAGTCTCTCGTCTAATCTTTCTCCCCTTATTGATTTTTCAAAAGTATTCATCAAATGAAGGACTAACAAGGGCAAGCTTTAATCCCAGGCGAATTTGAATAATTAACACTTTTCGATGAAAGTAATATTCCTTGGCTTTTTGTTTATTATAAAAACATATCGGCCTTTACAGAGTGCCATTCTTTGTACTCGTAAGACCTTTTGTCTTTGAACGGTAAAAGATCACGGTTTAAGAACTACTCCCACATAAAGATATAACGTTTGAACTGACAATTTTTTATAATGTTCTAACACATTTAAATCATGTACCAACCCTCTTTTGTCTTTAGTGTGTGAAATTCAATTGGATTCATGAAATAAAACACAAACCGAATTTATATGAGAAGAATGTCTAATAACACATTATCCTATAGTGTATTCATATTAATTTTTCTAATGCTTTCTGGAATTTCATTAACTGTTACATATTTGAAAGTGAATAGTAAATTAATATTTTTCAACTTTAAAACTTCTGCATAAATCTAGCGCACAAATTTGGGGTATCTAAAATGCACATCAGATTGGTCCCATTTATCTATCATATAATGCTTCTTTTCGTTATACGCAAGCAAAGTCTGGGGACATTTCTTAGGAAACCTAATTAGATAAACTATATAGAACTTTCTTAAGTCTTGGGGATAACGTGCATTAAATTGATATCGTTATGTCCAAAAATATATAAAAATAACTCACCTTTATTTCTTGCCCCTTATCGCTATATGATATTGGCTTATGGAATAATGTATTTGACGAAGGCTTCATATACCTTTATTTTAATTTTGAAATGATTAAGGTTGGAACAAAAAGTGGAAATGAACATAATTTCCACTCTTTTTCCTTTCTGATCACCAACGTTTAGCTTAAGCAAAAAATTAGTTTAATTAATGCAAACATTATTTTTCTTCCCCATATAAACAGTATTTTATTATTTTTGTCGAAGCCGTGAATTATGTGGCTTCTTTTTCGTATCACTAATAGAAATAATGGACATTGTCTTACAAGTATTTTTCTAACCATTCTTATGGCTCTATTTCTATTTCATCTGAGGTTATTTAGTGATATTTCTAACAGTATAATGTGTGCTTCTTAGGACTTATAAATATGTTACTCAGGAGAAATATCTTTAAAAGTTACATTTGATCTGTCTCAGTAAAAGTCAAATACGAAACAAAACTATTCGCAGCCCATTTACGGAAAGTAGATCATATGGTTTACCTATAATGAACTGTTTGGTAGATTATACCCATAGTATTTTATCATCAACTTATCAATATAGATACGTTTAGAGAAAAAAACTGCTGGAAACCGGTGGAAATTGTTCACGTGAAAGAGGTTCCGTTTCATTTAAAGGAAAATATTCCTTGAAATATAGTTACCGATTAGCGAAAAATAAAATATATGTTTATCTAAGGACCGACATACATATTTGGTTGGTTATTTATGGTAGCCTCATGGTGAAAATATTCCTTGAAATCCTTGATTGCCTATCATTTTGATCTGCGCAAAATTAAATATGTTGAACAAACGATATGCTCCTTCATCAAAAACTTCTTAAATAACGCTTTTGGCCAGGTGGACGAGTCATCAGTAGCAGTCGCACGAGATTTCACAAGGAAACTTCTTCTTTTCGAGGGAAAACTTCTGAGCAAGAAAATAAACTCTGTTAATGTTTTGCATTGCTAGATGAACTCATTGTTGAATATCAGAAAGTATCTTTTTGGTTATTGAAGAACCTAACTGAAGCTTTTTTTCAAGTCTCGTGACGGGTAGCAAAAATAATAGGATGGAAAGTAAACATACCAGTATCTCTACCATTCTTTCAAAATGTTCACTGATCCGGTCTGAATTACGAGAAACCCTTTTTCCTGATTGGTAGATAGTTATTTATTAGTTCTTGTACACTTTTCAATCACCTTATTTCGCTTAATTTTTTTATCACTGCTCTTGAACAATTTTTTCAATTCTTTATTTCAAACCATAATTCCGACTTAGAATTTTTTCTAATTTTATAAACCATTTTTAATAAACGTAATAGCGGCCTAGTTTTTTTGTTAAACGTTACGACACAGTGCTAGCGTGCACCGTCATTTTTTGTTTCTTAAATATGTTCTTCAAATCTCACAATTTTTTAACAAGTAATAAGTACAAAAAATAGAGAATTATTGGAAGCAATATTTAAGTTACTCTATTACAAAAATGAAGTAAAAAGTACTATTGAAATTAAAGTAATTTTTGTTAGTTGCATTTGCTAAACTTTGTCTTCAATCGTTTAAATGAATATTGTTAAATAACAAATAAACGAACGAAGAACGAGACAAGAACCAAAAATGTTTATTTATTAATGATGTTTATTTTCTCTAGCTCAATCTTTTCCCACGATTTTGAATTTTGAGGAAAATCTATTTCGTATTTTGAGACGCGGCGTTGAATTTTCGGTTGAGCAATATTCAATTTTATTTCTAGGAATTTTTTCGCAACGTTTAATTTAATTTAATTCAAAATATTTGCTCTGTTATTACTCGCCAGAATTTATTCAAAGAATCGTTGAGTAAGAAATTACTCTAGGCTTCTAACTTTAAAAAAGGTACAGTAAAAACACTTTGCACATTACTTTGAACGTTGTTAAAATTCCACAAACGAGACTTATAATGAAAAATATATAGCCAAATTTGGTTAGGAAAGATCTTTATACTCAAAGATTGGAATCTTTGCTAATATCCCACCTAAAGATGTTGTATTACAACGAAACTTAGGTCGTGGTTAAAGAAATTAAAGAAAGTAGAGATAATACTACATAGTTTCATTTAATTGTGATTAAATAATTTTTACAAAATTAACGCAAAATATATTCAATAGGATCTATTAATATTCACTAATTTGGCAGAGTTCTTTATAATATACTATTTGTGAAGTAAGTATTAAATATGAGTTGCTTATTTCAAACATTGCATATCGACGAGATAATTTTATTATTTACTTAATATATATAAAATATATTTTTAATAAATTTAATCGATATATCGATCTCCTGTTTCATAAGGAAATGTCAGCTAACTCTCATGAGAAACGTTTATCTCACAAGAAATATGTGTTATTTCTCTTTTTATTAGTCAACATATATTAGTCAATTGTAAACTTCGGTTAGAGTTTAAGAAATTTGTTAGTTTTCACGTTTAACATTTTAAATTATGACTTTATACTTTTTTTTATCAAACTGTTTATAAATATTAATACTACTTTTGGCTTTGGCAGTTATATCTAAGAAGTGATTTTGTGTATCAAGTTTGCCTCTTCTAAAATTGCCAGATTTAAATTATATAGTTTTTTCTGAAAAATTAAAATATTTCTGAGGAAGCTTAGGAGTATATATATATATATATATATATATATATATATGTATATATATATATTTATATGTATATATATATATTTATATATATATGTATATATATATATATATATATATATATATTTATATATATGTATCTGTTTTCCCTCACCTCCATTTGAGGTACAACACCTCGGTAAATTAATTTAATTTGTTTCAGATACCTTATTGTTTCAAATAAATGTATACTTAATTTAAAGATAAAGGCATAGCCTGAAAGAAAAAAAAATTTATATATTTCATAAAAAAAGATGCAAATATCCAAAATGATTACAAAATTTGTGAATGAAAAAAGCAACGAGTTACTAACGTTTTACCAGCCTGTCGTAAAGTTACACAAATTAAAAATAATACATGTGAACCAACAGACTTGGTAAATTGCCTCTAAAATGAGGAACTAGTCTCTATATTAAGCATGTCACTTTCCATAAAAACAATTATCGCACATTTCTGTGCAAATATCCAAAAATCATTTTCAGCATAGCAGATAGTTTCACCCAATAAGGTTTTGGATAAATTATGACGAGTGGAAGAATGTAAATATTTCCGACATAATGTAATAAATATAGTAAAGAGTTTCTTGAAAATATATTTTCGATTTTATTCCAACGAAACTTCAACTTCCGCTTTCTAATTGCGAAAGTAACGCGTAGAAGGATTTCCGCCAAAAAGCGATGTGCATGAATTATGTTTCATTATTTCTCATCTGGCCTTTCTCCTTTTAATAATTTTCTAAAATGATTCATCAAATGTAGGGCAAATATATACATAAGTCATGTTAATTTCAATACTCTTCTTTTGGTTAAAATAATATAGCTTTAATTTACTTAACTTTTTTTCTTAGAATGGTACAAGCTATTAACACGCTCGTAGAGGGTGACTTAAAATTTCTTATTCTAGTACAAAAAAAATTGTTCTATTTTCGTGGAAATATCGTCCAAGTTAACACGACGTGTAAAATAATTCTATTGCTTACGTGTATCGAGAATCCAATGTGTTAATCCCCTCGTCTTAATCTACTCGAGCGAATCCGTTACCAAGACTAGTTTATTACAAATGATCTTAAAAGTTTTATATCTTCTAACCTAACACTTCTAACAATATATAAAGACCTAATCCCTATTTCAAATAGACATTTTTTATTAATGAGTATTGACAGTTACACACCATTAGAAAGTAAGATTACAACTAGCATTTAAACATCTAACGTTTGAGTTAATTTTACAAACATCTCTAACAAACAGGATCTTAAAACGTTATCACCACGTTGGAAATACATACCTAACTTTATTTATTTTTAAACTGAAAAATTAATAATGGGTTCTGAAATATAACACAAACCTATAATTTATAAGGAGAATGTCTTAATTTCCAGATTTGCAGAGTATATCAGTATTATTTTTATCTAATACTTTCTGCAAAACTAACTTAAATGTTATATCTTCAAATATAAATAGTAAATTAACATATTAAATAATTGTCAGATATAACTTCGTAGCATAACTCTAACACAAAAGTATAAAGGCCCAAAAGTACACCGAATTGCTTTCATTAAAGGCTAGCTCAATTAGATAGGAGTCTTGACTGATAATTAAGTAAAAATTATTAGGGAAGTAGGTATTTTAATGTGGTAGCTTAGAAACTTAATAAATTTTAATGATTTTGAAAATGGAATTTGCTATGTTCGAAGCTATAGGAATAATAACTTTAAAGAGGGTGTGCATCAAATTTGACAGAAAAATATTTTTTTAACGGAAAACCGTGTTCAAAATGGTTTGTAAAATTTTTTAGCGACATGCATGCATTCCTTAAATTAACCTAGTCTAAAATCATATCTAGGCAATACCGAAATATAGCAGAGATACGACCAAAATCCCAAAACTGAGTGAAATCTCTATCTTTATCAGTTTAGTATAAAAAATAGATCTGAATAGATTTACTGTTTTATATCTGAAAGCTCTTAAAATTTTAGTCAATAATAATGAAATTGAGATTAACAGGAAAATTGGAGCTGAATTCTTTAAAAAAGCTAAAAAAGTTGTTTTTTAAGAATTCAGCTTTTAGAAAATATCTGTAAACTTTAAGTATTTTATTGCTTGTTTCAATGTTACGATATTTTTTTAGATCAGAAGTCATTGAGCGTAGTCATTAAGTCATTCCTGGCACGGATTTTACGACAGTCAAAGATTGGGTAATTAAAATTTTGCATGCTTCAACAAGGAAGAACATACGCAACAATAATCATGACAGGGTAAAACCACATCAGGAAAGGGTTTTTCCCTGCATAAGAAAATGTTGCAGTAAATTGCATCATGGTTAGTTATGAATTTGGTTATCACTATAAGTGCATTATATAAAAACGCGCTGGCAAGTAAAATAACTATGTTTTACGTATAAATATAAATATTTTGACTGTTAATTACTTTAAATACAGCTATATTGCATACCGATCTTCATAATATATTGCCAGCAAAAGTCAGATTTTTGTCAGAGAACAATACCTTAAAATGTTGACTAAATAATACAACTAAACTATTTACAGCTCGGTGAGCTTGTCAAAATGATGAATATGTATTAATATTTAAATAATCCTTGTCATTACAAAAAAATAAAATCATGCTTGCATCTACGAAACTAATACAAATTTTAAAATTTTGCAGCCAAATGGTACGAAATATCTGCTTGTAAGTAAATTACGTTGCTCTGTCCGTCTGCATATTAGTAAAATAAAATAAGATCGAGTATGAAAACATTTTACAGTGATTTTATAATTTCTTTCGGGAGATTCCAAAGTTTTTCGCGTTGTTTTAACATACCAATATTTCGATTAATTCGTATACGATTGATACATATGGAGAAGCCGCTGGGAATCGAGCTTAGGTTCCTGCGGTAGACCGCGTGGTAAATTGCTATATGCCTTGTGGTCAACTCAAGACACTGCGGCTATGACATGTTGTTAAAAATTTTAAAATATTTGTTTTGTGTTCCTGTATATATTGTAATGTATATTATTATTTTTACTTTTGCTTTATTTGTTTATTTTTACTTTACTTCTTGTTTAATATTTATTTTCCTCAATAGTTTTTAAGAGAATAGTTAAAAATGTTTGAAATCGAATGAGTAGTTTTGGAAATTATCTCCTACATCTAAACTTACAAAAGTTTAACTTTCTTATAATCTATGAATTTTTTTAACAGGATAATTAAACAAAATAAAAGGTCGTTTCAAATATTGGTGAAGAATTCTTGAAATCCAAATAATAAATATTCAACGTAACTTATAATCGAACAATTTATTTTTAATTTGTTGTTGTTAACCAGATAATGGATATAATAAATAAACTCAAGTACAATTTATTTCGATCTTTAAGTGTAATGGATATAATAAATATACTCGAGTACAAAATTGTACTCGAGCAATTGAATAGGGCACTAAGTTCAATTGCTTTTTCCCTTTGCAATTGAACTTTGTGTTGTTTATCGCGAAAAATAATGAACATGACATTGGAGTAACTAGACAAATATGGGAAAAATGTCAGTGATATCAGATAATAATAAAAAAATATTGTATTTATTTTCAGTTATCTTCGGAATTACGCTAAAATGGCGAAGAACATCAGGTAAGGGTAGATTACAAAAAACTAATATTTTCATGTTTTCCTTAGGTATTATACAATCTCTCCAAAACACCGATGACTTGCGATAAGGCCGACTTAACACGAGAAACAGTAAAGGTAATGAGATCTGTGAATATTGAATACCTACCGCGAAAACTATCTTGCTCATCACAAACTGAATTTCGGCAATAGTAATTTGGCCAGTGAAGAGAGGATAGCAACTGATTGGATGCAGGTTACTTTCATTGCAGATGTACCTTTAATTACAGCCATTATCTGAGTAATTTTTATAGCAAGGATAAACGCAAATTTATATTTATTTAAATATAATTTTTTTTGTCATAGAAATTTTAATTGTTATCAAAGTTAAGAAATATTTAAGAAGACAGCAATTCATCTGTCACCCGCAAATATTAACTCACTTTTCTTAAATTGAAACTAATCTCACAACTTTTACGCACAATTATCATTCTTGGTTACAATAAGGGCCCGACTAGAGTGGTAAGAGTGAACCATTTTGCTAAATTAGTTAGTTTGTGAGATGTTATCTTGTTAGAAATTGGAAGTTGTACTATAATTACAAGTGTTATTGAATTATGACGCTATAGTATTATTAAGTCAGACTACATTATTTATACAAAGCTTCATTTCCTAAATACTAAATCAATAAAAAAGGTAAATCGTATCATAAGGGAAATAAAACTGGAACTCAAACGTTTTATTATTTCCATTCATTTTATTTCGCCGATCAACTCTGATTGCAGACCATCGCGTACAGACCATCTCACTGAAGTGAATCAGACAAAGTAATATGCCGTCTTTCAGTTGTAATTTTTCTAATAGGTCTTGCAAAATATTTTAAATAAAATACAAATAAATTATTTGTATTAAGTTTTCATATATAAGTAAGACCAAGTAATTAAATACTCTGATTCAAACTTATTTTCAAAAAATGAATTAATTACAATCTCTAATTCAATGGTATATCAGTAGGCAAAATAATTTGGAAGAGTTGATAGTGGTAAAGATGTAGTCCATTATGATTTACGTCCCCCATACATACCAAAGTCTTACAAAAAAATGACGAGTTTTTCTTCTTATGCTTATTGTCAGGTCATGTTCTAAAGCAGTAACTGACTTTCAGCTAGGAGGTACGAGTACGAGCAGCTTTAGCGTAGTCACCCCAGTATATGTAATGATTTATTGCAAATATCCCTATGTAGGTTCAGCAATTTTGACAGTTTCCGAGTTTATAAGTTTTTTTATCAACTTTTGGATCGAGAAATTTGACATTGTTTTCTTTATGATATATCGTCTTTCTAAAATGGAATAAAATTATAGTAAGTGGAACATTTTCATTTTTGTGAGTAATTTAAAGAGTAAAAATTGAGGGGGAAAATAATCAAGTTGAAGCCATATTCATTATAAAGATTAACAAAATGACATAACGGTAGCTCTTTTTTAGATTACTACTATATTTATCGTCTATCTACTTTAGCGCTTACGGTTATGCTACACTTGATTAATGGTTCATTATTTTATACAATATTTCACTTTTTTCTTAGATATTGAAAAGTACAACGATAAAAATTTGTACTACATAAATTGAACACGTTGACAAGGTTAATGGCCTATGGTACTGCTAGATATTTTAATGTTATTGTTTGCCGCAATTAGTGGTTTATCGTGGCTTTTTACGAAGAGACTATGGAAAATTACATTACAGTAATATATAGTATTTACCATGTAGAAGTGAGTTTCATTCGCATTCCTGACCATCCTATGATCTTAAGAGTTCATAATGAAACAAACCCATCGAAAAGGAATAGAGTACTAGAACATCAAACTTGAGTCCCAATACGTGGGATAAACCCCTTACTTCAAGAAGAAGAATATCATACATGTACCATACTACATCATTAAAATTCTGCAGTTGAGATTTGGAGATTATGAGAGAATGCACCTAATTGGTTCTTTTGAAATTCCCTTTTACTTGATATAGCATGAAAATTTTTATTTGTGACAGGAATAACTATGAAACTTAACTTTTTCTCAACGAGTCGACTACTGGTCTATTTAGTATCAAAACATTTATATACATACGTGTTAGCATAGCACCAAACATTAATAGGAAAATGGGATATTAGAAACATTAAATGTTAAAGTTAATTAAATGCAGAGTCCACGTAATTTTTTTTTTAAAATCCTACTTAAGGAACGTTTTTATTTAGTTAACTTTTTGTTCAAGAAATTTTACATTGGTGTCATCTTAAAGATAAATCCAAAATGTGGCAAATAAAATATTATAATTTTTGTGAGTAATTAAAGAAATTATTAAAACTAAATAAAATTTTGTCAGAAACGTATTTGTTCAAAAAGCATAAAGTTTTAAAAATAGCAACCACTTTGTTCTATACAGATACAGCATCGCGAAACATTTCCTTCTAATCTTTTGACTACTGTTTTTTTTTAAATTATTTTGTCAGCTTACTCGTATCGCTTACGTCGTATCAACTTATTTCTCAATTCTCCTAACTGCAATATTTTTGAGTATATCTTACATTTCCGGTTACGGTATACGGTTCCGCATACATTTATTACTAGTAGAGTAGAACTTGCACTACGGGGGTTCCGCATATATTTACTACTAGTAGAGTAGAACTTGCACTACGGGGGTTTCGCATATATCTACTACTAGTAGAGTAGAACTTGCACTATGGAGGTTCCGCATATATTTACTAATAGTAGAGTAGAACTTATACTACGCGGGTTCCACATACATTTACTACTAGTAGAGTAGAACTTGCACTACGGGGGTTCTGCATACATTTACTACTAGTAGAGTAGAACTTGTATTATGGGGGTTACGTATACATTAACATTTACAAATAATAACATTATTTCCTTTCATATAAATACAATGTCCAGCATATATTGCAAAGGTGTAAAAATGTCGCGAATTTATCAATGTTATAAGATATGCAATAATTCAATCATTGACAATCATTGCTAGAATTGTAATGCTCGTCATCTTGTCTGCAGCTTTTTTTCAAGGAACACATAGCATACAATTCTGATTAAATGAAGTTTTGGATACCTTAAAAATGTTTTTTTAATTCACCACCCATGACATCAGAAGTCAAAATTTGTTTTTCTATGTTACCTCATTTGCTCTCTCGGCTTTTTTTGTAATTATTTTAGGTTCTATCATATCAAAATTGTAATAGAGTAAATTCTGTACATTGAAAATATTTTAGGAAGAGTAATTTAGCATATAGAAAAATAAATTAGGCCAGGAAATTTGTTTTTAGTAATTTTGTCAGTCTGTGCATTAATTTGTTCTTCGATGGCGCGAAATCGATTGCACGGATTTTGATGACATTTGGCATAGTATTCCTTTATAACCTTAAGCAACATGTTGTGTACTTTTTATATGGATATTACACGTATAAAAACACCTTGACTTGGTGAATATTACCATATAGTTACTGTCAACTATATGGTAATATTCACCATATAGTTGACAGTAACTATATGAGTATAGTAAACTTTATGCTAATGCGTAAAAACTTAGGGAAAAAAATTCCTAATAATTTTTGTCATAACAAATTAAAATATAACCCACAACTTCCACACGAACGAAGTCGCGTCGGTACAGGTAGTTTTTTTATAATATGGATTAATATTCTGCATCACTATTAAATTTAAAGGTTCTTAATCATAGGTTTTCTGAGAGAAATGGCTACGACAGACGTCAAAAAGATGGACGGATGGACACGTAAGTGATTTTATGATAAACTTCCCTTTTGTTTTCTTTCCATATACTGAATGCTAAAATATGCTTTGTTGAAAATTCTTTAGATTTAGTGAAAATCCTGCAAGGAATCTGCTGGTATTAAAAGTATCTGGGATTGCAAACCCTAGTTGCTGTAAATATGTCTCCTTGTTGTTTGTAATATATTTTTTAGTTTCACAGAGTTAGTTTAAAATATATATTTTTAGTTTCAGTTAAAATTTACCTACAAGTAAGTAGAACAAACATAATATTTTTTGCTGCGTAATAGCGTGGAAATTGCTTGGAGCGCAAAGCACATTTATCCTTGTCGAAGTTGAACGAAATAAAAAGTAATTGAAATTTGAGCTTACGTAACTCTGATTTCAAAAAAGTAGTATAAAATGAATATTCGCTTATAGTTTCTTCATAGCATGAAGACGGTTTCAAAAATCTTTATAAATGATAGTTCTGTAGATGTGTCTATATAACGAAAAAGTATTATTTAGTAATTCAGTAAACAAAATTGACATGACGCTCGTAAGTTGCTATATATTCAAAGATGTAAAAAATTATTTTTTCAAATTCTACGATGATGTGTATCATTACTTTATGTATATTCACATTAATGCAACGATTCCAATGTATATTATTATGTTGTAAGGTAGAATTTTCTACGAACATTTCAATGTAACATCATTAAGTATTTTATTCCAGTGAAACAAAATTTTTATTATATCGACATTGGAGTTATGGTCAGTGAAAACATGTTTGACTCAAATATATTAATATTCCAAAAAGTTATTATTCAGTCAAAATATTGTAAAAAGTTAAATCAATATATTTTAATGGATAAAAGCTTGCAAAAAAATTATACTTGTGCACCTATTGAATTTCTGATTTTGGGCTTAGTAGTAGCTAAGTTATGTAAGATAATTACATAGTTTAATTTCTTTTTTAAAATATTCATCAAATGTCGCTTTTTCATACCTTAACAGCCATTTTTAAGACAATAAATTGATATTTTCATTTTTAATATTTATCACACTAGACATTCGAGCAATATAAATGATCAGTTAAATGAATGGGTGAAGAGTTTTAGGCATTGTAATTTGTTACTTAACTAAATATTAAGAAATTGAATTACTGCTTCGGCACATTTTTTTATAAATACGTATTAATGAATACATATTGGTGTAAGGCAACAAGTATTTTATTTTGCGAACGTTCTGATTTCCTATATCGATTCTTAGAAAGAGATTTAGATATTAGAGAAACACATTGACAAACGATCAATTAAAAATTGCCCTAGAAGACAAAATTATTTTTCTGTACTTATCGAAACAAACTATCCGACATATAGGGAAATCACTAAACTGCTTCATTAATATATTGAAATAATTTTCAAATTGTTGTGTGGACAGTGATTATGGAATATTAGGTGTGGATAAGGAACGCGCCCATCGCACAGTATTGTTTTTATGGTTGTACGAATGTAATTTACATACTTAGCTACTGTTGTACTAATGTAATTTACATACTTAGCTATTGTTATACGAATGTAACTTACATACTTAGCTATTGTTGTACTAATGTAATTTACATACTTAGCTATTGCTGTACGAATGTAATTTACATACTTAGCTATTGTTGTACTAATGTAATTTACATACTTAGCTATTGCTGTACGAATGTAATTTACATACTTAGCTATTGTTATACGAATGTAATTTACATACTTAGCTATTGTTGTACTAATGTAATTTACATACTTAGCTATTGTTGTACGAATGTAATTTACATACTTAGCTATTGTTGTACTAATGTAATTTACACACTTAGCTATTATTGTACTAATGTAATTTACGCAATAATTTACTTTTATACTGTGGTCTTCATCCATCAATCATCTTGACTTCGTCTTGTGAAACAAAAATTACTATGAAACATTCCTTACGATGGCAAAGAGACAAATTTTGCTGACAATCAATACAACACCGCATATTAACATAGTAGCTTTCTCTTCAAACAACATTTACAAGAAGTTAATACACAAAATTTAATATACCTTTATCCAAAATAAATATTTACTCGATTTTGAATATATATTGCTTGTAATAATTTCAAGTGTCACTTTTTTTTTTGATTTGAGTCTAAACATTAATTATTTTCGTCAGATTATTAAACATAAATAGAATATCTTATGTACTTTCGGTCGTGTAAATTAAAAGAAGCATAAAATTTCTTATCTATAACTGCACACTTAAATTTAACTCACGATGAACCCAGCGATTTTTCATGATAATGTAACGATTTATATTCTTCATTAAATATTCTTAGATTAACTAACTAAAACAAAGAAACCGTTTCTTAGCTGAAGTCTGAATGGAGATAATGAAAGAGGCTGCGGAGTTGACGCGTAAAAGTGGACGGAATCGTTGAGTAGTTCTTTGTCTTGTAAGTACGATACGCGTTTGCGTAAGAGCTCTGGCGTCGATGCGTGTGTGTGAAAATATATTGAATTATCTATATTGGTTCCTTACTAATTGAATAGAGTCAATTTGTGTCTGCCTTTAATACATTTAAGTACAGCGAAAGGAAATAATTTGCGAGCAATCTACAAGTTACCTAAGACATTTCGATTAAACCCAAATTTCATCAATTCTCAGTTGCAAAAAGAAACATTTTCATTATAAAAGTGTTCTCAAGAACTATAATCTTACTATGTGTTAGTAAAAGATTTTCAATAAAATTTATTTAATACTTTGCGCTATGTTATGGTTTTACGTAGATACGTAATACGTAGTTTAGATATTTGTATAATTTAGTAAAAAAGTTTACTGAACAATATTATTATAGTGTATGTCGTCGGTGTAAATACTTATTCGTTTCGTTGTTTTTTTTTTAATTTTCAATGTGCTTTCGCAATTATTATATATAATATAATTATTATATATAATAATATCGAATAAACATGTGTATTACTGTGTCATTTATGTGCAATTAGATCCGTGGTTCCGTCCACGTGGTAATTGGTAATTTATATTATTTTTTTTTGTACTTTGGCCTAACACATCTATGGTTTTATAAAGGAAAATAAATCTTATTAATACTAAAATTAAAATTTGACCAAATAATTTAAATATACTCGTAGGTGTATTTATATATATATATATATATATATATACATACACACACACACACATATATATATATATATATATATATCCACATACATATATGTGTGTGTGTGCGTTTGTGCGTGTGTGTGTGTGTGCGTTTGTGCGTGGGCGTGTGCGCCTGTGAGTTCCATTTGTGTTGACTGTGTTTACGTGTTTGGTCTCGGGTGTGTATGTGGATAAACCAGAAGTCATATTTCGTATTCCATCGACATGAGACTTTGTATAAAAGAGACTATTTTAAATTTCAGGCTAAATAACTGATAGATATTGTTTTTAGAGACATGATCATTATGAACATGAGTCTCACTCAGGAGGAGTACAGCTTTACTTATATCACGATTGCAATAGTAGATAAATTAATTGGTCAAGTTTTATAGATCATTATAACCTAGGACACCAAAAAAAGCTGTAATCGTTGCTATGAAACAGGTCAAGTAAAAAATAGTTGGGATACCCAATGAATTAACAGGGTTACTTTTGATTATTAAGTAAATTATGCGTGAGGTATATATTTAAAACATTTAAGTAACAGATGTACATACTTAAAGCATTATGTATCTATATCTGTTACTTAAATGTTTTGTTTTTGATAATTTATTGATAAGTATTAGTATATTGAAAGGCAGTAACAAAACCATAAATAATCCAGTGAAGATAATTTAATGGATTTACACATACATATCGGCATATATGGCGTAAGAGCTGTTTCGTATCGCATTTACAAGACAAAGGTTTCCTCAACGATTTTCTCCTCTTATACGTGTAAACTCCACTGATTTCTATTATCTCTATTTAGAATTAACTTAAGTAACTTTTTCTTTGTCTCAGCGTTTATTCTGCAGTAGAGTAAAATTAACATGAGAATAATTATTGAAATAAAGGGATATTTATGAGGAAGCTTTTTTATTAATTTATAATATATATAATTTTATCTGTATTCAAATGTTTGATTTGAAGTAACATACGTGCCTTTTATAATTTTCACACATATATATTATTCATAGACGGTATATCGTTCATTTTTAAGGCGCTTTTAATAAAACTAATAAACTTTTGAACTGAAAGCTAGAGCACAAAACCATCATTAATACTAGCGACTTTTTATTAACATATCAATTTTACACCCGAAATTTCTGCATACTCTGGCTTTTCCCGAAGATGAAGAGCTCCAAGACTAATGTAATTTACATACTTAGCTATTGTTGTACGAATGTAATTTACATACTTAGAGCCTTTGGAGAGCGCCATTTCTGGGCTGCAAGGTACGTGGCGTCGTACACCGAAATTGGAAACAATGCAGCGATTACGTGCTATTCCTCTGATACCATTGGCTGTGCGACTTCCTCAGCTATGAGGAAGTCAGTATGTCAATGACTAATAAGTATGTCAATGTCAATGACTAATAAACAAGTCATTGACATGGAAATGCGTAGATCTATATTTTTTATTTCGGTAAATGATCATCTGTAGTATGTGTGAAAATTGCCAAGTTAGTAACGCGAGTGTGAACTTGATTTTCTTAACTGTCCTTATGATTTGCCTGATTAAACAAAAGATGGGTCTTTTTATAATTTTACACGGTAATGATACAACACAATATTATAATTAAATTGGGACGTAAAATATATGAGATAATGGAAAGGTGTGGATGTCAATGATGTAACTTAAAAAAAATGGGTGTTTTTATAATTTTGTACGGTAATGGCACAACACAATATTACAATTGAATTGGGGCGTGAGATACATGAGATAACGGGAAGGTGTGGATATTAATGATGTAACTTGCGAGTGCCGTAGCATCCTAAGATCCCTGTAAAACCATTGCAGCAATTTTTAGTATGTAGTACTTAGCTGCAAGCTTAAATTGATGTTTATGTGAACCTGCGTCGTCCCATTAATATTGTTATTCTCAATAAAAGTCAAAATATATCCCGATACAAATTTAATTATATAAATGTGTCTTGAATTATTGAATATATTTGGCGTTAATTTTGTAGCAATTCATTATTCACAATTAAATGATACTATGAGACGTAGTATTATTTCTACTTTCTTCAAGTTCTTTACCATGCCCTAGGTTTCGTTGTATTACAACATCTTCAGGTGGGCTATTGGCAAAGATCATTGCTAATAGCCCACCTGAAGATGTAATACAACGAAATATAGATCGTGGTAAAGAACTTAAAGAAAGTAGAAATAATACTACATCACGTAGTTTCATTTAATTGTGGATAAATGTGTCTATTTTATTCAGAAAAAACATATAACAAGGCGCGAATAACATATTGTAAACATGATTGGTTCCTTACACTCCAAGGGGTCATCTAATAAGCAGGCTTGAAAATGAGCAAGAAATAATTTAAAAAGTTAACAGTTACAGTTCCGAAAATAGTTTCACATACTAAAACATTTAATGAACTTATCTCGTACAACACATATAAATTAATTTAGTGAAAATATTAACTCACATTAAGAATATTGGGCATTTATTTTTGACTCCTGGTCATGCCTTAACAGCACCTATTTACTAGTTTTTTTAATTTTATCTACATACTTTTTATATCTTGCGTATTATATAAGTAAAAAAATAAGGTCCTTTATGATACTTCACATATAAAAAAATGTTTTCGTCTTTTGAATGAAAAATATTTTATTGTTTCTTTGTAAGTATTCCAACTTCAATCAAAAATTCTTTTGCCATCCGCCATTTTAAATTTCTAAATTATAATAAAAATTCTTAAGAAGAAATGCCAAACCCTCCATCATCTTCAATTACTGTTATTGACTTATATTGTCATACCTACCAAGAACATGCGCTAAATTTTAAATGGGTGGCAAAAGTTATATCTGGGTATAGTTACATATAGGAAGATGAGACATAAGTCTCCGTTAGCATGTATTCATTCGTATGTTCCTTCCTTATCTCCGTCCGTGCCTTTTAATTCGTAACGGTCGGATCGGTGTGAACCGGTCAGTTTTCAATTTTCTCTGATTATTGTAGGAACGACAATAGTCAATAGTCTGGGTGGTATGTTAATAGTATGTTTGTTTTCATGAAGAGATGAAGCCGAAGTTATTACGAGAATTATGAGAATAATTATAGTTTTACTACACTATAATTATACTCATAATAAGGCGTGTGAGATGAGAAGAAAATGATGTCGTCCAATGAAAACATTCATGCCTGACTTTTGACTTTCTTTGACATTTAAATATATAGATGAGACTAGAGAATGGCAAAGATGTTAAAACTCATCTTTTAATTTTTGGGAATTAGAATTAAAAAAATATTTTATTATAGGGCGATTTATATTCAATTTCTAAATGTAGAAGGTACGATCTCCAAAGGACTTGCGACAGGATATCAATACTACTTGCATAATATACCAATAAAATGTGTTTATAAAGTATGGGGGCAAGGTATTAATTTAATTTTTTTTAATTTGGAGATAAGTGGAACACAAATATTTCAAAAACTCTGTTTTTGAACTTTACTTCCTCAAATTGTCATCATTCGGGTACAAGACTAAATTTAATTACGTAGTAATTTTATAGCTTATAACGTTTGTGAACTATTAAGCTTGTGCTCGTAATTCTCTTTAAATTGAATTATAACTTGAACTTCCACTTTCTAATAAGATAATAACTTCCCACAAACTAACCGTTTCAGTAAAATGGTTCGCTCTCCACCCTCAATTATAATTTTAAATGATAAATTTTCATAGTAACTCTGTTATTAGTTTTGCGTTAAGCTAAGTTAATTAATATTTCTTGCGGGCGGCGTTTTTGCCGGACGAAGAATTGGGTACTGTAAATATACAAGTATACTTTCCAGTAATTTTATATTTACAATGGTCTTCTTGTCATGAATAATTTTATATTAAAATAATAAATTAAGAGTGTAATGAAAATAATATGAAGGGAGTAAGATTGAGAGGGATTTTATTTGAAATTGTTACGCAGAAATAATTTTACGTTAATATTAACAATAATTGAATAAAAATAATAATATAATGCCCGCTCCGTTACAAAACTAGTCATTCAATAGAACTATTATTTTTGGTTAATAGTTCAATATTAATTATGGAAAGCCAGCAGAAAACTATATTTAGATTGAAAGTCTTACATGGGCTTAAAATAATTTTATGCAGCAAAGTGAGGTTAAGTGAAAATCGATGTAACTGACATGTAAAAAAATATCAAGTGCAAAACTGAAATTACTTTATCTAAATCAACATTAATATGGATTTTCTAGTGCAATAAATATTTGTTAATACTTAATTAAGAAGGGATATGTACCTTAACGGGAATGTCTCAAATCTATGATGTCAAAAATCATCGCTATAGTTTTCCCGCAGCATTATATTGATTTTAAGAAGCCCTGTACTTTCATAAATTTAGGATCAATAAGTAAGCGGAGGCGACATATTGGAACGAAGTTCTTTTACGAGGCTTACAGTAAGGCGAACTGGCAGAAATCGTCACGTAAAGAAAAAGCGTTATGCCTCCTCCAGACGACCTTTCTTGTCCCTTTTTCTTTATATGCGGTTGTATGTGTATGTGTTCGTGCGAGTGTCGATATTCGAGCAGCAAGCATTGCGCACAGTCAGCTGTATAACCTCAATTCTAAACACGTGTAAATATTATTTAATCTTATTTTTTTATTCTACCGGCTTTCTATTGCTGCCAGACTATCAGACCGTTTCCAATTTGATATGTGTTTGTTTGGATTATAAATTATAAATTATTGTCATTATTAAATTTAAAATATTTATAAATTACAAAAAAATTTCGGCAAATTCATTTAGTTTCATTATCACTTTATTAATTATTAAATGTTTAAAATTTATAAAATACAATAAATTGTCAGCGTATTCATTTATTTTCATTAATTAATTAAATATATATATAAATAAATAATATATATATATATATATATATATATATATATATATATAATGACGTTTTAATTTATAAAATAATTAAATTTAGACTTAAATTTAAATTTGATTGATTTAATCAATGAATTTTAAAATAATAAAATGAGATAACATTAAATTTTTGGAATAATAAAATGTAATGTTATAATTAATCTTAAATTTAATTTATTTTTGAAATAATTGATATAAAAATAATTAAGTGTAAACGTAAATTAACTTTAAATTTAATTTGAATGATTTAATAAAAAAAAATAAATTAATAAAACAAGAAAAACAATTTTAGAATAATAAAAATAATTAATAAATTCAAAAAAAAACATAAAATATACAAATTAGAAAGAGAGAGAGACAGTTGAATAAAAGGGGGTTGAGCTTTTTGCCGTGAAAATAATACACTAATATAATCAATAGAAATCTATATATTGAATCACGTTTAAAGTTGCAAAAGTAATGTAAGAAACTTTGTTCCTGACGGCAGTCCCGCGACCGCACAGTTTTTTTTCAATCAAAGATAAAAGGACGTAAGGAAGAAAATCAATACGATCTTATGCGTGAAAAAACGTAAACAAATATCCATCGATAAAAATTTCTTCGTTTTTAAGCATTTTATCAATTCAAAAGCTTATTTTCTTAAATTGCGTATAACATAGGGGAATCGTTCGAAATGTTATAAGGATTCCAAAAATATTATTTCTTAATGTTTGGTAGTATATCTTTAGAAATATACTAAAAGTATGCAAGGAAAATGCACCCGGAAATGCACATTTAGGAGTTTGTTACTCAATTAGGGCTACACTGCCAACAGATTATCAAACTTCTTGGTACTAGTACAGCTTATGACTAAAACTAACATATTGGTCATCTTTTCAGACTACAAAATAAAATTGTCCCTATAGGATGTGACTTAGCGTTTTCTTCAATTACGAGATGTTAGTAACGCAGTATGTTAATGGATGGCAAAATATACTTAACGTATATATGTCAAGGTTGTAACATATTTATAGGTGAATATTGCTATGGTGTCCTCGGATTAGAGATGAATTCCACAGTCATTGAGACGATCGATACCGCGAGCTTATAGCTGGTGATCATATTTCTATACTATGTAACATCAGGTATAGACATAAATGTAAAGTTAGATGGTTCCGTTTTTCAAATATTGCAATAAGATAAAGAAAAAAAATTATTCTATCCTATTATCCTCGTGATTAACATAGAGTAGGGAGTGCAGAGAACATAAAGAACATCATATTTTGATTACTTCATTTCTTGTCTTTAATGCTTCAAATATGTTCGGGGAGTTTAACTTTATGAGCATAAGTGAAGAGAAGCTATGTGAAAGACAAAAAACGATTTTAAAGACAAATACAAAACAATTTGTAGTAATAACACGGGATAATTAGGAAGCATTTGCTATGCGTTTAGACTAGTAATTCCATTTGTCTAGATTCTTGCCTTATTTTCTTTGCATATTTTTTAATATATCCGAAAATAATTAAATTACAGTTTTGTGCCACACTTTACGAAAAAACAACCTCTAGATTTGAAAATTTAACAGAATAATTTAGTCATATCTAAATTTGTTATCTACCATTATTTTTGTATATAAACATTTTAATAAATTATAAAAAAAACGATACAACGATGCTTAGTACTAGCGTATGATTACTAGCGCCATATGTTAGCAAATTATGGAATGAATATAGGATGCATGCAGATATTGTAAATTAATAGATAGAAAGTTGTGGAGGATAAATAAATTGAATCGAATAAAACAAGATACAGAAAAGCGCTGAATTACAAAATTGTGGATGTACGTGAATAGGTTATATTAGATAGTATATATTAAAATCAGAAATTTGGTTAATGTTTGACACTTAATTTTTAATGGGATGAAGTTTAAAGTTTACATATACTTTAAGCTTTAACCTTTCAATTCATCAATTCATACAATTTCTATTGGAGTTTTTTTTTTACCAACTTCTACTGCTCAGATTTTTTCATTCCATACTTACAGTAATACATGAAACTGATTCGATTTACATATAAAAAAATCAAAGTTATTTTCTTTTCTTTAAGTTATTTTCCATTCGCCATTTTTCACTTGTATTTATTTTTGATTATTTTACCTTGGTTACTTTTTTGAACTTATCTATCCATATAGTAACAGTATAAGTTACTAGTTTAATAGATTCGTTGCCACCAGCGTATTGTAAGAGCCGATGCGTACATGAAATGCAACATTCGTTACATGACTATTAAATGGAATTTTGCACATGCAATAAACGTCCTGCTTCTTGTACGAGTTGAATCTCATAATATGCTGATAGCAATTACAAAGAATGGATTTTGATACAAACATTTGTAATAATTCTCATATCACATTAATTTAATGAAATTCTATATGAATCAGCGTGTCCCTTGCAAATGGATAATTATCTGGTTAACGTTTGGTACTAAGGTTTATCTTGGGTCAGAAATAATGGGCTTGTATATAAAGATTGAATTTGCCATGAGTAATATAGAGTAACATAAATTTAATTTTATACGTATAATGTCATTTAAAACAAGGCTCCATTATTTAGAGCTCACATGAAACCATGTACAGCTTGATGTTTAAACATGTGCAAAAGACTTTCAATTGCTGTATATGAGACACTATTCCCACTGTTTCACTCGAGATATCTCAGCGTTCCTCCGGGAACTCATAACACCCCCCCCTCCCCACCACATACAAAAAAGTACCTTCATAGGTCCCCTAATAGTGTACCGTATATATCCTTAAACACTTTCATCTAAAACCGTTAGAGAATGTTCCTACGCAAAAAGTCATTTAGTGCCTCCATTTTTTCTAGAACGTATTGTAAACCTTTTCAAAGCTCGATGCACTTCCAACCAAGTCACGATGACTAAGAGAGCCACGTTATTAGAGACTGCGTGCGTCTACCCTACGCTAACGCACGCACGTTCTCCAATAAAACTTTATACGCATTGTCGTGCTCGCTACAGTTAAACGAAATGTGATCCATATCCTGCGTGTAGCAACCGCAGGTACAGGCCGAGTCGTCTGTAAGTTCGAAGTCCATATCACTTAAGAAATTGCGTCGTGTAGTAGTCGGTTTTGAAGAAATAATTGTCTAGTGGATTGGCCATTGGAGTTCAGCGAGGACAATCTAGTTTACCAGTGAGCAAAACGGATCTAAAAAATGCGTTTTTTTGTGTATTAAGGGGTTTATCTACTTGAAATTCAAAGTGAATTGAACCTGCTTTAGGAGTCTTTTCTTGTGCCAACTCAAAATTAACCGCGCATTCTGCGATCTGTAATGTATTGATAGATGATTGTGCATTAATACATAAAATAACATGTTTGAAGGATAAAAGACCTCTCTTCATTCGCTATGTCTCTTATTAGGTTGACTTCAGATTTTAGATTGGTGTTGTACTAAAGCCTTCAATCGTAAGATTTTTTGGTAACTGTTACATTTTTCTTCGTACTTTAGAGATAAAAATCAATGCTTATAAACATACTTCCATATTTAGGCCCTATTTTATACAAACAGGCATGAGTTAGTTTTTAAATATAGGTCTTCCATTACCATTCTAGTAAACACTTTATTAACAGACACTATATATATAACCTATTGCAATTTTTGAAAGAAGTGTGGCCACAGGCTACAGACTAACACTGGTTACTATTTTTAATGGGTTCTAGCAAGCCGTACACAAGCCAATGCAAACAAATATTCTTTTTAAATCTAGGTCTTCGTTTACTGCCATTCTGGTAAACACTTTATTAATAGACATTATAACCTATTGCCATTTTTGAAAAGAGTGTGGCCACATGCTACAGACCAACAGTGGTTACTATTTTCTAATGAGTTCTAGCAAGCCGTATGTATACACAAGCCAATGAAAACAAATATTCCGAAGCGAGTTAAAGCCTAGTGCAAATAATTGGATTATTCCATTGACGAAATGATCCAACGCAGATTTAATGAAATTACCGATTTGAGGATTAGTTTGGTTTGACCATAAATTTTTATGGTAATTTTGTGAATACAAAAGATGCAATTAATATTGATTCCAAAATTTTTAGTGGGTTTTCATGACGAATTTTTTATTTGTTTTTTTAGTTTAGTAGTTTTCAATCATTAATAGGAAGATCATTACAAGCCAGCTCAGATGACATATAAAACCCAGTACCATCAACCGATTCAACATATTCAAAAGATGAGAAGTATATATTTAGATTGCTAAATGAAACGATTTTATATCCCATGTTTTAAGATAATTACTTGTATAAGGAGTACTTTATAACTATACAAATAAAGAAGTACATGGGAATTTTTAAAAAAATAATGATAAATAGTGAAAGTAATTTAATTTTTTTAATTCGTTTTAAAGTCAATTTGGAATGTTGATATTATTTACACTATTGGTTAGTTAAATGAAACACAATGATAAAGTAAAGTAGAGCGATAGGAACGTTTTGACAATATAATAGAAGAAGATGTCTTAAATACTTTTATTGCCTACCTTACCACTTATTTATCTCAACTAGCTACAACTGCAAATCTTATATGATCTATCAAGTTTAGGTAGCATCCTTAAGTTTCATAACTGTTCAAAAGTGAAGTTAGTAACTCGTTAAAAGTCGGGTAAAAACACTATTACATAATTTTTATTGTTATCCTTTTCTGTTGCGAATGTTAAAACGATTGACAAATTTTGGAGAAGACTTTAAGAATGTACACTCAAGTGAGTTTACTTTTGAAGAATATTTGGTTCTTCATGAAAGAGATAAGTTCATTAAGTAGTTTTTATCAAGATCGCTTACAATGGATATGGGCTCTAGAACGCTGTCAAAATTATATTTTAATTATATTATTTGAAAAAAACACAGTGAAAAAAGTGCAATAATTTTTAGGATTCCGTATCCGTATATCAAAAGGGTAATTCTTCATCACGTCTATCTCTCCGTTTCTATGTCACGCTAGCTAGCAGTGAGCAAAAGTTCAAGATCAATTGCGATGAAATTTTACTTGACTGAACTGACTGAAAATGGCTAGTAATATTTTTTACTACAGCATCGTGGGAAATACAAGTTTCAAAAATAATTTTCATATCCCTTCTAAGTTTCTGACTTGATTTGTTAAACATTTGAAACGAATCATATAAAATAACTTGCATTAATAAATTAAACAGATACAATCAACGGAGTTATTCGTGTTACAACTATAAATAATTTACTAAACAACATGTTTGCATGGAGAAAAATAGTATCAATATTTGTAAATAGATTAATAGAAACCTATGTGTCTTTAATGGTTCAAACTTTTATGTCTAGCCAAGTGTACAGAGTGAAACCTCTTTGAAAATTTTAGCGATATAATACATTCCGTAAGGGCGGAATAATGTAATTATTCCGCCATTACGGAATGTATTATATCGCTAAAATTTTCAAAGAGGTTTCTCTCTATATATTATATTTACTTTGATTTATATTTACTTTGTTAAAACAACCATAAGCATCAGTTAGACCTAATTTGAATACGACTAATTTTTAGTAAATAGCTAGGATAAACATGATGAGTCATGAATAAATTACTAATATTTCGGATTTACGTTCCATGGATTATAGCTCAAAATGAATGGAAAATGTGGAAAATAATAATTAAAAGAGGTGATGGATCTTTATAAACTGCCCACTTGAAGATGTTGTGATACAACGAAACCTAGGTCGTGGTTAAGAATCTGAATAAAGTAGAAATAATACTAAATCACGATGTTTCATTTAGTTGTGAATAAAAATGAAGTCGAATTAAAAGAGGGAGAAAAAAATTAATAGTGCATTGCATTTAATTGCACAACTTTAATTTTCTATCGTTAATATTAACAAATTAAAAGAAAATTGTTCATTTATAAATTACATATATCGTATCTATTTTCATGGCGTTAATAAATGTAATTTTTTCGTCGAAGTTAATTTTGGTTCAAAGGTCAAACGTTTGGTCCAACCACAAAATTACGAGTTTCTACTAGAAGTGAGCGTTGTGTAATTTCTATATTATACTAACATTTGTTTAAAACAATTAATCAGTTTCTGTTTGATGAAGTTACAACGATGCTGCGTTATTTCACAAAAGTATATTTATGTACAATTTAAAACGCAAAACCGGTTATCCCTCCTAAGCTGTCTTTCATCATTACATTTTTTTGACAATATAAACTAAATAAAAAATTAAAAATTCTACGAAATTCATCTTTCCGTCTAAAGACTGCCATTAGCATTGTTAGTCGTATGTGATGAGTGTTTACATTTTTTACCATGATGAATACAAATATGAGATAAATGTAATGATAACGAAACCGAATGATTGATTGTTTTTAATATTTTATATCGATTTGCCAAAATTTTCTAATGATTTTCCTACACTTAACAATCCTACACTAAAATTTAAAAAATCCTACACTTAGTAATCTATAAATCCAGATGCCGAATTCTATGAGTAAGTAACTCATAAAAATTCGGCATCTGGATTTTAAGTTAAATAAATTAGAGATTTATTACCGGTGGAAATATTTTATATTACAATAGTAATAAAGTTAAATTATTAGAACAAAAAATATTACATAGGTTTGAGGATAAAATAAGTGAAGTAATCGTTTATTCGAGCGAGCATTGATGCTCAAGAAACACATTTTTACGCGTATTCATAAGATAAATACACATATTTATCTTGTAAATTTTCTATCTTGTATACTATATTCAGTTTTCTATTTTAAATAATGATGATTCTGTATATATATATAGGCTTAGAGTGCAATGTTAATTTGCACTAATTAAAAAGTAAAATTAGTTACTGATCCATTTTTAAGGAATGACTTGATAATGGCGGAGAAAAAGTTCTTAATTATGGAGATGCAAATTACTGAATATTATACTTATGGAAGAAAAAGTTTTACAAAAATGATAATTTCTCAAAAAATCAATAATTAAGTAAGGATGCAATCCATTTATGATATGTACTAAGTTGCTTAATCAATAAAGATATGAGATCATTAAGGCGGCCAGACAAATATTAATCCGAAAAAAGACCGAACTATTTAACCCTTTACCTGGCAAATTTTTTATGCAACTAGTTTATATTCACAAGTGTACAATTTTTTTGCATATCCAAAATTTTTCCATTTCTCACGGTTAAATCTTAAAAAGTATTGCAATACTATGGTTGCTATAATAATCATGAACAGCTAGAACCAATTTTATGTAGCACATGTGCTTATATGTTGCACCTATCAATACATGAAAAGTGATATTTTTAAGAATCTATAACATTGGTAAGTAACTTTCATTGTTACTTTGGACTGAAAATTTTCTATGTAAAATGAAGTAATACCACTTAAAAAACAATATTGAATTTACTTAATTTATATATAGAATAATTATCATGAAATATTATTCAAATTCGCCTGAAATTATAAATTGCTTCTATTGGTGTGCATTTGATGAATACTTTTAGAAAATACAATAAATGAAGTGGCAAGGTCAGATGAGAGATCATGTTTATTTTTTAACTTTTTAATGAAAAGTATTAAACGTAGACGAAATTAATTAAACGCCTCACGCATTTTAGAGTAAATTTTTTCTTCCTTTATATTCGCATTTTAAAACGGGGTCTTGAAGTTTCGTTCCAATAAAATCAAAAAACTCTTTCAAAGAAGCCATTTGTTCATATTATGTCAGAAATACTTATTTTCCTTTTACTGAAAAATTTGAAGAGTAGGAATTTCCGCTATGTATGAAATGTTCTTAAAACATTCGCACTGAGTTTTGTGAAGACCCTGTTTTATTTCATTTAAAAGATATTTATTTATTTGAAACAATTTACGAATATGTGAGAGTCAACACATTCGTAATTGCATATTATTGAGAAAATTTTATAAGTTTCGCTTTTTACTATATGGTTATTTGCAAACAACTTTATACCTTCAATTAATCACTGGTGTATTATGTAAGGCACTTGAAATAATAAAATATAATTTGTTAATAAGGGGATTATTTCAGAAGAAAAAGAAAAACAGACCCTGTCCGTCAAAAACAATTGAGAGTGGAAAGTTTAAACTTTCCTCAGTTATAGGGTAAGGTATTTTGTGGTAAGAACCTAATGGTTTAATACAAGAAAAAAATTTGCTTTCTGTCGCGTATATTACCAATTAAAAGGATGAGTCCGAATAATTTAAAAACTGTGTTTTACAGTATTTTAGTAAAGATAATTATAGAGACGTTATGGGAAATGTTAAAAAAAAATATTTCTCTCTCGCTCTCCACCACTGAAACTATTAAGGTACAGAAATTTTGTACAAGGAAAGTTTTTGTTCTTGGTCGCGTTGGTTTTGTAACAATTTTTAGAATGTTTATAATATATATATATATATATATTATGAGGAAAAGACACATAAACAATCTCTATGATAGGCATGATGCCATTTTGAATAATAAACAACTTATTTGTGAATATCTGATTATAAAACTAATAAATATTCCACAATAATTAAAATTACAGGTAATAAAGTGATAAGAACTGCTTAAATTTAGGTGAAAATAGATTTCCTTTTTAAATAAATATTATATATTATGACAAGTTTAGTAAAACTTAATAAATTTCAATAAATCTTTGTAAGTTTAAATGTTTTAAATATGATATAAATAAAGCTAGAGAGTGAATACTTAGAAAAAATATTTCGATATTATTCGACGAATGAAAAATCTCTCGAGACCTTAATTTTACACTCATGAAATAAAATTTGTCCTTACTTAATAACTCTCATTTATTAATTTCAATTTTAAATCAATAATATCGTTTGACCTATCTCCGTGTATTTGTCTTCCAAAGCTACTCATCAAATCGATAGACTGGGAACACAATTAATTTGAATACCCAACATGTGCATTTAAATTTTGATTTGAATAATCATCGCTTTACATAAATTACTTTTACTTCAGTCGGATTGTTTTGTCAAAACTATACTGCTTTTGACTATTTTTTGAATAGAAATATTGCCAAAATAAATAGGGTTTCTTTGAATATTTTTAAGCAGCTTCCATCAACTGTTAATTATAACGTTGGTTACTTAAAATTTAAATGCTATTTAAAAACAATCTGATAGAACCTTTATTGTTATTTTTGCACTTAAATTTATAAATCTAGAGATAACATTTCATAAACATTTCTGTCATTTTTCTGCATTGTATGGGAATAAAATAATGCAATCAAGCTATATCAAGGGAAAAAAATGGGAAGAAGCAAGCTTTGTATCTTTTTACATAAAACCAAACAAAAATTGTACTTAATTTGCCCCCACTAAATTTACCATATATATATTTTTTAAATGTTATTGCAAAATATGTAAATTGGTTTGAGTTCTACGTTAAACGAGTTCTAAGAAATGGGCTATCACCTGATTGATTTTATAAGGGCTGTTTTAAGGTATAGAACCCAAAAATTGTTTACTTATTTTACTTTTTTTTTTGAAAATTACTACTCCCATTTTCTTTCTAGTTATAAGTGTCGAGGGGTACGAACTTTATCAAACTGAAAGAAATTCTATACATAGAAATTCTATACAAAGATACACTTTGGCGCGCTATATATTTTCAGGCTTGAATTTATATCAGTCTAAAGTTTAATATTTAGTATTAGAAATACATTTAAATGTCATATGTTTATCATTGACCCGTTTGTCATATCCGTTTCTCTTAGAGACCTTAAAATTTTGCAGAGTAAGGGAAGGAACCAAAATACTCGAAAACATATGAGAATGTTGTGAACGTCAGTAATATTTACTGCAAAAAGGACATGAAAGACATCAATTTGTTCTTGTATTTAAAACAGGGGCTATCTTTTAGTTACAGGTATTAGTTTAGTGATTCTTTTGATATATAAGATCGTTTATGAGAATTAAATACTTACTTAGCTTTCAATAGTAGTCATTAGTGGATTAAAATAGTAGACACAAAATAAACGTGTTAAGAAAATAGAAAAGAACTAAAAAAAAAGAACAATAGCCGGAAAATCGATCTTTAAAAATTTAAAAATGGAAATAATATCCAACTAAAAATTTAAAGTGGTGATATTGATTTCCTTTACAGTTAAAAGAATTGAGATCTTTAAGGAGGCCAGAAAATTTATACTCTAGAACAAAAAAGAAAATGTGGACTCTTTAAGCGTTTATATGACCTTAATTCTTTGCATATCAATAACTTTTTCATTATTAATAGTTCAAGAGTAATATATTTATAAATTTTGAGTTTTAAAATATTTTGCTGCTGAGAATATGCTCGAATATCATAACTCATTTTTATTACAATTGTGCATGATTATTATTAAAGCAGCCGATGTCCACGAATGTATTAAAGTTTCAATATAGAAAATTAAAGACATTCATGGATATTGATTGCTTTAAATACTTGTACAGTTTTCAATGTAGAAAAGAGTTATACTCTCAAAGTAGCTTTATCGCGGGCAGGTAACTGAAAATCTTCTCATTAAAATAAAGAAACACTTTTACAAAAAAACTATATAGAAAATTATGTAACTTAGGTATTGCATTAATTAATTATTTAAATTCTCTTGAGATTAAAGCCTGTTTTGTTTCATCTTAGATTTAATAAATACCTTTAAAAAATAAATGAAGGTAAGGTCAGACGAAAGATCATAATTTAGTAATGAAAATTATAAAGCGTAGTCAAACTCTTTTAAAAGCGTATCGCATTTTAAGGGAAATTCCTCATCTGTTATGTTCGCAATTTGAAATATAACCTTGCAATTCCGTTTAAAAAAATAGAAATTCTATTTCCACGAAACCAATTGCTGGGTCTGTTTATGTTATGTCGGAAATATTTATTCCGCTAGTACTTATAAAAATTTATTCAAAATATTGCCGGTAAAGGAGTTTTTGCTAAGGTTAAAATATTTCAAAATATTTGCATCAAACTTTACGATTAGATTATGAAAAATGATATATTTAATGTGAAGATAAGTTCTTCGTTTTAAATAATTAACAAATCCGTTTATTCACGTGTTTACTGAAATTTCACAAATTTTGCATTTCTTCTATATTGTTATTGCCTATGTGGGGATATGAATTTTCTTTGTTATATAATAATATATACAATAATGTTGTTGTTTTAGTTATGTCTATATATATATATATATATATATATATATATATATATATATATATATATATATATAGCTTTATTCACATTCAGAAAATTATATTTTACCGTACAATTTCTAATTAAAGCTCGTATTTTTATTATTTTATGATTATCAGATAGTTCCTAATGTAATGATTATTGAAGATGGGCCAATTTTTTTAAAAGTTTTTCCATTTTTAGATCTTAACATATTTTATATTACCCAGGCTATCGCGAACTTCCGGAGAATTGAATAATATATCCATATATTTAGGGCATTTAATGAACAAAAACACATTCATATGTGATGCATACATGCATAGATACATAAATTTCTACATAATGACATGTAAATAGCATTACCCTCTTTTGGCTTCACCAAAGTCGAGGCTCAGTATTTCTACTCATTAATAGATGGCACTGATCATTTTGTTAGTGGCGCTATCTATTAACTGCTCTGTAAATGTGAGATTATTTATTAAAACTTTTAAAATTTAATTATTATTAATTGACTTATGCGTAATGAAATTAGCATTGAGAAACTGAAACTTGAAATCTACTCGTATTTTTTTTACTTTTTTAAATAAGTTTTCTTCTTTAGTATTTAAATATATTACGTTTTTTTAATAAAAAGATCATAGGTGTAAGTATTTTGTTTAGCTAAATTCAAGCAATATTTAATTAAATATACATTTGCGTGCATTTTTTAAGAAAAACTTGCTAGTTTGCATTTCTTATCTGTCACGGATAAACCGAAAAAACAGCGGTTTGCTTGAAAGAGTATAGGTTATTGCAAAACAAAAATGAAAGAAAACTTGGGATAATAAAAAATTTAGCAGGTCATTCTAAGTTTTGTTCTAAAACGATTTCTGAATATCGCGAATCCGATGAATCAGAAATAAAAGATTTCAATCGTTTTTATCTAAAAAAGAAGTCTATTGAGAAAGTTGAATATTGAAATTGACATACGAGTATATTAGGCTTAATATATCAATTTACCAAGGATCGGTAGCATGATTTTAGCGTGATTCGTCACCAACTGAGAAGTGAAACCGCTGAAAAGCAGTTAAACCCTCTCAATGTAATCGTTATCTGAGTATTGAATCTATTAAAGCGCGAGAAAACGCTTAGTTGAACATACCAACGTCTAAGCAGTGAACGGTCAGAAAAAGTTTTTTCCTCACCACTAAGGAGATTATTTCACCATTTTCGGCTTCATAATCAGACACGGGTCACTACTTGTGATTAACTAAAGTATTTATGAAGGTATTGCAAATGAGTTCAAATTCTTTTTAAGATATTCCACAGTTCTTCGTTAGATCCTGACTATAATAACTTGGAAACTATGTGGAACCCTTTCCTTTTACGTAAAAAAATAACCATAATGATAATCGATCAACGGGCATTCGAGTAACAGCTGTATATACATATGTATATATATATATGTATATATACATATGTACATATATATACATATACATATATATATATATATATATATATATATATATATATATATATATATTGTATATATATATATATGTGTGTGTGTGTGTGTGTATATATAAATGCTTTGTTGTTAGCCGCCCTTTTTATATTATTGTATAATGCTGATAAGAAATGTGTACAAAACTCTTACATAAAAGATTGATTAGAATTTATATATTGTTATAATATAGGCATTTTTGTGTCGACAAATTAAAAAAAAAATATTATTTATAAATATGATTTAATAGAAGTTAACGCCATTTTGTTTATTTTTAGACGATGTGCAGATAAAATTAAAGTTCGCACTTGTTAAGACCATATTTCATTTTAAGTTTTATTTATTTTTAACTTAATGCCATAGTTTCATTTTTACATTTCCTTTCTGACAAATCGCTTTCCTTCCAGATCCATTTTGGACCTATGTTGTTTTGGAAACTTAAGAATAAACTCTTAAGAAACAAATGTAAAAAAAAACAATACTATGGTTTTACTCATTATATGCAATACCTGTATTAAAACGAAAGGCTACAGAAATATTTCCGAAGATGGTCACATAGAGATTTACCGCTGTGTGAGCATTTCACTACAAAATAAGTAAGAAACAAGTTATTTGTGAATGAATATACGATTACAAAAAAATCAATATTTCACCATATTTAAAATGACATACGTAAAAGTGAATAAACCTTCCGAAATTGTAAGCAACACAATGAATTTATTTTCTAATTAAGCACATCAAATTGTGAAAAACTGAGTGGAAATTACGAAAAATCCTAGACATTATAAGCATAGCGGAAGTTCCTACTCAAATACTCAAGTAGAATTATTTGTAAAGTAATGGGAGTAGATATTAATTTTAAATTAAATTCAAATTCACATTGGCGAAACGAAATTCCGCTACGGTGAATAATTTTCATTAATAAATTTCAATTTTCAATTTCGGATTTCATTTGATCCAACTTCGTTCGTTTGTTTTCCAAAAAGTATCCATCAAACCGGATGAATAGAAACAATGTTAATTTAAATAATTAACGCTGTACATAAATTACTTTCACTTCAGTGGGTTGATTTATTAAAAGGATATTGTTTTGTCTTTATTTATTGAATAGAAATATGAAATTTATTTTAGTTGTCTGCATTATAGCTCTCTGAAAATAGGTATTTTTAACAATTAATATTCTTTTTACAGTATGTTATTTAAAAAATTGTCTTGAAACAAAAAAAAATTTAACTAATTGCGCTCAGTGCAGATGGTGCTAAATATTTATTAAAATACACGCTTCATAACTTAATTTACCAGATTAAGAAAAGATTGCATAAATTTAAAATAAGTTGTGGAGGAATTCTGAGAAAAAAAATTTCGAATATATTTGCGAAGTAATAGAAGTTGTTATAATTGTAAGGAAAATTTTCTGTAAAATTCACATTCGCGAAACAAAATTGGGCTACGGTTAATAATTTTCATTAATAACTTTCAATCTTGCATCTCATTTTATCTAAGTTCGTTCATTTGTTTTCCTATTTAATTATTCACCAAACTGGATGAATAGAAACAATGTTAATTTGAATAATTTACGTTATACATAAATTAATTCCAATTCAATGCGGAATATTTATTAAATCGATACTGTTTTGTGTTTATTTATTGAATATAAATATGAAATTGATTTTTGGTGGCTACCTTATAGCTCCGTGACTTTATTTTTTAACAATTAATATTCTTTTTGACGATATATTATGTTAGTAGATATCTTGAGATAAAAATTAAAACGACTGACGCTCAGTGTAGACAGAGCTACAATTTTCAATAAAGAAATACGGGTATTTAATTCAATTTACTAAATTAAGAAAGGATGATAAAAATTTCTTACGTTTTGTTTTTATCGCAGAAGCTAATATGAATAATATTGGAGAGATAATGTTTACTTTTTACAATTTACAATTCTTGCAATTCTTCAAGCTTTTTTTTCTGCAGAAGAGCATTCAAAGTCCTGTAAAATATGATCCAATTTCGTGATGCTGCGTGCTCCTTTCGTGATACTTTAAAGTCCTGAAGAGTAGAGATTTGAAATTTTCTTATTAATGGTATTCCACAACTTATTGAATGACCATATTTTTCAAGTTTTTAAAATTTTGCGCGTTGTACTTTCGTGAAACCCATCACAAAATTTGAAAGACAAAAGTTGATTACAAAATATTTCAAGCTCTCTTACCGTAAAACCATGATTTTATAGTGGTAGAACTTATTATATTAATGTCACATTTTGGTAAATTTTGCCACATATTGTGATATTTATTTTGCAAATGTATTAAAAAGCTTGTGAAACTTTCAGATATCCGTACGTGTACACAAATGAATTAAAATGTAAATGTATTTTGAATTGATTAAGCCAAATGATTGCAATCTTCTTATTTTTAGTGATATGGCTAAACGTGGCGTATGAATAACTATAAGTTGATGTTTAGGGAAAGTTCCATATATATTTTCTACATTTTTAGTGAATTTCACAGATATATATTTATTGCGCTTATCACGACTTTTGAATTTTGATGTTATTTCAAAACATTTTCATCGATCGTTGTTCTCAGAGATCGAATCCAAGGTTACTTTAAAAATTTATATTAAGATATTACAAATTGCACCTACAAAATATTTTCCACCACGTTATTTTGAAAATAAAACCACCCTAAAATCTATTTCAACATTTATATCCACGTTTTTTATGATATCCTCAAATTAATATAATTTAATTTTTTAAAATATTTTTTCGCAGTGGTTTGATGGTACATTTTATTTTTTGTTATTGTATTCATTAAAGAAAATTTTGCTAATTAAACAATGATCGTTTATTTTTTTCCAGTACAGTGTATATAAATATAATGAAGCTATATTTTTGGAAAAAAATTACATAAATTTATTCGCATGTCAAAGTGTCAACTTTTTTGTTTTAGAAAAAAAACCTCAAATATTGCTAAGGTTTAAAACTGGTAAAGTCATATCTATTTTTTCCATTGTATATAATATTTATGGTTAACATATAATTCATTCGCAGTAATTTATTAATTGCAATCGTAACAAACTTTTATTTTCTAAGAAACTACTACTTTTATTTATATTATTTAAAGTACATAAATTAGATAAGGCTATGAATCCACAAATGAATAATGGCATTCCAAATTTATTTATATTCCTTATAACAAAAAACTTGCAATGGTTACTCTTTAAGCTAGTTTTTCCGCCAAAACAGTTTAATTAGTAACAAAATACTGTTGTGGCTATGGTGTGTTGGGTTGATCACAAGGCATACAGCCATTGATTAAGCAGCGCACCGCGGAACCCGGATTCAATTTCCGGCTGCTTGTCGAACAGAGCTTGACTGGTTTTATGGTTGGCTGTAGGAGAATGCTCTCGTAAAGACAAGTCCGCCATATGTATCGATTAGATACATTAAAGTAGAAAAATAATTAAATAAAATATAGAACTTTGTTAAAGCTCATAATCATCACACCACGCTAATTTTTGAAACAAATAATTTTCATTGATTATGATAAAACTTACCAAATTGATACATTTATCGGTTATTAATAAAATAATTAATATTCTATTTATGAATAATTTTACCCCTAAAAGTTCTAATTTCTTTCCTCTCTGGCTTATGTGAGATGAGATAAATTATTTCTATCAAAGGACTTTATTATCTGAAACGTAGATTTTTAACGAGATATGCGAAATCTTTTGATACTACGAATTGCAATTGTCAGTGGTTGCGAATTTAATAGCAGGTAATGAAAATTGGCACAATATCAAAGTAGTCTGCAATTAGTCTCGTTTCATTTACTCATTCTTGTAGCAACTCTGCAATAGTTGTTACAAGAATGATTAAATTAAACGAAAACAGATAAAAAATGTTAAAGATGCGCAAGGACAAAATAAGCCAAGTAATCATTTCATTTGAGCGAATATTTCATATAATATTTCAAAAGAAATGTTTTACCCGTTTCCATAAATAAAATATACGTATATTTAGCTGTCAAACATTTATTGTATTATGTACAAGATTTAATATTACATCTTAAATAATTTATGTCATGTATTTCTATCGATAATGAACCACTAATGTACTTAATGTTAAATAACTCCTCAATAACTAAAATATTTGAAATATTGTTTTAACAAACATAGCCAAAATAGAGCTTTAACTGAGATGGTTCTTTATAAGGACTATCTCGGTTAAAGCTCCTTATAAAGGACCATCTCGGTGAAAGTTCCATCTTGGCTATATTTGTTAAAACAATATTTTAGTTATTTCAGTGATTCAGGAGTTATTTGACTTTATTTAACAAGGATTTTTAAATGTATTATTCCTTATAAAATCTGGGGCAATTTCAATTGTTGAAGTATTGTTTATATTTGGTTACGCATAGTTAATACTCTGGTTTGCTAGAATACTTCATTGCTGAGATAATACTTTCATGAGAAACGCTTCACTGCTGAGCCAGTGTTTCCATGTCTACTTAAACTGAAAATATGGACCTAGCTCAGTTAGTTCTAGTTCATTAGCTTATATTATCAGTTAGTTATTATTATTATATATTATCAGTTAGTTCTAGTTTAAATAAGTGAAGTTAAATAAGTATATAATACATAGTGAAATGAGTTTCAATTTTATTTTAATATTGTCCATTAAATTATTAAAAAGAAAATTTCATTTTTATTACTAAATTTAAATGTGACATAGCATCTCGCTGTATCATCCGTGGTTTAGTGTTTGTGGTTCGTTGTATTTTTCGTTCAATGTATCACATTACTGTTAAGACCTTTATAAAATGTTTAATTTACCGACTCTGAAGTTCAGTGCTAATTTATATCAAATAGCGAAAATATGTTAGACATATCATTACTTACTGGTCCGCTTTTATGGAATGCGTTGATATTAGTTGACAATAAGTTTTTAATTAATATGATGCAAATTATCTTTATAAAGGAAACATTTTTTCAAAAAGAAATAATATCTCCAGAAGCCATCAATGAGGAAACGAAATAACCCATTTGTGATAACTTCACCAGTAAAGAACTGAGGTCTGTATGAAAGCCGGACAGATTATCCGAAATAGAGAAAAAGTGTCTGAAATTATTTACTTCTCAAATTATTTTTACAACTAGATTAAGTTTTAAACACACAATTTTTTTCCTAAGTTATTACTTCTTCAATTTCTTAAGCAAGTTTAAAATATATTGAAATACCATAGCTGAAATAATAATCATGCACAGCTGGAACCACTTTTTGTGGCACCGGTCCACGAATATTATTATAGCAATCAATGTCCACGAAAGTGTTGAAATGTTGCGCTTGTTAATATATAAAAGAATATGCTACTCTCAAAAAGCTATAATTTAAGTAGAAAACTAAGAAACACTGAAACTCTTCTTATAAAACGAAACAATACCACTTTAACAGAAAAGCGTTATTGAAATTTATATAATTTATATAAAGAGATAATTTTTAGAATTCGCATATCATTAAAGCTTCCTTGTATTCGTCTTACATTTGATGAATACCTTTAGAAAATAAATTAAGGGAGCGAAGTTGGACGAGAGATCGTGAAAATTAAAATTTGTTAACGAAAATGATTAATAGCAGCCCAAATTTTATTAAATGTGTATCGCGTTTTAGAGGAAATTCTTCCATCCATTACATTAGTACTTTTAAACAAGGTCTCGAAGTTTTCCTGAAGTGAAATCTAAATTCCATTTTCAAGAAACCTTTTGCTATGTTTGTTGCATTATGTCGGAAATGTTTATTCCGCTTTTACTCGTCATAATTTATTCAAGACTTTACAGGGTAGGAATTTCCTCTCCGTTTAAAATGTTTTGAAGGCATTTACACCGAGTTAAATGAAATCATAATTTGTTTAATTTAAAAGTTCATCTTGGTTTTAAAAAATAAAAAAAAATTGTTATATCCCGTGTACCATTGACAAAATTTTACATATTTTGCTTTCATCTAGAGGGATTACCCTTGTGTTTTTTTGTGGGAAATCAAATATAGATAAGCATTGAATTTTTCTTTGTTATTACAATACGTTTTTATTTTCAATTTAATTATTCATATATTATATAAGATATTCGGGGTGATAAATATGGATATGTCAGTGTCTCGCACTTTAAAAGGAGAAAGTATAAGCTTTTGAGATTACATACGGGTCCATGTGTCCGTCCGTAACTTTAGTTTTTTTAGAGACAATTTGTACTTTCCTCCATATTTTGTAGTAAGAATCTAAAGGCTTAATGAAAGATAAGTTTTTACTTTCAGTCGCGCAGACGAACAGAGTCCGTGGAAATGTAAATGTGTTTTAAGTATTTATTGAAGATAATTAGAGAGAAACTGCCAGAAATTTTCAATAAGGATGAATTCTTCTCTCTCTATCACTGAAACTGCTGAAATTACAATATAAAAAACAGAGTCACTAGAAGTTAACATCAAGCATACCGCAAAGGTCCAGTGATGATCTATAACCTTCATATTTACATAGTTAAAATGACACGAATATATGTGTAAACACTAACAGAAATAGCATATGCAAATATATATTACAATTTTCATAGGTATCTAAATGGATACATAGTTGTCGTAGTATGAGTTTTATCATTTCAATTGGATTGTATATTTGGAGAGTCGAGTCGAGTGGTTAATCTTTCGGAACATAATTTTTTAAATCATACCAAAAAAGTGGATAAATTACTACTTACCTTATTATATCTACTTACCTTATTATACTACCTTATTATATACATATTATACTACCTTATTATATACATATTATACTACCTTATTACTTACCTTATTATATATTATACCAAAATAATTGAATTGTATCAAACTTTGAAAAAAATATTTATTATCTCATTAGTAACAGAATTACTTTAACGTAAAACAGTTTAATGGTCATTTTCTCCTAAGATTAAACTGGACAAAGAAAGAGGACAAATATAGTCAAAACATAAGGTGAATACTGATATACGGTACATGTGCTTTAATGCATGTCGGTATAATGACAATATTATCGATTTAAAATTAATGTTTAGTATTGGTATAAAAGCAATTATAAAATGATTTCGTCGACGAAGATAAGTGGAGGAATCTGCATAAAAGTAATTTTTGAAATGTTTTTTTAAAACTGACCCAAATTGTTAAAAACACTAAAGTTATTTTCAATATGGGTATTTATAATAAATGACATGAATCAGCATGTCACCAGAAAAGAACAGCTTATTTAGATAGATTTTATTCTCAATTGTTTAAAAGGCAACATTCACAAACAATATTTTAATATTTGTTTCGCGACTTATCATTGACTTTGTTTTTGTAATGAATATTTAACGTATTTCATGCTTGGTGAAATGAACATGATGGGATATATATAGTCCATAATGAGATTTATGAAATTTGTATAGTTGAAAAGTACATTCTTGGAATTGCCTTCACACGTATATTGGGCAATTTTCTGTTATTTATCCGATAATTTATCATTACAATTTTGAGAAATTTCGAAAGCTTTGATTTGCCTGCTGCCTTCTTCCAAAATGCCAAGTCAGGTGTATACATACATACGTACACACACACACACATATATATAAGTATATGAATACATATATATATATATATATATACATATATATATATATATATATATATACATATATATATATATATATATACATATATATATATATATATATATATATATATATATATATATATATATATATATATATATATATATATATGGAAAGGCTTTAAATATTGATTAGAGTAAAAATAGTAATAATTTGATTGAAAATAGACGCTTACCCCGAGACATTTAACATTTTTTTAGATTTTTTAGATGTCCTGAATTCATGAATTTTAAATACCCAGATAATTATTAAAAATAATTAGTTATAAAATAATTAGTTATAAAAATAATTAGTTAATATCTTGACATGAATGTTTGGTGTAAGTTGCCTATGTAGCTTTTAATAATATTAAATTGTATATGGTTTATATCAAATATATAAGGCATAGCGATTTGACAGCGCTTATCTTATCCTATTTTTTGCCATATTTTTAGGTCATTGTTTATATTTTCACTATTTATTATACTATAAAAGAACGCTCACGCACTTCCGATGATGGTCAGAAGATAAATATGAATAAGAAACAACCTATTTATAAACATCTGGTTGTAAAAACGAAGCAATCTTCTTCAATATTTAATATGATATATATAAATATATATATATATATATATATATATATATATATATATATATATATATATATATATATATATATATATTTACGATTTTTCTATATGGAGCTGAGACGTGGACGCTGAGGATGTAAGACCGCCACAAAATTGACACGCTGGAAATGTGGTGCTGGAGGCGTTTGCTTAGGAACCCATGGACCGCGCATCGAACCAACGTTAACCGCGGACGCGCTCCAACACGGTGGACAGACCTAATAAAATCTGCGACGCACTCCAGTGTAAATGACTGCTCTCACTCCGAAAAAAACACCGAAAAATCCTTTCAAAACACGGAACTACATGGCGTCACATCGCGAGGGCGGCAGTGGCGAAGGAACCGGCCGAATCATGAGCACGACCACTCTGTCAAGAGTGCACGACTAAGAAAATATATACATATATATATATATATATATGTATATATATATATATATATATATATTTATAACATTTCTAAATAAAGGTAGCAAATTAATTTTTAAACACAGGATTTCGATATTATTTGACGGAGAATTTAAGTCGGTGGTTTGAAATGTCAAAGTAACGGGTTGGAAAAATTTCCCTGAAACTCACTCTCACGAAATGAAATTAGGGTATGGTTAATTACTTTCATTAACAAATATCAATTTTAAATCTCGTATTTTGTTTAATCTACTTCTGTCCATTAACACGGTTAATCTGAATATCCAACATGGGAATTAAAATTTAAATATTAATAATTTTCGCTATACATAACTTACTTGCGTTTCAATAGGGATGGTTTATCAAAACTATACTGTATCGTGTTTAGTTATTGAATAGAAATGTCCAAATGATTTTAGTTGGCTGCCATATTGCTCCACGAGAGTCGTTATTTTTGACAATTAATACTTGTTGACATAACATATTTATTGTTTTAAGAAATACTTTTTCATATAGTCTCAAGAACCATAATTATTTTCAATAAAAATTACATTTTCACTGAGTTTTTCTCCAGCTCCTAACAACTACTAATTAGGTTGATAACTAAAAATTTGACCACAGCAACATCAGGTTAAAATTTAACACAGCAACATCAGGTTTTTGCGCTTAAATTTATAAATATAAAGATAGATTTTCATTTAGATTTATGTCTTCCATTTGCATTGTATCGGAATAAGACAATATACAAGGTTTTGTCAAGGAAAACAGGATGATGCAAGCTCTATATCTGTTGATACAAAACAAAAAGAGAAATTCGCGTATTTAAATAGCCTCCTCTAAAGTTACAATACAAATATTTTTTTAAGTAGTTACTGCTGCAAAATATGTAAATTGGTTTAAGGTTCTATGTAAAATAGATTATATAAAACCGGTTGTGATAGACACGTGAATGATCTCATAATGAATCCGTTTTGCTTCTAGTTATAAATTTCAATGAGCACGAACTTTGCTACACTGAGTAGAACTGAAAGTAATTTGATATTTTATACTTTGGCATTCTACACATCTTTGTAATGGAATTGAGCAAAATCCTCAATCTTGAAGATTGTTAGTTTAACAGTTATCTTTAAGAAAACATTTGAAGTTTTTAGTAAACTGTATGTCCATCTAATTAATCTATAACAACATTTTTTGTAAAAGTATGAAAGCAAATAAAATACTCGAAAACATATGAGGATATTATGGACTTCAGTTGTAATTACTGTCAGACGGTCATCTTTTCAAGACATATTTTCAAACATTATTATCACTTAAAGAACTCTTTTAAATTTTGATAGCACGAAAAATAAACTTGTTACAAAAAAAGAACTGAATAAAAACAGTAGTCGAAAAATTATTATTTTAAATTTCGAAAAAGGAAATTACATCACACCAAAAACTTAAATGGGTGATATTGGTTTGCTTTGTCTTTAAAAGGATTAAGACCTTTACTTTCAAATATAGATATATACGGACAAATACCTTCTTTTGGCTTCACCGAAGTCGAGTAAAATATACATTAATCAGACTCAGTATTTCTGTTCGATAATAGTTGGCACCGATCATTTCACGAATTGCACTGTAATAGCGTTTATTAGATGTCATGTAAGCAGTTAGATTATTTTTAAGAGTTACAATCTTTCAAATTTAATTACTACAAATTGACTTCTAATTAATGAAATTGGTACTCGACTGACAACAATTTCTGGAAATGAATTTAAAAATATGATTTGACTTGCGACTTGTTTTTTTTCTTTTGTAAATAAAACGTCTTGTTTAGTTTTTTTATACTATCTTATTTAAATAAAAAAAAAACATGTCATTTAGCTAAATATAAACAATATTTATTTATACATACATTTGCGTAATTTTGTTTAATAACAACTCGGTATGCATTTCATCTTCATTATGGGAAAATCGAAAAAAACAGCGGTTTGCTTAAAAGAATATGGATTATTGCAAAACGAAACCGAAAGGAAATTTCAACTATACTAAAATATAGTTCGTAATTATAAGTACCGTAAGTTTTATAGGGATTCCTGAATACCGTAGATTCGGTGTACCTGAAAAGAAGAATTTAATTGCTTTTGTCTTAGGAATGAATCTATTGAGAAAGCTGAACATTAAAATAGCTAACATCGGTATATATCAGCGCGCAATGAATCATTACATAAGATCGGTAGTATCGTCATCAACTGAGTAATGAGATCGCAGAAAAGCGGTAACATCCCCTAAGCGTAATCATCAACTGAGTATTGAATCTACTACTGCGCAAGATCATACATACTTTACACACCAACCCATAAAAAACAAAAAGAAAAACGCTGTCAAAGACTGTCGGTGCTTTTATATCACTCCGTATATACCTAACTGGTTTCATGGATGCTCTTTTGCTTATATGAAGCTAAGTCAAACATGTTCAAACTCCTTGGGTAAACCTCATCCCTGAGGAGTTTTTTTTGCTCCATTATCGGATTCTGATCGCCACTGGTGACCAAAAGATTCATCAGATAATAAAAATGAGCTTAAAGCTCATGAATCTATCCATCAGCATTCAAGAGAGTTCCTGTCATCACTTGCTAGCTCTATTTGGGATAAAATAAATTATCTAGTCACTACTTGGGATAAAATAAATGATCAAAACGACAAGTCAAACTAAGCGAAACATGATGAAACTTCTCCTCATTATTTAAACGTACTGTCACCACTTTAGGACGAATCATCAGACTTTGACCGCTACATGTTACCAAAATGCTCGTCAAGAATAATCGTAGGACTACAAATATTCAGAAGTTTCCTCCTCCTTCGCCGTTGAAGGGTTCCTGTTACTGTCTTCTTGCTCCATAATCAGAACCTTATTATCATTTATGATCATTACTCTGTGAATCTACTTCTTACTTGTGATCTGTGACTAAAGTAATTATGAATGCATACCAATTTATTTACATGGGACCTTTTTGAAACAATTTCCTTTTAAATAAAAAAAACAATAATGAAGATTGGTCCAGGTTCATCTGAGTTATCGCTATACATACATAAAAAAGTATGCTCTGATTGTATTTAACTACATTTTGGCTAGCTTTTTTTCATTATAGTATACTTTTGCTGAAAAGATATGTATACATTCTCATACCTAAAGGTTTACAAGAATTGACCTAATATTTTATGTCAAAATCTTGTGCCAACAAGCAAAAAAGACAACGTGATATTATTTGAAAAAAAGTCACAGTTTCAACTGAAGTTTGCACGAAGAGGATTTTGAAATTAATTGCGAACATTGGGAGCAGAAATTAAAAAAAATGGCAAGGAACATTTTCTCCAAAATTCATATTCGCAAAACAAAATTTGGCTACGGTTAATAAATTATATTTTCAATCTTGCATTTCATTTGATCTAACTTAGTTCGTTTATTTTCCAAAAGTATCCATAAAACCAGATGAATAGAAACAATGTTAATTTGAATAATTAATGCTGTACATAAATTACTATCACTTCAATGTGGTAGATTTATTAAAGCGATATTCTTTTGGGTTTATTTGTTGAATAGAAAAGTGAAATTAATTTTAGTTAGCTGGACATCGGCTTTCCGAAAGTAGGTATTTTTTAACAATTAATAATCTTTTGAACCACGTATTATTTTAAAAGATTTCTTGAAACAAAAAAAAATAACACGAATTACCCTCAATGCAGTTAGTGCTACAACTTTTAATAAAGAAATACGCTTTTTTAACTCAGTTTACCAAATTAAGGAAGGATGGTAAAAATGTCTTACGTTTATTTTTGTCGCAAAGCCTAGCGTGAATAAAATCGGATAGATTTTTTACGTTTATTTTTACTTTTTTTTGACGTTTACTTTTACGACTCAGCCTTTTCCTTTTGTACAGGAATTTACATAGTTATGTTAATATGTTTTAACTAAAGTTTGTAAAGCTTCTGTATGAAGGATTTGAAGAGTTTGAAATAGTAATAATTTAGTGCATCTTGCTTTTGTGACATTCATCATGAGTTTAAGTGACATAAGAACACGTATATGATATACGACAAAATGTCTTACGTACTATTGCCATGAAAACCATAATCTGAGAGTGGCAGGATTGATTACATATATTTTATATTTTGGTAACTTTCGCCATATATTGTGATATTTTTTATCGCGTTTACTTTTACGATTAAGTCCGTTCCTTTTGTACAGGAATTTGCATAATTATGTTAATATGACCAAAGTTTGTAAAGCTTCTGTATTAAGGATTTGAAGAGTTTGAAATAGTAATAATTTAGTGCATCTTGCTTTTGTGATATTCATCATGAGTTTGAGTGACATAAGTACATGTATATGATTTACACGACAAAATGTCTTACGTACTATTGCCATGAAAGCAATAATCTGATGGTGACAGGATTTTTTATCTAAATTTTATATTTTAGTAATATTCGCCATATATTGTGATATTTTTTATAGCAAGTATGACCTTACGGTCGGTAAGTTAATACATGTACAATAGAGAATAAAAATACAACTTTCAGATGTCCGTAAAGTATTATATAACTATTGAATTGATTAAGTCAACTTATTGTAATTCTCTTACTTTTAGTGAGAGAATTCAATAATTTTATTAATCGTGCCAATATATGTACGTTGACGTTCAAGGTAAGTTCTAGATACATTTTTACTATTTTAGGTGAACTTTGCAGGAATACGCTTTTTGCGCTCATCTCGAATTTTGAATTTCTACGTTTTTTTAGTATATCTTCATCGATCATTGTGGTTCTCAGAGACCGAATCCAAGAATCCATTTATTATAAAAGTTTTTAAAATATTACAAATGGTACCTATAAATTATTCTTCCACCATTTAGGTATGAAAACAAAAACGCCCCAAACTTTATTCAACATTTAGACCCAAGTTACTTATGATAGCTTCAAAACAATGTAATTAAATTTTCATAAATATTTTTTGCAATGGTCCGATAGTGCTCGTACATTATATATGTTAGTGCATTCGTTAATGGAAATTGTGGTAATTAAATGATTCATGTTGGTTTTTTTTTCTCGTGCGGTGTCTATAAGCGTGATGGCGATGTATTATTTTTTTCAGATAATTCAAACACGAAATATTTTTCGCTTTTCCCTATCATTGTATTATCCTTAAATATAGATAATTTAGAGAACCCGTAAATTATTGAAATTCAAATCTCCGATTCACCTTTTTAAGTTTATATCGGCATTTTTATATGCCTTCGATCAGTAGTCTCACGGAAAACAAATACGCATCTTTTCTTATAATAAATGAAGTATATAAAGTTTTTCAATCGCTTACATTGATTGGTTTACATTCACTAAACTTTTTATAAATTCGATAGTTTTTGAAATGTTCCGGATAATCGTTTTCGAAATCTTAAGTATTGGCAAGGCTTAAAATTCGTGGAGTAATATGAATTATTCCGATGGTATAATTCTACGTTCTCCTGTTTTTTATCTGAACACAGAATTAATTCGTAGTAATTTAATAATTACGATTTTAACAGTTGAGAATTTAATTTCCTAAGAAATTACCTACGCTTTTTCTTTGGAAACAAAGAAAAAAATTATAGGTAATATTTTACGTAATAACAAAATATGGAACTTGGTTAATGCTATTAATTTGTAATACCTACCAATGCCTAAAGGAATCATTTTTATTGATAAATGTAAAACTTAGCTAATTTGTTTACACTAATAAAATATGTAGTTTGATAGATAAAAAACGTTATACTGAAAAAAATTATTTCTTGCCTGTCTAATGAGAAGAAATATTATCTTTAAAGAACTTATTGACGATTTTTAAGAAAAGACACCGTCGATTTTTAACGAGAGATGCGGAATCTTTGAGACTACGAATAGTAATAGCGGAAAATTAATTACAGATAATAAAAATTAATACTACTATAAAACTCCTACAAGAATGACTATGTTCAATTCAGTTGAATACGGAAAAAAAAAATTACAGAACTGAGAGCACAAATTAAGTGAAATAATAGTTTCATTTGACCGACTTTTCAGTTTAATGTTTTAAAATAGACTTTTGCTCATTTTCATAAACATAATATACGTATCTGCTCATTTTTTTATATTATATACTAGATTTTATATTTTATTTTACATAATCTATATTGTGTTATTTTTAGCGGTGTTAAACCTATAATTTATTTAACTTTAAACAACTCCCCAGGAATTAAAATATTGCCTTAACTAATAAAATTGAAATATAGCTTTAATCGACATGATTCTTTATAATGACACGGATTTTTCAATTTACTGTCTTTTATAGACTTTAAGCAATTTTGATAGATATTGTTTATATTTGGTTACTAATAACGGTTTAGATACCGTGATATTCATGTTTTAAAAGTGTTTTCTTGCTCGGTGCATGTATCACGTTACTATGACTTTGTTTTACAGGATTGAATAGCAGCTTTAATTTACATTATATAGTAAGTGTTCATTAGCATAAATGTAAAACAAATGTAACGTTGCTTGATGCCCCAGTTTTACGGAATGTATTCATACTAGCTGCAAGAAACTGGCAAAATGTTCTTAACTAAGATTGTGCAGATCACTGCAACTTGTCCTCATGGAGGAAAAATCTTTGAAATAAGGAATAACATTCCAACAGAATACTTATGAAGAAAGGAAATAATGCATTTATAGTATTTACTAGTTTGTTTTTCCAATAAAAAAATGACTTCTTTATGAAGGTCTGACAAATTATCCAAAATAAAAAAAAGACAGAACTGCTTAAGCATTTACTTGAAAGATTTGTATGCAATTTATAAATTTAAAATTTTTTTTATATAACCATATTTTTTCCATTTCCTATAGTTAAGTCTTAAAATATGGCTGCTCTAATAGTCGCTAATAGCCTGAACTAATATTTGTGGCCTCTGTGCAAGTATATTATTACAGCAATCAATATCCACGAACGCGGTGAAGTGTTGCGCTGTCAATACGTGAAAAGTGATACGTTCAAGAAGACATAATTTAAGTAGGAAACTAAAAAAAACTGAAGCTCTAAAATGAAGCAATATCACTTTACCAAAAAGGCGGTATTGAAATTTACATAATTTATGTGTAGAATAAATATATTCAAATTCGCGCGGGTTTATTCGTATTGGTCTTACATTTCATGAATAGTTTTAGAGACTAAATGAACGAGCAAGGTCAGATGAGAGACCCTGAAAATTATAATTTGTTAACCAAAATTACTAAACGTAGATCCAGATCAGAAATGTTTAACGACAATTTGAATAAATTTTGGCAATTAAAAGCGGAGTGAAAATTTCGAACATGATCTAAATAAACGTGTTGAATCAATACTTAGAAAGAGGATTTCGAAATTATTTGCGAAGTATTGGAAGCAGAAATTAAAGTAATGGTTGGGAAAATTTTCTCCATAATTCATACTCGCGGAAAGAAATTGGGTTACGGTTAATAATTTTCATTAATATATTTAAATTTTCAATCTCATTTGACCTAATTTCGTTCATTTGTTCTTGAAAATTATTCATCAAACCGAATGAATAGGAACAAGGTTAATTTGAATAATTAACATAATACATAAATTATTTTCACTTCAATAAGCTTGACTTATTAAAGATATACTGTTTTATGTTTATTTATTGAATAGAGAAGTAAAGTTAGTTTTAGTTGGATACTCCATAGCTTCCTGAAAGCCTTTATTCTTTAAAGAATAATTTTATTTCCGACAGTATGTTATTTGAGTAGTAAGTGGAGATAGTGCCACAATTTTCAATAAAACTATACGCTGCTTTGATACAATTCACAAATTAAGAAAAGTTGATACAAATTTCTTTTATTATATTTTTGTCGCAGAACGTAATGTGAATAATGTCGGATAGATGTCGTTTACTGTTCACGACTCGGCTTGTTATACAAGAGCATGCAAAGTCCTGTAAATATTTGTGACGATGTCATATTCAAGGCTTGAAGTGTGGAGATTTGACGTTTTATTATAAATTTTATTAATTAAGTTGTATCTTAATTATCATGATCATATTTTGATTGTTCGAAGTATGTAAACTTTGGAGATACAAGTACATGATTTACGACACATACATGATTTACGACATCTTATCTTGCGGTCAAGTGGTGGCATTATTTTTTATCCAAATTTAACATTCTGTTGTAATATTTTTCAATGGTCGTAAAAATTACAGAAGTTCACACAATATGTGCTGATACCAATAAATAAAGTATAATTTTGTTGTAATTTGAGCTCATTAAGCCAAATTATTGCAATCCTCTTATTTATAGTGAGAGGAACGTAATAATTTGGTTAATTGGCACCTAAGAAGTACACATAAGTGGAAATTTAGGGAAGGTTTTACATATATTTTCTGCATTTTTAAGTGAATTTTGCGGAAATATCCATGTTGCTCATCACGACTTTTAAATTTTGATAGTATTTCAGTACATCTTCGTCGATCGTAATTCTCAAAGCCGAATCCAAGCATAACAGTTTATTTTTTTCTGGTACGGTGTATATATATGTGACGAAGCTGAATTATGTGGCACAAATTTTATATAAATTTTTTCGCACGTTATAGTGCCAATTTAAAAGTATTTTTTGATAACTTAGAAACCAAATATCACTGCATTTTCTTTAAAATATTAGAAACTCCTCAAAATTGACTGATCGTCGACTGAAGCTTGCTATCGGCATTTTTACATGTGATGATTTTTAATTATTTTATTTACATTTGATGGGTTTTTTTTATTTTTATTATTTTTTTAGACTAGACTTTAAAACTGTTTAGTTAGTGACAAAATATAGTACTTCGTTAATGTTCTTAATTATCAAACCACACTAATTTTTGAAACGAACGATTTTCATTCAAAATGATAAAACTTAAAAATTTATTCAATTTATTGAAAGTTATTAATTAAATGTACAGATTTTCATACATAAATGGATTTAGGACTGAAAATAAATTTTTTTCTCTCTATAGCTTATGTGAGATGAGACAAAACATTTCTGTTAAAGAATATTACTATCCGGAAGGTGTATTTTATACGAAATATGAAAAATTTTTGAATACTACCAACGGCCGAGAAATTAATAATAGGTAATGAAAGTTGTACAACTTAAGAGCTGTTATAAAAATGATTAAATTAAATTAAACGGCCTGCGACTAAAGAACCGTTATAAGAATGATGAAATTAAGAGCAAAGTCTGCAACTAAAGAGCTGTTATAAGAATGATTAAATTAAATTAAACGATAAACGGATAAAAAATGTTAAAGAAGCGCGAGGACAAAATAAGGTGAGTAATAATTCCTTTTGAGCGAATATTTTATATAATATTTGAAAATAAATGTTTTATCCGTTTTCATAAGTAAAGTATACGTGTATTTAGCTGTTTGAATTTATTACATTATGTACTACATTAGACATTATATGTTATATAATTAATATTGCCTATTCTTATCGGTAATAAACCTCTAATGTACTTGATGTTAAATAACTACCGAATAACTCGAATATATAAAATATTGTTTTAAAAAAAACATAGCCGAAATGTAGCTTTAACCTACATGGTCCTTCATAAAGCAAGGATTTTTAAATTTATTGTTTCTTATACCATCTTAAGCAATTTTGATTATTGAGGTATTGCTTATACTTGTTTATTAATGCCTAGTCAGATACGTTCTGTTAAACCCCTGCTTTGTTAGAATGCTCCATTGCTGAGACAGCACTTTCATGAGAAACACTCCGCTGCTGAGCCAATACTACCATGTATACTTAAACTGGGAATATGGACCTGGCTCAGTTAGTGCTAATCCCAGTTCTAATTCGAAGTTAAATAACTACATAACGACAGTTTTTAAGTAAATAAATTTAAATTCATATTAAATATTATTCTAATCTGTTCTTAAGAAGTTTTAATTTATTTTAATATTAAACATTTAATTATTAAAAAAAATTATTTAATTTTCATTAATAAATTTTAAAGTGACATAACAACTCGCAGTGTCATCCGTGGTTTAGTGGCATTATCTTTTTCGTTCAATGTATCACTATATGTTAAGACCTATATAAAACATGTTATGTACTGACTCTGAAGTGCGGTGCTAATTTATATCAATTAGCGAGAATAAGTTAGACGTATCGTTACTTGCTAGTCCGCTTTTCCGGAATGCGTTGACATTAGTTGAGAAACAGTTTTTAATTAACATGAGGCAAATATACCAGAAACATTTTGCAAAAGGAAAATTTGTGCTTGTAAATAGATAAAAATATATGATACTCTCAAAAAGCTTTAATTTAAGCAGAAAACTAAGAAATACTGAAACTCTTTTCTATAAACTGAAGCAATACCACTTTAACAGAAACTCGTTATTGAAATTTACATAAATTATTTAAAGCGATAATTATTAGAATTTGCATATTATTAAAGCTTCCTTTTACTTCCCTTACATTTGACGAATTCCTTTAGAAAATAAATGAAGAGGGCGAAGACGGACGAGAGATCATGAAAATTAAAATTTCCTAACGAAAATGATTAATAGCAGCCCAAATTTTGTTAAACGCGTATCGCGTTTTAGAGGATATTCTTCCACCCATTACATTAGCACTTTAAAACCATATCTTGAGGTTTTCCTGAAGTGAAATCAAAATTAAATTTTCAAAAAACCGTTTGCTATGTCGGTTGCATTATGTCGGGAATGTTTATTCCACTTTTACTCGTCATAATTTATTTAAAATTTTACAGGGTAGGAATTTCTGCTACGTGTAAAATATTTTGAAGGAATTTACACTGGGTTTAATGAAATCATAATTTATTTAATTTAAAAGATAGTTCTTCGTTTTAAAAAATAAAAAAAATTGTTATAACACGTGTACCGTTGACGAAATTTTACATATTTTGCTTTCATCTATACGGTAATTTGTGTTTTTCTTGTGAGAAATTAAACAGAGTTAAGCATTGAATTTTCCTTTCTTTATTACAATGCATTATTATTTTTCAATTTAATTATTCATATATTATATAAAATACTTGGAGTGATAAATTTGGTGCGTCAGTGTTCCGCACTTCAAAAAGATAAAGAAGTTTTGAGATTACATACATATATATATATTTATATATATATATATATATATATATATATATATATATATATATATATATTATATATATATATATATATATATATATATATATATATAAGTAAGGAGCTGACATAAGCTGAACTGTCTAAATTTCAGTTGAACATACATTTTAGTTTTTAATTAAATTCCACATGGACAAGTTTAATTAGCAGGAATGTCTAAACAGTGGTAATTTGTATAAATTTTGGTAACTGAAAGTGGAGTATACATTTAGAATACGATCTAAATAAAGGTAGCAAAGTAATTTTGAGACACAGGATTTTGATTACCTCTGTACATTAACACGGTTAATCTGAATACCCAACATGGGAATTAAAATGTTAATAATTATCTCTATACATAACTTATTTGTACTTCAATAGGGTTGGTTTATCAAAACTATACTGTTTCGTGTTTAGGTATTGAATAGAAATGTCCAAATGATTTTACTTGGCTGCCATATTTTTGACAATTAATACTTGTTAACATAAATTATTTATTGTTTTAAGAAATACTGTTTCATATAGTCTCAAGAACCATAATTTCAAAAATTATTACATTTCCACTGAGTTATTTTTTTCCAGCTCCTAACAACTGTAAATTACGTTGATAACTAAAAATTTGACCACAACAAAATCAGATTGAAATCGAACACAGCAATAACTAAAAATTTGACCACAACAAAATCAGATTGAAATCGAACACAGCAACTTCAGGTTTTCGCGCTTAAATTTATAAATGTAAAGGTAGATATTCCTATACATTTCTGTCTTTCATCTGCATTGTCTAAGCATAAGATAACAAACAAGGTTTTGTCAAGGAAAATGAGATGATGCAAGCTTTATATCTTTTGATATAAAACAAAAAGAAACATTCGCGTATTTAAATAGCCTCCTCTAACGTTACAATATAAATATTTTTTAAGTAGTTACTGCTGCAAAATATGTAAATTGGCTTAAGGTTCTTCGTAAAATGAATTCTATAAAACTGTTGTAATAGACAGATAAACAGGTGAATCTCACAATGAATCCGTTTTACTTCTAGTTATAAATTTCAATGAGCACGAACTTTGCCAAACTGAGTAAAACTGAAAGTAATTTGATATTTTATACTTTGGCATTCTACACATCTTTGCAATGGAATTGAGCAAAATCCTCAATCTTGAAGATTGTTAGTTTAACAATTATCTTTAAGAAAACATTTGAAGTTTTTAGTAAACTGTCTGTCCATCTAATTATCTATAAAAACAATTTTTGTAAAAGTATGAAAGCAAATAAAATACTCGAAAATATATGAGGATATTATGGACTTCAGTTGTAGTTACTGTCAAACGGTCATCTTTTCAAGTCATATTTTCAAACATTATTATCACTTAAGGAACTCTTAAATTTTGATAGTTATTAGTAAATTAAAAAAGCACGAAAAATAAACTTGTTACAAAAAAAAAAGAACTGAATAAAAACAGTAGTCGAAAAATTATTATTTTAAATTTCGAAAAAGGAAATTACATCACACCAAGAACTTAAATGGGTGATATTGGTTTGCTTTATCTTTAAAAGGATTAAGACCTTTATGGAGGGCAGAATATTTTTATTCCGTAACAAAAAAGCAATTTGGCCTATTAAAGCGTTAACTTGACCGTAACTCTTTTTTTTGGTATTTTGAAGCACACGAGTGCTGCGAATATGCTGGAATATCATGACTGCTACTATTGTCGTGTATCATTGACACAATTTTTTCTGGCTACTATTAAAAGAGTCGGTAACCACGAATGTGTTATCTTTTCATAAAGAGAAAGTGACACTATCAAAGATGTTTATAAGAGCAGGCAACTATAAAACCTGTTACGCTTGCAATTTGAAACAGGACCTTGTTGTTTCGTTCCAAGAAACCGTTTGCTATGTTAATTTATATTGCCTCGAAAATATTTATTTCTCATTTACTTATTAAAATTTTCTCAAAATATTTCTAAGTCAGAATTTCTCCCATGTTTAAAACATTTTAAAGGGATTTCTATGTCATTTAATGAAGATTATATATATATATATATATATATATATATATATATATATTACTTATATATATTTTTTATGTATATATGTCGAAGTTGGGGAACGTCCTGCGCAATCAATCACGAACGTAGTTATGTATTCACTGCATTCTGGACTAGTCAGTGTGCGACGTGGAGTGAACAGTAAGAAGTTGGCATTTGATAATTCGTGCGTGCGGACGCGTACAAGCAGGACTGAGCAGGGGAAAATCAAAGACTACATATTATCGACTGTGATTGTTTTAATTAATGTTATTTTCGTTAATATCATACAGTATGAGAATTATAATCTGTGTTTCAATTTAGCGTTTCAATTCCCTACAACTAACACTCATAACCATGGATAATCCTAATGAAATCCTAAGTCTTCCGCTGTCATTAGAAGTGGAATCAGATCACACCAAATCAGGACCGCTCAGCAAGACAATAATGTTGGTGCTAAATGGACCTTACTATTATAGCAGCAAAAGCAAAATTTTTGACACTGTTAGACGGAATGAATGCTTTTTCGGGTATAAATACACTCAAGTTTCCGGAATTTGATCCGGATGAATATAACATGGACGCAAGATTATGGATATCTGCTTACTAGCTCAAAGGTCATTACTTACGATCGCACTAAGAGGCGCACTAAAAGTCAATTATCCGCGTGACTCTCGCTGATTTTAATTAGTAGGATGACATGGTGCAAATTCAAGAAGACTTTATATTGCTCGTTTTAACTGCACGGAAATGCATGCAGCTTTTCTGATAAATTTTAACGAGGGTTTTCCAAAAGAAGGCGAGTGTCTGGCTGCGTAGTTAGCACGTGAGAAAATTAGATGTGCGTGTACACAATCAGCATGCCTTAGGGTCGTCTCACAAATTTAGATCAATCCTTTTCATTTCATTATGGTTTATCTATTTTTAGTACTTATGATATCTTATATAACCCAGAATCTCACAAATTCATGAGAAAATAAATAATACTATATTTATTGAGAATCGAAACGACATTTTGCTGCATTTATTGAATATTGAAAAAATTCTTATATATACATGTACGTATCTACATACATGCATGTATATATAGATATATACGGACAAATACCCTCTTTTGGCTTCACCGTAGTCGAGTAAAATATACATTAATCAGACTCGGTATTTCTTTTCGATAATAGTTGGCACCGATCATTTCACGAATTGCACTGTAATAGCGTTTATTAGATGTTATGTAAGCAGTCAGATTATTTTTAAGAGTTACAATCTTTCAGATTTAATTACTACAAATTTACTTCTAAGTAATGAAATTGGTACTCGACTGACAAAAAATTCTGGGAATGAATTTCAAAATATTATTTGACTTGCGACTTGTATTTTTTCTTTTGTAAATAAAACGTCTTGTTTACTTTTTTATACTATATCATTTAAATAAAAAAAAAACAATGCGACTAAGCATGTCATTTAGCTATATCTAAACAACATTTATTTAGACATACATTTAAGTAATTTTGTTTAATAACAACTCTTTATGCATTTCATCTTCATTATGGGAAAATCGAAAAAAAACAGCGGTTTGCTTAAAAGAATATGGATTATTGCAAAACGAAACCGAAAGGAAATTTCGACTATACTAAAATGTAGTTCGTAATTATAAGTACCGTAAGTTTTATAGGGATTCCTGAATACCGTAGATTCGGTGTACCTGAAAAGAAAAATTTAATTGCTTTTGTCTTAGGAATGAATCTATTGAGAAAGCTAAACATTAAAATAGCTAACATCGGTATATATCAACGCGCAATGAATCAGTACACAAGATCGGTAGTATCGTTTTAGTCATCAACTGAGTAATGAGATCGCAGAAAAGCGGTAACATCCCCTAAGCGTAATCATCAACTGAGTATTGAATCTACTACGGCGCAAGAACATACATACTTTAACACATCAACCCATAAAAAACAAAAAGAAAAACGCTGTCAAAGACTGTCGGTGTTTTTATATCACCACGTATATACCTAACTGATTATATGGATGTTCTTTTGCTTATATGAAGCTAAGTCAAACATGTTCAAACTCTTTGGGTAAACCTCATCCCTGAGGAGTTTTTTGCTCCATTATCGGATTCTGATCGCCACTGGTGACCAAAAGATTCATCAGATAATTCAAATGAGCTTAAAGCTCATGAATCTATCCATTAGCATTCAGGAGTTCCTGTCATCACTTGCTAGCTCTATTTGGGATAAAATAAATTATCTAGTCACTATTTGGGATACATTAAATTATCAAAACGACAAGTCATACTAAGCGAAACATGATGAAACTTGTCCTCATTATTGAAAACAAGTTACTGTCACCTCTTTAGGATGAATTATCAGACTCTGACCGCTACATGTTACCAAAATGCTCGTCAAGAATTATAATCGTAGGACTACAAATACTCAGAAGTTTCCTCCTCCTTCGCCGTTGAAGGGTTCCTGTTACTGTCTTCTGGCTCCATAATCAGAACCTTATCATCATTTATGATCATTACTCTGTGAATCTACTTCTTATTTGTGGATTATTTGTCACCACCTTCCAGCTCTATTAACTAGACCCTGACCGTGATGTGCGACTAAAGTAATTATTTATGCATATGAATTTATTTACATGGGACCTTTTTGAAACAATTTCCTTTTAAATTAAAAAAAAACAATAATGAAGATTGGTCCAGGTTCATCTGAGTTATCGCTATACATACATAAAAAAGTATGTTCTGATTGTGTTTAACTACATTTTGGCTAGTTTTTTTTATTATAGTATACTTTTGCTGGAAAGATATGTGTACATTAAATACTCATACCTAAAGGTTTCAAGAATTGACCTAATAATGTATGTCAAAATCTTGTGCCAACAAGCAAAAAAGATAACGAGATATAAATATTATTTACAAAAAAGTCAATGCACTGTTTTTTGATATTTAGAAGATGCACATTTTCAACTGAAGTTTGCACTTATGTTTTTAAAAAAATGAAATAAAAACCAGAAAAATTAGAGTTAATATATATTTACCACTTTTGTGAGCATTTCATTAACGCAAATGAATAAGAAACAAGTTTATTGTGAATATGTGACAATAATAAAATCAATATCATCATAATTAAAATGAAATTTATAAAAGTGAATAGAACTGCCTAAATTTTAAGCAAAAATTGAATTTATTTTACAATTAAATACTGCAATTTTTTAAAAGTTTGTGGAAACTGGAGAAATCCTAAACATTATAAACCTATCAGAAATTCCTACTCAACGAAAATTTAAATAAATTTTGGTATGTTAAAGCGGAATGAAAATTTCGAAGAGGATTTCGAAATTAATTGCGAATATTGGGAGTAGAAATTAAAAAAAATGGTAAGGAACATTTTCTCCAAAATTCATATTCGCATAACAAAATTTGGCTACGGTTAATAAATTATATTTTCAATCTTGCATTTCATTTGATCTAACTTAGTTCGTTTGTTTTCCAAAAGTATCCAGAAACCAGATGAATAGAAACAATGTTAATTTGAATAATTAACGCTGTACATAAATTACTATCATTTCAATGTGGTAGATTTATTAAAGCGATATCCCTTTGGGTTTATTTGTTGAATAGAAAAGTGGAATTAATTTTAGTTAGCTGGACATCGGCTTTCCGAAAGTAGGTATTTTTTAATAATTAATAATCTTTTGAACCACATATTATTTTAAAAAATTTCTTGAAACAAAAAAAAATAACACGAATTACCCTCAATGCAGATAGTGCTACAACTTTTAATAAAGAAATACGCTTTTTTAACTCAGTTTACCAAATTAAGGAAGGATGGTAACAATTTCTTACGTTTTATTTTTGTCGCAAAGCCTAGCGTGAATAAAATCGGATAGATTTTTTACGTTTATTTTTACTTTTTTTTGACGTTTACTTTTACGACTCAGCCTTTTCCTTTTGTACAGGAATTCGCATAGTTATGTTAATATGTTTTAACTAAAGTTTGTAAAGCTTCTGTATTAAGGATTTGAAGAGTTTGAAATAGTAATAATTTAGTGCACCTTGCTTTTGTGACATTCATAATGAGATTGAGTGACATAAGTACATATATATGATTTACACGACAAAATATCTTACGTACTATTGCCATGAAAACCATAATCTGAGAGTGGCAGGATTGATTACATAAATTTTTTATTTTGATAACTTTTGCCATATATTGTGATATTTTTTATGGCGTTTACTTTTAAGACTCAGTCCGTTCCTTTTGTACAGGAATTTGCATAATTATGTTAATATGACCAAAGTTTGTAAAGCTTCCGTATTAAGGACTTGAAGAGTTTGAAATTTTAATAATTCAGTGCATTTTGCTTTTGTGATATTCATCATGAGTTTGAGTGACATAAGTACATGTATATGATTTAACCGACAAAATGTCTTACGTACTATTGCCATGAAAGCCATAATCTGATGGTGACAGGATTTTTTACCTAAATTTTATATTTTGGTAATATCCGCCATATATTGCGATATTTTTTATGGCAAGTATATTGACCTTACGGTCGGTAAGTTAATACATGTGCAATAGAGAATAAAAATACAACTTTCGGATGTCCGTAAAGTATTATATAACTATTGACTTGATTTAGCCAAAGTATTGCAATTTTCTTACTTTTAGTGAGAGAATTCAATAATTTTATTAATCGTGCCAATATATGTACGTTGACGTTCAAGGTAAGTTCCAGATAAATTTTTACCATTTTAGGTGAATTTTACAGGAATACGCTTTTTGCGCTCATCTCGAATTTTGAATTTCTACGTTTTTTTAGTATATCTTCATCGATCATTGTGGTTCTCAGAGACCGAATCAAAGAACCCATTTATTATAAAAGTTTTTAAAATATTACAAATGGTACCTATAAATTATTCTCGCACCATTTAGGTATGAAAACAAAAACGCCCCAAACTTTATTCAACATTTACACCCACGTTACTTATGATAGCTTCAAAACAATGTAATTATATTTTCATAAATATTTTTTGCAATGGTCCGATAGTGCTCGTACATTCTATATGTTAGTGCATTCGTTAATGGAAATTGTGGTAATTAAATGATTCACGTTGGTTTTTTTTTCTCGTGCGGTGTCTATAAGCGTGATGGTGATGTATTATTTTTTTCAGATAATTCAAACACGAAATATTTTTTGCTTTTCCCTATCATTGTATTATCCTTAAATATAGATAATTTAGAGAACCCGTAAATTCTTGAAATTCAAATCTCGGATTCACCTTTTTAAGTTTATATCGGCATTTTTATATGCCTTCGATCAGTAGTCTCACGGAAAACAAATACGCATCTTTTCTTATAATAAATGAAGTATATAAAGGTTTTCAATCGCTTACATTGATTAGTTTACGTTCACTAAATTGTTTATATATTCGATAGTTTTTGAAATGTTCCGGATAATCGTTTTCAAAATCTCTAGTATTGGCAAGGCTTAAAATTCGTGGAGTAATATGAATTATTCCGATGGTATAATTCTACGTTCTCCTGTTTTTTATCTGAACACAGAATTAATTCGTAGTAATTTAATAATTACGATTTTAACAGTTGAGTATTTCATTTCCTAAGAAATTACCTACGCTTTTTCTTTGGAAACAAAGAAAAAATTTATAGGTAATATTTTACGTAATAACAAAATATGGAACTTGGTTAATGCTATTAATTTCTAATACCTACCAATGCCTTAAAGGAATCATTTTTATTGATAAATATAAAACTTAGCCAATTTTTTTTACACTAATAAAATATGTAGTTTGATAGATAAAAAACGTTATACTGAAAACAATTATTTCTTGCCTGTCTCATGAGAAAAAATATTATCTTTAAAGAACTTATTGACGATTTTTACGAGAACACACCGTCGATTTTTAATGAGAGATGCGGAATCTTTGAGACTACGAATAGTAATAGCGGAAAATTAATTACAGATAATAAAAATTAATACTACTATAAAACTCCTACAAGAATGATTATGTTCAATTCAGTTGAATACGGAAAAAAAACATTACAGAACTGAGAGCACAAATTAAGTGAAATAATAGTTTCATTTGACCGAATTTTCAATTTAGTGTTTTAAAATAGACTTTTGCTCATTTTCATAAACATAATATACGTATCTGCTCATTTTTTTATATTATATACTAGATTTTATATTTTATTTTACATAATCTATATTGTGTTATTTTTAGCGGTGTTAAACCTATAATTTATTTAACTTTAAACAACTCCACAGGAATTAAAATTGAAATATAGCTTTAACCGACATGATTCTTTATAATGACAAGGATTTTTCAGTTTACTGTCTTTTATAGACTTTAAGCAATTTTGATAGATATTGTTTATATTTGGTTAGTAATAACGGTTTAGGTACCGTGATATTCATGTTTTAATAGTGTTTTCTTGCTCGGTGCATGTATCACGTTACTATGACTTTGTTTTACAGGATTTAATAGCAGCTTTAATTTACATTATTTAGTAAGTGTTCATTAGCATAAATGTAAAACAAATGTAACGTTGCTTGATGCCCCAGTTTTACGGAATTTATTCATACTAATTGCAAAAAACTTGCAAAATATTCTTAATTAAGATTGTGCATATCATTGCAACTTGTCCTTATGGAGGAAAAATCTTTGAAATAAGGAATAACATTCCAACAGAATACTAATGAAGAAAGGAAATAATTCATTTATAGTATTTACTAGTTTGTTTTCCCAATAAAAGAATGACTTCTTTATGAAGGCCTGACAAATTATCCAAAATAAAAAAAAGACAAAACTGCTTAAGCATTTACTTGAAAGATTTGTATGCAATTTATAAATTTACAATTTTTTTTATATAACCATATTTTTTCCATATAGTTAAGTCTTAAAATATGGCTGCTCTAATAGTCGCTAATAGCCTGAACTAATATTTGTGGCCCCTGTGCAAGTACATTATTATAGCAATCAATATCCACGAACACGGTGAAGTGTTGCGCTGTCAATACGTGAAAAGTGATACGTTCAAGAAGACATAATTTAAGTAGGAAACTAAAAACAACTGAAGCTCTTTGCTCTAAAATGAAACAATATCACTTTACCAAAAAGGCGATATTGAAATTTACATAATTTATGTGTAGAATAAATATATTCAAATTCGCCCGGGGTTATTCGTATTGGTCTTACATTTCATGAATAGTTTTAGAGACTAAATGAACGAGCAAGGTCAGATGAGAGATCCTGAAAATTATAATTTTTTAACCAAAATTACTAAACGTAGATCCAGATCAGAAATGTTTAACGACAATTTGAATAAATTTTGGCAATTAAAAGCCGAGTGAAAATTTCGAACTTGATCTAAATAAACGTGTTGAATCAATTCTTAGAAAGAGGATTTCGAAATTATTTGCGAAGTATTGGAAGCAGAAATTAAAGTAATGGTTGGGAAAATTTTCTTCATAATTCACACTCGCGGAAAGAAATTGGGTTACGGTTAATAATTTTCATTAATATATTTAAATTTTCAATCTCATTTGACCTAATTTCTTTCATTTGTTCTTGAAAATTATCCATCAAACCGAATGAATAGGAACAAGGTTAATTTGAATAATTAACATAATACATAAATTATTTTCACTTCAATAAGCTTGACTTATTAAAGCTATACTGTTTTATGTTTATTTATTGAATAGAGAAGTAAAGGTAGTTTTAGTTGGATACTCCATAGCTTCCTGAAAGCCTTTATTCTTTAACGAATAATTTTATTTTCGACAGTTTGTTACTTTAGTAGTAAGTGGAGATAATGCCACAATTTTCAATAAAACTATACGCTGCTTTAATACAATTCACAAATTAAGAAAAGTTGATACAAATTTCTTTTATTATATTTTTGTCGCAGAACGTAATGTGAATAATGTCGGATAGATGTCGTTTACTGTTCACGACTCGGTTTGTTATACAACAGCATGCAAAGTCCTGTAAAAATTTGTGACGTTGTCATATTCAAGGCTTGAAGTGTGGAGATTTGTCGTTTTATTTCAAATTTTATTAATTAAGTTGTATCTTAATTATCATGATCATATTTTGATTGTTCGAAGTATGTAAACTTTGGAGATACAAGTACATGATTTACGACACATACATGATTTACATCTTATCTTGCGGTCAAGTGGTGGCATTATTTTTTATCCAATTTTTACATTTTAATAACTATCGCCATCTGTCGTAATATTTTTATTGGCCGTAAAAATTACAGCAGTTCATAGAATATGTGCTGACACCAATAAATAAAGTATAATTTTGTTCTAATTTCAGTTGATTAAGCCAAATTATTGCAAACCTCTTATTTATAGTGAGAGAAACGTAATCATTTGGTTAATTGTCACCTAAGAAGTCACAATAGTAGAAATTAGTAGAATAATTGTCACATAAGTAGAAATGTAGGAAAAGTTTTACATATATTTTCTGCATTTTTAGGTAAATTTTGTAGAAATACCCATGTTACGCTCATCATGACTTTTAATTTTCGATAGTATTCCAGTACATCTTCATCGATCGTAGTTCTCAGAGACCGGATCCAATATTATTTTAAAAATGGATGCTGAATATTAGAAAATAATAACAGTTTATTTTTTCTAGTACGGTGTATATGTGACAAAGCTGAATTATTTGACAAAAATTTTATATAAATTTTTTAGCACGTTAATTTAACAGTATTTTTGATAACTTGGAAACCAAATATAAAGTCAATATAGGAAATCAGAAACTCCACAAAATTGAAATCGTCAACTGAAGCTGCTGTCGGCATTTTTATATTTCATGAGTTTTTATTATTTTATTTATATATGATGACTTTTTATATATTTATTATTTTTTTAGACTAGACTTTAAAACTGTTTAATTAGTGACGAAATATAGTACTTTGTTATTATTCTTAATTATCAAAGCACACTAATTTTTGAAAGGAATAATTTTCATTCATAATGATAATACTTAAAAAGTTATTAAATTTATTGAAAAGTTATTAATAAAATGTAGAGAATTTTATACATAAATGGATTTAGGACGGAAAATTCAATTTTTTTTCCTGTATAGCTTATATGAGATGAGATAAAATATTTCTATTGAAGGACATTAATATTCGAAAGGTGTATTTTATACAAAATATGCGAAATCTTTGAATACTACCAACAGCAACTGATAACGGTCGTGAAATTAATAATTGGTAATGAAAGTTGGCACAACTAAAGAGCTGTTATAAAAATGATTAAATTAAATTAAGCGGTCTGCAACCAAATAACCGTTATAAGAATTATTAAATTAAGAGCCTGCAACTAAAGAGCTGTTTTAAGCATGATTAATTGAAATCAAACGAAAGACGGATAAAATATGTTACAGAGGCGCGAAAACAAAATAAGAGGAGTAATAATTTCTTTTGAGCGAATATTTCACGCAATATTTGAAAATAAATGTTTTACACGTTTACATAAATAAAATATACGTGTTTTTATCTGTTTGGATATATTACATTATGTACTACATTTAACATTTTATGTTATATAATAATATTGCATATTCCTATCGGTAATAAACCTCTAATGTACTTGACTTTGAATAACTCCCGAGTAACACGAGTGTATGTAATATTGTTTTAAAAAAAACGTAGCCGAAATGTAGCTTTAACCGACATGGTCCTTTATAAAGTAAAGATTTTTAAATCTATTGTTACTTATACCATCTTAAGCAATTTTTATTATTAGGGTATTATTTATATTTGGTTATTAATACCGATTAATATTTAACAGAGCGTATCTAATCTCTGTTAAATCCCTGCTCGGTTAGAAGGCTCCATTGCTGAGACAGCACTTTCAGCAGAAACGCTCCACTGTTGAGCTAGTATTTCCATGTATACTTAAACTAGGAATATGGACTTAGCTCAGTTAGTGCTGATCTCAGTTCTAATTCGTTTCAACAAGTGAAGTTAAATATGTACATAAATACACTTTTTAAGTAAATAAATTTAAATGGTTATTAAATTTTATTCTAATCTGTTCTTAAGAAAATTGTGAAGATAGTTTTAATTTTATTTTAATATTAACCATTAAATTAATAAAAAAAATAATTTCATTTTTATTACTAAATTTAAAAGTGATATAACAACTCGCGGTATCATCCGTAGTTTAGTGGCATTGCCTGGAGTGTAGTGCTAATTTATGTCCATTAGCGAAAACCCGTTAGACATATCGTTACTTGGTGGTCCGCTTTTCCGGAAAGCGTTGATATTTTTGAGAAAAAGTTTTTAATTAACCTAAGGCAAATATTCAAGAAATATTTTTGCAAAACAAATAATATCTCCAGAAATCATCAAATAACCAATTTGTGATAGGTACCAGTTTGCTTCACCAATAAAGAATTGAGATTTGTATAAAAGCTAGACAAATGGTAAAAAATAAAGCAAAAACTTACAAACTATTTAACCATTTACTTGTCGAATTGTTTATACAATCAAATTTAATTTATAAACAATTTTTTTGCTCAAGAAATATCTTTTCCTATTTTCTTGAGTAAGTTTAAAATATTTTGAAATAACATAGCTAACAATAGTCATGCATAGGTGGAACCACTTTTTTGTGGCACATGTGCAAGAATTTTATTATGGCAATTAATGTCCACGAACGTGCTGAAGTGTAGCGCTGTCAGTACATTAAAAGTGATACCCTCAAAAAGCTATAATTTAAGTAGGAAGCTAAGAAACATTGAAACTCTTCTGTATAAAATGAAACAATACCACATTAACAGAAATTTTAGAATTCGCATGTTATTAAAGCTTCCTCGTATTCGTCTTACATTTGATGAATTCCTTTAGAAAATAAATTAAGAGAGCGAAGTCGGACGAGAGATCACGAAAATTAAAATTTCTTAACGAAAATGATTAATAACGGCCCAAATTTTTTTAAATGCGTATCGCATCTTAGAGGAAATTCCTCCACCCATTACATTAGCACTTTAAAACAAGATCTTGAAGTTTTCCTGAAGTGAAATCAAAATTATATTTACAAGTAACCCTTTGTGTGCTGTGTTTGTTGCATTATGTCGGAAATGTTTATTCCGCTTTTACTCGTCATAATGTATTCAAAACTTTGCAGAGTAGGAATTTCCGATAAGTTTAAAATGTTCTGAAAGCATCTGAAAGCATTTAATGAAATCATAATTTGTTTGATTTAAAAGGTGGTTCTTCATTTTAAACAATTAGCAAATATGTTGTGTCTTGTATAACATAGATGAAGTTTCACATATTTTCCTTTTTTTGTATACTATATTTGCTTTTTTTATATATTATTTTTGTTTTTTTTGTGGAGACTCAAATAAAGTTAAGCACTGAATTTTAATTTGTCATTACAAGGCGTTTTTATTTCAAAATTATTTACTCATATATTATATAAGATAAACGGAATAATAAAAATGGATTTGTCCCGCACTTCAAAAGGATAATATAGAAGCTTTTGATATTACCATGATTTATACTTTCCTCAATAATAGGGCCAAATAATCCGTATATTTTGTAGTAAGTATCCAAAACTAATGGAATTTTCATAGGTAGGAGTTATCGTAGTATAAGTTTTATCCTTTCAATTGGATTCTATATTTGGGGAGTCGAGAAATAATCTCTCGAAACGCGATCACTTAATTCATACCAATAAAGAGCAGAAAAGACCAACGGTGTACTTATCTTATACACATATATACAACAGCACTAAATATGACAAATACCGAAATAATTTAATTGTGCCGAAGTTTGAAAAAAAATATTTATTATCCCAGTGGTAATAGAATTACCTTCACTTAAAATAGTTTAATGGTCAAATTGGTGAAAACACTAAATTCATTATCAATATAGGTATTTATAATTAATGATATGAATCAACATGTCACCAGGAAAGCGCAGCTCATTTAGACTGCTTTTATTCTTAATTGTTTTACAGGCAATTTTCACGAACTATATTTTAATATCTTTCTCGCGACTTATCTCTGTATTTGTAATGAATACTTAACGTATTTCATGCGTGGTGAAATGAAAATGATGGGATATATATTCCATAATGAGATATATGAAATGTATAAAGTCCGAAAGTACAGTCTTGGAAATGCTTTCACACCTATATTGGCCAGTTTTCTATATTATATCTGATTATTTTACTATTACAATTTTGACAATTTTTGCTATGCTTGCTGCCTTCTTCCAAAATGCCAATATATATATATATATATATATATATATATATATATATATATATATATACACACACACACACACACACGAAGGCATTAAATACTGATTAGGGTAAAAATAATTATTATTGTATTGAAAATAGACGCTTACCACAGGATATTTAAAATATTTTTTTAGATTTGGAATGCCCAGACACATATTAAAAATAAATGACCTTAATATCTTCACATGAATGTTTGCTGTGAGTTGCTGATAGCTTTTAATAACATTATATGTTTTACATCAAGTGCATAAGTCATAGGCATTTGATCCCTTTTATTTTATCTTGTTTCTTTCATTACTTTTTAAGTCATCTTTTATTTTTACTGGAAATCTAATGAATTTTTCTTCATTACCTCATAAGATTTGGCCTAATATTTTATAATATTAGCATCTACATGCCAACCAACTAGAAAGCAATTATGAATTAATATGTTTCGATGGATCACGCTATTCTTCTATTTTCACATGGTGTACATTTATACTTCAAGTGTACACACATTGCTCTCCAAACATTTAGCTTTATTAAAAATATATTATTAATAGTAATTGTACTAGAGTTATTAATATATTTAATTTCTTTTTTTCATAACCAAATTCTGTGTCAAAATTACGTTTAGTTTTCTATTTGATAAAATTATGACAAAAAAAAATTGAAAAATAAAAGTTCGATAACTTATTACTACTGAACTATTATACATTTGGCGTTAATTTTGTAGAAATTTATTATTCACAATTAAATGAAACTACGTGATGTAGTATTATTTCTACTTTCTTTAAGTTCTTTACTACGACCTAGGTTTTGTTGTATTACAACATCTTCGGATGGTCTATTATCTTTGCTAACAGACCACCTGAAGATGTTGTAATACAACGAAACCTAGGTCGTTGTAAAGAACTTAAAGAAAGTAGAAATAATACTCGCACAATTAAATGGAACTAATCACGTAGTTTCATTTAATTGTGGATATTTTTACTATTTATATTACGATAAAAGGACGCACAAACACTTCCGAGCATGCCAGAGTACGAGTGTGAATAAGAACCAACCTATTTGTAAACATGTGATTATAGAAACGAAGCATATTTCGCAATAATTAAAATGATATATATCAAAATAAACAGAACCGCCTTAATTTCAGTTGAAAATAAATTTAGTTTTTAATTAAATTCCACTTATTATGGACAAGCTTAATTAAACCCGCTGAAAACTTTGCGTATTAGAAAAATAGCAAAAATGTCTAAACAATGACAAATTGGATAAAGTTTGGTAATTAAAAGTGGAGTAAACATTTAGAATACGATCTAAATAAAGGTAGCAAAGTCATTTTTGAACACAGGATTTTGATATTAATCGACGGAAAATTTAAGTCTGTGTTATGAAATGTATAAGTAATGGGTTGGAAAAATTTACCTGAAACTCACTCTCACGAAATAAAATTGGTGTGTGATTAATTACTTTTATTAACAAATATCAGTTTTATCTCTCTTATCTTGTTTGACCTGCTTGTGACCATTAACATGGTTAATATGTACACCCAACATGGGAATTCAAAATTAAATTTTAATAATTATCACTAGATATAACTTACTTTCACTTTAGTAGGATTGGCTTATCAAAACTATATTTGTTTATTGTGTTATTTGAGATTGTTTTTAATCAATGCAATTTTCGTTAATATGATACAGCATGAGAATTACAATCTGTTCAATTCAGCGGTTCAATTCCCTACAACTAACACTCATGACCATAAATAATCCTGATGAAGTCCTCGGTTTTCCACCGTCATTAGAAGTGGAGCAGATAATGGTGTTTAATGGACCATGCTGCTAAAGCAGCAAAACCAAAACTTTTTTGATACTGTCAAAAAATTTCTTTTCAAATAAAAAAGAAAACCAATAATGAAAATTGGTCGACGATTATCCGAGTTACTACTGTAAAACATTAATACACAAAAAGTTCTGATTGCGTTTAACTACTTTGTTGGCCACCTTCTTTTTATTATCGTATATTTTACTGGCAAGAAATGTATAAGTGAGTACTCATACTAAAAGGTTCACAAGAATTTATTTAATATTTTTTATAATAATCGTGTACCGACAATCAAAAAAGAAAATGAGATATAAATATGATTTAAAAAAATTTAACGCACTGTCCTTTGATTTTTAGATGATGTAAAGTTACAATTGAAGTTTGCACTTATGGCTTTACCAGACAATTTAATTTTGTTAGTTGCATATTTTATGGTGAATTTTAAAATTTCTTTTAGGCACCTAAATTAGTAATATAGTTTTACTTTTACATTTTCTTCCCGACCAGTCGCTTTATTACCATATCCATTTTTTTATATTACGTATATAAAATTTAAGAATAAAATTATAATAAAAAATGTAGAAAACTAGGAGTCCACTCATTTTTACTCATTATATGTAATATTTATATAACGATGAAAGAAAATACAAATGGTTCCTAAGATGGATACAGATATATTTACTGTTTTTTTAACATTTCATTAATGAAAAAGAATAAGAAACGAGTTAATTTTGAATATGTGATGATAACAAAATCAATATCATCATAAATAAAATGAAATTTATAAAAGTGAACGGAACTTACTACAAATTGTGAAAAACTTAGTGGAAATTGGGGAAATCCTAAACATTATAAAACTAGCAGAAATTTTTATTCAACGATAATTTGAATAAATTTTAATAAGTAAAAGTGGAGTGAAAATTTCGAAGGGGATTTCGAAATGTTTGCGAAATATTGGGAGTAGAAATTAAAGTAAGAGAGATTTGGTCCAAAATTCATGTTCGCAAAGAAAATTTGGTTACAGTTAATAAATTTCATTTTCAATCTTACATCTCATTTGATCTAACTTAATTCATATATTTTCCAAAAGTATCCATCAAACCAAATGAATAGAAACAATGTTAATGTGAATAATTAACGCTGTACATATCACTTCAATGTGGTAGATTTATTAAAGCGATATTCTTTTGTGTTTATTTGTTGAATAGAAAAGTGAAATTAATTTTAGTTAGCTACACTGCAGCTTCTCGAATTTAGGTGTTTTTTAATAATTAATATTCTTCTTAACAATATATGCTTTAATAGATTTTTTGAAACGAAAAAAATAACATGAATTGCCCTCAGTGCAGATGGTGCCACAAATTTTAATAAAGGAATGTACTACTTTAACTCAGTTTATTGAATTAAGAAATGCTTACGTTTATTTTTGTCGCAAAGCTTATCGTGAATAATATAGCGGATGGATGATGTTTAGTTTTACGATTCAGGCTGTTCCTTCCATGCAACAATATACACAATTCTGATCAATATGACTGAAGCTTGTAAAGCTTCTGTATTAAAGATTTGAAGAGTTTGAAATTTTAATATTTGGTACATTTTGCTTTTGTGATATTCATCATGAGTTTGAGAGATATTAGTACATGTATATGACTTACGACAAAATATCTTAAGTACTATTACCGTGTAAGCCATCATCTGAGAGTGGCAGAATTAATTATCTAAATTTTATATTTTGGTAAATTTCGCCATATATTGTTATATTTTTTATTACAAATATATTGACCTTACAGTCGACATATGGAATAAAAACTAAAAATACAACTTTCAGTTACCCATCGAAATTTAATGTAGATGTGTTTTGAATTGATTAAGCTAAATCATTGCAATCTTACTTTTAGTGAGAGAATTTAATAATTTTAATTAATCGTGCCACTATATGTACGTTGACGTTCAAAGAATGTTCCACATAATTTTTTACCATTTTTAGGTGAATTTCGCAACAATACGCTATTTGCACTCATCTCGAGTTTTTAATTTTGACGTTATTTTAATATGTCTTAATCGATCGTGTGGTTCTCAGTGACCGAATCCAAGGCTATTTCAAAGGTTTTTAAAATATATAATATTAAATTTAAATTAAATTTAACTAAATTAAATTATTAAAAAAATTAAATTGTAAAATATATAAATTAAAATATATAATAATAAATGGTACCAATACATTATTTCGCCACCATTTAGGTTTGAGTACAAAAACGCCCCTAAACTATATTCAACGTTTACACCAACGTTACTCATGATATCTTAAAAACAATGGAATTAAATTTTCATAAATATTTTCTTGCAACGGTTCGATAGTGCTCGTACATTTCATTCTATATGTTAGTGCATTCGTTGAAGAAAATTGTACTAATTAAGTAATTAATAATAATTTTTTCTCGTGCGGTGCCTATAAGGGTGATGATGCATTATTTTTTTTTGGATAATTCAAACACGAAATATTTGTCGCTGTTCCTCATCATTGTATTATCCTTAAATATAGAAAATCAGTAACTTCTCGAAATTCAAATCTCCGACTGGCCTTTTTAACTTTATACTTTTATTGCCTTCGAATAGTAGTCTCACGAAAAACAAATACATATATTTTCTTATAACAAATGAAGTATAATAAATATTATCAATTGCTTACATTGATTAGTTTAAATTGACTAAACTTTTTATTTCTTTGTTAGTTTTTGACATATTCTGAGTTATTTTTAAACTTTTTATTATTAACTTTTAGGAGATATATTTATTTTTTATGAGTTGGATTTATTAACTTTTATGAGTTATTTTTAACTTCCCACTTTTTGTTTTATAAAAAATAATACCAAGTATTGGCGAGGCTTAATTTTCTTTGAGTAATATGAATTATTCCGATGGTATAATTCCACGTTCTTCTGTTTTTTTTCTAACAAATAATTAATTCCTAGTAATTTAATAATTATGATTATAACGGTTGAGAATTTCATTTCCTAAAAAATTACGTACGCTTTTTATTAGAAAACATAGAAAAAAGTACATAAATTGAGTGCGATTATGAACTGGCATATAAATAATGTCTTTTCTTAACAAAATATGGAACTTGTTTAAAGCTATTAATTTCTAAAACCTACCAACGTTTTAAAGGAATCATTTTTAATAATAAATGTAAAACTAACCCAATTTTTGTTTTTTTTAACACTTATAAAATATGTAGTTTGATAAGTAAATAACGTTATACTGAAACATTCTTTTTTTTGCCTGTCTAATGAAATAACATTTTTCCTTTAAAGAACTTATTGTCAATTTTTTACGAGAATGCACCGTCGTTTTTTACAAGAAATTCGGAATATTTGAGACTACGAATAGTGATAGCGGCAAATTAATTATAGATAATAAAAGTTAATACAACGCGAAAAAATTCTGCTACTGTCAAGCTGTTACAAGAATAATTATGTTCAATTCAGTTGAATACGGATAAAAAATATAAAAGAATTGAGAGCACAAAGTAAGTGAAGTGATCGTTTCATTTGAGCGAATATTTAATTTAATGTTTTAAAATAGACTTTTACTTGTTTTCATAAATATAATGTACGTATAATTATCTGCTTAAATCTTTTACATTTTATACAAGATTTTATGTTTTATTTTACATAATCTGTATTATGTATTTTAAGCGGCATTAACCTATAATTTATATAACTACTTGGGAACTAAAATATTGTTTTAACAAATTAAATCGAAATATAGCTTTAACCGACATGGTTCTTTGTAATGACAAGGGTTTTCAAATTTATTATTTCTTATAGATTTTAAGCAATTTTACAGTTATTGTTTATATTTGGTTATTAATAATTGTTTAGATACGCTCATCGTATCATTCATGGTTTTGAGGGGTTTCCTTGCTCGGTGCATGTATCACGTTACTGTTAAAACCGATAAAAAATGTGTTTTACTGACAGTGTTTTACAGACTTGAAGTGCAGCTCTAATTTACATAAATTAGCAAGTATACAAATTTTTAAAACAAAAGTAACGTTGCTTGATACCAAAATTTTACGCAATGCGTTTATAGTAACTGGAAAAAACTGGCAAAATATTCTTAACTAAGATTGTGCAGATTACTGCAAGCTTTTCCTATAGAGGAAAAATCTTTGCTATAAGAAATAACATCACAACATGATATTAATGTGTAAAAGAAGTAATGCATTTATAGTACGTACTAGTTTCTTTCGCAATAAGGAAATGACATCTTTATGAAGATCTGACAAATTATAATCCAAAATAAAAAAGACTGAACTGTTTAATCATTTACTTGAAAAGCTTTTTATGCAATAAGTTTAGATTTATAAATTTACAATTTTTTTTATATAACCATACTTTTTCCATTTCTCATAGTTAAGTCTTAAAATATGGCTGCTGTAATAGTCACAAACGGCCCGAAATACTATTTGTGGCCCCTGTGCAGGAATATTTTTATAGAAATCAATGTCTACGAATATCATGAAGTGTTGCGCTGTCAATACATGAAAAGTGATACTCTCTAGAAGCTATAATTTAAGTAGGAAACTAAGAAAGACTGAAACTCTTTGTTTTAAAATTAAGCAATATCACTTTACCAAAAAGGCGATATTGAAATTTACATAATTTATGTGTAGAATAATAATTGTATTCAAATTCGCCTGGGATTACAAGTTGTTCCTATTGGTCTATTTGATGAATACTTTTAGAAACTAAATGAATGAGCAAGTTCAGATGAGAGATCCTGAAAATTATAATTTGTTAACTAAAATTATTAAACGTATATCAAGATCAGAAATCAAAGACAATTTGAATAACTTTTGGCAATTAAAAGCGGAGTGAACATTTCGAACTTGATCTAAATAAATGTGGCGAAACAATTCTTACAAGAGGATTTCGAAATTATTTGCGATGTATTGGCAGCAGAAATTAAAGTAGTGGTGAGGAAAATTTTCGCCAAAATTTACACTCGCGGAAGGAAATTGGGTTACGGTTAATAATTTTCATTAATACATTTAAATTTCCCATCCCATTTGACCTAACTTCATTCATTTGTTCTTCAAAATTATCCATAAAACCGAATGAGCAGGAACAAGTTTCATTTGAATAATTAAAGCTATACATAAATTACTTTCATTTCAATAGGCTTGATTTATTAAAGCTATACTGTTTTATGCTTATTACTTGAATATAAATGTCAAGTTAATTTTAATTTAAGTTGGATACCCAATAGCTCACTGAAAGTGTTTATTTTTTAACAATTAATATTATTTTGAACAGTATACTGTTTAAATAGTCAGTGAAGACCGTGCCAAAATTTTCAATATTCATTTTTATTGAAAATTGTGGCACTGTCTTCACTTTGGAAATTGTGGGGCTGCTTTAATTCAATTTACCAAATTAAGAAAAGATGATACAAATTTCTTTTGTTTTATTTTTGTCGCAGAACCTAATGTGAATAATGTCGAATATTAATTTTTTTTACGATTCGGCTTATTATAAAAGAGCATGCAGAGTCTCATAAGTATCTGTGACTTTTTTACATTCAAGATTTGAAGAGTGGAGATTTGACATTTTATTATAAATTTTACTAGCTGAACCGTGCGAAGTCTTCGCACTATATCGCCATCTAGCGTGTTCCAAGTATACAATTTGGCTAAGATATTTGATGTGTCGCCCACAGATGGCGCTCATGCCAATTGTTATAAAAATTAATTCTTTTATTAACAAAAAGGTTTTTTTCGAATTTTTTTGTATTTTTCGCCCAAAGTAGAAAACATAAGCTTTAAGTGGGTATTTTTTTTATTTTTTTTGGTGCAGTAGTTAAAGAGATCGAGCCGCTCGACCAAAAAACACCTTTTAGAAATAATATATTTATATTATACAACTTAATTAATGATCAAGTTTTGATTGTCCAAAGTTTGTTAACTTTGTAGATACAAGCGCCCAAATCGTAATAATTTAGAGAATTGTGCTTTCGGGAAACCCATCAAGAAGTTTGAGAGACATAAGTATACGTACATGATTTACAACAATGTGTCTTGTGGCCAAATAGTGGCAGGATTTTTTAAGTTTACAAGAATCGCTTTTCATATATAGTGCCACGTAGGAAGTTTTATTAGGAGTTAAATCAGAATTTCAAAGTGGTAAAAAAAGTGTAATAGTTTGTAAGCTTGTACATAGGAGGTAATTTCCGAAACTATTCATCCGATTTCAAAAATTGTTTCTTGAATATTTAAAAAGGACCTTCAGGATGGACATATATTCTACATTATCCCGTTAAAAAACATTTTTAAATATTATAAAAAAGGTAAATTTTGTAAATTTGGATGTAAGAGGTACCTTTGGAATGGAAATAGATTGTATATTAACCCATTAAAAAATATTTCATGTATTATAAAAAAATTTAATTTTTTATGTTTGAATGTAGGAGGTAATCTTCGAAACTACTCAAGCGATTTTAAAAAGCCTTTCTCCAGTATTTATGAAAGACCTTCAGGATAAACATAATTTGTATATTATCTCTTAAAAAATGTTTCACGGCGATCAGTTTTGCAACGTAAGTCAAAAAAAACAGTCGAGCGAATGTGTTTCTTATGAACACTGCCTTAACGATAAGAGATATATACAGTATTACCTATTTTATACATTTCAAGACAACCGTAATTAAGGGGTAAACTCCCGCATTGGAGTTGATACATACAATGTTTTTTTTTATTTAAACGTCACATTTTAGTCATTTGTTATATTTTTCACTGATCGTAAAACTTTCAGAAGTCCATAGAACTTGTGCAAATACCAATAAACCAAGTATAATTTAATTATAATTTGAGTTAATTAAGCCAAATTCTTACAATGTTCGTATTTATAATGAGAGAAGACTAATAATTTGGGAAATTATCACCTAAGATGTACATATAAGTGGAGGTTTGGGGAACGTTTTACATATATTTTTTGCGTTTTTAGATAAATTTTGCAGAAATACGTTTCTAATAGAATACGTTCGAATTTCGATGCTTCGGCATTTTGCTTTTGGCATTTTTAATTATAAGTCTAAATAGTACATGTTATTTTTATTATTAGTTATTTTTTACTTCCTACTTTTTAGTTAAAAATAATTTCGAATGTTGGCAAAGGTTAAAACTCGTGAAGTAATATACATTTTTTTGTATGCTACTAAATTTATGATTAACTTATAATTAATTCGTTGTAATTTATTAATTACGATTGTAAAAGTTAACACTTTTACTTGCTAAGATATAACATTTATTTAGAAATAAAAAAGTACACGAATTGGACAAAAGCTATGCAATCACTAATAAATAGTGGCTTTCCAAATTAATTTGTATTTCGTATAACAATAAGCTTGGAAGTTTTGATATTCTTTAAGTTTGGTTTTTCCTCAAAACTGATTTATTAGTAACAAAATGTGGAATTTTGCTAATGGTCGTAATTATCAAACCACACTAATTTTTGAAACAAATAATTTTCATTAATAAGGATAGAACTTACCAAGTTTTCATTTATTGAATGGTCATTAATAAAACATATCATTTGATACATGGATAACTTTACGTCCAAAAATACTAATTTCTTTCCTCTCTAGCTTATGTGAGATGCGATAAATTATTTTTATTAAAAGACTTTATTATCCGAACAGCCGATTTCTTATGCGAGATATATATTTTGATACTACGAATAGCATTTGCCAGCAGCTGAGAATTTAATAACAGGTATGAAAGTAGACACATTGACAAACAATACTACAAGTACTGAGCTATAAGTATGATTAAATTATATTAAGCAGAAAACGGATAAAAAACTTTAGTGGTGCGAGAACGTAATAAGTGAAGTTATCATTTTATTTCAGTGAATGTTTCACTTGATATTAAAAATAAACCTTTTATTTATTTATTTACCAACTTTAATGTATGTAATTGATGCATATTGCTGACTTATTTTTTCGGAGCTTATTACTACCAACTAAAACACCAGTCTAGCCCAGGTCGATGAACGGCCGGGAATCGAACTCTGATCCCCGCGGTGTACCGCATCGTCAAAGGCCGTATGCCTTCGTGCACCACGGCGACGACACCTATTTTATATATAAAATATACGTTTATTTAGGTGTTTAAATTTCTTACGTTACATACTAGATTTAATATTATGTTTTACGTAATTTGTTGTATATTTCAATTGCTGTTAAACCTATAATTTACTTAATCTTAAAAAACTTCCGAGTAACTCTAATATCTAAAATATTGTTTTAGCAAACATAACCAAAATATGGCTTAATTAAAAAATTTTAAAAATTATAAAGATAGGGACTTCTAAATTTATTTTTTATCATATAATTTAAAAAAAAAATTTAAGAGGTAGTGTTTAGATTTGGTTTTTAATATCTATTTAGACACGCTCATGATTTTTGCTCTAGTATGTAACGTAAGAAATTTAAACACCTAAGTATACGTATATTTTATATATGAAATAGGTGTCGTCGCCGTAGTGTATTGGCTTGATCACAAGGCACACGGCCTTTGACAATGCGGTACACCGCGGGGATCCGAGTTCGATTCCCGGCCGTGCGTCGAGCTGGGATGGACTGGAGTTATGGTTGGCTGTAAGTGATTGCCTCGTAGCAATAAGTTTGCAATGTGCGTCAACTAAATACATTAAATTAGATAAATAAATAAATAAAGGGTTTATTTTTAACAATAAATGAAACATACACTGAAATAAAATGATAACTTCACTTATTTTGTTCTCGCACCACTAAGTTTTTTTTATCCACTTTCCACTTAATTTAATTTAATCGTACTTATAACTGAGTACTTGTAGTCTTTTTTATCATTGTGTCTACTTTCGTTACCTGTTATTAAATTTTCAGCCGCCGGCAATTGCTATTCGCAGCATCAAAATATATATCTCGCATAAGAAATCGACCTTTCGGATAATAAAGTCTTTAATAAAAATGATTTATCTCATCTCACATAAGCTAGAGAGGAAAGAAATTAGTATTTTTGGACGTAAAGTTATCCATGTATGAAATGTTATATATTTTATTAATGACCGTTCAATAAATGTACCAATTTGTTAAGTTTTATCCTTATTGATGAAAATTATTCGTTTCAAAAATTAGTGTGGTTTGATAATTAACAAAATTCCACATTTTGTTACTAATAAAGCAGTTTTGAGGAAAAACCAAACTTAAAGAATATCAAAATTATTGCAAGCTTATTGTTATACAGAATACAAATAAATTTGGAAAGCCACTATTTATCAGTGAATGCATAGCTTTTCTTCAATTCATATACTTTTTTATTTCCAAATAAAAGTTGTAACATCTTAGCAAATAAAAGTGTTATCTTTTACAATCGCAATTAACAAATTACTACGAATTAATTATAAGTTAATCATAAATTTAGTAGCATACAAAAAAAGGTATATTACTTCACGAATTTTAACCCTTGCCAACATTCGAAGTTTTTTTTAACTAAAAAGTAGGAAGTAAAAAATAGTGCATCTAGACTGGACTAAACGATTATCCAAAAAAAGTGAAAAGCTAACGAATATATAAAATATCTTCAAATTTATATAAATCAATGTAGATTATTGAAAACCATAATTCTTCTTCCGTTATTATAAGGGTATATTTATATTTGTTTTCTAAAAAACTATTCTTCTATGACAATAAAGACTTAAAAACTCATCAAATATAATTAAAAATGCCAATAGCAAGCTACAATCTACGAGTTGAATTGCGAGGAGTTTCTGATTGATTAAATTGATTTAAAGAAAATATAATTATAGCAAGTAGTTTCGTCTTCGAGTTATCGAAAAAAAACTTTTAAATTGGCACTTTGACATATGAAATGTTTTTTATAAAAGTTCTGCCAAATAATGCAGCGTCATCACATTTATATGAACTGTACTAGAAAAAAATAAACATTAATTATTTAATTAGCAATATTTCCATTAATAATTGCAATAACGAAGAATGAAATGAACCATCAAACTTTCATACGGAAACATTCATGAAAATTAAATTAGATTGTTTTAAAGATATCATAAGAAACGTTGGCGTAAATGTTAAAATAGGGTTTAAGATTTGTTCTTCTCAACACTAATTGTCAAAAACATTTTATAGGTAAAATTTGTGACATTTTAACATATTTTTTTAAAGTAATCTTGGATTTGGTCTCTAAGAGCCACGATTGATGAAGATGTATTGAAATAACGTCGAAATTTGAACGTATTCTATTAGAAACGAATTTCTGCAAAATTCACATAAAAATGTAAAAAATATGTTTGAAGCGTTTTCTAAACCTCCACTTATATGTACTTGTTAGATGATAATTTCTCAAATTATTACACTCCTCTCATTACAAATAAAAACATTGCGGGAATTTGGCTAACTCAACACAAATTATAACGAAATTATACTTGGTTTATTGGTATTTGCACATATTATATGGACTTCTGAAAGTTTTACGGTCAGTGAAAAATATCACAAATGATATATATAAAAAACATTGTGTGCGTCAGCTCCGATGCGCTACTGGAGATTACCCCTTAATTATGGTAGTCTTGGAATGTATAAAATAGGTAACACTGTATATAAATATAAATATCAAAATCATTTACTAATATATCTCTTAACGCAGTATTCATAAGAAACGCATTTGCTCGACTGTTTTTTTCTGACTTACGTTGCAAAACTGATCGGCGTGAAAAATTTTTTTAAGAGACAATATACAACTTATGTTTATGCTGAAGGTCCCTCCTAAATATTGGTGAAAGGATTTTTGACATCAGTTTAGTAGTTTTAGAGAATATATAAACTTACAAAATTTAACTTTTTTATAATACATGAAATATTTTTAATGGGTTTATATGCAACCTATTTCCATCCTGAAAGTTGCTTCTAAATGTTGGTGAAAGAATTTTTGAATTCGGATTTGGGGATTACCTCCTACATACAAACTTACAAAATTTACCTTTTTTATAATATATGAAAATGATTTTTAATGTGATAATATACAATACATGTTTATCCTGAAGATATATTTGTGAAAGAATTTTTAAAATCGGATTTATAGTTTTGGAAACGTACAAAACTTACAAACTGTTACACTTTTTTCAACGCTTTGTAATTCTAATTTAACTACTGATAAAACTTTCTACCGGGCACTGTATATGAAAATTGATTCTTAAGGAGTAAACTTCCAAAATCCTGCCACTATTTGGCCACAAGACACTTTGTTGTAAATCATGTACGTATACTTATGTCTCACAAACTTCTTGATGGGTTTCACGAAAGCACAATTTTCTAAATTATTACGATTTGGGCGCTTGTATCTACAAAGTTTACAAACTTCGAACAATCAAAACATATCATTAGTTAAATTGCATAATAAAATGTCAAATCTCCACTCTTCAATTATTGAATGTGACAAAGTCGCAGATATTTATGGGACTTTGCGTATTCTTTTATAATAAGTCAAGTCGTAAAAAAAATAAATAAAATAACAAAAGTAATTTGTATCAACTTTTCTTAATTTGGTAAATTGAATTAAAGCAGCGCCACAATTTTCAAAGTGAACACAGTGCCACATTTTTCAATAAAACTAAATATTTAAAATTGTGGCACCGTCTTCACTGACTATTTAGACAGTATACAGTTAAAAATAATATTAATCGTTAAAAAGTACAGGGCTACAGGGTATCCAACTTAAATTAAAATTAACTTTACATTTATGTTTAATAAATAAGCATAAAACAGAATAGCTTCGATAAATCAAGCCTATTGAAGTGAATATAATTTATGTATTGCGTTAATTATTCAAATGAACCTGCTTATTCGGTTTGATGGATAATTTTGAAGAACAAATGAACGAATTTACTTCAAATGAGATTGGAAATTTAAATGTATTAATGAAAATCATTAACTGTAACCGAATTTCCTTCCGCGAGTGTGAATTTTGGAGGAAATTTTCCTCACCACTACTTTAATTTCTGCACCCAATACTTCGCAAATAATTTCGAAATCTTCTTTCTAAGAATTGTTTCGCCACGTTTATTTAGATCATGTTCGAAATTTTCACTCCGCTTTTAATTGCCAAAATTTATTCAAATTGTCTTTGATTTCTGATCTTGATCTATGTTTAGTAATTTTGATTACAAATTATAATTTTCATCCCTCATCTGAACTTGCTCATTCATTTAGTTTCTGAAAGTATTCATCAAATATAAGACCAATAGGAACAACTTGTAATCCCAGGCGAATTTTTACAATGTTAATACAATTATTATTCTATATATTTATATAGATAAAGTGAAATTTTAATTGACTATAAATTTTTTTTTATTATATATTATTGATAACGATGTTATATGAGAAAAATGTTACCCTTGAAATAAATAAATTATGTTTTAGGCTACGATCATATAACTAAATTATTAAATATCAAGTAAATAATCCTAATATAATTTAGTTGTAACTGATGAAATTATATAAAATTTATTACAAGATAGCGAAACATTATTTACGTGCTTAGAAGGCAAGTTCCTAGCTATAGACAAAGGTATAAAATCTTACCTATTATAGACCTACGAATTATATTTTGGAAAATAAATACCTTTCTATATTTGATTTGAATAGAAAGTTACTATTTGCAAAGGCAGGTTGAAAAATATAAAGGAAAATAAACATAATAAATTATTTTTTAATAATTTATTAAAAAATAAATTATTTAAAAAATGCATATGTCTAAAATTTTCTTTTTGATACTATCAATTAATTCATTTTATTTGACTGATAAAGCTGACTCAAAAAGTAATTTAGAAACTACAAAACTTAATAACAAATATGACCAATAACGAATATTCATACTTCAACATTAACCTAGCGTATGTTTTGCTATATTTTGAAAAGAAATGACTGTTGATAGTCCAGTTCTGCAAAACTAAATTTAGTTGAAATAAAAACGTATACGTAAAAATGGAACTCATACATTCAAAGTGAAACCTCTGTCAGGATATTAGAGGAAAAATGTGTTGCTTTAATTGTACACTTTGTTAACAGCATCTTCCCTGATCGGAAGGTAAAATATGAAAAAATTATATCAATGAATATTACAGATAGTATTAAAGAAATGTAAACTTATGTTAATTTACAAATAGGTCATCTTATTACAGGACATTTTTCAGCGTTTCGTTTTCTAATACAAAATAAATTCACTCTAACATGAAATCATTAAAGTGTGGACTTTCACGTTGATCGTCTTTTACTTCTGTAAGCGTAATTTGAATAATTTCCAAATTTTGCCATGAATATTAATTTGCGCTTTATCTAATATACAATCTACAGATGTTTATAATTTACAGCAATGGGAATTCAGAGCAGCAGGCCGGCAGGCAACTTGAATTACATTGTTAAAGTGGTTTGTAGAATATTGTTAAATATAATATTGAAGCTTACCTCGAAGTTATAATTGAATTAAGGATCAGTTTAGTACTTTATTAGATTACCTTAATATTTGATGAATATTACCTTCAGTATTAATGGAATATTAAGCTTATATAACTATAATTATTATTAGTTTCGATGAAGAAAGCGACGGAGGAATACCGACGAAAACTGAATTTTCAAAGATATGAGTTTGTAATATTGAAATAACAAGAAATTACGTAGTTTTTATAAATAAGTTCTGATAATCATGTTCAATGTAGATACTTATTAATCTAAGTAATGAAATCTTTAATTACTTCCCTATGTTATTTCCAAATTTAAAACTCTCTCGAATACGGGAAGCTTTAAGTTAGACCAAAATTATAATTAATTATACAATAAGATGATTTTAATGAATGTAGTTGTATTATATGAATTTTTTAACTGATTTCATCTTCGTTAACACATATTTGAAGAGGTATATTTTCTTTTAATTTCCTTATGTTAAAACTTTTACCACTTTATTATCTTATACTGTAATACAACGAAACCTAAGTCATGGTAAAGAACTTAAAGAAAATAGAAATAATACTACATCACGTAGTTTACAAAATTAACGCCATATATATATACAAACTTTGTGATCTCATGTAAAATTATTTAACTGGTTTTTTTCTTCCGCCATTATTGGTTCACTTTTTCTCATATTATTTGTATATTGTAATGCCAATTTCATATTATTTTAACGCCAATTTCATAGTGCGTTTAGGCGTAGATAGGAATAAACTTTGTAATAAATTTCCCAATATTAACAAGTTAAAAATTTGGCTTGTTTATTAATGGTTTAATGATCAGTGTTTTATCGTTAAAGTAACGCCATGCAGATAACAGGAAACGCTGTAGAATTATGTGAATCTGATATTGTAAACGGATGCATAGTATGTTTCTTTAAATTTTTTTTTTAATATGGATCTTGAAATCAAATTTCCAAAATATAAGCGCTTAAATGATAATGATAAAATGAAAAACGACCACGAGCTAAAATAATTTGACGTTAGCGTCAAAACTGAATTAAATTAATATAATCAATTCTTAAAATAAAGCATTTCTAAAATTAAGTACCTGGAAAACTAAACGTATACCACATTGATTGCTGTAGAGCTTTTCTAAATAGATGCCATAAATTAAAGGGTTCTTTGTAAAATTAATACATTTACCAAACATTGTGGAATTGTATTGATTCAATTGATTGAATGAATCAGAACATTCATTGCAATCATCGGATACGTACGTCTAAGTAAACAAAAATAAAAAAATCAGCAGAAGACACACATGATGATAATTTCACTTGCTCATGGAATTTAAGGCCGTTTCATGGTATATTAATTTAGAGAATTTGAAGAACCGTCTTAAATTTGAAAAAGTAATCAAAAAAAAAATGCGGGGAATCGTCTAAAATTTGTAAAAGCGTAAAATTATCTGCTATCTAAAGTACAGGGTGATCTTAGATATTTTTTTTAATTTGAACAATTTTTATACGTTCTAATTCTCTTCACAAAAGTTCTCTCCAGAAATCAATGGGTATTCATCTAGTACAAATTTCCTGACGCCTAAATGTTCATGCAGAATATTTTGTACTTAATCCATAATAGTGACTAAACTTTCCCAAACTTTCTGATAGCTTACTCCCTCGTTAGTCTTTATTAGGGCTGTAAAACATTGATGTTATTTTTAGTTACCGATCTCGCGTAGATCAAAAATTGAAACGTCGTTCGTTAAAAGTTTTAAGCTCAATAAAATGGTTGCATATAATAAAGAATGATTTTATTATAAAATGAAGTCGATCACAATTTTCTTTTTGAATGAGACCATAATGAAAGTCATAAAAATCATCGAACGAAAATGTTTTTGTATCCAGTTCATATTGGACTGAAACAAACAATTTTCAAATTGCCCCCAGTTTGTAAAAATAAGTGACAAACTCGAGTAAATTACCTGCCTACATATTTGAGTCTGCTTTTTCATTACCTTCATTACAAATGGCTAGTTCTAAGAACTTTCAATGTTATCTTTGTAAATCACATTAATTATGAAACATTCTCTTAATATCAGTACGTACAACGTTAAATTTCAATTGAAAATTAACGTTTCTCCATCTAATATTTGTAATGTTACCAAAGAAATTCTCTAAACTTCTACTATTTCATAATTGTTACTGTCTTCTAAATAATTTACTTACGAAACCCGTATGGAGAATACTTTCGTAATTCTCTTTTTATTATATGATACCTTTTCTCCGGGCTGAGCCAACTTCAGTATATTCTAAAGATAACTGAAATAGTTTTTGTCAATTATTCTTAAAAAAATAGTAAAGATAATAGATATTTTATTAATCAAAATTTGTTAAATTTGTTTTTTAACTTTGTAAGATACAAGTTTCTATTCGTACCTGTAGTCTACGGGAATAACAATTTTCCGAACTGTTTAATTCCCCATCCATGTATTTAGTATTTAGTTTGGCTTTAGCAAAATACGAAAAATTTAAACCACAAACTAGTCTCCACTTTGCTGGCTTTAAATAAAGTATTTCATAATTAACTATATCATATATATCATTAGATTAACAATATCTTCCATATAATTATTTACCGTTTACGGTCGACTGATTTACGACTCCCTCTAAAACCTGACCGTTGTATGATATCCACTTATTGACTATTAAAATTAAGTTACTAAATAAAATTAACTGATTCCTGTTAACCGAATGTTTTATTTATGCTTGCTTGATTGGTGTACGATTCCCTCTCAGTCATCACATTTCTTAGTTTCCCATAATTTTGTAATAAATCATATTTAAAAATGTAGAATGTATTTAGGTTCAAATCTTCCATAAATATGTTCATAAATGTATGTTTTACATGGAAGGTACTTGAAGGAAACAGTTCGCAGTGTCAGTTAAAATGTAGAAATAATTCCATTTAGGTAGGAAACCTAATATTTAAATTGCACACTGAACGCTCATTGCTTATTATATTAAAATATTTTATCAAATAAGACAGAGTAAACCAAATATAACTTCAAACGCAACTATCGCCATCTTCACAGTTAATAGCTTACGAGGTCGCACCCGGAACTAATTCCGGTATTTATAAAGTGAATTATATAAATAGCTAAATAATTCATACACATGTTTATAATTATTGTAAATTTCTTGTAAATCTTTCCGAGATCATTATATACGTTTATTGTATAAAATATATGGTGTTAATATCAGTCATGTGGTTAATTCCCGGCTGCTTGTCAAGTGAGGTTGAATTTTATCATTTTGATTATTAAAATAAACTTTTCCCATAAAATTTTTTTAGAAGTCTCATTTTTCAAAACTAAGGTCTCTACACAAAAACTTTTAATAATATTTTGATAAATTTAGAAAAATGTTGACGTGTCAAATGGTTTTCATATTATATTAAATATTTCCTACTTCATATTTTAAATAATGCTCCTAGATATGAACACATTTCATTCCATGAAAATGCAATTATTTTAAACCGTCGACCTGCGCTGTTAGGCTGATGTTCCAAGCGATATAGTGATAACCATTTTTGTTTCTTTATGGTACTGTCAAGAGTTTATTTACCATATTTTGCTTAGTATTACTGAGGATTAATAATTTCCATCTTACCCCTTGAATAGTGACATGCCAACAAAATTTCTCTTAAAGAGGTCTTCTCATCCGATGGATACTAATGATACTGTAGTCCCAAAAAGGTTAGTATATGTAAATATGATATTAAAGAGAGAGAAAATTATGAGAAAAAATGAGAAAATTAGAAAAAATAATGTGATAATCGCCATCTAGTATAAAAAAAAACAAATAATTTGTGATGATTGATTATATAAAAAATAGATATTGCTGTCAATAAATTATTTATCATTACATTAAATAGCAACAGAGTTGCGTAAAAATCTCGATTATATCTAATGTGTAAAACTGCAAAATTAAAAATTACATTACAAAAAAAATTACATTACAATTCAACAATTGTTTTTACACGATTCGCGCTTAGTTACGATATTTTTACCATTTTATTATATGTATTGGTAATAGGTATGATCTTTTATAACAATGCAGCCTTTTACACATCACACATTAAAATCAGTAGCAATGAAAACGTTTCAAATATGTTGAACACATCGTGTTTAGAAGATAATCAAAACCGTGTGCTATAATTTGAATAACATTTTATAATTACATTGTGTATGTCTTTTTATTGCTAAATTTTTTGTTATGTTCATGTCCATTTATTGCTATATTTCAACTTAGAAAAATTGTATTATCAATTCAGCCCTATATATTCCATCTAGCTATTGACGTTACGGAGGGCAGTTCAGGTTTCATGTCAGATTTCTGAAGCAGCTTTCTTAACCCTAAGAATAATTAAAAAAGTTGTTATTTCGATGTGAACATCTATATTCGTTGCTTACAATGCTCAAGTGAGCAGCTCTGTTTGAGTCTTACAGCATATTAAAAAAAGTTTTAAGTGAAAATCATGAGGTTTCTGTACCTAAATATATATTTATATATATATATATATATATATATATATATATATATATATATACATGTATTTATATATATATATATATATATATATATATATATATGTATGAATAATTGGTAATAAATGATGCAAATAATGGTTTCGTAGCAGCTCTGAAGAAAAACAGATCTATGAATTTATTTTCTTTAACGACGGTTTTCGACTTTGCGTTCCTTTTCCCATATTGAAATATAACTTTTTTCTCGAAGGGGAATATTTTCAAGTTAAATAATAATTAATAATTTATAGATTTATTGAAAAAACTAAAAATTACAATAATTTACATAAAAACTTACCTAATTTTTATATTAAACGTCAGGAAAAATGAATTTATTATTATATAACTTTAAAGTATTATGTAATTTTAATGTCTGTTATATACATATAAATAAACATAAATTAGAAAATATGTATATTTCCATAAATATACCGTTGCAAGTATATTCAGATACTTTTAAAGAGAAAACTTCTTTTGGCTCACCTTATCCAAAAATGTTTATGGGAAAAGATTTACGATTTCGCGTCAGCCGCTTTCGGTTTATTAGGCAGTAAACTAGTATAGCCAAATGGTCCGATTTCGGATATATTCGACGCTAGTCCGAGTATGACCGAACAAAACGAGTCCAGTTAGTAAGTATATTTTTATTTCGCCACTTTACCCAGTGAATCGTTGGCTTAGCGGTAGAACACTGGATTACTTACAGAACGGGACGGAAGTTTGAGTACAAATCTCGATGGTTCTATGTTTTTCTTCTTCTACGTTATGTTGGAAAGCAATACTTTTTTATTGAATTGAAATAAAAACATTTTGTTCACATAATTGAAAAATTAACTTTATTTTACGTAAATAGTTACGTGTTTTAAGTGCATGCATACCGATATATGGTTTAAGGAAAAACAAAATTGGATTATAAGCGGTCTTTGTTCAAATATCACCGTTCTAGTTTTTTTAAGTTATTTTTTTCTAAAAATATTATTTAATCGAATTACAATGAAACTCCCTCTTTCACGCGCTCGGGGTATACAGAGTACAAAACTCCACGTTTATAATGAAGACAAATATTTTTTTCTTTTGACAAATGTATTCATTTTTTATGTAGTTTATTTTGTATGGAATTGCATATCTCCTATAACTTAATTGGGAGTATTTGTACGTATTAACGTATAATTTTTGTTATAACATTGTTTTGTAACAAATTAGATAAGATATAATCAGTTGAATATTTTGTTCACGGCATCTATACGTAGTTACCATTAACATAAACTTTAATTATTTTAATTTTTTAATTTTCGTATTTAAAACTTTCTATAGAAATAGTACGACTACATTGGTTGCCCAGATTTTAACTTCTATAATGTTACTGGCACTTAAAATTTTTTGTTTTCCCTTTTATGATAACCTGCTGCAAATTCTTGTCAGATTTTGTATTAATTTTTCATGGCTTGATTTACGAATTGTAATAAGTTAAAATATTTGGACAATTGTTAATATCAACCCACTATAGTTTTATTGTCATTACTTGTGTTTATAAAAGTTTAAAAATAACCGCCAAAATGATACTGTATTTTACAACTCTAATTTTTTATTATTTAAATTACTGTTTATTATAGTTCCCAGAATTATATTATATAATTCCTAGAAATATATTATAGTTCCTAGATCAATTGAAAATGTTCGTATGTTAGGGTTTCGTAGCCATATTAGGAATATTTACAGTATTGCCCTGTTCGTATCTCTTTCTGTATGTCACAGTTCGTCCATCCGTCGCAGCTGTTATACAAGCACACAAATAGTGTTTTAAAGCTGATTAATTTGGTATGACCATACATATTCCTGTAGTTAGGTATTCATAAGGTATCGTTAATAGGTATTTTAAAAATATCAGGATATGTCATAAACACTTTTTCGGTGTAGGGATATCTTTATGAAATGTTAAACTTCAAAGCGGTAATTTTTGTTAAGATTACGTGTTCACACCGCCTACCAGCTAAGCTGCTTTTTTAATCTGAACTTATTTGAAGTAAATGTAGCACAGAACGAAATTAAAAAGGAAAGTTTTTACAACTAAGTAGGTTCTACTAGTATCTGAGGAATATTCGAGGACTTAGACAGGACTTAGAGAACTTATGACAAGCAGTTGGGTCTGCAAAAGTTTATAGAAACTCCTTACTTAAATTAAATGCAAAAATGATTTTGTAATTTAAACACCACATTCATTATATCTGTGAAAGGTATGCTAGGTAATATATTCATATACTTGCTTGGTGAGAAATAATATTATTAGAATATGCACAATGTTTTTATGCCTATGAAAATGTAGTAAACGATAAATACATTTACATTGCGAAAAATTAGTATTTTTTAATAATTGTCATAGAAATATTACGTTGTATCCTTAAATGTTTTTAAGTACCTAAATGTGTAAGGGAATTTTATAGTGCCATTTGTAATCGCACTTAACAGATTTTATTGTATTACTATTTAGGGTAGGATTCTATTTTAATAAACTTTGTTGCAGTAAACTCATGATTGCTGGTTATTTGATTTAAATTAACCCGTAATAGTAGGAACAAAACTTTGATGAAATAAGCTTCTTATAATACATAAATCTAAATAAAACTAAAATAATACACCTCCAATAATTAAACATTTCTGTCTCTATAAATCTACCAATAATTATTGCATAACTATTTGTATATTTTTTATATATTTTTTGAAGTAAGATATTTCATAATCCCCAATAGATATTAATGTTATATAATATTACATAACGCCAAAAGCTGCAAAACTGTTGCAGTTTGATTCCTGTACATGTATATACTATGTATATACTTCATTTTCAAGGTTCTACAGAAAGTAAAACTTTTATTTTAATTTAATATTGGTTTTTAATACATTATGAAATTAAGTTAACAATATGTGGAAATTTTGCATTGTTAATATTTAATATGACCATTTCTCAAATAATGAAGAAAATATATTAAAAAGTAAAAATATTTCGTATTGTCAATATCACCATGCTACAAGAGATATAATCCATATTCTAATTTTGAATGTATTTGGCGTTAATTTTGTAGAAATTGATTATTCACAATTGAATGAATCTATGTTATGTAGTATTATTTCTACTTTATTTAAGTTCTTTACCACGACCTAGATTTCGTTGTACTACAACATCTTCAGGTGGGCTATTAATAAATAGCCCAATGGCAAAATACCCCACCTGAAGATGTTGTAATACAACGAAACCTAGGTCGTGGTAAAGAACTCAAAGAAAGTAGAATAATACTACATCACGTAGTTTCATTTAATTGTGTATATTATAATTACTATTAATATAAAATAGCGACGACTTTAAAGACCAAATTGGTAATTACCGAAAACAAGTTCTGACAATAGAATAGCATCCTACAAACTAGTGATTAGTTTTGGCAAAATTATTAACGCTGAAGCATCAAATCCTTCAACTGCGCGTCTGTCCGTAACAATCATTATAAATGATAAATGAGTGTAGAATTCGTGTCATTACTTTAAGCAAAGTTAGTAACTCCCAGGTGACGAACCAACCGCCTGCGAGTTTCGTTACAGAAAACTTTCTCGGAATTGTCCCAAAACGCAGAGAATGGAGGGGTTATTATTTAACCCCAATTATTGTTTAGTGTCTGATTAGTACAATGAAATTCTTACGAAAAAGTTAATATTAATGATAAATATATTATCTTATAAATTTTAGAAAAGAACTCTTACCATGTATTGAGCGGCATATCTTAATGAAACCGTTACAAGTTACAAAAAAAAACCACAAAAAGTTAATAGTTATTACAAGTGTATTACTGCCCTTATCTATGTTTTAATAAACATAAAACTTCTTTATCTTTCTTCTCTATATTAATATAATTCATAAAGTTTTGGTTTATGATACCGATTTACGATTTACGTCATGTTCTGTTCACTTTCCTAAAGCTTTACGTTTTAAGCCTTTTTTCTCCAAGGCCACAAATTCTATGATATTTTTTTTCCTATTACAAGGGAGCAAGTACATTTCCTTATCTCTTCACGAATGAAAATTAGTGTACTTGCAAAAAAAATTCTCTGTTTGAATAACACAAAATTATAATCACAATTGTTGAGTTCTTTTCCGAAAAATTACCGTATCCGTTACGCCATGTGTTGGTAATGTTACGTACTTCTGCATCGTTTAACACACCGGCGCGACACCAAAAAATTAACCTATCAAATTATTTTCTGTTTTTTTATATAAAGTTAATTAATGGTTTTTTTAAAGCAATAATTACGAGAAGATTATGGTATAATTTATTTTCCTTTCTACTTGCCCGAACGAAAAGCAAATTAACTCGTGGGAATGGATGTCACCTAGTGCCCTCCAAGCATATTACTCACATATGTAAGTAAGTCTAAATGAGAGGAAATTTGTAAATTATGTATTGAAAAGTCTGTTAATACTTATAATTTGGAAATAATAACAAGCTTCCAATATCGTTTAATATACTTTCACGTCTTCGTATTTTCACGGTAAAAACTTAGATATTTTTTTCATTTTACCAGTTATATAGTGGATTAGAAATCACTACATCTGGAAAGGTGATTTATTTATGGCATATTATATATTAAATTCTGAAGACCGAGAAAAAATTTATTTTCTAATACATTCAAGCTCAGACATTATTTTAAGTTTTGGTCGCCAAATTAAAAATAATATGATTCTATATCGTATCTTCTGTTATATGATTTATGTTTACCTTAATATTTTATCGTCCTTATTTTTTTCTAATTAGTCTTCAATATTTTTTATTAAAATAAATTACAATATTTTTTACACAGATTGTCATTTTAGTAATCTAAGCTCTAACGAAATGATAGGTGCATGATAATTATAATTTTATGTACTTACTTATTATTGGTTGTAGATACGAATAGATAAGTGCAAGTTGTAAGGTTTATCGATAAATAATATAGATTGATATCAATTAGCATGTTTATGGTTCTGTAATGAAATAAGTTAAAACCTCGTCTTGTGCGTTCGTAATGTATGCTGAAATATTTTAACACCCAGTGTAAGATTATTTCCGTAATACGTAAAAAAATGGGTACAGTAGCAAAGTTTCTAGGAGTAGCAGTATTTTGCAAATTCATTTATTTTCGGAAACGATATTATACCGCAAATGTTCTGGTCTAAGTACTCCTATTTTTATTACTTTATACTTTTTATTTTGCATCTTATTTGTTGGTTAATTCAACTTGGTTCTGTTTTTTATTGTTTCCAGGTTCAGTAATCGTACTTAACAAAAAAAGCAGGCGAATTATTCACTTTTTATGATTATGGATAACAAACAAAATATATAGAGTCGAGTGAAATATTTAAAGAAGTCTCGAAATGGTTGTTTGTTTTTTTAACCTATAGGTTCAATGTTTATTTGATCACTGTGAAATGACCTATAAGTTGTTAATCCGTCCACCCGTCAATCAAAATTCTTTCTTCCAAAAAAACGGCTTGAGACATTAAGTCAAAATTAATATTGTATACTGGTTAAATTAATACCCTAAACATATAGCTGCTGTTCACACAACAAAAACGCAGGGTTTTTCAAAAACATATATTTTTTGCTCATACATTAGTCTTACTTATTTGTCATCAAACCAAATATGGTACTTCTGGTCGATTTACAAACTTGAAGGTGAGTATAATGGAGACGTGATAGCACAAGTAAAGGGAAGAATTAAAAATTAATCGTCTCCAAGTTTATTTTTACATTTATGAAAGCTATAAGGTATTTACGTTGTGAAAAATTAATATTTGTAAATATTTTAATTAGAAATAACATCTATATTGTACCAAACAATGGAAGTGCGAGTTCTTCTTATTCTTGACACTTTATTAAATTCCATTTAATTACGAGTAATTGAAAGTAAATAAGGACTTATGTATCTATGGGTGATTTCCTTTCAGTAAATAAGTAGTTTAAATTCATGCATTTTATTAAAAATTAATCAGTTTCAAAAACATTTTCGTGACGTTTATTGTAAAAGATAAAGAGATAAAATAGTTTTTAAGCACCATACTTATTAAAAAAGTGGGGGAATACAGCTTGTGATATACATAATTTGGAAAAATTAATTTTGGAAATTTGAATCATTTAACAGATGTTAACTAAACTGCAGATACTAGTCTAGTTGAACGTGAGATATGATTGATATAAACTACGTATAGCAAATTATATATAGTTAATTAATATGCTACTGCTATCAGCAGTAACGTTATAGTTAACACTTCACATAGCATATCCTAATAGGCACAAAGGCTTGGAGAGATGAAGGGGTGACGAGAATTCACGTTTGATTGCAACATGGCACTTGTGGACGCAGTTTGTCTCCAATTTGGTAGAACATTATAATTAAACACTGCGATTAAATTAATTTCCTTTATATTTACCCAATTTGTGTCACAATGATTTTTAAATAATAAGTCTTTTATGACGTTTTTTACTCGTTTTCATTAATTTAAGTTTTTTTTTCCAAATTTTGATACAATTTCTTTTAAAGCCAAAAAAACTTGGTATAAAATTTAATAAAGTTAGAAATAAATGTCTATAAATAAATAGTTGCTTGGTAGAAAAATGTTGAGAAAAAGTTCAGATAATTTTTTTCACCTTAATGTTACGTCCCAAGAAAAGTGGCTTAATAAAAGAAATTAAGATGTTTATGTATACTTTTAGGTCTGAGTAGAAGCACAAATAACTAATATATTCCGACAAAGGCGCTTCATTTAAAAGATGGCCAAATTTTGTGATCCTTTTGATGTAAAAGTTAGTGAAAACTTACAAGACTTCAAATCTATTACATTCTTATTAACTCCGACACTTTTAAGCAATACTCTGTGCAAGATTATATTATTTGATAAAATAGCGTATAGTTTATAACATGTAGTTTGGCAGATAAAAACCAGTAGAATTTAAAATTCGGGAAAAAATATTAGATATGCATTAAATTTGTAACTATAACTGGTTCTTGTAGTGATAATTGTATTTTTTAAAATATACATTTCTGTTATATGTAGTTAGTACATTAATCCAGTAAATCTTGGTGGCCAAATGAAATAAGATAGATTATTTATAATTTTGACATGTTTTTGTCAAAGAAGTTTTCCATGTCTTCCTAATTACCTAGTAACGTCATTATTTAACAATTAAATAAAATTGCGTGATGATCATAATGTTCTGTGTGGTGGTTTCGTTTCGAAAATTTTAAGTCTCTAGAGTAAAGAAAAATAAGATGAAAAATTTTAAAATTTAAAAGTTATTAATATATTATAAAATATCATATAAAAAAACTATGTCTAACATAATTAATACATTAAGTATATGTTTGGTTTATTTTTAGATCAGTCGTACCGAAAATATCAATAGAACCGAATGAGGATATTTTTTCACCGAGACTCGACAGCAGATAATGAGGCACCTGAAATATATAAAATTTACTAAACAATATGAAGAAGAATATCAATATCGAGATTAATATTGGTCAGGGGAGTACTTGTGAAATTAAAATGTAATTAAAAATGACATAATTGTCTACTTATTAGTATACGATAATTATTTATTTTTTTAATTCGGTTAAACGTAAATAAATATTCAAAACTACATCAACATTTCGTTATAAGGCAGTTCCCTAAAATTTTCCATGATTAAAAAAAAGGTGTTGAAAAACCTTTTTAACCCTTTTTCAATGGTATTTACTTTTAAAATATATTTTATTTTCCTTATCTGTGTAACATGTTTGCAGTAATTACTTTAAAGACAGATATTTTGGTTCGTTACAGATTGTATATGTAGAATATTGACCAAATAAACCAAAAATTAATCTTGTAGGATCAGAAATTTTTTTCTTGTATCTAATTGATTTTGATAATATTAGCTTAGTCTGTCAATATGTAATTGATTATTGTAAATAGCATTAAAAGTAGGCAAACTTAGATTATGGTATGTTTAAAAATATCAAAATGTTAAGTAAAATGTGTTTAGGATAATGTATATCTACTAGTTCTCCACCAGCCTTATATTATTTTATGTTTACGATAGCGTAAAAGAAATAAATAATACAATATAAATAGGTTCTTTCTATATACAAGGCGCACGAGAAACTCAAAAATTACTTGTATTGAAATGGGTACATACACGCATTTTGGCATCATTTGTTTACGGCAGCTGTTCTGTGTCAACAGGGTTATAGTCGTGTTATAGTCGAAACGATTTGGTTTATAGGAGCCAATATGATTTTATGCGCATTGTGGTAATGGAAAAACACTAGTCAGGACACAAATTAGATCAAATATATATTTTTCGCGTGTAAGTTCAACTCATTAAAGAAATCTTAATTATTTAAGAACAATTTTATATTTTTAATGTTTATATAATGTATCGACACAACGTGGATGGTAAATGACGTCGATAATGGATTCATGTTTTAGAGATGAAAGTAATACGATATGTCTCGTGAAGCCAGAGACAAATTTACTTTTGTGTAGAAAAGGTCAATCGAGACTACGTGCACTAAATATGTCATTGTTTGTAACAAACCAGAGAATATTGCATCAAATTGAGAAGAGTAAAATTATTAATACTACTAACAATAAGTTAACAAGATTTTATATTAAAAAATATGAAACTCCAACGAAAGATAACTTTCAGCCTTTCACCACATACGAATAACTAATAAATTTTCTAGGATGTAAAGTTTTGATATAAACTGTTGCTAATAATATGTATTACTTAAAATAGTTGTTTTATGGTATTTTTAAGGCTTTTATTATTTCATCTAGTGAATGACTGAAGTATTTCATGATTTAATATGTTTAATATGTCTATTATATCTAGCTGTACATAATTACAATTCATCTAATCATTTCTGGAATCTAAGAAGCTACAAAAATTTCGACAAGCAATGATTGAAAAGACTTCGTATAAAGCGACATAATAGCATTTGTTTCTTATATGTTGTGGTGAATAAATTGAAAATATATTTACGTGGCAACAAATAATATTAGTATTTAAAACATGATGTAGTGAAAATGGTACATGATTTTTGCACTCGTAACAAATAAACTAGGAAAGATTTCAGGTGGGTTATTAGCAAAAGATTCAATCTTTGCTAATAAAAGCTAGGTCGTGGTAAAGAACTTAAAAAAGTAGAAATAATACTACATCACGTAGTTTCATTTAATTGTGAATAATAAATTTCTACAAAATTAACATCAAATATGTTCAATAAATTTAATAGAAAATTCTATACACCCTAAATGTATACAAAAGTCATATTCTATATACAAAACCCTCATAGTGTAATTTATGTACGTATTTAGAAAGTTTTTCTAACAGATTCTTAGCTATAAGTTTTCGTGGAAAACTTACCTTTCCCACAAATTATTGCGTTTATAGATTATTTCAATGTTGGATATCTAATATTAATTACCTATTTTACCTTTGACTAGAAATCAACAATTTTCACTTTAAATATTTATAATTTATAACGTTAAAAGCTTTTAAATATTTTTAATATGGAATTAATTTTAACTATTAGTACATTAAATCTTTTGTTATAATTAATAAATACTAGTTTAATAATATAATAATAGCAGTGTCGCATCTATTGACTGAATATCGCATCTTCTCAAAAGTCTTTATGTAGGTACGTGTATTTTAGTGTAACACGTGAGGAACACATGACAAATTTTGTATACTTAGACCCTATTTATATTACTTAGTTAATGGACAACAGAGATTTAAGAATAAAAATGGTTAAAAAAGGTTCCTAATTGTATTATTTTTTGATTTTGTAAAGGTGTTTATTTATAAAGGTTTTATAGATTTAGGTTATGAACACAGAACTCGCATTACGTCGTGTTTGACATTCGCCGTGTAAAGATTCACAACGAGACGGTTGTTCAGAGTTGCTTTCCCAATGCCATAAACTTAGTATTCATATTACACTTTTAAGCTCTCGTATTAGTTTTAAAAAGCTCTTAACATTTTTCGAATTTTTGTCTGCTATCATAATTACCCACGCACACATCCTTTGCCTGCATATTTCTTTAATGTAATTTTTTAAGTTTATAACATATTGCTGTTTAAATTTATGTTAAATACTTTGCATATCCTAAAACATAAATGAAAATTTGTTGATAAACATCTCATTAAAACTCAAAGTCTAATTAAATTCTTCTCTAAATTTTAAACAGAACAAAATTAAATTTATATTAATATTAATATAAATTCAATATTTGTGTATTCCATCTACAGTATAGTTATATCTAATAATGTAATTCAACAATGTTACGCTCGATAAATTATATGGACAAAACATAAAAGTTCCTCTATTTGCAAGCAGTACACTCCAATATGACAAAGTTACACGCTGATAACTGGAATGGAATATTACCTACATGTGGGAATAATAAATACCGTGTTAATCATTAATTTGTTGGCTCAGAATAAGACTCAAAGCACATGCCCTTTACCCATATACTTCATGCAAGAAATGTTATGTATTTAATTTAAGCAATAGAAGAATATTCGATAAACGCAAATACAAAAAAGTGAATTAATCTTTATTTGGACTGAATATATGATACAGACATATAGAATTTCGTCTAAATATACGTATATATTTTTTATTTAATAAGAAAGAAGAGTCCAAAAACCACTAGTAAAATATTTTTGTAAACTAGTTTTTTAATTATAAGAATTGAATTGTAATTAAATGACGTTATAAAGTATTTTAGAACGTGGTGAGTGAAGTGACGATTATCAATTTTTTTTTTCATATATGTATCTACAATTTAAATTCCATTTAATCAATATACCCCTTTCTACTGTACATATTTAGGTATGCTTATTGCAGCTAGAGTCCTAAAGCTAAATATTTAATGGAGCTACAGAAAAATTTAGTTAAAACTGTAAGATTCATGAGTAAAGAGATGGATTCAATTAATAAAAAGAAGAAAATCGTCGCGGATTGCTAAAGCAAGGGTGATCTTTGTGCAACTTTGCTTCGTATTACATTCACGGAAATTTTCATGGAAAAGAGAGTGAAAATATATAAGATACGAAAGACAATGTAAGTGTACACGGAGCAGTTCCAAGTTTTCGTTAATCACTACATTAGAAATATCCTCAGAGTAAATTATCCCGAGAAGAAATCTAATGAATCTTGTTAGAATAGTACATGGAAGTTCCATTGACGATCGAGTAACAAACCGTAAGTAGAAATGAATTGATCACATGTACCGTAGGAATTTTCTCCATATCCTTAAATAGACTTTAAATTGAAACCTTCAAGGAAGAGAAGTGTGATCATTTGAAGCGAATAAACCTTATTGCGAATTGTGTTGGCGATAATTAAAAGTGTCGCCATGACTTGAAATCGAATAAAATCTAATACCCAAGATCGATCTATATTGCTGAGAAACGTGTATGGTCTTTAATGTAAACAGAAAATTAGTACAATTTAAATTGGGGGAAGAGTTCAAATTTGTCGCAAATTTCATTGACCAAATTTAATTATAAATCGACAGAATGGAGAGGAAAAACGAAACACAAAATTTGCTTTTTTCCAAACAAATATTCACAATTAAAATATTCACAATAGATAAAGTGAAGAGTTTTTTAAAGATATAAAAGCTTTGATTTTCGGAAAAAAATTAAATTATGTCTAAAACATTTTTGATTCAAATTCTATTTGAACGATAGAACATTTTATTGTTTATGCTAATTATTAATTATAAACTAACATATATAAAGGAATTGGATAGAATGTGGAAAGTTAGACCTATTATTGATAGGTAATGATAGCAGCTGTAATGAAATTCCCTAGAGAAATTGATGTTAGCAATGTTCAATGATCAAATGATAAAATTTGCTGGCCATGTAGACTTTCGACAGTTTGCTCCTCGAAAGCCAAATACAACTGTTTGAAAAAAATATGATTTATCTTTAAAAATTGATTAATCCTTAATTTTGAAATTTACTAAATTCTCAGGCCAATTCGACTTGCTTCAGAAGTAAATTACCCTTTAAAATATAATAATCGATAAGGATGCGCTTGGTGAATCAGATGATGATCAGAAACCACCTCAAGAAAAAAAGCCAAGAACTTAGAAACTGCTTAAATATATCGCTATCTTAAATGTACTGTGTAAATAAATGTGTTATCTCTGTGGTATGATAGCTATCTGTGTCTTAAAAATCAAAATTGTTTTTAAAAGTTTCATAGTTAATAAAAAATTTGTGAAAATGTTGTTTATTTTAAAAACTTTCTTAAGTCATAAAACTGTAAGTTTTTTGTAAAATAAAAATGTTTAATTGAAATTTATGCTAAATTCATTAATTACTATTTTATAGGTAATTTTAACGTCATTGGTAATTTTATGATTCTTCATTTCTCTTCAATAAACATTATTTTTAATTCCAGATCTTTTAATTTTTTTAAATTTTGTATATTATAAAGACTAAAGTGTACATAAGTGCATAAATTATAATTACTTATGAAAAATTAATTATAAAAAGTGAAATTTAAGCTTTAATGACATCTCTGAAACACCAAAGATCGTTTCGCAAAAATAATTGCAAAATGGGCTCTTGGACCGAAAAGGATATGCGATGTTCATGTTTAATTACTGAAAATTTTACTTTATAGTTCAGTTTCTGAAATTTTGATATGGTTAAATAATACCTATACATCAGGGATATAATGATCTATATGTTTTGATAGCAGTTAATTACTTTCGCTTATAATTTACATTTTTTGTTCAAATTTCTATACCGGAAACATAATAATATTAACAAATAAAAACATGTTCTTTAAATAACGAACATCGTTTCTTTTTTAATGTGATAAATCGCTGTTTGCGATAATTCACAACATTTCATCCGTTAATACTCGTTACTAACAACTTTGGCAATGTACTATGCGGGCTTCCGGGTACGGAAATTAAATTATGGGTTCACTTTGTAAATGCAATAATTAGTTCGGAGGGCGACTTCGTGAGCAATCGGCAAGGGCGGTAGTTTCGTTTGAAGTTGTAAATTGTTTAGGTTGTATAATTTTGTAATAGATTTCGAGATCAAAAGCTCAGACCTTGATGTGGGATTATTAAGCGTACTACTCAAGTTAAATACTTTATGAATTTTTCCTTAATTTTTATTTATGATTTAAGTTTTTTTTTTCAAGTAGAAATATTGCTATTATTTTAATAATATTAAATAGTAAAATAAACACCTGCTATAATAGGTTACCAAATGAATTAAAAAGATCTTTAATAGATTAAAAGTTATAATTATAAATGTGTACTAACTAAGATTATATATGGCAAGGGTGCATTGATCGATGAATGCCAGCTACTCCATAACTTCATAATTTCTCAACAATTCTGCAAGAAATCAGGCACACAAATAGATTATAGCCTAAACTCATATATATATATATATATATATATATATATATATATATATATATATTACTCTGGAATCTGAAATAGCTCCTGATTTTATGATGCACATTAAACCCCTATTATTTGACTTTAATATATAGGGTGACTTCTGTGGAAATACACAATTCTCTCCCTTATTCAACTCATCCACTATGTTACTATTGAACGCGAACGAATTTGGGAAAAAAATTGGAACAGAAATAAGTTCTAACATACACAGCCTAAGTTGGATAGATTAAGTGTCGAAAGCATTCTAATTATTTAGAGTAGCTTAAGATGAAATTACTATTTTGTATATTTTTCTAAATCAGAAGACTAATGGGTCATTAACAAAATTTTAAGCTAAAAATAATAAATACCTTAAGATATTTACGCTTGTTCTATATGATGAAGTAAACGACGAAAGGTTGGAAACGTCGATATCGACAGAAATAAGAGTATTTTAGTAATTTATAATTTGTGAAATTTTGTTAATATTATAAGAAGCAATTCTAGTTATAAATTGAAACAATATATTTGCAGTCACTTAATACGACACAAAATAGTTTTACAAACGGCACCTATAAGAACTTTTGTTTACACGTTGATAAAATATGGCAGGAAGATATATGTCATTTCTTTTAATTGTTTATGGTACGAACCATTTTCAATCCGATTTAATATAATTGAAAGACAGACTTTTGTATTTTATTCATGAATGATGCCATAAAATGAATTATATAACGAAATAAGTAGTAAGAGTCACCTGTATTAAGTTGTCATGTAAGTCAGTTTTTACTGAGATAGAAGAAAAGTGCATACGTAAAGCGCTACAGAAGAAAAGAGCTTACGTCGAGACGATTTTCATATTTTTTTCTTATTTTTCAATAGTTTTGTTTTGTTTCAGATATAATGTTTTAGTAGTTAGCAATTAAGTTAATGCTGAGACATTTATTTTGTAAACCAAGTGAATATACACACCCGAATTATTATAAATCAAATGAAAATCGACACATTAACTTAAAAAAAATGTCCTTTTGTGGTTTAAATTCCCACTGGAGTAGGTGGACATTAATAATAAAGTTCTGTAACTTATAATTTATAGGATTTCAATCTCGATATATATTTTTAATTTATAACTGTAATTTAATTAATTAATAATAAAAATCTGCACAGTGTAACATTTTGGCTGTTATCTGTTATCGCTAAAAAGTTTTAGCATAAATTACACTTTAAAATTATGCTTTATATGTGTTTTGTGTTTCTATTACTTCTATTTACCATTTTAATTTCTCACCCAGTTTGAGAAAAATTAAGATTTCAATTGTAAAGTGTAAAAAAATCTAATTTACTTGTATTTGACCTGAATTTTCAAATCGATTTATTTTGGTCAAATGGGGTAAAACATTTCAAGAGGTGTTTTTGGTTGTCTTGTTTTAATTATGGAAGTAATTAGTGGTGTTAATTATAATAAAAAATATCGTATGTCTGTAACTAAACTGTGTCAAATACAATTGCCAATAGTGGAAAGTGGAAGTACCAAAGCAACGCCAAAATAACATTTTGAAAATTAAACGAAATTTTCAGAAAAAAAAAATCGGCGAACTTATAATAAAGAAAAAAATTAAAAACAAAGAATTTTTGCGTATATTATCGAACAGGATGTCCTTCGATAGGTCTTTAAAATAATTATAAGGTTCCTTCAACCATTTTTTCATAAACATGACAAAATACCCAAGCTACCATAATAAATATGCAATGGTAAAAATACAATGTTCTATGTGCAATACATTGTTGTATGTGCGCCCGGTTTCCAACTATGTATATGAAAATAATTGGTAGCTATTTTCGTAGGGTAAACTAGAAACGAAACCATAAAAAAGTAAAACACGATCTAGGCGAGTGAAACTGAAAACTAAAAAAACAAGTTAGGTAATCCTAAATTTACAAGGTTACAATGTTTTTATATTTATTCTACTAGAAAAAATATTGACATTTCAACACAACTCCGCCTACTGCTTCACAATTTAGTAACACGATTATATTTAAGTGAAATTATGATTACCTGACATGTTTATCTACTTTTCAGTTTTTTCCGATGTCGTCGAGTTAATGAATTTAATGAATTTTTTTGTAAATAAAAGTGCCATTCAAAATTACATTTTTCCAACAGTATATAAACCTGCGTTTTCATTTTTTTTATATGCTACTGTATTTTTAATTAACTTGTAATTAATTCGTAGTAAATTATTGTATTTTTGCGTAAATTTTTGTGATTTTAATTTATGTAATTAATTCGTAGTAAATTGAAACAGTGGAGACTTTCAATTGTTGATAAAATACTATTTTTAATTGAAAATAAAGAAAAAACTACATGAATTGAACAAAAACTTTCAATCAACTAATAAATAATTTCCTATTTTCTTTATACGCATATTAATGGTTTTAATTTTCTTTAAGCTAAGGTTTTTCTCAAAATCATTTATATTACCTTGGTTAACATGATTTAGTACCAATACACACTAAATCTTGATACGAAAAAATTTAATTGATAATGGTTAAACTTACCAAATTATCTATTTATTGAACACCAATTTATAAAAACCATATACGATTTTATACCAAAAAATTCTAATTTAAAGTCACGTAAGATGAGATAAAATATAATACTTTTGTTAAAGAACCCGATTATTGGCGTCGCCGAATTTTATGAGATGTTTGAAAATTAATAACGGGTAATGAAAGTAGATACAATGACAAAAAGTCTGCAAGTATCGAGCCATTATGAGGACGATTGAGGATAAAAAAAGTGAAGTAATCCATTCATCCGAGCGAATATTCAATTAAATTATTTACAAACCTTGATTTTTCCCACCGTAAATATATTGCCTGCTATATCTTTTACAGGCGTAAAGATTAATGTATGTATTCATCATAATAAGCTCTTTCAAATTATATTTAAAATAACAAAAAAAAATTAAACATTTTTACCCCCTATTCCATTCTTCTATTTAAGAAGTTAGCTAGTGTAAGATAAGTGGTTTAATGAGATGCATTACGATGCCAAATTCCAAGTTTTGACATGGTATGGTGTTTTGGGAAAATCCGCTGTAAATATAGATAAATATAAATATATTGTCTACTATATTTTTCGTCAAAACATCGTGTGTATTTGAAAACTTATGACATCTACAAACGTTGCTCCAGTTTTCCCGCACCCTTTTTGTCGATTTCTGAAAACCTCTATTCTTTCATAATTTTGGATTGAGTAGTTTCGGAAAAAGGAGGGTTAGTGGGAACATATTTTTTTCACGTTCTTTAGTATATTTCTCACGATTTAATATTTAAAATTATGGGAAAAATATTTATAAGACCTTTGCAACTAGGCTTTTCAAATGATACCTCATACGATGATACGATGGAAATTTGAAAAAAATCGAGTTACTTAATGGCCACCTTAAAATTTCCAAATGGATATTTGAGTTTAGCTGCTTATATTTGTGCGGGTTTATATATTTTATTATAGTGATTATATTAGAGTCAATTTATCGTTTCCACGTTAAGGGGTTTCTGAGAAAAATGGCTTTTAAAGACAGGCTGACATGTGAGTGAACATTTAAGGATTCCGATTTTCCTCTGTGTTACGGGACCCTAAAAACAAAATTGTTACATGCCTCGTGAAATAAAGTAAACCTGTATTTATCTAGTGCATGTATGAATCATATTTGATAATTATATGAATCATAATTGATTTTACATAATTTATATTATCGCTTTAAATCTACAATTTATTTAATATTGAAAAAATCCCGAAGAATTAGATATTGTCTTAACAAAGCTAACCAAGGTATGAATTTAAGAGACATGGCTCTTCGTAACGTTAATGGTTATTTTAATTACTCTCCTTACGATTTCATTTTAATATATTATATTATTTATATTTGGTTACAAGTTCTATTTAGATAAGCTATACCATTTATGTTTTAGCGTAATTTTGTTTGCGTCTGTATTGCTTTACATAACTGTTAAGACCTCCATAAAAATGTACATTTTACGAGATTGGAGCGCAGTGCTAATTTACATTATTTAGCTATTAAACATTAGCATAAACATTAGACAAAAGTAATGTTACATGCTGATCTTTTTTACGGAATACGAGATAGACAAAAAATTCTTTAATAAGTTAATGCAAATATCTTCATCTTTTTTAGAAGAGAATAGTCGCCTTATTGAGTTAGCGGTTTTGTCGCGTCTTGATTTTAGTTGGATATAAAAATGTTAATATATTAATGATTACCGAGAGCTATTTTCTTCAACGCCGAACAACAATTTATTTATCTCAGTATATGGCTACTGTGTTGGAAAAATATCGTGATATTGAAATAAACACTAGATTGATCATATGCTATCCATCCACGTTTAAATATAATCTCAAATTTTCAAAAATAAGTATATTTTAAACCAGACTTTTTAAGTAATTCCTAACTGCTTTTATTTTAACATTGATAACTTAAAAAATTAGCGCGGTTTAAAAAAGTGAAATAGGCACTTCAGGTTTACTTTTACGATCAAATCATTAAATTGAAAAATGCAATTTCACATATATTTTCATTTCGTAATATCTAAATACATGGCAATGTATCCATATAGCCAAGTCAAAGGAAATAAACGGGCCAGCACACGCTCCGTCTTTTTTCAAATCAATTTTCGGTCAATATGGCTTCTTTCTTCATCTAGAAATTTAATGATTAAAATATTATTACTAACTATTATACTATAGTCCTCATGGCTTTTCACAAAATTCAAACTTTAAGGTGAAAACTCAAATGTATGGAATATTTTGATACTGAACGACTCCCCCACAAATAAAAATTTACAGGTTAAATCCCGTTGGCTTGAAATCTTAATATGTTGCAAAAAATAAATCTTAGCACACGAATCAGAGAAAAAATCTGGCAATTTGAACTTGAATTTTAAAATCTGGCTTAAAATCATGTATTCACTAACATCGTGGTGATTTTCATTTTGTATCTTTAGATTTATGACATTTCTGAAAATTTGTCCTTGAGTTTTTTTCGAGTACTTAACTTGCTCTCTCTAAAATTAACATATAAATATTTTAGTTTTAGTTATTATGGATTAATATGTTTTATTACTATGTCAAATTTCATGTTTCTCAGTCAAACGTTTTCCGAGAAAATCCGTTTTGATGTATAGATACGTGAGTGATATTGGTTTTATTTTTAGACACTGAACCTTAAAAATCACAATTAAGTACCTACTTTATAAGCAACCATTACGTCCTATCGCCAGTTACTTTCTAGCTATAAGTATTGACGGTCCCTGCCAAATTGAACAGAACTCTCGTAACGACGGAAGTAATTCTATATATTGTATTTTAACACTCCATTTATTTTTGGAGTGTAAAAATTAATATTAAAAAAAAATCTTGAACTTTAAGAAGTTCACAATTAATATTTAAAAATTTACTTTGTAAAAGTTAAGTGCAAGAAGTATAGGAGGAAAAAACATTTACGTAGCGCATGTGCCAAGATGATGTGATGTACCGCACCTCACAAATCTTTCCGTCTGTCCTCGTGACCGTCTGTTAGAATAATTTCTCTCTCTCTCCTTTTTTTAGTCATCAAGTTTATTTTCGAAACCCTGAAATTTTATGTAGTGATAAAGTAGTGGTATATTAGTAGGGCTGCGCAGTTGATACTTAAAGATATCCATATCCAAATTGAATAGGAGGCAAAATAAAATACTCGATAAAATATAGGAAAATGTTGGCTTGGTTTCACTTAAGATCTCATGATTATTTAAGGCCAAAAGGTCACAAAAGATAAGGATTTTTTTAAAGCAACTTTACTTTAAGTGTTTCAATATTGCCACACTTAGGAATTGTTTAAAATTTTAAGAAGGTTATATAAATATGGCGGACAGTAATAGTAAATATGGCGGACTTATTGCTACATGAGCAATCTCTTCCAATCAACTATAACAATTTCTTTTGAAATTTAGTTGGTAGAATGTAAGAGATTTTACAATGAAAATTCTTCATAGCACATTAGACAAAAAAATACAAAAGTAAATTAAAAAAGAAAACAAAATATTGACATGATTTGGGATGGGAAAGACAGGAAAGGGCAAGGACACAAAGGAAAAGGTTTCAGGAGATGCAGGATTTTTTCACTCGATCTTTGAAAATATTTAGAGACGTGGTTTTCCTGATGTCAGGATCCAGGTGTATTACAAACAGAAGTAAAATTTAAAAAAAAGGTTGCCGAGAAATTATTCATTTCAATTTTACAAAAATAAATGTTTCACCAAAAAATTTAATTTAGAAAGGAACTAAGTCACATGCGATACTAGTTGGCTTCAGCGTTAATAGGATCTAGATATTTACAGATGCCAGACAAATTTGTCTCAAAGTATAAAAAAAATATTAAATATTTAAGCATTTAATTGATTGGTTTTTCATACTACTAATTTAAAATTAATAAAATGTAATTTTTTTCGTAACTACTCACATATCCATAATTTTTCTATTTTTCACAGTTAAGTTAATTATCTATACTTTTTCTATTATAGCATAGTTAGTTATTATTTTCTAGCATAGGTATTTAAATATTTATACTTTTTTCTATTTTTCATAGCTAAGTTTTAATATTTATATCATTGGTATTTCAAAGCATTTTAGTGCTGAAAATATGCTGGAATATCATGATTGCTATATTAATCGTGCACCGTTGGAACTATTTTTTGTTATACTGGTATACAAGTTAAATAGTTATTTACCTAATTTATAACTCCTCGAGAGTGTCATTTTTATGTGCTGCCATAATAATAGCCCTGCTATTTTTATAGTAGTCCAAGTTCACGGACGTATCAAAGTCTTTTACCTTTCAATACATAAAAACAATACTTTCAAGGTTGCTAAAACGTTGATAGGTAACTATGTAAAGCTGAAAATCTTCCCTCTAAAATAAAGTAATACCGCTTTAACAAGAGTATTAAAATGTACATGATTTATGTAATTAATCATTGAAATACGCTTGGGATTAAAGCTTGTTTACATTCGTCTTATATTTTATGAATAGTTTAAGAAAATTAATGACGAGATAAGATCAAACAAGAGATCATGAAAATAATAGTTAATTGACGAATAGGATTAAAAGTAAACGCGTAAACAAGTAAAAAAACTTTAATAAACGCGTATCACGTTTTAGGGAAAATCCCTTTCATCAAATTTATGAAGATCGTGTTTATGGAAAATTATACATTCATTTGAAAGCTTAGTTTTTCATTTTAAGCAATGGCAAATATTTCACATGTAGGGTTGTGGAAATTTCACAAATTTTGCATTTATTCTGTACGTTTATTCGCATATAGTTTTTTATTACTCAAACTGATAAAGTTTTAAAAGTTTTGCAAGACAAAAATATTGTCCTCGGTCGCGACCAAAATAAACGGACGTGGCCCAAAAATGTACCATCTTTCGAGTAACAAATTGAAACATCTTATTTTGTTATTAACTTTCTCAAGCGCGAGGATGAAGGTATGTATAAGGAATATGCATGTCATTTTTTTATATTTTTTGTTCACTGTTCACATCTTTATAATATGTAAATGCTTCAATTAAATTAAAAAAAATTATTAGGTGGAAAACATCCCTTAACCAAGTGCGGATCGGCGTGAACAATCCGATGAAATTGCCATGAAAACTAGAATCTAAGGGGATCTGACCTCATCGCTATTGTTCAACATTGTGGTGAAAGCTATTATGCGCAAAGTTTTTAGGAACAGGCCCGGCATCCAGTTTAGTACCAGATGTATCTCGTAGAACATTACACCGGAGTAATTACACCGGAGTCACTGGTTGTCTAAAACTAACACGTATTCTCTGTTTCTATAAGGAAAAATATTGTTCAAAGTTTTGTTTTTCTTATACTGGATTAGGTGACATATTTAGTAACTTAATGTATATCTACTAGCAAATTCTACAAATTCCATACAATTTGTTAAGATGCACGTTCACATTTCTGTTCCCATATTCCGGAGCAATGATGCACGTTCACATTTCTATTCCATATTCCGTAGTATGAATTTTATAAATTCTTAATTACCATATATATATATATATATATATATATATATATATATATATATATATATATATATATATATATATATATATAAATACCTCTCTTTTTTACAAGGGCGCTAGAGTATGGCTGTATTTTTCTATTTCTATAGTATTTTACGCGAGATCGAGAGAAGCTGCTCATTATCTTATACCATGGTGTGATTTGATTTCTGGAAGTCGATATCAACGTCAGGAATCAACCTGACTTTGAAGTTGATGTCAACGTCAACATCACGGCAACATCGACAGATCAACGTCAACGTCAGGTTGATTCATGATCGACACAAGGATATGTGTCGATCATGAATCAATCTGACTTTGGTGCGTGTAGCAAAATATTTTGTGGATAATAATAGAAGTAATCTAATCAATATATATTTTAATTCTGTAATTTTTCGTTTTATTGTGTTTTTTCAAGTATTTGCCTTCTTATTTTATTTGATATTATAGTTTTATTGTTTTTAATTTTTTTTAATCTTGAAATAAGCACGAAGTGGAACGGTGTTGAAGAATAACATTAAATGTATAGCAATAATTAAAACAGAATAAAATGGGGTCTATTATAGGATTTCATAAATTTGTAGAATACTGGTAAGTAATCGCAAGCCCACTGCTTAGAAATATCGAATATTGATATTATGAAATGTAATCAAGGGTGAGTATGAATTGAAAAAAAAATGTACAACCTTCCGCGGAAAAGTTGTCTATTTTCTGTAAACAGCTCATTAAATGGTTGAACACAAAACTAAGCACTAATTATTAGATATTTCAAGCATGCGATATCAAAATCGATAATGGCTTCGCTCAATAGAGATAACTTAATGTTAGGCTTATTTAGTGCTAACGTTAGGCTTATTTAGTATGTCACTTCATACTCTGCAAACCGGGTAATTCTGATAAATTATGTTCAAACATAAACAGCTTTTTGGGATAATGGCTTTGTCGACCATGTTAACGAAGTTTGCAAAAGTGAAATATCGCTGTAGGATATTGTGTTTATCGGTATTTCGAATATGAAGAATGTGTAATTAAATTTATAAATTTGAGAAATAAAATCAATATCCTGAATTTAATTGATAACGAAAAAATAAGACATTTTTAGTTTTCACGATATGGTTAAATTAGTTTTTTGAGTTATATTTTACCCAGTTTTAGACAGAGATCTCTTCTATAAAAGAACATACCAAATTTTGCGCTATTTTGAGAATTTATGTATGCAAAAGTAACGATAGTAACGAAATAAAATATATGTAATTAAATATATTTTATAACATTGTATAATTTCTAATAAAACTGGATTATATATGCTACGTTGGTCATGTGATTTTACGTGATTTAGAATCAAATTTGATTGTTCCGAGTTGTAACTAGCAATGATTGCAATGATATAGTCAAATATAATATAAAATATCTTAATTATTTTTTGATTTAATAATGAAGTTCTTTATTTAAGCGAGGCATCACTAAGTAAGGTTTTTATTATTCCTCAGGGATTCTTTGTTTCTTCCCGGATAAACACTTTGATACACGTTAGTCTATAATATATTTGAATAGTGTATAAAACTTGGTTCGCTTCATTTCTTAAAAAGCTTTTATATGGTTAGCCTAAGGATAAACAAACAGAAGTACTTCCAAACACAATATTACCAATATTTTAATAGTAGCAATATTTTGAATATATCATCGCTAGTATTAGTACGGTGATGTTGACAACATTTCTATACTAGTTTGAAAAGAATAAATTTTTATCAAATGCTAAATCAATATACCTCCATTATTAAAACTGGACTTTAATATTCTAAATCCTAGTAGAAAGTGATAAGAAAGACATGAAATATTATACATACACCCATGCCCCCACCGCACGCATTGGCACTCGTACCCTCTTATTTAGTTTGTCACATTATTACGAAGCTACCATGTTTTTAACATAATGTATTGTAATTGCACGTATATCTTGAAATGTTTTCGTTGTCGACAACACTGATATTAAAAAAATATACTTTTTATTAATTCATTTACAGGACTAAAAGATGCAGTAGTGGATTCAGCGTGTTGCTCATTAACAAGCGGAGCAAATGTAACATAGTTATTTCGATAATATTATTGCTATTATGAGAAAAATTCTTGAATTATCTGATCATAATATTTTTAGTTTGCACATTTTTTACCCAAAAATTTAAATTTAACCAGTTAATATCGATTTTAATTTGCTATTATATATCCATATAAAACAAGTCATATTTAAATAAGAATATTGTAATCGACACAAGTATGATAGAGATTGATTGTAATAAATGAACGATAACGTTAGTTTCCAATAATTTGACATTTGTAAAATCATAGGAGTATCTGCAAATTTAAAAGAAATTCATATATGAAAGAAAATGTCAATAATACCCATCCAAAAGTTAAGTTTCACCATTTTTGAAAATAATAGTTTTTAAAGAAGACAACGATTATAAAATTGTTTAATTTTTTTAGGATTCTGTACCTTGAAAGAAAAAAATGAAAACTTCATGAATTCATTCACCAGTTGTTCTCCAAAAATGGCTATGAGAATCTTTCTGATTGTCATAGCCTTTTTTTCTTGGAAACTGTTTGAAGAACAAATTGAAAATTTTGATTCACTTATGAAACATATTAACTTGAAAGCATGCTAACAGTTTTATATAAAATATATTGAAATGGAAATTTTTAAGAAAGCAATAGTTTTTTTTGTCTGTAAAATTCAATTAAAATTTGTAAGACGATTACTGGGCTATGCGACACAGCAAGTGAAATTTGTAGTGAATTTTTTTGGAGATAACTGAAGGAAAAATTAAAATGTTAAATTGTTATTCTAATAATCCAGTTTTAGGATGAAACATCAAGTGTGTAAAGAAAAGCACTTATTGGTGTAATTTTATGTAAGGGGTTTCTCTATGGTTAAAATGAAGGAATTTTCCGGCTACATCTTAATAATTGAACCCCTAAATAAATTCGATCTACTTACAATCGACGGGCCATGCTCAACCGGTCTCCATTTTCGTCAACCATGATTACATGTTGAGAGCTTTAGAGAGCGACACATATTTTTAGGCATATGTTCAATGTATTTTAATAGCTTCAAGCGATGTACCATTCAATTCAAAGATATTGTAACTCCTAATTGAAATATAATTTTTATAATAAGCAAATTCCAGGGATAAATTCTTAGATAGTCCGAATTAGTTTCATTAAGAGTGTTTTTTTCGTAAGCACTAAGAACAACATTAGTGGGAATTCCAAAAAAATCAATATATTTTGTTCATACAAAATAATAAAATTATAATTATCAGGAATAAAGGAGTTCTTTCTGATTACCGACGCAATATATAAAACAATCAAAAAGTTTCAACATGGATGTATATGTAAACCTAAAGAAATATAATAAAAGAAAAGAAAGGAAAAAATACATAAAAGCAAAGGAAATAAAAGTAAATCCATTAATTTATTCCCGGTATCCCCGTGAATAAAATGGCGGGTGAAAGTTAATAATATAGAAAATATTTGTAAATAGCCATAATAATAGCTTTTCCTGTTTGAACATAATCGTAGCTGTCTAGCATAGTACCAATGAAATGTAAGAAAATCTGATTAATGCTTCTAAAAGGATGGTCAATTATTAGTATTTTCAGTTAAAAATAATAACGCGGAAGGGAAAACATCCAGTATTTCCAGTTTATGCAAATTAGAATAAAATTTTCACATAATTCCTCTCCACCAATATTATTCCGTAAATAAATAGCAAGGCAAGCAAACATTGTATGATATCCATTCCGATGATGCTAATTTACTTTTCATCCGGGCTCAAATATTTGGTCCGTCCTTTAATTCAAAAAAACACAAATAGCGACGAAAACAAATTGTGCCGTAATCCCCGCATAACTGCTGGGTTTAAATGTCCTTTAATTAACGCAATGTTAAAAAATGGACACAAAAATTCGACGTATATTTTTTTTGGGCAATGGTGTATTTAATTATGTATTTTTATCATATCGGCTTGTGGCGTGACTTTTAATGAAAAGCAAGTCCAATGATTAAATAGGATTGTATGTGATATGGTTTGTGAAGATTATTTATAAATTTATTTCGAATGTCGTAAATGTATAGATGATTAACTATTTAAGTAATTTTAGTCAATTATGATCATCATGAGAAATCAAGGTAAAAGTGTAATTAAAATAATAAGTGATATTTGAGTTTTAAAAGAGTTCACGTTAAGAGAATTTATGACATATAAAATGAAACCTTAAAATATACGACGTAATCTTTTAATTTGATTGGTTTAAAGGTAAATGTGAGTAATATAAGATACTCTGTTCCAAAAATTTGCTGATTTCAGTTACTACGAGCGTGAACGTTTTTCACTCGAATTCGGTTTGTTTGTTGTTTTTCACTCATGGACAAGTAAAGATGAGCCAATTTCACTTTGATGTCGTGCTTATCCTTAATTGGGATGATATTCGACTGAAATAATATAAATAGATTAATGTCAGACTTAGTTTTATGTAAACGTTACTAACAATAGTATAAAATATTGAAAACTTTAATGTAGCTTTAGTTAGCTTTTGTCGCTTCGAAAGGAATGTTTCAGGTCAAGTAATTTATATTCAGTATAAGTTTAATTGTGTAAGACATTTGTGATTGGGTGCATATATTATAGATTTTTAATAAGCAATAAAGTAAAATATTTTTAATAAAGTTAAATATTTTCTGTTGTGCATTTCGAAGTATTTATTAGTAACACACATATTGAGATATAATTAATTTATACGCCTGCGTGGAATATTGGAAATACAAATTAACAAATATTTTATTATTTAGATTGTCATTTAATTAAAAATTAACAACCGATCGAAATCAAGACAAACTTGCAATAAACTTAGTGTCCTTACCATATTGTAAATATTGTACTTACGCGATGAGCGCGCAATCTTTCCTTCTATAGTGTTTCCGCAAATTGTATTATTTGAACATTATATTTAATAAATTGTTAAATAATGAAAACATAAAACCATTCTTGACATTTTTATATACGTTTTTAAATTATTATAAACTTATATTCTTCTCTGCTATTAATACTTTATATTTTATGTATATGGTTCAAGTTGTAAAATTGAATCGTTCATAACAAAAAAATATCTCAAGTAATGCTTAACTATGTTTGTGAATTTTTGTTCTATGTAAACGTCACTGGGTTTGTGATTTTTTCTACTTCATTACTTTTATCAGACTGGTAGCTTTCGAGATTGTCACGATGTTAGTAAGTTTTTTGGAAAAAATTACGGCTTCTCTATTAGATTTTGAATATTTCGTACATATTTATTTACCAGTAACCACTCATTTTTCGCTGATTTTTCCGAAAACTGCTTTTGCATAAAACTAATTTCGATTCTTAAGTCCGAGTAGCAATTTTAGATGTAATAAAAACTGCTTAAAGTCTTGTTTCATTATCTGCTACAATATGACTGGTAAACAAGTTGAATTGAGATTCAAACAGCTAAAAATAATATGATATTGCTATTTATGAAACACTTCTTTAAACAAAATCATTTTCTTAATTTTTCTTCGAAATATAATAGCATTAATACAAAACAATAAGTATTTCATTTGTCCTATTGCGGGCTGGAAATGTTCGTAATTTATAATAACACGCACATCCGGTTGGAATGGTTTTCTCTCTTAGCTTAAGTTTAATGTATTTCAAATTTAAAATATCTTTTTTAATATCACTTATATGCAAAGGATAGTTGTATCATATTCACTTTGAAATTTTATTAAAACGTGGTAAAAAGTTTTGCGGTCAAGTCAAAGACTCAATGGGGGTAATATTTTTGGATAATATACGATAGAATATGTTCAATTTAAAATGTTTATGGTAGTAATTATGTTTGGGTTACTATCATTTAGAGTGTGTAAGTGTAAAAAATGTATAATTAGTTGGTTACTAAATGTTGGTTACTGATGTGTTTTAATAAAATTTTAAAAAGGAAGTCACAGCTTGACTCCTCTATCGTTAATTCGAAATTAAATTAGCAATTACAACGTTAAATCAAAATTAAATTTGTATTATTTTATTACTAATAACGCCAATATTTTATATCAGTGATACATACACTATATATTGCGTATGTTATCATTGACCATGTGATATTGTTTTGTTAATAAAAAGATAATTTTATGAAATTTTATAGATTATACAATTCTCATTATATATAATTGATAACGAAGTCAATTTACAAAAAAAATAACTCATTGTAAATAAATTATATTTTAAAACTACGTTCAGGTAATTAAAGTATTGGATATCGGAAAAATATGAAGATTCGTAATATAATTTAGTTATAACTGATGAAATTGCCTAAAAATTATGATTGTAAGAGTGCGAAATAAAATTATGTGCATATTCTAAGCACTAGGACATATAGTGGCATGAAATATTTGTAATGATAGATTCAAGAACAAATTACATTTTAAGTAAAATAAATTTTCTTAGTTGCTTTAATAGAAATATACCATATTCAGCTGTAGGATGATGAGAAATAAAAGAGAAAAGTAAACACAGTGTTTCATGTACGATTATCAAAGTAATAACTTTTGAATACGTACAATTAATTTGATTCTACCTAGCTGATGGATCTGGCTAAAATTAACTTAAACATTGGGAAAACTTGGCAAAAAATATGATTAACAACCAATATTCAATTTTACCCACAAAACTAGGGTATACTGTCGTCGAAGTTGAAATAGAACTAACTTTTGATAGTTTCTTTCAGTTATGCAAAGTTAAAGGTTAGTTGAAATAAAAATGTGTACGTGAAAACTATACGTTTCCCATAAAACTTGGTTCATTCATAATTAATTTATTTACCCATATCTCTAGGAAACTTTAAATAAATTTAAACTTATTACAAAAATATAAATTGTGCTCATACAGTCTTATGACTAAATACGAAGCTTATTAATAATAAACACACAAAAAGTTAACAAACACACAAAAATTACTCTTTCAGAGCAATTGCGTAAAAAATGTTTTTTTTTTTAAATTATGTAGTTAACGAATCCCTGCTTTATAATTAAATTTTTTTTTTCATTGAATATCGCAAAGAACCTTATGGAATTACGTATTTAATAATATAGAGACAAACGGTTCATCTTAGAATAGTATCACATGTCGATGAAACGTCGGGGAATCATCCCTCAGCCTTTCAGCTATAAATGCAATCAACTTTCACTTTAGAATGAAATAATTAAAATATAGATTGTGTATATTGGCTCCAGGTTTGTTGACTTTTAATCTTATAGGCCGGGTGTCTATAAAATATTTTGGAGTAGAATTTAGTCTAATAAAGTTTTTTTTCATAATTTTTTTTATTTTAGGTGTCATGTATAAATTCCTTCCTTCAATGAGTACTGCGTACTCTCCTCCGAGAGGGAAGAGGTGAAAATTCACTTTTATGCTGATTTATAGTTTGTTTTCAATTTTACTAAAAAAACAGTTACGTAGAAAAAGAAAGCTTTTAAGAAAGGTTCTCTTTAAGAAAGGGTATACGCATATTTCTTCATGAAATTAATATTTCGTTCGGTTATGGCCTTTTAAATTTTGGAAAAATGCAAAATTTTAAATGGTACAATAATTTTTTTTAATATACTAAATAATTCTACATCAGAATCATATACATTCCAGGACTCATTCACAAATCATAATTAATATTTTTGGAGTCGATTTTTAAATAAATAGAAATAATTCCACATGCTATTTCGAAGAAAAGTTAATTTTTCACCTTTTATTCTTTACAGCGTGGACTCGGTTCTAGTTAGAGTATTAGAAATACTCCAAGTACTAAATACTGCAAATATCAATTTGATGCTTGGTTTAACATAAATTCTATAGATATTTATAATTTACTACAATCGACAGAGTCGGCCGCGCGTCCGATTTGAGAAATTTCGTTAAAATAGTTTATATAATATTGTTATATAATATGTTCCATTGAAACTTACTTTGGAGTTTTAATTAAATTATGGATTAGTCTAACTCGATATACGATTAATATAATATTGCGTTATTAATACATTTAGTATCACTACGTTTACATTAAATACGAATTCTATTATTAACCTAACCTAACCTAACCTAACCATATACGCAAACGTCAGTGGCTGGGTGTCGAAAAAACAGGAGTTTCAGTATCCAAATCTGACATAAGTCCCAAAAATGTGATGCCCAGCTGCTGGTGGAATGTCAAGGGCATTACTAATTGGGATATTTATATATATATATATATATATATATATATATATATATATATATATATATATATATATACGGGTAATATTATCTAATGTATTATTAGCCTTCAATTGATGCTTGAGTGTTACGGTCATACTGTAAAGCGCATTGTTGGCTCTTAGTTCTCAATCTTTCAGTCCACAGTTTGTGTATAATAGTATAAATTAATCAAGTCTCTGTATTGCTGCCTTTTTGTAAAGCATCTACACCCTTCAGGAAGGTTCCTATTAGTTGGTAGTGTTAAATTATAGACATCGAGCTTTTTATACGATATCGATTGCGTTCGTGTGGAATTCGGTACAAGAAAAGTTATTATGAATTTTTTTGTGTTTTTTTATTTTTTTTTCTCTTAGTATTTTATGGGCATCAAACTTACAAAAAACGCTAATAGATAGCTTTGGCAGTATCACATCGTAACATATCTTTGAACATAAAGTTTACTATAATCGGTAATAGATGGCATTGACAGTACCAACATCGCTATATTCACCAAGTCAAGGTGTTTTTATATCTGTAATATCTAAATAAATCTTATTCTATATGCTGCTCGAGTTGAGGATACAAACTATTACCATACCAAATTTCAACAACATCTGTGTAGTAGATTTTGCGTGATTAAAGAAAAACTTAACACACAGATAAACAGACCAACAACAATTCTAAATACCAATGTTCTGGCTTTCACTATCATCCTATATAACAAATAAATTACTCTTAAAATATTTTCCATGTACGGAATTCACCCTGGTACAATTTTAAGTAAAAAATGCGTAAGTAATGACAAGAGTCAGGAGGTAAATATGTAATGCTACTGTTATACATTTTATATACTTAATTATGAATCTAAGTGATTTATTATTTCTATATATCTAAGACAAATGAAAATGATAAATAATTGTACAATAAAACGCTTTTTATAAATACGTTCGTTTATGGGAATTTTCATTGAATTTTCTTATTCCAAATCTCGTGATTGAAACTCTGACCACTATATTATCTAATTACAGTATTGCCTAATTTTAATTTCTTCTTTTTTGTTACACAAAAAAATAATTACTACACGCTAATCGATACCTGTAGTTATTTGACTTTTATCTACGAAGTTATAAGTTTTTGTAATTTTAAAATAAAATGGTAGTGTATTATAAAATTACCGGTACAAAAATTTATAACTTCCGTATTATTGGTTAGGTTAGGTTATATTGATTCAAAATTAGATTTCCATTTAATCTAATTTTTTATCAGCAACATAAATTGATTATCAAGAAAGTGGTAAAAGAACACAAAGGTATTATCTCATACACTGAATTATCAAAATCAAAATTCTTAAATGTTCAAGTTTTTTAATGAAGACATTTTTTTTTTATTCCACAAAATATTAGCAATATTTATTTAAAACCTTTTTTTATATTCTTGACATAAAAAAGCTTTCGCTATAAAATTATCAGCCTTGCAATTTGGATCTTTATCGAAGTGTATTTTAGATATCTTATATGTGTTATAAAACTTTGTTAAGGTCTGTCTTCGGGCATTAGTTGACACTATAATACGCACTTATCAATATTACTTCTATTTGCATATCGTGCTCATCTTTAGCTATGAATCATTTTCATAATGCTATATTGATATCCAAGATTAAATAATAATTAAAATATTATGATTCTCCACCTAACATTTTTAAAAAAATATTTTTAAAAAAATTGTTTAAATATCTTCCATTTTTTAAACCGTTTTTGTTATCTTCTGATTAATTGTTGATTAATTCCATACAGAGAATATGATTAAAGATTTCCTTTCTAGATTCTGATGCATTTTCGTATGAATTATATAACTCCATTGAATTATATATATAATTGTAGCAATGTTTAATATTTTTTTTAGAATTGTGATAAATTTGTGATATTCCATTAAATAAAATATATTAAGCCTCTTGTGCCTTGTAAGCCACATATTTCGGTTGATATCAAAATTGTCTAAACCACTTAATTGGCTAACAATGTATTTAGTTTTAGGATGGATTTTAACTAACTATGAGAAATGGGAACAAGAGATTAGTCCTTCGTTTTACTGGACGTGAATAAAATATCTTAAATTTCTCTGAACTTTTAATAAAATTAACAATATTGCCCTTTTGAAACTAAATCAATAATATTTATTATTTCCTCCAAATATGTATTTCGTGATAAAACAATTATTTAAGTCATATATTGGCAACAAGTAATGATTTGACATATTTGAGTAGGTGGAATGGGTGGTTGAACTAAGCATTGTAAATTATCACTTGCACACAGAGCGTGTGAAAATTTCAAAGAATTTAAGTATATTAACGGTTCCAAGCAAATTTCATTTACCCACGTTTCAACTGTATACGATTCCCAATCAAGTGTCTCGTTCTCTACTTTTTTATCATTTCATAGTGTAGTATATTGATAAATACGAGTAGCTAGTAAATAAGTAATATACGATAATTGAGTACATGGAACGACGTTTGAAATACGCACTATTTTATTAAAATTACTTAGTGACTTATATTAGATAAATATGATTTCACTTGCATACTGTCATAAAATTTCAAGTTATTTAATTATTCTAACCGACTCCCGCATTATTATGTTCACTCACGTTGGCGCACGTAAATATTTAGAACTTTAGTTATTTTATTAAATATACGTATATATATATATATATATATACGTTTAACCTAGAAGGTACTTATGGAGAACAGTTCGGAGAGTCAGTTAGAATGCTTAAATTATTTAATTTAGTTAGTAAGATTAATATTTAAGTTTAAATACTAAATGCATATAGATTTTATTTTCAAAGTCTATTACAAAATTAGGCAAACTAAATTAATAACTTCAAATGCATTTACCGCCATCTTTGCAGCTAACAGCTTAGGAGGTTGAACCCGGAACTAATTATTGTATCTACAAAGTGAATCTGTAATTTAATTTCCGCACCCAAAAGCTCGTTTAGTACGTTGCCGAAGCGATGAATATCACGTATTAGAGGATTTAATTTTATGAGATATCGCACAGATATGTTATATTTTAGGAAATGTCATTTAGTAATTTAATAAGCTTATTTCCATTTATTTTTCTGTTAAAAATAAATCGAAATAAGCTCGAAAAAATTTTATCCAACTACTGCTGAAATATATTTCATATATATTACTAATGAATGCCTATAACTCAAGCGAGCCAGAATTGAATAAGGTATTAACAATTATTTCTAATTGAATGTAAAGATTGAAATTGAATGTATATAATTAGCGAAATCAAAGGTATAATTACGAAAGATCATTGCGAATCAACGAATTTACGAAATGTTATAATAAATGCGTTGATTCGCAATGACCTTTGGAAATAAAATTTTGCACATTTATTGCGTAAAATATTTCATTAAATGGAATTGGCGTCTAGACGATTCATTATTTTATTTACATTATTTGATGATTCAAATTATGTAAATACGAAATTCATTGCATACTGTCTTCAAATTAAAAGTATTTAATTTTGTGTACTTATAGCTTAGTAGTCAGGGAATAGTTACAGGTGTCCACAATGCGATTTATTCCAAATAAGATTTTCGATATTAAGCTGTGTGTAGTCATCTTTCAGTCGCCATTTTAAATATCTATATCTTGAAAAATTAATGGACTTAAGTCAAAAATAAAAACCACCATTTCTTCAAAAAATATTTCAAGTAAAATTTATGTAGTGTTTTATCCTCTATAACTTTTTTTTACCACTTAACATTGAAAAGAAAATTCACAAAAAATTGTAAACAAAAAAAAAATAAGTGAGAAAAAATAAAAGGATATCATTTTGAAAATATTAATTCAAGAGAAAAATATTTTCATACATATTACTTAGAATTTTATATGGCAACTATTTTTCTATAAAAGAGTATAATTAATATAATATTTCAAGTACATCCACTTCTGCGATATTTAATAAAAACTATTTTCCCAAATGGCCCTCGCTGTTCCTCCATCACTCCGTCAACTTAATAGAGTTTTAGCAAAATAAATTTATGACTATTGGATTAATATCAAATTGTTAAGTTCATGACTTTATTGTCTTTGTGAGATATTTAGTGTACAATGGTTGAGCTAGCTTCCTCAGCTATCCTTAAACAAAGCAAGTATGTTTTATGCTATATAAAGTGTTTTTCCAATTGGTATATACTATTTTTGACTGATAATGACGGAAATAATAACTTTGTAATTATTCCTATCATTGTCAGTCAAAAATGGTATATGCCAATTGGAAAACACTTTACATATCATAAAATATACTTGTTTTATTTAAGATTGTATCGTTACTATTAGAGTTTGCATTTGATAATACAAGAATTTACGCACTATTTCTTTCCATTCAATGTATGTATAAGTAAAAATTTCATTTGAATTATAAATCTCCTTTTATAACTAAAATAAAATTCGAACCCCTGTCTGCAAAATATAGTCTCCATTAGATACCAAAGCTTTATTTTGCTATTATGTTTCCAAACTGATTTGTTAAATAGTTGAAAAGTAATTTTTAAGCAGTTTAGATGATGAATTAAAATATATTAAATTAAATTAATTTAAAGGCGAATGGCCGGTTAAGAATAGAAGGTGACCAGTCTCAACGTTATCGCAGAAAGAAATAAATATATGATATTTACGTTGTACAACGTGGTATTAAATACTATATAGTTATAAAAATTCATGCCATTAATAAACTAAAATAGAGATGTATTAGAAATATTTTTGACTAAATAAATGGAATGTGCTTTGATTATTTGAATTCAAAATGCATTGTTTTAGAATCTCTGTACCTGTATGATCATGTGTCACGCAAAACTAATGGTCGAAAGCGCAAAAACTCTGAAATAAAATGGAGATTGGTTGAAATTTATGGTTAGTCGAACTGTACTTGTTTCCTTAGCTAATCTTCCAATGGAAATTTCAGATAACAAAATCTTCGACACTACTTAGGATTCTGTGAAGATGAAATCGGAGGTGGAAGCTAGAAATATATAAAATGCAGTTGATCTAAATAAAGTTAATGATATAAAATGAAATTATTTGTTTAATATAAAACGTATTTTTATGTAGTATTGGTGATTTGGAAAATACAAAATTGATTGTGTCAAAATCTAACTTTACGAGAGTGGGTTGTTTAAAAAAAGCAAAATAATTCTTAACATTTTAATTATAATTGACTACTGAATACTAAAATATTACTGAATTCTTACTTTCATTCATTTTAAGCTTCGTCATATTTTCGTTAAATATATGTAATATTGCTTTTTTCACCAACACCGGAAGACGTCCACTACTGAATATACCACCCTCCTCCCATAGATAATAATATCCTCCCCAGCTCCGTACATAAATGTCAATATTAATTTTACCTTTACAATATTGAACAAAATAAACCTTAACTTTTAATCCAATATCAATTCATATCTCCCCCAGATATATATATATATATATATATATATATATATATATATATATATATATATATACATATACATTGAATTAAAAGTTAAGATTTATTTTGTTTAAAATTGTGAATGTAAAATTAATATTAATATGTTAATATAATATAGTTCTATAGTCATGCTATTTTCACAATTGGAGCTTTAAGGGATTAATATAGAAGATTATTAAAAAAATTATATATTTGTTTATGCTTGGGTTCATGTTATTTTGTGGATTGGAAATATATGGTTTCTAAAAATTTTCGTCAATTCATTATCGTTTTTGCGAAATTGCCGTTCAATTGATAGGTATTGTTTCTGGTCATTATTATTTTTACCTTTTGTGTAAAAATACACTTTGTTTTGATTTATAGAAAGTTTATTGATGATTTTTCTGAATTATTCATAGTAAATATTGGCATTAATTGCAATATTTGCAAGAAGAAGTTCTAAGTAAATAATTCTATTTTAATTCTTTCACATCCTTAAAATACAATTCTGCTTCTCTAAGTTCTTTTCGTGAAATTTAAAACTTTTCTTTCGTCTCTACTCGCTGCAACTCAGTTGCTGACTGAACAGAAAAACGAACGTCGCGCTCAATGCATGTTCGAGAAGTTACTACAACTTTCCGGAAAATGTTGATTAAAAGTGACTTCCTGAAATTAAATTTAACAAACAAACTAAGTGGAAAACTCTACTTATTAAAATATATTTCAAAATATTTGATTTAATTTTTTTTCATTTCTTGGTATGTAAGCGCACTCAAGTTTTGATGTTCAATGTATAATGTCGCTTTAATGGCTGTGGCATAAATACATGATGAATTAAATAATAGTAACGTGTACACAATACCACACAACTTTTCTTAAATATCAATATCCAAAGAACCGAAACGTAAAGAATCTCACTTAACTATAGATTCCAACAACAACCGAAACGTAAAGAATCTCACTTAACTATAGATTCCAGAAGAACCGAAACGTAAAGAATCTCACTTAACTATAGATTCCAGAACAACTTTTCTTAAATATCAATATCCAAAGAACCGAAACGTAATGAATCTCACTTAACTATAGAGTCCACTTTTTAATAGGACTATAACTTTTCGTCTCTTAAAAAGACAAACTCCAATATTTCCTAGTTGTTTCAAGTTTTCGATGGATGATCAGAGAAGAACGAAGTGTTAAAAAATATATTAAATATTTTTACTTTCCTTATTATAAATTATGTACATATATATATATATATATATATATATATATATATATATAAATATATCCTTCATATTAGACAATATTATATATTATTTTGACAACTTGTAACTTAATATTGGTTCATGAAATAATGATATTTATGTACGGGTTTGTCAAAAATATAGAAAGTGATAAGTTTAAAATTGCCACGGAGCTCAATGATGTTCCTTCAGAAGTGTAATCGGCGACAGAAAAAGCGAAGATATATATATATATATATATATATATATATATATATATGTATATATATAGTTTATATCAAAATCGATAATTAATCGTCGATGGATTCTAGCAAATTTACGGATTCATACCAAGATAAAAATATACAAATAAATAATAAAGAAAGATAAACAAAAATAGTAGGGATATTTTTATTACAGTTATGTTTATTTATATTATTTAATATAACAAACCGAAATGATCTTAATTAGAGAATAGATAGTTTCATTTGATTTTTGCAAAAGTTTAACGTATCAGAATTTATAATAACTGTTGATTTTGCCTTATTACTTTGTGCGTGTTAAAAAACATCTTACGTTGAAATAAAAAAATAAACCAAAGTTTTTAATTCGTGTGTGGTTTGTTGCGCTGTAAATTTATGGATACGATTAATTACGGGTAATATCGACAATAAATGTATGGGTAAAATTTATCGTAAACCTCTCGTGTCGTAAAGGTTTAATATTGAATATATTTGGCGTTAATTTTGTAGAAATTCATTATTCACAATTAAATGAAACTACGTGATGTAGTATTAATTAATTGATTAGCGAAGACAATCTTTGCTAATATCCCACCTAAAGATGTTGTAATACAACGAAACCTAGGTCGTGGTAAAGAAATTAAAGATAGTAGAAATAATACTACATCACGTAGTTTCATTTAATTGTGTTTAATTTAATAGTATGACAATTTATATACACAACTTTATAATTTATCTGGTTAAAAGATATTAAGGTTAATTTAAAAATATTAAATAAATTAAAGTTATTAAGGTTAATTTAAAAATATTTAAACAGTTTATTACAGGAAAATTAAAATATATAATCGGACATACGAAATAAGATACTCGTGTTTTTAAACTTAATTTATTCTTTAAGCTTAAATATAGAAGAGAAAAACTTTTCTTGTTCTTTACTATTTAGGTTTACGGTAATTTAAATAAAATATTAAATATAAAATCAAATTTATAAGATATGAAAGGAAGTAAAAGCTTATTAAATGACATTTCACAGAATTTTGTTATGATTTCCAAATTATACCTGTTTACAGACTATTCAATATACCATTTGAAAATTTCCTTTCATTTAGACTTACGTAAATATATAATATACCTGAAGAACGCTGCACTATGTCCATTCTGACCGTATTAATTTGCTTTTCATTCGCGCTTCAATGTTTGATCCACCGTTTAATTCAAAAATGCAAATAGGGACGAAAATAAATTGCACTGTAATCTTCCCGTAATTATTCGTTTAAAAACTCCACTAATTAACTTTGCATACGAAAAGAGATTTAAAAATTTTACATGTTACATTTTTGGTGTCGCGTCGGTGTGTTAAATGATGTACGAGGATATATAATTGTTAGCACGGCGTGCAACTGAAACGGTAACTTTTAGAGAAAAAAATTCAATAATTACTATTGTGATTGTGTACCATTTTTATTCAAGGGAAAAATCATTTTTCTTGAAAGTAATCTATATTTAATTTGCAAAGATATGACAAAATGAACTTAGTCTTTCTATTCTTTACTAAGACAATTACTACAGATATTGCGATCTTTAAAATCAGTTTTGAAGATCGTAAGTTCAACTTTACAATTTTCCATGAGAAATCCATTTTACAAAGGAGTGTATTTAGGATAATATCTAAAGTTTATATGGAGAATACGGCCATATAGAGAAATTTGGAAAAAAATTATCTATGAACTATATTAATCTGAAGTAAAGAAATGGTAAACAAAATAGAAAATTTATAAATGCTTAAAGCGATATCATGGTAATAATTTTCTCTGAGATTTTTATGTTTATGATAAGAAAGAGACTGTCTATAATTATTTAAGAATATTTATGTTAATTAACAAGTAAACTAGACGAGTAAGGCGGTTGTTATAACTACTTACTTTATGTGATTTTTCTCAGTACTATCGTGAAAAAATTTATTCCTTTCTTTTTTAAATTTTAATGGAACTGTTTTCATTACCGAATATTTAGTTATTTTTTTAAAAAACTACTTATATTATTAACTTCATTTTGTCTTATCAGAGCACTTCCTTGAAATTAAATAGAAAACAAGGTGTGCCTCTTAGCATTTAATAAGCGCAATATTAAAATATACGTATATATATATATATATATATATATATATATATATAAAATAGAGTATTATCAAGTGGGTGGAATATAAATTCGATATCCTTGAAGGTATTTTGACATTAACGAACTTCTTTCCAACAAACCATATTCCATTAGTGAAAAATGTAATCTATGATCTGATCAAAATACTAAACATAAAGGATAATAAAAAACGGGTTTACTAGTTCCATGTAAATAAATACATTATTTTAAGTCACAGAGAAGAATTGGCGTAGAGAATTCATTTGAATATATTAAACCTTGAAATCATTTTATTTATGTAGAATAGCTTGAGAGGAAATTAATCTTTTTATAAATGAGAAGAGTGATGAGTCATTAGCATTACTGTATTCCATGTATACAGTGTTATATTTGGTCATGAAAATGATTTTTTTCTAAGATTAATTATTATTTCCGATAGAAAATATAAAAGTATATCCTTCTCTTTCTCATTGGGACATACCGTATGGTTTCCATCTTTTAATATCGACGCCATTTGCAAACATTAAAAGACAGGAATTATTGATATATAATTACAATTGATTTAACATATTAAATTAGGACATGAAATGTTATACCATTGATGCTATTTATAGTTTTATTCACATATTACGAGCTGAAGATATATATATAAATAAACGTGAAGTGCAAGTCATAGGGTTTATCGAAAAAAATATTGACATAGTCGTAGTGAAATAAATTCCATTAACTTATGAAAGTAAGATAGATTTTGGACTGTGTAATTATCATGTTTAATAGCAAAGTTTATATTACCATTATAATTGATGTGAAGTGAGGTTTTTGCGTATCCAACACGCATTTGGTTGTTTTTTAAATAACGACTGTTGAGAGAAATAACTGGAAATGTGAATATATACGTTTATTGTAATAAACCAAATATAGTATTATTAAAAATAAAATCTGCCAAATTCTATTGCCAATAATATGTGGCACCCATACGACATCAATATAGCATTTTCAGAACTAAACGAAACAGTATTTTGTGCTTGCATCTTATGTCTTCTCGTATTATATTATAATCTGAAAGGTTCTTTTTTCGTTTTGTGTAATGTAAATTTTAGGTAAAGTTTGTAGAAGTTCATCTATGGCGGATATTTCGATCTCTTAATTTCAAGGAGATTTCATTATGTTTTCGTCGATTATGGTTAGATGCCTTCAATCGTGACTAAACTTGGAACAAAACTAATTTTAGTCAAAATCTTGGTTAAGTTCATTGATAGACAAACTTAGTCCCATACTGTTAAAGTGGCAATGTGCGGTGGTACAAATAGAAAAAAAATTCGTTAAAAACTTAAAGCAAAACTAAATTCTACCTATGACATATCCAACTTTTTTTACCACATTTTATAAAATATTTTTCAATCGAGCCACAAACTTCAAACTATATGCTCATAGTACTTGTGGCACATCCATACGACAATATTTCGTTTCGATAAATATTTCTTTGAGAAATTATATATTCTATTCTATATTTAGTAAATTTATGAAATTATATATTCTATTCTATATTTAGTACATTTATTAACAAAAATCTTGCTAATTGAACAATTCACATTTATATTTTTTGGTCGTTTAGCATAGGTAGGAACGCCATCAAGAATAACGTTGTGCGACTCACAAATTTTTACTAGAAGTTGGGGCTAAAAAACTGCCTAAAGAACTGTAAGTCAGATGGCAATGCTATATTATTACACAAAAGATCTTTTGTATGCTTTGTCGTAAAGCTTAATGCCAATTCGAAAGTGAACTTTTTCTATAATTGTAGTGAACAAATTCTTTAAGTTTTTAAAAATTACTCTTCTAGCCTTCTATACATATATTTTTCAAGTTTTTATTGTCATTTTCCAAATAAAGTAAGCGTATGTACGCTCAAAGCACGATAATAATATTAAACGTTTATGAATGGAAATCAGACTTCAACTGTTTACAAAAGGTAAATACACATTTCTATGACAATATTTTTCATTACGAAATAATAGTTAAATTAAGGTTAATGAAATGGGACATCATCGATTTTAATTTCAGCTGGTCGAAAATATATGTTGCGATGAAATATGTTCTTTTGTCGTATGAAAAACCATTGCATTGAAGATAGCTGTTGTCATCAAATGTGCACTTAACAGTTTCAAATTAAAGGACACGGACTGTTGTTTTGTCGTATAAAAAAACATTGCATTGAAGATAGCTGTTGTCATCAAATGTGCACTTAACAGTTTCAAATTAAAGTATACGGACTGTTCTTTTGTCGTATAAAAAAAACATTGCATTAAAGATAGCTGTTGTCATCAAATGTGCACTTAACAGTTTCAAATTAAAGTATACGGACTGTTCTTTTGTCGTATAAAAACACCATTGCGTTGAAGATAGCTGTTGTCATTAAATGGGCACTTAACAGTTTCAAATTAAAGTATACGGACTGTTTTTTGTCGTATAAAAAAACCATTGCAATGAAGATAGCTGTTGTCATCAAATGTGCACTTAACAGTTTCAAATTAAAGTATACGGACTGTTCTTTTGTCGTATAAAAAAACATTGCATTGAAGATAGCTGTTGTCATCAAATGTGCACTTAACAGTTTCAAATTAAAGTATACGGACTGTTCTTTTGTCGTATAAAAAACAATTACGTTGAAGATAGCTGTTGTCATCAAATGGGCACTTAACAGTTTCAAATTAAAGTATACGGACTGTTTTTTGTCGTATAAAAAAAACATTGCAATGAAGATAGCTTTTGTCATCAAATGTGCACTTAACAGTTTCATATTAAAGTATACGGAGAGTGGCTGCACAAACACATTTATCATAATGTCATGATTTCAAATAAAATACAAAACTTGAGTTCTGATATTCGAATGGAAATAAAATTTGAATATTTTTTTTAAAAAACCCAGTACAAAACTTTTTGCAAAGGCGCTTTTAAGTGTAGCACTCCTCAGGCTGTCAAAGTCTCGGAAATTTAGTGAAAGTAACTATTTCTCTGCTCATTATATTTTTCTTGAATTTTTTCGGCTATCAGATTGTTTCTTTTTTAAAACTCGTCTCTGTTTAATATTGTAAAATGAATGCTGAATATTATTACTATGGGAATCACTTAATGGATATATGATCACAATTAAATGGGATATTTTACTGAAGTCTAATAATTGCAAACGGTCCTAATATACTATTTCAAAGTTTTTGGTGTTAATTATACATTGCTACATTTTTTGCTAGGTAATAGCCTAATTAATATTGTGATGAAAATACGTTGATCTTACTTACGGTGATAAATAAACAAGTCATCTTGTTAAATTAAACTACATGTAGATTTGAATGTTTGCACATTCTCGTCCAAATCAAGAGAGATTAAGATTTTGTATACCTGAATCATAATTTACAATATTTGCATTTAGTGAGATATAAAAAAGCAGAATTTTTGAAACAATACTTTAATATTATCATATGCAATAGACGGCATTTTAAATTTTTACATACTTTGTATTTTATTTTTTAGGACTGTATTGTTTTATAAATAACTATCGTAATAGGTAGTAGTAACTTAACTTATTTTTATTTTGATGTGTAATAAACTCTTGCAATAAGAGTTTCATAATGTAATTGAAATTAATTTAAAAAAAAATTGATATAATCTAAGTTTATATATTAAATCCGTAATTGTATTAATCGACATATATCAATATATAAAAAGGATTGAGGCAACGAAGTTGTTCGTCATAGGCCTTTAGAAGCTATACTGGCAATATGTTTATGAAGAGAAAAATGATAAATTTATATTTATAAATAGATTAGTACAAATACTGTTTAGCCTTAATTGTATAAAATAGTATAGATAAGTAAGTTTACATAATGCAACCCTTCTAATAAAAGTATTACATGCATATAAGAGTTTTATTGATATAATATGTTGCGTAACAGTTAAATATTTATAGATTTATATTAAGTTAAAACTAATTTTGCCACACCAAATTACTCTAAATATCTAAGTTAAATATTAGGTCGAACGAATAATTGGCTAACCTACTTTTTAACTGAAAATTCCAAAAATTGTAGCTCGACACAAATGATAAGTAAACGTTAAAATTGTAAAAATAGAAGAAAATTAAGAGCGTATCAAGTATAATTTACTAGCTTTAATATCTTCGGATAATAAAGACAAAAGTAAATTTCTTACAAATTGCCTTGCTTATACGACATATAGATGGTATTAATACAGAACAGCGTTAACGAAAAATAGCCGTTTCAAAGAAAAAAATGTATGTTCAGTCAAAATCTTATTTATTTAATAATATTATTACACGTTGATGGATACAATTCTTGTTTGAAATTAGTAGGCAGATAGTTTTAAAAAAATTGCATTTAATTTTTTGTCAAAAAATATGGTTTTAAAAGAATGTAGATTTAAAAAGTATTATTCCGAATACTGTATAGAATTATACGGCTATTGAAAGAAAATGTCCCGTTTTCTTATAGCTTGGAAATTTTTTTTCAATATCTCTATGATACTGAGCAGTATAAGAACGTAGTGGAATTTCATTGAATAGAAATATTTAATGTTAATGTTCCCAAATTATTTATAGTTACTTTGAAATGACAGTCAGTACGCCAAAATTTGGACGTGTGTTTAGCATTATAGGCTATTTTTAAAGTATTTTGACGGGTTGTATGCTTAAATTAAACATAAATCCTCTTTAGTGGATTTTTTTCAACTTTTTAAAGTATGAAGTATTAAGCTTTGCAATATTGATAGTATTTTGTTACGTGTCGATCCACTAATACCTCATCTCAAGAGATTCTGTCTTCGTGAGAACTGGTAAGAAGGTTCGGAGTAATATTATTTAAAGTTCTGTTTAGGTAACGTCCTCATTTATTGCAATATTGTTTGTTGCAAATATATAAACACGTTGACGGTAAAACTTGCAGATGTCCATAGGACATGTACTAATAACAATAAACAAAATGTTATGTAATTAGCTTTTGATATAAATTGAGCTAACGTTTTGCAAACCGTCAACATTTTAGATCATGCATAAAAAGCATATGTATGTGAAAGTGCTAAATGTAATGTGTTGACTTTTGAATTTCGATGTAATTTCATTATGTAACATTGTCATTCTCACATATACACGTTCATGCACAACGGGAGTGGGTGTGTTCGTAAGTATATACTTACGAACACACCCCCTCCCATGTCCGCGTGCATGCACATACATATATATATATATATATATATATATATATATATATATATATATATATATATATATATAAATATACATATATATATATATATATACTCAAATACAAATATATTTATATACATATTTATGTGTATACGTGGTGGATGTGATTTAACGACATTTGTAAGCCACATTACTAGTTTGATCGAAATTAAATTTGGCATAAAAATAGCTTAAATGAAATTCTAAATTAAGTTCGTAGAATAAATTAGTATAATAGTTTTAAAATAGCGGCGGTTCACACTACGAACATTTACTAAAAATTAATCTTAGAAGAACGTAAGACGAATGTTAAATATTTTCAAAATTTTAATAACTAAAACTTTTGCATAAAAATTGGTTTTCCATAATTTATTGTCGTGGCGCTTGCATACAACGTGATTTATTTTTATTTATTAGATTTTCAATTGCTAGGAAAGTACATAAAGAAAAAAGTAAATTAATTGGAGAAATAGTGTCAACCAACAAATAAACAGAGGATTTTTGTTTTTTTATATTCATGTTAATAAAGACTTTAATCTTCTCTAAGATAGGTTCTGCTTCAAAACAGTTTAATTTGTTAACAAAATATTGACCTTAGTTTGTAACAATTAACAAAAAATGGACCAAATGATAGTAAATAATGGTTAACTTATCAAGTTTTTCTATTTATTAAACATTCATTAATGAAAATTAAATAATTTTGTACATAAATAACTTCCAAATAAATGTATTATACAGAAACATTTAAATCTCTCTCCTGTCCACCTTACTTAAGATGAGATAAAATATTTTTTTCAAAGAACTCGATTATCCGCATCGTCGATTTTTACAAGGTGTACGGAATCCTTTGAGTCTACGAATAGCAATTGCCAACGGCTGGGAAATTAATAACAGTTAATGAAAGTAGGCACAATGAAAAAGTCTGGAAGTACCGAGTTGTTACAAGAATGATTAAGTTAAATTAGACGGAAAACGAATAAAAAGCATTAAAGAGGTGGGAGCACGAAGTAAGTGATGCAATGATTTCATTTGAACGAATATTGAATTTAATGTTTAAAGGAAATTTGTTATCTGCATTTGAAATAAAATGTACATTATAAACTAGATTTAATATTTAATTTTACATAATTAACGTATTGTATTTTTTATGGGATTTCAATTTAATTAACGGTAACTAGATCCCGAATAACTTGAATAACTAAAAATTGTCAGTCATTCATGAATGATTACTTGATAAACTTAAACGTTACATAAATGTGGAAATGTGAAAACGGTAAAACTCTTTCTCTTTCTCCATTTAGGAAAAAGAAATTGCTGTCGGGCTTATTTATCACGTTTAAGTTTTTAATGGAAAGTATTTAATTTCCTTTCATTAAAATACAGCATTTAAAAATTTATTGCAGCTTAAAAAATTATTAACTGAGTAGTAATAATGTTATTATATCAAAGTACCCTTGATTGCAGTAAAAATAACGATGAAATTTAGAAACGTGCTATTCGAGTTTTGTTGCCGGAGTGAGGAAAGAAGCAGGAGTTGGTAATTTTATTCTTGCTTACTTTATTGGATAAAATATTATTTTATTTTCTTAGTACTCTCAATAAATTTACTATGCTCGATAACAACGTCAACGTAATAAATCCAAATCCAGTTTAATAAAACCTAACACAATACATCATAAAACAACTCATCCGAACAGATAATGACTCAAGCAAATTTAAGCTAATTTACTTTATCCTAATTTTAATTTAAACTTATCCTTTCGACCTAACTCAAACGAACCAAATATAAACCAACAAAACCAATCTTAACCCAAAGTGACATAATCTAATAGAACCTTGGCTAACCTAATGGAACCTAATCCAAACTAATTCAACTTAACCTAAACTAAACCAATATCACCTAACCAAACATTTTTTTTTATTTAATAAACAATATTGTGATATTAAGGATGGAAAGTATGCACCTCTCAGTTATCCTGGCTCTATTACTTCTGCTTTCCATCAAGGACTAAAATTGTTTTGAGCGTTATTAGGGGGCATAAAATGAAAATTTTCAAAATGTCTCTTCTCAAATACTGTGTATCTCTGCAGGAAAAACTGGTTTAAAGAACCCTTCTTGCATATTTTGCTGTGTATTATTTTTACACATTTGGGTTTCTTATTGCCAAAATAAAGGTAAAATCCTAAAATCCATCCAAATATACTCCATATGACATATGAAATTAGAAAAAAGAACTTCTTGACTTAATTAACCTTCATAAAATTATCATATAATTATTTTAAAGAGTTAATAAGATACATTATTACCACACCAAATTTCATATTTTTATCATAAGCTGTTTCTGATAAAATCTGCTGTGGTATACAGATACCTGAGTGATCTAGGAAGGATTCCCTTTTTTGGGCACAAAACCCTAAAAAGTTCATAATCAAATTAATATCAGTCATTATTTACCTCTGTCCTAATATCAATGGATATGATCCCTGCTAAATTTAATAGAACTGTCGTAACTCTGGAAGCAATTCTGTATATTGCATTTTCACTCTCTATTTATTTTTGCTCTAGTATTAAGCAAGAACTTCGAATGTTAAGAATGTGAGTTTACTATTTACATTTAAAAATGTACTTAGCATACAAATATGAAAAGTATTGGATGAAAATAACATTTATATGGCCTATTACCTTATTATGATATGATGATCCCTATCATAAAATAGAAAAACAGAACGCTTATATGGTTACTTACGTGTCACTCCGTCTATTTGTATGCATGTTGGTCACAGTGATTTTACCAAGTAACCTTAAAGTTTTTTAACATTCAAAAATATTTACATGAAAATTTTAGATGGGGGAAATAAAGAACTCGAAAAATACATAGGAACTCCCTGGACTTGGTTTTACAAAAGATCTTATTGTTATTGATATCAAACGATCACGAAAAAAGTAATTTGCTTTTTCCGTTCAAAACAGGGTTATTATTTGTTTCAGTATTGTCACTACTTCAGGAATTCTTTTAATCTTTGAGGGGGTTTGTTATTACAAATAATGACTCACATGCTTTTAACAATACTTCTTAGTGAATTAATATAGGACAAGAGACAATTGTACTAAAAGAAGAAACTAAATTTGAAAAAAAACAGAGCTCGACAAATTCATTCTTTCCGACTTTGCAAAAGGGAATAATATCCTACCAAAAATCTTAATATGGAAAGGAACTAAGCTACTTGTGATACGAAATGGTTTCGCCATTAAAAGAATTGAGATGTTTACAGAGGTCAGACAAATTATATTTTGAAATAAAAAAAAATCTGTGATCTATTAAGTATTTACTTGACAAATTTTGTTCATGCAATTAATTTAAAATTTATAAAAATAAAATTTTTTTTTATTTTTTTGCAAGTCCGGTCAAATAATTTCGTCTTAAATATTGTTTGTGTATTGGTGCCTGATTAAACAGGTGTATAATGGCTTTCCTCTTTCAGATTTTATGACTGATTTTGTTAGATTTGGGGGCGTTGATTACGGGAAAAATGCTAAAAAATTCCATCACATCAGGATATCTAGTTACTTAGCATAGTTTCTTTCTGCCAATATTTTTAAATTTTTTTTATTACTCTCAATAAATATAGTATGCTCGATAATAATGTCAATACTTTATTTTAATTGTTTCTTATTGAACAGAAAATATACTAAATGGTTGTAGTAGACAAAAATGAAGAAGTTCTCATAAATAGTTAGTTAAATGTAATGTAATTAACCAAGTTACATACCCATATTATTTGAAAAACAAGTAGATTTTAAGTCATTGGCTAAATACCTCATTTAACGTTAAATAACATTAATCGTTAGAAGAGGGTTAATGAACCCTCATTAATGGATTTTTGTATAAACAGCAACATCATTGAAAATCCAAAAAGGGAAAAGCTAAAATTTGCAGACATGTGAATTATTATAGAACCTTTCAATATTCAAAAGAAGTTGCAGTGTTGACAAGTAAAGTTTCCTTTCTTTGTTGAAACCCTTCTTTCTAAAATAAAGCAACACCACTTTTACAAGACAATATTACGGAAATTTGCATAATTTATGTATGGCTTTAATTATTCAAATTTGCTTGGGCTTGAAGCTTGTTTCTATTCGTCTTACATTTGATGAATACTTTTAGAAAGTAAATAAAGCGGCCCAGGTCAGACGAGAGATTATCAAAAATATAATTTATTAAAGAAAATTGTTAATCGTAGCCCAACTTTGTTAAACGCGTATTGCATTTCCGAGGAAATTTCTTCTCACATTAACTTAATACTTTGAAGCGGGGCCTTGAAGTTTGGTTCGAATAAAATCGAAATTCTATTTCCAAGAAATCCTTTGCTATATCTATTAATGTTATGTCGGAAATATTCATTCCGCTTTTATTCGTCATAATTTATTCAAAATATTGCTGAGTAAAAATTTTCTTTATGGAAATCGTGTTTATGGAAAGCGATTTGTATAATATAAATATTAGTTCTTTATGCTTCGTGTATTGTTGAGGTAATTTCACAAATTTCGCATTTCTGTATATGGTTAATTAGGAGACCTTTTGTAGGTAATAAAATAAACATAAATTTTGAAATTTTATTTGTTATTATATTGTTCTTATATTTTAAAATTAGTAATTTATATAAAAGATTAGGAATGATAAAAATTAATTAGTTAGTGTTCCACATTTCAGAATGAAAACAGAATTTTAATAACATCCCTCATGCATCCATGGGTTCACTCATTCTCAGAACATATTTAAAGAAAAAAGTTGAAACTTAGTTCATTAATAGAGGGAAATGACTCGCATATTTCGTAGAAGAACTGAAAGTTTAAATACAAAAAAATGTTGCTCTCAGTTGCGTGAAGAACCTGTGTGTTATGCAAATTTTATTAAGATAGCTTCAAAGGCATTGTTGGAAATTTTCAAAAACAAAATATTTTCCTTCTTCTTCACGTAACCTGCTAAAGTTACAATATGCAAACTGGATTACTGGAAGTTAACCTAAAGTGTAATCGGAAAACTATAGAGGTATTTAATTAGCAATGTATTTTCAAACTTAAAGATTATATTAATATTTGTTACACGACTTAACAGAAATAGCATAAATATGATGATAAATATTTAAATTGTTATATCTACCTAAGTGGATACGGCACTGTCGTAGTACGAATTCTAAGCATACGTTAAGGTTATATGTTTTGACAGTGAAATGTTCGACCTTTCTGTATCCAATACATGTGCATAGAGAGGTATAGGTGTACATACAATTTACGTACATGTGAAAGCAGTATATATATATATATATATATATATACACACATATATATATACACACACACACATATATATATATATATATATATATATATATATATATATATATAACTAATATTATAAATATATAATTTTGGATTCATGTTTATATATAAAATGAAAGTTATTACGTTATATAATAAAAAGATATGTCAGAAATGTTTGGCTGTTATTTTCTTTAGAAATGAAATCGAACACAGGAAGAGAAGAGATATAGGAAGAAAATAAAAAGTAGAACATTGATTTATAGTTTGAATACATTCAACGACGTGTGATGATATAATAGAATTTACATTGACTTTAAACAACTTTAAGACGATTTTCTCCGTAAAAAAGTTAAAATGACATATATATTTTTCGATGCCTTTGTGAAGCTGGGCTAAATTAGCGAATACATTAAAAATTATTATTAATAAAGGTATTTTATGTAATGATGATGTTATCATCAGAACATTGACAGAAAAACCTGTTAGTTGGTGCAGCTGACAAAGGTAGAACTTCTTTGGAATTGTTTTTTAAGATGACTGTGACAAAAAATATTTATAGTTATCTTTTGACACTTATTTGTGATACCGTATTTGCAATGAATATTTTATAGATCAGTGAGTCGAATATATATATATATATATATCTGTGTCTCTCTCTGTGTGTGTGTGTGTGTGTGTGAGTGTGCGTTGTTAGTAATTGCTACGTATGTTAGGTAAATTTACATATTTTATGTGGTGTTATTTATTATTGTTAGTTTTAACTTATTTCATTCTATGCATTATAAGTTTAACTACGCGCTGCCTTTCTCAAATTGCCAAGTCAGTTTTATATACACTCACTTACTCATCATGTATGCTACTGGCGATTATTGTTACAGTAATAACAATGCAATTAAAAGGAATGCTTATCACGAGATAGCTAAATTACGCTTTACTTTCGAATGCCCATACGGTTACAATTAAATGTCACTAATATCTGTTATGTAAATGGTTGGTATGAGTGCTCTTTTTAACATTGATAAAAAAAACTAGACAGTATATAATTTAACTATATACTATCTAGGTTCTAGTAAAACACGTTTTATCGCAATAGACTGTCTTTTATTTTAGCAAATTGTCATAGACAGACAAACAGTTTCTACAAAACGATAAGAGATGGCGCTACTATTCACTAATTACATATTTTGATACAGCATTATCACACCCCCACTTATCAAAATAAACAACAATTTTATTTAAGTACAATGCCCAATTTACACATAAACTTATAATGCTTAATAGTACACAGTCCTTTGGTAAGTAAATCGGCAGGCATTTCCTCACTACACAAGTACATAACTTTAATATATTTATTTTTAACTACATCTCTTACATAATGGAATCTCACATCTATGTGTTTTGATCTGTTGTGACTTTGGTTACTTAATTACAACTTTAAAGCACTCTGATTGTCACAATATATCTGTATTATATATAAATTACCAGTTATTTCATGTAACAGGTTTCTCAAATACACTCCTTCGCGAGCTGCCTCAGACAAAGCAGTATATTCTGCCTCTGTACTAGAGAGCGATACGGACTTTTGCTTTCTGCTTTGCCATGAAATGGCAGATCCCGACATAGTAAAGCAAAAGCTCGTGTAGGACTTCCTATCTATGGCATCGCTGGCCCAATCGCTATCTACGAAGCCCTCTAACTTGCTACCGCCCTTAAAATATTTTAAACAGTAAGTTTTTGTACATTGCAAATATTTAAGAATGCGTTTAGCATAATGCCAATGTGTAAGATCATAGCAACTGTTAAATTGGCTCAAATAGCTAACAGAATAGGAAATGTCAGGCCTGGTTAATACTGCCAAATACATTAATGATCCAATTAACTTCTGATATGGAACATCAGGTACACATTTATCAGGTTTCTCTAAATTTAATTTACACTCTATTGGTGTTTTATGCATTTTACAATCCAACATATTGAACCTAGTTAATAGCTGATCAACATACTGCTGCTAATCTACAGTAATTACATTTTTATTAACATTTATTCTCATGCCTAAGTATTGCCTTACAGGTCCTAAATCTTTTAGCTTAAATTCCGATCCTAAAGTATCTTTTAATTTTTTACTTTCAACAGGACAATTCGAAAAAATTAAAAAGTCATCCACATATAAGGCCACAATAATTTTAGCTTCACCTTTAGTTTTTGTGAACAAACAAGGCTCATACTGACTGTTTTTAAAATTTAATTTGCATAGTAAATCTGTAACTCTGTTATACCACGCAAGGGAAGACTGTTTTAACCCATAGATTGCTCTTTTCAATTTTAAAACCTTTCCCCCACTTTTCTTCATAAAACCTTCAGGTAATGACATGTAAATAGTTTCTCTCAAAAAACCGTTTAGAAATGCTGTAGTAACATCCAAATGATCAATACTCATATTCATCTTAACACTGAGAGCAAACAATAATCTGAGCGTTGAATGTCTAACCACGGGAGAGAACGTGTCCGTATAGTTAATTCCAGGTTTCTGCGAGAAACCTTTTGCCACCAATCTAGCCCGAAACCGCACAGTATTGTCCACATCAAACTTTTTGTTAAGCACCCACCTGCACTTCACAATTGTCACATCACCGGGGTTGTCAACGAGCTCCCATGCATCGCTGTCCTCAAAAGACTGCAGCTCGTCGGCCATGGCATTCTTCCACTGTTCACTCTCAGGCCCTGCAAGAGCCTCTGAGAACACTATCTCCTCTAATGCTGAAACAGTGTTGGAAAGACATGTAAAACCATACCGTTCAGTTGCTTTCCTGGAACGCTTTTCAGGTAATTCTGGTGTCTGATCTGGGGTTGATGTGGTCTGGACTTCTGTGTCTAATATGTCTATGGTTGGAGATGAAGTTTCCGTTATTGTTTCATTACTCTCCTTATACACTGAAGAATAATCTGATGGGCAGTCTTCTGTCTCTGAAATATGAGACGATTTATCCCCCACTGAAACTGTGCTCTCTTTGTCTATGTTATCTGCAAGTGTCTCTTCGTTAGGAATCCAGATAGCTGACTTGTTGCCTGTTTCTTTGAGCTCTGATTCATTTTCCATCACGATGACATCTCTACTTATAACAAGACTCTTCTTCGCAGGATTATACAGCCGGTAACCCTTGACTTCTTCTCTATATCCCACTAAAATGTGCTCCATGGCTTTCTTATCCCATTTCAAACGACGTTCCTTGGGGATATGCATAATGACTTTACTTCCAAATAAACGGATGTGATTGAGATCTGGTTTCTTCCCATACCACAATTCGTACGGAGTTGTCTGAAGTCTTGAAGCAACGGATTATTCTTCAAATAGACAGTAGTGTTAGCTGCCTCGGCCCAAAATCGTTTATCCAGCTTTGCATCATACAATAGACATCTAGCCTTCTCCACAACAGTACGGTTGGCTCGCTCACATAAACCGTTCTGTTCAGGCGTGTAATTATTTGATTTTTGATGAATTATACCCTTTTGTTTCAAATAATTATCAAACTCCTTATTGCAAAATTCAAGTCCACTATCTGAACGTATCATCTTTATTTTCTTATTCAACTGATTCTCAACCAGTGTTTGGAAGTCTTTGAATTTGCTGAGCGCCTCACTTTTATTCTTGATAAAGTATATAAAAGTTATCCGACTGAAGTCGTGTACAAACAGTATGAAATATCGAGCACCATTCAATGACGTGGTTTCCATTGGTCCACAAATATCTGTGTGAACTCTTTGTAATAATTCTGTGCTTCTCTCACCAACATGCGAAAAGGGTAATCTTGTTTGCTTTCCCTCGCAGCAAGTTGTACACTGATATTTGCTAGTGTAGTGCTAATCTTCTGTGCCACAGATTTCCACTAACTGCTGGTGCGGCCAACATACAAGTCTGTGTTTCTAACCTCAACTTGTAAACACCATCTGACAGGTCGGCAGTAGCAATCAAAACATCATTCTTGTCTCGAATGTAGCAGTGTTTTTCATCAAATATCACATTATTTCCGTTTTTAATCAGTACACTCACGGATAATAAATTTGTTGTCAAACTGGGAACGCACAGCACATCCTTCACTGTCATTTCAAATTTCAGTTCTGAAACAATGTCGACGTCTCCGGAACAAACTACTGGCACTGTAGATTCATTTGCAACCATTATTTCTGGTAAACACGGTGATCGGTTCATGTTTTTTACCCAAGATTCGTTCACCGTCATATGAGCGCTGGCGCCTGAATCCACGTACCATTCAGTTTTATTGAACTTTCCATTCAGGAAAACGACATTAAAAACATATTTACTATTGTTTTTCTTCAATAAAGGGCACTGATTTCGATAATGACCATTTTCTTTACATTTGTAGCATGTAATTATTTTCGATGAATCTGTCATTGCTGCTGTCATTTTCTTGTTTGATACTGACGTTGAAGGACCGGGACTGCCTTTCTTTGACTTATTAAACGAATGATTATTTCGCGCTGCAAATGCAGCACCTGCGTCATTTTCTCTGGTCACTTCCATGTCGAGCAATATCGACTTTATGACATCTGCAGTTATCGAAATGCCCGAATGTTCAATTGCCATTATCATGGGAAAATAACGATCTGACAAACCTGCTAATAATAATGAACCCACCCATTCGTCGGTGATTGTAAAACCTGTGCTGTTCAACCGTTGAGTTGTCTCGACCATTTGAGTCACATATGTAGCCATTGAATCACAATTATCTAGCCGAATAGAAATCCAATGTCGCAGCAGTGTTATTTTGCGTGAGAAACCGGAGTCATCAAACATGGTCTTCAATGTAGTCCATAATTCTGCTGCGCTCTTGGTATTCTTAATATGCACATACAACGATGGGTCCACAGTCAATATTAGCTTTGCCTTCGTTTTTGCGTCGTCTGCTGGCTTAACTTCAAAACTTGCCGTTGGCTTGATGTACTTGTCCATTCCTTCAAGAACCAACTAATTTTCAGCCGCGAAGCTCCACTCATCATAATTTTCTCTTCCTTTTAGTTTAGGAACACTGGCAATATAGTTCGTAGTCATGTTTCCGCGATATAACTTTCACAAATTATCTATTTTCACGAAAATAACTGATAATTTAGCACAGAGTACGCCCATAACCTCTAGTAAAACACGTTTTATCGCAATGGACTGTCTTTTATTTTAGCAAATTGTCATAGACAGACAAACAGTTTCTACAAAACGATAAGAGATGGCGCTACTATTCACTAATTACATATTTTGATACAACATTATCACATAGGTTTTTATATGAAAGCTCCATTTTCACATTTTAATAGCTTTTAAAATATTTTACTGGTTGCCTTCTTTTTTCATGGTGCAAGTCATTTTTATTAAAATTCGTATAATATTATACTGATTTACAAACATTTTGAAAAGGATGTGTATTACGATATTTAGATAGACATTAAGTAAATTCTTCTCTGAGTTTCACACGATCTACAGTTAAAATTAAAGTTTGTACTCGTGGTTTCATTAACTATTTGATTAACAACATCCGTTATAAACAATTTTAGTAATTAGGATATAAATTAGTCTGTAATTATGCCAGAATTATTAATCTTTTAAGTATTCTTTCATAATCTAATTGAATCGTGTAATCACATTTTTACATTTAGCTTTCTGATTTTTGATACTTGATCGTCTGAAAATTTAAGCATAAAATCATAATAAAAAAATAGAAAGATAACAGTCGAATAGCTTATATTAAATAATTGAAATATTTATATTAGGATGACAGGACATAAAACAATCCCAATGAGGGCCGCAGTACGAACATGAATAAGAAACAACCTATTTGTGATTCTGTGTTTATAAAAACTAATCAACGTTTTATAATAAATAAAATGAGAGGCAGTGAATAATAAAATATTGAATAAAATAAGTTTTCACAACATGTAGTGTTTAATTATGTTCATAAAAATGAATCTAATTAAATATCTTATATTATGAAAAGCTTAGCCAAACTTGCTGAATATCGTAATTTTTGAAAACGCAGAATAAATCTCTTATCAAAGACAATATTATTAAATTTTTGCAAGTAAAAGCGGAGTATACATTTCGAATATAATAAAACTACTTTGATATTATTCAATTGAAAATTTAAGGCTGGGTCGCGAAATGTGAAAGTAATGACAAGGAAAATTTTCATTGTGATTAACGCTCATGAAATAAAATTTAACTACTGGTAATCATTTTTATTAACAAATTTTTCACAGATTAAACTAGTGGGATGTTGTCATGGTTAATCGAGAATTAACAATTATATAACAATTATATATTGGGTTGCATGTAATTGTTCACCCTACTTTTTTCTTATTCAAAATATTTGGAAACGCATGTACCGCAAAGATGACTTGTGTCTAATATATTTTAAAGTATGTGATCTAGTGTTATCATTAAATGAATAAATTCGACGATCTTATCTACCAGTTAGTTTGTTAGCTGGGCAATCTAGTCCCTGACAGCCGATGCCTTCAGTCGTCGTAAATACTTCCGGAAGTAACCCCCAAGGAACAAAACCCTTAATTTCAACGACTTGTATCAGGTTAATATTGTGAAATTTCTGGCTATTTGGCACTAAAATTTCTTCTTTGTACTGTACTCTACAAATTATTTAAATTTTGTGAATTTAATATTAAGTTTTTAAGAAGAACCACTTTCGAATTTATGCAAAAACTTTTAATTCAATATAGCAGGAATTACTTAGTGTTTCTATTCATTTGAATGATAGTGAAAAGTTTCAAGGCGGTTTAAAAAAAAAATTAATAACAGAAAACTTATCAATGACTTGAGATTTATACTTAGCTGGAACTGGAATTTGAAATTACTTCATTGGTGTGACAGAAGTTTTGTTCACGGCGTAAGAAAAAAGAAAATGTTTTGCTTGTATTTTTAATCATGTATTTATGTGTGTGAGCGTGCGTGTATATATATATATATATATATATATATATATATATATATATATATGCATTCTACTCAAAATTATTCCTTCGACGGAGCCCGACATGCATAGATAAACACGTCTTCGAATTATGGCCAAAACATAAAACATTTTTGTGTCAATGATTTGGTTCTGTTCGAATTCTCTGACTACGAAAAATACGAAACGCGAAACGGTTTCTTCTTTCGGTTATAACTTTCAAATATACACTTTTTTACAAAAAAATTTGACTATCTTAAAATAACCACCGAATAAGTAGCGCAATGATAAGTATAGAATAATGAAATCTTAATTTACAAACTAAGTATTTAATACCAATTAATTGATCATAATTATGAGTACAGTCAATTCTTTAAAACAAATGGAAGTAACCATCTGATTAAGTTCTAATTTCATAGATATTTAACGGTTACTATATATTAATTTTACATATTATTAGTTTAAGTGTTTTTCCCATAAGGTTGGTTTTAAAATTTGTTAGTAAGGTGATGCTTTTTAGGAATATGTTGTTTGTTAATAAAGGTATCTTGCGAATATGCAAAATGTTGACGGTGAAAACGGGTTTATAGAAGACGGGTTTCTAACTTTGTTTCGTTTTTCCAATGGGTCAATTTTAAAATCTAAACCCACCCAATTTTTGATATGTTTTATTATAATGTGTTACAAAATACTCGTAATTATTAAAATACGCGAAGGAAAATGTACGTTACGCTTCACTTCAACGTAATGGTTTTCTGAAAATTATGTATTTGACAACAACAAAAGCCTTGATAGGACCAGGAAAATATTGATAAAAACATTTAACGAACAGGTTCTAAAATAAACTAAGGCCATCGGGAATGTTACGAGAAATTATCTAATTTTTAACACATTTTGAAAGTTTTTTTCTTTACTCGTGAACCTTTTCGTGATCTTTTTAAGATCTGCCTAGTTTGAAATTACGTGATTAATGTAAGTAAATTATTACAAATGTGTTAAGTGAATATATTCAGAGCAAATGTGTTATAGTGATACTTTCATTGAATTTTCCTATTTTAAATCTCGCGACTGAAATAAATACTTGCCACTTTATTATATACGTATTTTGCTTTTATTACTAGTATTTATTTTCTCTCATATTTTTAGTACAAACTTATTTATATGTGCAGTTATTTCACTTTTACGTACAAAGTTGTACATTTTTGGACCGATAATTTATCATATACTACTATTGGTTAAGTTTGAAGCCTAAATACGAACACGTTTCTTAACTGATTTTGTTAGTTACAATTACCATTTTTGACAAGTTTAAATTTCGGCTTATTTACTAATATGTTAAAATTCAATATTTTGACGTGAAATTATAACAATAAAGACGACGTGCAATATTAAAGAAGTGTGTAAATGAAATACTGCAAACGACCGCATAGTATGTTAATAGTTAAATTACTTTTGTCATGTAATTTTGATCTTAATAAGAAGTTCCCTAGATACAATTTGACGTCATTTTCAAAATTTCATTGTATCATTAGCGTCATAACAATAAAATAGAAAATCTCTAAAAATAGGTTATTCGCAAACTAAACGAATATTAACAAAAATCTGCTTTGAGGAATGTATCTATTAAATAAATGGTATAAATTTAATTATTTTGAATAGAGATATTACATTTAGTAAACATTATACAATTATAATGATTGAATTTATTAAATGGATCAAAAAGTTCGTTATAGTTTTCGTATCCATGTGTATTAGCAAAAAACAACTGGCATAGAAGATTAGCCAGAAGTAGATCATATTGATATTTTGATGGTTATATGTTGGTGTTATCTGCTATAGTTTCATAATAATTCTAGCAGATAAAGAATTGCAAAAGTATGCAGAGAACAGTCTAAAAAAAGGAGAGGTGAAAAAATCTCTATCATCTAACTTACACATTGGCTCTTGCGTCAGTTTTTTTCCGAATTTGAATAATTTTTGATAAGTTAATTAATTCACTTCGTAAAAGTACAAACTCAACACGAGCAATATTTAATTGAAACGTCGATCTAATTCATGATATAAAAAAGTTTGACTTTGAAATTTTCAGCGTTCGAATCTGAATGGTTACCAAAGTATACTTTAGACATGTATGTTATAAAATTTTGGTAAGCTATGTTCAGGTATTAATTGACACCGTACTATACATGAATTTATATTGAGGCTAGAATACATGTATATATGTATTACTTTAGTTATGAGCTATTTTCTTGATGCTAGTTTTAAAATACGTAAGGTATCTACCTAACTTTTGTAATATTACTAAAAAACCTTCCTATTTTTGCCAACTGTTACACAGTTTTGGTTATCTCCTGAATAAGTAATTTTTTTTAATACAGTATAAAGAGTATTTTGAATACGTATTCCTCCTTCTAATGTTTGATGCACTTTCGCGGGATTTGAGCAACTCCGTTCAGTTTTAACGGTAGTTGAAGTAATTTTCGATATTTATTAGAATTATGAAAGATGCATAATATTCTGTTAAGAAAAATATATATTATATTATTCCTCTTATCTCTCTTAAGATACAGATTCATGTACGTAAAGTAACAATTGTCTGAACCATTTAATTGGTTAACAAAGTATTTAGTGTTAAGATGGCTTTTAGTCGATTATCAGATAGTGGTACAAAATACCAACCTTTCGTTTTATTGGCGATGGATAATGTATTTCATTTCTCTCTGAATTCATTTAATATATTTATAAATCGGCTACAAATCGGTAATTAAAAATATTTGAGTAAAGGGAACTGGCTTTTGAACTACACAATGTTCTAATATAATTATTTAGTAACTCATATTACATAAATAGGTTGTCACTTGCACACGCTCTTCAAATTTCTATTTATTTAAGTGTACTAATCAACTTATGTAATTTTCCCCTTACTCACATTTGACCGGTGCACGATTTCTACTTAGATAACGCATTGTCTTCCTTTTCACAATTTTATAAAGAGTTATATAGTTATTAATCTGTGACGAGTCAGTGATTTAAAATATTTGATTAAATGTGATAAATGGAACTGGCGTTTCAACTACGTATTGTTTTAGTGAAATTATTTATTAACTCAAATTATATAAATACGAAGTCATTTGCATTCGCCATTAAAATTTTTATTTATTTAAATATACTAACTAGATCCTGCACTTTTCTCTTCACTCATATTTGACCGGTGTATGATTTCCACTCAGATACCGCGTTCTCTTCCTTTTCATTATTTGATAATGAGTTACATAATCATTAATCGGTAACGAGTCAGTAATTTGTAATATTTGATTAAATGGAACGGGCATTTGAACTACGTACAGATTTAATGAATGGATTTAATAACTAAAATTACCTAACTATGATTTCACTTGCATACGATCCCTAAATTTTAAGTTATTTAAGTGTACGATCCCACCCCTCCACTGTCATATTCGTTTATATTTGACCAGTTTGCAATTCCTGTTCAAATATCGCGTTCCATACTTTTTTACCGTTTAAAAACACGTAATAAATCAGATATTATCTCATAAAATGTATTTGGAAATATGTAAAAATTCAAGAGTCGAGTGGAATATTTAAATAGTTTAATTTAGGTAGGAAGCCTAGTATTTAAGTATAATGTTATTATATACGTATACTAAATGGATGGTGAGTTTAAACTCAAAATTTATGCCGAATTAAGAAAATCTAATTCGTCGCATCTTCAAACGCACCTACCGCCATCTTTGGAGCTAACAGCTTACGAGGTCGCACCCGTAACTAATTATTGTATCTACAAAGTAAATCTACAATATAATTTTAGCATCGAAAAGCTCAAATTGTACGTTGCCGAGGCGATGAGCAGCACGTATTATTGGATTTAATGGTACAAAATATCACAAAACTCTGGTTTGTTATATTTTATGAAATTTGTTATGTACTCTATTAGGAAAATTTGAATTGATATTATAGATTATGTACGAAATTTTGCATAACTTTATTACTGACTTCCTCAATTAAAGCAGAATTTATATGTGGCTCTATGATAAATGGTAGTACAACGGCATATCAAACATGGTTTTTACCAATATCGCTATGGTCATACTTATTTTATTTTATTTAATAGTTTAAGAGTCAAATTAAACTGGCCTGTAGAAATTTTTATTGTTCATGTCAAATAATATAATCTATTGACGTCCATGTCAAATAATAAAAACACGAGTATTAATTGAACCGTTTGAGGTAGAATACCCTTTTTGAACATTATTAAATTTGTACAAAATGCTACTTTCAGAAATGTTTCATTAATAAAGATATGAAGTACTTTGTTGAAACTTTTGCAGTAAAATATTGTTTTAATACATGAAAATATTTATAACGTATTGCCACAGTTAGAGATTTTTGGAGTTGGTAACCTAGTATTGATGCCTCTCTCTTTATCTTTCACTCACATACAGTACATGCGTGTCCGCATCTAAGTACCTTATTTAACTTAGCACTGATTCCAAATATTGCTAACTGTAGCAATACATTACAAATTTGTTTATGTTTTGGAATAGTATTTTTCCACAAAGGTTTTAACCAGATATTCATATTTTATTAATGAAACATGTCTAACAGTAGCATTGTTTTGTCAATTTACGATATTTTCTAAAACATATTTTAAAGCAAAAGTTCCAAATGATACTCATATTTTTAATATTATATTTTAGTGTAACAATTTAAGTGAATTATTACCTTATTTAAAGTGAACCTTATTACTTATTTACAAATATACATATCTTAAACTAATAATCAAACTAAAGACACTATCTTACTGAAATCTGAAGTCTCTTCACAAATATTCTCTTGAAAATATTTCCAAAGCATTTTTTTATTTTTACCCTTAATTTCTTTTTTAACCAATCGTAAAATTTTATCAAATAGTTCAGTAACTCTTGATGGCCTGATTTAAGAATGATTATAAGTTCAAACCCTTGAGAACTTATTAATATTGGCCAGTCATAAACTTATTGTGTTCACAAATTTTTACATAGATTTAAAGGAGAATCGGTGAAATGGTATTTTATTACATACCCATACCCTTTGTGTTACTTAATTATGGTTTTGTGAAACCTCCCACTGAATAAATTATTATATCTTAGTTATTAGAAAATGTTTGTTTTTTATATTGTTAATAAAAGTAAAATTCTAATGCGATGAATTTTTTTGGAGGGAACTGACGATTGTAGTAAACCTACCAGTCCCATAATAGTGAACGAAATTTTCCTTGCTACGGTCCACAGTAAACTTCACGCGTGGAGTACGATTTTTTCCTTAAGCGTAGTTTATTGGCCATATGCAAACGTATGCGCTTATGAAAAGAAAATATGAGAGAAGTTGAACAAAATTTGGTAAGTTCGTCTAGACTTTGACTTGATATCTGTTATGTTCTACACAACAGAATTATACTCTAATTACATAGAATTTAATAACACGTATTTAGATAGAACCCAACAGTCACAATGTTTGTATGGCTAATATAAAAATTGTGAAAGACAAATTGTAATATAATAAGTCTCCCAGAATAAATAATTAGAGACAAAATTAAACTGATACACTTCCAATAATTAAAACAATAAGTATCTTTGCAATTCTGTCAGTGTTTTTATTTGAGGGCTGTCGCCTCTCGTTCGTTTTTAATCATGTCAAATGCTACATTTTTATAAATTTTTAAAGTGAGATAAGTCATAAACTCACTGGATATTGAAGTGAAATAAAGATAGATGTCACACTAGCGTAATAAGCTTTAAAATTATTGCAGTTTGGCCTCTGCACAATAAACTCCTTTCCTAATGCTGTATAAAAAGCAAAGCTTCTCTTTTCTATTATGAGGTCATAATTACATTATAAAACCAAATTAACCATCAATTCGTAAGTTTGAAATAATAACGAAAACAGTTTTTACAGCAAAAGTATTTCAAATTGTGAAAATCTTTGTATTGTAGAATATATTGACTAAACAACTTTAAGGAATAAATCTGAAAATTATCCGTACCAAGTTTTAACAATAGAATAACACCCTACACACTTACCACTTTGGTAAAATTACAATAGCCGAAACACAAGACACTTCAACTGTCCCGTTTGTCCTTAACAATCATTACAAATGATAAATGAGAATAGAATTTGCGTCATTACTTTAAATAAAGTTAGCAACTCCCAGCTGACGAACCGCCCCGCCCGCCCGTGAGTTTTGTTAGAGAAAACTTTATCCGGTTCATCCCAAAGGACAGAGAATGAGAGGTTAAATAACGACCAGTGGTACAGTGTTGCTATTTTATGATATTTCTATTTATTTGACATTCATTTATTTTTTTCAGTTGAAACTTTGTATTAGTTAACTAATGAGATGTTTTTAATAATGAAATTTTTCGAATAAGTTGCAAAAGAAGTAAATTTTATTGTTTTTAGTCAATTTCAAAGTATCAAATGGGTCATTAAAACAAAAAAAAGGAAATTTGACTTGTTAACGTCGACAATTTAATTATATAGAAGTCGATTTAATCATCATATATATTAATACGCTAAGGTTAAGATGTTACTCTCCCTTTTTAGAAAAAACCTCACAACTAATCCACATAAATTATATATCATTTTATAGATAATTGCTTGCTCTACCGGCATCCACAACTAAAAAAATTATTATTGCTATTGTTTTTCCAAATTAATTAATTATTAAAATTATATACACAAAACAGCAATGCTACCATCTAACGGCTCAACGTCAAATTGACTGACGGTCGGTAAAATTTTTGTTTAACTTTAAATCCACTCACGTATAAATAAAGTGGCGCTTTAGCTCAATGCTTTTGATACTTGCACCTCTATATGTCAATTTTAGTAAAATATTTGTTTGATCTGTCATCTGAGCTTCATAATGGAATAAATAATGCGAAGACTTCGCACGGGTCACGCTAGTATTAAAATATTACTTGAACGTAAACAAAAACTAAATATTAATTATAAATAACTTTCGTCAAACGAATCCAAATTTAAAATTAGTTTTTATGTGGGTTTTTTTTATTTCAATTGAAATTTAATTAAGTGAAAACTATAGTAAATGAAGGGATTTTATTTCGGCGATATATAAGCGTAATGAAATGTTTATCCTATAAGAAAACTTTTGCATTTTCAATGTACACATAATTTATAACAAAAATATTTTATTTTTTTTATGTCTTCTACAAATTCCAAAAAACATCAACTACATACAAATTTTTAATCCATTGAATATAGCCTCAGTTATAATCTTGCCTAGTACCTAGATGAAATTTAACAAAGTACCTATAGGTTTCTTCCCAGGTAGATCACCTCATAGTACTTTCTGCAGAAAATGCAATCATTTACCCCTATTTACTTAAAAAACATTTGACTAAATAATAAACCTGTAATTAAAATACTTATATATCGTTTTGAAAAATTTATATAATGCTGAAAATGGGTTATATTTTCAAACGAAACGTATCAAATTGTCAAAAGTGATAGAATTTTCTGAATGGAATGGATATCTTGAGGGTTTTTTTCAGGTCCACTAATAATTTTGCACCAACATTTTAACACCAACAGAAGTTTTGTTTTTTGTTAAAATGTCATTTCTTGAAAAACAAAAGACACGTTTATTCGTTCATATGGAACTACCGAAACAGTTTTTATAGTTCTTTCTGTTTAGAGTTTTAGTTACATTATAGATAACATTTTTAATGAGTCGTTATAGAATTTCAAGGATATCGAGCACGTTTAAATCGGCATTAAAACGAAGTGTTTTGCATATGTACCTATATTTGAGATCCTTGAGCAATACTGTAACAGACATACTTACAAACACGTTAGTCTCTATATAATATTAGTAAAGTACAATAATGAAAATGTTAAAGTTTCCAATTTTAGAAATAAAGTAAAAAAATCCTTTTTTTTTCTTTAGAATGTACTGAACGACTCACCTTAATGAAATAGTTTAACAAAAATGTATATGATTAACATTACAAGTTACGATAGAAACCAATTAAAATGAATAGTGTGTTAAGCAAAACTCATACTTCCTAAATGATATATAAATATTTTTGAATTTAATAGATATAAACTAAAAAAGTAATTATTTTGATGTGGCTTTCACTATTTTCTTTGTAGATAATGTTTTCTTATGTGTTCACAATATTTTTTCTGTAATTTTGCATGTTAGAAAATTTTGAAATTATTTTTACCGTTTATGTATATATTGTTAATTTTCTTTATGTAAGCATGTTTCGGCCATCGATTCCATTTATTATTCTAAACATAATTTACTTGGTGTTCTCATTTTATTAAATACCATAAGAGTTGATTATAGTTGAATGATAATTTTCTTCCTACTCTGAGATAGTATTTCTATTTCCTGTCATATTTATGATTGAAAATAAAGTATTTGCGTAAAAGAATAATTTTCCACTTCAGTAAAAAAAGCTCTTAATTATAACTGTAATTGTTCACTTTGTTTTCCTAAAAAGCTTCTATTTTCGTTTTGACAATGGAATATTCTCATACATCGTTAATTACACCTGCTAGATACCAAAAAGGTAACATGTTAAATTTGTTTATCTGTTTTATATGAAAGTTAATTAATGGAGTTTTTAAAATAATAATTACGGAAAGATTACAGCACAATTTATTTTGATAATTACAGCACAGTTCCTGTTTGAATTATTGTATTACAAGAAGGACCAAATATTGAAAATGAAAAGCAAATTAATACGATTGGAATGGTTGCCATGCAGCGTCCTCCAGGCATATTACGTATTTACGTAAATTTAAATGAAAGAAAATTTTCCAATGGTATATTGAAAAGTCTATAAATTTATATAATCGAGATATAATGACGATGTTTCTTGCAATAAATTGCCGTTTAATAAAGATAGTTTTTTTATTTTACCAACTTCATAACGGATGGAAAAATATTGTATTTAGAAAGGTATTTATATATTGCAAATTAAATACTGAATTTTAAAGACGAAAAGAAATCATTTTCTTCTATATTTAAGTTTAAATAATGTATTAGGTTTTACTAAGTAGATTTGAAAATATGGTTTATTTGTTTCTGACAATCAATTATATGATTAATTTTTGGTTGTAATATTTTGTAGTATATATTTTATTTTTAATAGAACCTCAATACATTTTGACTAAATAATATGTAGTTTTCTTCATGTTGTTAAAATAATTTCGTATGACACGCGGGGTTTACTTTGATTTTAGTTGAAGATATGAGATATATAAATAGATTAATATGGCCGAGTTAGAATATTTATTTACAAAAAACCTTACAAGGTTATTTACTTACAGTTCTGTGATTGCACCATGTATGCTAAAAAGTTTTAACACGCAGTGACTGATTACGTCCTAAATACTTAAGTAAATTAGTTATCGATACAGGGCTAGTACTGCTAATGAATATGGGATGGTTTATATGCATTTTATGTACGTACCTATTATTGGTTGAAGACACGAGACAAAAATAAATGTGTGTGTACAAGTTATAGGGTTTATCGAAAATAAATTCCAAAACGATATTTGTGGGTATTCTTAGATTCCGTAGTGAAATAAGGCATAGGTGAAATATATCATGTATGTTGAAAACTGTTAACATGTACTGCAGAATTATTTCAATATTACGCAATACATTTCATCAGATATTTTGTGTCTCAAATTTAAGACCATTTAATTGTTTAGATTACAAATTTGGCGATTAGTGAAGATAAAACTTTCCTCGACCCCTTTCGTGCAATATTTCAGAAAATAGAATGATTACGAAAAAATATAATATACACATTGAACGATATTGATTTTATTTCTCAAATAAATTGCACGTAATTTAATCAATATAATTATTGCACATTTTCTATCCTAACGAACACACCCTTGTGCATATCTATTATAGAAATGCACAGGGGTTTATATATATATATATAAATATACATATATAATATATATAAATACACACACACATATATATATATAATAAAAATTATAAAAGGGTTTGTGTTATTAACGTTAGGCGTTTTGATAAATCAGATGTAAAAATAAATATATCTACTATCCTGCACATGCAATACTTGCACGTACACGTTTTCAATAAAAACCCATCTGTACTTCTAGACTCAAATTTCCAAAATGGTATTTGAATTATAAACATTTCTGGTTAGGTTTTGAAAATATATTCAGTTAATATCAAAAAAATTTTTTTTATTATTGTTAAAGCAATAACAGTTATTAAAATAAAACTTGGGTCTTCATTTCAGTTTTTAATCTATAACTTGTATATTTACTATGCCTGTTCCAGTAATAACATAAAACTTTTACAATTTTAACATAGTAGTATTCAATTTACATAGTGTATTTAAATTTTTTTCAACTAAGCTACTTATCATAAGACAAGAATGAAGATATATTGATGAAGACTTCATTAAAGTCAAATAACAATATTATTCTTTTGAAAATATGACAAGTATTTATAACTTTTACAGTTACCAGTTTCAACACAATAATACTATAAACTTTGGTACATTACATATGCAGTATATTTATATATAATTACATAGGTAAGTATTGTTACGCTCAACAAATCATAAGCGACAACACACATATTTTCCCTGCATTTATGAACCGTATACTCCAATATGTTAAATAAAATTACATATTGGTAACCGAAGTGGAATAATATTTACGAGTGTAAATAACATCGTATTTACGTTCATCATTAATTTATTACCGTAAAATGACAGATTTGAAAATATGTTATTTATTCATATACTTCATGAGATAAATGTTCTATGTTAAATTTTATCATTATTCATGTCGTAATATAATACATGGAGGAATATTTAATAGATGCTAATATAGTGGAATAATTTTGGTAGAAATATTTAAATAAATATTATCAGACTGAATATCTGAAGTCAAAATGTAAAGTTCCTTTTAAACAGTTACGCAGAATATATTTGAAATACACATAGATGCTTTGTTTTATTACTAAAAAAAAGAAAGTTCAAAAATATTTTAGTAGTTTTTTTTGTGAAATTTTCCTTAATTATAATTAGAAATAAATTGTAATGAAATAATGTCTCGTAGAATAAGATATATGAAGTGTAGAATATAAATTTTGTTACATACGTGTTTCTTGCGAACTATATTAAAAGATACCTCATTATATCGTACATATTTATGTATGCTTACTGGAAGTAAGATTTAGGATTAAGATTGTAGGAACTAAAGTAAAATTCTATTAAAACGGAAAAATTTCATTATTACTTTTACGATATAGATTGTAATGAAATAATGTCTCATAAAAGAAGATATGTGAAGTGCAGAATATAGATTTTTTTATATACGCGTTTGTTACGAGCTAGATTAAAAGATGCCTCATTCTATCGTACGTATTTATGTATCCTTATTGCAGTTGGAGCCATACTGTCTAATATCTAATGGAACTAAAGTAAGATTCTGTTAAAATGATAAGATTTCATTATTATATTTACTATATCGGAAAATTTCTGATCCGAGATTGAAGTAGACACTGCTAGGCTAGAACTAATGAAGGTCACTATTATGATCTTCATTATTTTGGTATATATATCGTTAGAAAAAATTTTAATTTTATGGATATTATTGCTTTTGATAAGATTTTTTTCGACAAATAACTTTTCGAATTTTCGAGAATTTTGTCGGTATTTTTATTCCTGACAAATTTGTTATCAGGAAGGAGATAAGTAGCACACATGCTATAGAAAAGTTGATGATTTTGTTTCTGGTTTTTTTGAACAATTCATGTTCGAAACCTATGTAGAAATTTTGGTTGTGTGAAAGAAACTTAGAACACCTTTCTTCTTAACAATTATTGCCCTCAAAATGTTATATTAACGATATGGTTTAAAGTGTGTCAGTAATAATTATTACATAAATGAAACTTATAAATCACGAGTAGAACTCGCACTACGAATGTCATTTAGGTACTTTTACACGTTCAAACAACTGTACCTCTCTTGACAACTATATGTTGACAACTATATCTTTGATAGGCGTAAAAACCTGGTTTGAATTTAAACAATTATAGGATCTAGTATAATCTGCCTCCTATAAAAATGTTTAATCACCATTTCTAAAATTCTTTTACAATAATTTTTGGCACGGTAATTTTGGAAATAATTGGGGATTGAGAGTTGGATATGTATTCTTAATTTTCTCATATTTTTGAAATATATTTTTAAATATCAAAAAAGATGAAGAAAAAATTTTGTTTCTCATAACACACCCTTTCAAATGATATTCCATACGATAGGCAATATTGAAAAAAATATTAAAATTTACATTCATTGCTATATGTTTCGCATAACCTTTACCTGAACTTCACGGAAATCATATTTTTCAGTGTTTTAGAAGAAATCAAACTTATCGCCAATTAAAAAAAAATTATTGTAAGTCGATGGAATGAAGACGGTAAACAACATCTGCTTTTCACCGTTATCCGTTTTTGTTCGAGATAATATTTAAGCTTTTGCGGCAATTTTTAATTATATACTAACATGTTAATTTTACATGTTTAATATTTTGATCAACTTTGCATTAATACACTATATGCTGCATTCATCTTTTATCGCAGACTATTTTATTTTAATGTCCATTTTCTAAATTTTTTATTTATTTCAAACTTGAAAGTTATTTTCGTTTGTCAAAATGTCGTATACGTTTGACGAACTTATTGCTACAAGAGTAACCTTTCCCAGTCAACTACATCGAATAGATTTCAACATTTGTAATGTACAGTCACTCAGACTGTAAAAGATACTAATAAAAAATAAAACTAAATGTGGTATTAACCACATACAAAAATATCACAACAAATAAATAAACGAAACCAAACTAAATATCAAACAATACAAACAAAAAATAAAACAAAAAATCTAAACACTTTTATGAACAAGGAAAGGGGAACAAAATGAAATTCATAAGGATAGGACTAATGGATTATGTGAGGAAGGACTTTTCCAAGCGGCCTTTGAACACATTTAGATACTTATATAATTTGCTTTGGTTTACTATACGTCAGAAACATACAATTTGGTTTACATAATTTGGTTATATAATTTGAATTATATAATGTGGTCTAATAAAGTGCCTTGTATATTTTAATTCAAATTGGCGACATTCGTTAATAATTTACGTTTCGAACTTAAATTGCCATGCCGAACACAATACCATATTGATAAATTATAACAAGCTCGTTGTATGACAAACTTTGCTTACTAAATTATTATAAATCACTGATTGCGGTAACACTCAACATTTAATTCAATAATACTTTCTACTTATCGCCTTGATAGCGTAATATGCAAGCTTCCAAAAATTACCATTAAATATTTTAAAAAGTGTTAGCTTTTAAAAATTATATGTGATGCCCAATTTTATATTTCTACCACAAACTATTTCGAGTAAAATTTGTGGTGATAGTCTGAAACGTAAGTGACATTGCAAGAATTCCGTTTTTCATTTTGGGGTACAAAACAATAAAATTTAAAATCAAACTTTGTGAGCAGTCATTACCTATTACCACCGCCTACTTTCTAGGTATAAATTGAACTGTTCTAATTGGACTGTTGACTAATTGAACTGTTAAATTAAACAGAACTGTCGTAATACTGCAAGCAATGCTGTGAATTGCATTTTCGCGTTCTATTAATTTTTGCTATGGCATTAAGCAAAAACCTCGAACGTTAAGAACGTGAGTTACATTTAAAAATGTATTTAGCATTTAAATATGAGAAGTTTTGAAATGTAATAACATTTACATGTCCTATTCCCCCATTATGATATGGTGATTCATATCTTAACAAGGAAAAACGGAACGCTTATATGATTACTTACGTGTCACTCCGTCTATTTGTTTCCACGTCAGCGATTTTTTTATGAAACCTTAAAGTTTGTTAATACTCAAAAATAATAATATCAAAATTGTGAACGGGAGAAAAAAGTAACATAGGAACTCTATGGATTTGGTTTTACAAAGATCTTATTATTACTTTTAATGAACAGATCACACACAGAAAATAATTTGCTTTTCTCTTAAAAGAGGGATACTATTTGTTTCAATATTGTCACTATTTCAGGAATTGTTATAATCTTATAGGGTGTTTGTAATAAATAACTACTCACTTGTTTTGAGCAATAGTTCTTAATGAATTAATATGGACAAAAGTTCAATTTACTACAAGAAGAAATTAAATATAAAAACACCACACTAAAAATCTTAATTCTTGTTCCTCTCTTCCTGAAAAGGAACTCAGCCATTTGTGATATCGGTTGGTTCCGCCGTTAAATAGATTGAGATCTTAACGGAGATCAGACAAATTGTATTTCAAAAGAAAAAAGAATTCCGTGATATATTTAATCTTTTACTTTATAATTTTTTTTCAAACAACTAATTCAAAATTTATAAAAATTATTTTTTTTCCGACTTTTGCATGTCCATAATTTTTCCATTTCTAATACTCGAGTATTAGTATTTTTAACATTGGAATTTCAAAGCATTTTATTGTAATAAACTGATAAAAATATTGTGGAGTGCCGAAACAAATTTTTGGTGCACTGGTACATGATTATTACTAAAGCAGTAACGTGTGTGAACGTGTTAAAAAGTCTAGTTCCTTTCAATATACAAAAGTGGAATTCCCAAGAAGCTACGATGTCTACAAGTAACCAGGAAAAGCTGAAACTTTTATTTCTGAAATAAAGTAATACCCCTTTAACAAGAAAACAATATTGAAATTCACATAATTTATGTATGGCTTTAATTATTCAAATTTGCCTGGAATTAAAGCTTGTTTCTATTCGTCTTACATTTGATGAATACTTTTAGAAAGTAAATAAAGCGGCCCAGGTCAGACGAGAGATTATGAAAATTTAAATTTATTAAAGAAAATTATTAATCGTAGCCCAACTTTATTAAACGCGTATTGGATTTCAGAGGAAATTTCTCCTCCCATTAACTTAACACTTTGAGTTTGGTTCGAATAAAATCGAAATTCTCTTTCGAAGAAATCCTTTGCTATCTATGTTTATGATATATCGGAAATAATCAGTCCGCTTTTATTCGTCATAATTTATTCAAAATGTTGCTGAGTAGGAGTTTTCGATATATTTAAAATATTTTTGAGGTATTCGCATGGCCTTATGAAGGCAGTGTTTATGGAAAGCGACATGTCTAATATAAATATTAGTTTTGTGTCCTTCGTGTACTGTTGAAGCAATTTCGTAATTATTCAGCGCTGTCATAGTACGGATTTTACGAATACGTTAAGCTTACATATTTAGGGAGTCAAGTGTTCGATCTTTCCGAATACCATTATTTAAACCATCCAACACACATGCATAGAAAATAAAGATATGTCTACAATATGCGTATATGTGAGAGAAGAATACATAACTAATATTTAAGTTCGGATTCATGTTCAGATATAAAATTTATATTACTACTTTAGGTAGTAAAAATAGATGTGAGAAATATTTAGGTGATATTTTCTTAAAGGAAAAGGGAAGGGAAGAGATATAGGAAGAAAAGAAAAAGTAAGACATTCATTTATAGTTTGTATACATTTAATAATGCGTGAAGATATAATTATATCAGCATAGAGGAGTATAGGTGTTCTACAATTTACGTATATGTAAAAGCGGTATATATAACTAATATTACAAACATTTAATTTCGGATTCATGTTTAGATATAAAATGTAAGTTATTATGTTAAGTAATAAAAAAAGATGTCAGAAATATTTGGCTGATATTTTTTTAAGAAATGAAATTGAACACAAGAAGAGAAGAGATATAGGAAGAAAAGAAAAAGTAAGAGATTAATTTATGGTTTGTATACATTTAATAACGTGTGATGTAATAAAATTTATATTGATTTTCAGAAATTATAAGATGATTTTGTCCGTGAATAAAGTTAAAATGACATAATTATTAATATTTTTTTCAAACAACGCTTTCTGAAAACTGGGCCAAATTGATGAATAAATTAAATATAATTATCAATAAAAGTATTTTTATTTTATGGTGAAGTTATCATCAGAACATTGACAGAAAATTTCAATGGTTGGCGCAGCTTCCGAAGGCAGAATTTCTTCTGAATTGTTTTTTAAAAGACGATAACAGAAAATATTTTTGGTTATCTTTTGCAACCCACTTGTGATTCCGTATTTGCAATGAATATGTTATTGAATACAATATTATATATCCATAATGATATTTATCACATTAGTACCGCAAAGAAAACTTTGTTGATAATTACTTCGTACTTTAGGCAAATTTACATATTTTATGTGGTGTTATTTATAATTTTTATTTTTAACTTTTTATTTCATTCTGTACATAGATTTTTCAAAAAAATTTTCAAAAAATTAGCCACTCGCTGCCTTTATCAAATTGCCAAATCAGTTTTATAGACACTCACACCCACACGCGCGTGCACACGCACAAACACACACACACATACACACACACATATACACATACGCGCACACACATACACACACACCCGTATATATATATATATATATATACATATACACATATACACATATGTATGTACATGTGCCGATTAGTGTTAAAGTAGTAACAATACTATGAAAAGGAATGCTTACCACGATATAGCTAAATTATGTTTACTTTCAAATACCCGCACGGTTATTAATAAATTTCACTAATATATGTTACATAAAAGGTTAGTATGAGTACTCTTTGTAACATTGATAACCAAATCTAGACAGTATATAATGTAATTATATACTGTCTAGATTTTATTTATATCAAATCCTATGTATATTATGTTAACGTATCTTTATAACACTGATAAGGCGAATTATTGATTGCGTTTAGAGTATTTTACTGGTTGCCGTCTTTTTTCACATCACGTGTCATTTTTTTTAAAATTTGTATGGTATTTTACCTATACACCAAAATTTAAAAAATAGTAAATATTAAGATGATAATATAGAAATTGAATACATTATTCTCTGACTTTCACGCGATCTACAAGTAAAATTAAAGTTTGTGCTAATGATTTCATTGACTATTTAATTTTATTAAGAACAGATTTTATCAAAAATTTTATTTATATAATTCCAAAATAACTTAATCTATAATTATGCCACAATTTTAAATATTTTAAGCATTTTTTAAAACCTAACATAACCGTGTAATTACCCTTTTACATTTAGCTGTTTAATTTTTGGTACTTGATGTTCTGAAAAATTAAGCATAAATCATAATAAATATAATTAAAAAAATAACATTCCGGTAGCTTATATTGAATAATTGCTATATTTATATTACGATTACAGGATATAAAAACAGATGACCGCAGTACGAACATGGATAAGAAATAACCTATGTGTGATTATGTGTTTTTAAAAACTAATCAGTGTTCCAAAATAAATAAAATTAGAGACATTAAATTGATTAAAAATTATCAAATAAAATAAATTTTCGTAACATGGAGTATTTAATTATATTCCTAAATATTAATCTAATTAATTACCTTATATTATGAAAAGCTTAGTGGAGCTTTGAAAACACAATGAAAATCCCTAGTCAACGACAATAAGATTAAATTTTGGTAAGTAAAAGCGGAGTACACATTTCGAATATAATCCAAATAAGCGTAGCGAAGAAATTCTTAGAAAGAGCACTTCGATATTATTCAACGGAAAATTGAAGGCTGGGTCGCGAAATATGAAAGTAATGAGAGAGAAGATTTTCACTTTAATTCACACTCGTGAAATTAAATTTAGCTACGGTTAATCAATTTCATTAATACATTTCAATTTTCCTATCTCTCATCTCGTTAGATATATCTCCGTTCATTTGTTTTCTAAAAGTATCACAAAACTGGATGAATGAAAGGATTTCCATCATCCATCATCCATTTTTATTAAATTCATTGAAAATCCATTTTTATTAAATTTATTAAATTATAAAAAGAGGGTGTGATTGTGTGGGTTTGTCGTACCATTTTTTTTATTTTTATCATTAAACCTATTGTAAATATTTATTATTCCGTTTTGTTTCTTCTGTAAACAGAAGTAAATAAAAACTGATGAGCGTAGAGTTGACATTTATTTCATATTATTTTGATTGTTTTAAAATTTTATTTGCTTTAAAATTGATTCCTCTACGTAAGGTAAAACATTTATGGGATAATGGTATGCAATCATGTGGCTATTGCAACGTTACTGCTTATATATATATTTATATATATGTATATATATATATATATATATATATATATATATATGTATATATATATGTATATATATATATATATATATATATATATATATATATACTATGAAGACGAATCTAATATAGAGGAGAAGTAAAAACGAATAAGGAAAATGAGAATGCAATGAAGACAAAATTTAATAAAAATGTACCTTTTTTGTCGTAAACAATCCGTTAAATGTTAAAACATATAAGCTAAGTACCGACAAATTAATATTCCAAGCATGTGATATCAAAATCCATAAACTTTGCGATCGATAGATATAATGCACTGACTTCATTAAGTGTCCGAATTGGGTATTGCGAATAAATTGTGTTATATCGGATATAAGCAGCTTTTCAGAATATTGGCTTTGTCGAATGTGCTAACGAAGGTAATGAAAGTGGAATGTTTTTATTCTGTTTATCGTTGCATTTAATGTGAGCGTTGCTTAATAAAATCTCAAAGCTTGGGGGTTGAAATTAATTTCTCGTAGTCGATTCAGTACACAAAATAAAACATTTTTAATGTTGTTAATATTTTTAAAATAACATTTTTGAGTGACATTTTAGCGAGTAGTTGATAGGAATTTCTTTTATAACATAGTACAATAAATTACTTTGAGAAATTGCGTCTCTAAAACTTATAGTCGTCAAGGGGTAAAGCCCATCTCATCGATTAGATTGTACATTATTGCATAGTTTAAAACAAAGTTAGTTGCTACCCTCAATGGTATTCAGGTAAACAAATTATTTATAACAAAATTTGATTGTTTTAATTTGTACATTGCAATGATTAGAAGTATATTGTGGTGAAAATATAAAAATCATAAATAAATGATGAATTGATAAAGAAGTTACTTACGAAAGGAAGGAAATTAGTAAGCAATATTATCGGTATTCCTTAAGAAATGCAGGTTTTTCCCGCATGAATCCTATGTATCAGTCTATGACATAGTTTATTAGTGTTCAAAATTTAGTTCGTTTTATACCTTAAAGAGATTTTAAATATTTAGTTTAATAACTAACAAATAAAAACACTTTCACGTATATTATGTTAGTGGACAAAAGGTGTCAAATCTCGACATTTTAACTCTTTTGTAGAGAGTGACAATACAAGGTTCAGTTAAATTTCATATGACTTACACGAACTAAGTCATAAAAAGCTAGTACAATGGGAAAGACAAACAAATTGTATTAAATTGACATCGATATTTCGAATTTATATATTTTATTATGCAAAAGAGCGAAGAGATAATTTGTGAAATAAAAAGTATTCTAATTTTTTTTCGGGGTCGACCACCTTCTTGTATATCATGTTCTCAAGAAAAGGATGGTAAAAATAATGACAGAGCAAGGAACTATACGAACTTCATGTTATTTTTTCATATGTTTTAAGATTTTAACTTTTAGTTTCTTCTACGACATAATAATGGAAATAAAACTAATATATTTTGATTATTAAATAGTAATGTTTTGTTAGAAATATTTAGTTTATATCATGGCCGATCATCATTGTTACTATGGTTGTCTTGATAATATTTCCTTAGAGAAATATTAGTTCCCGAAGCTCATATTCAGCGTGGTTTAATGACTCTGAACAGTATACCACTTACTTATAAGCATTTATAGTTCATAGTGAAATATTATTTGCTCACATTATAAACAAATCCTATGGACAAACTCATATCTACTTATATATCGGAGTGTTCAGAGTGTGAGTTTCAGGAAACCAATATAACTTACTCACACAAAATAATAAAGCTTTATATATAATTTATTGAGAATCTCTTACGAGCCTAAAGAAATGACGTATAAAAATGTGTAAGAAGGAATAAAGAAACGAAAAGCATGAAAAATAAATCTATTAATCTATTCCCTTTATCCCGGAAAACGAAAACATTGGGGACAACTTACTATACATGATTAATTTCATACAATAAAAATATTAATTTTACACAATAAAAATATTACTTGATAAACAGGTAATTATATAAACGTTAATAACTTTGTAACAAAGTATTTAAGAAAAAATATAAAAAAATTCAATTGATGCATTGATAGTTAGTATTCATATTTTCCATAATACTCCCTAAAATATGAATTTATATAATTTTTTTACGTAATTTCTCATCTTTAGTATCATTACGCAAACCAAGCAAACGTATCCATTCCGATGATGTTAATTTTGTTTTTCATCCGGGCTCAAATATTTGGTCCGTCGTTTGAATCAAAAACACAAAGCGACGAAAATAAATTGCGCCGTAATCCCCGCACGACTGTTTGTTTTAAAATCCCCAAATTAAGGTAATACACAAAAACGGATACAAAGAATCAACGTTTTATATTTTAGGATCCGTTGTACTGGATAATGTATTTTTACCATTATCGGCTTATAGCGTAATGGATACCGCAATTGTTTATGAAAAACAAGTTCAATGATTCCTACTGGACTGTATGTGATTTCGATCGTGAGTCAATTTCTGTAAGTTTTGATTGCACGATTTATATGTTCATTAAGCAGTAATATGTATACTCCTAAATTGTTATTAATAATCGTAAGGGCAAAACTATTGTAATTATGGTAGAATAATTACAAGTAAAATTATGAAATTTCAAATATAATAACCTGTTTCAATAATTTCCCGGCAAGCTATTCATCATCATTAACCAGTATTCTAAACCGATACTTAAATAACTATATATGTATATATATATATATATATATATATATATATATTTATATAGTTATTAGGATTTATAGAAGAATTATTAATATTGAGTCCATCATAAAACCGAAGGACGTGACATTCCTGGTAACATAAGAAGTCTTTTTTATAAACAATTGAACTGACTTCAAATAATCCCCGAATAAGAACTATTATAGTTTTCGAACCTAAATACCCTTGTCTCACATACACGCGTATAGATTTTCGGAGTCGGTGTGAAGCGAAATGTGGCATTCATCTGTGTGCGTATGGGCACTCATGTACGTGAGGGAGGAGAGAAGGCTATTTATGTTCGAAAACGATGATGTAGAGCTTATTCGGGGATTATTTGAAGTCGGTTCAATTGCTTATAAATTCAAATATACTAAACAACATATAAATAAAACCCACTTCATGGGAAAACCACTTCAAGTAATAATATTTAAAAGTAACTTATATAAAAACCGATAAATATCTATGAAATTAGAACTTAAACAGACGGTTACTTCTATTTCTTTTGAAGAATTTACCATCGAAACGTTGTATTAACTTTTTATTTTAAAATTTAAAATTGAAGTTTTTTTAGTATATTTGAAGAACAACCATCACCATCTTCATGAAATATAAATTAACTACCTCAAAGAAATTAATTTTTTAATGAATGTTGCAAAATTAATTATATACTATAGCATTAAAAGCAGTAATTTTTACTTTACGTAAACATTTTTAGTCGGGTAATGCGTTTTAAAATAGGTTTTTTGATCGCAACGTCACCTTTTGGATACACAAAATGATGACAGTGATAACACCCGTCTATTAACTTGGTTTTGTTTTTACCACGGACGCATTCGTAACCCGCCTAATTCCTGATACATTGAATTAAAATGTGTTGTAAAATAGTTAAAAAAAATGCGAAAGAAAATAAACGTGCATCACACTTCACTTCACAGTGGCTATCGTCAGAAAATGATGTCTTTTATAACAATGAAAGCCATGGTAGAATCAGAAAAATATTGATGAAATATTTAACTAAACGATTCTAAAATATACTAAGGCTTATCAGCTGGAATTATTACTTTGTAACTCATTTTGAAAGTTTTTTCTTTCTTCATGACCTCTTGCCTCGATTAAGTCCTAAGCCGTTCGCAGATTTAATATTTTGTAACGCATTTCAGTTGAGCATTTACAACAAAGTTGGTGAAATTTATAAAGTGTTTTTGGAAATATTACTCATTTTATTTTCTATTTACTTATATGCAAGCATGGGTTTTCATTTTCCTTTATAATAGTTTTGTATGTACTAATATCATTTAAAGGTAATAAATTAAGGCACTTTATAAATGATAGTCATTGAACCGTCTGTAGACTCTGGTAATTAGGTATACACAACGTTGTGATTAGTCAGTAGTTAAATACAACGAATTACATTTTTATTATTCTTTTATTAATTACAACTAATATTTAACAATCCTTCATGCATATGTGGCAATATAATTTTACGCTAACTCCTGATAGCCACGGAACTTATAACTTAGAATGGAAAAATGTTAATATATTATTTTTAAAGGCACGTTTTCTCCAGTCTATACGGGATTGATATATATTATAAATTAGATTAGGTTATGCCAAAATATTAGACGTTAATTAATTGGGATCCTTCGTATAAAAGAAATTATACCTATGTACAGTTGATGTGACAATTTCAGATTGCAAGAAAAATACCAACAGCGACATTTAATAACATTTAGAGCCTCCTCCTCCTCTTTTGAACGTCATTACTACTTCCGAAAAGTTTTTTTCCGTAAGGCCCCATCAGCTGGGATATGCTAACTATACTTAACTGACAAATTTTACTCTTATTTATCATTCGAAGCAAAATTACCGAAGGACGAATGCGACCGTGACCCACATTGCCGAAGTGGTTTAGTTTAACAACTTGTCATTAGGTTAGAATTTGGAGCTAACAGGGAAGAGTTAAATCTTGTTTGACGTAGTAAAATGAATTAACAGTTAATTAAATTCTGCATTGGTCTACGTCTAATTATATTATAAAGTTAATTAGAATAATTATTTTGGCGATTACGCATTTGTATTTCTTCTTTTATATTAATATTTAGTAATGCGGCTAGGCTTATAAAAGGAATAGCTTCGTTATTCTGTTATTATGGACAACCGTAGTGGAGCTTATATGTGAATACGAGCTATGATTTATCTAGGTTCCTTTTTTGTTAAATCTGTTCGCCTTCTATGAAACCATATGGGATATGGGAAAGTGATGGAGATATGGGAAAGTGATTATTGTGAAAATTCAATTAAATTAAAAAAATTATATTAGTTGTATTTTTTTGTTATGAATAGTTTATAACGATGTCATTTTGTAAAAAAAATTAATTCTTGATAAACAAATTACATCTTAGACTGTAATTTTGTGATTTAAGTAGAGAATTCACATTTAATTTAGTTGTAATTGATGAAATTATTCAAAAATTGTGACGGCTAGATGGGGCAATGATATTATGTGCTTAGAAGTTAAGTCCTCAGAGGCATAAAGTAGCTTCAAACCTATCCAATTACTGATTAAAGAATTTTTTTTTTAATAGTGAATATATTTGGCGTTAATTTTGTAGAAATCCATTATTCACAATTAAATGAAACTATGTGATGTAGCATTATTTCTACTTTCTTTAAGTTCTTTACCACGACCTAGGTATCGTTGTATTACAACATCTTCAGGTGGGCTGTTAGCTACATCACGTGGTTTCATTTAATTGTGAATATTTTTTTGCAAAATGACGTCTTTTTTAAGTTGCACAGAACATAAAGTTACATCTTTTGGGATATCTTCAATTAATTATATTGTGCTTGAAATCAAAGAAACTTAATAAAAATATAACTTTATATATATATATTTATATATATATATATATATATATATATATATATATATATATATACATGTAAATATGTATATATATATATATATATATATATATATATATATATATATATATGTATAATATAGATAGAATTGTTTTATGGAAAAATTTCTCCAGTAAAATTGTAGAAAACCCGTGATGTTGTTCCAACTTGCTCTTTTGTCCCATATTATCCTTTGACGGGTGGACGTGGTTCTCTTTGAAGGAGGAAAACTTCAGAATTTATTAACGACTAACTATTTAATATATAAACTTATTAACTATTTCATGAAAATATAAATCTTTCGTCAGAATAATTTCAAAATTTTGCCTTAAATATCTATTGGGCGGACTTAATAATCTCTTGGTCGGATGTAAATTCTATAGCTGCTTATAATTTACAACAATGATTCACTGCGAGCGGTGCGGCAGCCAACTTGAATTATTTTGTTAAAGTTGTTGGAATAATATTAATTAATGTTGTATTGTAGCTTATTACGAAGTTATAATTGAATTAAGGATCAGTTTATTTCAATATTAGATTAATTTAATATTTAATGGATACTACGCTCAGCATTCATAAAGTTTTGAGCTTATATTAGAGCTATGGTTAATTTCGAGAAGGAGAGTGAGGGCGGAATACTGAAAACTGAATTTTCTAAGATATGAGTGTGTAAAATCAACGTAGTTTGAAAGTGTAAGCAAATTATTGCAAATGTATTAGATGAATATTTTCATTACGGTTTTTTTAGTGGGATATTTGCGTTGAATTTTCTTATTTTAAATCTAGTGACTAAAATACTTAACCCTTTTATCTCATTTCAATATTACTTACTTTACCTTTATTATATTTTTTGTTATTCATTTTCCATTTTCTCCCCTATTCTTGGTATAAGCTGAAAAAGAAGAGAGGAAAAATTTTTGAGGAAAAGGTTTTATTTCGAATATTAGATTATTTTTTTGAAGTTAATGATTTCAATTCTGAATAGTGGTTAAAAACTATCCAGAAATAATTTATTACTCCCAGTTTTGAAGCAGTAACATAAATATACTATCAATAAAATGGTGAACAATTTTATAAAATAAGGTTTTATAGATTGATACACCAAAATAACATTATTGATCGAAAACTCTATTTCGATAATAGCTTTAATCATTCATTCATTAAAACGTATGTAATATTTTTCATCTTTTCATATTCTCTGTTCTTCTGTGGCATTGTTCATTTATCCTCATTTAATCATAGCATTTGTCCTCTTATTCCATGGCCCATTAGCAATGTTTGTTTCAAACTTCACTTTTTCTTCATTAATTTGTTGAAAATTTTCACTTTAAAACGATCAGCTCTCAAATTTGAATGATTATCAAAGTTTATTTTAGACATCTGTGTTATAAAATTATATTAAGGTGTGTTCAGGTATTGATTGACACCGTAGCGTGTTTGAATTAATATTGAGACTCGAATACATTTCATTAATATATCACTTTTTCCAAAAGCTTTTGTTTTGACATCATTATTGGGTATACGTTCAGACAACTTAGATTTCTTATATTATTAAAAAAAAGTTCCAATTTCTGTCAATTGTTACACAGTTTTTGTTGTCTCGTGAATAAATTGTATTTTAATTCCGTAAAGAAAATATTTTTTATAATTCATCTTTTACATTGATACGCACTTTTGCAACTATATTCTGTTTCATAGGTAAATAAATTACTGTTAGATATCTGTTAGAATTATGAAGTATGCATGTTATTATACTAAGAAAAAAATGTATTTTATGCCTCTTATCTCTCGTAAGATACACTTATATGCATAAAATACGTTGAAATAACAAATGTCTGATTCATTTAATTAGTTAGAAACGTATGTAGGGTCCAGGTTGTTTAGTCAACTATCCAAAATTAAAAAAAGAGATCAGACCCTCGTTTTATTGGCGATGGGTAACGAATTTCATACCTCTCTGAACTTGTTTATGAAATTAAAAATATTCCCCTTTATATATTGTTGCGCATTCATTATTATCTCCATATAAATAATTCTTGCACAAACATTTATTTATGTCATATATTTATAAATGGGTAACAAACCAATAATTTAAAATATTTGAGTTAATGGATTTGTGCTAAACATTGTTTTGTTGTAATTGAAATTACTTAAATACAATATCACTTACATACGCTTTTCAAATCTCATATTATTTAAGCATACTTACCGATTCCTGCACTTTTCTCTTCACACACTCTTGACCACTGTATGAGTTCCACTTGGATACCGCGTTTCCTATCTTTTTATCATTTGATAATGTGTTATATGGTTAGAAATCGGACATGAGTCAGTAATTTAAAATATTTCAGTAAATGGTCCTGGCATTTGAACTAATCATTGTTTAAATAAAAAATTGCTGAATATATTTGACATTAATTTTGTAGAAATTCATTATTCACAATTAAACGAAACTACGTGATGTAGTATTATTTGTACTTTCTTTAAGTTCTTTACCAGATAAAGAACTTTAGGTAAAGAACTTAAAGAAAGTAGAAATAATACTACATCACGTAGTTTCATTTAATTGTGACTCAAATTACATAAATATCATGTCACTTGCATATGGTCTTTAAATTTCAAATTATATAATGATTCTGACTCCTGCACTATTAAATTTCCACTGTGTTCCCTACCTTTTATTATTTTACCATAAATAATATATTGATTAATATATGATGAATAAGTAATTTAAAATATTTAAGGAAATGGAACTAGAGTTTGAACAACGCATTCTTTTATTATGTTCATTTAGTAATTAAAGTGCGATATCACTAGCATACTCTCGTCAAATTTCGAGTTATTTAAGTATACTAACCAACACCAAACTGCCATATTCACTCATTTTACAAGTGTGTAATTCCTGATCAGATACCACGTTCCCTACTTTTTGATCATTTGGTAATGAGTAATAAATTGATACGTATGTAATAAATCAACAATTACTTCACCAAATGTATTTAGAAATATTTAAAAATTTACATACTTCGATTTATTAGGTTCGAAGTATTCATAAATATATGTATAAATATACATATTATATGGAAGTTATTCGAATAAAACAGTCTGAACAATTGATTGGAATGCTTAAATAATTTAATTTTGGTTGTAAATCTAATATTTAAATTTGCATACTAAATGTATGTTAATTTTAATCTAAAAATCTATTAGAAAGTAAGCTAAATCAATTCGTTACAGCTTCAAAGGCAACTACTGCCATCTTTGCAGCTAACAGCTTACGAAGTCGCACCCGGAACTAATTATTGTATCTACAAAGTGAATCCATAATTTAATTTCCTCGCCCAAAACCTCGGATAGTATATCGCCGAGGCAACGAGTATCACATATTGGTGGTTTTAATTTTATGAAATATCGCAAACGCTGATGTGTTATATTTTACGAAACGTCATTTAGACATTAATGAGTTTTGTTTTCATTTACGTTTTTGGTATCTTATAAGAAAAAATAAAATTTTTTTACTAATTCTGAACGAAATTTTAACTGTATATATTTATACTCGTATATCAAGCAAGTCAGAATATTGGAGTATTGTAAATAATTAACGAAATTAGAAGTTTAATATATTTATAAATTCGTGGTTGTTTTTGAAATAAAATTTCATACATTTATTGTATAAAATATTTGAGCAAATGGAACTGGCACCTGAACTACTGGATATTTAATTTATATTATTTGGTAATTCAAATTATTTAAATACGAAGTTGCATATTATCTTCTAATTACAAGTATATAGGTTAACTTTACATTTTGATTTTTAGTTGTTAAGAAGTAGTTAGAGAAGTGTGCATTGCAATGTATTTCAAAATTATTATAAATTAATTATTAATTAATTAGAATAAAATTAAATCCTTTAGTACAACCGTTTCTGTGATATTGAATTAAAATTATTTTCCAAAATGAAGACAGGAGAGTGGCACCCATCCCCGTCGCGCTAACTTAAGCGGGGTTATTGTAAAATAAATTCCTGCCTACTGGACTAATAACGAATTGTTAAGTTCATGAATCTATCGTTCTTTCTGAAGTATCTGGTATGTGATGATTGAGTTAGATATAACCTAGTAATTATTCCTGTCATTTCTCCGGTTTCAAATAAACAAATAATCTCAAAATTTATTTATTTGAGCTTCGAGCAAAAACTGCAAAATCAAATTCCTTGAGACTATTTACAAGTACGTAGCTAAAATTTTATAAGATAAACTTATTTCATTTAGATTGTTACAGTTAAATAAGAGGTAAAGCTTAACAAATGTACGGGCTTTCAAATTAAGTGAAGACAAAATGTTCTAATTCAACACAAAATGTTCTAATTCAACACAAAATGTTCTAATTCAATACAAAATGTTCTAATTCTAATAAATAATTCCTCCTGAAACAATTTCATAACATCGAAGAAACCGTACCACATAAGGTACTTCGTTTTAGTCCTGCATACAAAAAATAAAACAATTAATATATAATTGTAGAAATAAAATTGTTTTGAGTCTGATTGTGATCTTTCAAAGTATGTATCTCAAAACTGTCAACTGTCAAAGCCAAGACTATAGTATTTATTGACCCACTATTAAATCCATACACAGGTGTTGTTTTTCTTAGATGTAGTTTAAGTTAAGTTGAGGTGAAAAGTTAAAACAAGCAAATATCATTGAGATTACAATTTCTTGACGGTACGGTTTCATTTTGAGAATATTTTAATTCATTCAAAATTACAGTTTCAGTTCGAGTTTCTGAAATTTCCTGCAACATTTGCTTTACAATGACTAATTTAGAATTAATATAGCGATTTCAGATGCTAAAAATTGTAGACTTTTATCTGTGAATAGCGTACTCCTCTCACGGTCAGGTTTACGTTGCATTCTCAACGTAGATCTGACCGTGAGAGGATTATATTGTGATAGGTATATATTTATTTGTAATAAAGTAAAACTCAATTTCTTTACTTGCTAATTAACATTACCCCACTCTTGGAATATATATTTAATTTTCCATTTCGTTAAGACAATTCTTTTAAAAATATTTTATACTAGCGTGACCCGTGCAAAGTCTTCGCATTATTTATTCCATTATGAAGCTCAGATGATAGATCAAACAAATATTTTACTAAAATTGACATATAGAGGCACAAGTATCAAAAACATTGAGCTAAAGCGCCACTTTATTTATACGTGAGTGGATTTGAAATTAAACAAAAATTTTACCGACCGTCAATCATATTGACGTTGAGCCGTTAGATGGTAGCATTGCTGTTTTGTGTATATAATTTTAATAATTAATTAATTTGCAAAAACAATAGCAATAATAAATTTTTTAGTTGTGGATGCCGGTAGAGCAAGCAATTATCTATAAAATGATATATAATTTATGTGGATTAGTTGTGAGGTTTTTTCTAAAAAGGGAGAGTAACATCTTAACCTTAGCGTATTAATATATATTAGCAATAATACATTTTTTAGTTGTAGATGCCGGTAGAGCAAGCATTTATCTATAAAATGATATATAATTTATGTGGATTAGTTGTGATGTTTTTTCTAAAAAGGGAGAGTAACATCTTAACCTTAGCGTATTAATATATATGATGATGATGATGATGATGATGATTATAGTAATGAAAATTATTGCTATTTGTCAACTTACAAAATTATTGTAAGTTAACAAATTACGGTAATTTTCAATACTATAATATAATATATTTTTAAAGGAATATGGAATCTTAATGTTCCTAGTAGAAATGGTATGAACCGTTAAATGTATATAGGCGCCTAAGTGTGTGCGCAATCCTTATAGGGCGAATTCTAATCGCAATCGATATATTTATTATACGTTTTATTTGATGTTAATATAAATTCTACGACTTATTTTCTCTTCGGTTTTCCTGCTTTCAGATTTATTTTTCATAACTTATATTTTTAATCATGCGTCTATTTTGATTTAAAGCTACATATTTTTTCCTTTAATTACTTTACAGGGCGTCGTTGTATGTCAAAATAATAAAACTGTTTACTGTGTTTCATTCATTCCTTGGAAATTTCTTTAAGGTACGTCATAATTTCCATTGTACCATAATTGAAATCGACAAGTAATAATAATTAGAAAATTATTCAAAAAAATATTTATTTGAGTTCTAAGGAAACACAGTTCGGGGAATATGTTTTCCTTAACATTGATTAGCGATTTAGCTGTCATTGATATATTTTATTCCACTATTCGATTTAAAGACAAAAAAACAATATTTGTGGGAAAATATTGAAATTTTTACTTGACTTCAAAAAAGAGGAGGTTCTTATTTCAATGCGTTTGTATTTTATTTTATTTTTCATATATGTGTACGGTTGTACCTGGGAGAGGCATTGGTCGATTTTTGTTAATTTTGTTTGTTTAAAAGAAAATAATTTGGATAGGCCCTATGTAGATGTGGTCCGGATTTATTACTAAACTCCAGATATATCCAATATAAATCCTCAACGGTTGAGAGAAAATGTCCCTTTGATAAAATTCATATTGAGTTTGAACCCAAGTCACATATCTTTGTAAGTACTTTTGGCGAAGATGTTGGTCATGTCTAATGATGAGCTGGAAGGTGGTAATAAAACTCCTCAAGTAAGAAGTACATTCAATGAGTTTGGGTTCATTTAACATGTCTGTACGAGTCCGTAGATCACAAATACTGGACCTGACGATGGGACAGGAAGAGGTAGAGGGGAACTCCTTAATGGTAGGAAGTAAATTCATGATGTTTCTACCCATTTAATATTTTTCATGAGTTTTGATCACAATTAGTGACCAGGCTTTGCTAATGGAACCGAAAGGTAGTAACAATATTCCTCGGTGGTGAGAAGTAATTTCTTCGAGTTTCGGTTCGTTTGACTTATTTTCACAAGTTCTCTGATCATAAATTATGACCAAGATTTGATGACGGAGTTGGATAGTGGTGACAGCAACTCGTCAATGGCGAGGTGTAGATTCGTCATCTTTGGCCAAGCTAGACTTATCGTGATGATTTCTTTAGTCACAAGCAATGGCCATGGTCTGATAATGGAGGCGAAAGTTGGTGATAGTACTCCGGTATAGTATGTCCGGTACAGTGTGTCCGGTGATAGTACTGTGTGGTGAGGATATTAGCAAAGATTGAGTCTTTGCTAATATCCCACCTGAAGATGTTGTAATACAACGAAACCTAGGTCGTGGTAAAGAAATTAAAGAAAGTAGAAATAATACTACATCACGTAGTATTATTTCTACTTTCTACTATTTAATTTAATTGTGAAATGGTATTTTTATAATAGATTGAATATTGCTAATTTCCGTTTCTCAAATATAAATTTTCACTTATAAATCAATTGTTGAGATTAAGTTGTGATTAAGTTCAGAAAGTCGTAAGCCTCAATTAAATATTTTAATTTGAATTACTGCTAACATAACAGCTAATAAACGTAAGCTTAGCGCTATTCAGAAAATAATAAGTCCAATTAATTGTTAAGTGGAATTACTTAGTACGATGGACAGCATATTTTGACCCAACTACGGTGAGACAAACGAGGTTAACGTATTGAAATGTCTGTAGTTTTGTCATTATACATGTAACCACGGAAATAACTATGTAGATATATTAATGTGTTCTTATTAAGTATCGCAAATATATTTGTATCTTTATTCTGAATAAAATAAAATAACACGAGCACTAAAAGTTAAGAAATATAACTTTTCGACAAAAAACTGAACCGACTTCAAATAACCATATAATAATAAACACACTGAAAAGTATAAAATAATAAAAGTAGGAGTATTAACTTGGACATTTACGGTGAATTATCGTTTCTGAATATTATTAGTTTTCTAGAATATTACTGCTGTTAAAAGCTATTAATTAATGAAGCTATACAATTTTTAGTTAAAGCTTTTTTTAAGTACGACATTGTTCCAAACATGAAAAAATTTGTGACCTATTGCTGCTATGAGAGGTTTATGGAGTTAGTGCTGAGTCGAAAATAATACTTAGATACTTACCGAGTATTGACGTCTATATCTATTTATCTTTCATACATGCACATCTATATACAGCTACCTAAGCACTATGTTAGAATTAGCGATGATAGCAAAAAAATTTATTTATGGCAACATTTTAGAAATTTGTTCATGTTTACAAATAATCTTTGTTGAATATTTTAGCTAATGGTAATGTCGTCTATATAATTTAGGGTAGAGGTATATAAATCGCAACTCCCTTACTTCACTTCCTCTATTCTCTGTTCGTTAATATCAAGGGTTGCTGTGGTTGTTTGTCCGGATTCCTCATCCAGAAATATCTCATCAATCAACCTTCTAGTTAATAGGTTACGGACCCAGAAGCCTTATAAGAAGCGTCAAAATAATGCAAGATTAAAAAAAATAAAAATAAGCTGTCAGAACTTTATAACATACGAACGTGCGAATTATCAATCTACCAACATCGTAGGGAAGGTAAAATGTCTGAAAATAATTTATTAACATTAACCGAAACATTAACGGGCCGCGGAAGTTTGTCGTATATACGTATCTTCAAAATAAAGAGTTGTGGCATTGTGTTGAATGTAGTGAAATAGTTAATTCAAAAGATTATTTAAAGGCGAGAACGAAAATTATTTTGAATATATTTGGCGTTAATTTTGTAGAAATTCATTATTCACAATTAAATGAGACTACGTGATGCAGTATTATTTCTACTTTCTTTAATTTCTTTAACCACGACCTAGGTTTCGTTGTATTACAACATCTTCAGGTGTGATATTGGCAAAGATAATCCAATAAAGATGTCCAATCTTTGCCAATATCCCACCTGAAGATGTTGTAATACAACGAAATCTAGGTCGTGGTTAAAGAAATTAAAGAAAGTAGAAATAATACTACATCACGTAGTCTCATTTAATTGTGAAAATTATTTTGTTAATTCATACTGCACTTTATGCTTATATTCAAAAGGCTCAGATTACAATGTAGGCCTTTCACTCCATGTTGGGTTAGAGGGAAGAATATAACATATGAGAATAAAGGACAAAGATACCAAGTTGTTTGTGAGCAATGAAAGATTAAAACACACAAGGTACAAAAACGATACTTAGAAAAGATTCTACTGTTTCAATTTTAACAAATTTAGTCACAAAAGAGCTGAATGTAGATCTAGAAAAAGAAAACTTAAGAATACAAGCCGCGCTACCGCCTTCACTACTTCGACCAATAACACCGAGGCATGTTATGGACCCGGGTGCTTCCAAACATATGACAAATCATAACTCTATTTTTCACAGGAAACCGTATTATCATAAAAATGTGGACAAGTAAAATTGAGCAATAAAGATTGCTTCAAAATAAATAAAAGTAATAAAACTGTGGCTACTGCTATTTTAGTCAACAACATATACAAACTGCATACATGTAGTAATGTTGCATAGATATCGGATGTTGATAAATTTGACATTTTTCTGTGGTACCAGCATTTCTGTCATTTAAACTATAATGATGTTGAAAACTAGTAGAAAATGTTAAAGGTACATAATGATGTAAGAAGGATAATGGGTTTATATGCTTAATATGTTTAGAAGGCAAATTAACATGATTACCTCTTACATATAAAAGGCTCTATAACCACTAAAATTCCAAACTTGGTGCACTCAGATGTTTGTAATCCGGTAGAAACTACGTCATCCGGTGGATTAATATATTTTTGACATTTTTAGATGACTGCTCAAAAAGGGTTTCTATGTACTTTCTGCAGGGGAAGTCGGAATTATTAGAAAATGGAAGGACTTTGTAAATTTAATCAAAAGGGCTAGGAAATGATTGGAATAATCCATCAGACAACCAACCCCATAGATACCTGTACAAAACAAAATAATTAATTGTATACTAGTTAAAAAGTCAAAATGCTAGCCGTTCAAAGCTAACCTTCCAAAACAGTATCGGGCTGAAACAGTGTTTACAGCCACCTATCTCACTGATAGAACTTCGACACTAACCGTGTGATACAAAATTCTTGAGCAGATATGGTCAGAAAAGAAGCCAAACCTCAGCTGAGAATATTTAGATGTAAAGCAATGGTTCATATTCCAAAAGAGCAGACAAGATAATGGAACCTGAGACCAAGGAAGGCGATCTACGTTGAATATTGTGAAAATACAAAAGGGTACCGACTTATAATATCCAATTCGATAAAAATAATAAAGAGCAGAGACGCAGTATTCCTGGAATCAACCGTCAAAATAAATTATGTTCCGTTAAATATAACAGAGTCAAAGTGCAAACCATGCATTTTACACTTCTAAGAACTCCCGAAGCACATAAGTGTTGATAGACACAACTAAAGACTGCGAGTCTGATGAAGAAGATGCACCTCAGAATCTCTCTGGAACTCGCCTGGTCTTCGTTAAGTAGAAGCCTATATCTGCCAAACACAAGTACTAAGAGTCCGAATCTTTCAATATAACACTAAGACCTAGGAAAAAACCAACAGAATTTAAGACGACGACAGAAAATAGTTATCTATGTTATAACGAGGTTTTGTTTGACCACACACCGCTAAATTACAAAGAAGTAATGAAATCGGTTGACTCTAAACATTGGAAGATGTCAATGAGAAAGGAACTAGAATCCCATAACGAAAATAGAACATGGACACTTATAAGGAAGCCTCAAAATGTCAAATAATAGAGTGCAAATGTTAAACGTATAATTCAAGCTTGTGTAAAGTAAAAGGTAAAAAGTTAAATGAAAAATGAAAAATGGAAAGGTGTAAAACCTTTATGTAAAGTTCAACCTTAGGTAACGTTGGTTGCATATTCTTGTGCACAGTTTTAAATGTGAAATGCGAAATGTGAAATGTATGTGCGAAGCTTAAAATTAGGCAAAGCTAATTGCATATCCTTGTGCATTTGCAAATGTTAAATGTTTGTGTAAAACTTAAAGAGCTTGGTTATATATCCTGGGATGCTAATGTAATACAATTATGTTAAAAGATCGTCAGTGCCACACAGTCATACAACACATAAAGTGTATAATACTAGTTATGGGAAAATTAGAACCAATACTGAGAGACTAAAAATAAGGTAAAATACATGAAGTATGAAGTAAAAATTAGAATTAGTATAGATATAATTCAAATAATATTTACAATGTAATTAGTATAAAAACTTTTCATCCGTAAGGGAGATTCTAATTAAGGGGGAATATTGAATATTTTAGTTTATGGTAATACTGCTCTTTCCTTTATAACGTATAACGTCTATTGTCAACGATGTATAAACTGTAACTCCGTTACTGCATATCGTCGTCTCTGTTCGTTAACATCAAGAATTGCAGTGGTTATTTGTCCGAATTACTCATCCAGAAATATCTCCATAATCAATCGTGTGGTTCCACCGGGAAAATAATAATTCATTAATATTTTATCACAAAAATTTCAAAAAGATATTCATATTTTTGTTAATAAAAAATCTCGAACCGTAACATTTATTTGCAAACATGAATATAAAATTTGCTTAGAAATACACATTAAGTAAACATGGGAATATTAAAATTTGCTTAGAAATACACATTTTTAAACTAGTGTGTATACTAAAGACTCGGTCTTGTTGAAATTTGAATCTCTTTTGAAACATTCTCCTATGAATATATTCAGGCTTTTTTTAAATTGTTTCTCTACACTTTTTTTAGCCACCTGCTCTAAACTTTTTTCATACTTTTCAATAACCCTTGATGGCCTGATTTACGAATTATTATAAGTTAAAATCTTTGAACACTTGTTAATAATGGCCAGTATTTTACGTACTCAGTTTTATAAAAGTTCGGAGCAGAACCGCCCTAATGGTGCTTTGTAGTACCCTCTTAAGCATCGTATTATTTTGTATATCGTTTTATGAAGATTCCAACGAAAACGATTCCAAAAAAAATAACGAACAAAATTTTCTCTACCGTAAGCCACAACAAACTTCACGTATGTAATACAATTTTCTCCTTAAAAGCAGATTACTGCCCACATGCAAATATATGTGCTTATGAAAAAAAAGTAAGGGAGAAATTGAACGAAATCTGATAAGTTCGTCTAGATTTTGCCTCTCTATCCCAACCAGTTTTATACTATGGAATTATACTCTAATTATGCTGTTTGTTGGAAATATACATAATATTAAATTAAACGCCTTTAGATGGAGCCTAATATTCATAATTTTTGTATAGGCCAGCAACAAACTATAATATAGGTAACTAGTCTTCCAGAATACATAATTATAGGCGCAACCAAAACAATTCACTTCTAATAATTTTAAAAAATCATATATTTGCAATTTTATCAGTACAGTTTATTTGGTAACTGTCGCCTCTCGTTCGTGTGTTAACATGTCAAATATAGCATTTTTTATATATTTTTAAAGTGAGATAAGACATAAACTCAATTAAACATTGAAGCTACTAAAAATAAATGTTGCATTAATGTAGTAAGCTTTAAAATTATTCCAGTTTGATTCATGCACAATAAACTTTATTTTTAATACTATATAGAGAGTAAAGCTTCTCCTTTCTATTATAGGGTTATAATTACATTACAAAACATGGTCAACTTGACCATCATAAAATTTACAGTGTTATTATTTATTTTAGTACTTTTTAAAATAATAATGAAAAGAGTAAAAGTGTTTTACACCGTGAAAATCTTTTTATTGTAAGATATTTTAAATAATCGACTTAAAAAATTAATCTGAAAATTATCGGTAGCAAGTTCTGATAATACAATAACAACCCACAAACCATCCACTTTGGTAAAATTGCAATCGCCGAAGCACAAGACACTTCAACTGTTCCGTTTGTCCTTAACAATCATTATAAATGATAAATGAGCATAGAATTTGAGTCATTACTTTAAATAAAGTTAGCTAACGAACCGACCGCCTGCGAGTTTTGATAGAGAAAACTTTGCCCGGTTTTTCCCAAAGCGCAGAGAATGAGAGGTTAAATAACGACCAGTGTTTGGCAGAGTGTTGTTGTTTTATGACATTTTTATTTATTTGACAATCAGTCAGTTGTTTTATGACATTTTTTTTTGATTCAGTTAAAGCATTTCATTAATTTACTAATGATATTTTTTAATAACGAAATTGTATGAATAGGTTACAAAAGAAGTTTAAGAATTTTAAGAACATAAGAGGTCATTAAAACAAAAAAAGAATTAAATTGAACTTGGTACGGTAAGTAAACAATTTCATTGTTTACAAGTGGGTTGAATTATTTGCTTTTTTTAATATCACTTGAACTTAAATAATTATTGAATGTTAATAATATTCTTCGGTTGAATCCAAGAATAAAATTAATTTTTATGTGAGTTTTTCATTTCAATTGGATTTTATTAAATGCAGGTATGCAATTTCGGTGATGTGTAAGCGATATGAAATTTTAGTAAATTGTATTTTATAATATTTTAGTATTTAAAGTATTGTATTTATTGTTAAGTCCTTCACAAATCGCAAAGACATGAACGATATACATATTTTTAATGTATTGAATATAGCTTAAGTTTTAAGGTTAGCCTTAGTTATAAGCTTAGTAACTAGATGACATTTAACAAAATACTTACTACAGGTTTCTCCCCAGATACATCATCTTACAGCACTTTATGCTGAAAATATAATAATTTACCGCAATTTACTTAAATAAATACATGTGAATAAATTTTAAACCTGTGTTTAAATATGTTAATTTCGTTTTAGGTAGGGAATTCCTCTGATTGCTAGTTTGATTTTAAAGATAACAAATAGTCACATGTTTATGTATTTTTTCAAAATGCCCTTTTCTACAGTTGAAAATAAGCAATATTTTCAAATGAAATGTATAAAATTGTCAAAAGTTAAAGGATTTTCCGGAATGAAATTCATAATTAGGGGGCTTTTCAGGTCAACTAATTCACAAACAACAATTTTGCTTTTTGTTAAAATATCATTTCTTAAAAAACAAAAAGACCTCCTTCACTTGGAACTATTGAAATAGTTTTTATAGTTTTTTCTGTATAAAATTTTATTTACATCATAGTTCAAATTTTTAATGTATCGTTATAGAAACATTCGTAAATATCATTTAATTTCAAGGATATCGAGCTTATTTAATCCGCATGATAATGAAGTATTTTGCATATCTACCTGTATATGAGATCTTTGAACAATACTGTAACATATGTACATGCAAACACTTCGGTCTTCATATAATAATAGCTAAGTACAATAACGAAAAATTTAAAATAAGTTTAAATTTAATTTCATTCCAATTATAGAAATAAAAATAAAAATCCTTATTTTTCCTTAGGATATATCGAACGATGCATCTTAATGAAATATTTTTTAGTAATGTGTGTGATTACTATCACAAGTTATTATAAAAACTAATTAAAGTGTAGTGTGTTAAACAAGAATCTTACTTCCTAAATAGCGTTTAAATATATTGGAAATAAATAGACATAAACTTAAAAAAGTAAATTATTGTGATGTAGCTTTCATTTTTTACATTGCAGATAATGTTTTCACATGTTTTCGTTATTATTTTTTTCTCTACCACCCTGTAAAATTTTAAAATAATTTTTACTCTTTATGTATAGATTGTTAATTTTCTTTATGTCGACACATTTATGCCATCAATTTCAGTTATTATTTTAAACACAATATACTTGGTATGGGTATTTCCTTTAAGACCGCACGAGTTGGTTATAGTTCTGTGGTAATCTTTCTACATATTTTTATATATTATCTTTCTATATATTTTTCCTCCTCCGAGAGAGTACTTCTGTTTCCCTCCATATTTACAAATGAAAATAATACATCTGCATGAAAGAATAATTTTCCATTTATATCGAAAAAACTCTTAATTTTGACTGGAATCGTTGATTTTTTTTGCTAAAATAACATCATATTCGTTGCACCATATACTGATATACTCATACATCGTTTAACATATCGGCTCCATATCAAAAACGTAACATGCTAAATCTGTTTTTGTATGCAAAGTTAATTAATGGAGTATTTTAAATAATAATTATGGAAAGATTACAGCATAATTTATTTTCGTTCCTGTTTGCCTTTTCGTATTACACGGGGGATCAAGCATCGAAAATGAGAAGCAAATTAACACGATTGGGATGGATGTCGTGCAACGTCCTTAGGCATGTTATATATTTACTTATGTTTAAATGAAAATAAATTTTCTACTGGTGTATTGAAAAGTCTGTAAATTAACATAATCGGGATATAATAATGATATTTCTTGCAAAGTCCTTTAATAAGCTTTCTTCTCTTCAAGTTTTCGCTATGAAGATTTAGAATTTTTTTATTTTACCAATTTCACGGTGGATGGGAAATCATTGCATCTAGAAAGGTATTTATGTGTTATGTATTTATGCATACTAAGTTCATTTTAAACATGAAAAGAAAATTATTTTCTGCTATATTCAAGCTTAAAGAATGTATTAGCTTTTACTGTTTATTTGTCTCCTATCACCAATTATATAATTATTTTTTGTTGTAATATTTTGTCATTAATGTTTTATTTTTAATAGAAACTCTGTATATTTTAACTAAATAATTTATATTTTGTTTTCATGTAGTTAAACTAAGTTTTTATGACACTCGGGGCTTACGAGAATTTCACGCACATTTGATTGAACATACGAGATATATATATATACATAGATTGATATGGGCGAGTAATATTTATTAACAAAAAACCATACAAGATTATGTACTTGCATTTTTGTGATTCCACCATTTATGTCAAACAATTTTGATACACGGTGAACGATTATTTCTTAAATACTTAAAAAAATTGGTAATCGATGGATGGAAATAATGGATTGATGAAAAACTATAATAAGAATTTCAATACGAATTTTCAGGCGGATATATATATATATATATATATATATATATACATATATACATATATATGTATATATAATATCGAAATAGTAACAATATTCCTTTCAATACTGTGTAATAAGTTTTCATCTTTCGTGATGATTATTCTTTGTTTCACTAATATTATAGTGAAAGGGAAATCATTACATCTACAAAAGTATTATACGTATTGTACATAGTGTACTGAACTTTAAAAACCAAGACCAGTTTTTATTCTGATATATTTAAATTTTCTCAATGAATTAATACATACATATAAAAAAAATGCGTAATCTCTTCCAGTCAACCATAACAATTTGTATTGAAATTTAGTTGGTAAACTGTAAGAGATTTTAAAATAAAAATTCTTTAAATTATTTAGGTTACCTAATGAATATTAGGTTGCCTAGTAAGTTTTTACCATAATTTTGGGATTTTCCAGGAAAGATTGTCGAAAATTCTGAAGATTTTACTATAGGCTATAAATAGACCAAAGTGCACTCAGTTGACAACAGTCAGCTCCAAAGCTTTAAATGAATTACATAAAGGATAATGGTTTTAAATCGATATCAAATACCGAATCTATTATTTTACGAATTTGGTCTGCGTCACAATGAAAAGACCACCACAAATAATATATATCATGCGATGGGCGAATCCACGGTGTCTTATGCAATGGCAATGATTTGCTTCAGAAAGTTGAGTAATGAGGGCTATCATCTTGAGGACAAACCCCATACCGGACGTCCTGTTGAACTGGACGTTCAACGATTATGATGCCTAATTGAGGAGGATCCTCAACTGACGACTCGTCAATTGGCAGATGAGCTACACTGCATTCAAGGCAACAATGAACCGCATTTGAACAAATTCAGAAAAGTTTAAAAATACGATGTTTGGATACCCCACGAGTTTCATCATATCAATTTCAGTGCAGAGTTAATACTTGTCAATAGTTATTGTCATTGAAAAGTAACTTTAACTGGCTGAACCATAACTGGTTCAGCCAGTTAAAGTCGATGAGAAATGGGTTTTATACGTTAACCAAACACGCAAACGTTAATACCGACACCCAACCCAATCCGACACCCAAGGGTGTCGGAGAAACAGGAATTTCAGTATCCATACTTGAAATAAGTGCCAAAAAGGTGATGCTCAGCTGCTGGTGGAGTGTCAAATACTTTATTCATTGGAAGTTGCTTCCAGAGGGATCCCACATTTATTTTCTAGATGATAATACTTGACCACATGATGCAAAACGTACTCGTAACAAATTATAGGATCTCGTATGGGTTCTACTCACCCATCCACTATACACGCCGGATATTGCGTCTTCTGATTTATTCAGAACTCTATGTAAGCATTTAAGTGAAAAAAAAATCGACGTTAAAGATCTCCAAATGGACGTCGAATAGTTTTTTGAATCAAAGTTACCAAAATTTTACAAGAAAAGCGTATTTTCACTGCCGCTAGATGGCGAAGAGATGTAAATAATAATGGTGGATACTAAAATTAAATTTAGACCCATATAAATTTGAGAACATATAAATTTTTTGACTAAAATTGTTGACAGCAACTCGGGGTTAAAACTTATTAGCCAACCCCAAATATATTTAGTTAATACCAAATAAATTTTCATATCTTATTTAAAATTTTTTATAATTAAGGCAACAAATAGTTATTAAAATGAGGCTTGTGGGTAAATTTCCGTTTCTGTTTTCATCCTGTAGCTTATATAAACTACACTTATTCCGGTAATAATAACAATTGCAATTTTGATAATTGTAACATAGTGTTATTCCATTCATCATTAGACAAAAATAAAAATATATTGATAAAGAATTTATTAAAAGTCAAACAATAATATTATTCTTTGAAAATATATCGAGCATTGATAACTTTTGCGATTGACAGTTTAACACCATAATAATATAAACTTAACTTTGGTACGTTAAATTTGCAGTATATTTAAACAAAATTATGTAGTTCAGTATTACTCGATAAATCATAAGTGACAACTTGTATATTTTACCTGCGTTTGCGAACTTTACACACCAATATGTTACATAAAATTATATGTTAGTAACTGGAGCGGAATTATATCTAGGAGCGTAAATAATATCATATTTACGTTCATCATTAATTTATTACCGTGAAATGAAGGACTCGGAAATATGTTATTTATTCGTATACTTCATGTGACAAATGTCCTTTATTCAATTTTATCAATATTCATGTCGTTGTATAATACATGGAGAAATATTTAATAAACGCGAATATAATATAGTGGAATAATCTTGGTAGAAATATTTAATTGAATATTAATGGAAATATTATCAAAGTGAATATCTGGCGTAAAAATGTACAGTTTCTTTCAAATATGTTTGAATTATATGCAGATATTTCGACTATTGACTATTATAATAAAAGGAATTTTCAAAAAGATTTTATTAATTTTTTTGTGAAATTACGTTTTTTATTTTGATTAGAAATAAATTGTAATGAAATGATGTTTATTAGAAAGATATATAGAAAGTGTGGATTATAGATTTTGTTACATACGTGTTTGTTACGCACTAGACTAAAAGACCCTCATGCAAACGTACATATTTACTAATCCTTGCTGCAGCCTGAGTCCTAGCTTCTACTATTTAATGAAGCTAGGGTAAAATTCTGTTAAAACGATTAAGAAACTTCAGAAAGACCTAAGATTTCCTTAATGTATTTACTATATCGGCTAATTCCTGATTTGAGATTGAATAAGATGCTGTAAAACCATAATACACATTTAACATCATTATAGTCATACAGAAACTATTAAATACATGTTATTATCATCTTAATTAGTTCTATGTATATATTGTTATGAAAATTTAATATGTTATGAATATTATTGCTTTTGTTATTCATTTGAATTACCATATTTAAAATAGCGTGAAAACCGTAAATATTTTTGGTGAAATTTTGTCGGCAAATAACTTCGAATCTCGGAGAATTTTGTCGGTATTTTCATTCGATTGTACTGGTAAATTCGTTGCTATAAAGGTTATATATGGTAAGTAGCACACATATTACAGTAAATTTGATATTTTTGATTCTGAAGTTTTGCTGAACAGTTCACGTTCGAAACTTATGTAAAATTTTTGGTCATAAGAAAAAAAATTAAATATTTTTCTTTTTAGTAATTATTGCTCACGAACTTATTACTAAAGAAATTGGTTAAGTGATGTCTATTGTAATTATTGCATAAATTAAACCATATAATAACGAGTAGAGCTCACACTACAAGTGTCCCTTAGGTGTTTAGGTAGTTATAAACGCTCAAGAGATCATACTATTCCTGTGATACCACTTACAATTATTAATTTTTTACAACATAAATATACTACAACTATAAATATACTGGATTTTTTACAACATAAATATACTGGCATCATATATTTGACAGTCGTAAAAACTTGGGGCGTATATAAAAAGTTATAAAATCTAGGATAATTATTGTAGTTTCCTGCAATCTTCTAGCAATATTTGTTCAAGTCTTCTTTAATATTGATAATTGGCTCGGTGGTTTTGAAAATCATTTGGAGGTAGGAAAGGTATGCTCAATTTTACATATTTCTTAGAATATCTTTATAAATATCAATTTAAAATAATGAATTTTTTTTATTTCTTATAACAAGCCCTTTCAAATGGTAGCCCATTTGATAAGCAAAATTTTAAAAAATTGCGACCCTTATTTACCCCTTCTTTAATTCTTGAATAATGAATATTCTTCCTTATTTCATTACGAAGATTTTTAAAATGTTAGTGCAAAATGTGATATTTCGTCATATGGTTTCTGAAAAAGTCTGTTGCAAATATAGAAAAACGCAAATATATTGCATACTGTACTTTCCATAGTCGTAAAAATAAAAAAAAAACGACATCTAGAATCGTTGCTACAGTTTTCTCATGCGGGCTTCTAAATACTTATATTTTTCAAGTTTCAAGTTTCCATCAGTTATTGCCATCAGTATTTACCCTCCAAAGTTTTTAACCCAAGAAGGTAGTCAACGATCATTTCTTCCATATTTTTAACGGATCATTTAGTCCATATTCTTAATAAGATTCATATTTTTAACAGAGTACTTCAACCATATTCTTAACAGAACATTTCATTTATATTCAATATTAACAGATTTTATATTCAATATTAACATTTATAACAAAGAATTTCATTCATTTTCTTAAACAGACTTTAAGTTAAAACTTTCAAGGTGAAGCACAATCACCTGAAGCAGATCTTATAGCAAACTGTGGTTGTGGAAGTGAAAAGGATCGACAAGATTTTATCTTAAGGTTGTTTGACATAGTCGAACAAAGTAGACTATGTCCCGGATTAGCCCTAGCTGATTCGGGACATAGGAATGAAGACGAAAAACAATATTAACTCTTTGACCTTATAACATTATTGTACGGTAGAACACTTAAGCTTTTGTAGTAATTCTTAATTTTAAACTAACATTTTAATAATTTAATATATTTAATACTTGATTAACACACTAGAATTTATAAGGTATTCATTTTTAATTACAGACAATTTTATTAAAATATTTGTTATGTTAGTAATCATTTTCAAAGTTTTGAGTAAATAATCTATATACTATATTTTGTACGTCAGAAATATAGTGCCATGTATATTTTAATAGTAATTGTCAACTTTCCTTTATAATTTACATTTAGAGTTTCAATTTCTGTAAAAAATACCATTAAAACAAGCTCGTTAAATGACAAACTGTTTACTAAAATGTAACCAATCACTGATTGCGATAACTCACAATGTTTAATCCAATAATACTTGTCGCCTTGACATCGTAATTATGCGGGTTTCCGGGTACGGAAATTAAATTACTGTTCGCTTTATAAATTTAATAATTACTTCAGGGATTGACCTCATAAGCAGTTATCAAGGTGGCGGTAGTTTCGTATGTTTAAATTGTACAATTTTATAATAGATTTCGAGATCAAAGCTCATATTTTGATGTTGACAAACTTAATCATTAAGCATACTACGTAAGGTTAATTATTTAAAAGTATTCGTATGTTATTTCACTTAAACGACTTTTCGTAAAAACTGTGTATTTTTATTTATGATTGAAGCTTATATAAGATCCTACATTTTTTCAAGTTGAAACAAGTGTTATATTTATATATTATTATTTTCAAATAAAAAAGTAAAAATTGAGGTAAGAATGACCTTTAATAAATTAGTAAGTACAAAGAAAGTAGTCATAACTTATATTATAAATGCGAAAATTTGCATTGATCGACAGCTGTACAAATGGACATCTATTCATATACGTTAGTTACTTCATAACTCCATAATTTCTTCACAAATCTACACGAAAATTGATACACAAATAGACTATAGCTTAAGCTATCATATATTTATCTTAATACGAAATGTGAATTGGTTCCTTATGATTTTCATTATTATTGTTTAATATTTATTTTATTCCTTGTGTCTTTAAGAAAAAAATTGTAAATTTGGTTTTAATAACTATGCATTCATACCGTGTTTCGCGAATACTCAGATCCGAGTGTAGTTTTCGAGAGTTATAATATAATTTGTTTCCTTATATAAATTGAACATGTTACTACTGAACGCCAATCGATTTTGGAAAAACTGAAACGAATCAAAAATTGTGGCCGTCTGGATTAATACATAGGCTATATTTTTTAGTCCATGCGAACAAAGTCGCAGGTAGAACTTAATTGAATATAATATATTTTGAAAGCATTGTAATAATATATAATTAAATAAGTGATAAATTAAACACAATTAAATGAAACTACGTGATGTAGTATTATTTCTACTATCTCTAATTTCTTTACCACGACCTAGGTTTCGTTGTATTATAACATCTTCAGGTGGGATATTAGCAAAGATATCTTTGCTAATATCCCACCTAAAGATATTGTAATACAACGAAACCTAGGTCGTGGTAAAGAAATTAGAGATAGTAGAAATAATACTACATCACGTAGTTTCATTTAATTCTGAATAATGAATTTCTACAAAATTAACGCCAAATATATTCAATATTTGATAAATTAAAAACAATCTCACATTACTACGTTTCATGAATGTAGCGTTAATTCTTGTATCTAATTTATTTTACGATACGGCACAAATATAATAAGCAAAAATGTTAATGTAAGCCATATAGTGTTAAAAACTAATAACTGTAAACAAGAATTTAGAACTAAATTAAATAGATTCCTTAATATATATATATATATATATATGTATATATATATATATTTATATATATATATATATATGTATATATATATATATATATATATATATATATATATATATATACGCTTATTCTGTTTCATGAAACAAGGAATGACAGATAAGATATACCGATTTCGACCATGTTAGAAGTTTAAAAAAATATTTTCTGGTTAAAGACTATTAAAAATTAATGTAGTAAATTGTAATTTGTGAGATTCATTCGATACGATAATAATAATCTCTAGTTACAAATTTAATGAATATTTGTTCACGGTTAAGATAACGAACAGTTTTATGATAACGAATAAAATTTATAAAGATGATTATTTTCTTGCGCCATTGTTCACTTATTGGCGCCATAGTTCACTTAAATATATGTATCTATCTTGTTCTACTGATTTGTACTTAGATATTGATGACATGTAACCGGAATAAAGATGTATTTTTTTAATTACTTAGAACACAGAGATTTTTCAATCTAGATTTAGTACAATTCAAATATGAACATTCGTACTTTCTTCATGATAAAGCACTAAAACTAATTATGCAACGAAATATGTTTTGGACTTCACTTTATTGTATTTTAGACTAAATTTTTATTTAATTACTTAAGTGATTTTTATTATGGAAGAAGCAGAGAACGTTCGCAGAGCGCCACGTTAAAATTATCCTCCCCGTTTACAATTATTATTTTTTCTTTTTAAGGAGCCTTACTTTATATAATATGAATTGGCTGTCAGCCATTACGTTACTATTGGGACATTTAAAAATTAAACCAAATAGATGTAGGTCACTTCCTACATTCGAATTTTTGTATATCAAATTAACATTGACACTAACGCTACTAAGTAGGTATATGCGAAATACTTTCACTTGATTTTTTTTTTAACATTTGATGATTAAACTTAAGCTTTTAGAATATTCCAAAAATATTCAGAAATTTAGTTATTTTACTATTGTCAAATATTATTTCAAATATTGCTGTCCAATGTTGTCTTGAATTAAACAAAATGTTTGCGTCGTTGTTTTTACGGTAATAAAAATAAAAATAAAAATACTATATTTATACTCAACATAAAGGTAAAATTAATTGCTTAACTTAAATTTGATCTTTTTTAGCTTGATTGCACAGTGAATATTTGAGTAGGTTGAGCGTTGAGTAGGTTGAGCGTTTAAGTTTTGTTAATTTATACTTAATATGGCCTTAACCTTGGCATACACTTCTACTTTTTAATTCCAATATTTGTCAATAGCAAAATATGCTAACTGAACCTAGCCTCTGTTTTATTAATACCGCCATTCAAATAATACTTCTACTCTTAACTTACGAAGTATCACTCGAAAGCTTAACATAAATTTGCAGTTAAAATTGTACTTTTTAATAATTAAATGTAGTTTAAAAAAATATATCTCATTAAAAGAAATTGTGACATTTTAAAAACCTTTGAAGCCAAATTATCGGCCAAATTAATAATATTGCTATGATACAGTATTACATCTTATGGAAGTCCGTATATCTTTACTAAAGAAAGTTAATTTACCTTTAATTTTATTTTATCATTAGAAAAGCATCAACAATGTAAATACATTGTTGATGCTTTTTCACGATTTTAATTTTTAATCTACTTTGAGAAAATAAAGATTTAAGTTAATATAACACATGGATTTTAACCGTGAATTGAACAAATATAATAAGATTAAAATACCGGAAATTAATTAAGACTATTAATCATTTCACGAGAATTTTGGTTGAATAACGTAAACAATTCCAAGAGGTATTTGGGACTCTACGCTATAGGTATTCCAACAAATGTTTGGTCGTTTTTTTTAAATATTGATTTTTGAACAAAATTATTAGTAATGTGAAAGTTAGTAGACATTAATTATAATAAATGAAATATGGTTAAAAATAAATTGTATATCAATGATATGTTAACATGCAATTTTGAGAATTAAACGAAAAATTATTTTGTCTTTTGTCTTTTATTTGTTCTTTTATTTTATGATATTCTAGTTATATAATATTCCTTGTTTGTTTCGTATGATGTAATTTTTATGGCAAAAATTGAAGAATTGGCCAATTTTTTGGATTTTGAGGTGGTTTTACTATATTTTAATTGACTATGATTTGGAACGTTTGAACAGAATGAAACTTGGAGCAAAAATAGCAATTTAATGCTATTAAATTCTAGTGGTTCAAAATGTAAAGAGTCTCACTAAAAATCATCTTACAGTTGAAGGCGGTACTTTAAATAAAGTACTGCCTAAAAGATTTTCTCAAATGCTACAATTTTTGAACAAATTTTTTATTACCTCACTTATAGCAGAAACTTTTTCTGTTCAACTCTAAACTGTTTTCAAACAATACGCCATTGATTATATTAACCGATAGATATTTCTTTGGGAAATGATATATTTGATTCTATATTTTAGTTCATTCACTAAATACACATAAATTTCTCTAATTAATCAATTCATATTTCTCGAAGCTCGAAGCTGAACTATCGAGTGAATTTAGTGCCTACAGTTGTGCTTTAATTACACTATAATAAATTTATGTACACAAAAACAATACATTTGGATGATCTGGAATTTGAAAGTGAAGTGATTTACGTAGTTATAGGTAATAAGTAGATAGTTAATGATAACATTCACTAATGTTTTCTATTAATTTAAAGTTCGAAAATAAAAATAAATATTTTTATATGTTATCCAAAATTCTAACACCGTATATGTTGCATAACGAGAGATAAAATATTTCTATTAAAGGACTCGATTATCCACATTGTTGATTTTTACGAAATTTTTAGAGTCAACGAACAACAATTGCTAACGGCTCTGAAATTAATAGCAGGTAATAAAAATTGGCATAATGTCGGAAAAGACTAGAAATATCGAGATATTTCATGAATCATTAAGCTAAATTAGACGAAAAATGGATAAAAAAATGGGGTGTGGCTGTGTAATGGACACGTGCTTGTGTTGTACGTGAATACGTCTATGTAACGCATTCATTTCCGATACTGCTTGACTTGGCCATATGATGTTTTATTATTACCATTCCATTGTTCTTGAGAAACACTCTCCAGCCATACCCTATCTCTGTACTTGGTTTTGGCTTTTCGACGCGTATAGTCCGACATTATATATTTTTGATAAAATTTTTCTATTCTAACACCTTATTATATTTACTGTCACTACTTTAAACTAATGTTTTAAATACAGTCGATAGATTTTGACGACAGTTGACGATTAAAACTTAAACGAACATCATAGCTTTTCCGAATGAAAAGTTATACTAATTGCAAATCTCGATACGCAGCAAAATACTCCACCGTGCGTGATGCCTCACTGTTCTCGCTTATTGTAATGAATTCTTTAATTCTTTAGCTATCCAGTGGTGTAATGTAATTTTTGATGTAGAGGATAGATTCGAAACTGCTATTAAAGAAGTATGAGGACAAAATAAGTAAATTAAGTGACAACATAAATAATTTTCATTTAAGGGAACATTCAATTAAATTTTTGAATAAAAATGTTTACCCTCTTTCATAAATAAAATATGCTCATATTTGTTGAGTTTATTTTCTTACGTGATGCATTAGGTTGAATGTTAAATTTTGCATAATTTATATTGGACATTTTTATTGGCTTCAGGTCTCTAATTTATTTAATATTAAATAAATAATAATAAGAATAACTAAAGTAACTAAAATATTGTCTACAAAGTGCTTTGTACTGATAAGAATTATTGGTTCAATTATTTCTGAGATTATTTTAAGCAATCATGTATCTTGTTATCAATACATAATCTTGCTGTATTATTTATGGTTTGGAGGCGTTTTTAGCTCATTGAATGTATCACGTCTCTTTGAAAACCTCTCTAAAAATGTGCATTTTACTAGCTTTGTATTTACAAGCCTTGAGTACTAAACTTAAGTTACAGTACTAATTTACATTAACTAGCAACTACACATTAGCATAAACATAAAACAAAAGTGGCGTGACATGCTGGCTCGATTTAAGGAACATGCTGATAGCAGTTCACAAAATAAATCATAAATAACTTTATATCAATTTCTATATATTTTTCTTATGAAGAAATATTCGCCTTCTTGAGTTAGCAATTTTGCCATGTCTTGATTATAGCAGAGTCTGAAAATATTAATGTACAAGGAATTAATGATTACTCAGAGTAATTTTCTGCAAAAGCCGAGAAACAATGTTTTCGTTGCAGTAGATGATAACTATGGTGAAAAATATCGTGATATTAAACCATCATCAGATTTCACATACGCTATCACTCTATGTTTACACTAAGTCTCAAATACTTGAACCATTTTCAAAAATGAACATATTTTTAGTCAGTTTTTTTAAACAAATCATCGTAGCTGTTAATTACAATCGATTACTCAGTATTATATATTTGCTGTTTAAAAAATCCAAACAGTAACTTCAGGTTTATTGTAATCAGACTAGCAAAGTAAGGGGGAAGTTTTATATCTAAGTCTTTTGGCATTATGGCAATGTACCGGGTCAAGTCGGGGAAAAAACTTGTTGACTGGAATGGAATTCGTATTGCGAGCATTCCGTACATGTTCCGTAATCTATCTATAAATCCCTAGATTTATAGATAGATTTAAAACGTTACAAATGTTTAGGTATTTATAGATTAAGAGTACATAAACTTGCTATTATACTGTTTATAAATATTCATTTTTCAGGAAGTAAATATATTGCCAACTATGTCTAGTACGGGCGTAAAAACAAACTACAAAAATGTGAAACTTTTTTAAAACGTCCTCGAAAGTGGTGGGAAACTGACGATTGACGTATCGAGTAATTTGTTCTATACGATTTTATAATTTAATTGTTTGATTTCAAATTAAACGTATTAAATACTAGCAGAATGTGCAATATGAGGGTCTCGTAAAAAGTTGGAATATTTAAGGGATTATAGTGTTTTTATGAAATTATTTGTAAAGGTTAATATCATTTCACTGTTTAGCGTATCTTTCAGAGGCGTAAAATGGAATAAATTTCTCAGAAAGCTAAACAACTGGGACACCTAGAATAATCGCCGTAGTTTTCCTTTAATCTTTTAGTCAAAATCTATTAATCATGTCATTTTAAAGAATTTTGTTCAGTAAATTTGGAATGAAAGCAATTGTTTTTCTCAAGATGTTGAGTATTTAATTTGTGCCCTCTAAAATTATTTGTGACTTTAAAATATTTTTGTGGTAATTTTAGAGGGCATAAAATAAATACTCGACATTTTTTTAGTTTTGAGAAAAAAAAATAGCTTTTCCCTTCGCTCTTTTTTTCTGTGAAAATTTTTCTGTAAAAATCAGCTGTCACAGACACATAGAGAGACACGTAAGTGATCTTAGAAGGGTTCCTAGAAATCGCCATTTAGTACCTACCTACTACATTTACTACCGCCACTTACTTTCTAGCTATAAGTGACAAGGGGTATGGTCCCCTGTCAAATTGAAGATAACTATCGTAATACTGGAAGCAGTTCCATAAATTATACTTTCGCGCTCTATATGTTTATTCGTTGGTGTTGGAAAAACCTCAAATACAAAAATGTGAGTTTACTATTTACATTAAAGTTGTAAAGCTTTAAGTTATATGATTGTGAACGAAAATAAAGTTTATGTAGCATGTTTCCACATGATGATGTAATGTTCCGTATCTCAAAATTAAAAAATGGAACTCTCATAATATTACTCATACGTACATCCGTACATTTATCTATTCGTCTATCAGAGGCCTTTATCTCAGAAATTTTGAAATATGGCATAGTTATAAAATATACTAAACGGTATTTGAATCTAGCAGTTAAACTATGAAATTTTATCTTACCAGTTAATACTTAAAAATATCCGTATTGAAATTGTGAAGGGGTAGATAAAGTACTTAAAAATAACGTAAGAAAGCTATGGACTCATTAGCATTTAAAGCCGAATCACAAAACGAAACAATTATTTTTTTTTAAAGCGGGGGTTATTAGTTCTCATATTCTTATTACTTCAAGAATTTAACTTATTCAATTATTAAGTTTAAGATGATTTGAAATAAAAAATAAATGTTTTTATAGCAGTTTTTATGAATTAAAATAACACAAAATAAAATAAAATTTAATAAAAATAGTCAAAAAATCATTCTTTAAAACTTCACAAAAAGGCATATTAATCCAACAAAAACATTAATTTGTAAAGGAACTAAGTCACTTGTGACACCAGTTTGCTTCGCCTTCAAAAGAATTGAGATTATTATGGAGGGCAGACAAATTGTATTCTAAAATAAAAGAACTTTGTGAATCATTTACTAAAATATTGTATGGAAACATATTTAATCATTTACTTGATGAGTTTATTAAATACGACAAATTTCAAATTTACAAAAGTATCATTTCGTTTTCGTAACTCTTTCGTTTCGTTTCGTATGGACATATAGTGTGTAACTTTTATATTTTTCATGGTTAAATTTTAGTTTTCGTTGAAATATCAATGTTATTTTGTCAATAATCCACGACGGAGTTAAAAGGCTTGCACTTTTCAATGTATAAAAAGTGATATTCTCAGGAAGCTACAATGTTGATAGGTAACTATAGAAAGCTGAAACTTTTCTTTCTAAAATAAATCTCTACTGCTTTAATCAAAGTAAGATTATTAAAATTTATATAATTCGCAAACAGTGTTAATTATTTAAATTTTCCTTTGGAAAAACTTGTTTTTATTCGCGTTACATTTGATAAATACTTTTAGAAAATAAATATGTAGGACAAGGTCAGATAGGAAGTCATAAAAATTTATTAAAGAAAATTGATAACTGTTACCTGGCTTTGTTTAAAGGGCATCGGGTCTTAACGGAAATTCCTCCTCGCGTTACCTTCGCAATTTGAAACAGGACTTTGAAGTTTCGTTCGAATAAAATCGAAATTCCTTTTCCAAGAAACCCTTTGATGCATTTGTTTATATTATGTTGGAAATATTTATTCCGCTTTTCTTGTCGAAATGTTAGCAATATACGCTATGTTTAAAATATTTTTAAGGAATTTCCTCCGAAATTTTTGAACATTGCGTTTATGGAGACGACAGGCATAATTTTAAGATTAGTTCTTCGTTTAAAACAATTGGCCATGTTAATTCACGGATATGATTGCGGAAATTTCGCAAAATTCCAAGCTCTTTTGTATGTTCATTTGTAAGTTCTTTTGTAGGAATTGCATGAACGTAAGTTCTAAATTTTCATTATATTGTGGTTATGTTTTTGATTTAATTACCTAAATATTATTTAAGATACTAGGAGTAATGAAAATGAATTTGTTAGTGTTCCATACGTCAGAAAGACAAACAAAATGGAATTACGCTGGTGTACACTCCGTCTGTAAGAACAGTTTTTCTCAGAAATAATACAAGTTAGAAAGTCCAAGCTTGGCTCATTAATAACTGACCCGCATGCTTTGTGGTAAGAACTTAAACGTTTGGTATAACAGAAATGCCTGATCGCGGTTGCTCGGTGTACTAATTGAAAGGATGAGTTATAAGGATTTGAAAAGGATTTTATTTAAGAGAGTTACAAAGATGTTGCTGGAAATTTTCAAAAAAATATATTTTCCTTCCTACCACTGAAACTGCTAAGGTTAGAGAAGTTTGTAACAGAAAAGTGTGCTCTCATCACGTGGATTTGAAGAGGTGAGGTAGCAGGATTTTGAATCGAAGTTTTAGAAATTATTTCGTAGATCAACAAAGTTAAAAATATATTATAATGTCAAATTAGTATATACGTTCAAAGTTAGTATCAACATAGTTATTTTTAAAGAAATTTATGAATCGGCATATTTACATAAGGATATAATATATATGTATATATATATATATATACATATATTTATATATATGTGTATATATATATATACATAAATATGCCCATAAAATATGTATGTAGAACTTTTCTTATAGGTAATTTTTTTATGTTTATTTCCTCATCATATCATTTTGACGTAAAATTGAAGAAGTTGACCGATGAAACGGAGAAATTTCCAGAAAACTGAGTAACAACCCTTTAGTCTCCATTAAAGCGGTGACATGATTATCGTTGGAGAGGGAAAACTTCAAAATTTATTAACGACACTTGAAACAACAATTTAAAAAAAAAAATTTTGTAGTACGAATAATTTCGAAATATCGTCATAAGTATTACTTTGGTGACTGATAATCTGCTGGCCTGATATAAATTCTATATATGCTTATAATTTACAACAAAGATTCAGTGCGGGCGGTGCGGCAGCCAAATTCAGTTAATTTGCTGAAGTGGTTTGTATATTATTATTATATATTATATTGAAACTTATTTCGAAGTTATAATTGAATTAAGGACCAGTTTAATCTGATATTTTGGTAATTTAGTATATAATGTGAATTCTAATTTCAGTATTAATTATATAACAAGCTTATGTAATATTTGTTGTTAGTTTCGAGTAAGATCGAGTTAGTATGAAATTACGCGATAAGTTTATATAAGTTTTGACCATCGTTCAGAATATAGATATGTAAACCACTGTCATATCTTTCGCGCGTTTCGTGGATCTAAGTTGTGAAACCTTTAATATTGTCAGATGTTCCTTCCACTTCAAGATACTCTTGAGTATAGAAAGCTCCAAGGTAGAGGAAAATTATAATTAATTGTATCGTATGACGCCTCTAATAAGAGCTTTTTTATACAAATATATTAGATGGATATTTTCATTCCATTTCCTTCTTTTAAACCTCGCGACTGAAAGTGTTACGACTTTAATATCTCGTTTTGGTATCATTTACTTTTTGGTGGTTAATTATTTTTTTTAGTTATTAATTATTCATTTTGTCCTATATTGGTAAAAGCTAATTTATTTCTACAGGTATCTGGTTTTTAACTAAGAAGTTGTAAATTTTTGTATCAATAATTTTATTAAACTGTATCATTGATTACGTATTAAAATATATTTATATTTCCCCCCTGACTTTGTCACATTTCCCATTTTTGATAAATTGGAAGTTCGTCTTATTGTTAGTATTAGAATATCCAGTGTTCTCCCGAAAAAGTAGAACAATGCAGACGATTATTGAAGTACATGAATAAAATACTACAAATGAACATGACGTGTTAGTAATTCAATTACTTTGTCTTGTAATTTTGATCTTAAAAATGAGTGTCTTAAATATAATTACCGGCAAACTATATTTTCGACAAATTTTGACAAATTCGCATTGAGGAGTGTATAACTCTTTTAAACAAATGTCATGAATTAAATTTTTTCGAATAGAATTATTACATTTAGAGAATATTCTATAAATATAGTTATAGGTTTTACTGATTAAATGGAAAATCATTGCAATCGTTGGATCCATGCGTCTAAGCGAAGCGGCGATGGAAATGGAAGATTAGCTAGAAGAAGCTCACTATACTAGTCTGATGGTTATTTGCGTAGTTATCAACTAAAGTTTTATGTGACTATGTATAATAATTAAAATATAAGAAGAAATTCCAAAGAATACAAAAAATAGTCTTCAATTTACAAAAGCGGAAAAATCTCTGTCATTTGTCGTACATATTGGATTCTGCGTCAGTTTTTTTTCCAATGTTTGGACAATTTTTACAAGATTTTTGTACTGTCAAAAAGTTGGTAATAACTGCTCACAAAGAATTCATTTCGATTTTTATTGAGTCCAATTTTGCACCTGCAACAAAAATAAACTGGCAATAAAATGGTAAAATAGTACCAAGATTACGTCCTACATTGATTTACCTAAATCAAACTGTCAACACAGAACACAATATTCATGAAGATATTATCCATTACTTTAGTTAAATAAATTCCCTATTCCTCAAGTTTTTTATGATAAAATTTGTTCATTTATTTCACATCACGTACGAAATAATTATTTAAAACATCCATTCTTATTTATAATATAAAAACATTTTCACAAAGTACGCTTTGTGAAATTGTGATGCTTTGTGAACTTTATCAATATATGATGATATATGACCTTTATAATTTAGACATCTGTGCTATAAAACCTTATTAAGGTATGTCTTCAGGTATTAGTTAACAGCTTAGTATGTATATCATTTTATGTCATTTCTATTCGTATTTGAGATACATTTCAGTTATAAATAATTTTAATTTTTATGTGAAAGATTCAATTATCACTCAAATACGATGATTATTCACTTTGTGTTTGAGATATTACTAGAACGGTCGATCGCATTCCGGCCAGTTACAATTATTTTTATTATCTTCGGTATAAGTTGTTTATTGAGTGTAAATATAATATTTTCTTATGACTTAAAAAATATCATTGAAATTTTAAACATAACTAAAGTACTGTTTATAATTTGTTATATTCAAGAAAGATGCACGATATTACTTTAAAAAAAATATATATTATATTACTCCTTTTGTCTTTGAATAGATACAGATCGATATACACAAAATACGTCGAAATATTGTCTGAACCGTTTAACAGACTAGTCGACTAAATTTGGGAAAGTGGTTAATACTGTAATAACTATTCAAAATTTAAAAAAAATTGATGTTTTTACAAAAATTAAACATTTATGTTATGTATTTTGCGTTTTGTAAAAATAATTTAAATTTATTTAAAAAACGCTCAAGACTGTCATGGCATTTTGAATGACGTCACCACTCGTGAAATAAATCAAAACATGACATCCGTGCATGACACTTGCTTTTTTGTTTAACTAAAATGAATTCATCTTATTACAAGTACTGTGTAGTGTCTATGTGTAAAAACAAAACCATTAAAACGCCAAACAAATTAATTACATATATTCTAAACAAGCAACAAACACAAAAAAGTGACTAAACTTACAATAAGAGATGCCTATAGTTTTTTCATAGATTGAAGCATGTATTTTTGTGAAGATCGTGTTTATGTAAGTATTTACTTGCAGTTTAATACCTATTCGATAAATTGTGTTTTCACCACAAAATAATTGTGATAATGGTCCTGTCATTATAGTGTCGAAAACGTTATAGTGTCGAAGCTCTAAACTAATAAGTTTGTTACAACCGAAACAATTAATATGAATCACATACAATCTATTTCTAAATCGATCGCAATACTGTGTATACTTACAATGAAGTTTGTGGTAAAACAAAAGTCGCCGTTGACGTGAAAAATCTACCAAGCATAACGGTCTCAATTTTGAGCAAATTACTACTATTTACTTTGCTAAAACCAGATTTCACTGCTAATTATACTGTCTTTTAAGGTATAATTGAAGAATACTGTATCAACTTGAAAACAATTGTTAAAAACGAATAATTAATCAAATAACCCGTTCTGTAGGCGAAAATATCAACAACAACGGTGTTTGGCGTGGTGTTACAAAATACTTTCTGATTCGTATTAATTGTTACGTGACTGAATTCGTATTAATTGTTCGTAATTTTGCCGCATTTGTTTCCTAAAAATTAAAATAATATTTATTTTTAATAATAAATCATTTCATTTTTTGGTATTTTCATTTTATGATTAACGATTAAAAAATACAATTTCCAATTTAATTTCATTTGAAACCAGTCTATGTTTTGTAGCAATGTATTTAGTGTTAAGATGGTTTTTGCTAACTATAAAAATGGAAATAAGATATAAGCCCCTTATTCTATTGGAAATGAATACAGCCCTAGCTATATATTTGAGTGAATGGATCTACCGTTGAACTAGTTGTTGTTTTAATGGAATAATTTATTAACTTAAAACACATAAATACACCACTTACTCACTCGCATTTTCTCTTCAATTTTCAAGTTACTTACGTATATCAACCGACAACTATACTGTTTTGTTCACTCAAGTTTGATACATTTGACCATGTTTGACGGGTGATTCTTGCTTAGATAGCGCTTTCCCTACTTTTTTATCTTTTCATTATGAGTAAAATACTGATACATTAGTAATATATAAATAATTTCAAATATCGAAGTTAACAGGACTGGCGTTTGAAATACACATTGTTTTATAGAAAATATTTAATAATTCAAATCACATAAACACGATGTCACTTACTTATACTCTCCGAATTTCAAGTCATTTAAATATGCTTACATACTGGTAATGCTCCTACACTGGTCTGTTCACTCAAGTTTGACCGGTATACGATTCCCTTTCAGACACAGCATTCCCTGTTATTTTATTGCTTGATTATAACTGTAGAATTGGCGTATAAGTACATTGAAATTATTTGGAAAAAATTATTTTGGGGTTAAAGAAAATATTATACAAAAGTATGCTTTTTTGAATTTTTATCTGTTTTTCTATTTGACAGAACATGCATCACGAAAAAGTACTCATCCAATTTAGATGGAATTTTTGGAAAATATATAAGTTGACTTGGAGTCGTATTATTTTCTTATTGCATAGGAATCGGCTTACTCAATCCAAAGATATCCGAATTTAATATTTTTATAATTTATCTCAGTTTCATTATTATAATAACAATAAAGAAGCGCCTTGCTACTCTATGCATAATGCATACACAAATATATAGTATATCTATGCACCTCAATGGCAAACCCAATCCAACTCAAAGAAAACCTAACCCAATCCAATACAAATCAAACAACTTGAACCCAGCACAAACTACCTCAAATCAAAATCCAACTCCCCTCAACCCGATCCAAAACAAACCAAACCAAAAACAAATAAATCCAAAAAATTAACCCAAAGCAAGCCCTATCCATATCAAATCAATAAAATTGCTGTCAACGAGTCATGTTTATTTTTTAACGTCATATAGCCTACGTATTACCGAAAATATTTTTTATTAGAAATGTATGTAATTAAGGTATTTTGTAAAATAAAAAACAATACAAAAAAAAGAAAGGACGGGAGAAATTTAACGAAAATTGACATTAAGTTCATTTAAATTTTCAATTGTTATCCCCACCAGTTCAATACAACGGAATCTGCTGTAATTATACTGGTGACAATGAATACAGCATTTAGGTGGAATCCAATGGTCTGAAATTTTCAGATTTAACCATTATTTAAATAAATTTATTCGTAAAGTATAAAAAATTAAATAACAGAAGTATATACTTATGAATGCAACCAAAATAATATACTTCCATTAATTAAGAAACCTGTGATTTTTGCTTTTTGCTCAGAAATGTCAAATATCGAATTTTGTTATATTTTTGAATTAAGGTATGTCAAAACCCTCTAGATTTGGAAGTCAAATGAAGACAGATAGTGTGCTAACGTAATCAAGTTTAAAATGACCTAAGTTTGCTTCCCGCACAATAAACTTAATTTCTAAATACTCAATACAATGTAGAGATTCTCTTTTACTTATTAATTATAAATATATTACAAAACCAAGCAGAATACAAAACAATTTTTTCAGAATTCAAAACAGATTTTCCAATAACAAAGGAAATAGTTTAACCAGTAAATGCGTATCGAATATTGAAAATCTCTATGTTGTAAGAGATTTTCCTATTGATATTAATACTAAACATCGACAAATTTAAAAGATAAACCTGAAATTTTCGGCTGTAATTTCTGGTAATACAATAACACCTTCCAAACTAACCACTTTGGCTAAATTACTAACGCTGAAGCGTGAAACTCTTCAAGTCTCCGTCTACCCTTAACAATCATTATAAATGATAAATGAGTGTAGAATTTGTGTCATTACTTTAAGTAAAGTTAGCAACTCCCAGCTGACGAACCGCCCGCCCACGAGTTTCGTTACAAAAAACTTTCGCCGTCCCAAAGCGCAGAGAATGGGGGTTAAATAACTACGAGTGTTAGGTGGAGTGTTGCTGTTAAATGATGTTTTTATTTAACTGGATATTAGTTTTTTTATTTATGTTGAAACACTTAACTTTAGTTAACTAATAAATATTTTTCAAATAATCACATAATAACATTTATTGTATACAATCAATTTCAAAGAATCAAATGGGTCATTGTAAGAAAGAAAAAAAAGATTTGGTTGTTTTTTTTTAAATATTACTTGAATTAAACGCAAAAAAATTACGTTATTTTTTTATTTATTGTTTATATGAAATCTAAACTTAAAATTGATTTTTGAATAAAACATTTGGATGAAATGAAGTTTTAATTGAGATAAGCATAAATAGAGATATTAGAATCCAAATCGATTAATTAATTACTATCAATTTTAATCTCATATATTTTAATTATTTTTCTTATAAGTTCATATACTTTTATTGATAACACTTGTTTGTTTTTTTTACTGATCTATTAGGCAAATAATGTGTAAGCGATTCGACATTTTTTTTCATGTAACAAAACTTTTGGTATTTTCAATGTGCGCTCAATTTCTAACAAAAATATATTTATTTTCTTTAAAGGTTTCTTTAAAGACTTACAAACATTTACTAGATTAAATACACCCTCAGTTATAGTGCTGCCGAACACCAGTTTGGAAATTAAAAAGAGCAACCTTAACACACAGCCATCAACATTTGCTAACGAAACACATGTAGGTTTCTCCTCGGATATGTCATCTTGCAACACTTTCTGCTGAAAATAATATCATTTATACTTATTCACCTAAATGATTAAATTTAAATACTTTTTTTGAACCTATATTCAGACGTTGAAATTTGGTTTATGTGTGGGATTGCCCAAAATAAATTTTGCAATTTATTTTAAACATGATAAATAATAAAAAAAATGTTATGGATTAATAGCAACCCACAAATCATCTCCTGTGAACTAGTTATATTAACAAAAGTATATAAATGAACACCTAGGTTTGTATAAGAATATATTATATTATAAAACTATTTGTACTGAACTACATAGTCAAATGCGTTCCTTGAATGAAATTAAATATTGATTAACTATTTGCGAAAGATTTTTTGGAATTTTTAAAACGTCTATTGTATCGCTTGCGCCTCATACTGATAATGATATATACTCTTATATCATTTAACACACCGGCGTGACACAAAAAATGTAACATTGCAAATTTGTATATCTGCTTTTGTATGCAGAGTTAATTAATGGAGTTTTTAAACCAACATTTACGGGAAGATTACAGCACAATTTATTTTCGTCCCTATTTTCATTTTCGAATTACACAGCGGACCAAACTTTTTAGCCCAAATGGAAAGCAAATTAACACGGTGGGAATGGATGTCACGTAACGTCCTACAGGTATGTTATGTATTTACGTAAGTCTAAATGAACGGAAATACGTAAATGGTATATTGATAAGCCTGTTCATTTATATAACTTGGACATAACAGCAGCGTTTCTTTCAATGTCATTGAATAATCTTCCATCACTTTTCAAATTTTCGCGTTGATGCATTAGATTATTTTTTTTTATTTTGTCAATTTCGCAGTGGATGGGAAATCACTGTATATGGAAAGGTATTTATATATTGCATATTATATATTGAATTATAAAGACAAAAACATCTTTTCTACTATATTTAAGCTTAAACATTTTGTTAGGTTTTCGTCTGCAAATTGAAAAATAAGCTGATTTGGTTATAAAATTTATTAATGTAATATTTTGTATATAATTAATTGCAGCTGTTTTTCACATAATTATACTAGGAAAGAAAATTTTAACCATATATACCTTCAACGATAATGAGATATATGAATAAATTTGTAGTTGCGAGTTATGGCATTTATCCACAAAAAACCGTGAAGGAATATTTATTTATTAAGAATACTATATATTAAAAATATAATAAATTAAGAATTTAAACAACAGCGAACGATTATTTCTCAAATACTTGAAGAAATGGGTAATCTATATAGGGCAAGTAGTAATAACAGAATATTAATATTTTGTGGTAGCAATGTTATAATCACTTCATGTATTTAGTTGATGAATGGTAACAAGGGATTGATGCAAAACTGCAATACGAACTTATGGAGATACTTCGAGTTTTTTTTTAATTTAGGTAATTTAATTGCTAAGTTACTAATTGCTCGATCACATAGGAAAAGTTTCATTAACTTGCCTTTGCAATATTTTCCGTACTTGTGCATTATATTTATAAATGTACTTGAACAGAAAATTTAAATAGTTTCTAGATTAACCAGACTTGTCAATAGTTGCTTGTCCAAACTCATTTCGCACCGTTCAATAATAAATGTTATCATTGATTATACATAGAAATATATTAACTTTACATTATATTAACATGTATAAGAATATAAGGAAAATATTCAAAAGCATTCGTTTGTATGGAAAATTTACTGCTATTAAAGATTACGAAAATATATATATGTATTCAAAAATTTTAATTTTATTACGCGGGTACTTTGCATGTTATCGAACTGTTATAAGTCGTGAGTATCTTAAGACTGTGATATTTAATCATGACAATAAAATTAAAGTATCTACTTTGTAATTAAGACAATTTCCGTTTATTATATTAAACAATCAAAATATAATACAATTTTACATTTCCCATTCTTCTTATTATTATCTCATTATTCATAAGTCCGCAAATTTATTAGAATCCATTGAATAAGGATTGACATTGATGTAAATTACATACGTTATTACCAAACTTCTCTTCAAAGTCTACCTTAATCATACTTGGTGATGTAACGGAGTTACATAAATAGTTTACATATATTGGCATTCACAAATTTATATACCTATAAAGAGATTTACTTTGCTACATACGACTTAAGAAAAAAGAACCATAATTAATTTATGTCCAATTAAAATATATAAATAATTTTTTAAATAATTTTGTTATTCGAACATCTATCGACTGGGAGAAATTTCTTAAGGATGCAGCCACACCACTCTTTTTTAACAGTTATAAACAAAGAGAAAGTCTTGTGAATAAGAGTTATTTTAATAGTTAATCAAGACTAATTGGTTTTCGATTCTTCGTATAATAAACTCCAATAAAATTGTTATATCGGAATTAATTACTAGTTAAAAATAATCTAAATATTCTTCACTGTATTGTTGCATAATTTATTATGTATTTACTCAATGTACTATAAAATAGCATTAAAGTCATTACTTATTGAGCTCCGTGGTATTACATGAATATATGAAGATACAAACACCAAAGAATGAAAGATGGTACCAAGAAATAAATAGAATGAAAAGTTTCCGCTAAATTTTCAATATGTCAATAGAATTTTCCACATAAATTATGTGTTAAATTATAATTCCAGAAAGTTAAATATTATGTTGGGATTTTATAAAATCACTAATTTTTTTCCACAATTCTGAAATGTCATGCCAAGAAACTACGCAGATTGCTCTGGTAGAGTATTTATAGAACATAGAATATACTATAATTTAATTTTTATCAGTATTTACAGATGGATTTTTCAGCAAGGAAAATTTATGCTTTTGGTGGCATTAGACTTCATAAATACCTAAATATCAATTATTATTATAGGGTAAGCATTGCTGTTTAGCCAAATAATGATACTGTACATATTTCATCATACTTCCATCCATCCTTCAAGGCGTAACGTAGATGGCCAACTATGTCGAGACTCGGCAGACGAGTACTGCTGACATTTGTTGGAGAAGATTGGTGGTCGATTAATAACATAGATAAACCATAAAGCGCCGAGTCGATCCATAAGACGATTAAAAGACGCGCGCAGCCAATTACATTTCTGCGGACTTTGTTGTGCGTATTCACTCATATTTTCTATCCTGTTCTTCCTTAATGCTTGTTCACTAGCTCCTATTTTGTGGAACGACCAATTCTTGCATGACGTTTGCGTTTATGAATTAAATATAATATGTCCTGTTTTTATCTTTGTTTTTGGACCAATGTTGGTCCGAAAATAAAGGAGAAAATGGACCAATTTACGAAACCGAAGTAGGAATAATCGTCTCTACATTAAGCGTATTTATTTTTTAAAATATATTTTTAATCTCAAATTCTTGCAAATATAGCTAATGTACTTTGTAAGAATATGAGGAAAACATTTTACAGCATTAATTTTTACCTAAACTTTTTCTCTTATATTATTCTTAACAATATGAATCTAAATATACGCATAAACATTTAAAAATAATCCTACGGATCTGCGAAGTATTCATTCAACCATTCAACTTTGAAAAATAAAGTCTATTAAGAGAATTAAATAATTTAACGACTTGATATATCGGAACCATTTTTCAGCACGTATGACGAATATATATATATATATATATATATATATATATATATATACATATATATATATATATATATATATATATATATATATATATATTTAAATTTAAAATGATTTCCATACAAAACCATAAAATGTTAATAAATATTATTTTGTAGGTATTTGTCGCTAAACCTTATAAATAGCACTTACCCCTTTATTTATATAACTCGTATCTTCGAGTATATTTGCATTAGTTACAAAGATTTAAGAATAAAGTAAGTTGAAAGAAATTCTCAAGCTAGGACTATATTATTTTACTCATGTACGCTTTTAAGGAAGGACTCGGCCATTAATAGAAGACTTTACACGAGGACCGACAAGGCAATAAAGGCAGCAGTGTTGAATGTATCTTATAAGGCATTCATAAATTAAAGTGATATATTTTCTGGCAGAGAGAGTTGAAGAAAATTCACAACGAGACAAGTGTTCACAGTCCCGTCCGCATTTTCATAAACTTATGAGTGTCCATTTTTGCTATTACAATTCCACACATATTTATAATAAAGAATTTTGTTCTCGTAATTTGAGCGGAAAAACATTTAATAAGTCAATAACATATCAATTTCGGGTACACTTCCCGTATTCGCAAATTCTTCCCCTTGTGTATTAATACCATTGGTACCTTTTCCAAAGCCTATTCTTTTTACCAGTAAACGTTTTTATCTCCAATTACTTTTAAAATAATTAATAAACTACTTAGAAATTATTATTCAAAAACAGCTATTATTTACAACCGAAGATTACAGATTGATGTTTGACATAAAAAATTGTCTACTCCTAGATTGATGAGAATTTGTTATTATTATTTAACTGTTTGGAAAATGTATAGAAGTAAATTTTTTTTGTGTGTATTCTAAAGTAAATAATGTTTGTAAATTTTAAATTAATTAATAAACTACTTAGGAATTATTATTCAAAAACAGCTATTATTTATAACCGAAGATTACAGATTGATGACTGACATAAAAATTTGTCTACTGGTAGACTGATGAGAATTTTGATATTATTAATTAAATGTTGATATTATTAATTAACTGTCTGGAAATTTTATAGAAGCAATCTTTTGTGTGTGTATTCTAAAGTAACGTATGTACACCTGTTAGTAAAATAGAGTTCGAAATGGACCGTCAATATAGTATCCCATATTCTATGGCATGTACATTTTCCGTTTGTATTTGGTAATAAGATTATCAATTTGAATAAATAATATAAAATCGTTTCTATTATTCTTCCCTAAATCAGCTTATCATGAAACGAAAATAAAAATTGGTCGGTGAAGATCATATCAAAACTCAAATACTTATTTCATTATTTTGTAAAGTATTGAAGGGAAAACTCTACAGTTAATAGTCTTAATACGAAAATATCATAAACTTAATTTTCGTATATTCCATTTAACGTAAAGTGATAAAAAATAATATAAAAAAAAAATATTTGCTTTGATAAATTATAATGGACAATCCAACGGTTCCTGCGTTTGCAAACGTTAAAATTATATACAAATAAAATTATACGCTGGAGCGGAATCATAACTACCTGTTTAAATAATACTATATGTACGTTATTCTAATCATACATTTAATACAGTAAAGTAATCTACTTAAACGTATACCAATTATTCAAATGCTATGAAGCAATAAATGTTGTTTATTTAATTTAATACATGACCTAATTTGAAACATGAAAGTATACACAATAGAGTTGACCATAAAATAAAGAAATAATGTTTGGAGAAATATTTAATTAAAAATTAGTCCATATAAATAGATATATTTACTAATTTTTAGTTAAAATTAGTCGATAAATCGGACAAATAGATAATATGTTCATTTCACGAGAAAAGAAAAACAAATAAAAAAAGGTTCTAGGTAAAAAACCGTTTTTCTTGAACTTTTAGATAATAAAAGCTGATAGCAAGGAAGTAATGATATAACAAATGAGAAGTATGAGATAAACAACTTGTAGAATTTTGATTTTTTTTCTTATATGCTTTGATGAGCTAAATTAAAAGATAACTCATGCTTTTATATATATTTACATTTCAGTTAATTCCTGATTTGTGATCGAATTGCGTGCTGTTAAGACTGAAACATTTTTAACAACATTATAAACAATCGAAAACTAAAAAGTACAAGCAGTTTTCACTTTCATTAATTATATAATTATTCTTAGAAAGTAAGTATTTCAAAAACATTATTTTCTTTATTGCTATTTTACAGTATTTTATTTAAAGTTACGTGTAAGCGGTAAGTCATTTTCAGTAAAATTTTGCTACAAATGACTTAAACTCTAATCTTTCAGAATTTCGGTTGATATTTCCTTTCGGCTAGAATACGTAGATTCTGCTATGAATTTCTAGTAATTTTTATGTGTTTAAAAGTTCGAATTCATGTATAATTTTTGGTTGTATGGCTTTTTCCAATATGTTTTTCTTCAGTGGTCGATATTTTCATTAAATCATTACATTTCTTGTTTTCAGAATAACAATTTCTTAGGAGTTTCATATCGGAGATAGAAGGAACTGAAACACTACTGAAAACTGGTACACTGCCAAACATTTCAATTTTTATGGTTATTGTTAATTTTAAAATAACATAACATTAATTTTATTCAAATAATACTTTGGTTAGCTCTGCTTCAGTATACCAAATGCACTATTTATCTTCAATTACAGAAACTATTATTTCAGTATTTACTCTCCGACCTATGCAATAGGAATATTATGACATTTATACTTTATTTTAAGACTACTGTTTGCAATTTATATTTTTCGTTTAAGTTTTCATAGCCAAATACAACATTAATAAATAAAAACATGTTGTCAAATTATAAATATTGTTTATAAAAATACAACAAATCACTGCTTACGATAATTGACAACATTGAATCCACTAATACTCATTACTAATCACTTCTAAAATGTACCATGCGGGCTTCCGGGTACGGAAATGAAATTACGGTTCGCTTTGTAAATTCAGTAATTAGTTCGGGGGTTGACCTCGTGAGCAGTTAGCAAGGTGGCGGTAGTTTCGTTTGAAGCTATAATGTGTTTAGGTTGTACGATTTTATAATAGATTTCGAGATCAAAAGCTCAGACCTTGATGTGGATAAGATTAATTATTAAGCATGCTGCAAAGATAAATTATTTAAATGTATTTAATATTTAGGCTCATATTAGGTCCCTTCTTTTATCAAGTTTAAATATTGTTGATGTTTTTAAAATATTATATTGTAGGATCAATATTTGGTTATTTATTTATATGTGAGGTACGAAATGAAAAAAAGTAAGAATTAAATAATAAAAGATTTAGATAAATCTATGGCCATAATGAAAAAAAGTTTTAACTAATATCCTAAATGTGAAAATTTAGATCGATGGAAGTTTGCTCTTCACTATGTTATAATTTCTCAACAGATTAAGTAAACAGATCGTGGCCTAATTTAACCTATCTTTTTATCCCAAAATATGAAGTTAGTTGCTTCGAATTAGCATCAATATTTTGTCAGATTTCTATTTAATCACATAGTATTGTGTGTAAGGAAAAATGTGTTAATATGATTTCAGGATGTATCACTTCGTGCTGTATATCTCAAATTTTCAAATCCGAGAGTGACTGCTGAGCGATAGCGCACAAGATATTCTATTTTTTATAAGCATATAACTATATTTTTATAGCACGCGAAAGGATTTTAAAAAAGTAGAACGGAGATAAATTTTAATTATAGTGGATGAAAGCTAGTTGAATATAACAAGTTTTAGAATTATTATGGTTCAGCTTTTTATAAAATTCGGTGAGAAATTATATATTTTTATAGATCAGAAGTGTGATAAGTGATTCACATTCATACGTTAATGTGTTTCACGTAAGCAGTTTTACGACGCGTGCTCGATTTATTTTACCGATGCGGTATTTAATGTTAGCAATTGGTACATACGGAAATATTAAGTATCTACCTTTATATATATATATATATATATATATATATATATATATATATATATATATATATTACCCAGAGAATAATAATACTCAGAGAATAAATATAAAAATATATATATATATATATTTTTACCATACAATCAGTATAGCGTCATCTACCGAAATATTATATGCACTATAACATTCCAATAAACCATAGTGATATATTTTGTTCAGTCAATTACTAAATAATTCAATAACATTTTTAATGAAAAAGTATTACCAAAAATGTTTTGTACTTAAAACAAAAATTTTTTTACAAAACTAAGTTTAGCAATAGATATCAATATTTTAACGGCAATGGCTCATTGGTGTGGTTGTTAAAATATTGATATATATTCTTATACTCACGATTTTTGCATAGAACTCGAGAGGTCCTGCGTTCATATCCCGGACGGGCCGTTTATTTAACGCTTTTAACATTTTTAAGATAGTTTAATGCAATACACAAAGCAGTTGAACGAATTAAGTCGCAAAGAGTCGACAGGATGCGAAGCCGGCTGAACGGCAGACAAGATGCGAAGTTGGCCAAATTAAGTCGGAAAAAGCCGAAAATATCCAAAGATGGTCGAATGTCAAGACGCATCTTGCCATCAGAACATTTTAACTTCCATCCAAACGCTCCATTAGATATTTTACATTAAACGATTCTTTCCATTTCCCATTTTGCATTCCAATATGAAAAAAAATTATATTAAAATTAACATAAAATGTAGATTTTAACTGTAAATTTGAAAAACGTAAATAAATTAAGATACCGGCCTTTAATAAAAACTTTCAAACCAATTTAGTTTAGTTAAATTGCACGAAACATTGCGAGGTATATATGGATATTAAGTTGCATGTCCCAATTTACATTTTGCCGTTTTTTTAAATAATTGATTGGTTGAAATAATTTGTGACGTGAAGATTACCATACATTAATTAAAATAAATCAAATAGCATATAATTGAAATAAATTGTGTCAAATGATATTGCCAAGAATAATTTGCAGTATCAATGCTGTGTTAACATAGAGTATTGCGAAATAAACGATAAAATATTTTCTTTTCGATCTTTTGTGTATCCTTGTATTAGGTAGTGTTCTGAAACGTTCCTTTGATGTGTTATGTGCGATTATAATTTTTAAGTTAATTTAAAAGAATTATTCCTATGGCGGAAATCTCGATTTTTCAATTTCGTGTTGATTTTATTATATTTTCGAAATGGCGGTGGTTGAAATTGTACAAAAAATTGCAAGAATTTCATGGAAAACAATTTTTAAAATAGTATATCTTTTGGGTAAATTTTTTTTACTATTGCAAAAAGATATACGCCCTAAACTTTATTTCAAATTATACGCCCACGATACGGCAGCTTCATTTAGAGTTCTTTTATTTTGATATATTTTTCTTTGAGGAATAGTAAATTCCGTTAAATATTTTGGTACATTAATGAAATCCTTACTTACTAATCAGTTAATAGTTTTTTGTGAGGCTTAAGTTGGTAAGACATCTAAACCAGATACACCAATAACGTCGTATAACAAAATTAATTCCTTTGAAATTCTGCTAGAAGATGACGCTGTGTTATATATGTAACAAAATTTAAAACAAAATATAAAATACATTTACAATTTTATTTGCAAATCCAAGTGCCAATTTGAAAGTAAATTTTTGGATTACTCAAAAGCAAAAAAAAAATTAAAAGGAAATGAAATGAAATGTTTGCTTCTTGCTTTCTAACTTTATCTAGCCTTTCAGTTTTCATTCCCTTGCCATATAAATCGTGATAAAATGATTAAGTGCTTATGGAGAAAGAACCGACTAAACCTGTTTATGAGAGGTGTCCATACATATTTCAAGAAAAATATTTTTGACCATGTAATAATCAATAAGTTAACTTTGAATCAAATATCACCGATTTTAATTTTTAATTGAGAAGTATATACTACGATAAAATACTGTCCATTTTTCGCACAAACAATACAATTCCCCAGACTACGGTTATTATCAATAACATGTATAATTCTATCGGTTATACATTATTAATTATATCGGTTATATTCGCTTAACACGTAGTAACAGCAAAAGGCGTCAAAAGATGCGTGTACAGCAAGAGGCGTCATAAGCACATCTGACACAATGTCATGCTTTTAAATAAAGTATAAAACGGAACTCGTATCATTAAAACAGAAATGACATTTGAACATTTTTAACGAGCTCGATATAAGACTTTTAAGGCGCTTTTAGTTGTCACATTCTGTGCCGTCAACGTCACGAAAAATGAGTGAGACTGACAATTTTTATGCTTAATTTATTTTTTCCGTACTACGTTCCTTACTGTTTTCTTTTCTGTACAATTTTTTTTCTTTCTGATTTGGCGAAATGGGTGCTAAGCATTATTTTCTGAGCATATATTTATAACAAAATGATATATTTTTCACAGTGAAGTAATAGCGAATAAGACTGTAAATAGTTTTTAATGTAATATTTAAAATTTTATAGTGTTATTTTATAGTTAATGCCCTATTTATAAGGCAATGGTATTAATAATATTGAATTGAAAATACACGGAACTTGTTTAATTAAAGGAAGATATAAATCATTTTAGTATATTCTATTAAATATAAGTGTGTAAGTTTGCATATTCTGGTAAAAATAAGAAGAGCTTATAGATTTATATGCAAATAACGAATACGAAAATTCAGAATTTTCTAAACCAAAAGTTTAATAAAATTTAAACCAAAACATTTTTCAAATTATTACATATTTTATTATTTCGTAACTACTTCTCAGCTATTCACAGTGACATAATTTTTTTCTATTTAAGTCAATCATGAAATGAACTCCGTCATTTATTTTTCCGTACTATAATCAAACTTAATTGTAAAGGCTGATGATAATTTTCAATAGGTTTTGAACATTGTGTTTCTTGCTATTCTTAATAAATGTAGTGGTTGAATCGCGATATAAAACGACTTTGTATAATTTTGTATAACGCATATGCATATTTTAGTTGTGAAGAGATTTTAAAGTTTAAATTTTTTTTAGCCTTAATTCGATAGTTCAAACCCTGGGGTTTAAAAGGACAAACATCGTAATTTATTGTTTACTATTTGTTATTATTTTTTCAAATTTCTTTGTATCGTAAAGACTGGATAAGTGCCAAGCTGATTCCATAAATATTTTATTACTGTATAAAAAAACATAGACAGTCGTGGGGACTGTCAAAAGGAGTGAAAACTTAAAACTATGAAGTAAAAGTTTTTTTACAAAATTTTAAAGAATTGTTAATTTTAAAATCCACCACAAAAATAATATCGGACAACTAGAAACCTGTTATACTACGTTAGAAACATAACTCCTAAACCACTATGAAGGACTCATTGCCTGATGTATTGCGGACGTCAAACATTAAAATAATAAATAATGTCAAAATTTTAAACGCAAATATTGATAATAATATTGGAAGTATTTGAAAATAAATGTTTTGTTTTTAATATTAATTTTTCTATATAAAATTATTAACACATTAAGTACTGTCTTTTGTACTGTACAGTGATTCTACTTCTAAATGATTAAATTTATAATTAAACTAAAACACAATTTAAACGATACACAGTTTACACACATTGAATATATACGTAGTCAATTTAACTTTACTTGTATAAATATAAAAAGCGTTAATTTTGCACAACACGTCACCCTTATAGCTTCATATATACCGTTATTACAACATGTCGGTGACGCCAACTCACAAGATTTTATTAATCAAAAAGCGTCCAATGCGCATATCATACTGTCGGGTATATTAAATGTGTGTGTGTATAGTGTACTCAGGCCGTTGAATGTGTGCCAGAGCAGTAAATTTTTATATATATATATACATATATATATATATATATATATACACATATGTGTATATATATATATATATATATATATATGTATATATATATATATATATATATATATATATATATATATATATATATATATGATTTCACTGCTGGCCAAGAGCTACACGTCACATTCATAGCTACAGATATACTGTTAACATTAACATGTCGGTGACGTGAATCCGTAAGATTTTCCACTACCAAAAATCTTTTAACGCGGCTTAAGAAGTTTTCAGTTCAAACTCCCCAATAACTTCGCATTTTGATACAAGGTACGAAAATAGGACTTCTACCTTAAAAGTTGCATTTCTACTGTACAACTGTGACTGTAGATAAACATAACATTAACGTCATAAACTATTACATAGGCAGGGTATAAATTCAGCAATATGTAAAAAATTAATGCAATATGTTGATACTTTAAGACCAAAGTCAAATTATGGCCTGGTATTAATGCATGGTAGGATAAGTTCAACCTGTAATGTTATTTTCACTTTAGACTATAAATAAATATTATACGGGATATGGGAATTTCTGTATATTTATTTTTTGAAATCTCAATATAATTGCTTGTCGCATGTTTCGTAACATTCGTGGGCTTCCGTATTCGGTGTAGTTTTTATAGTTGTTTATTTTAAAAACGTGTGAGTTATTGTGTCTTTTGCACAACTTATGTAAAAGCTTTTTCTTTGGTGTTGATTTCTTTTAGGTATGAAGCAACTAAGATATTAGTTGAGCATGAAAGTGTTTACAAAACTTACGCTGAAAACAAATAAGAAAACAAGTTATTTAAACAGGAAAACTATTGTAATTGTTACATAAACCATAGTTTAAGTAATTTAACAACACGAGGATTATATAAAATGGTATTTATAACCATTTGTAGATTTTAAGTTTCCACTACATGGATTCATCTCTCGTGAGTTAGTTAGCAACAATGAAATGTTTAAAAGTAGTAAGTGAAAAAAAATTTGATCGCTGCTTATATAACAGCTAATAAACGTAACCAAAGCGTCATTCGAAAAATATGAAAACCATCTATCGCCGAATGTATAGTTTTACCTGACTACGGTTAAGAAGAGTATAATGTATCGATATCCATGTGTTCACACACCCACACAAACACACACGTAACGCACAAACACACACGCACGCACGTATGTACGTACGCACGGACGCGGGCACGGACGCAAGCATGCATGCACGCACTCACACACCCTCGCGTACACACGCGCCCGCCCTCACTCACACATTAACGCACGCACGCACGCACTCAGGCACTCAGGAATGCACGCGCAGAGGCACGGACGTACGGACGCAAGCGCGCACGAATCCTCGCACGCTCGCACGTATGCACGCACGCACGACGATCACAAGCACGAACGCTCGCACGCACACATGCACGCACGTACGGACGGACGCATGCACGTATGCTCGTACGCATACACGTTCGCATGCATGTATGCACGTACCCACGCAAAGTCGCACGCTGGCACGCACGCAAGCACGCACGCTCAAATACACACACACGCGCGCGCATGCATACATATACATAGGCATTCATTAAAAATATGTATGTATTCACGTTCTTTAAACGCTGCAGAACTCGGTTCCATTTTCAGCAAATACAATTTTATCGAATTCTTCATGGATTTGTGTCATTTTGTGTATCATCAGCGTGAAAAATATTAAAATAAATTTTTTTAACAAACAAAATTTTATTGAATTTAAAATAATCATTGAATAAGAACCGCACCGAAAAGTATGAAATGGGAATTTTGATTAATAAACAAATTGTGGTAGAAAATTGTTTCTTTTTAAAAAATCTTTTAACAATAGTTTGCAAATTTATTATAACTGGAAAATATATTTTACCGCAAAAGTTCCAAATAAATGTTCGTATTCTTATTGACCTAAAAGCTGGTAAAATTTTAAAAAGTTTAATCTGAATTTAGTTGGGAGGGTGGCGAGAGCACAAGATAGAAGGGGAGCTCCTCTCCTTGGTAAAAACGTGGCTCCAACTCTACTAAACTTAAAATGTAGATTTTTGGAGTCGATACCAAGTTGAACGTAGCGCTCATGTATGTGTGCGGGTGCGCACATACGTGGGGGTAAGATGGAAAGGAGTCGACATTTGAAAATATCTAAGCATCACTTTTAAACAAAAAAAGAATAATAAAAATTGGTGAACGCGTCTTCGAGTTACAGCTGTAAATATATGAAAAAATATAGAGTAAATACGTAAAAAAATATGAGAACCTTCCCTTTTATTTAAGTAGATAAAATGTATATATACCTCGTCCCTGTTTAAAGCCTTGCGTTATGTAAATGATCGCTTTTTAAACTCTAAACGTTTATCTCTGAAGCGAAATCTTCTGGTAGGAAAATAAATATTTTTTTCGCTATTCCGAGCATACATGTGTGCTTCGAACAGAATAACAGTTGAATAATTTATATTTCGGGTTGACATTATCTATTTTACGACAAAAAAATATGCAGTCATGATGCTAATAGATAGATTTTCCGCTGTGTAAATGCAGGAATATCAAATATAAATGGAAATTAAATTATAAATAAATTCATGATTATGGAATACTCCAATTTTACATAAATCTAAATAAGATTGGGCTGAAATACCTAAATTTAACTAGAAAATTAATTTAAACGCAAAAGACAAGAAAGAACTTAATGAAATAGAGGACGTTTTTTATGAACGCTCTGTAAATGCCTAGTTAACGGTATTCTGTTATTAAATTTTGGAAATTAAAACAGAAGAAATATTTCCAGTCCGACATGGAAAAAATAGCAAAAGAATTTCAAGATCGAATTTTGTTATTATTTAACAGAAATGTGGTCCTTCTTTTGAAATGGGAGAATGAGGCAAGTAGGAATTTTTTACAAAACTTTCTATAAAATTAAATTTTCGTTAAATATTTTCCTTAATAAATTGTTATGTTTCAACCTGACTTTTTTCATTCAGTGATGTTCTAAAAATAATCACCAGAGGTTACATATTAAAAATTAAAAGTGATTAACACTTAGTACCCAGCTCGCCTTTTAATACAATTATTTTGTTAAACCAACACGGTTTTGTGTTTGTATTTAAATGAAAATATTTTGTACTATTTTAGTTATATTATAGTTTTAAGAAGGTTACTATTCCAAAGTGTTAAAATATTGTAAAGATTTAGAATGATTTCGAAAAAAAAATTAATTAGTTTATAATTCAAGATCATATTTTAAATGTAATGTATTCCCCATAATTTAGATATAATTTAAAATATAGTTGCATATTATTCTGACATGTATATTTCCTCTTAATATTTTAGAAAATAATATTTTTATTCGATAAAATTTATTTTCAAATTTAAAACCATTCCTCACAACCAACAAAATATAACTTTATGTCTACAAACTCTTGCCGTCTGCACATTACTTTTTACCAATGATATAATACAAATTAATAAGGCCAAATATATAGAACAGGGTACAGAAAATAGCCGACTGCTGAAAACGTTTAAAAAAAATGTGCAGTGAATAAAATATTTAGTCTTAATAAAAAATTATCAGAATATGATTTGATTTTAAATGGTTTTCAGAGGGGTTCATTTGAAATGTTATTACGTTTTGTTAAATGAAGGGTAAATGTGCACATAAAACTATTTTAATATTAGAAAATATGCCTCAGTTTTTTTATTATGACATAAACTTTATAATTAATACTAAATATTGTTATTTATTATAAAGTGTTTCTTATCTTTGAGTATATCAGCAATAATAAACGTAGAAAATGAGCACAACATGAACTAGGTAAATTAACATTTTTATCGATTTAATGAATGTTAAAACAAATAAAAATTTTAATTTCAAATACGATTTTAATTTATTCGGGTCCTATTCTCTTGCACGTAAGTAAATTTATTACAAAGTAAAAATAAAAAAAAATTGTTTAATATATTTTCCATTCTGTCTATTACATGAGTTATTCTACATAGATAAAGTGTAAGTCGAACGTAGTCTACTCATCATATCTAATTTCAATACATGCTATTCATTTAGTAGAGAACTTTAAAAATGGTGTAAACATTTTAAATTTAGGACTGAAAGTAAAAATTAAATAAAAGAGAAACTCAGATTGAAGGAAACATTAGAAAATATTGCATGTTTCCCTAAGTGAATTAGGGTTAAGAATTAGTCATAATATTAGTTTTCTTTTTATTATCGTGGGTGAAAATATAGTTTCCAAATTCACTTATTACTTACTTTTTATATTTTAAAATATAGACATTTTTTGGTAATATATTAGGAAAATGTTTAAATTGTTTAGTAACATTTTTGATGATTCCTTTTATAAGATTAATGCACGTAATGTGTTAAATAAAAGCAACTTAAAATAGTATTAAATATAACATTACAATACCTACTCTTTTCTTCACAAATATGAGGTAAACATTAACAACATATTTTTATATGAATTTTTCACCAAATATTTTCACACATATGCTAAATCCGGTTTATTAACTCTTCAAGTCTGGTTTATTAAAATATCAACCACGCTTAATCAAAACCAAAAACGTTTAACTTCGTAAAAATAATATAATGACTGTTTGGCGCCATAAATTGGGTATTGTTATCAAATTTTGTTTCAACACGAGCCATGAACAGCTAATTGTGTCAGTAATTATCATTTATGAAATTTTCAATGAGATTATGATGTTATTAACTATTTAATACATTTTCTTTCTAATGTATGAGTGACCTAATCAAATCCTAATTACGTCAGCCACTTTATGACTAAATTACATTCTGAAAATATTTTCTTTTTTTTAGCATCGAATGTCTGACGTAGGTAAAATAATATGCTCGTGAAAAATATGATTTGAAAAACAAATTAATGGAAATATTATATAATTTAATATTAAGATTTCATTTAATTTCATTTAATACTTAATGCAAAAGAGTATTTCAAAATGTGCATATTGGTGCAGTTTAACATGTAAATGCTTAGTATGTATTTGCCTCAGGAAACATTTTTGTAGAGATGGATGATGTATGTATGCTCTTTTTTATAGGTACGAGTGACAAATTATATTTAATTAATGTGAAAATATTCTAAATTTAATACAGTTTACTATCGAATTAGTTATTGACACCTAAGAAGTTTTTTAAATCATCCTCAAACAGAAGAGCTGTTTTCACAGCTATGGGCAAGTCATTTATCATAATGAGACAAAAAGTGAACCTAAATTACTACCTCGGCTTATTCCAGATTAAATAATATGAAGCCGGGATTCAAAATTTCTAAACTTGATGTATTGTTTGCAAACCCGAAAGTAATTGGCTTGGAAAGTAAACATGTGAAGGTAAATATGTTTTATTTAGCTTTCCGTGTTTGGGTACTAAATAAATATTGCGTTGTATTAAGTCGTTTAAGTAAGTTGAATATACTGATCCATATTGCTGCGTATTTACGTGTGTATTTGGACGGTGCTTAATATTTATGTGTTATGACATTTTTTGTTACTTGTTATATCCTAAGTTTCATTTATTTTTTATTCATGTCTTTTACAGTTATCCACATCATAAAATGTTTATATTTAATCAATGTGGTGGACTAAAAGAGATTGCTCATGCAGCAATAAGTTCGCCGAGTGTTTGTATTTTATGTACGCTAAAGTATGAATAAATAATATTATTTATATATTCAGATGTGATCTCGGATAAATGGATCGTCGTTTTTTCTTCAAGATTTTCATAGTAATTTTAAGTAGAGTGATAATTAAGGGATACTCACATTTAAAAATGTTTATACCAAATTTAAAATAAAAAAAACCTTGTTTCCATTTTGAATCTAGGGTAATATAAAGTATTGGGCCCACATATCCATTTATAATATTAAAATGCATTACCTTTCGTCATTCTTGCGGTACAAGTAATACAAATATGGAATGAATAGAAAAATTGAATAGATTGTACGAGTTCTGAACTTTACTATGTTATCAAATAATAAGTGGTATACTTCTTGTAAAATAGAATTTTATATGATGATAAACGACTAACAGGAAAGTGTTAAGTAAATTTTTGGAAGTTATGATTCTAAAAGAACCCTTTCGCGAAGAAGAAGAAAGAAGATAACGCTTTTGCTGTCGAGGAGTACATTTCGCTGTCTGAAGCAAGCCGTCGATTTAATAATCGTTTCGGTATTCGTCGATTACGTGATGGACCATCGATCATCTTCATAATGTCTTGGGTGGCAAAGCTCAGAGTTCAAGATCAATATTAAATAGACTCAAATCAGAACCTATACCAATGGTAGAAACGGGCGAAAATGTTTAACCTGTTATGGTTTCCGTGATTGAAAATCCCCATTTTTCCTTCGAACAGCACTATAATGTGGCCACCTAGGGCACCAGATTTAACTCCTTTGGATTTGCCTCATGAGCAATAGCATAGATCAAACCATTGTTTAACTCCATCTTTTCGAGTATTTAAGAAAATATTACTTCAAAAATACTAACAAATTTCTAAACATTACGTATTAGATGAATTATAACATGTACCATAGGTCTCTCCTGATATCCAACTTCGAACTGGGTAAATGATATAGTTATTATCTGTACATAAGTTATATTGATTACATCATGTTGCGAATCACTTATATCACTAAAGACTTAATTTTTGTATGCAAGCCTTTTTCGTAATAAATATTCGTGAATCTAAATTAAAATTTTAATAGGCCATTAGACTAGATTTTTAAACTTTTAAAGTCCTTTACAAAAAGCTTTTTAAATTTTTTTTTCTAACGATATTTATTTTCTAACAAAACGTGCAGTAATGTTATGATGTATGTATCGTAAAGAATTTACATTTATATCGTGGGTATATATATATACGCACATATACATGTTCTTAAATTGACATTACGAACCGTATTGCTATAATAACCGATGATCAAACAAATGCTTTCAACCAACATAGTAATTCTTTCTCATTTTTTCTTAACCTTTGTTTATCTACTTTATTTTTTATCTACTAATTACTTTAAAGTCAACTAAAAGTTCTCATTTTCTTCAGTATTATCTCTATTGGTACAATATAAAGAAGATAATCGATGAGTCGATCAACTTTATCTGATTCTCGCAAATGGAAAAAAATCAAATAACGTTTATCACGATACCTGGAATTAATAGCAAATAAATTTTTCATAATATCGTTTAAATTTTTGTCTACAGTAACAATTACATAATTTTTGAAAGCGTAGGTTAGTATGTTATACTCGCTCAGGGTTTCCTAATCGGGACCTTAGAAATTTCTAGTGATAGAAAAAATTTCAACCACATCCCTATAGTTTCAAAAATATTTTATCGATGGCCGTTAACAACACATTTTCTAATATTGTAAACAGATTAAAAGTAGATGTCCTTAAATATTTAATGAGGTACTCTGATAAACTCAATGAAATTAATAATGGTCATTACAAATAGTGTCATCGGTTTAATAAATATATGAAGCAGTCCTTTATGAAGTATTATATATTTCTTACCACATTAAATTTATATGAATTAGTCATCATATAATTTTCAGAATTTATTTCTTTTCCCATCATTTAAATATCGCAAATTACACTGAGCTGCATATTTAACATGAATGACGTTTTGCTCAATCAATTTAATCCTTCATTAAAACGTTATTTGTAGCAAGCCTAGATAAAATCATACGAATTCACATTCGAATTTCTTACTCGATCACGATATAAAGCTTCTTAATGACGTTTTACTCAGTCAATTTGGATTAAATTGATTCATTAAAACGTTATTTATAGCAAGCCTAGATAAAATATTTAGGGCTTTCCTAATGTATATATTAAGGATATTTTAATTTATTATTGCACAAAAATTAATCGTTTTATTTACTTTTGGATAAGAACCAAAAAAAATTTAACGATGAATTTCATTTTGGATATTCAGTTTATTTTTCCGCACGTACTCCTTTCGGGATAATAATAATACAGCGGGCACTTGAATATCTCACAATCTAGCAAGAGATTCTTATAACTTATTTCAGCTACTAGCAAGAAATCCTTATTACTTATTTTTTTATGCAGTAAAAAAAGTAATTCGTGTTATTACTATTGGAATAATCTGGAAGAGTTCAGTACAACACCACTGAATCAAAAAAAATGGCTACACGGAGCACAGCCGGTACATATATTTGCTCTAACGCAACTGCCCACATTCGAATTTCTTACTCGATCACTATATAATGCTTCTTACTCACGAAATATCCTTTAGACTACAGCTTCAGTAAATAAATTTGTAGCGAAGATGCGCTTCAGTAGTTTGACAACTCAACAATTTATTATGAACATAATAAATTTATTTAAGTTCGTTGTCTTACATATCCACATGATTATTTTCTACAAATTAGGAAAACAGAGAAAAAAAATCAGTTACAGTTTTTCTTTCTTTTTCTTTTTCGATTGCTCCCCCAACTAAGGAATTTAACACGCGAGAATAGGTACGATTTAAGCAAAAAATGTTTGTCGTTAATTTTTGTGATAATGCACTAATCTCAAGACCTCTTTTATGACTATTTGTGGGCTGCTTTTAATTTTATCGGTTCAATTAGCCAGCCTACGGCCATGAAATTTTTGGTCCCGACCCACCTTAGTAGAATGTTTCACTGTAAGCTATCAGGATCTCACTCCTAATATGGTCGAAGAAGCTGAGGATGCCAGGGATAAATGATGACAGACGATAGTATATCCTTGTTGACAATTTATTTGACGATGGGTTCGTTAGTATGATGGGTAATCCATGATAAAAATAGCATGCGTCGCCCGCACCATATCTCGCAAGCGTCGATATGCTTTTTTATCTGCGGTTGTGAGTCCTGGTTGTACGGTCCTGAGATCTAGAAAAAAGTTAATTTTGGTTTCTCACCGTATATTTCTTTCTATTTCTTTGCTTGTTGCGACATAATATTTATTGCAGTCGCGATATGATAACGAATTTATTTTTCACAATTCCTGATCGTAGTTATTAGAAATAACAGATAATTAAACCCCTCGACCACTTCAAGCTCTATTAGGGCATCGTCTTGTCGAGCTCTTTCTGTTCTATTCATTATATTTAATCAAACTTAGACTTTCGTCTAAGTTTGATTAAAAAACGTAGTAAATTCCTCACTAATGATCTTATTATGCCTCAGTGACAACACTATATCGCCTAGTGTTATTGCCAGAAATTTAGAATCTTCAGCGAACCGACGATTAGACAGACGGTTTCTATTCATTATGACATCTACTTAATCGTAATAGTTTTGCCGTTCGATAAAAAAGACATATTTCCATTTCAGTACTATTTGGAGAAATGTCCCTGAATAAGATGAAAAATAAAATACTTATAATACGTGTAAGATAACTATTGTGAGTATTTCTTCATTCTCAAAGGCTGGTCAAACTTTTAACATAAAAATTTACTTAGATCCTTAAAACGGGTGGTTCTTGAAAGAAATTTAAACCTCTTCTTTATGGAGGATTGTAAGAGTTTTATCTAACTTTTTCTAAATTTTTATCTAAATTTTCTTTAGCTATTTATAGTTTTCTACTTAATTAAAAAATAAATTAAATCGATTCCTTTTTACTCCCATTCATCCCCTAATAAAAATTCACGGCTTAAATTGAGGGTCTACTTTTAATACTGAGGATATACTACTACAATACGGAAATAAAGGGGTTTACTTAAATCGAGTTTATTTAGTAATAATTTTTAATTAAACCCTAAGCATAAACTAATGACAAAATTATAAGTGATTCGTCAATAAAAACAACTCATGCTTATTTTATCATTCCTTATATAATATGTTAAACGATGATTATTATTTATCTTTTCCTTGTTTTGCAAATGGTAAAAATTCGAAAGAGCTGCTGTAATTGTTACTTGCAGCAGCTGCAAGTGACAACTGCTACTAACTAGAATATTTCTTTCTTAATAACTGAAGGTTATATCTCCGCTAATGATCTCTATCTCCCTCCATTATTAATACCTGAGATAGACAAGAAAAGTACAAAGTCTTATAGTATAACTAAAGCCTTATATAAATCTTATAAATTTTTGATAAGAAATTTAAGAGAATTTGTATAAAAAATGTCAATTTTACCTTTAAAATGAAATATTATTTAAAATCAATTTTAACTTTAAAATTCAATAATACGTAAATCCCATCATATCAATTTTATCTTTAAAATGCAATACTATTAAAATTTCTTAAATAATTAATGAAAAAATATTTTACTAAATTTATTTATTTTTTATAACTAATTTAAATTTTTGATATAACTGTCCTCAATGGTGATATAGTATACATAAACGCATTTACGCATTAGGAAGTGAATAAATGTGGTTAAGTAACCAGTGTGATAAAATACGACATTAGGTAATAAAATTAACTAAAAGCGAAAAACATAACTAAAAGATATATCTCTTTTTTTATATATTTTATAATTATGACTTCCCTGTTTTCAGTTATAAAATAGATATCTTGATTAAGACAATATCATTAATTAGTTTCTATTTTTTTCAATTTCATAACCGGTATATATTGTACAAATATAATTTTTAAAATAACTCCCGTGCTTTTGATATTTCTCTTACGCTCTTGTCGGTGAACTTGAATTAGGCAAACTCGGCTCTCTTAGGAATTGACCAAGTGAACTGCTCTGGGAAAACGGTTCACTTATCATGCGCACTTTTTAAATATCAATGAATTACTTCATAGGCGCACTATTCACAATTTTTTTTATACATTTAGCTAAATTTGAATCAAAAGTTTTTATAACATATCTCAGTTTCCATAAACCTATTGTCTCATCCTTACGGGTAAGCTCGGCTCCCTTCGGCATCTTTCTGAGACTCTATAATACGGAGTGCATTGTTTCAAGAATTATGTTTTGTTTTTGGTTATTACTTCATTTGAGTAAAATTTAATATAATACACATGTGTGTTATTATATTTTAAAATAATATTCTTGCATAGTCCCTGATTCGCCGAAATAATATCAATCATATAACGTCATGTTATTATAGTATATATACATATTTTGAAATTAGAAGTTTTCACTTCTACGTGTGGTCATAAGCATATACCAGACTTTTTTTAATATGTGGTCAGTTATTTGGCCGTGCCATCCAGTAGAGCCCTGCCTTTCTCTGAATAACGAATAATAAAGTTACATTTTACGTAATAAACTTACATTTTACGTAAATTTACATCGCTTACATCTAGTCCAAATATTCAGAAATCAAATGTATAATACGCAAAGCAAATGTAAAATTTAATTTGTATTATAAACAAAATATGAACATGTATTTTAAGGCCCTATAATTTATAAAAAAATTTAATATGTTTCCTTATACTCTTATTACATTTAGTAACAGGTAATTTTTCATATTCTTGTTATAAATATAAAACAGATTTAATATCATTTTAATGAACTTAAAATTTATGATTGAGCATTTGATTGCATTGAACAATAATCGATCCACAGTTTTCCACCTGAGACCTGTATTAATATAATCTTTTCGCATTGTGCTATCTTCCTAACAACTGATAAAAAATTCATTTGATGAGCAAAACACGCAGTTTTTGGCACATGCACAATATTATGCAACAAATTTATGTTCATAAACAAAGAAGGTCCACAATCTTAATCCTACCTTACTTCTGGTCACGTAAAGCAGGATCCCGAAATGAAATTACCTACTCACACGTATTTCTTTCTCTCCACAAGGTAGAAAAAAAGGAATTTACGTAAAGAGAATATATATTTTTCAGTTCTTTTACATTTCCTAAAAGAAATTTTTATTAAAAAAAAGTGAAATGTATTAAAGTTATATTACTCGTATAATTTAAATTTATAATGTTGCTCGATTTGTACCGACAATAATTCGGACAACAAATGATGTTTAAAATATATGACGTAAAATTAGGAAATATTTTTAGCTTGTTTGCTATTGAGCTTTCTTGTTACTCTTTCTCAAAATATCACCCAAAATTTGAAACTAGTAGAACTTCCCTCAACCCATTATTTGTATGGGATAACGGGTTTAGGGAAGTCAGTGTTAATACGAAATTCGAGTTAAATGCCAATATTTCATTTTAATTTGGTCTAGGAAGCTAAAATAAATTGCATGTAATTTCATCATATATGTATAAATTACCTAAACACTGCTTTATTAAAAAGAAAACAGCAGACCTAGTGCACGTTTACAGGACATATTTCATTTCCTTGACATGACATTCAATAAATAAATATTGTATGTGAAAATGAGGCTTATAATCTAGTTCTCTTGCAAAGAAGTAAAAATGATTAAATATAACCTAAAGCAATTACTACAAGTTTACGATAGGCAGGAAAATATTGATAACTTTGTTACCCAAAATCTTTTTCAAATTTATTCTGCAAACACTTTAATTTCTTTGTGAACTTGCGATATCTTTTGAAGTTAATAAACAAAAAAATCCTGACCTCTGAGAAAATGATAGATAAATATTAACACTGAAGAAAGAACTTTGAAAGGGGAAAATATAACAACGTTCAAGTTAGAGAAAATTTTTAAATTAAATATCTTTTTAATTTGGACACTTAATTTTTTCCTGTTTCAAAGTTTTTTTTCACAGTTCGTATATTTGTCTATCCGTATCTGAATGGTTATCTTTTACTCTTTTTTAAAATATTCATAAATATTTAGTCAGAATACTTCCATTAATAAATATTCAGTTGAGTCCTTATAGCACGTCCAGAAGGATTCAGACAAAATATTTGTTCAAGGACTCTACAGCGAACAGTCTTTCAGCTAATATTGATAAATTTATTTGATATGTATCTTATGACAGAACGTCATGTAACTATTTCTGTATTACCATTTCATGTAAGCTTCTTGTGTACGATTTTACTTTAATGATTAATTTAGGTATAATTAGTATAAGAATTATGCTATAATAATTCGGAAATAAAAAAGTTCATCTCCTAATTTATATATTGTTACTGAATACAGAATTGCAGGAAGTGGCTTTTTAAATATAATTTTCTTGGACTTGGGAAATCTATTGATAATATCACATAGTAAGGCTGTGTATAATATATGTAAAAACGAAAGAGTATAGTTGATGAATTAAAATTTAAATGTTTGTTGTTTAAAAATTTAAATATTTTATTACAAATAAAGTTTTTACTTCCAAGCAATTAATCTGTTAATTTTCTGATTTATTTATTAAAAATTCACAATTAAGATAATTTTATAATAAAATTAATTTATCATATATACTATTTACTATTAGAATAATTAAAATACGATAATATTTTAAACCTAGAACAAAAGATAAACATAGGAAATTGGACCAAAAAAATAATTTAATTAAATGGTTTTCATTACTTAGCTTTAAAAATACTGACCTACTGTTTTTAACTAATATATTCATAAAAGAATACTAGTAACAAGTACCAATTTCTCTTCCCATTATAATCTTTGTTAATTATTCTATAAATTGTTTATATGTTTGGATAATTTGGATGATTTTCGTAAATGTTTGCAAAAGCTGGAGAATTATATATTTATAATACATAGGAGTAAATAAGTAACATATAGGTAATATAAAATATAAAGGAATTTAATTAAACAGCTTATAATATATTGCTTTCTTTTATTTTTATTTTTTTACGCTTTTTATTAATAATAAGTTTATATTTGACTAATAAATTAATTTATTATGAAAATTTTGCGTTATATATTGAATTATGATTTTTAAATTAAATTTTACTTTATATATTAAAATCGATAATAAATTGCCAGCCCAGCCAAATTGTTTTAATTTCTTTTCGCAATTCCTTTAGGAATTGCAAAAACAATTTTTTTGAAATTGAAGAAATTTTTATCAGTGTGTTTTTCTCGTATTATTCTCATACTATTCGTTAAGGGAATTTTCATAAATAGTGGAAAAACAATCGCAATGTATATATTTCTTTTTCGTTCCTTTCCCAGGGCCAAAAAATATAAAAAAGAACTCGGTATGATACATAATTTTTAAGTACCATTTTTAACTAACGTTTTAAGATTCTTGATAGATGAATCAATTGGCAATCGGACAAACAAATTTATGGATAATTCCACAGTTGTATTGTTTATATTCTCTTTCTGCACCAGAACGTGAAAAAAATTGTGTAATAAATATTGACATAATTTTACGCCAGACCATTTTGTTACTCAAATTAACAATAGAATATATAATACAAAGACATTACCCTATAACAGAAGTTAGGTTTTATTTTTAAAATAAAGAACTATTAAGATGTTAAGTTTTGTGTATTACTTTATTTACAGTTGGCCAAATATAATTAAAATTTTAACAAATTAACCCTTGCAACTCTTAAAATCAATCTAATACTTGGACTTCAAAACAAAAAGAAATTAAATAATTAATAACTGCATATGGTAAACTATATGAAGTTAACATCTAACCTTATATGGGTTCGTTTTTATATTGTTTAGTTATTGCTTTTTGAATATATTTCTCCTTTGAATTTAACTAGTTGTAATTCGATGAAAAGTTAAGATTTTTAAAATTATTTTAATGACATTCATAAGGTAATTCATTTATAAAAAGGTAAAAGGAGTCGAGTCTAATTTTTAAATAGAATTAACCTAGATAAACGTAATATTAAACGACGAGCTCGCTCTTCGTGAGCTTATGTTTTATCATGCTTATTCGCAGAAGGTTTAACCTTATGGAGAAGAGTACTACCCTTCTCCATAAGGTTAAACTTTTTACAGTTTCCAGAAAACGTAAAATCGATTATTATTTAAAATATATTTTGGTAGAGTTGCAAAAATATGTAGAGTCAATAATCATAGACACCTTTGCCCCCTATTTTATCGCTTTATAGAGAAAGAGGTGTTTTGGAGAATGCGGGAGCAATAAATCCATTTTTGGTTTGTCACTCCTAAACATACGTCATTATCAAACTTCATGTTTATTTAAAAATCATTGAAAAATATGGCCCTAAATATTTTGGAACCATTTCCTCCCTTGAAATATTACCTTACGTCTCTATAAAACACACTCACCTAGAATTCAGAGATATTACTTTCTTCGATCAACTTAAATCTAGATCGAGATATTTCATGATTTCATAATACCACTTATAAAATATAACCTTGGTACGTTCGAATAGTTTTTGGATCAAACATTTTGGAAAACACTTTCAAAAAACCAAATCAAGACAAGCGGAATCGATTTCAGGTTAAATATGATCACAACTTTTTTGTCTATGACAAATATAATACAGCATCTTTAAGCAAAATATAAAAGAATGTCCAAGTCCCATCGGTTCATTTTGATAAGATTTTGTACATTTTGCTTATAATTTATCACAACATTTACTTTTGCCACAATAACAAGGTATTAATTAAAAAATAATACGCAGTAAAAGTTTTAAAAACAACATTTGTAGAATCGTTCGCTCGTTATTTAACAAAAAGGCATTCCCATATTTTGTAACAAATTTTACCATGAAAATAATATTCAGCCGCCATTTCGCATAATTAGATACAAATGCGTCTCGAACGAGGAAACTGTCTACGAAAAAGGTGTAAGTGAAATATCTTGAGCGGAAAAGTATACGTTTTTTTGTTCGAGTGAAAATTGCCAGTTCCATTCGCTTTGCGGGGCGTTGACGACGCGAAGAGCGTGACACCTGAAAATACCTCGTGAAAAGCTTTGAACTCGGCTTGTTAAATAAATATTCAAATTTTTACTTTCATTTTAATGACACGGTTCTCGTTTCGTAATTTATTTGATGGCGTAGCGTTATTTCAGATGTATTTGCCTTTCGTTTGTCTGTTATTTACGCTCATTTAACATGTACATTTTTTGGTAAGTATTTAGCTGGTTGCACAAAATATTCTTCAATATCGTTTAAATACATAAACTTAAAAAATTAACTCGAAATGAGTTTCGCATATTTGTGGGCCATCCAAGACACGCATTGGCGGTTACTTTGGACCTATGTTGTAAAAATTTGAAAGGGATTATAAAAATATTGTTAATTTAATTAATATGTGGGTTCATCATCATGGTTAAGAAAGTAACCATCATTTGATGCCAATTCCAATAGTTTAAATGGACTCTAATCGTCAGAAAGGTTACGATTATAGTTTTCTGGGATTATGACAGCGTTAGCTAATATTAACGAGATATATTACTCTTTTTTTCTTTATTGATTAACTAATCAAAATGGTTAATATAATTTTATGATATGAACTATCCACTTTTGTTATGGATTTAGTCCCCTGTAATTTATCTAGTTAAAAACTTCCAGGAACATTTATGCAGAATGATTTGGCGTTGACCATTCATTAAAAGAAACCATTAGCTGATATATAACAATCGTATAACGATTGTTATATATTATCGATAAACAATCGTATTACTGTCAAGATGTATTTACAGGCATATTAGAGTGAACAGTTTTTGTAACTTGATAAAACTAAATTATCTCCATAATATTGTCCTAATGAATTATTAATGGTTAGAAGATTAGTTCTGCCGTTCATCCATTCTTTTTGAGAAAACTTACAATCTGAATTTTTATTGATAAAGTTAATTACTTTCTTCATAATTTTATCTGACTGAAGTAATTGTGGACAAATTTTTTTATGCCAAAATTTTCTGCTATAAAATATTTATGTAGGAAGACCATATTGTATACCTACCGATCTTAAATTATTTACTGAATTAATTCTTAAAAGTTAGAATTAATTCTAATATGTTAGGGAATGTAAATGTATTTGGAGGTGGTTTTAAAATCAGTGGAAGGTTAAAACTCAATTAAACCAATTCCGATAAATTTCTTTGTAAAACACGAATGGTATAATTTACTTGTCTTCCGCAAGCTATCATCCTATATTGGGTTTCTTGTAGTGGAACCCCTTTCAAGATATCCGAAAGTAATTCCATCGAATATTTAAGAAATTTAACATTGAAAACTGTGAGGAAAGAATACCAAAAAAATATTTTACAGCTAAATTTAGTTGGCTTAAAAGAAACCTTTCATTGAAATCAAATTTGTGTTTTCTTCGAAGAATTAAATAGTTTTAGCGTATAACATAGATGAATGAAACTTTAATTTCTTTTGTCCACGGTAATTCGTAAGTTTTGAAAATTAAAATTTATTTTTGTTTGTTTCCACCTAAACATTTTCCGACATGAACAATCATATATCTTGTTGCACATTGCAAGGGCAGCTTAACTATTTTGGTCATATTATTTATATTTGAAGCCTATTAGGCTATAAGTGGAGACAAAGTATGCGACAGATCCTCTAATCCTGCCTCTATTAGTGGGTATGGTAGCAGCGTAGCAGAAGATGCTAAGAATCTCCGGTAGAAATTTGGCTACCCACATTGACAGCTGGTTCTTTTGATGTATGCACACAGGGAGAAATGAAAAAAATATTTGAGTTGGAAGAGAAACCAAGTAAGTTACGATGGGGAGTTATAGAATTATTAAAAGTCTGAAGACAGGAAGTGGGCGATATAACCATTCGCGCTAATATTTTGCCCTACTACTCGGGAAGGGGACCGACAGTGTCAAGGTGGTGTTAGATTCACTATCCAGAACCCTCTTATAAATAATACAGTGAAGGTGAAAAGTGTTTCGGCAAGTGTTGTGTACCTTGTACTCAGAATTATAAAAAAAGATCATCCAATATAAAACCCACCTTAACCCATTTCGACGAAAAAGTGGAAGCCACGTAAGCGAATACGCCAAACGCCTCGAACACCTCAAAAGCTGACTTCGCTATTATCCTGGAATCTATCAACGGGGGGTTAAGACTAGATATGCAGTACCATGACAAGTTATGATTGAGGTAATTTGATTATGGTAAAACTTAGCGGTCAGATTGCTTTATTTTGAGAGAAGAAGGTCAATTCTTTTTTAGAAAGCAGACATCCAAAAAAGGAATCTATATTAAATTCCAATGGGTGATTTGGAATGAGAATTATTCTTGATAGTTTTTATTGATATCTCCTTGATTAGCAAGGGTACCCAGAAATTATAAATAAAGTGGTAAGAAGTGCATTGATTCTGAAACTCACGTTAGGAAAGTGCAGTTTGGGGTTCAGATTTCCTGTCTATGCACCAATCAGTACCCGGATGTTATCTATGCTCTACTTAGTATCTGCAAACATCCAAAACCGTGAAGGCTTTCAACTCTCCAACCATTTCAAATGCTTCGTTGAGTAAGTGACAGATGGCCGTTTGAGTAGCCATGTGAACAGAATGAGTATATGGACAAAATTGGCCCTAAATGGCGATGGTTTTGTCCTTCAATGAAATCCAGTGATACATCCTAAAAATAAAATTTAGAAATACTCAAATTTGTCGAAAAATAATAAACAAGTTCTTTTCATCATTTATTTTGAAAAAAGGGAACGCACAAAATTATATTCCAACCTATTTACTCACTATACATTTGGCATCTCCTTACAAATAATATCCTACACTTTTAATAAATAACTCATTGAGAAATTGCACATTTGATTCTATATTTTAAAGCATACATTAAAGAAAATCTTATCATTTACATAAGCGATATTACATTTTACACGTATAACATAAGTGGGTCATATAAATTTATTTATAGACTACAGTAAAATTGACAGTTTATCAAGTTTCTATTTCGAATTAATTGTATATTTATTTTTAGTTAGTTTTCCTTTAATAAAAATGTCAATTAAACTAGTCAAATTTTATTTTGGTAATTCCCAAAGCAAAACATTTGGCTCTCGGACATTTTTATATTCTTCTCTAACAATATAGACAATATTGGTATTCAATAACCTTACGAAATTCATTTTTTATGACACTTGCCATTGGTTTTATTTAAATTGTTGAAATTCATAAAGAATTGCTTCAGAAATTTTTGAAATCTTTACGGTAATAAACAACAACAGAAATATAATATTAAAATGTATAATAAAACTGATAATACTTTGCCACTGAAATTTACAATGAAAATAAATAATACTTTGGAGTTTTAAATCAAAAATGTTAAGTTACATATAAGTGAAGAACTAGTGGGACAGTATGTTATGAACTATAATAAATGCTTTTTAGATTATTATGAAAACAGTATTAATAAATTAAAAGTGCCACATATCGATTGGCTTTCAGAAATTTCCAGAGTTTAAATTATTTGGTTCTTAAAACCCATAAATTGGTAGCGCTATAATCAAAGTAAATGTAAAATGTATCAAAATTTTCAGTTCCGTGTTAGAATCAACTTTTCAATGCACCACGAATTTAATATAAATATATATATAATATATAAATATATATATATATATATATACACACACATATATATATATATATATATATATATATATATATATATATATATATATACATATACACACAATGTTTTAAAAAATGCAAGCTTAAACCATTATTTCCGGGCTGTAGTAAGGAATGAGATGTAAACAAATGAATTTGAATACCAAAATTTCACCCGCTTCGGTCGCTGAATAGCCCACATGTCGCGAGTGCGCGGCGCGCTCCTATTTCCCGTTTATTTCATTTTATTTCGCGTTAAAGTACGGTTCAGGGAACACAATTAACAAAACGATGTAACTTCTTGGTATTTCATAAAATGCTTTTTTTATATTATGTAATAAACATGTACTATATTTTACTTAAGACGTTATGTGATTGGCTGAAATTTTATTACGAAAATTGCAAAGCGTAATATTTTTTTTAATAATTTTAAATAATTTTAGAAGGCGCTAATCAATACTTATAGCGATTAGTATACGGTGCATTTTTGTATTTTTTTTTGTATTTTATTGCTGATTGTTCGAATTCGTCTATTGAAATAATTCGTTATATAGTTTTGGCAACAGATTTTGAATAATAAATGGTAAATGGACTGCAAAATATTCTGGAGTATATAAAATGTTACATAAATTCCTAATAAAAAACGATAAGAAGAGTAGAATGAAACCTGCAGAGAAAGTTTTTCAGTATTGCTTCATTTTTTTATTTTTTATAGACCATTGATTCCCAACCTTTGTTTGAGCCTCCCCAGATTATAAAAAAAATATATTCGTGCTCCCTTTCAATTTTTTTCTCTTTTATTTTCTCAATTAAAAGCATTATAAAATATATTAATACTTTAGTGTTCACACTTAAATGTAATTAAATATAATTTTATAATAAAATTTTATTAATGCAGTGTTCGTTCCCGTATATGACTGAATAAATTATTCAATAGATTTCATTTTTTTAGATTTTTCTGTAGAATATCCGAACATCAAGAGGGTTCCTCTTCTAATTACTTTACGTCCCCTTAGGGGTCACAATCCGCCGGTTTGAAAGTCTTGTTACAGACCGATAAATTGATCCTACGTGAAAAATTTGTTTAGTATATTATTTACCGTGATAGGTGTTTTGTTATTACAGATCGTAAAGGTGTTTTAATATTACAGATTGTAAATGTTACAATAGATTTTTATATGCTCTTTAGTATATTAAAGTAAATGTAGAATGTTATATTTGTAAATAGTAAAGAAGCAATTAAATAATAGAACTGAAAAATTATTTAAAATTGTTCAATTACAAAATGGTTTACATTTAATTATCTAAATTTTCTTCACCCCATTATTTTTGGTATTGGAAAAATGAAAATAAAACTGAAATTTACTTGACTGTATGCATGTACGTACGTGTTAATGAATGTGCGAAATTAATCAATTCCATTATGCTACAGTGATCAAATCAAATAGTGAAATTTTGAATATATCCTTCGCTTTTGCATATTTAATCTTCGTATATTTATTTCCTAAATATAGTACAATGTTCTCAATAGGAAAACTACTATGATTTGAAAATACTAAACTTGTTCACCTAAAAATTTGGTACAATCGGATAGAGCACAATTAAATTGAATGGAGGTGAGATTTGAAGAAATGCTTTTTCAGAAAGTATAAATATTATTATGAGAAAGAGCGTGTAAAATATAATATTTATGTTATGCTTTTTGGCTACAAAACACTTTCAAAATCATTTAATAGTACAATATACCTGCGAATGACAAATACAATCAATAAAAAAGTATCCAAATAACTTTAATTTTCGCAAACTTCGTGCATTTTGATTTGGCACGAAAGTTGTATTTTATTAACCTAATTTATTTAAAGTGTTTCGGCACATGCCAATATTTCAAAGCATGAAAACTTCTCTTATTTATTAATTACACATGTTAATTTTTCGTAACCTTAATATATTATCTGATGCACAGGCGTAGAAATATAGCGTATATTTAAAAATTTACATCTGGAATTATCACGATAGTTTTTCTCTAACCTTCGCGTAGGTTTCGTTAAACTATATTTTTTGTAATTTCTGGTTTAACATGCTGGAAATTGGGGGGAATATATTTTTTTGATGTAAATCAGGACTCTTCGATATGTAAAGAAATGTTGGCAAATAATTATTGAAAGAAACACCAATTTAAAAATATTTTCCTGTAAATCTGTTTCACGCTTAAGCTCTTCTTGGCTTCTGAAGCAACATATCTCTGAAAGAAATGTTTGAATGAACGTAGCGGTCCCCCTCCAGTGTCTAGTAGTTTGAATGAAAACGTTTGCCTTTTTAACATGTCTTTAGTTTAAAAAGTTGAGTGATAAATTAATTTCATAACCAGGCAACAAGATTATTAAAGCAATCTTCTTTTAAACGTTTTCCCGTTATTATTTGATAAATTCTGATTACGTATTTAGTTAATATTCAATGTTCCTCAAATTTTTCCACGATGCTCGGTGAGTGATGGTGAAAAGCTATAATGAAAACTGAAGGTTTGATTTATGGTACAAACCAAATTATACTCTACTGTTTGACCTAATTCGCCATAACAATGTGTTAATATTTTTATCACAATAAATTCCTCATATTTTCGTTATTATTAATGTTTTACGTCATAAAAATACATTTAAAATTAAATATATGCACACACACACATATGCACGCGTTCGCACATATATGCATGTGCACCCACACACGCACGGACGAACGAACGCACGCACGCACTGTGTACGTGCACAAAGTACAAAGGTGTATTCTTGAACTTTACACAAAAATGCAAATAGTCTTCTTTATTTAAAACATCTTTCCTTTGGAACACTGTTGAAACTTAAAAATTAGTTACAAAAAAAGGAAAACGTTTAAAATTGTTGTATTTAAAATATGTTCACCCTGTTTCCTGTTATGTCGATTAAATGGACAGAATCAATAGGTACGAGTTATCGGCTGTTACTTCTCTAGAATTGTATTAAAATTAAAACATTATATAAAAAAAAATTTCCCATGCCATGTAGCTACCTGTAGGGTATTCCAATTGCCACCAATTTGCACATTAAGAATTTGTAACTGACTGTTAAAATGTGTTTTTCGTGAAAAAATAATTATCATCATTTAATATAATTCAGCACTAATTAATTTTATTATGTACAAAACACACATTGCATTATAACATTTATTCCCTCTTTAATAACTTCATTGTTAACAAGAGAAAACCGTCACAATGACTTTACAAATTGGTAATTTAAATTAATGAGGGATAACCGAATACGCTGCCGAATGCCTATGTGTAAGGCCATAACTGACCAAGGACGAAGTAGCGCCTGTGTTCAGAGCCCATGTGGTGCATCCTCAGACAATATTTGGTCGGAGGATTGTTAATATTTAATTTTATAAATGTGTATATATTGCTGGAGATTTGAGATCATCAGTATAATTGAGATCGTCTGGAGACTTGATCGTTGGAATGTTTCTGATTTTGATAATCGTTTGATCTGATTTTAATATTTATTTTTAAATCTTTCGTTAATGCAACCCGTATGTTTCGATTTTTAATACTTTACGGAACAAATATTTAGATCACTAACTATTACGTTTAATAAATATTAATTTTCTTCATTAACTAAATATATAACAATAATTCCCCTGTAGATATTATTTCTTAGTAAGTTTCTAGATTAAGTTTTAGCATAACTCTACCATTTCCTTTTTATTTTTCTTATTTTACTTCTCCGAAGGTTGTAGGTTGGGGGCAATATTATTGTATATAAATATTAAGTACTGTTAGTCGTGAGCTGAACTTATTAGTGCCACTTAAACATGGAAAAGGATTTTTTGACAGTTTTTAGGTTTCATTTTTCTGGAAGAATTAGAATTCAATGTTTTAAAAGAATTAAGTGGATATTTTTAGCAGTTTATGCTTAATTCTGAATACCCTTTCTTGGAGGAGGATATATATATATATATATATATATATATATATATATATATATATATATATGTACATGAGGTTTAGTATACTTCATAACTATAGAATTTCAAATTTCTACGTCGAGTGGATCGTGGGAAGAACACTTGACAGACAGATGGGTCGTGATACGTGAGTGATATATACGACATTATTTAAGTATCTAAATTTAAGCTAAAAAAGCAATAAATTAAATGAGTAAAAGGGAAAGATTAAATATAAAAGTAGCTGGAATGACATGGAACAAGTTTAAGTACGTTTACACGTGGCGACTTCTGAAGAAATTTACACTTTGGATTTTTTCTAGTATCACGATCGGGCTTTGCGTCTGTAATGAAATTTGCACAGTATTAAGTGAATTGCTGTGGAATTAGTAGGACGTGTAGGCTTCTAGATTGTACTTCAAGTTATTCGACAGCCAAGGTTGAATTCTCTTCGAGGTAAGTAAAACAAACCTGAGGTAGATAAAGCCGTTCAATTTAGGTGGGCTAATCTTTTTCTCAAACGTATTTCTTTCCATCTATATTAATCCTGTTGTTTTATTTAGTTATTTAATTCTTCGGCTTTCTGTTGTTTAATTCTTTCCACCTATATTAGCCTTATTTTATTCGGGTCTACTTGTACCGAAAGGAAATTTACTTTTATGTAACTTAAACATTTGTTAAAAAATTATACAACCTTTATTTTACTTGTTACCATTTTATTGATTGCACAATAGGCAGTTTAATAATTTTGTTTGGAATTTTTAGGAAATATGCAATTATTACTATGGGTCTCGTCTGGTTCATATGGTTCTCGTCAATCCGTCAAAAATAATTCGACAAAAGTGTTTTTTTAATACTATAAACTGCTAAAGTGATTTGAGTGAAGGTCTCTAGTTACTATTCTTCAAATATCCGCTAGGTCTATCATTTTTCTTGTGTTCAAGTAAATAGTTTCTTTTAATAGAGAATATGATGCTTAATTACGTTGCACATGTTGCCGATTTTGACAAACTTGACGTTTATGGAGTGAGAAAGTTGTTATAACTCACTTTAACTTTTATTCCACTAGAGACAGACGTTATGAAGTGGAAAACTTAAATTATAATAAAATATTTCACGTGAATACCCTTCTCCACATGAATAAATTGAGTCAAAGGAATAACAAAAAGCCTAAAGTGTCATTAGGTTATAAAACAACGAAAGATACCGTGGCTACTCTTGCCCAAGTAATTGGCAAATACGCCTGTAAAAAAATCACGACCAATAAAATGGTTTTATGAACGCTTGACTCTTCGTGCAATGCATTTATATTGCAGATGTCAATAAACACAAAGTGCTTGTTGCCGGTTTTGCCCATCGAGCGATGATATCGAGGAATGAAAAGGGTTCGTACATATTATATATTTATGCTCCAAATACTTGGGTAAAAATGACCTACCACAGCCGTACAGAACCTTAATGCATCAGCAGGATTAATGATTAGTTCCGAGCTTCAAATTTTTCTGCAAAAGTTTATTGGGGATAGTATCCGACGAATCGTAAATTTAGAAATTTCTTTAGCAAAAATTTATTCAAAGAAAGAGCTAAATTAGCTTGTATATTTATCTGTTACGTTACAGAATGAGTTTGTGCTGTTCTTTTTTGCAAAAATTGTGTAAATTAATAACGGGAACAGTATATGCATAAACACAGTACTTGTCGTTGTTAAGCTCATATGCAAACAAAAAGTAAATACCTAAAACACTTTGTAAGCTCGCATATTAACTTTATAAGATATATACCAAATTCATAAAGTTGTGATGAATTAGAACGATCGACCAAAGTCCACGATGTGTCATGTAGGATTCTGCAACAAGCATTTGCTTAAATTCAAATTAAATTAGAAAAATGTTTCTGGTAATCGTTTTTAATTACGGAACACAAAATACTATATTGTATGGTTTAATATTGTGAATTATTGTAAAGATTAATTAAGTTTTTAAATATATCGAATTTTGTTTATGGGAATACATAAAAAAATCAGAGAAAGCGTATTTATCACTGCAATAGACTGATTTAATATTTGAAACAGTTTCGCCAATTATTCTCACTCTATGTTGAATGATTAATATACGCCCGCGTTTCCCTGTTTACCTTATCTCTACTAAGATGGAGACTTGATTAATAATGTATTAAGATGTTCGGCTTTTACGTTTGCCTTCCTTTATTGGCTTGTTTGGTCTACTCATATGTTGAAGGCGCTTTAACAAAATAACTATATTTCATTCGAGTTAAAGTGTCTAGGATATGTACTACCAAAATATTAATAATTCAATTATCTCATTAGAATTAGTAAAAGAAATACCGTCCACTTCACTTGACTTTGACTCTACTAAAGTATAATATACAAATGTATTTTTTCCGAAATTCTATATGTATTTTTTGGTAGTAGAATTTTTTTTAATATATGAATTATTCGCGTATTTAATAAAAAAATCACTATTTTAAACGAGAGGAAATTAATTTCACTTGAATTTTTTTTAAAGTCAAATATAAAATGTAATATCTATTTAAATGGGACAATAGCTTCAATGATGTGCAAGAAGAATTTCTTGACATGCTAATTAGATTATCTTGACATATATTGATCGTAATCTGTGCGTACAATAAAACTATGAACTTCAGAGTCAAAACATTGAAAATATTTGTGTCAAAAAAATTATTGCCGTGATGAAGGACTAGTGATAAGATACATTAAGCACATTTTTGAAATCGTTAAATGTTTGCATGTTTGTTTGCAAACGTATCAAGTAAAAAGTACTAAATCAATTAAAATGCAAGTTTTAGAAAAAAAACATAGATGTCAATTCACTCAACCAGAAGATTTATGAATTTAATATTTTCAAAAATTTATTCACATTGGTCAGTACAACCAAAAGTGCGTTGTTGAAACAACGTTGTGTAGCTAGCTACACAACGTTTAGTAATTTCACAAATGCATAGTGTTTCTATATCCACCAGTAGGTTATAGGAACAATTTTACAGTCCAATTTAATATAAGTTAGAGCACATTTATATTAAATTGGACCGCAAAATTGTCTACCACGATGTACATTGGCGAGCTTACATTGGCCAGCAAATTTTTAATTAGTAGTGAGAAGCCACGATTATTTAAACGTCAATAGTTTAAAATCAAATCGTGCAGTATACGATGAAGAGTCAACAAAGGTACTTAAGTTCCATTGACACGATGTCTTCTACTCATTCGTTCGGCTGCCAGCTGGATTACCGTTTGAAATTCGCACCTTTCCTTAATGTTCCTCATTTTGTTACTGCTGACTGCGACAATAAATACCATTATTTGTTTTTTAAGTAATTTCTTTAACAAAACATTGAATACTATTAAAATCCGGCGTTAACATTGACAGTTTATTATTCAGGAATTTTAGCGATCGTTTCCGATACTTTCCGATGCTTAGAAAAAATGTTAGTTCTGTTAATAAAAACCAAGGTATGCAATATCATATGGCTATTTCGCTGCACAATTTTAATAAAGATCTGTTAAAATACATCTTTATTAATTTCAGTCTTCACATACACAGCGATGTAATTTAACAAGTTCCAATATAGTTAATTTACGTAAGTTTGTAATGAAATAAATTTGAACTAATTGCTTTGCCACATATGCGTTATATATTAAAGGGTATATAACACTACAAAGATTTCATAATTCTTTGATAATGGTGAAAAAACATAAATACTGGAGCTCGCCCTTGGAAAATTACTGAACCAATTTGGTATACTATTTCTACGTTTTATCTACCATGCATATTGTTGTTATTAATCAATAAATATGATTTTATTAGTTAATATTTTGAAACTAATCAACTAGTAAGACCTTCAGAATTAATAAAATCGTCACTTTTTTTTAAAAATTATATTTTTTTAAATTTTTTGAAAATTTTGAAAATTATAATGCATATTGTATTATAATTAAATACTTTTTAAAATAACGATATTTTAATTAAACCATATAACTACACAGGCAGATAAATATATTTTATTCTACAACCACGTAGTTGATAGGACAGAATGCATACCGTCACCCTGATATGTTTGAATGTTTTTTTGACTTTATTTATCTTAATTATTTACCTAATTATTTATACAACATTAATACAAATTTTAACTCATGTTAAAAAAGGTATGTTTATCATAAGACTCTTCTGACCTGGTATGATCACAAAAATGTTGATAATACTTTCAAAATTTTGGCCAAATATTTAGTAGCTAATGCTGTTTATTTAATCAAGCTATTCTCATTTCTTCAAAAAAAAATTAATATTATAAATACAAACCTGAATTACTGCTGCATTGCGTAGTTAATTGCTAGGCAGTTCACAGATTGATTGTATTTTTTTACTTAAAACATTTGTGCTTATAAAAATTGGAATTAAAACCTTTGGAAAAACTGATTTTAAAAGTCTTGTCAAGTTGGAGTAGACCTCGCACTATAAGGGTACATTTAGGCCTTTATAAAGTTTAAGAATCTATAATATTACTATAAAATTATTTACAAATATTAATTTGTCACAAGGTAAATATATTACCTACTATGTTTTTCATGGGCGTTAAAATACGTAGCATATTTAAAAAAATATAAGATTTCGAATAGTCACTATAGTTTTCCTAAAACCTTCGCTTAAGCTTCTAAAAACTCCATTTTTTCATAACTTTAGGTTGAGTAGTTTCAAAAATTAGGGGAGTAAGATATATTTCTTTCAGTATATCCGTGAAGACATATTGCTGACGTTATGGGAATGATTTAAACCCCTCATTATTGGCTCATTCAAACAAAAGCCTATAAATAGAATAACAAATCAAGTACTTCATTCTTGTCCTAAAAATTACGTATAGCTGTTATTAAATATTAGTTTTTAAGATATGCGCGGTTTAATATTTTATTACTTATCCAAATTTTATATTTTCGAACAAACGATTTCTAAAAAAATCACCAACACAAAAAATCACCAACCATACGTACGTGATCTTATGATTCGATTTTTCCTTTTTAGGAAATTTTCATTCTCAGGGAATCTTAAAGGTGACGTGGAGCACAAAATGATATCATGTAGTTTTCAATTCAGGAAATTTAACTGGATCTTTTTCCTTGTCTTTAGCTATATCGGAATTTGTGACCGGAATTATGTGGTCAGAATTCAGGAGATGAGATTGGTCATCACCGAATAATTACTTATAATAAAATGAAGCTTTTTTCAGACTCGATTGAAAAACCTAGTCGGCGTCTTTTTGGAGCACCTCGCGATCGCTACGATTACTTGTTTTCAAAAATAACTTCAACTCGTTGGAAAAAAGCAGACATATTACAGTTTTATTTTCTAATGGTATGTTGTTTAGAAATAATACTTCGCATTGGCGAAAATATTTGTAAATCCCTATTTCCGTTAAAATTTAATTAAATCTACTTCGTATATTCCAAAATAATTGAGTATATTCGTAAGATTATAGAGTTTATAATAAATATTAGAACAAGTGTCTACAATAATCGTGATAATGGCTTAAAAATACAATGAAAAATAGAATTTTAATCCATTGGAGGAACCTTGTAAACTCATATTTACACACTGGTACTAATTAAATGAGCTCATTATTAGTTTATAATCTTCAATAAAACTTCGCGGTAGATCAATGTATTCACATTTTCCTATTACCATTAGTGACTAAATAAAATAAAATGTTTGGCGACGAGCCACTATTATTAGAATGAACCATTATTATTACGATATGAACCGTTATTATTAAACCAATAACGAAATTATTATACAATTTGGTTATTGGTTTTTCATCCAGCTGTAAGTTTCAATACATATTGTTTCGGCCTTTCGTGACATTTGGATTTGAAAGCAATTTCCTGTCGATATTAAAACAACTTTAAGTGTTATACTTACAATGTACCACTTAAAGTTGTACAATGAACAGAAGTGGAATTACTTTTCATGGTAAGGTAATTATTGAAGCCTCCTTCTTCCTTATTGAAGCCTATCGCACGATTGGAAATTTTAAACAAAACAAGACCCAACCATTTTTAACTACGATTGCCGTTGCAAAATTAGATCAAAATGGCATGAAATATAAAAGATATAGTGACAGTCGTATCATTTAATAATACATGGGTCCAATATAACTCTACGGAGTTCTTTTGATATACCTTGAATAGTAAGTCACGATCATATACTAAAGGAGAAGTGTAGATGTTACGGGACTGATATCTAAGAGATTACTTCCAAGTCATAGTTTTATGAGACCGCTCGTAAACTTCATAGACAGGTGTGGCAAAATTGATAAGGAAGTAAAATATTATGAGTAATTCTCTGAGAAGTCACGTTATGAACCACATGGCTAATTTCGCACTTCGGAACTTTCAATATGCAAACTTTCAATATCGTTAAGTTTGAAAACCTACATAAACCGATATATCCGTTGTTATATTTGCTGAAAGACCTTAAGACAAAAAAATTACAACTAACTACGTTTATTGAAAAACTTTATGAAACCTGGTAAAAACACTGATTGCCATTTGAACAGGTTATACGACTTAAAATTATTTGAAGTGTGTTTCTTTTTATATCGTTTTACATACTAGTACCTGATAAGTTTTTCAATTGATTTCTCCGAAATAACTACGTTATCGTGTGTAATATGGTAAATTGCTTCAGACGGTTATGATTTTGAAAAACATGTAAAAAATTTGGTGAAATTTTCTGATATCAAACCTGCATAAATGCACATAAGGATGCAGTCACATGCACAAACATGAACATAAATTTATATGCATATAAAAGAAAATATTAAATAATTGTAATGTTACAGATTTCGAAATACTGAAGAGAGTATGAGGACAGACGTAATAAGATCTTCAATACTCGTCTTCCGAAATAACTTTTACATAATTCTCAGCAGTGGTAGCTAAAATGAGCAAAGTAACGTCCTTTTTCCACCAATTATCATTTATTTGAAATTTAACCAAAGTAGTGGGAATTCGATTGAGGGAATAGATTAGTTAAAATTTTTGCTACCAAATTTACACTTGTGATTTCACAGCATCGTTTAAAAGTTAGATTAGTCGCCAAATGAAAAATCGCTTTAATTTGTCGTACCTAGAAATGAGTATAAGGTATAATGAATAGTTTCAGTAATTTGCAGTCATATCGATTGAGAATTTAATCTTAAAATCGAAGAAATTTCTGACGAATGGTTGAATGATGTTGTATTTTATTTAATATTGGGAAAGTGCATCAGTGGCTATGCTACCCGAGTAATTAGTTTATAAAATTTACGTTTCGTAAATAATGAGATGTTTCTTAACTTTTTGGTTTACCAAACATATTGTTCTGCTCGCAACTTTGTTCAAGTGAATATTTATAAAACATTATTAATTGTATGATTAATATACCTAACATCATTTATTCTAATAATTACAATAGTTATTTCTTTAGAAAATAAATTTGCGATCTATTTAAATGTCAAACTATCATATTTTTTCTTTTTAGCCGATCGACTCCATTGAAACATATCTTATATCCAGACCAAAAAAAGTCTACAAGCTACAACCTCCTTGAAATCCATTAACTGCTTTTGAGCGACAAGTGGACAAAGAAACAGAATCATATCCGTTTGTTTAACGGGCTGAAGTTCCCAAAATTACATTTCTGAATTTTATTATATTCCGCAAAATCTTTTTTTCGTACATGCTTCAATGTGCGGATAGGTCAATTATACAGGTTTATTATATCTATAAACAATAATTATAAACGTAATAACCACATTTCTGTAAAATTAATTAAATTATAAATATTGACGATAGATTAAAATTAAAACCAAATTGTTAAAAACCAAGTAAGCCTGATCAAATAAAACAAATTATATGTTCGGAAGATGACTATCAACGATGTCTGTCGTCATGCGTCGCCTACATGCGTATTATTTTTCAAATATTTTCCGCATCATTACATTTTTCACCACGTCTATGTTTGTCCGGATGAAAAATTTCTATGTGCGATTTAAAATACACTAGCACCATCTCTTGTGAGGTACATAATTCTACCAAATATTTTGGTAATTATCATAACGAGTAGTTAGGAAATTATTCGTTATCGATCTACTAAATCAAAGTAAACAAACTTTTGAAAATATTAAATTCACATATCTTCTGATAGGGTGAATAGATTACGATAAAGATAAATTAAAAGTTATTTCAAGTTAAACTCTATGACTTTTTAAAAATTCCATCCAAATTGGGTCAGTAATTTTACTTGACGCGTATTCAAAAAACACACAAACAAGCAAACATTTCGAAAACGCTCCTTTTGCTGCTTATACTTTTATATGTAAAAACAATTTACTTTCATAAATATATTCAATATACAAATGCCAATTTTTCGTTTTATTACATGTAGAGATAATGTAAAAAAATATTCTGTTATTTAATGCTGTTTAATCAACAGTATTACATAAGAGAATATTTTTATAAGAGAATCTTGACAACATACTTAATATCATTTTATACTATAGGAGTTTCAAGCATTAATTTGTTCTTACCTTAAAACAATAAAAAATAATACAAAAATTGGATATATTTAAAATTCTTGATTAAAATGCATCCCGAAGTTGGTTTTAATATTACAAAATTATAAATATTACTTTGATGTTACGAACTAAATAAAATATTACAAGTTAATCACGTGAGTTAATTAATTTTAATGATTAAAGTTTTACCTTGTTTATTTTCAATTTAAAACGTGTCATTATTATGGCATGATTTAATTTTTAGACTATTATTTGATTAAATTATCATATAATGGAGAACACTTCGTCGGGAAGTCTAAACGAAGGCAATTAAGTCTCATTGTTCCGTTGCCCCTGAGACAGCTATGAATTCATAGCATTCATTGCATTGTCGAGGAAAATTCGCCAAGTGGTTTTTTATTCCTACTATGAGTAGTGTCTTACATAGAGATGATACTGTCTGGTGCGTTTAGTTTGACATCAGCGTTAAAGAACTAATAGGGATTATTTGTTCAACGTGCAGTAGAAAGCTAGTTATGAGAAATAACGTAGGGAATTTATAGTATGTAATATATATATATATATATATATATATATAATTGTATGTATGTATGTATGTATATATGTATGTATATATATATATATATATATATATATATATATATATTTATATAAGTACATATTTAAAAATTACTGACGGTCAGAGAGTGGATAGATTGATATACTAGTACACAAAGTCGATCTCGTTGACTTTGAATCCTGCTGAATGTGTTTTATTTATTATATTTAAATGAATAAAAAATCAAATATTTATATAATTATTTAAAATAACTTATTTTTATGATAGGAGAGTCGATCAAACAACCGTACACCTGCGACATATTCCAGCAATTTCTTTAATTATTTTACGTTGATAAGTGTACAGTAAGAAGTTTACTGTGATGGAATTTCCATTCCATTAAGTTCAATGTATATGTATTGAAAATTATCGGTACGGAAATATTTGATGGAATTAAAAGGTTTGTCACAATACTCAACTCATACTTTGCGTAGATAATTAATAGGAAAATATACTTAGTGAACCGAACGCCATTAAATTGCCTGTATTCTTCTGAGCGAGTGGCAGATGAAAGCTCTCAATCGTTATGTAATATGGATTTTTGAAACTCATATTCAAGCTTACTCAGTTTCGTTGATCACAAATATTATTTGTATTGTAAAATGTCATATTAGGACTTTCTATTAAAACTCTGACTTCTCCCTGAGATTTTCTTTATATTTGTGAATACGTTTACTAATTGTCTAATAACTTACAAATTGTTATTTTTGAACATTACGAATTTGTGCAAAATTTGACACAAGAAAGGGTATTGATAATAAATACATTGTTGTTAATCCTATGTGTTTGTAATATAATACTTTTATTATTTAAAATTATTTTATTTGAAAAACATAAATTATTTGACGATTAAATTACTAATTTATGGCACAAAGTATTTACTTAAAGAATTGTTAAAGAACAAATAATTAAAGAGTAAAAATCAGATATTGCTATAAGTATTTAAAATTGCAACATTTGGAATATTTATACCATTACTGTGAAAAAAATTACATGACACATTTTGTGGACACTGTAACCCATGAAGGGTTACAGTTATTTATATATCATTTAATTCAATTTTGGCTTAGAAATTTAAAATAAAATAGTACAAAATTGATAGAATATGGTTTAACAAATCAGTCATCAATACTGGGAATTGTTGAAATTTATAGTTAGTAAAAAACATCTTCTCTTTTTAAGTTCTTATACTGATGCCTAACTAGACAAAAAAACCTTATATTTGTGGCACATTATCTCTACTACTTAAATGGAGAGATGAAATGAAATAGTCTTTAAGTAATATTTTATTATTCGCAGTTGCAGTCTCCTATCGTTATAAAAACGTGGCAGTATAATTAATTAAATACCTAAATTCACATTGCCAGTATACTGAACAATATGGACAGAAAACTATTATTATATTAGATATGATTTATAATGAAACTTAATACGCCATTACCTTAAAATCGTCACTTGTTCCTAATATTTATATTTCCCGAGGAAAGTTTTTAATTACGTCGTCAAAGTTATTTACGACTATAATATAGATACTTTAATATTACCTAAGTCGACGTAATCTCCTCGCATTAGCGTCACATGTGGTTTGAACTTTGAGTTACTGTAGTACATTTTTAACAACGATGCTTTAAATTACACTTTTTAGATTTCTTTCGTCCAATATAAATCATATTTTGAACCCACGCCTTTAAATTTGAAACCGAGGTTGTTATTTTATTTATAATTTTAGCATACAGTAAATGTTATAATGCTTGTTTGATAAGCTATTAAAGTTTAGTTGAAGGTGATGAAATTCATTTTGGGTTTCTAAAATAACAATTATTTAACTCAATCAATTCAACTTTAACCTTCGAAGTTTACAACGAATAAAAATAGCTCAGACGCTTCATAGTTGATGAAATATAGCAAAAATGTAATTATGTAAATTTGATTAAAATATAATTATCTGTTTGTAAATATTTTCAAGTTTTGGACATTAATTGATATATGTTTTATATAAATTTATTCGTCATTTTTTAGGAAAATAACGATTCAATGTAAAAATAGGAAAATAAGTAGATCACTGAATGATACGTTCACGTTTTTTCTGTGTATTTAATATTTTACGATGTATGAAAAATTTTTATTCTAAAGTTAGTATTTCAGAATGACGTATTTAGTACGTGTACTTTCCAATTAGAATTTGTTAAGAAATTACCAATTAAGTTGTTAAATATTTTTTTTGAAATGTGTGACTAACTCGTTATTTTGCAAAATTAATTTTACTTGTTATAAGTAAATTGTTTCAGGTTTAAAGATTTATGGTTTTAATAATAAATAAATAGATACCCAGATTAGAACTTTTATTAATTTGTCAGTATCTTTTCACGTAACAATATTATTTGGGAATATTTTGTCTATCATTCGATTTATATTTGTTGAGATTATATTCGAAATGCCTAGCAACTAATTGTGTGTCATGTGTTATATATAATATTTTTCTATGATTCCAATATTGTAATATAATATAAACTGAAACAATCTCTGCACTCCAATTAACATTTTTATGTCATATCGCCCTAGCTCTGCTCGTAACTTCGTTCGCGTGGAATTCGGGGTAAGAAAAGTTATTACGAATTTTTTTGTGTTTTTTTCTTTTTTATTTCAGAACTCTATAAGCAAACAATTTACTAAAAACGTTAATAGATGGCGTTGGCAGCCATATCGGTTCCGATATTGGCACGGACAACGAACGTAAATTAAAGAATGACGTATCTTTTTTATTTTTGAACTGATTGAAATGAAAGTAAGTCTTAAACGTTAGCTCAACCTAATCTAAATATATTATTGAAAATGCTTTCAAATCGTTTTAGTCATTGCTGAGATTAACATTCACACAAAGGTGCGCACAGACAGACATACACAAACACCAAAATTCTAAAATATTGAATATATTTGGCGTTAATTTTGTAGGAATTCATTATTCACAAATAAATGAAACTACGAGATGTAGTATTATTTCCACATGTATGTAATATAAATTCTTTACCCCAAATTAGGATTTTATTACACGTGTAGATTACAATACAGTTTTCTTAAAATAATACTAATTTTTTTTTTATTTAACCTTCATTGAAGCTTGATCTAAAATTGATATTATTGAACGCAAAACTTATTATTATATCTTTATTATACTTATTAATATATTATGATTTTCGTTCCTACTTTATATAAATATATTTTGTACTTAATAATTTGGCAAAATTAATTTTCTGCCAGACACGTATAAGATAGATAAGGGGAATATTCACCAAACTTCATCAAAATATTTTAAAAGATAAATTCGACTTACGATACAACGAGAGTAAATTGGAAAATTCAGACTTGAATTGGGTTTAATAAATTAATATTTCAGTTTCAAAGGAAGTAAGTAGGAAAATTACTTATTACTTAGAGCTTCTGGGTGTAAAATTTAGTAAAAGTTCTTTTTCAATTTACAATTAAAATTCAAGTGTTTGCCAACTCTAAGAACTTACGTTTTAATATGGAAGACTAAAAGAAACTATTAGAGATTAAACGATATCGTTCCCTGTTAACTGTCCCTTGTGAAATTTGTCCCTTTTAATAAGTATATTTAAAAAAAAATAAAAGCTCTGATGTATTTTTTATGTAAACAGAAAATTTTATCAGTATTAAATCGAATGTTCGTACTGCACATTTCTATTATGCGCGTTTTTTTCCCAATTCCGTAAAAAATTAAATATTACCCGTTTCTTTATTGGAAAATATAATTGTGTACTCGTTTCATTCAAGTTTATTATTTTTAACACAGGAATATTTGTATTTAAAGTTTAGAATATATTTAAGGAAAAATAAAATTAGAAATGAATAAAATAGAATTACATATAAAGAATATGCAATTAATAAAATACAAAAATATTGCATCAGTGGAATGATTTTTGGTTATCCAACACGCAAAATATAATTTAATAGAGTTTTCTTTTAAGAAAAAAAACAGGTAAATCGTAACTATTATTAACTGTTATTTCTATTGTAACAATGTATTATTCACAAGCAAAATATCGTTAATGTTTACTTATAAACACATTATCTATGAATACTTTTATCCGAGGGAATAAAATGGAAACCTATATAAGCCCTTAAAGCTATTTTCTCGCAAGTCAGCATTATATTGAAATATTTTTTGCCCTCAAGATTATTTTGCTCACTCAAATTACTGAATTTTGTTTTTTATATTACAAACAGATCTTATCTTTAGGTAAAATATTTTTACCCTTAGAGACATTGCTTGCAGGATTATTTTACCTCAATTCAATTAGTGAACACTATTTCTTCATATTCAAAACAAATATAAAACCCTTTTGAGGATTTTGGCACAAGACATATGTTGTCAATTTTACTGCTACAATCATTCTGTTTCGATCCAATTACTGGGGCTGATTTTTCATATTCACAACATATTTTAGATGCAAAATATATAATTTTCGATAAATTGGTTTTATATACTATTGTTTTATGGCTTAAGTTGAGACCAATACGGCACCACGGCAAAAAGCTAACTACATTGGTTCGTATGACTGAATTTATGAATTTGTTAAAAAGCGAAAGTACTTTTCTATTAATATGAAAATAAAAATTTGTCAAGTGACAATAGAATTCGCCCTATGATGAGGGTTCCGTAAATATTCAGATGTATATAAAAGTTTGAATATTAAAAATTACAAAGTTTCCTTATTAAAAATATTATTATTATTTTTGTCGATATAAATATATTTCCTGGTATATCTTTCTCAAGCCTAAAGAATCATGAGATTTACAGTCATCGTTATATGTACTTGTCATTATATCTCTAAGTTAGTTTCCAGAAACTCCATGATTTTAATAATTTTAGGTTCAGTGGTTTCGGAAACAGAAAATATTTTTTTACATTACTATACATATCTTTTCAAATCACAACTAGACAATATATGAAAACAAAAACTCTGGAAAAACAACCACGACATATAGAGTGATACACAAAGTCGCGACGTGACTTGTCTCACGAGGATTACCTTTTTTGTCCTTTTGATGAGCGGAAATAAAAAAAAACCCTTAAGAGCACTCAAAATTTTTCTAACGTAATCATTTGACCTGACGAGTATATGCCCTAAAATTAAATGTTGACTTATTAACCTTGTAACTTTACTGGTACGACTATTCTATTTCAAAACAAGTACTGAAATTTATTTTTCATATTTAAAACATATTTTGTACACAAAACTCGTAGTATATCCGATTTATTAACATTTGTGTGGTGGCTTACAAGGAGACGAACGACAAAAAGTTAACTACATTGGTCCCTTTGAGGCCAGCAATATGGAAGGTGTTAAAAGCAGTATACCGCGGCGATATAATTACACTTTTAAAAAATTAATTACTATAATTAAATATTACAATATTTGGCCAGCAAATTGTGAAGCATGCAAGTTATAATGATTCAATTAGCCTCCATTTTTTCGCCGCACTCTACGCGTGTGTTTATAGAAGCTTTTAGTCACATTTGACCGAAAGCTTTCAAATTTAAACCGCATGGAAATCATAAAACCCATAAATTCTATATTTTCGTTAAATGCATTTTACGTATGTTTTATTCAGAAGAGTTTTGGACTGACAAAATGCTGTAAAAATATTGTTTGTGATTAACCTCTTACTTTGAAATTATATGTGCGACGTAAGGGTTTCATCTAATGGTGATAGTTTTTAATATTATGTCGTCTCTGCAAACCTTTATTTTTATATTAAAAATAAAACTATGTCAAACGATTAAAATCATAATCAATTATATTTCAAAATAAATTGAATTTATTTTGGAATCCGTTTAAATTCCCTGATATAAAATAGAAATTATAAAGATAATTGCAACGCAAAATAGTCGTGTGGGTAATAGCATTTTAAATAAAATAATTTTCATTTATTTATTTATATCCAGCGACATAAAATTAATAAAACTAAGTATCAATACAAGGGAGGAAAAGCTTGAGTTCTACTTTTATATAAAATCTAGTTACTCTTTACGATTATTGGAATACCCAAATATTTATTTCAATAATATTAGCCGAAAGTTGTATGACTTTAATTTTACGTGTATACGCTCATAAGATATTTCCCTCACAAGTAGATTTCGGCACATCCGCATACAACCATGCATAATATGGGTACAAAGAAAAGTATAAATTGAACAAAAAGTGAAAAGTTCATCACAATTATGTCTCCGAATATTTCATCATTACGTACATTTACATTCTACTGTACTTACATTCTCCTGTAAATTAATTTTTACAGCGAATATTTTTTGAAAAGGATTAATCGATCATTTTTGCTCGAAAAAATTAGAATATGTGACAAAATTTTCGTATTAGTCAGCTACAAAAATTATGATGCAATAAGTCTCCTAAATACATACTTACAGATACAAAAATGTTACTTTTCTAATTATTAAATAGTACCCATTTTTGGTATACTTTTAAAGTAAGCTATATCTTGATATCTCTAGATACTGAATATTAGCTATCCGAAAATGTAATTATGTATCTTACAATATTTGCAATAACACTAAAAATGCATTAGTACTAAACTAAGTTGTCTTAAAGAAAATCAAATTTGTTGTTACTTTACAAGCTTTATTCAATATTTTCCTTAATGGTTGACCCATACCGCATATTTGTCATAAGGTTAGAAATATGGGACGTGATCTAGCTACACTAACCAATCTACTTAAAACGTTTCTAGGATATTAAAATACCGTGATAAGTTCTACTTCATTTCTAACTTATTTCATTTCTACAACCTAAAGTTTCATTAACTCTATCATAAATCGATCATTAATCAGTTGCAACAAATACCTATGTATAAAATTTTTTTTATGGCATTTATTGGGAAAAAATTGAGGACAGTTAATTATTACGCATTAAACTCTAAGTTGAACAATTGGTAACGGTTCAAATTGAATAATCAAGAGAAAAACCTACTCATTATCAGGATCTATTCAACATTTACTAATGTCGTTGAAAGCTAGGTAAACAAATCACTTCATGCAAAAAGTTACATGTTTTACGAATAATAAAAATGGCTAAGAAATAATAAGATGGCATTTCCGATACACTTGTTAAAAGGTAAATGACAAAACGCAAGCAACTATTATAAATGACGTTATTTGTTTAATAAAAAAAAACCTAACGAAACAGTTGTGTTTTTCGCAAAAAGATACAGCACGGAGGCTTGACGTAAATTTAATGCTTACTGTTGAGTTCAGTAACGATGTAGCGAAAAGACAAACACAATTTACGATAAATTTTAATTTTTTGAATTATCTAGTAACTTTTATTGAACTGCTTCAAAGTTTTTGATATGTTGCTAAGTTACAATTTAAGTTTTTTGTATTAAAAATTCGATTTCTCAAAAATCGTCTTTACTATAATTTGATGGAAGGACGAGATATATTTCGCAGCCTGTGTTCTAAAATCCCCTTTAATACTGATTTAAGCAGTATTAAAATTTGATTTGTTGAATATCACAAGCCATACACAAACGCATTAATTTTTTTAATAAGAATAATTCTGCTTCCAAACATTTTTTAAAAATTATTTGTGAAAAAATTATATACTTAGAATATCCCTTATGTGATTCTATTGGTCTCCTTTTTAATACGTTCATTTTTGTCTGTCTATCATCAGCGGTAACACAGTGCCACTTTATACATTTTTGGCTACATGGCATGAAACTTAAATACCTACATAAAAGCCGTCAGTTCACATATCGTTTATTTCATAACCTTGCGACGTAATTGTAAGTTACACGAATAAAAATATTCATTTTTGATACTTTAACATTTTAATATAATGCATATATTTACGCCACCTGCGGCTCAATTTCACTTTGTATTATCATATTACCACTTAGCGAAGAATTAAATCGAATACTGTTTATATATTTTCATGGTCGAACTTAAATTAAAGAAGATGGAAATACATAACAAATGCTCGATGTTAGAAGTTTGAGCATAATTATTGGTCATAAAATTATTTGAAAATATCTTTGCTTAAAATATCTGGATGTTAATTGGTTCCTTGATATACTTCGTATTTATGTAACGAACACGTCATAAAGATAAATAAATTATGTAAGAGAGTGAATGATGAAAGCTTCTATTTCATCTACCTCTCTTATTAACACTTTAATTGGAAACATGAGTATTGTTTGTCGAAGCAATTCATGCCGGTTGCGTAAAGAGATTTCAATGAAATCATTTTGCTCCTTTTCTTAGCGGTATTTCTGTTTGTCATTTATAATCTGTTTTCTATTAATTTTTTTTATATATTAAACTATTTTCTGTTTTATTTGGTAAACGTTTACCAATATTTTATTAGAGTTTTTGTAATAATAATTGAATGAATATATTTATCTCATCATAAACACAAATTTTGTTTTAAAGTAGAGTAGTATACAAGTTTAAGTTAAGTTATCATAAAAATGGTTTTTAAGCTAGTAAAATATTTTTGAGTCGAACTAACCGAACTATCAAAAAACTTTTGAAAGAAATGTACTGAGTTATGGATCTCTAAAAAAAGTTCCAAGATATATAAAGTTAATTACTATAGATTGTCTGATACAAGTATTTTTTGTTAAAGTATTTAACTGTAAGTAAAAAATGGAAAAAATACTCGCACGACTCGGAATACCGGTAACAGTTTAATCATTAATAAATATTTTAGCAAAAATAGATAAATAAAAAATAGATAATAGATAAAGAAACAACAAATAAAATATAATAATACATAAATTGGACAAAGCAAACGTATACAGTTTATGTTGAATTAATAAATGACACTAAGTGTCATTTCAATAAACAAACAAAAACATTCATCCATAATACTTTATTGGTTAATTTATCTATATTTACTGGTTAATTTACTAAATTATTCTCAAAATTCAATTTTACTTCGAGATTGTTTCTTTCCGGTGACAGAAATTATCAGTAGAAAAATTGAAAACAGAATTTTGCAAGCTATAACGTATTCGTTCAGGTCACATCACATAATGTGATCCTGGCACAATTATAACATCGCCACGTCAAGTTAATCAGCGCATATCACACAAATATTTTAACATTATACAAATTGAAGCAACCGCCAGGTGTTCGCGACACCTGCGGCCCAAACTTTACGTTATCATAATACGGCTCTTCTGACGATACTCTCAGTTTACGCTTTTTATATTCTCTTAGCTAAAGTTTAATTAAACTTTGAGGGCCGACTAGACTGTGCATTTGTATAGCTGATGCTTGTACTGTTTATATTTTTGACTTTCAATATTTGAAAGTTTGCCATAGTTTATAGGTATGTAAATAGAGTCTAGGATGTGTTAATTATATTATTGAGGTATTTAATCGATTTCAGCTGACGAAATATACAATATTTCTGTGTTAAAACATTTATCATTTAGTCTTATTTCTTTTGATACAAAATTTAACAACAATTAAATTTAACAATATTTTAATGCAACTTATTGCAGCATAAATACCAAAATATATCGCTTTTCTCAATTTGGACTTTGGTAGCTCTAAAAGTATATTCATTAGACAATTCGTAGGAAGTATACAAATACTGAAAAGACAAAAAAACTGTTTTTTGAAACTAATTTAATTTTAGAGCGTGTTCGATGTTCTTAATTATTTATGTCCCCATATCTCATTTCTATTTTATTCGGAGAGGAGTGTTTAAAATCGCGTGTACGTATTTTATAGGCCAATAATAAATTTTTAATTCATATATTAGCATGCAAATTCTTTCGCTTGCTTTCAATGTATTTAATAACAACACAATTATATGAAACAAATCTATTCTTCGATTATCTGGTTTTTTTATTAGAAAAACTAAATTATTTAAATACTAATCTTTGAAATGAACGTAAGATGGTAATTTGATGATAAACTTTTGGAACTTTATCATATTTAAAACGATTGCTTTTTAACCAGGGTCAAAACTTGATTTTTTTTAGGTTGGCCTATTAAGTAAGAAATTTGATATTTACTTGCACATTAATACTTTGGTTAATATTTTCAACGTCATCGTGCAAAAAGTAGAGTTATTCTGTATTCTTCAACGCCTTCGTATGTCTTCAACGTGATCGTAGGAGAATATCCAATAATATAATTTATAAATTCTATGTAAAAGTGTTTGTGTGATTAGGAAAAAGAGTCTCAACTGATTTTCGGAGCATAAATATAGACCGTGAGTAGACAAGTAAATAAATCTGCTTTTGAAACGTGGCGGAAAATTTGACTTGTTGTGCTGATTTCAGTGTTTTAGTGTTTTCAGTGTTTTAAAACAATTCTTATCAAGATTGAGAAATTAAAACCCAATTTTATTCGAATATTGTGGTTCCTTTAATTATCTCTTAGCTACGATAAATTATTATAAATTGTGAAAACTCTAACTATATTCACTTCTACGTTTATCGGAACACATATATTATATTCACAGATAACGTCTCAATTTTAATTTACGTAGAGTGAAAATTAATTCTCATTAATAAAATTAACCTCAGCAGAACATTATTCAAGATAATTAATTACAAGTAAATCAACAAGTTATTGAGTGCACCTTTAATTTGTCATTATTAGTAATACTTTGAATTATTCATTGGAATACTATTTTTAATTTATTCATTTCTTAATTTATTCGTATAAAGAATATTTTTATTTCAAATACACAATATAATTTCAGGGTTGTTTAGTGAAATAAATTTACAAATTTGTTATTCTTTTTAACTCACTAGGGTAATAGCAAAAAAGCATGTATTTTTGGTTAAATATTGGTTATTTCTTCTAATATATTCTTAAGTGTAGTCTTAAGTGTAAAAATCTTTAAGGAAGTTTAATTTAGAAGTTATTTCAATCTTGCTAATTGTTCCTTTTTTTTCTAACGTACCGTATGTCTAACACTTGTAACACTTTCCATAATTGAGTGGAATTTGACAAAAATATCGTATGTCTAATTATCATGATATCGTATATTTACACCTTATACTCGTATATCATAGTTTTATTTAATTCGAACTAAAGTCGCTAAGAATTTCCCCATCAGCAGTCCAATTTTCTTTGGGTTTTTCAAAATACGACTTTTCTTGAAATATTATCGAAATATGCATTTATATTCACTACACTGAGTTTTAATTATATGTTAGTAAAATTTTTAAAATTTTAAACTTGTATTTGAAAATACGTATTTTGTATCTAAGATAGGCATTATTGATACAATGACTTTCGATGACAGTAATAACTGTTTTAACATCGACAATTCGTGCTTTGCGTTCTTCCCTTATTCCTGTCAATTCGCATTTTACATAATTTCGTAACTGTACTGTTTATATATATATATATATATATATATATATATATATATATATATATATATACATACATTATATAAAGATGACATCGAAATGACATTGAAAATTAGAAATTTTAGCAAGCTTAGGCGTCTGACGAACAATATGTGCCGGCCAGTTTCTTTTCGTGATCCGTCTATATTTCAAATATTATATTTTGGATATTAAGAATTCTTAATAAACTTTTAAATTAGTTGAGTAGTGTAGCTGTGAAGACTTAACAAATATACAGAATAAATTTCGAAATAGTATCTTTGTGTGGATTTATAGACTTAGCTATATTGCAAATGACATGAAAACATACGCTCTATTATATAATTAACACTACATTTGTGAATACGTAATATCCGAATTATAAATTAAAATATTGGATACTGACTAAATAGGTTAAAGTAATTATACAACTATATCTGCTACAAACCCCATCAAATTCAGAAAAACCATTTAAGAATATGTATATACTCCATCTATTGCGAACCAAGTTTTCCTAGCAATTTCTAGCAGCATCACGTTGGTTTTATCGAAAGACTTGCCTTTGGTTTTATTTTAATCTTTTGTTAAGAAATGTAATAGTTTATTTTCTTTTGCAATTGCAATAGAACGATTAATAAAAAAATTACTTTCAAATTTAAAATTCTAGTCAATGTTTATATGAATAGGAAAAATTCAAAGCGCACGATGTTCGTATGTAGGTGTGTTTCCAAAAAATTTAAAATTTGAAAGTGGCATCCAATTAACAATGAAATCTTTCATTTAATATTTCTCAGAAAGACGAACAAATGATAATTCCCCGAGCTCAAAAATCCGTTTCTTTCTTATATTATGTCACCGGACAATTTAAAACCATATCCTAAAAAATTACAAAATAAAATTATTAAAATAAAAACCGGAACAGAAATTGCATACCATATGTGTTGCCCATATGTGGTACTTATTGTTTTTGTTATAATCGGTGAAGTTTTTGTGGAGGTAAAGACAAATCTAAATTTTTTGCTTAGCAGTTATTACGGACTCCCAATAAATGGGAGTCGACCGGTCTAGGGCCATTGCGTCAGACAGGGTCAGGTGGAGGAGGATCAGGGAATCAACCTTGGCCTGCAGAAGGATGTTGTGTTTTTGATGATGATGATGAGATAACTGAATCACAATTATTTTACATTTCGAAGCAGCCGTTTTTGGCAAGAGCTTATTCAAAATATAACTCAATCATGGGGAGTTTGAATTAAATGAAAGGAAAATTTAGTCACATTTTTATCATTGTTATAATAATCAAATATCAATGAAAACTGTGTCTACATTTACTGCAACTCACTCATTACTATTCCTGTTGTATTTAGTACATTAATTGTGCGCCAAACAATTAAGCATACATAAAATGATATTTCAAAATAAACTTTGTAAAACTACTATACGGCTACCAGTTTTGCTGGATATCTTCTGGAGGTTTCTCAAACAATTGAACTTATTATATCTGCACCAATATATATATTTATATATATATATATGTATATATATATATATATATATATAATGTATATATATATATATATATGTATATATATATATATATATATATATATATATATATATATATATACATACACTTATTTAAATACTTTGTTTTGACTTAGCTCGTTGATTTTTAATGATGTTTGCATCTCAAAAGTACTTTATTCTGGGTAAAAGTAACATTATTATAAACTCGATTTCCTAGTTCTCAGTCTTTAAGCCAGCGAATTCGATTTGTATTGTGTGCGAATGCTAATAATTAAATTTCAGGACTTTTAAATAATGCATGGTGGGAATAAAAAACAGTCTAATAAACAACCCAAAGCATTATTTTAGTCAAAGTAGAGTCTAGATCAATTCAGTGCTTTCTTTGCATCACGCTTACAGACATATAAATAGAAATTAGGACAAACACAATTTTTTAAATAAACATTCCATATAAAATTAATTTAATTTTTAATCTATACCGTGAATAAGATTCTAGTAAAATTGCTGTTCAAATCGGTTTAGTAGTTTATGTGTATAGCTCTAAAAAAGGGATAAACGTAAAGAAGCAATCATTTTAAGAAAGTATTTCGATTTCACCTCAATCCCAGACACGATCCTGGTTCAAAATTTTTCAAAAATTTTCAACGTACCATCTCACCAATAGAACGATTATATATAACAATGTAAGAGTAAATTTAAGATCTTTATTGATATGATAAGAAGTTAGTGGAATTTAGCAAATCATTAAATTTAATTATCGATTGCTTCATCTTTGAAAAAGTTAACATGGTCACATGTGACCACAATTTAAAATAAATGCACCTCTTCTGTGAATAAATTATGTAAAGCCTATGTGACCGCAATTCAATAAAATTCGTTGGCCAAAAGATATAATATCATGTAATTTTCAACTTGATATTTGTAATAATGATATAAAATCTCCATCGAAGTATTATCAAATACAACAGAATTAAAATATCAAATATTAATCAGCACACAAATGATAATCAATTCACAGGAACCAATATAATTTAATTGTCTTGCACGATTGCTAATAATTATCATTAGCAATTGTGAAATAACGACTTCAAATTCTATGTACTCGATTTATTTTTGCCTCAAAAATATCGCCATATGTCTAAACATAGGACACATTTCGAAACAAATTTCTTAAACAGCAAAATGTTTAACTTATATCTGTAATTTTATTTTGCCTGCTTCGTATCCTTTCTTCGTAGATTCCTAGTCCTGACAGTTAACAGTCATGAAAGATAAAAATGTCGCCATAATTGAAAGCAAAAAGTTGCATAATTTGGAGAATCGTTCATCTGAATTTTTCTTTAAAGGTCTGAAATCACATAACTTAATTTTGATCTATAAATCGAAGTCTTTTCTGGATCTCATCTGTTTATTAGGTTATATAACTTTATTCTTTATTTCTCAATTATATCTGTACTAATAATTTATGGCCTTTTACAGTATAAAAAGGAAATTATATTTGTTAGGAATTATAAGTATTTTTTGTATTGGCAACACTACTCTCTCTCTACTTAGCAAATAAAATGGCGGATTACTGTTAAGATGTGTAATTGTGTATTAAGGTTTTATAATAATAAATAAGAAGTTAAACATATGAAAGTATTTCTAATTCATTAAAATAACATGGTAGCAGTCAGCGGTTAAGAAGTTTTCAAAAGTAAAACGTGAATAAGGAATTTTTGCAAATATAAAAAGGTGAACAATGGCGGTTAAGAACAGCTATATAAATATTCCAATTTTGGATGGAGCAGATTATAGTAACTGGAAAATAGGAATGCTTAAGTTTCTGCAGTATAAAAAGTGCAAGGATGTTATAATGAGAGCAAAAATTGAAACCGATGACAACAAGTGGGACGAAAGAGATGGCCAAGCAACATACTACATTTACAGTGCAATAACTAACAAACAGCTAGAATACATAAGCGAACTCGATACAGCTTACAGCATAATCAAAAGTTTGATCAGATGAACTTAAAAAGTCTTCAGCTTTGCAAATAGTGTGCCGACATAACCTTAAAAATATCAAGTTGAAAAATTATTCTGAAGTATCTTTATTCTTCGATAACTTTGAAAAGGCTGTGAACGAGCTAAAACAAGCAGGGGCAGAGATTTCAGAAACAGAAAAACTAAATGAAATGTTAAAAGAACTACCGGAAAGTTACAGCTATATAGGTTATTTAATTGATATCTTGCCGGAGAAAGAAATAACAGTTGACTATTTAAAGAGTAAAATAAAAGTGAAGAAAACGGAAAATGTGAGTGAAACGCCAAATAATAGACAAATCAAATGGTTTTAAAGGAAATGCCAAGCCGTCTGATTATAATTGTTTTGGTTGTGGTAAACCTGGCCACTTACGAAGAGACTGTCAAGCTGATAATGTAAACCGTAATCAAGGACGTGGATATTTTAATAATAGTCGAGGACGTGAATATTTTAATAACAATCAAGGACGTAGATATTTTAATAATAATCAAAGACGTGGATATTTTATTAATAATCGAGGACGTGGATATGGTAATAATAATCAAGGACGTGGATTTTCAAATTATAGAGGACTTAATTCATCTAGAGGTAGAGGACAACAAAATTATCAAAATAATAATAATCAGAGTCAAGGTAACAGTTTTCATACTAATATTGCAAATGATACTTACACAACGAGTGAAAAAGAAAAGCTAAAGAACGGTCAAATAGAATGGTTACTTGACAGTGGATCTACAGACCATGTTATTAGTACTAATGAGTACTTCGATGCTTGTGAGAAATTAAATAAACCTGTCAAAGTAAAAATTGGTGATGGAACAATATTAGAAGCCACAAAAGTTGGTAATGTTAAAACTAGTTTCTTAGTCTATGGACAAAAATCTGAGGTAAACCTGACAAATGTTTTCTATGTAAAAGAAATGAAGGCACATTTATTAAGTTACTCAAAAATCATAGACAAACATTCAATTGTTTTAAGCGGAAGAGTGTCAATTTACAATTATTATGGAAAGATTATAGCAGTTGCTATTAAAGATGAAGGATTATATAGGATGAAAAGTTACATGAATGAAGAAATATTGCAAGCGAACATGAGTAGAAAAAATATGACAGTGAAAGAAAAACTACACCGTACATTGGGTCAAATAAGTTTTAATAATTTGGAATTAATGTGTAAAAATGAGTCATTAGATGTGGGTAGATGTCTTTTATCAGAAGCAAAGGTGGAAAGAAGATTTTGGCCAGAAGCAATTAAAACAGCAGCTTATTTTAAGAACAGAACATTGACTAATAAATACTATTGTGAACAAAACACCAAATGAAATATTTTTCAAAAGGAAGCCATCTGTTAAAAATTTTAAAATGTATGGAAGTAAAGTTTTTGTGAGAATTCCAGAAGAACAGAGAAGGTCTAAATGAGATAAGAAAGCAGAAGTTGGAATTTTACTTTGTTATACTGATACTGAATACAGAGTATTAATCAATAACAGAGTTACTATTGCTAGACATTGTGACATAATAGAGGAAGATGTTAAACTGTGTGGATTTGAAGGTGAGGAAGAAGATAAGATTAAAGATAATATGGAAGGAAGGGAAAAGGAAGAATAACAGATACAGGAGAAAAAGGATACAAATAAATATTTCGGAAATAATGAAACACATGAAGAAGAAAGTAAAAATGAGATTATAGAAAGAAGATGAAGAAGACAAGTCAAACCTCCACAACGTTTTGATGAGGAAGTTGGTTATTATTGTATATACTGTAACTGTTGTGACGCTTCAGCTCCTAGTGATTTTCGGGAGGCGATTACATGTGACGAGGCAACTAAATGGAAAGAAGCGATGAATAGGGATATGGACAGTTTAGTGAAAAATGATACATGGACCCTAGTAAACAAACCTCCTGAGGACAAAAAGGTAATTGATGTCAAGTGGGTATATAAAAAGAAGAGTGACAACGAATATAAAGCAAGGCTAGTGGTAAGAGGTTTTCAACAAACTGACTGTATTGATGATACTTATTCTCCTGTTGCTAAGATGCCAATTCTTAAACTTATTGTTGTAAAAATTCTTTAATTATTCATCAAATGGATGTTGAAATAGCTTTTTTAAACGGTAAAGTTTTGTCTGAAGTTTATGTAAAACAGCCAAATGGTTATGAAAATGGAACTGATAAAGTATATAAATTAAATAAATCATTATATGGTTTAAAATAAAGTCCCCGTGCATGGTATGAATGTTTTAACGATGTTTTGACTATTTTAAGTTTTCGCAGAAGTAAATATGATTATTGTTTGTATGTCAAAAAGGAGAACAGCTTAACGGTTTATATATTATTATGTTGATGACTCAATCATATGTTGTGAAAATGAAGATGTAATTGCTGATATAAAAACTAAATTGTCTAAACAGTTTAAAATGAAGCACATGGGTAAAGTAAAAAATTATATTGGAATAGAAATTGAATATAACTATAATCTAGATAACATTTTAACTTTATGTCAAAAATCTTATATTGAGTCTTTACCTAAATGTTATAATATTGAAAGTTCAAAATTGTTTAAAACCCCTATGGAAATAAATTTAAAATTGGAACAATCTGATATTAATGAAGATGTAAAATACCGAAATTTAATTGGCACACTCTTGTATATTAATACAGGCACCAGACCAGATATTTGTTACAGTGTAAATTATTTGAGCAGATTTCAAAACTGTTATAATGATACACATTTCAAATATGCTCTGAGAGTTTTAAAGTATTTGTATTTGACAAAAGATCTTAAATTAACATATGTAATAATAGTAATGCTGATATTTTGGATTGTTATGTGGATGCCGACTGGGCAGGAGATATTTTGGACAGAAAGTCTAATATAGGATTTATTATTAGATTATTTGGAAATATCATTTATTGAAAATCAAAGAAACAAGGTAGTGTAACAAAGTCTTCTACATTTGCTGAATATGTTGCGTTATCGGAAGCGGTAACAGAATTAAAATTTCTTATTTGTTTATTAAATTATGTTTTTACTAAAATTTGTAAAGCAGTTAAAATTTATGAAGATAATTCAGGCGCTGTAGCTATTTCTAAATATGGAAATTTTACAAAGAATTCTAAGCATATTGAAGTTCACTATCATTTTATACATGAGAATGGTAAGCAAGGCAATATTGATGTTGTAAAAATAGAGTCCGAAAATAATATTGCAGATATATTTACTAAAGCGTTGGGAAATGTTAAATTAATTAAATTCAGAGAGATGTTAAATTTAAAAGAGTAAAATAAAGTGTCAAGTTAATAGAGACTTTTGTAAATGTTTGTTGCCAATATAAATGTAAGGAGGCGTGTTAGGAATTATAGGTACTCTTATATTGGCAACACTGCTCTCTCTCTCTTCTTTGCAAATAAAATGGCGGATTACTGTTAAGATGTGTAATTGTGTATTAAGGTTTTATAATAATAAATAAGAAGTTAAACATATAAAAGTATTTCTAATTTATTAAAATAACAATATTGTATAGAAAAAGTTTCAATTAAGTATTTTTATTATTTTTTACTTTCAGTACGTCTTTTATTCAACGGTCTTTTTAAGTTCATTTTATTAATTTGTTCAAAAGTTATTTTCATAATTCCCTAGTTTCCTTTTTTTATTTTATATAGTATACCATTTTTTTCAAAATATCAAGAATCGAAAATATATTCATTAATATTTTATTTATTGAAATCTAAACAGGCGAGATTTTGTGAGCATGAAAACTTACGTGAGTGTGTTTACGTAAGTAAATGTAAATACATATAGACATACGGGCATACCAAATAGATTCTATTTTGAGTACACCATAGTCAATGCTTTATGCATTTATAATTTCACATCTTACCTACATAACTATTAATATTTTAGTTGATTTATGCCTTCAACTTCACCTGTTTATACTTACTTACTTGCCTATAAACATGCTATTTGATTCAAGCCTTTGTATCTACTTGTACTTATTTACTACCTCTCTAATCCTAGTTGTTTCGAACCTTTTTATATACCGGTATACTACAATTGGCTGTCCAATTCATTTGAAGTTGCTTCATGCCTTAAAATGAATTGGACAGAAAATTGTAGTATACCGGTATATAAAAATTTTATACTTACAAATTTACTTTCTTTTTACATTATTGCTTATGTCAAGGCAAGTCAAATGAGCCCAAAGTCAATGAACTTACTATTCAAAATTAAAGAGTTTCTGCCACTATCTATTCGTTTCATCATCAGATTTTGGTCACTATTTGTGATCAAAGGACCCATCAAGCCAAGTTAAATCAGCCCAACTTCTGGGAATCTCCTAACCATTAAAAACTTCAGCGCCATATTTAGACTTAAAATGAAGCAAACTAACCTGAACACGAAAAATCTACCATACACTATTGAAGAATTTCTGTCACCTCCTTCTGACTCCATCAATAAACTCTAGCAACAATTAGCGACCCAAGGTCTCGTTGCCACATGTAAACATGTAAAATGATCCCAAAATCGATGAATCAGCTCTTAGTTATTGAAAAGTTTTGTCCTGTCTCTCACCCCATCATCACATTCTAACTTGTCAGAAAAATACATTTAAAGACGTAAATAAAGTTCAAAATTGTTTTCAAATTTCTCCTTGTTCTTTCATCTGTCGAAAAATTCCTTGGAATATATCCGGTGAATACTTTTAAAAAGAACCATAATTATTCATATCGAGACATGGTTAATGAAGTTTTGCGTGAACTTTGTAGAAAAATATATGTATATACACATTCGGATCGAGTTGAGAACGTACAGATTTAAAGTTGATTAAACATAATTAAAACCCTCCGAAAGTTAATTTCGAAGGACATACAAGAGGTGTAAACATATAGGTTATGTATTAGCATATAAGATAATATTTCAAATGTACGTAACTTGCCGATTACAGAGAATTTTACTCTATAATTTTGCTCATTTCCACCACTAAAGTTTCAAATATTACACTTATGAATTAACTATTCGTACATATTTGTATAAAACGTTTAGTAAGAACAACACTTGCAAATTAAACTTGCCAACTCTGTCACTTTACTGAATGTCACACTACTCCAATAACTGAATTATTTGTGACATGATTACTAAATGTAAAGTAACGTCAAATTATTGGCGTTTTATGTCGTAAACACATTAATGTAATGTAGTGTACATTAATATAATATAGCCTAGAAGCAACCCTTAGACGTTGTCACCATCTGCGGCTCAAAACATTGGTTTATATTAGCTTCATGCTGATTATCCAACAACGCTATCAAATCATACTCTTTATATTCCTTTAGTTGAACTTTACTTAAAATTGGAATGGCTTTCAAGATTATGCTTTTAGCCTTTAAACATGCCGTTATTAAATAACTTATACTGTTCCAATGAATATTTGAACTTTATTCAAAAGATGATTATTCTTGAAGAAATATACTCAAACAAAATTAGTTACTGGTGAATTATTATACTATTGATATACGTATATAGCGAGTATGTAGGTATATATAACGTATATAAGCATTTAATAACAGGATATTTTTCTACTTAAATTTAAAACCTGGTAAAGAATTTAAATAAAGTGGAAATAATACTACATCACGTAGTTTCATTTAGTTATGTATATTCTAATTATTATTAATATAAATTATCGACGACTTTAAAGACAAAATTGGTAATTACCGAAAACAAGTTCTGACAATAGAATAACATCCTACAAACTAACCACTTTGGCAAAATTATTAACGTTGAAGCGTCAAATCCCTTCAACTGCGCGTTTGTCCGTAACAATCATTATAAATGATAAATGAGTGTAGAATTCATTACTTTAAGCAAAGTTAGTAACTCTCAGCTGACGAACCAACAGCCTGCGAGTTTCGTTACAGAAAACTTTACTCGGAGTTGTCTCAAAACGAAGAGAATGGAGATATTAAATAACAATGATTGTTTGGTACAGTGTTGTTGTTTAATGCTATTTTTATATAACTATATATAATTTTTTTTTTGGTTAAAAAATTGAGTCAGCTTACTAATGAAGATATTTAATTGAATTACATTGTACTAATAAGTTAAAAAGAAGTACATTTATTGAATCTAGTAAATTTCACAGAATAAAATGGCTCATTAGTAGCAAGAGAATTGAATTGGACTCCTTAATAGGTACCATTTAATTGCTTAAAAGCTTTTTTGGGTTTCCTTTGGCAAATGGCAAAAAAGGAGTCCTTATTATTCCATCCTGTACGTCTCTCCGTCTATCTGCCCATCTGTCTGGCCATATGTCACAGCCATTTTACTCGGAGGTTATTGGCACTATGTAGATGGTAGGTGTTTAGACTTTTCAAAAAAGTTAGTTGTATGGTAGGTATATTCTTTGAACCGCAATATAATGAAATAATAGATTTATATCCATATACTAAAATGAATTACTACAAAATAAATGTCAAGGATATTCAATATTAATAAAAATTGTTCAGAGTACTTCTCCTAGATATAAATTGGGTGTGACTTTTTTATTCGATTTCTCCATTATCCAACATACGTTTACGTTTGTTTGCATATATTTAGGTTCAATTAATATGTATATTCGCAAATTTTAATTATATATTCTTTTGTTGATAACAAAGGTGGTAGCAATCAGTGGTTTTCAAAGTACTTTTATGAATAGAATTTTTCATTGCTCAATTTTTTTAGATAACTTAAATTTAATTAATTCGGTAGTACCAATACATACACCAATCATTATTTGTAATTATTTAGCTGATACTACACAATATTCATCATAATTTTAACTACAATTACTATTAGTCTATTTACTATTCTATTTACTATTAGTCTTCACAAATTTAAGTACATATACGTTAAAAGTCGATTCTAAATGAGTCGTGCATATTTATAGCTACCTAAGTAAGTGTTTACTGCTATTATGGAAGCATGTGGTAAATATTTTTAATTATATATATATATATATATATATATATATATATATATATATATATATATATATATATAAACACCATATATCCAATAAAATTCGAACTGTATAATATTTAAAACAGGAAAATATTGGTAGGAAATTAATGCCATCGGTTTCTAGTTTCATACAATTTATTAAAAGGGTTGTAGCAGCGGCGTAGAATGTAAAGAACGTAGCACAATTTCAAAGTTGCTGTATAGTTGCTGCTATGCTCTTTTTGTGGGAAATTTAAGAACAGCATAATATTTGACACCAATTTGTTTTGTGCGAATGCGGTACGCGTCAACTTCAAATTCAATTATAAAAATGTTCAAATTACTAATATAGTTAGAAAATACTAAATAGACCGTTACTAAAATTGTAACGAAATTTTCCTCTGAATAAATAAGCAGAATAAAGCCAGTTTGCCTTACATTAATCGAATGTTTATTTTCTTAGCGTGGAAATGACATACTCAATTAATTTATATATACACACACACACACACATATGTATATATATATATATATATATATATATATATATATACTCACACATAATATCCCAATTGATATATCAACGCCCAGCCCAAACCGTTAATGATGAAAATTTGAAATTTGGAGAGAGATAATGGAGGCAAGGTTAAAGAAGGAGTTTTTCGAAATTCATTCCCTGAATTCCTGATCCTGGTGAAAAGGTGTGTCTAAGTTTGCATGGTAAAAAATTTAATTTTATGGTAATTTTTACATAAAAGTATATGTTCATGTTCTTTAACTAAAATAATTTACCGAGATAAAACTTCTAAGGGGATGAAAAGGGGTGGCTAAATTTGTGTGGGACGCTTTTTTATGGTAATTTTTACATGAAACTAGATACTAATTCTCTTCAATTCAAATAATGTAATGCATGCTTTAGAATTTTCTGAAATTCAACCCTTAGAAGAATTTAAAATGGTGGCCAAATTTGTATGTGAATTATGGTAATTTGGTAATTTTTAATTAAAATTTGTTACTAATGCTTTTCCGTACAAATCATTAAACAAGAACTTAAGCATTTTCCGATATATTAACCCTGACCGAGTGAAATGTGAACGGGGAGAGAAGTAATAAATTTGTATTGGAAAAAATTGCAATTGTAATTTCTACTTAAAAATTTGTATTAATAAGAAATGCTTTGCAAGACAAATAATGAAACAATTATTTAAACATTTTTCGAAACTCAACCCCTAAAGGTTGAAAAGAGGTGATTAAATTTGCATAGGAAAAACATTTTTAGGGTAATTTTTACTCACATATTGGTATTGATGCTTTTCAATAAAAATCATAAAACAAGAATTTAATTATTTCCTGATACTCAACCCCTAAGGGGGTGAAAAGGGATGGTGAATTTTGTATGGGAAAAAATTATGGAAATTTTTACATAATGATAGAACGTCCAGACCCTCGTCCTTCTGGAAGGAGCTTCCGGAAGGACGCTCCGGCGGAAGTGCGTCCTGCCAGCAGTGCTCATTTTGTTGCAGAATTTGTATGAATAATAGAGGCTGTCATTATGGCACTACTAGATTTCCATGCGTGATGAAATTAGGCAAGGGTAGATAACATTTCTATTATACGTACAAGTATGAAAAAAGACTCGGGCGCATTTCAAGTCTATGAGGAAACTAATAAAACAGAAAGTTATGAGAATCACGTTTATTTTTAGAATACAAAAATACACACTTACGCTAACATACATTTACGTTCAACTTTTTGTCTCTCATCCCATTTTGACAAGGCTTCAAGAATGTGTTCTCTACTAGCAGCGATGCTCTCATAAGGTGGCAGCTCATTTCGTAGTTGGTCATCAGCGTCTTCGTCTGTCAGAGCTAACACCGAGTAGTAAACCACTCATGAGATACTTCTTACAAGATTTTCTTAATAAAAAAAAAGAACTACACAATACAAACAATGAAATAACCATTACAATCCACGGATCTATCTATTATCGAACTAGTTTGGGATAAAATAGACAGAAGGGTGAAGAATTGTGTTCCAACTAGTGCAGCATAGCTCTGGACATTACAAAGGGAATGAGAAAAATTAGGGATTTTGGGATAAACTCATAAATAGGATGCTGAGAATCTGTGACCAATAATTCGAAATAGAGATAGTCATTTTCATGAAGCTAAAATTTAATATTTAAGACACCGCTACTGCTTTTTGTGTGTATTGTCTCTATACTTTTTTATTATTTGTATATCTATATTTCAGCAGAAATGAATGTGATTAATATCTTTTTCTTAATTGTTTTATTCAATTTCTTATGCTTTTCCAAACTTCTAAACGGTAATTCATATATACATACACACACATATACATGTATATTAGCTACGTAAGTGAAGCACTGTTTTTATTACATAATGAATGAATATAAAATAATAATAGCAATCAGACTTCACCCACGCTTCTTTGAAAGTTAAGTTCTCAGTATTCTCCACTTATTTGTCCTAATGTAGATTTTAACTAAGCCTCCATTTATTATAATTTCGAAATATATTTTACTTCAAGATTTAACAGCATCCGACAAAATACTTTATTAAAATATCTTCATTGCCGTCGCGAAATTTTTTACTTATAATTTAAAAAAAATAGTTTATTATTAATGCGATTATTTTCTTTTTATTTATAATTATTTAATCTCCAGAGAAAATTATTTGGAAAATTTTGGTAATTGCTCAATACAGATATTTGCCAAAAATACAGGTATTTGTATTTATTATCAGTAGTCGTATTCATAGTACGAAAATGTGAAATTGAAGTTTGTTTTGAACTGTTAAAATTTTTTTGAATAAAATATTTCGAAACGGTTAAAGTATGTAAGTAAAAAAATCTGTTCTATCATTAATGATCCTGACATGCAAATAAAATATTTATGATGACAGCTGAAATGAAATTGAAACTAAATTACAAATGTAAAATTTATCAAATATGGAATCTTTAAGTAAATCGAGTTATAAATTTATTTGAGCTAATTCTTAATTTAGATATGTATTAAATTTATTATTCACAATTAGTTAGCAAATCATTGCCTAAGAGTAAAACACTAATCTAAGTCATTTTGACCAAAGGTATAATTAGGTTTCTTTCACTAAATGTAAATTACACAAACGATGCAGGGAATAAAATAATTTAATTTAATTAATTCACCAGAGTTATTCTTATGAATATAGTGGTATAAAATAAAATTTAATCTGAAAATGTATTACTTGATTGTAAGTAGGTGAGCGTTAAGTCGGAATTAAGTTCGAAAGAGCCCACAAGACACGTAGCTGGTCGATTTTCACGTCACGATTTGCTATTAAAACCTTCACTCCTATCCAAATGCGCCATTAGTGTTTCACGTAAAGAATCGCTAAATATGTTTTCCTTCACTAAAAGCAATTGATACATTGTCGAAGAAAACTTTTGACTTTCTAAAATTTAATGAAAATGTTATGTAAGAAATGTTTTTCATTACTGGTTTTAAAAAAAGGAAACAGTCAAAATTCTATTTCAACTGTATAGGTTGAAATAGAATTTTGACTGTTAGGTTGTATAGGTTGAAAAATAATTTTGACCCACTATACATACGGTATCTCCATACGAGGTCATTTCATTTTAATAAATGCATAATACACAATACACTTTTTGAGGAATAATACATTTGATTCCATTTTTTGTTCCATCTATTAACGAATTCTCTTCAATTAGTTCAATATTTTCCTCGTATAACGTACGTCATTTGAGATAAAATAGTATCGTACAACAATGATACTCATTTATAAAATTCGACCAGATGATGGCGGTGTTAGTTATATAATAAAATAAAATCTAAATTTTATTCAAGAATTACTTAGTTTCTTAGATGACAGGAGAGTGCTGCATTATTTTGCATTAATTGTATTTTTATCCTGTAATAGAAAATTGTGTCCACCTTTTTTTGGAATACTTATAAGATATAGTCGCAAAAAATCTAGATTCATTCGATGCCGCAAATAATATCCATCAACCGGCAGTTTTATTTTAAGTACAAGTTTAAACATATTTAATGGTAACGTTAAGCGCGGGGATGTAAACAAATGAATTTGAATACCAAAATATTACCTGTTTTGGTGGCGAAATCGTCCACATGTCACGAGTACGCGGTGGGCTCTTATTTGCAATTTATTTCGTTTTGTTTTGAGGCTGCGTTTCCTGAAGCATGCACTACGCTTCAGGAAACAAAATTAACAAGACGATGTACTTTGGTATTTCATCCTACTCCTTTTATTACATAATATTATAAATGTACATTTTCATTACATCATTGAAGTTATACTTCTTTAGGCGCGTTATGAAAAAATGATCAGAGTGAAATTTTAAGATTTGTCACACAAAAGTTACAGTATGAAGTTGCAGCGGTTGCAGTCTCGAAACAAAAGTTACCAACAAAATAGAAATAGAACCTCTATTAGTCGCGCAAGTTGGCACCATCGTCGCCTCTGTTCACTGTTTTCATATTCATAGTATTTATTTTTCACATGTTTCTAGTGTCTACATTCACACACGTGTTTTAGTTTCATATAAGTGCGATTTATATATGTGCTGATAAATTATATTCAGTAGTGATTTAAATTCAATATTTTGATTAATATATTTACTATGCGTAAATATTAGTGAAAAAATTGTGTTTATAGACTTTTTCAAGTGCTCCAATATAATCGAGGTTATCTATCCGTATGTATTATTTATTGATATAAATTAAAATATTATTATTTAACATAATTAATACTAAATATTATTAAATTATTAATGTTAAATATTTATTATTGGTTATTCAATATTTTAAAAGTAAATAAATAAATTTAACAATTAAAAACTATTTTTTAATGACGCCAAAGAAGTATAAATTTTCACGCGCGTATATAAGTACACGCACCCTTTTTTTTATATGACTGACTAAAATTTTACGACAAAATTCCAAAACGTAACATTTTCATTTTGAGCATGATAAATGTTAAATGATATTTTACAGACGCTATCTAATCATTTGTTTGTGAATGGTATACAACACATTCTTTACTTTTTTTCTGTGTTTCATATCGCCGATTTGTTAGAGGTTAGATTTTATGCTCGACATATTATAATCTCTTTATTCTATTACCTATTAATACTATTACTATTCTTGATAGGGATTACTTGATTCCGTCGATTGAAATAGTCTAATAACTAATTCTGTCAAAGGTATTTAAAAAATTAGGGTGAATGTAGTATAAAAGATTACGATAAAAATATAAAATAAGAAATTTATTCGAAATACTATTACAAAAAAAAGAGTTAAAATGTCCGGCGAATAAATTATTTGTTCATTTTTATGGTTGTGTGCCATAAAAGAAAAAAGGGATTCCTTTTAAGATCACTACCGAATCTGTCCATAGCTCCGCCACAGCGGTTCTCAGAAACTGCTTGAGGAATAAACCTTGAAATTTGGTACAGTAAAAAAAATGACTAGCAAATAATCTAAATACCTAAATCTCAAAAGGGTTCATTTAAAAATTTTAGGAGGGGAGCAACCGAAAAATACGATTTTTTTAATTACATGTATATTGCCGTTTGAAAAAACTAGTTCCAGCGGTTTCAAGAATCTTTTTTTCATAACTTTAGGCATTTTCTTCAGAGATATACCGAAAAATATGCAAAAAAATGCCACCTTTTCTTTTTTCGAAACAACTCACCTTAAAATTATGGAAACAATACGGGTATTTAGCCTACGCAAAGGTTGTCGGAAAGCTATAACAATAATTGCGGATGTCATAATTTATGAAATATTGGCCATATTTTATGCCTATGAAAAATAGAATAGAGATGCATTTACATTTTTCTTTTCCCAAAGGCAATTTTTTCAGAAACTACGTGATGCAGAAACTTAAAAGTTGGTATAGTAATACGTCTGATAACCGACGTATTTTGTACATATTTTACATTTTTTAAATGTTCAATTAAAGAGGAGTTAATTTAAAAAGGAAGTAAATAAAGGTCCTAAATTTTTTTTTCTTTTTTGTCATTTTCTATGTCATGGGCAATATTATTGGAAAAAGCTTGTTATAAGGAATTCTGCAATATTTTTTCACAGTTTTTCAATGCATATTTAAAGACATATTTCAAAAAAATGTGCAAAAATAAAGAATTCCGTCCCAATATTTCCAAATCTACTGAGCCAAAAATCATAAAAAAATAAGATTGTTAAACTTTGATTAGAAAATTACGGAAAAACTATAGCGATTATCTTAGATCTTATTATTTTTGAAATATCCACCATTTTGTTATACCTGTGAAAGTATACTCTAGGTATATAATAGGTTACTGTAGATTTACGTTGCGAAAAGTTAATATTTGTAAATAGTTTAATAGATATGTAATGTACACTTAAATTTTTCTAAATATCGATGTTTACGGAACCCTTCTAATGCGAGTTGTAATCGTTCTTTATAGGTTTTATTTATTTTCTAAAGACCGATAAATTAATTCTGCAAATATTGAAAATAGTTTGCATATATTATTACTTGGTATATTATGTTTGTTGGTATTATTTTTGTGGGGGGTAATGTATTATTGGTATATTATGTTTGTTGGTATTATTTTTGTGGGGGGTAATGCATTACTTTCATAATTTCGATGAAGGAACAATAGTTTCACTTTAGTATATGTGAGAAAATGTAGTACGTCCCACATGTAATTAATAAAGTAATAAAATAACTGAAAGAGATCTCAAATCACGGAATTCAACAATTATACAAATTAAACGAAATGACAGATTTTGCAAATTTAATTAAATATGGGAGACGAAATTTCCTTCACACTGTTATTGTTAATATTGGAAAATGGAAGCCAAACTGAAAAATGAAAAAAGGCACACATGTGCTTACTTAGGCATACGAATATTCGTGAAGTGAATAAATGCTATATGTCGCGAAAGTCTGTGTGCCTTTGAAAAAAAGTGAAATTTTTAATGTATTTCTCTATTTTTGGTATATCTAACCTTAGTCGATTAATATTAGTCGATATATATTTTATCATGAGCTTAACAGAATTATTGGGATAGTAGCGAAAGTAAAAAAGTGTACATGTTAATATTAGAAAACAGGTTCACATTAAATGAAACTGCGTGATGTAGTATTATTTATACTTTCTTAGTCTTTACCACGACCTAGGTTTCGTTGTATTACATCATCTTCAGGTGGGCTATTAGCAAAGATCTTGGCTAATAGCCCATCTGAAGATGTTGTAATACAACGAAACCTAGGCCGTGATAAAGACTTTAAGAAAGTAGAAATAATACTACATCACATAGTTTCATTTAATTGTGAATAATGAATTTCTACAAAATTAACGCTAAATATATCAAATAGAAAACAGGTGTAAAATATATGTTTCATGTTATGTATCTTTTAGTTACGAACATTTTTTAAATCACTTGAATGATGAAATATTTAAGAGCCTGCAAATTTTAAACGGAATAATTAAAAAAAGTATCAAAAACACCATCATTTTATAAGTCTGGTTCAATTCTTATTTTTAAAGGAAATTTACACTTCATCAACCTAAACAATTTAAAATTGTTTCGACACGCATCGACGTATGAAAGCCTTATAATATCTTATGCTTATTATGTGGGGCTTCAACGTATATGATAATGGCACTAAGTACTTTTTTCACAAAACCTCAGCAGTATGCTACTTTTGAATTGACATTGCACTCACCATTTTCAAAAATTATAAAAGACGGAAGTACATTTGTTAAGGGGTTCAATTTGTGCGTGGCTATTATATATTGAAAATCATGAACACTTGCTTAATATCATAATTGAGATAAAAAAAAATTTATTTAGTGTCATTGACCTCATGTTTTTAGTCCGATTCTATATTTAAGTATATACTACTTTGAGGAAAAATGCAGCTACACTTTATGCGAAACCAAGCGGTTAAGTATGTAAAGAAATATTGCCAAATAATTATTAAAATTATTTAAAAATATTATCCAGTAGTAAAATTTTGAGCACTGTTTTGAATAAATATTGCTCCGAAAGAAATGTTTTCACACTTTCTTGCACTTATATTTGAACTATTCCAGCTTCGTGTCTAATTTAACTTTGAATTTTATACAATATTCGATATTAAAAGTGTTTTCTTTGATATTTTGTAATATTTTTCACGTACGCTGGATTTTTTTTCACCTGTAAATATATATATATATATATATATATATATATATATATATATGTGTGTGTGTGTGTGTGTGTTTATATATATATGTATTCTAAGGCTATTTTTTGGATAAAAATCATTTAAATAGATTAAAATAATTATAAATAATATTAAGGAAACTTCATGGTAATTAGTTTTTATTAAAAATATAGTATCAATAATTGATAAATACGTTTGTATAGTGCCTGATGTATCTCTCCCGGGTGTGAAATCAGCGTGAATTTCCAAAAAAATTGAAATATAAAAATGTTGCTAAAGTTTTACAATAAATTTAAGTAAACTTTAGTAAGGCTTTAAGTTTATGAGTTATTGAATCTTTATAAGATCACCCACGCGTTCACCCTTCCGCCCGTTTATCTCTATCATATCACAGCTCTTTCTAATAGACCCCTTTTGAAGTAAAAAAGGTACATTAAGGCACATTAACTCGTTTATTTTTCAATACGTAAACTCAAAAATATAAAATAAATCTCAATATTCTTTTCTAGTTCATTCACCAAGTGAAACATCAAAGAAAAAAGTAAGTCATAAGTATTTAATTTTTTTGCAATTTTATAAAGTATACTTCTAGATTTTCTGTTAAAATCATTGTTAAAACATATTCTCCCACCCTTTCTAGGAAAGTGCTGCAGCAAACATTTATCAGTAGCCAAAATTAAAGATAATCATCTAGAATATTTTTAGCATTTACACAAAATTCTGAATATTTTCAACTTCGAATTCCTGTAATTCCATCTTTGATTTACAATTTGACATAACACATGAAATAAAATGAAACCTAGAAATTAATGTCTCCCGTAATATTTCCTAAAAAAATCAGTGTTCATTATTTACTTACAATTAACGACTGCACAAAATTTCAAGTTTCTACGTCAAACAGTTTCTGATTAAAACACATTTGACACTCACATTATTTATATATGTGAGTGATATAATAATTTTCTTTTTCTTTTGTCATGAAATATTAAAAAATCTAAAAATATACAAAAATATTTTAATATCCATTCAAGTTGAAGAGAGCATCCAATTAAATAAAAAAGGGGGAAGATTAAATGTAACTATAACTAGAACGACGAACAAGATTAGGTACGTTCACATCAGAGGAATTGGAATGAATTTAACTTTAGACCTTTTCTAGCATCACGATCGGGTTTGCAGTTAAGCTGCGTGCTCGACGGTCAAATTTGCACAGTATTAAGTGAGTGAGCAAGTGCGGTATTAGTAGGATACGCAAGCTTTTAGATCATACTTCAAGTTCTTAGAAAATCAAAGTTGAATTCCTTGCAAAGTAATTAAAAGGAAAGTGGGATAGACAAGGTCGTTTGAATTAAGATCGACTGATCTTTCTCTTGTATGTAATATTTTCCATCCGCATTAACCCTAATGTTCTATTATTATTGTTGTGAATCTGGGTGTTATTGTTGTGTCCCTGGGTATTAGTTTTGTGAATCTTACAAATTTTTCTGTCTATTGACTTTCTTGCCCTATTGGCTAATGACCGCCCTACTTGATTTATTGACTATTTCTTATCAAGTAATGTAAATCTCATAGTATGTCGTGTTATATTGTGTTTATGTCATTTTTTTTTTACAAAACTTAAATTGTTACTTACGCTCTTTTTGCGTCCCGCCATCTTACCAAAAACAATTTGGATATGATTAATATTTTAGCACCGTAAACAGTTATAAAATTTAATTTCATGTTTTTAGGTACTATTTTCGAAAGATCAGTCAGTTTTTCAATTGTTAGTTTTAGTCGGTAAGTAATTACAATATGAGTATTAGCATATTTCATCTACGCATAAACTTAATATTTATACAAAGACAGAAGCGATTATAAATCAGTTCAAATCTTATTTCAGTGTGGGAAATTATCGTATATCGAAGATTTCAAATATTCTATAAATCATAACAGTCTAAGAATCTAGATGCGACATTATAACTAATAGTGATAGAGAAAATTGCTTTTAAGGGAATACAATCAAAATGTTGAAGTAATATCAGTTTAAAAAAAAATTCAATGAAACTTTTTACAACTCTCAATATGTAAAAATTTGCGCGGTGCAACAAGATTTACTTGCAGGTGTTTTCCTGATATAAAAAGTCTTCTTATACTCAATCCGTAAGTAAAGTATGCTAAATGATCTTATATAGGATATTTTTTTCTTTTCAATCCTTTTGAAATCAATTCTGCCAATGATAATGCTTCAAAATGTAAGAAAAAGTCAACCAAAATTATAAACACATACATGGTTATAAGTTTTTTTCATAGACTTAATTACTGTAGTTAATTATATACCTAAGAAAAACCAAAGTATACTATTTACGAATACTCTTTACCACGTTAAGAAAATTGGTGGAACAAATGACAAAAAACCTGAGGTAATATAAGATTATAAAGTAAAAATATACACCGTGAGTTCTCTTTACCAAGTAACTGGCAAATATGTGTTAGAGAAAACGAGTCACGGTCATTAACATTCTATTGTTACATTAGCATACTTTCTAAGCACGGAAGAAGACAAACGTTTACCGAAAAATTTAAAAGTTCTCAACTAGAAATAGGCGCTGAAATGTAATGTAATAAACAGTTGCATGTAATAAACAATTGCAATTAACCAGTGGGCTCGTTGCGTCCCGTTGTGAAAATGAAAATATTATGTATTGATCGTAATAAACTACTATATAAAACATTCGTCATATATTTATGGTCCAATTGTGTTCAATCTGAATGAATTAATGTAAAAGTTTTAGTTTTAAATATTTTTTTCTTACCTTTATTTTATATATTATCATTCGTTATTATAAATAAATGTACAGCATAAAACGCAATGATTTATTTCATTTTGGTATTTCGTAAAATATATTTTAATGATCCCCATAAAACCGATTAGAAAATTTTGAGGGAGCAGCATATTTTAACTAGCTTGGAGCTTCAATTTTCATTTTGAATTTATTTATGTTGACAATATATGAACAATCGTAAATTTACTAATTTCTTTAGAAAAATATTACTCACAAAACTAGCTAAATTAACTTGTTTTTTGTTTTGCACGTTAACAAATGAGATTTTCCTGTTCTTTTTGCATAAAAATGTGTAAATTAATAACGAGCACAGTACTTACAAAAAGAGTGTACTTGTTGTCATTATGCCTATATGCATAGAAAATAAAACAATTTCCCATAAGTTAAGCTCTGTATTTTGTCAAATTGTTCAAAATTTTGATGTGTCAGAGAAATCAACTGTTGTTCACCGTATGTAATGTAGGATCTTGCAAAAAGCATTAGTCGAAATGTAAATTAAAACTAACAAAAAATCTCCCTTAAAAGAAAAAATTAAAAGTACTCAACACAACAATACAAGAGTACATGGAATAACAAAGTTACAGGAGAATATGCAATAACACGGAGTATTAAATAACACAGTCATTGTATAGATTAATTAATATGCCAAATATATCGAACTTTGCTAATGAAAATTTCAGAGAAAGCATGTTAACCACGGCAACGGACCGAATTAATATTTGAGTTTGCTTCACCACGTCGCATTGAATACGAAAATTAAGCAGGCATTTGCTTATTTACCTTATTCTTAATAAGATATTGACATGATTAATAATGTGTTGAGATGTTCGAGTTATATTTTTGCCTATTTTGTATTGGTTATTTGGTATAATTGTATTTTGATGGTAAGTGGACAAATTTAATATATTTCATGTTTTATTCAATTTACACCTTTAAAAGGAATATCCCAAATTTCTTCCTTAATATTCGGGAATAAAAAAAGAACTGAATCTAAAATTAACATAGTTATACTGCATACTTTTTATTGTATTTATTCCAAACAATATATAAAGGAACGTTCACACATCACTCAACGGTAAATATTTTACTCTTCTCCAGCTTCTCCTTCGTGAGCTGTCTGTCAGAATAATATTTTTAGTAGAATTTTCTGCTTGATTAAGCTATTCTGTGTACCATTTCTGTATATTTACCTGCCATGCCTACATACTTGAACTATTCCTTCTCCTCACTGTGTAACTAAATTCCTTTGACACGTTATGGAACTTGAATCTTTCCGATACCATTGATATATCATTTATATCAAATATATTTCACATCTCTAAAGAATAGTAAATGTATTCACTCAAGCTGTTTATAGCTTTAACAGTAGGTTTTTAGTCTCACAGCTTTCAAGCTAGCTATGGCACGCTGCGAGTCTTTAAACGTCAGAATTTAATGTCGAATTAACCGGTCGGTGGTGAAGTGTAAACGAACCTAATGGACTTGCATTGTTCCGACGTTTTTGATTCGTTTGTTTGGGTTTCGAATTCAAATTTTTATGTATTTTTTTACAACATATTTCTTATATAAATATTATTCTTGAACAATGTTAAATAATAATCAACCCTGATATTGACATTAGACTTTTGAATAGTTTATTATTCAGATAATTTAGGCTTATTCTCACATCTTAAATCCACTAGAAGCAATTACAGCTTTTTTAATAAAAATAACTAAGACATTACTATTTGGTTGCATAACTTTAATAAAGATGTAATTTAAATGTCCTAAGGTATAATTAAACATTTTGCAGTACAATTTACTTATACAATGCAGACATAAAGTAAGATCTAATTGCTTTATTATATACATGTTAGACATAAAAATGCGTAATATGACGAATATTTCAAAATTAAGTAATAGTAATGGAAAAAACATACATGTTGAAAAAACATACACATCGAAAAAACATACACGTCGTAAATATATACAATACGTACACCTTAGAAAACTGCTAATCGTTTACGAATTTTAACTTCTAACGAGCAACTTAATGAATATAGAAGAAGTGGTGCTCACGATTGAAGCAAAAAAGAAAAAAAAGTAATTAAAAAAACCGACTGTAAATTTATCAAGTAAAATATACATGCAATGATAAGTAAAATATACAAAACTATTATTGAAAAAAAATTAGAATAAATAAATTATAGATAGTTAAAAATGAGCCGACCGTTTATGATTCACATGCCCCATGGTCTTAACTCTGAAGTCCTAAATCGAAGAGAACCTGTCAAGATGAGTAATATCTTCAATACTAACTTTTTCAAATTAAACGTGGGGAACTACAGGGAATCGCGAGCGGGTGTTGGTACGTGCATGCGGAATATGCTGCAATTTTCTTCTGTCTTGCAGAGTTATATCTAACCATATACAAAATGAAAGTGAAGCATATGTGTGAGGAAAGTGACAATAAATTTTAAGCAGAAAAATAAAATTAATATTTTCTCTATTTTTTCCGATATAAGAACGTTTGTTACCTCACATGGATACCAAATAACTGAATTCGTTTCCGATTTGCTGTGTACTAGCGCGTTATAAACAGTCTTAATACAATTAATTACAGCCTTAATACAGTTACAGGGAATTTCAATACGATTGTAGTAAATCCAGGTGTCCCAAATGCAGTCTTACATGTATCGATAATGTGACTGTAAAACGAGAGTCGATAATCCATAACTACACCGGAACTCCAAATATTGGAAATACGCGTAAGACAAAAGCCCGATAACGATGTATGCGTGAGTGGCTTTTGCCGCTTGTCCTTCGTTGTAAGTACACGTGATCGGAGCTCGGGAAAGAGAATAGCTCATTACGGAGAACGTACTTATAGTAAAATGATATTTGTGTTTCAGTCTCCATTGCAAAACTGTGTTGATATATCTGTGAACCATCTTGTAATCACCATTTCAGAAATAATGTCCAATCGTCGACTAAAAGAAGAAATTTTGTCTATTTGACTTATATTGGCAGGTTATTCATAAATTATAACTTGACGAAAACTTTTCTTAATTCCTATTTCCTTTAAAGTTTCTTTTAAACTCATTTCTTAGGTTTCGAAATACTTCCGTATATTTGAATCATGTTTTATTTTCAAATATCGCAACAGGCATAAGATTGGAGGATTCACATTGGATTGGAGCTTTCACATTCATATGTGTACATTGGCATAAATTTACCAACTCAACGCAGGTTTATCACCTTCAGTAAAACTTCACGGTAGATAAACGTGTTCATATTTTTTTAATGTAGTCAGCGAATAAATGAAATAATTTTTATGGCTGTAGACATCATACTTACTGGTTTTTAATTCAGGTCTAATTATGATTACCCATTCGTTATTTGGTTAGGATGTGAAGGCAATTTCCTGTCTATTATTTAATCAACTTTGAGCAGAAAGTAAGTATTCATATTTACGATACTCGAATTACAAAATTACTTTTTCCGACAAAAAGAATTATTGAAGTTTCTTACTATCGCGCAGCGATCAAAAATTCTGAAGAAAACAAAGAATATATTCTGCAGGCCCCCAAAAGATATTTCTGATTGGTACTGCAAAACTGTATCTAAACTGTTCGAAACACAAAATAGGTCGTGCAGTCGTATCATTTAAAAATACGCATGTAAAATATATGTATATATTAGAGATATCATATTAAGTCCTTCTGGTAAATACCTTAAATAGTAAATTACAATTTTCTACTAAAGGTTGAGAGAAGATAATTCGAAACTATGTGAGTCAATAAAAAATTATTTCCAGGTCACAGTTTTACGACCGCATGAATGAGATCGCTCGTAAACTTCGCGACAGGTGTCATGAAATTGATAAGGATGAATATTATTATGATTAACTTTCTGGGAAGCTCCATAAATTTGCATTTTGAAGAGTAGCTGATGTCATGCTTTGGAACGTCTAATGTTTGATCTCCATCTGTGAGTGTAAAAATCTACTTATACAGATAGATGGGTTGTTATTCTCGTTAAAACGCAATAAAACTGAAAATTCATAACGTACTACGTTTAATGGTAAACGATGTAATACCAGCTAAAAAAGTTGACCGCTATATGAATAAACTGTACAACTTGTAACAATTTGAAGCGTATTTCTTGTTATGTCGTCGGTCGCATAATTTCTTAATAAACTTTTATAAGTCCGTCCTCTAAAATGGTATTGTTACTTTGATACAATACAGTATATTGCTTCAATCGATAAAGATTATGCAGAACAAGTAAAAAATTTAATGAAATATTTTGATTTAATACGTGTATTTATGCACACTAACAAGGAGGCACGTATGGCTACGCATGCACACTAATATGAGTGTGCACACAATTAAATGTGCGCGCTGACACACATGCACTTACATTTATATATATATATATATATATATATATATATATATATATATATATACATGTATATATAGAAGGAAATATCGAACAGTTGTGAAGGATTATAGATTTTGAAATACTTAGAGAGTGCAAAGAAAGACGTAATAAGATCTTTAATATAATTCTCGTCTTCCGACACGGCCATTGTAAAATTCTCAGTGGTAATAGCTAAAAAGAGAAATACATTTTTCCATGAATTGTTACGTGTTTCCAACTTATAAAATTTCACTCAGGAAAAGAATAACTTAAAATGTTCGCTACTAAATTCAAACGTTCAATTTAATCAAAGTACCATAAAGGGTACGTGCCAGCATCTCATTCATAGCAACATTGGGAAATCGTGTTAATCGCAACGTAAAAGTTCGCTTTAATCTGTCGTATTTAGATACAGGTGTTTGATCGAAGTTAATGGTTTTAGATAACATTATTTGTCATCATACAGATTGGGGTTTGAATTTTAAAATCATAGCACATATAGATTACATTAATTTTTTTTAACGTCAGGTACCGTGAAAATTTTGAGGACCATAGCGTTTCCTTGTAAAAAAATTTTTAAATTTTGGAACCTTTTGCAGAACTATTATAATTTTGTAAAACATGGTTCGGTTAAAATGATGAAATACAAAAATGCAATTTTAGAGCAGAATTTTTTTATAATTTTTTATATGTTACTCTTAGAAAGTTAGACTGAAAAGTCGTATGAAAAAATATCTCATTTTTTTCAGTTTTAAAACATTTTACGAGATAAAATAAATATTTCTCGTAAAATTCACCTATTCAATGGAATACTTCAATTTGATATGTTTTATTTGTAAACGAGTTAATCGTCGTCATGTAAAAATAATTATATTTTCATTTTGATTGCTCAGAACTCGCGGAAAAATTATGAAATGAAAAATGTATCAATGATAATGAATTTTGGAAACTTGGAAATATTTTCTTTAAGAAAGTATAACACAATTTTTTTTATTTTTAACCGACTACGAAAAAGCAGTGGTGGTACTCAATTTGACCTATTTTTTATTTATGTTACCTTAGACTTTTAGCATCTACCAAATAATATGGACGTTTCTTTTTTTTAACGGGTATATCTCCAATAGGTTTCTATGAAAATTGAATTAGGTTTGAAAATAGATATTGAAAAAATACCAGAGAATTAGCAGGTTTAATGATAATATAATAACACTCAGTTAAAGGTGATATAAATTTGTTTTTTGCAATATACAGAGTACAGTGATGAAACTGTACAATATGGTTAATATCGATGATGATTAATAATCCAAAATATCATCTTAATTATATAATAATAATTTGGTGTAAATTTTCTTCATGGAGAATGTCGGTTACTTGGAAAGCAAGGATTTTTCTCGGCTTCCTTTTAAAAATATTATACGAAAATAATAAATAAAACCTTTTAATTTAGACTTATTTATAGCGAAATAACTTAAGCTTCAATAACGATAACTTTTGTTCTCAATTTCTTTGTTCATAATTATATTTAAACGTTTTATTTTCATGATCAAAATTTTAGGCAAAAAAAAATTAAGAAAAATACTGAACTACTAACGTAATTAACTTTTCTTTCCTAGAAATGATGTTCATATCGTTCAGTATTTAAACCCGAATAACGTGTTGGGGTGTATCGCGACTTGTATAGCTTTGATATTGTCGCAGGGCCCTTGTGGTAATGCTGTAAATACGATAAGGGAACAAAAATGTTTATGGATTAGAATCGTTTTATTTTGTATCCATAGAATTCGGTTATGGATCTACAGAATTCGGTTTGTTATATTAATCCGAAAGCGTCTTGTTTAAATCTATTTTTATTGAATTAATGTTTTAATTTTCTATATATATATACACATATATATATATATATATATATATATATATATACATATATATATATATATATATATATATATATATATATATATATATATATATATATATATATATATATATGTATATATCACCATTTTTTATGCATATTTCACCAAAGTAACTTTTCACAAGTAATTATAATTATACATAATGTATAAATTCATTTATTTATGTACTAGTTTTGAACAACCGCTTCATTCACACTTGGACTGCTACTTTTTTTTAAATTGAAAAATTATTTATGACCTAGAACGATATTAATGTACAGACATATTTATATTTACGCTTTCATATCTAAGAGTGTTTCTTTATTCCAAAAAAAAATTATTCCAGTAAAGTACTATTCTATTTGCATCACCGTGACACACACTTTGGAGTATAAGGATTACGTTGCCTAATTTTTTTTAAACAAGGGGTTCAATACCCCTTAAAGAAATCTTACAAAATTTAAAAAAAACGAAAATGTTATTTCCTAATTTTGTCGAAAAAGTTATGCAATGATAATGCAATTTCAACAAAGAATCACATATAATGTCAAACCAGACGGTTTTTACAATTAATTTACATTCATACGAGAACAGTAAATACATTGAAATGAAATTTCTATTTCATTAAGTTTAATGTTATCGAATTTCAATTATCCTTATTAAGTTGTCTGGTGAAATTCAAAGCTTAACACAATACTGAACTCATATTTAGCGTAATGAAATGTAAAATGTACTTAATGAACCGAACGTAATTAAATTGTCCGTCATCCTCTGAGCTAGTGGCAGATGAAAGCTCTCAGTTGTTTAATAACGTGGATTTTTGACTATCATTTTCAAATTTATTCACGTTTGTTGATCACAAGTAATTTTTTTTGTATTTTGAGAAAAACATTCTGTTACTGTAACACTTTTAACATTTACGTATACCGCTTGCTCACATCCTAACGTTGAATTTAGTGAATGGTATTAATGTATTACCATTTAATGCATTACCTATAAATTATAAATGGTAAAATCTAGAGTAAAATTCACTATTCACTATACATTAAGATTAAATATTTTATTGTGAAATTATTTTTTGTAAACAGTATTTTCTTATAATGCCATTCTTTAAACTATTGGGCAAAATATTTTGAAGGATTTTATTTTGGAAATTTCAGTCAAAATTGTAATTTTACCACGAGAAGCCCTTTAGATGTAAAGAAGCAAACGTATTCACGTATATACGTTTGCTTATTTTGCAATTATTTTGAAACTGTAAATTTCACAAACAAATAAAAAATATTTTGTGTAATATCCAATATACATTAACACAAGTTATTATTTTTAATTACCGCAGTGGCCAACATTTTATTCTTATGTTGAACATTACGAGTTGTGTGCGAAATTTTTATTTATTATTTTAAACATTATTTTCTTACTAAATATAATATAATACATAGTGAACTACAAGAAAGTGTTATAGTTCATAAATATATTGTTTTTAATCCTACTTGTGTTTACAGCTATAATATTTATATTTTTTTTTACCTGAAAAGTTAGCTATTTAATAATTAAACTAATATATTATATTATGATGTATTTACTTAAAAAACTGTAATAAACTATAAATAAAAACGAGGTGTCGTAAACAATTTATAATAATTTAAATTGTAACACTTCTATAGTCTTCACTATTGCTGTAAAAAAATTTCATGGCGTATTTCGCAACCAGTTCATTATGTATTATAATTATTTATATATAATACAATTAAATTTTGTTTTAAACATTTTAAGCAGAATTGTATAAAAGGGACAAAATATGATCGCGCTAAAATATGTCATTTTAGTAAATCTGTCTTTATTAAGAAGTGTTTAAATTTACAGTTTCTAAAAAAATATCTCTTTCACTTTTAACTTCTCAAATTGATGTTTGATGAGACGAAATATCGTAGCTTTGCTCCACATTATCGCTATTGACTAAATTATGAGAGATGAAAGGAAAAAACCTTTTAGTAACATTTTAATATCTATAGTTGCCGTTTTCTATGTTAAAAAGTCGTTACAAAAATAGGGCGTTAAATTAATTTATAATATTATATATACATATATATATATATATATATATATATATATATATATATATATATATACAGAAAAATATGATTAGAGAACTATTGACATATTAAATATGATATATGTATTGTGAAAATAGAGGCACCATACTTTAGCCATCGTTACTTGTCTACAATATTTAAATCTCCAAAACAAAATCATTAACTACGTCCTACAAAGTTATTTACGACTGTAATGTAAAAAGTTTAATATCGCCTAAGTTGACGTAATCTTCTCACATTAGCATCACCTGTAGTTTAAACTTTAAATTACTGTGGTACGTTTTTAATAACAATGCTTAATTTATATTTTTAAGCTTTTCTTAGTCTAATTTAAATTATATTTTGAAACTATGCCCTTAAACTTGATACCAAGGTTGTTATTTCAAATATAAATTTAAACTACAATAAACATTACATCGCTTTTTGGGAAAGCTATTATAAGTTTAGTATTTATATATAAGTTTAGTCAGGTTCCGAAATAGCAATTATTTAACTTCAGTCAGTTTCAATTAATTAAGTTTTAACCTTTTTACAACCAATTAAATTAGCTCAGACGCTAAATGGTATAATTTTTTATGTGAATATTTTTTGATAAAAGTATGATTATATGTTCATAAATATTTTTTTAAATTTCTAACAATAATTAATATAGATATTTGTTTTATACAAATTTGTACGCTGTTTTTAGGAAAGGAACGACTAAATCATGATCAGATCAACGAACGATACGTTCACGTTTCTTCTGCGCCGTTTAATGGCTTTTTAATTATTTACGTTGCTTTAAAAGTTTGATATTAAATGAAAAGTTTAAGAATAATTACTTCGAAACGATGAGTTAACGTTCTAATTAGAGCTTTTTAAGAAGTCACAAATTGGTTGCTAAATATTTCATTTGAAATGCTTGTCTAACTTGACGGTGGTCCCAATGAATTTCACTTATTATAGATACATTGTTTTTGGTTTAGAAAAATTATCGATTTTATATATAAATAAATAAGTACACCTTTCAATACTCCTTTAACCTGTATTTTTTTTGATGTAACAACCTTATTTAGTAATATTTTCTCTTTCAATCTATCTATAATTTGTGATATTATATTCGAAGTACCTACTTACCGAGCGGTTGTTATTTATTTTGTAGTTTTTTTGTATTGCCAATTAATATTTGATGCAATATATTTAGTTTGCAAAAAATTGTCGCAGACTTTGGCACTTTTTATTTTGTTTAAACCGTTACCACTTTCAGGATTGTATTATTCAAAAGTATATTATAATATTTGAGTAATCAAACGAATTAGATAATATAGTTATTTAAGTTTGTATATAAAATATTATATTATTTAATATTGTTTGATGATGCAAATATCGTTATTTAATTTGAACTGAAACAAACTTCGCGATTAACTTTTATGTTTTATTTCGCCTCACTATGCAATAATCTAAAAATATTGCTAAATTGTTCCTTCATTAAAGCTAAATTTAACATTGACATTATTAGTCATTAAATTTATTCTTTTATGATTTATTATATATTTTTTAAATATTTTTTGTGCTTAGCAATTTGGAGGTATAAATTTTGTGAAACAGACTTATGTGTTCAATATAAATATACTAAACTTACATGTCTGTAAATTCTAAAATGCACACATGAATAAGGTTTAATTAATAAACATTTAAGTTTTAAACTCAGTTCGTGGCTGCATAGGAAAGATCCTTTATTGTTTCCGGGGTAAAATATTGTAAAAGTTATTTTCCAATTTACAATCTAACTTCGTGTGTTTGCTATCTTTAAAAAGTTATGGTATAATGTGGAAAAACTATGATAATCATTGCATATCCCACAATTAAAAATTATGATAATCGTTGCATAACAATTGATATTTGTATATCAATAAAACTATTAGACGTTATATGATATCTGCTCCTGCCGATCGTCTCTTGTGAAGCGTGTCTCTTTTAATAAACACATATGTTTGAATTTATCTTAAAAAAAGCAAAAAAAAAGCTCTGGCATAAACTTTTACTTTTTTATTTAAACAAAGAGTTTTATTAGTATTAAATCGAATATTCTGACCGCGCACATCTATTACGTGCTTTCTTTTTTGCTTTCCATGATAAGTTTAAGATTGATCCACCTTGTTATTGGAAAAGAAAATGGTTTACTTATTTCATTCATTCCTTTGCTTTTTTAAACACATGAATAAATAAAATGAAATATTCATTCATTTCATTTATTTATTATTTTTAATATCGTAATGTTGTAATGTAAAAGTCCGGAAAATACTTAAGGAAAAATTAAACAAACTAATTTTTCTTTAAAATTACTAAAATAAAAAATTATATACATCGGCGCAGTGGTTTTTTGGTATTCAAAGGTATATATTAACAGGCAGAACATAATTTTGATAGATTTTTTCTTAAAAAAAATAAAATAAAAGGAACAGATCAGTCGTAATTATATATTTCTAATGAAATAATGTAGTTATGACATGAAAAATTTCATTAATACTTTCATATAAACACAGTATTTATGAATACTTTTGTTTTAGGTAATAGAATGGAAATCCAAATAAGCCCTAATGCTGTTTTCTCGCTTGTCAACTTTATTTTGAAATATTTTTTGCTCTCAGGATTACTCCAACTCAGCCCAATTTGTGAACTTTGTTTTTTTTACATATCAAACAGACCTTTTCTTATAGGTAAAATATTTGTACCCTCGTACCTTTGTACATTTTGCTTCCAGGATTACTTTATCTGAACCCAATTACTGAACACTATTTTTTCGTATTCAAAACACATTTTGTACCCAAACACTACGAGATTTTTGGGACAAGACGTATGTTGTCTTCTTTAATGCTGGGATTATTCAGTTTCAACCTAAATAGTGAACCTTGTCATATTCAAAACACACTTTATGTCAAAAATATCTAATTTTCTTGCTTGTTTTTCATGTTCAGACCTTATATGCAAAATTGTAATTTTCGATAAATCGATCTTTTAAACTTTTGTGTTAAGCTTAAGTATATTGGTTAACTATATTGGTTAATATGAGATCATCAGTGCGGAATGTGTGAATAAAAGCATATGAGCACAGCAACAGCAATAACACTACAATTTAAAAAAAATAGTTGCTAAGCAAGACTTATTTAGCACTACAGGAGGCAAGGCCATGCCCATTTATATATTTTTGGTCATATGACAGCTCTAATTTAAAGTCTTCATGATCTCCTTTTTGACATTTAGTTTCGTCTGTCTATCTCCATAGGAGGCAAGGCCATGCCAATATATATATATATATATATATATATATATATATATATATATATATATATATATTTGCTCATATACCAGCACTAATTTAAAATATTTTTGACAAGAAATTTTAAGGCCTACCTAAAAACCATCAGTCTACATATCGCTTATTTCACAACCTCGCGACTCAATTATAAGTTAGACGAATAAAATGATACATTTTTGGTACTTAAACATTTCATGTGATCCGGATATTTACGCCGTCTGCGACTCAATTTTACTCTGCATTACCATAATACGACTTAGCCAAGAACGAAATTTAATAATGTTTTTTATAATTTCTTCGTTCATCTTAAATTAAAGAAAATGGAAAATCATATCAGCATCGTAGCAGATACTTCATGAATATAACTAAATTATGTAATAGAGTGATCGACGAAAGCTTCTATTTCAGATTATTGATACTTTAATTGGGAACATGATTGCTGCTCGTCGAAGCAATCAACGCCGGTTACGTAAAGGTTCTTCAAACAAAATCATTTTGCTCGTATTTTTATCCGCATGTTTATTTCTCATTTACCATCTTCTCTCTGTTTCAATTTTTTACGAATTAAACAGTTTTCTGTTTTATTAGTAAAAAGCTTTCCAATTTATTATTACAGTATTTGTAACATTTATTGAATATATTTTATTTATTTATCTCATTATAGACATAAATCTTGATTTAAAGTAAATATTTTTCTCATTTTGTAAAATAAATAAGTTTATTCAAAATATTTTAATTTCTTTTAAGGTATCAATTAACTATTTTTATTTATACAAATGTATTAAAATGACCAAGCACTATCGAAATTTAAAATAATCCCATACTAAGTTAAGATATCACAAAAATAGTGTAGTAGTATTAATATGATTTTGAGTCGAACTAAACCGATAGAACCCGAAGATGTAAAAATAAGTTTTTTAAGAAATTTACTGAGTAATGAATCTCTGCAGCGATTCCAAGGTATACTATGTTAATTAGTATAGATTTTCTGATATAAGTATTTTTATATTACAGGATTTAATTATATATTAAAATATAAAAAAATACTTGCAAGACTCGGAATACCGTTAATAGTTTCATCATAAATAAATATTTTAGCAAAAATAGATAAATGAAACAACAAATAAAACTATAAGAATACGTATATAGCACAAAGCAAAAGTTTACAGATTATGTTAGTGATCAGCTGTCATTCCAATAACTAAAACAACAAAATTTAACCATACTACCTTCTAACCAACAAGATATTATATAATTTTGCTTTTTAATAGCTACAAATTATCCAATCCAAAATTACTTCCTAAGTGTAGAACCCAAACATAGTGTTTAATTTACTTTTAAATTATACTCAACACTCAATTCCACTTTGAGGTTGTTCCTGGTAACATAAATTATCACTAGGAAATTTTGGAACAGAATTTTGCAAGTTTTACCAATATGCTCAAGTCAAATCATATAAATTTATCCTGGTACAATTATAAACTGCGCCACGTCAATTTATTAGCATGTATCAAGCAAATATTTTAATATAATAAAAATTGACCCTACCGCCAGGTGTCCGCGACACCTGCGGCTCAAACTTTATGTTACCATAATACGGCTCTTCCGACGATACTCTTAGTTTACGCTTTTTATATTCTCTTGGCTAAAGTTTAATTAAATTTTGAGGGCCGACTAGACTGTGCTTTTATATAGCTGATGTTTGTATAGTTTATATTTTTGACGTTCAATATTTGGAAATTCCCAATAGTTTATAGGTATGGAAATAGACTATAAGATGTATTAATTATTATTAAGGTATTTAATTGATTTTAGCTTGTGATTGTTCTTGGGTCGGTCTATTAAATAAAACATTCGATATTTACACTTTCTTCAAAATTTTCAACTTCACCGTGCAAAAAAGTAGAGTAATCCTATATTTTTCAACGTCTTCATATGTCTTCAACATAGTCGTATATAAGAGAATATCAGTTAGATGTTATGAAAATACTTCTATTGCGCTTATTGAATTTTGTTATATAATGTCTTTCATTTGTCTCAATCTTTGACATACATGTTAATTTACATTCCCCTTCAACTAAATGCAATCGTTAAACATAAGAATATATTTATGTAGAAGACTATAAACATTTTCATAACCTAATCTGTTATGAAATTTATTGATTAGAATATAAATTCCTTAATCCCAATTAAATGAAACTACGTGATGTAGTATTATTTCTACTTTCTTTAAGTTCCAACCTAGGTCGTGGTAAAGAACTTAAAGAAAGTAGAAATAATACTACATCACATAGTTTCATTTAATTGTGAATAATTAATTTCTACAAAATTAACGCCAAATATATTCAATAAATTCCTTAAAGAAATTATAAGAAACTCTTCGGAATAAAAGCAAATATAAAGAACAATAAACAATAAAATTATGTACAAATGTTGATACGGCATGTTTGAGGAAAGGGTAGCAAGAGAGATTAAGGAACCATTGGACTGGGAATTATCAGAGGAAGAACATTTTCAAGCGGATTATGAAAAAAATTATTGAAGGCGTGTTTGTGGTGTCAGGATCCAGTTGACGGCAAAGTTGCCCAAAGCCGTTGACGCCATGTGGTGGAAATATTATCTAATTATGCATTGTTGTGAATTACAATGACTTTTAATTAAATGTTGGTAAACTTTAAAACTTGGATTTAGAAATGCATGTTTTGTATCCAAGGAAGATATCGTTGAAATTAAGACTTTCGATAATAGTAATCGTTGCTATAACATCAACAGTACGTGCCGTGGAATTTACTACAAAATTTTATGGCGCTCTTCATAAAAAAATAATATGATTGCAATTTTTATATTGTATTCTTTGTACTACATTTTTGTACTATGTGCAGTTCCTAGTTATAATAAATTTTGAACACATCACTGAAATATATATTTCACGGTAGTTAGAACAAGCTATATAAAATGTTGTAACTGATTTACCCAACTCATTTTTTTTCGTTCTTCCCTTATTCTTGTTAAATCTTCTTTTTTATAATTTCACAATTGTAGTATACCATATCTTTTATTTGAATTTTTCTTCAAAGGTCTGAAATCACATAACTTAATTCGATCTATAAATTGAAGTCTTTTCTGAACGTCATCTGTTACTATCTCCCTACTGTTTGCTATCGATATTGTGTCTCTTGTATTAGGTTACTGAACTTTATTTTGTATTTTTCACATATATCTGTACAAATAATTTGTAACCTATACATATATTTATAGTTTAAAAAGGAAACGTTATTGTATAGAAAAAGTTTCACATAATTATTTTTATACTTTCAATACATCTTTTATTCAAAGGTAATTTGAAGTCCGTTAAATTATTTTGTTCAAAAGTCTAATTTTCACAATTATTCATTTGCTTTTTTCATTGTGTATATTATACCACTTTTCTCAGAATGTCACGAATCAAAAAAATATTCATAAATATTTTAAATTATTGAAAACTAAACAAGCATTTGCGATATTTCGTGAACACGAAAACCTACGTAAATGTACGTAAATGCAACTGAATATATAACCATACGGACATACCAACAATATTCTATTTTGGATACATCGTAGTCGTTGCTTCATGCCTTCATAACTTCATATACTTACCTACATAACTATTAATATTTTAATTGCTTTATGCCTTTAACTATACCTAGACATACTTACCTACTTGCCTATAAATATGCTATTTGATTCAAGCCTATGCATATACTTGTGCATATTTATCTACCTGTTTACCAATATCCTAATTGTTTCGAGCCTTTTTATGTACTGGTATACTACACCTGCCTGTCCAATTAATTCTTAGTTGCTTTATGCTGATATATGTACTTGTTTATAAATTTAGTATATCCAAATTTACTTACTTTTTTACTTTATTGCTTATGTCAAGGCGAGTCAAATGAGCCCAAAGTTGATGAACTTGCTATTCAAAATTGAATAGTCAGTTCACCATCAGATTTTGATCACTATTTGTAATCAAAAGACCTATCAACACAAATTAAATGAGTCAAACTTCTAGAAATCTACTCTTAACCATTGAAAAGTTCATCTTACTATATTTCAGCTCTATATTTAGAGTCTCTCCACTACTTTTAAACAAATAACTCATCAAAATAAACCAAATCTACCATTCAGTACTGAGGCGTTCCTTTCACCCCCTTCTGACTCTGTCAATAAACTCTGGCAACCATTACCTACCTTAGCTTACAACCATTACCTACCTTAGCTTAGCTATTGAGAAGTATTCTATCCTATCTCTTACCCCATCATCACATTCTAGCTGGCCTATGTCATCAAAATACATTTAAAGACATGTGAATAAAATTTCTTGTTTTAATCTTTCAAATTTCTCCTCTTGCTTTCATCTATTGAAAAGTTTCTTACAATATATTCAGAGAATGTATCCGGTGAATACTTTTGAAAAGAAATATAGTTATCACAGTTTTATGTGATATTTGAAGAAAAATATATGTATGCACACATAGGGGTCGAGTTGAGAACGTAAAGATTTTTTAAAGTTGATTAAACATAATCAAAACTCCCGAAATTTTGAAGGACTTGCAAGAGGTGTGAATTTCTATGTTATGTATTCAGAAGTCGTAGTCAGAAGATAATATTTGAAATGTACGTAACTTGCCGTTGATTTTGTCCATTTCTACCACTAAAGTTTAAAACGAAACAAAACAGTTTTATTATAAAACAAAACAAAACAAAATAGTTTTATAATAAAACAAAACAAAATAAAACAGTTTTATAATAAAACAAAATGTGGTGTTGACGTTTTCGACCAACTGAGCAAAAAGTATTCTACATCAAGAAAAATAAGAAAGTGGTCTCTGTGTGTATTATATACACTTTTAAATGCGGTGGGTGTTAATTCATGGACCCTTTACATTTTGTCTGCGGTCCCAGAGAAGAAACCAATCCAAAAGATACGCCAATTTCTTAAAAAATTGGCAATTTCCCTTTTAACACCGGATTTGCAAGAGAAAATAAAATGGCCAAGATTTCTCCGCAATATCCGGGAATCCATAAATTGTATCTGAAAACTTGATGTTGGCAATTCGGAACCAGTTCATCAAAATATCAGACCCGGTCGCTACTGCTTCTGTTTCCGCATGAAATATCGAAAATCCAAAACCGCCTACTCTTTTTATCAGCGTCATATTTGTGCGGAGCATCAAATAAAAATATGTTTAATGTGCAATGAAAAGTTATCTAAATGGCTTCATTTCCTCTTTTTTGTAACTTCCATTAATGGTTAATTATAATAAATAAAATATTTTTATTGTCATTTTGTTGTTTTTATTATTTTTGTTCATAAAATACTTGAGGGTAATCCAAGACCCCACGGTAATGTTAGTATATATGAAATTGAGGGTAACGTCCCAGAGTTAATACAATATAACCTAGAAGCAACCCTTAGACATTCTTGCCACCGACGTTTCAAACTTTGCCTTTCATTAGGTACTGATTATCCAACAATGCTATCAAATCATAGATTTCATATTCTCTCAGTCGAACTTTACTTACGTTTTGGACGACTATCAAGATCACGCCTTTAGCTTTAAACATACCGATGGTAAGAAACATATAATTTTCAAATGTGTATTTGAATATTATTCAATAGATGAATACTCTTCAGGAAATATACTTCGATAAAATTAATTACTATATAGAGTGAATATATAGAGTGTATGCAGGTTATTGTTGTTGTTGTTGTGTCCACATGAGATGAAAAAGATCTCATATGGAAAAATGGTTGCCAGAACCTCGAAACGTTGCACTTCTTCAATCCCGCTCGGTGGCGGCCGGAATCGAACCCTGGTCCCCGCTGTGCGCAGCGCACTCAATGGCCGTATGTAGATGTAGATAATATAATCTTATGAATACCTATTTATTAGGAAAACGGAATAATTAATGCAGTTACCTATCATCATGATCGTAACTGTTCAGGCACGTGTTAAAATTTTAAAAATCTTTTACAACTTAATGTTTCTTCAGATTATTACAAAAATCGTATATTTGAAGAATATTTAATATTGTTTTACTAATTTGCTAAAAATAGACAGCATTTCATTTAATTGTATGTGTAAACGAAAAGAATTAGTTGGCAAATATTTAGCGCTATAAAACAATTTGTTGAATATTCCAGAATTTTTTCCAAATTTCCATTAATTAAATGGAAATGGCAAAATCAGAAATAGGTGGATTGTGCAGGAAATTGCGGTCAGACGATATGCAAGTTGCGTTCATATAATAGAAAATGTGTTGGTGATTTTATTCTTGTTGAATAGTTTGGCATTGCGAGTTCGACTATTTCGTAATTGTTTGTGGTATTGTCCTCTAGGTTTCGCAGTTATTTAAGAATTAGTAGAACAATAAATAAATTTTAATTATTTTCAAAAAGTTTAAAAACATTAATATTTTAAAATATTGAAAATTGGAGTGTTTTTTTCATATGTCTGAACAACGTACAGTTAACATTTTACGACAATAATATGACTTCAGCGAAGTTTTAGTAAATTTTGAAAAGCTACCAAAACTACATAATAGGCATTCGACATTTAAATATTGCGAACTTTCGATATTGAAAACTTGGGTGTTATTTGAAAGACATTTAATTCTTAGTCCAACGACATTAGCAGTAACTTGATTATTATAGAGGTAGATTGATTTTGACCAACAAAATACGCAAACGACCTATTTTCAATATAATTTTCTATCTTTCAGCTCATAGATGTGAAAAAAGTTTATCGCTATTCATAAAGTAATGCTAGTATTAAGCGAAGAGTTTGCTCCACATAAGCTTGTATTTTATTACGCTTATTCGTAAAAATCTCATCTTTTTGAAGTAGGAGAGTGTAGTTCTATGAGTTCCTAGAAAATATAAAATGGGTGATTGTTATAGTCGAGATATGTGTAAACTTGTGTATTACCATTCTAATAGAGTAAGAAGATGAAAAACTGATAAACGTAGGTAATTTTAAATTATATTTTACCAATGTATATAGGATAGATTTTCAGGAGATGATGAAGAAATAATAACCCTATCGCTCGTTGGTTTGTTTCTCTCAAACCTATGTCAATACCCAAATGACACACGTAATGAGAAATAAAATTGTTTAAACAAAATGAAAGCCTTAACTAATTTTCCACAATTTTCTAGCTTTAAACATCAACCTACATCACTATATAACTTGCTGACTTGAAATTAATCAAACTTATTTAACGATTTGAGCAAAATATAACTAAGTATGACTATTTTGAATATCTCTTTAAATACCTTATAAAATATACTCATATGTTCGACAGGTATGCTGATATAACTGTGTTATTACATATTTAATATTTTATTACTATCGATACGCAAAAATCTGAAAAACAGCGCATCGAAGACAAAAATATCATAACAATTAAATAAGAATACAATTTAGGAAAACGCAAAGCACTTATAAACATTTATGACATTTAACAGAATACATGCTATGGTTAGTCTATTTTCATTTGAATAATGCATTTCGATTATTTTTTCGTACCAACATTATCCTTTTTTCTTCGATATAATGCATTAATTTAAGAATAAAATGCAGTACAATTTTTAAAAACACATTAAGAACAACTCCACGCACATGTTACAAACATACGTTCATTATTGAAATAAACCGCGTCCCCATATTTTATTATAAACTTTCCGTATATTATTCCGCAGCAATTTAGCATAATTAGATACAAATGCGTCTCGAACGAGGAAACTGTCAACGAGCATGCTGTAAGTGAAATGTCTTGAGCGGAAAAGCAACCATTTTTTCTTCCAGTGAAAATTGCCAGTTCCATGCACTTTGCGGGGCGTTGACGACGCGAGGAGCATGACACCTGAAAGTACCCTCGCAAAAAGCTTTGAACTCAGCTTGTTAAATAAATATTCAAGGTTTTTACTTCCACTTTAATGATACGGTTCTTATTTCGGTTTATTAATTTGATGGCGAATCATCATGTTAGATGTATATGCAATTCGTTCGTTTGCGTTTATTTACGTTCACTTAATATTTACATTTGCAAAGTTTGAATTATATATTCTTTTGTCTCTAACATTGGAGATAAGAATCAGTGATTTTCATAACCTTTTTATTAATAAAATTTTAACATTGTTCATATTTTTTAGATAACTTTAATTGAATATGTTCGATGAAATCAATATTTATAACCAACATGCCAATTATAACATTTAATTATTTAGATGCAATTATCAGTCGAGACGCTATTTAAATCTATACATCCACATATCTTGAAATAGAGTTTAAAAAATCTTCCAGAATGTTCAAAATAAACCATTAAACTTGTTTATCACGCGCAACTACTACTAACTAGAATCTTTTCGAAACGAGCATATACAAATGTCCATAAGTTATGCACGTATATACAAGGCATATCCTGTGTATAAGAAATATTTATATCTGTATATATATATGTATATATATATATATGTATATATATATATGTATATGTATATATATATATATATATATATATATATATATATATATATATATATATATATATATATATATACACATAGTAAATCAATTATTTTTATACCTACAAAACGAGTGTATATACATATCGACGATTCTATAAATATCAAACTGTGGGTATTAGGCATTTTTCTTTTCAAACACTGAAGCGTTTTTTCGGGATTTATATCGACTACTCTAATGGATTACATATTCATTATTTGGTGACCTGCTTGAGATTTGTTCATTTATCAGCATAGAGTTTGAAGGATAATTATCAATCATTTACTTAGGTGAACCTTATATTTATCATTTGGTGACTTGCTCAATCTCTATTTCTTCATCAATAATCATCATATTGTCTCACCCAAGTGTTCGAACTATACTTTGTCCTCATCTTACAAAGTTTGAGAATTTATTTATGAATCCAATAACGCGCAATATTATTTTGATATATTATGTTTATTAATTCATATTATTTAATAACCGTTTAAATTTAATTTCCTGCAGGTATTGCAAACATTTGATATGAGCAATTATGTTACCAGTTTAAATAATTGTTTGTGATGTTTACGTTTAATTAAAAATTGTACAATTTTACAATTTCATTTCGTTTTGCCTAAATAATTTTGGTCAGCAGTATATTAAACACGTTTTGACAGCAATCGGATGAGGTTTCATTTTCAATTTGAATTTTCGTAACGAAATTTAATACCGAAATAATTTTAAATGAGCTAATTAAATATTAAGTATTGTAACGTAGAACATAGTATTTGTGATAATTTATAAAACAAAATTGACATAACACTGCTCGACTCGGTGACTGCTATCAAGATTTCAGGGTGCGGAATATAATTTATAAATTTGCTTTGTAGATACAATAATTAATTCTGAGTTGTAAAGACAGCGGTGGTTCGCTTAAAATGGTAATAAGTTTAGCTTGTACAGTTTTGTAATAGATTTCGAGATAAAATGCTCCGCGCTTGAAGTGTGAGTCAATTATTAAGCACAATGCATAAATTAAATTATCTCAACTTAATAACCTGCTATTTTGCTTCGAAATTTTCATAATAAATATAGAGATTTTTTGAATTCGTTCATGCCAGTTATATATCTAGACTGAACTATCTCCTTAAAGGTAAACATTTTTTGAAAAGTTTCCATGGCTATCAAATTATGATAACTGAATTTAATATTGAATATAATACGATAACATTAACAACAACGGTAACATTAATAAAAACAGTTATACGTAAATACTAATTGGGCACCAGAAAGGGTGAACTGAAAACGGATTTCATATATGAGCGGCGCTAAAGTGACTTAACTAAAATCACAACTTTTGGGAATAGCGTTTAAAACTTTTGATACATTTTGTAAGTAATTGGTGTGAGAAGATATTAATGTTCGAAAAAAACATTTATATTCTATATTTAATACTTTTTTATAATCAGTAAGTATTTTCCTATTTTTAAAACAGAACTATTTCATTCTGAATTTATTCGCAAGACTATTCAGTTGTGCACGTAATATAATATTAGTGTGCTTGAATGATGTCAACCCATATATTGCGCTTGCATATACAATTTCAGTTCGCACTTTTTTCGTATTCCTCGAAACTTGATATTTCATTTTATATAGTTATATATTTGATATTCATACGATATCATATAGATAGCTTAGCCAAATATAAAATAAGTCAAGTCTTTATATACAGAAACACAATAAGTAAATCACAATTTAGTGAAATCTCAGAAAATGTTTACGGCACGTTCTATAGAAGAAGTATATTGACTCGGAAAAATACAACACCATCTATCCGATATAGGTCAAAGTATATAATATTTAAAAAAGGAAAATATTGGTAAGAAATCAACGCGTTTCTCATTTGATAAGATTTGTTAAAAATGTTGTAGTATCAGCGTAGAACATTTACAACGTAGAATACTTTTGAAGATGCTGTACAGTGGCTGCTATGATCTTCTTTAAACCTTTGTAAAATGTGGGACATGTTAATTTCAAATTCAATTATACAAATTGTTCCAAATAATGGTACAGTCGAGACAGTTATTCAAATTATAATGAAATTTTCATGCGAATAAATAAACAACATAAGGCAAGTTTGAAATGAAATATTTATTTATTGTATACACACACATGTATATATATATATATACATATATATATATATATATATATATATATATATATATATATATATATATATATATATATATATATATATAAAGGATATTGCCCTCTAAATTTTGGAAGCAAGTATATTTTTTACCGTTTTGTTACCGTCGCGTTAGCACACCCGAAAAGGGAAAAAAACCACAAATAGCAAATCCCCAAGCACGCGAATGCTTCAAAAATGTAAGCGTGTCAACTTCTTAGTATTCAAATTAATTAACCTATATCCCCAAATTAAACACAATTCTAGTGTTACAGACTAATATCGAGTCCAAAAAAAGGTGGAAGGTTGAACATTGATACATTGAGGTATTACAGAGAAAGGTGGTACTCTTAAAGATAACATGGGTATCGATTTACGGTTAACAGATACCAACAGTTACAGCCCAGAAATAATGAGGTAAAATAATAATTTATTTTTTGTAGTTAAATAATAATGCAAACAAACAATGAATACTAATTGTGTAGACTTTATAATAATACAAATAAGATCACAATCAGATAAGATTAACTTTTCGGAAATAATTAAATAAAATTATATTATTTCCCGCAATGTTTGTGTAATTTACATTTAATGAAACAAATCTAATTTTTGTATATATCTGTTTAAAATGGTTTTGAATGGTATTTTACTCTTGAACATTAATTTAATTACTAATATTCGATTACTTATATTTAAAACATTACAAAGTTACTACATATCTAATTGAAGTATTAACTGAAATAAATTTGTACATCTTTCCGCACCAAGGAGAAATTACATTATCAGTTTATAACTAGATTAGCTTGAAGATTTCGTATTTAATTGATAAATTTTAAGTTCTAATTTTAATAATGCTTTCAGCACTTCAGGTAATTCAGTTTTCGTTATTTAGTTTCAATTTAATTTCTACTTTCATCATGAATATTTTAATCGCATTTCAAGATCGGTAATGATAGAACAGATGTCTTACTCTTTGTTTATTACTTTATTGTTTCGAAATGTTGAATTAAAAAAATATTTTAACATTACACAACAAACTTTAATTTGAAGTTTTTGTGTTATGAATACGACTGTTAGTCATAAATATAAATTTTTATATTTGTGGTAAAGATCTGTGTTGACGCAATTACCTAAATTAGAGTTTCATGGATCTCATTTGCAATATTTTTAGTGACAAATTTCATGGCGGCAAAGGAGATATTATGCTAATGTTTTGTATGATGCTCGTAAATCTTAGAGTAAAATTTATTTTAAAATTGTATTTAATTTGCGGATTAATTAAATTCGATATTAAAATGTTTGATTGTAGAATACTGAGAACTGAACTTTCAGACTTTCAAAAAAGCGTGTGGGTAAGGCCAGATGGAAATTATTTTCGATCATGCGTTATTTGACAAAAATTGTGCTTCATTTAAATAGGTAACATATAAATGCAGACAGAAAGACAAGATTCAACGGCAACTGCCAAAAGGCGTTTATTGTCCAGAGGTCTAAGAGGTTGTGTAGCCGTAAAAAACAAAAACTAATACCAAAGAAAACAAAACTGACTAGAGTGGAGTAAATACATAAGAATTGGACGATCAAATAATGGAAAAAGTAGTTTGGACAGTTGAATCGACATTTTAAATATTCGCATCTAATGGACGAGTGTTTATGCACAGTTGAGAACAAGAAAGGGATTCAGAAATTTGCACTGTGTCGACTGTTAAGCAGGGAGGGGTCAGTGTGATGGTATGGGGTAATTTGATGGCAGTAAAATCGGTAATTAAAAAACTAAAACAGAGAGTAACGTAATGAACTTTCTGGACTAAATATAATTGGTCGGAATTTTGTTTTTCAACACGATTGCCCTGCATTAATACGAAGCACTCCTTTAAACTGTGCAAGGAGTTTGTTATTAAAAAAATAGGACCACACAATACAAATAATGAAATGGCCATCACATTCCCCAGATATCTCTCCTATCTAAGTAGTTTGGGATGAAATAAACAGAATGGTGAAAAATCGCATTACAACTAGTGCAGCATAGCTCCGGACATTATTTCAAAGTGAAGGGGAAAAATTAGAGGGAGACCATTTGGATAAGCTTATTAATAGGATGCTGATAATATGTAAACAAGTAATAAAAAATAGAGGTGATAATTGTGATGAAGCCAAAATTTCATATTTAAAGAACCGGTAAATGTTTTTTGTGTGTCTTTCATATTCTAGCGTAAATTAAAGTGATTAATGTGTAGGTGTTGATTGCTTTTATTCAAATATTCTAACAGCTTCCACAGTAGTATATATATATATATATATATATATATATATATATATATATATATATATATATATATATAAAATATACATATATATATATATATATATATATACATATATATATGTACATTTATGTTATCTATTTAAATGAAGCACAATTTTCGTCACATAATGCATGAATATAAAATAATAATTTCCATCTGGCCTCACCATTGAAAAAAAAGCTTCATTGAAAGTTTGAAAGTTTAGTTCTTAGCATTCTACACTCATTCCTCTTAATATCGAATTTAACTAATCCTCAATTTAAATATCATTTTAAAATAAATTTGACTCTAAGATTTACGAGCATCATACAAAACACTTTAACAAAATATCTCCTTTGCCGCCGTAAAATTTGTCACTAACAAATATAACAAATGAGATTACTATTAACGCCATTAGTCTTCATTTTTATAATTATTTAATCTCAATGGAACACTATTTGAAAAATTTAAGTAATTGCCTCAATACAGATCTTTACCACAAATAAAGCCACTTATATTTATTATGAACAACTACAACAAATACAGCCACTTGTATTCATAACACGAAAGCTTCAAATAGAAGTTTATTGCGTAATGTGTTTTTTTAATGCAACATTTCGAAACAATAAAATAATAAGCAAAGAGTAACATACCTGTTCTACCAAAATCGATGATGGATTTTGAAATGCGATTAAAATATTCATAATGAAAGTGGAAATTAAATTTAAACTAAGTTACGAAAACTGAATTACCTGAAGTGCTGAAAGCGTTATTAAAATTAGAACTTAAAATTTATCAATTAAATACGAAATCTCCAAGCTAATCGAGTTATAAATTGATAATGTAATTTTTCCTTAGTGCGGGAATATGTATAAATTTATTTCAGTTTATACTTAAATTAGATATGTAGTAACTTTGTAATGTTTTTAATATAAGTAATCGAATATTATTAGTTAAATAAATGTTCAAGAGTAAAATACCATTCTCAATCATTTTAAACAGATATACAAGAAAATTAGGTTTGTTTCACTAAATGTAAATTACACAAACTTTGCAGGAAATAAAATAATTTTAATTTAATTATTGCCAAAAAGTTACTCTTAAAATATAGTCGGAGAAAATAAGATTTAATCTGAAAATGTATTACTTGATTTTGGCGCTCTGCCAATTAATGATTAAAAAACATTTATTAAAAGTGATAATTTTGAGACGTTTATTTATTGCGATATTTTTATGTTATTTTTATACATGTTTGCTTTGCTCATCAGTCCCTATTTAGGTCTATTGACAAAAAAATATTTGCTTTAATGAAAAAAAGATAATTTTATGAATGCTTGAAAGAAGACCGTGAACAAAATGAACAATTCGTTAAATTAGTCTCAAACACTGATGATCAAAAACGTAAAAAAATGTGAGCCATTATCGGACACCTGGCAGAAGTGAAAGACCTAATTTTTTTACATTGAAATGTTTTTAGGACGTTGTACATTTGCAAACGGAGTTTGTAAAAACCAACATAAACGAGTAAAGTTGTAAGCATTAGTAAATAAGAAACTATGCTGATACACTATCACACAAGTATCATGTGTGAAGTTTAGTAGAGGGGGAAGCGTTAAGTCGGAAAGAACCAGCAAGACGCGAAGCTGGCATGAATGGGAATGACACGTCGCATTTGGCCACCAAAACGTTTTAACTCCCATCCAAATACGTCGTTAGATGTTTCACGTCAAAAAATGCGAAATAATTGTCCTTCAACAAACGCAAGTGATACATTATTAAAGAGATATTTTGAAATACAAAAATATAAGGAAACGTTTAAGGTAAGAAATGTTTTTCATCACTGGCTTAAATAAAGGGAAAATGCAGAATTTTCTTTCATTCTATGGATCCACTATACATATCCCATATCCATTGGATATAATTTCATTTTAATAAATAATTTTTGTGGAACGGTACAATTGATTCCATTTTTTGGTGCATTCATTAACAAAATCTCCTTAATTATTTAATAAATATTACTTTTTTCTCGTATAACGTAAGTAAGTACTTCAAATAAGAAAAATAATAACGTTCAACAAAATTATTCATTCACGAAATTCTAATACATGATGGCGAAATTCTAATACATGATTGTGAAATTCTAATACATGATTGCGAAATTCTAATACATGATTGCGAAATTCTAATACATGATTATGTAACTAACACAGTTACACAATAAAATAAAATCTATATTTTATAAAAAAGTACTTAGATTTCTTGATGAAGACTAGAGGTGCTGCATTATTTCTTATTAATTGTGTATTTATCCCGTAACAAAAGAAAAATATTTCCACGATTTGGAATGCACTTAAAAGAAAATAAAGTCGCAAAAAAATCTGGATCCATTCGGTGCCACAGACAACATCTATCAATAGTGAGACTTATTTTAAATACAAGTTTAAACTTATTTCCTGGCGAAGTTAAGCACGGGGATGTAAATAAATAAATTTGAATACCAAAACGTTACCTACTTCGGTCGTCAAATTTTCCACATATCGCGAGTACGCGGTGCGCTCATATTTGCAGTTTATTTCATTTTGTTTCGAGGCTGCGGTAAAGTACGCTTCAGGAAACAAAATTAACAAGACGATGCGCCGTTGGTATTTCATAATAGTCCTTTTATTACGTAATATAATAAAATACATTTTGATTATGTCATTTTATATGACTGAAATTTTCCGACGAAAATTTCAAAAGGTAACATTTTCATATTATGCACGATAAATTTTCAGTGACTTTTTACAGATGCTATTTAATAATTTGTTTGTGACTGGTATACAATACATCCTTCACTTTTTCTGTGTTTTATGTGACTTATTCATTAAAAGTTAGATCTGAATCTTGACAGTTTATAATCTGTATGATGTTATTACATGTTACGTTAAATTTATTGATATTACCTTTTATGGAAACCGTTTTACTCTTTCTGATAGGAATTTGTTTGGGTTCGTCGATTGAAATAGTCTATTATCTAACTCTTATAAAGACATGTAAACAATTAGTGTGAATGAACTTCGAACGATTTTGATAAAAATATAATAAAACAGATTTATTAGAAATAATTTTAGGAAAATAAAAGAGTTGAAACGTCGGGAGAGAAAATTTTAGTATTTTTTTAATTTTTAGAGTTCCGTATCTTAAAGGAAAAACTGAATCCTTTTAACATAAGTAACGTGTCTGCACTCAGATACATCATAGCCATTTTTCTCAGAAACTGCCAGACGTAGATACTTTAAATATGGCACAATAATAAAACATGTTAATGCTCACGTATCACAAAGATATTGACCTGCACACAGCCTGAATAACTAGATCTCAAAAATGTTTATTTAAAAATATTGGGTGTAGCAAATTAAATACTTGATTTTTTTAATTACATGTATATTGTCCTTTGACAAAGTTAGTTCTAATGGTCTCAAGAGTATTTTTTCATAATTTTAGATATTACATTTTCAGAGATATACTGAAAATATGCAAAAACACCACTTTCCTTTTTTCGAAAGCCCTAAACTTAAAATTATGGAAAAAATGTGGATATTTAACCCACACAAAGTTTGCAGTAAAGCTATAACAATAATTGTGGATGTCATAATTTTTGAAATATTTTTATGCCTACGAAAAATCCAGTAGGCAATAAATTTACATTTTTCTTTTTTTAAAAGCTATTTTTTCATAAACCATGCGAAGTAGAAACTTAAAAGTTGGCATGGTAATACATCTTATGACTACCATATTTTTTTACATATTTTACATCAGGATCATTTTCAAGTGTTCAATTAAAGAGGAGTTTAATTAAAAAGGAGGTAAATAAAAGTCTTATATTGCTAATGATATTGCCCATTCGCATGTCATGGGCAATATGATTGGAAAAGGCTTGTTATAAAGAAAACAACAATGTTTTTTTCACATTTTTTAATGCATATTTAAAAAAATATTTTAAGAAATATGAAAAATGTAGAATTCAGTCTTCTTATTTTCGAAACTACCGAAATAAAAATAACGGGATTGTTAAAATCTGACTAATATCTAACTTAATTTTTTTTTTTACTTAATTTAATAGAAAACTTTAGCGATTATCCTAGATCTCATAATATTTGAAATATGCATCGTGTTTTACGTCTATGAAAGGTACGGTATAAAATACGTTGAAATGTTTGTAAATATTTTAAGAGATACATAATGTTCTCTTAAATGTTTAAATATGGTGGTATGCCTTTTTTGTGCCACTGCTCAGAATCCTGTTTGGATTCAGGTTCATGATGAACCCAAGTTTTGTCTCCAGTAATAATTCGACTCAATAGTGACAACACTCCACGCGGTGTTGTTTTGAGGGGGAGTAATCATTCTCGGCACCCACCTTACGCCTATCTTGCTTATCCCAAGCTGACCATGAAAAATTTAAAAAATGGTTGTATATAACACTCCAATCCTTTCTGCGAGCTGCTTCTTCTTTAGTCTTGCATGTTCCAAAATTAATTTTTTGACTTTTTGAATGATTTCCGGAGTAGTAACTTTGATGGGCTATCCCGGGTCATGAATCGTCTTCAAGTGAGTGTCTGCCTTGTTTAAAGATATTATGCCACTTATAAACCATGGTTTTACCCGGGAAAAGGACCCCGTGAATTAATGTCATCTGTTTTAAGCATGGTTTTTTTTGCTTAGTAAGGAATTTTGTAACTGCGCGGTACTCAATTTTCTCTGTTTTTCTCACTTTCTTCCCGATTGAGTTGCTTGGTTGATGATAGTTCAAAGACTAATAGCCCGTTTAAGACAGAACTTATTATTTATACTAACAATAAGTCACTGAAGTTGTTATGGCTCATTAAGTTATCCTTACTAAGGACCTAATTTCCAATCCGCGAACTTAAAAACGCACGAATAATAATATTATATTTCCTACAAATATACTTCACCATGATAATGAGATTAGTTAAAGAGATGACAAAAATCCTGGGATAATATTAGATTATAAATTAACAAAAAATATCCTGAATACTCTTCTACCCTAGCAAAGATGCGTGAAAAAAAAGCAAATTACGGCCATTAACATTTTTAGAGGAGAGGATATACCTTTACCGAAAAATTCTTCATCATTATTAAACGAGAAGTCAGCGCTGAAATGTAATGAATAATCGCAATTAAACAGTGAGCTTGTTGCCCATCGAGTAATGTCAATAAAATGAAAATAGTACGTTGGTTTAAGAAATTGGTTGTAAGAAATCTCTATATAAACCTGGCCCATGTATTTATGTTTCAATTGTGTATTTTTTTAATAAACTAGTGCAGGACTATTACTCTTATAATTTTTTTTTTATATTCTATTTTATATATTAATATTCATTTTTATTAAAACATGGAACATAAAAACCGATATTGGGACCATTATGACCCAATATCGCTTTTTATGTTCCAAATTTTCCTAATTGGTTTTATTACTTCGGGCCATTGCCCACAAATGGTGCCATTGCCAAAAATTCGGGCCATTGCCAAAAATTGCCCACAGAGCACAATGGTTAATAACTAGCACAGACTTTCAATTTTGATTTCAAATATATTTTTATTGACGGTATAAGAAGAATTGTAACTTCACTAATTTCTTTAGATAAAGATTATTCACAAAAAGAGATAAATTAGCGTGTTTGCAGTTTTCAACATAATAAACTCGTTATAAGTTAACTCGTTTGGAAATGAAATAATTGAATTCGTTTCCAATTTTCTATATACTAGAGCGTTATTAACAGCCTTAATACAATTAATGAATACAGTTACAGGGAATTCCCATACGACTGCCGGAAATTCGAGTGTCCTAACTGTATCTATAATATGACTGTGAAATGAAAATCGCCTACCTATAACTACATCGAAGTTCCAAACATTGGAGATACATGTGAGACAAAAGACCGCTAATACAGGATACACGAACGATTCTTGTCTCTTGTCTCTTGCTGTAAGTACATGTAATCGGGACTTGGGAACGAGAACAGCTCATTGTTGAGCACATACTTATAATAAAATGAAGTTTGTATTTCGGACTCCATGCAAAGCTGACTCGATGTTCCTGTGTAGCATGCTTTAATCACCATAATCACCTATTATCATAAATATTTTTCAATCATCGGAAAACAATTTTTTGCCTATTTGACTTCTAATAGCAGACTATTCATAAATGATATATCACCTTGACGAAAGTCTTTCTTAATTCCTATTTTCGTAAAAGTTTCTTTCAAACCGACTAATTAGGTTTCGAAATATTTTCGTTTGTTCGAATAGAGTTTTGTTCTCCAATATCGCAATATCCATAAAATTGGAAGAAGCTTTCATACCCATATAATTAATTGGTACAAAATTACCAGTTGATTATAAGTTTACTACTTTTAATAAAATTTCACGGCAGATAAGTGTTTTATACTATTTCTTTATTTTAACCAATGACTGAGGAAAATTAAATATACGGCTATGGGCCTCATAAATACTGGTTTTAATCCAGGTCTAACTACGAGTACCTATTCGTTATTTGGTTAGAAGATGAAACCAATTTCCTGTCTATTATTGAATCAACTTTGAATAGCACGTAAATAGGTATATTTATAATATTCGAGTTACGAAATTATTCTTCCCGGAACAAAGAATTGTTGAAACTTCCTACATTCTTACTGTGATCAAAAATTTTAAACGAAATAAAAAATCTATTCTGTAGGATTCCACAAAGTTTATTCCCAATTATCGCTGCAAAACATATGAAACCAATTTCCTGTGCATTATTGAATCAACTTTGAACAGAACCTAAGTAGGTACATTTACAATACTCAAGTTACAAAATTACTTTTCCCGGAACAAAGAATTGTTGAAACTTCCTACATTCGTACTGTGATCAAAAATTTTAAACAAAATAAAAAATCTATTCTGTAGGATTCCACAAAGTTTATTCGCAATTATCGCTGCAAAACATATGAAACCAACTTCCTGTGCATTATTGTATCAAGTTTGAACAGAACCTAAGTAGGTACATTTATAATACTCAAGTTACAAAATTACTTTTCCCGGAACAAATTATTATTGAAACTTCTTACTTGCGTAAACTTCTTACGTTAGAAAATTTCGAACAAAACAAAAGATCTATTCTCTAGTACTTCACAAGGTTTATTCCCGATTATTGTTACAAAACTGAATCTAAAAGGTACGAAATTCAAAAGTGATCGTGGCAGTCGTATCATTTAAAAATACGCATGTAAAATATGCGTACATATTAGAAATATAAGTTAAGTCCTTTTGGTAAATACCTTAAATAGTAAATGACAATTTTCTACCAGGATGAGGGAAGATAATATTATGTAGGTCCATAAAATTCCTAAGAAATTATATCCAGGTCATAGTTTTATGACCGCGTGAATGAGACCGCTCGTAAACTTCGCGACAGGTGTCATGAAATTGATAAGGATAGATATTATTATGATTAACTTCATGGGAAGCCCCATAAATTTGCATTTTGAAGAGCGTAGCCGATGTTATGCTTTAGAACGTCCAATATTCGGTCTGAATCTGTGAGTGTGAAACTCTACTCAAACAGATAGATGGGTTGTTATTCTTGTTAACAGGAAATAAATTGAAAATGCATCCTTATGCATTAGTTATTTCTTTAAATAAAACTGAAAATGCATTAGGAAAACAATACTGAACCAGGTTAAAAAGTTGACCGCCATATTATTGAACTATACGATTTGTAATAATTTGGTGCGTATTACTTTTAATGTCGTCTTTTAAATAATTAATCAATAAACTTTTTTAAATCCGTCCTCTAAAATTATATTGTTACTTTTATGAAATATTGCCTAAATCGTTATAGATTTTGCAGAACAAGTAAAGTATTTAGTGAAATATTTCGATTTTACTAAATCCTTTACTTGTTCATCATCATTATCATACGGATTAGGGTTTGATGCTGAAAGTGTTGATTAAAAAAATTCGTTGATGTATGAAACTTTATTTTGTTTAATATTAGGATCGTGGTTTAGCGGTTACCGCACTCAAATGTTTAACTTGTAAAATTAACGGTTTGTAAATATCTTTACTTTTTGTTATATTAAATGCATTAGAATTTAGCTGTGCCCGCAACTTTATTCGCGTGGATGTTCAGAAAACATAATTAAGCAAATTTTAGAATGAATACACGTAACATTATGTATTATAATAATTGTAAAAGTTATTTCTTTATTAAATAAACATATAATTTTTAATAGGTCGATTACATTGAAATATATTCTATATCAAGATCCGATATAAATCGATTACGATGGAATATAATTTAAATGTTACTTCGAATTAACCTCTGTAATTATCTAAAAATTAAACCCGAATTGAGTTGAGTAATTTTATGTGACGCATGTTCAATCACACAATCAGAAAGAAGAGCACAATTTTTTGGGCCTATTACTTTTGTATGTCCAACTAAACCAATGTTTAAAAAATTTTTAATACACAGATGCTAGTTCTGTTGTTTCGTTATATGTACAAATAAGGTAAACAAGTTCTGTTTCGTAATGCTGCTTGACTGAAAAGCAGTTGAAAATATTAATATGAAACTTATAGATCAATAAAATTCTCGGTTACGATAACCCCACTTTGAGTGGGTTTAATTTTTTTTAAATTGCGTATATTATTTAATATTATGAACGGAGTACTACTATGTTGCAGTGCAGTAAACTTATTTGAGTTAGTAGATGTCAGTGGTAGAACTTTTACCTTGTTTGCTTTCAACTTAAAAGGGTGCATCTGGTCTTTATAGCATAGTTTTGTTATTATTTCTATAAACTATCTTATAATAGAGGAAATATAATACATTTTAGAAGAGTTTGTAACAAAATCTTAGCGACCGAAATGAAATTGTCTGGTTCCATCACTGCCAATGAAATTCTAAACTGATATCGTCATTTGCAACCTCACCAACAGATTAATTTTCAGGAAGTAACCGGGTTCACTGAAGATAATTTTTATAAAATGCGCAGTAGCAAGCTAAATCATGAGAAATAATGTTGGCAAGGCAATATATATATATATATATATATATTATCTATTTATATATACTTAAACATTTCTAACGAGTAGTTGTACTTTCGGTTAATAACGCACTCGTAGTCGATGAGGTCGAGTATGAATCTTACTGCTATTGATTTATTTATGACATTGTTTTTATAAGAATGTTATTTATTTAGAAAATTCAAATTAACAAAATTGCTTTTTACATATTATTTTATTTACTTAGTAAAATTTACATACTTGTACAGAACGAGAAAAAATTTGATCGCAAACAAACCTATCGTGGAACTATAAAATTCTCCAGGAACATAAAAGCGTGCCTTTTTATGAAATAAATTAAAAAATTTCGATTTTTTTTAATTTTAAAACATTTTCAGACATAAAATAAACGTAGTCGTAAAATTCATTCATACAATCGAACACTCAAATTTCATATTTTTTCATTTGTTAATAAAACCGTCGTCATATAAAACTTGCACTTTCATTTTGATTGCTCAAAACCCGCGAAGAAATGATCAAATGAAAAAATGTATGGATGATTTTGGAAACTTGGAAATATTTTCTTTAAGAACATGTAATACAGTATTTTTTTATTTATAACCGACTACAAAATAACAGCGGTGGTACTCAACTCCTTTTTTGCTTACATTACTTTATACCTCCAGTATTTACATCTAAAATATTAAAGTTTGTTTTTTTTAATTATACCGGATATAACCTACATTTCCGGTATAGTTCTATGAAAATTCGGTTAGAATTTGACAATTGAAATCGAATGAATGCCGAAGAGTTCCTCAGCACAAAACAGCCCAAGTCCGATGATAGAGTTTAGATGTCATACCTCTAATGATAATCTAATAAGATATGATTAAGTGTGACATAAATTTGCTTTTTGCAAAATCAGGGTACAGTGATGAAACTGTGCAATGATGACAGGAATTTTTCAGTGATGTGAATTAGTTCTCATTCATCGAGTTCTCGCTCATCGAGTTTGAACTGGTTGAGCTTGTCTTATGTTAAGCAAGAAAATCACAAATTAACCACGTAGGTAAGTACATACAGGTACATACAGAGCATGAAACCACTTTTTTGTGTATATCATCTCATATCTTTGGCATTTATCAATATACTTAAATTATTATTTCTTTTTTAAAATTTAACCAAAAAATTGAAGTTACAGCAGAGTATCCCTCTACAACGAAAATTATAGGTGCCGTTATTGCGTATACATGATATAAGTCTATAATCGTAATGGTAATCTAATAATAAAGTATATAAAAGTTTGATACGAACAAGAGCGATAAGAATCTGCCTTTTGGGTACGATTAGGGTACGATTATAGAGACGGAATGTTTTAACATGGACTCTCCACTGATGAGGAATCGAGTTTGGAATCGCTTCACTTTTCTTGATGTAACCAAGAAAATATAAATAAGATATAACTAGGTAATTATATATATATATATATGTATATATATATATATATATATATATATATATATATATATATATATATATAAATCTTTTGACTTAGTTTTTTTACGGTAAAATGATTTTATTTTTCAAAATCAATAATAATAATTTCAATTTAATAGGTAATTTCAATTTTTAATTTTCGCATTTATAATTAAATTTAAACGTTTCATTATCATCAACAAAATGACATGAAATTAATTTTATCCATGAAATGAATTTTGTTTATGAAACGAAAAAAATATTAAGAAAAATACTTAATTACTAACGTAATCAACTTTTCTTTGCTAGAAATAATGTTCGTTTTGCTCACCATTCAAGGTCGAATAAGGTGTTTGGTGTGTCGCGACGTATATAGCGGTGATATTGTCGTAGGGTGCTTGATGGTAATCCTTGTAGTAAGGCTGTAAATATAATGTCTGGAGAACGGTAAAAGGTATAACAAGGTACAATTTTTTCATGGATTATAATTGTTTTATTTTATATTCAGGCGAATTTTGTAGATATCCAGATATCCATAAAATTCGGCTGAACATATTAATTTAACAATAAGTTGTTTAAACATATTTGTTTTTAATTAGTGGTTTAATTTACTACATAAAGCTGTTGGCATTTTTTTCCTTACAATTTTCATCTAATTATCCTTTATGTATTTTTTCAAAAGGATCATTTTGTTTAACGTTCTTTACTCTTATTAAATATAATTATTCATAATATATTTCATTTATATGCTAGTTTTAAACTTCCACTTTATTCACACTGAATAAGGGAAAAGTGTGAAATAATTTGAAAGTGATGAGTTAAAACGATATGGTTTAGTACATTAATGTACATACGTACATATTTATATTCATACTTTTATATCCAACGGGTGTTTTTTTGTTCCAAAAAAGTATATTCCAAGATAAGGGGTATTTTATATTCATCGGCATGATACGCATTTAGATTCACAATGATTACGTTTCCTTATTTTCATAGGACCTTATAAGCATTATCTTGAAATCTTACAGAATTTAACAAACCTCTACTTTGATACTATAAAAATGTTATTTCGTAATTTTGTTGAAGAAGTCATACAACGATAATGCCATTTCAACTATAAATCACATATAAAGTTAAACCTAAACAGTTTTTTGAATCATTTTACATTCATACGTGGAGAGTAAACACAATGAGATGAAATTTCAATTTCATTAAGTTTACTGCAAATAGATAGAAATTATCTTCATTAAATTATTCAGTGAAACTTAAAGCTTAATACAATGCTGAACTCATATTTTGCATAATCAGCTGTAAAATGTACGTAGTGAACCGAATGCAATTAAATTGTGTGTCGTCTGCTGAGCGAGTGGCAGATGAAAGCTTTCAATCATTTTGCAATACGGATTTTGAATATATTTGGCGTTAATTTTGTAGAAATTCATTGTTCACAATTAAATGAAACTACGTGATGTAGTATTATTTCTACTTTCTTTAATTTCTTTACCACGAACTAGGTTTCGTTGTATTACAACATCTTCAGGTGGGCTATTGACCCACTACTATTAGCAAAGATCTTTGCTAATAGCTCACCTAAAGAGAAACCTAGGTCATGGTAAAGAAATTAAAGAAAGAAAAGGTAAAGAAATAATACCACATTACGTAGTTTCATTTCATTGTAAATATGATTTTTAAATCTCATTTTGAAGCTTATTCACGTTTTTTGTTCACAAGTAATTTTTCGTACTGTAATAAAAACAATTCAATATATAATTTGTTAAATTCTGTTACTATAACACTCTTAACAGCTACGTTCACCGTTTGCTCACATCCTGACGATGAATTTAATGAGAGGTCTTAATATACGTTTTTAGTCTTAATATATGTGATTACAAACATTTAAATCTAGAGTAAAATTGACTGTTCATTATACATTTAGATTGATTCATTGCTTGAAAATAGTGTGTTTATATAACGTCAATCTTTAAACTTTTGAGCAAAGTATATATAAGGAATATAATTTTGAGAATTTCTGTCAAAATTGTAACTTTGCTACGAGAACTCCTTTGTATACGTGGATACGTTTGCTAATTGTCCAATTATTTTTATACTCTAATTTTTACAAATAAATAAAAAACGTGTTCTTTAAAATTCAATCTACATTAATAGCAGTTACTATGTTCGCAGTTGTGAACATTTTACTCTTGTGTTGAACATTACAAATTTTGTTTAAAATTTTCATTCATCAGTTTTAATATTCTTTCCTTACCAAAAATAATATTTCATGCAGTTAATTACATGAAAGGGTTGGTAGGTAGAAAGGGTTCATAAATATATTATACCTAATTCTATATGTTTGTATTACCATAATATTTATATTATTTCAAATTATTTTAATTGAAAAACTGTAGCTATTTGATTGTTATGCTAATAAATTACAGCGCGAGGTATTTACTTACAGAATTGTGAAATACGATGAAGTGTAAAAATGATGTGTTGTTACAGGCAATTTAATTTGCAATATTCTAATATTTTCATTATCACTGTTAAAAACGACATGGCATATTTGATAATCACTTCATTATTGATTATAGTTATTTATATTAATTTTGATTAAATTTTGTCATAAATTTAAGGTGAAATTGTACGAATTGAATAGAATATGGTCGCGCTTAAAAAAGACTTATTTTAAAAAAATCTGTCTTCATTAAGAAGTGTTTAAATACACAGTCTGTAAAAAATATCTCCACTTTTTCAGTCCAGATACCTTTGCCCGACGAGACGAAATGTCTTATCTTTTTTACACGTTGTATCTATTAAATTAGGAGAGACGAAACAAAATAATATTTTAGTAATATTTTAATATTTGCATTTGTAGGCTTTTTTGCATTTTCAGGCATGTCAATAAGTCATTATATTAACAAGGCAATATAAGAAATTGTAATATTAATTCACATTGCAAAAACCTATACAAAAACACGGTGAGGGAATTAATATTATATTAAATATATTGTGGATATGAAAACGACATTACTTTAGCCGTCGTTACTTGTTTATAATATTTAAATCTCCAAAACGAAGTTATCTACTACATCGTACAAAGTTATTTACGACTCTAATATAATACTTTAATATTGCTTAAGTTTACGTAATCCCCTCGCATTAGCACCACCTGTGATTTAAACTTTAACTTACTGTAGTATGTTTTTAACAACGATGCCCTCAAATTATATTTTTTGTCTTTTCTCAGTCTAATTTACATTTTAAAAGCACGCCTTTAAATCGACCTTGTTATTTAAATTAAAATTTTGAACTTCAGTAAACATTAGAGTGCTTATTTGATAAGCTATTATAGTTTGATTAAAAGTGATCAAATTCATTTTCAGTTTCCAAAATAGCAATTGTTTAACTTCAATTGCCTTCAACTAATTTAATTTTTATCTTCGAAATTTATAACGAATTAAATTAGCACAGGCGCTAAATACTTGATGAAAAATCATATAAATTGTCATATGATAATTTATGTTTGATTAACTTAAATAGTTAAAAAAAATGATTTATGTTTGATTTTTGTTTTGTTAAGTTAATTGATATTTCTCTTAAACAAATTTGTACATTGTTTTTAGGAAAGTAACCACTAAATCATGATAAGATTAACAAATGATACGTTTACTTTCCTTCTGTGCCATTTAATAGCTTTTAATTATTTATGTTGCTTGAAAAGTTTTTATTTCAAACGAGAACTTGGAAAATTCTTAAGAGTAATTAACTTTTCTCTAACATATAAATTTGAACTGACGTGTTCGTATACTAAAATTAAATTTCAGAATAGCAACAGTGTAAATTTTCTGCTAGAACTATTCTATTTCAAAACAATTACTGAACTTTAGTTTTCATATTGAGGAGGTATCTTTTATTTCTTGTAAAGTTTTTTCTGGTGAGCTAAATGAAGACTAACTACAAAAAGCCAATTGCAATATTGGTTTGTTTAAAGCCATCAGGTATCATATGTTTTAAGAAATAATGCTGCGGCGATATCGTTGCAATTTCCAAAAATAATTACTAAAATTAAAGGTCAGAAAAATAACAGTGTAACGTCAAGTGGAAGGTAAAATGATCCAATCAATGAGTCAATGGAACCAAAAAGCCCAGAAATTGAACATGATTATTGAACCTATTCTTCATTATAAGTGTGTTTTTTATTAGAGTGGTGGGCTAAGAAAATGCTGTAAAAATTATCTTTGTGATTAATTTTTAATTTGAAATTGTAAGTGAAATATAAGTGTTTTATCTATCAGAAATGATTACAAGCAGATTGCAGCGCACACGCATACAATAATTTATCACGTGTATATAAAAAGAAAGTAGGCAAAAGTGGCAAGTTCATTTTATTTATCACTTGCGTCGTTGTACATTAATTTTGAAAATGATTATCATTTAATGTAACGGGTATTACCAAGTGAATACAATAATTGAAACATTCAGTTTTGAAACGATTATTCGATTATTTCTTTTTAAAAAGTAGAAGTAAAGTACGTATTAGAATTTTCGGTTTAGTTAGCTACAAGAACTTAGATGTAATAAGTCTCCGAAATAAATACAGACAAAACCATGTTACTTTTTTAATAATCTAAAAGTTGATATCCTTCCATCAGTATGCATTTGGCAGCTTCCAGCAGTCAATTGTCAGCTGCTAAAATGCTATTGATAGAATTGTAACAAGTGGCAGCTGCCAAATGCTTATTCATCAAAGGACATAATATTTCCTTTCGATGAATGGGAAGACAGATGCCCTGGAGAATGTCAATTCTACATGATCATCCACCCAGTTATTGACCAAATTATTGAGTCAAGTATTTATGGAGTTATACTTTTTTGAAGATACTGAACTGCTAATAATTTATATTTGTTTGATGGTTCGAAATATGAGAAGTGATCAAACTATACTTACCAAACCATGTCAAAAATTTCAATTGTTGTTTTTGTTTTAATATAAATACTTTACATAATTTTCATTTTATCTTATATTTCTCATATACATATTCAATTAGAGAATCAAGGTTATAAGGTATTGTAGAAATTTAAAGCTTCGGTACTCCAATCCATTAATTTATTTACATTAAATATTTGATACAATTTTTGGCGCAATTTTAGTATAATTATTAATTAGTGTTATTTATCAAAAAAAACCAATGAGGTTTTTTAGAAAATTTGTGTAATTTTCGCTTCTAAAGACTTTTCGTTTCATATATAAGGGCCTATATCTGTAAAAATATTGTTCTAATAAATCTGTAATTTCCTAAAATGTAACAAAACTATTCATTTGGTTACAAAGGAAATATTCACATGGATTTCACATGGATTACCCATGTGAAATCAATATAATTCTGGCGCAAATTTTACATCACAAATTTTTTAAAAAATTGTTGAATCACAGGAATTAAGAAAACCTTCCCAAATGTTATGTTCCAATAATAATTGGCGTTGAGGATATGATAATTGATATGAAGTTAGGAGGCTAAAATTGTCAGATTTGTCAAGTGTACCTTCGATAACTTTTTAAATTGCTTTTGTTTTGACTTAATCATACTTGAGAGCTGCGTAAAGTTTCATTTTAAACTTCTTTTATGGGTTTTCATATGATATACATAGCGTAATTTGCAATACATTTCTGAAGTTTTCAGATACATGGATAATTTGAGAAACCTGGAAGAAGAAGGTAGATGCTCTGGAGATGTGGTGCTAGAGAAGACTACAGCGAATATCTTGGACAGAATTTTAAACTAATATTTCCATATTCAAGAACTCTACATCAACTATTAGCACAATGTCGGCATTTGGAACGAACTAGGATACATGAATTCCTTGGTTGTTTCTTCCGGCGGAACAATAGCTTATGAAGCTGAGCGCCTTTTCGTGCAGGGTAAAGTAAAAGTTATTATAGAGCGTGGATGCTCGACAATGCAATGGATCGCATGGCAGGCCATCCGTTTAATACACCAGATTAATTCTACTGTTGGCGGCTTCTTGCATGAACGAACTAGCCTGACGGCAAGCAGAGACAGATGGCGTGATATCCTGCAGTCAGTTACATCAGCTCCTGACTGTACCAAATAATAATTACGACCGCTCAGTAATGAACATGACTATTGAGAAGAATGAATTTGAAAAAAAAAACAAATTTAAATTATAGTTTCTTATTTTATTTAGAGCCCATTTTTTTTTAATTCAAAAAGTGAAAGACTTTTGATACTACTGTCATCATCAAAGTTTTATCTTGGGGTTAAGAAGTGATTGCTTCCTATGAAGAGCTTTCAATGCCATTTTTTTCATTTAAAAAAAACGCTTTTATAATTTCAATATATTAGGACGTACACCAGATATATTGGATCACGCACAAGATATATTGGATAAAACATAGTACTCTTATACTATTTTCACTGACTCAGTCTCGTTCAGTTTGGATTTTGGGTATTTATGAAAATTATTTGTATTTAATAGTTTTAGAATGTATGCACATTCTAAAAATATTCTCATTTTCATCTTATTATTAGTGCAATTAGCTTCTTTAAATGGGTTGCAACAATGGAACATCAGGAATATATCATTCTACAAACTGTAAACAAAAAACTTCAAGTGAGTCAAGCCTCGGAAAAGTTATTATATTTTAAAAATAACTAAAATAGCTAAAAAAGAATAGGTTTGCTTGTTTCTGAGTAACATTATGTCGAAAATTTGACAAAAACTTGATTTTCTTATGTCGTTTTAAGTTACAATTCGTGTTTTTTGTAATAAAAAATTCTATTCCTTAAAAATTGTCGCATGCGATTATATAGCAGAAACGACTCGATATATTTCATAGTCTGTGTTCTAAAATATCCTTTCATACTGATTTAAGCAATATTAAAATGTAATTTATTGGGTATCACAAGCCATTCGATAATGTGTTGAACTTCTTGAATGTCATTATTTTGGATATTTCATCTTTTGTAAAACATTACTAGTGTAAACTGATACACATGCCATATATCCATTATAAAATTAATCTAATACTATAAGTCTTCGTTTTATTTGTAGTACTCATATTTCCTACCTATCCATTACCATCGGTGATAACAGCACTAATTTATCACAATAATCACATGAAAACCGTCTGTTAGCTTACGTATTATTTATGTCTACTCATGTCTTCGAAACGTAGTTAATATATATATATATATATATATATATATATATATATATATATATATGTATAAATATATATATATATATATATATATATATATATATATATATATATATATATAATATTAATATAAGTTACGCTTATGAAATTATATGTATTTGATACTTTAACACTTAAACGCTATATAAATTGAATATGTGGCTAGAATTTATTTTGCTGTACCATAGTATGATTTATTCGAGAATGAAATGAAATAAAGAACGTATCCCACGATAGTATATTATTATACCTCCATGATTAATTTATTTTTCAATACCGCAAAACTATTAAATGCGGGATTATTTTCATTTAACTTTTTTTGCCAGCTATATCTAGTGGTAGAAAATATATACCTCCAATAATTTCCATTCTCAAATAATTCATAAATCTCAATTCGACTTTTCAACTGCTTCTTTATGGTGACAGAAATTAACAATAGGACATTTGTAAAAAGAACTTCGAAAGATATACGACTATATGAAGGGCCCAGCATATAATTTGTTCCCAGCACAATTATAAATTACGCCACCGCAAATTATAGGCATATATCGCGCAAATATATTAAAATAATGCAAATTGAAGCAACCGGCAGGTGTCTGTAACACCTGCGACTCGAGCTTCACTTTATGTTACATAATACGCCTCTTCCGGCAATACTCTCAGCTTACGTTTTTATATTCTCGGCCAAAGTTTAATTAAATTTTGAGAGCCAACCACACTGTGCACTGACAAGATACTTTTTGTTTATATAAATTACATTCTAGTCATTTAATATTTGAAAAACTTTAATAGCTTGTAGATATAAAAACAGACTGTGCCATATAATTATTAAATTATTCAGGTAATTAATCGAATTTAGGTAAAAAAGTAAATAGCATTTCTATTTCAACTTATTTTTAGTCTTTTTCATTTTGAAATAAAGTTATATTCAATTATATTTTAATGCGATCGTTCGACACATAAACACCAAAATATATTATTAATGGATTATGCGAGGAGAATTTTTTTTTCAGATGGCTTTTAAAAACTTTTATTGAGGGAAAGTTCGTAACGTCAGAGTATAGATTAATCCAAAGCTTTCAAAATTCGACAGAAAATTTATAATACATAGTTATATATTAAAAAAAAGAGACCGAACCGTTTTCCAGAAATTAACCCGAGTCCGTGAGTGGACGACCGGGACTATCACTCATTTAAGTTTTGCTCTGAATTGAGATATATATTCACAATTTCAAATTTAAAATGATTTCAGTAGTATACAAATATTAAATGTCATAATTTCTTTTCAATCGTAATACTTATTATTCTTTAAATAAACTTTTCAGTTAACTTTTAAGGCACGACAAATTTATAATAAACTGTCAAAGGTCGAGCTCTCACTACTTTAATTATTACCTCCACCAATATTCAGATTTCAATATACATATCGTGAAAATATATTTTCATTGATACGAGTTTTCCAGTTTAGGGAGTTTTAATTTTTTTTTTAAATAATCACATTATATTATTCATGACGATTATAGTCAAACATATAATTCTTTAATTGTTTATACAATTCGTGATCATAAGTAATACTGTATCTGTCATATCAAGCCTTTATGTAAGTTAAATTTGTGTTATTATTAGTACATAATTTTTTAACTAATTGTTTCTTATATTTTCGATACATTAATTAGTCCTAACTTGATGTATTAACTACAGTTTAACGTTATTTATTGAAATATAAAGGTTTAACTACAGTTTAACGTTATTTATTGAAATATAAAGTTTTCTTTTATTCAATGCAATTTTATATAGGAGCGGCTAGTTTTTTCTAGTTCACAATTTTTTGAGGTATTAACGTATCTATTTATTTAAAGAATACTGCAATTCTAGCATACAAAATATTATTAGGATTCCGTAGTGAAATAAAATACCCTTAGAAATTTATCACATCGGTCCGTCCATTCGCTTGCTAGTCAGTAAAAGCTTTACTATGCTTCTATAATACTAAACAAATGTATACATTTTTTTAAACAAACGTTTCAGATGGAAGACTTCAATCGATACATATGTATTAGCAAAAAATTTAAAAAAATATTTTGCCACACTTTTGTTAAATAACGCAGGACAAACTATATTTTTCCCGCATTCAATCGAATTGTATGAATTCGTCTTATTGATTGAATAAAATTTCCATTTTCCGTTTCCGGGTCCTATTTTCCATTTCACACATTTAAGCTCCATTTTTGAAACCGAAAGCTTAAAAGAGATATATAATTTGTTCTTTTCCCTTCAATTTATTAGCCATGTCTAAAAATAAAATGACAAAAGGGTTCTTGGAGTTTGATTGAAACTTTCATCACTATAATGTTTCTTAATTTGCATTACCAATTATAAGAGACGTAAACAAGTGAACAAGGAACATTAATATCCGCGAGTTTCTAAACATAATAACATAAAAAGCGATAAAATTTTTCCTATATTCAGTTTGACAAAAAAATAAAATTACAATGGAGAATTATGCTTTCAACCGTAACCGTTTTGTTTTAACCGTAATACCCTTATTATATACTTTCTTAGTTTTCTTAACTCACTGTAACAAGAAAAATAAATATTGTTGGTAAAATATTTGTTGTTTACTTTCGAGCAATCTTTAAGATAAGTACATCGCTTGGTTTAAAAAAAATGTATAATAAATCGTTTGCAGTAAAGAAAATGTTGGTTACCTAATTCTTCTTATCTCATTCTTTTCCCCTTCCTACCCAATATCATATTTCAAAATGTCGTAACTTTACTGTTATATTATACGCATTCGTATTTTTTGTCCGAGACTTACAAAATTACGCGTAAAATTTGATTTATGACCGAATTTGATGCTCCGTATATCGTCTATCGTGGAGTGAAGTTACTAAAATTATAAGGTATTATACAAAAATTATGTTACAACAATATCAAAAATTAGAAATTCAGTGAGGGGAAATTTTCAGTAAACGCAGGCGTCTGATGACATTGTGCGATCGTCTATATTAAATTTACTATAATTTTGTTTAACTTATTTGAATTTGTTTTTTTTTTTGTTACTAACCTTCATTAAAATTAGTTAAGCAATATAGTTATGAAGACTTAACTCGGACGGACATATAGTGTCTTTCATACGGACCGATAAAACCACTTTCGAATTTATTATATTAGTGGATTAATATACACATATACCACACATAAGAAAAACGTAGGTACGTTACGAAATAATATTAACATAAAATTTGCTGATAAACTAGTAAATTCGACTATTGGTTAGTAGCCAAATAAGTTTAAATTATTATAAACCTATATCTGCCTCAAACTCAGTCACATACAAAATGGTTGTTTAATATTATACATATACGATAATTTGTGTAAGCCAATTTATTATTGATTAAAAGTATCCAGCATTATATTTAATCGGGAGTTATTTACTTTATATGTATTCTCAGCTTTTACCAAGAAACGTTATAGTTTCACTTTTGTATTACTGTTTATTGAACTGGAACTGAGAGCATTGCAAATAAATAAGAAAATATCGAAGATTTAAAATTCCATTCAAAATCTGCGTAAGTTGGAAAATTAATAAGAAAGTGAATTAAAAATCTATTCAAAATCTACGTAAGTTTAAAAATCTATTCAAAATCTACGTAAGTTGGAAAATTAATAAGAAAGTGAATTAACTAAAGTGTCTTTAATTTTTTCCATTAGATGTTCTAATGTGAGTGAAGACTCAGATTTGCGTTTTTATCGAAATGAGGAAGATAGCATCCAGGGGGTTTCAATGAAAGTAAAAGAATATTTTTAAAGTTTTCGAAGTACAGGTAAATACGTATATGTGTCGTAGTCAGATGCTGCCTTTCAGTGTTGTAGCTTTCAAAAAGTTACAATACTGAAAGGTAGCATCTGACTACTTTAATTTGATAGCGCTTAGCAGAACGAACAAAGCGAGTTCCGAAATCCATCCTTGTAATATATCACCTAAGAGTTTAAACCTACAACCTATAAAAATAAAAAAAAAAATTAGATCGAAACTGGAAAAATGCAGGCTATCGGTGTTGGTCCATAGCCGCTACCTATTATTTTTAGTTATAATCGAAATATATTTTCGGAGTAAAAGCAAAAAAAAAGAATTTTTTGCTTGCTAATTATTAGTGAATCACCGTAATATTAGTCATAAAAAATTTGAATAACTTTTTTGACTACAGCTGATTGAAATTCCTCACGATTAATTGTTAATCTGAATAAGCTGTTGTCACAAAATAAAACTCGTGAATTTAGTCGGCTTTCCTTTCTTTCTTTTTCAGCAAAGAATTTATGGTTTTGAATTGAATTTAAATTTAGGTTTAAAAGGTTATCAAAGTCCTTTTTAATTTAAAAGGCCTTTGATTGCTTTTCTTCAGATGATTTCATTCTGTAAAGTTTCACCAAATCACATATGGAGATCTCATCTACATTGAATTTTATTTTTCAAAATTCTTTATCCTGTATGTAGTAGACTGTTGCTAGTTGGCATATAATTCTATATTAAAAAAGAAAAGAACAAATAAAATAAACTTGGCTTCACTTATAAATTTTTTAACGAAAATCCAAGTACTTATCGAAAGTACTTTGACCTGGAAAAAAGGGAATAAAAGCTAACATTTAATCTTTAATCTAAAAATTATTTTAGTGAAATTCCTGTCTAAATAAATATAGTAATTAAATAAAAACACAGAAGATATAAAATTTTGAAAAATCAGTAACAAAAATAGAAAAAAAGAAAAATTTAAATTGTCTTTAGAAAATATTTGACTAAGATTAATGTTAAGGTAAATTTTAATCTACGTTACCAGAATCGTTCTAGTGAATTTTTCGTTCAACTCGTTTCAGTTGTTTATAAGTATTATATTCTATCTCATTACGTCATTCGGTCAAAAAGACTAACAGAAGTAGTCATAAGTACATAAGTCTTAAAGAAATATACTTAGGCTTCATCCCAATCCCAGTCGCGACCCTAATTCAAAATTTGTTCAAAAATGTTCAGTGCACGAACTCACCCCCCGGAACGAATTGACATAACAATAATTACTTTTAAGTTACTTTCATTTTATATTGTAAGGAGTTCGAAACTAAATAGAGATAAACTAAGTAACCAAGTAGATGAGTTTAATTATTTATTTATTTTTGTTCCAAAAAAAGGGAACAAGACCACATGCGACCACAATTTGAAATAAATCAACGTAAACATGCAGACTACAGACTTCGCGTGTGAGCTGCAAACTTTGCGGTTTCGAGTAAAGTATCTGATTAGTTTAATGCACCACCGCGTAATCACAATTCATTATAGTTTATTGTCAAAAATATGTATCTTGGTTTCCAGTTTGAAAATTTATAAGATAATTTAAAAACTTTAATATAAATAAATAACGTACTTGGCATTGCAAATAAAATATAAATAAACTTGAATTATTTGTTACCCGGGTTTCTATATGGAATGATAATTAAACAGTCGTTGCTCAGTCAAAAGTATTTTGATTCAGGTTAACGATATCTATGACCTGATATGAAAATTTCATAGTTTGAAAACATTAATTTATGTTCCAGATTATAAAAAGTTATTTTCTTCTATTAGAAAAACTCACTTAAAATCTACCTTATTATTTGGGAGAAATAATATTTTTCAATTGATTTTGAACGCTGCTTTGTAATCGCGTGTGTTTGTTTTCTTTGTTTTATAATATATGTTGAAATAGCTTTGTATTCATTTTTGGGACATTCTTTGTCTTCAAATAAATAAAATAATAAAGCATTTCCTGTAAAAAACACTAATTAATCAATCAAGATATTCATATTAAGCAATTTTCTGTTTTCACGAGAAAAAGCGAGAGGAATGGAATGGAAAATGTAAATAGGCAACATCGATTTAATGAAATGAACCATACATCTGTGATGCAATTTAGCTAGCAAGTTTGATACAAAATTATGAGGTGCAAAATATAATAATGGAAATTTATTTCTCTTATAAAGACTTATTCAGTACCATTACCGACATTCTTCGTGAACTATAATTATTCTGTACTAAGACAAAAATGATTACTTTTACACATTTTTAGACTGTTTTTAGTACCTGAATGAGATACAAACTTATTTGATATCAATAATTACATTTTAGAAAGATATGACATGGGTACGTCAGTTTTGGCTACTATGTATTTCATTTTTACATAAAACTGGGTTCTCATAATATAGTGAAGGCTGCTTACGAATTGCAATATAAATATAGTTTACCTCCACATCTGTAGAAGCCAACGTAAAGGTATTGTTGTCGTTGCCATAGTTAAATCAATTGACATTTCGAGATTCGTTTGCTAAATTTTGAATTGCGTGTATAATTTATTTTAAGTATCAGCTAAAGTAACGAGTTATATAGTGGTATGAAATCAATAAACTATTGAAATATATAAAGGGCAGAGACAAAGTAAAAAATTAATAGATTGCGTCATTTTGCTGACATAGAATACGAGACGTGGTTGACCGACTTTAAAAAATAAGTCTTTCCTCTATGTTTTCAATTTTGTTAGGTTAAACCTTACGTTTTTTATCTTAACACGAGTGTTGCCTTGACTATTAAAAAGAAAAAGTGAAAAATATACATATTTTATATATTGAAAAATATGAAATTCTGAAGTCGTCATAAGTTATAAAGTTGAAAGCTTTTTGCCTCAGTATAATTTTATCCTTCCTTTAGTATTAACAGTACAATTTGAAGTAGAAGAAAAACACTTGAAAATTGTTTTGTTTCCTTTTCTCTAACAGAAGAAGAGAATATAAAAAAAATCGAAACATATTATTTATATAGCGTCTAATTAAAGATTAAAGAAACATATTATTTACATAGTATTTACATAGCGTCTTTAACTTTGTCGTATTCTAAGGCACTTATACATGAATAAAGAGACAATAAATAGATATACAAATGAGTATCATAATGATACTAAACGTATTCTTTTTTTACACAAGAATATAAAGAAAAAAGAGCAGCGTGATCTTGTTGTAACAGTATCGAGCATCATAAAATTAAATGTGGTATATCCTTTACTTACAATTAAGGCTAAATAAAAATAAATTGTTTACAGAAAAAACTTGGCAACTACTAAAAATATTTCAATATTGGGTTCTCCAAAATAGAACGAAGTTTAAATTATTAATCAAAGTACAATTGTTATTTCTTTCTTGGATACACTTTCACTATGAATTTCGCGATTTATATTTCGATAAAAACATAAGGTTTTTAAACAATTTATTGACACTCAGTACTCAACAGTAGACTCTAAATTTATCTTACGTACAAGTCATGATCTATAGGAGAAGTTTAGGGTTTATTTAGTAAATTAAGCTCATGTTGCGCTATGCTTAGTCACACGCAACTTTTCCTTTTATTACGTATGTTATGAGGTATACTTCGATAGAGTTGCAAAGAGGTGTAGAATCAATATTCATTGATTTTTTTGCATAATATTATATAGATTTATAGGGAAGATTGCGATTATGGAGAAAAGGGGAGCAAAAAACTCTGCTGGTTTTTTATTCGTTCCTTTGAAACATAAATCAATACCGATTCTTTCTTTTCTTTTTTTAAATTGTGGTTTTTTAAATATTTTGCTACTCTTCCCGCACTTGAAATATCACTCTATGTCGCTGTGGAATAAGCAGACTAAAATTGATTAAACTTATTCAATGATTTGATCAAAATAAAGTTATTTCTAGATGTTTTAATTTTTTTTTTAATTTCTTATGAGACATAGCTATGATATATTTATTTATTTATCTACTTTAATGTATATAATTAATACATATGGCGGTCTTATTGCTACGACAGCAATCTCTTACAGCCAACCATGAAACCAGTCCAACCCCGTTCGACGAACGGCCGGGAATCGAACCCGGGTCCCCGTGGTGCGCCGCTTCATCAAAAGGTGTGTGGCTAAAAACCAACACACCACGGTGACGACATATATTTGAAAAGTTCGTTCACAGAATTCTAGTAATTCAACGATTTGATCAAAATAAAGCCATTTCAACCTATTTTTATTGTTTCATTGAATTGCTTATCAAACATAGCTATGATATATTTGAAAACTTCCTTAACGGAACTACTATACTACATTTAATATTTTATTACGACCAATATACAATCAAAAACTTAGGAAAATAAAATATCTCCGAAAATGAATCGGGTTGAATTAAATAAGATCACAAATTTTTTTCCAACACAAAAAATATAATATATTTAAACAACATATAATAGAACACGCAGGTATGAATGGCTCATTTATATACAATTTGGTGCATTTAGATTATTTTATATCTCCAGGAAAAGGAAACCCTTTTCCTTCGGTAACAAAGCATTAATTTAAAAATAACATACAGTAAAACTTTCACAAAGAAATTCTTACGCGCATTTTACAAACATATGCTTGTCATTTAAATAAAAATTATCCCCATATTTTATCGTGAACTTTACTGCGAAAATGCCATTTCGCATCTTTAGACCCAATTACGTCCTGAATGAGAAAATTGTCAAAAAGCTAGACGTAAGCAGAAATGTATACATTTTTTCTTCGAGTGAAAATTACCAGTTCCACTCGCTTCACAAGGAGGTGTGTGATACATGAGAGTACCTACGTGAAAAGTTTTGAACTTGGCTTGTTAAATCAATATTGAAATTTTTACTTTCATTTCAATGGCAACCGTAATTTAATTAATATCGTAGCATTATGCGACTCCTTTTGCATATATTTATATTTTCACTCCGTATGTATTATACATTTGCGAGATTTGAATTATGTGTTCATTTGTCGATAACAAAGGTGGTAAAAATCAGTGGTTTTCACAACTTCTTCATGAACAGAATTTTAAGGCAGTTCATATTTTTTAGATAAATTTGAGTGAATAAGATCGACGGAACCAGTTATGTCAATTCTTATTACCAATTATTTAACTGATACGACTCAATATTTTTCACTACCATTTAATTCCTTGTACGTTAAAAGTCACCTCAAAACGAGTTTCGTGTATTCATCGGCCACCGACAAACATGCGTTGCCTGCTGTTTTGGATGTATATGGCAAAAATTTCTAAAAAAATTATAAAGAGATTAAAATCAGGGTTCATTACCATAGCTAAAAAAAGAATCATTGTCGTGACCATTCCAAAAATTGAAAGTGATTGTGATTGTCAGAAAAGTTATAACGACTGTTTCCTGGGACAATAATAGCGTTAGTGAGTATTAACTGGGAGTACTGTTCTTTAATTCTTTATCATTTTAACTAACAAAACTAGTGAATGGAATTTTAAGATATGAACTTTATATTATAAATTTAGTTTGGGATTACTTTTCGATCCGAACTTCAAAGAAGATTTACAAAGAACGATTTGGCGATGAACTTCCATTAAGAGAAACAATTTGCTAATGTAATAACGACGAAAAAAACAATCGTATCATCGTTAGGACATTTGAGATGTTTGGTAAATTTAAAAAATATATGTATATATACAAAACAACTTGCGGTCTAAGAACGACCTATAATTAAATTAAGATGCTTAAGTTTTAGAGAAAAATATTTTTATGAGTATTTATATTCTGTTGCAAAATATCCATAAATAAAGAGCCAAGAAATTTGTTACTCCTTAAAAAGTTGTGTTTTTCTGTGATCATATGTTCCATTAATTTGGAAATTATTAATAACCCAGTCGATGTATTTCGTCTAATATAATATATTGTATAATGGACGTTAAGTATTGTACGAAAAATGCGATCGCAACAAATAAAACACCGTCATATATTTCAACTCATTATTTATCATGGGTTTTAACATGTAAATTTTATAATTTGTTATATATATCCCTAAACAAGTTTAGTCCATATAAGTCAAGTTTTAAAACATATTTATGAATTAGGGAACTGAAAATATAACTCAGATAAATTTTGAATTGTTAAACTTAATACAAAGTAGCCGTTTAAAATTAATCTCCTCTAAGTTAAGGAAAATTTGTTTACGAATAATAATTGAACCTATCTGCTAAGTTTACATTCACTAGCAAACATGTCAGTTTATTTCTTCGTAATCATAAATTATTGCTTAAATTATTTATGTCGGCAGTATATTAAACATATTTTGATAGCAAACATTTTATTTTTAGTTTAAATTTGCGTTATAAAATAGAAAAGATAAATAAATTTAAATAAGCTGGTTAAATGACGGGAAATATTACGAAACAAATTGTATTTGAGATAATTTACAAGATAAAATCCATATCGTACACATCGACTTGGCAACTTATTATTCAAGATTCAGATTGTTGAAATAAAATTAAAAATACCCTTTTAAATACAATAATTTTTCCTGAGTGCAACATCGTCAACGATTAATTTAAAAGATACGGTACGTCGCATAGAATTGAAATAAATATACCTTTTTTAAATTCCATTTCGAGGTTAAATCTTGGAGCTAAAAATGCTTACTTCAAATATTAAGCGTATAGCTTCAATAAAATTATTTGAACTTATTAACTATGCTTAGAAATTTTCCCGCGTAGCTAATATAGCCTTTGTGTTATTTTGTATATTTCTACCTCCTTAAATGCTCTGGATACAATATGATCGTAACTAAGCGATGAAAAATTATGGGCGAAGTAAATACAAATAGCTTAGTATAGTACAATCACAATTATCTGTTAAAGCTCTAAATCTTTTCAATTGTAAAGGACGTATTTTTTATTCATTCCAAAAAATATATTAATCGTTAATATTTTTAGAAATAAATACCATTACAATAGCGGTAACGTTAAATATAATCATCAAGCTTATTTAATAATTGCGCATCAGATAACGTGAGCGGAAAACAGGTTCAATCTATGAGTGAGACTTAAAAAATATCATTTATGTGCAGACTTTAACAAATCTAAGTCTCAGCGCGCATTCAGTATTACAGTAAGCGGTTCATTTTGACAATGTCGATCTTTACACTGCGATCGTATATCAATACAGTAGTAACAGATTAATCTTGACAATGTCGATCTCTATACTGCGATCCTATTTCAATTCAGTAGTAACAGGTTCATCTTGACAATGTCCATCTCTACACTGCAATCGTATATCAATACGGTAGTAACAGGTTCATCTTGACAATGTCGATCTCTACACTACGATCGTATTTCAATACAGTAGAAACAGGTTCATCATGATAATGTCGATCTCTACACTGCGATAGTATATCAGTACAGTAGTAACCGGTTCATCTTGACAATGTCGATCTCTACACTATGATCGTATTTCAATACAGTAATCACAGGTTCATCTTGATAATGTCGATCTCTACACTGCGATAGTATATCAGTACAGTAGTAACCGGTTCATCTTGACAATGTCGATCTCTACACTATGATCGTATTTCAATACAGTAATCACAGGTTCATCTTGATAATGTCGATCTCTACACTGCGATAGTATATCAGTACAGTAGTAACCGGTTCATCTTGACAATGTCGATCTCTACACTGCGATCGTATATCAACACAGTAGTAACAGGTTCATCTTGACAATGTCGATCTCTACTATGCGATCGTATATCAATACAGTAGAAACAGGTTCATCTTGATAATGTCGATATCTACACTGCGATCGTCCATTAATACAGTAGTAACTGGTTCATCTTGACAATGTCGATCTCTACACTGCGATCGTATATAAATTCAATAGTAACATGTTCATCTTGACAATGTTGATCTCTACACTGCGATTGTATATCATATTTCAGTTCACACGTTTTATTTTTGCATTTCTCGATTTACGATTTTGACTACTTTCATGGCATCAGACGTAGGGAGAGGTGGGAGGTGTGGGAGTGTGTGTAAAGGATACGACAAAATGAAATATGTCTAATTTGGTTGCTTGCATCGCCGAAATTAATATGCATACAGCTATTAAATCTGTGACCAGCGGTAATCCGTATAATTTAATAATGATATATGTAGGTTCAGGCTCTCTAATTTTTAACCCTACAATACGGAAGCAGTGTAAAATTTAGTTAAATTAAATAATTTCATTAGCTACTTTCTACAGACGAAGTTGTAAAAAGCTAAGAAATTCTATTCGATATTATTCGAAATTTATTTGCAATAAATATGAATAGATTCATAGGAAATTGAAACTACTTATTCCTAGTTTCCGAAAGTTTATAACAAGAGATGTAGTAGCGGCATAATACTACGCTGAAAGTTACGGCACAGTTGCTACTGTAGTCTTCTTCATTGTTTCTAATTAGAAAAAAATTAAAAGTGCTGTAAAATTTGCTTTCAAATTTATTTATTTATTTGTATGAATGCGGACCGCAAAAAAATTAAATTACAAAAATTAGTCAAGTTACTCGTCAAGGTGAATCGGTTGTTAAAATTACGATAAAGTTTCCGGGTGATAATGAGGAATAAAAAGCCAATTTGGTTCCAATTAATATTCGATAATTACTTACATACAAAAACACACACATACACACATATATAAATATTGTATTTACGTACATTATTATGTACATTATTAATATGTAAATATTGTACTCCCCAATTAATAATCAGGTCTATCATGGACCAGGTGTACTTATTAATATTTGAAACGCTATTTTCCTAATTTCGTAATATTCATTCAGCATTACCAAATACGCCGAAGAAAAAGATGGAAATTTATTTATTTTATGAAGAAAGATAACTTTTATGTTTTTGTGGAATTTTCTGTTAAAAACGCCAGTGAAATATTTTAATAAGCACTTCCCATCATACAAAAACAAAGTTCGTCTGTTTTAATAAAAAAGCAAGAAAATATTTTATGACATTTTCTCTTACCAATTATATTAAAATTTAACTCAAGCAAATTCTTATTATTTTTGCATTACTTTTGTGCAGGTTCAGATCATGAAATAGGTCGCCTAGCTCTTTGGAGTTAATGAGATATGGTTCATAATTTATTGAATTGATCACGTTTTTCAACTTCGCATCATCTAAAACGCGTTGTATCATTCAACGTACATGTGCCCACTAATATAAATCACGTAATAAATACTAAGCTATAAAAAATTAAAATTCGACTACGTCGAAAAAACTGAAAAATAGAAAGACTAGTTAGGTAATCATAATTTCACTGAAAGATAATCACTGAATTGTGAAGCCGGTTTTTTAAAGCTTCTTTTTTGTTTTACCCTTTTCGGTAGCATATTTTCATGCACATAGTTCGAAGCCGGGTGCACGTAGTACTTTGTGTTTTTATTATTTGTGCCAAACTTGGCATTTTTTTACGTTTATAAAAAAATGGTTGAAGAAACTTCATAAATACTTTTAAAGACCTGTCGAATGACATTTCGTTGTGATACGTGAAAATTTATTTTATAGTTCGATTTGTTTTTAGTGCAAATCTGCCAAAATATTTTTATTTGTCTCTAGAAACCTAGCCTATGATACCCTTATATTAAATATAAACCGATTGATACCTCATTTGCTAAAATCAGTTTAGCAGCTTTTGGGTTACGATAGAACATCCATGTACATGTAAATATATACATATATGGACTGTTAAATTCATTACACTTCCTTTGCTGCGCCGTAGTCGGGTAAAAAGGAGCGAAAAGAAGGTTTCTTTATAGAAATAAATTAAAGTTTGTATTTCTTTTTCGATATAGAGAATAAGAATATAATAATTAATATGAAGTGGATTTTTTTTGTTGATTAACGTTTCTAAGTGCAACACAATTATAATGACATAATTTATTAATACAAAATAAAAATCTCCATGTCACCTTGCTCTTACCTATTCGCTTCTTTGACGGTTAATTTCTCAGAATTAATTTATTCCATGTAATGTCGATTTCAACTAATCCTCAATTTAATTATAACTTCAAAATAATTTACAAGATTTAACAACATCAGTCCAAATACTTTAACAAAATAGCTGGTTTTCAACGACGCTTCATTGGTCTAATAACAATAATAAATTTAATATGTAATTAATGCAGTTAACTTCATTATGGATAAAATTAATTGACATTGTAACATAACTGTTTTGAAGATTTACCTGAAATTATGTTTAAAAGGAAACTATAAAATTTTATTTTATTATTGCTAAGATCTTATTTAATTTCTATTAAAGATTCAAGTTACTCTTGAAATGTTAATTAATTTTGGGCTTTGCACAAGAGGTTTATTACATTTTCATTGTTTAATATTGGTTATGTAGAACTAAATACTTTTTATAACAGGCTTCTTTATGTCAAATTTCACTTCTTAAATTACTTTTTAAAAGTATTATAATGAAATGGCAAGTGGAAAGATCGATCTAACGCCTTTTGAGAATAGTCTTTATTTTCTGACAAAAAAAGATGGCAGAAATCATGGCAGAACATAAATTTACCGAACGCATATTTTTTGATATTCTAGATGAATATATGCATCTACGTAATATGATTAATATAAAATATATTTTATTTCAGTTATTGAATATATTTGGCGTTAATTTTAGAAATTCATTATTCACAATTAAATGAAACTACGTGATGTAGTATTATTTCTACTTTCTTTAAATTATTTACCATGACCTAGGTTTCGTTGTATTACATCTTCAGGTAGGCTACTAGCAAAGAATCTTTGATAATAGCCCACATGAAGATGTTTTAATATAAAGAAACTCAAGTTATGGTAAAGAACTTAAAGAAAGTAGAAATAATATTACATTACGTAGTTTCATGTAATTGTGGATTACTTCAGATGAAAAGTAGTCAATTATTTTGAAATAAAATTTTTCTGAGATTCTTAATTGCTATTATAAATTTTCAAAATTTTATTTTCTTTTTATAAATTTTCTATATATATTGTAAATAAATTTTTTAAGTTACCATAACAAAATTTCGGCAACTTTTGGCAACTTAATTAGAATAATAAATTACAAAATCATCCACAATTGTCAAAAATTCTGGAACAATGCCAAGTCTTTTTATTAACATATGTAAACTGCATATTTTGATTTTAGATCTCTTCACTGTCTATGTCAAAATTAGCAATTGACGCAAATGTTAAATGAAATTATTATTATTATATGTAATTAGCCTCTCATCCACGGCTTCGTTCGCGTAGACGATTTGTTTTTCCACTTTAGTCGAATTGTTAACTTCAAGGTGTTCTGGCAACATTTTTGGCTGTAGAAAACATATGAAATGATCACTCGAACTATTGCAAGTTACTTTAAAAAAATATTTTCCCACACAAACTTAGCCACTCCTTTTCACATACTTAGGGATTGATTCTCGGGATTGATTCTCTCTCCCTTCTTACATTATGTCGACAGTATAAGTTCAACATCCTCTCTAAATTTCAAATCTTTATTTACCTCCTTTGGGCTGGCCGTTGACATGTCAGTCATTTGGGACATTGCATTTTATATATAGATTGACCATTTGAATTTATTATTACTAATTTAATTCAAAGTACGAAAACATCAAATCGAACTTTGTTGTATATAGATAAAAGATAGTGCCAAAAAAATTTAGTCTAGTACAGGAAACGTCACGTTGGTGATATTAACGATACATATGAATACATTTTTAAATTATAAAGCATTAGATATAAAATGTGTTTAGGATAATGTACTCTTACATTTATGATTTCTTTTTAGGTTATGAAATAAAACATATTTAAATTAACATAGCTTTAAGGATAAAATCTGTTACGTAAAAATTCATTTTAATTCAATTAATATCAATTAAACATATTCCGAGGATGAGGTGGATGTACTGCGCAAGTATATGTCAAAATTCCTAAGAACTTCAAAAGATGACTATACTTTTATCATGGGAGTCAAGTTTAACGAGTAACTAGATATAAGTTGTAATTACAAGCTAAAACTAATTAATATGATTATAAATTAGTTAATCTTAGCTTGTAATCAATTTGATAATAAGATTAATTAATTAGATTGTAAATTTGATTATGGAAGAAGGAACCTTGCGGTTGGAAGTTTGCTTGACTTCTGCATAGGAGGACTTCTTTATGGCGAACTCCTTTGTCAGCAAGCAGACTGGCAGAAATTGAGCCAATCAACTAGAAATGAGAAAAAATTTGCTTTGATAATATCCAATGATATCTGAAAAACCAGAAATGACCACTCAATAGTATAAGACAAATTGAATCTGAAACCCAGGCAGGAGGGTGCCATTTTGAAATCAAGATTTTCTGTCTATACTGCATCTATTTCCCAGATGACGCCTACGTTTCGTCTACATTCAGAAATTATAATAGGTATTTTTTCCACAAATACTCAAACTTGTGGTACTAATAACCATAATAAATGTAAAATATATCCACATTTTACAGAGCATTTATAATATAAATTAAGTCGCAGTAATATATATATATATATATATATATATATATATATATATATATATATATATATATATATATATATATATATATATATATATATATATATATATATATATATATATATATATATATATATATATATATATATTTCGATGCCACAAACAATACATATGAAACGACAGTCTCTTTTTAAAATACAAGCTTAAAACGTTATTTCCGGGTTGTGTTTAGCATGGGGATGTAAATAAATGAATTTGAATACCAAAATGTTACCCGCTCCGGTCGTCGAATCGTCCACATGTCGCGAGTACACGGCGCGTTCCTATTTGTAGTTTATTTAATTTCGTTTCGCGGCCGCGATAAAGTACGCTTCAGGAAACAAAATTAACAAGACGATGCGGTTTTGTATTTCGTAATATACCTTTTATTACATAATATAATATATGTACTACATTTTGATTACGACACCCTATATAACTGGTTGAAATTTTACAACGATAATTTCGGAATATACATTTTCATTCTATTCATGGTAAATGTTTAACGATATTTGACAAGCCCTATGTAATATTTTGATTTGTGATTAGTTTACATTATATTCTTTTTTTTCTGTTTTTATGTCGCTGATTCATTAGAGATTAGTTCTCATTCTCAACACATTATAACCTGTATACCTTATTACTTATTACGTTAAATTTGTTGATATTACCTTTTATAAAAATTCGTTTTACTGCTATTGGCAGAGAGTGTTTGAATTTCTTGTATTAATTAATGCATTATTTGAACATAGCAAAAGCTTTTGAATAATTTATATAAAGTGAAATACGAAAGATTGTGATAAAAATAAAATATAATAGAAAGTTCTTAGGAAAAAAAAATTGAAATATTCAGAGGATTTGTTTGCTTTCTTTAGACCAATAACTTGATTCTATATGAAAATATAATTTATACAATATATAATCAAAGTAGCAAATTTCTTTTCATAAATTTTCTTCACCACGTTATTAGTGGTATTAAAAAATGGAAACAAAACTGAAAATTTAATTGATTTTTTACATACGAATGCATCCATTCGTTTGCGCTTGCGGATATACGTGCAGTGAATCAATTCCGTCATGCCGCAATTATCAAATGAAACAGTGAAATTTTATATATATATATATATATATATATATATATATATACACAAATATATAACTTATATAGATTCATACCCTAATTATTTTATCATGTGAAGAATCGCAACTGCGTAGGGCAGGTTTAAATTGAGGGGCGGTAAAATTTGGAGATTTTATTTTTATATTAAAATGGATGTCATGCACGGCATATTAGTAGGAGAAAGTACGTGTCAAATTTCTTATTATGACTTTTTATTTACAAATGCTTTGAAAAATCGCCTGAATGATATATTAATTAAGTATAAATGGAATATAAAAAGTATTGAAAAAACAATTTGTGAAGGTCTTGTGTATTTTTATTTGACACGAAAATTGTTTCCACATGTACCAATATATCAAAGCCTTATAATTTTTATGATTATTATTATTAACTTCTGGGCATACTCGTATAAAGTTTTATTTGCATATGCCGCTATGTACGTTTCCTCTTATTTATACTGAGATTTTTCTTTTGCTTTTCGTATTAATATCATATAACTTAAACTATAAAAATATCAGAAGACTTTTACTAATTTATATTTTCTAAAAAATTGTTGAAGATTAAAATAATTTTGTTGTAGGGTTCAATTCACAAGTCGAAATTGTTTTAGGAGAACGACTAATACCCATTTTAATGTCGTAATTGAGTTAAAAATAATTTTGTTTAATATCATCGGTGTTATGTTATTGGTCGGATTCTAATTTTAGGTACACAGACTGAGTAAATATATACATCTGTATGTATACTGCAGTTAGATAGAGCTGAACTGTTGCATGAGTAAGAAAACGTTGGTATATTATTATTAAAACAGCGCTTGAAGAATATTATTCTGTAATTAATTTTTGCCCTTTCCAGGACTATATATTTCTCGTTTTAAAATATGAGTAGGTTTAAAAGGAATGTTTCCCAAGCGACTAACCTAGTATCTAGTTGAAAGTAAACCTGATCCGTTTTACATATAATTATTGGAAAGTTTTAATGGTGAATAAAACTTAATAAAGTAACTTTATAATAAGGCTGAAAGAATTGTTAAAAAAATAGGCTTTTGTACATTTTCACGTTGTTATTTTTAATACTTCAGCTACGCGTGTACTTGGTCTTGGATTCTATGTAATATTCTTCAACTTGTTTCTCAATACTTAGTGGTGAAAGGTTATGATGCACATTGGCGATTTGAGTATCCACTGTAGTACAAATTAATAGTTTGCTACAATCAAAAGTAATCCCAAAAGGAAATAAACAGATTAAGTTTTTGAATGTTGATATTGTCGTTGAATTTTAAACTATGTACTGTATTGTTGTAAGACATCACTAAATGCTTAAACTAAAAGTAAAGAAAAAAATGTGTGAGAAGATATTGCAATTTCATATTGAAGAGCTGTTTTCATGTAGTTTAGCGACTTTAAATAGCTTTTTTTTAATAAATAGCAATAAGAGCTAAAGTATTACGTAAATGTATACGCCTCGTTTTGAGTTTATTTATTAGTTTCTGATCACAGTACAATAATTAAATTTGTAATCAGAGGTATTTCAAAGTTGTAAATTATCGTGAAAAATTAATATTCACATATATTTTTTGGATTCGTACCGAGATCGCCCTAAAAATTGGCCATTATATTTGAAAAAAAATCAATAGGGACTATTATCCAATGTCTAGTGTGTAAAGAAAAATTACCTGTTCTTGAATATCGTTCTTGGAAAAGTTTAATGATGAATTAAATTTGATGCAGTAATTTCGTAACAAGGCTAAAAGAATTGTTAAAAATCGACTTTTTTACGTTGTTGTTCATAATATTCTAGCTTCGTGTGTATTTGATCTTATATTTTACGTAATATTCTTCACCATATTACTCAATACAGTGATATAATTACAGCGAAAAGTAATCGCAAAAAAGTACACAGATTAAATTTGTGAATTTCGTGCTGTTAAATTGTATACTATGTACTGAATTTAAAATTTCAGCTGCGAGTTTAAATTGTATATTAAAACTAAATAAAGTACTAATTAATACATTTAATGAACGAATCCACTTTAATAAATGTGAATTTTTAAATTTTTTCTTCATAAAATTGTAGGATTATACGTATATAAAACTTTGTTTTGCATAGTTATGAAGGCCATTTATGGATTAATGTAAGAAAAAACTTGACGTAATGAAATGTTTTAGAACTATTTATCATGGTTCTTGACGAGTGAATTCTTACCACTAAATGCCTAAAATAATAGTAGGAATAAATTATAATTGTTTGTGAGGAGGCGTTGCAATTTCATATAGAATAGTTATCTTTATGTAGTTCAGCAATTTAATTTGCCCTTTTCTATTAAAAAAACAATAAAAAAAACTTTTTGCCAAAGTATTATGTAAGTGTAATTGTAATTAATATTATTACATAATTTCTGATCAAAGTTCAATAATAAAATTGTTTAATAACGGTATTTCAACGATAGCGAAAAACTTTTTCTCACACTTTTCCTGGATTCGCTCTGAAATTTCTGTAACAAAATGGGTATAACATTTCCAATTTTTTTGAAAAAGTTACGGAAATAACAAGCATAAAATTATATCTATGCGAAAAAGAAACAACTGCCTTGCATCAGGCAATTGTTTAGCAGAATGTGCTCCCGAGCCGAACGTTATGAATGCCATGTTAATATGTTCGTTGTCAAATTACATTACTATTTATATATATTTTAACTTCGCATCTTTAACCTTTTCTGATTGGCCTTCGGAAATGTTTGAAAAATGATGAAATTTTTAAACTTTATTTTCTCTGAAATGGATATAGTGTGAATAATGGCTCCGAAACTTAACAATAGATAATATTAAGGAGAATATTTGAGATGTAAGTTTTTTAACTATTTTTTCTTTATTTCTTTTAAGTCCCCATAAATGATAGTCTTGTAAAAATTCTCAAATAATGCAACTAGTATACACATTATCTATGTAAAATTTCATCAAATTCGATCTGTGGCAAAATGGTAAGAGAAGTTTTGGTTATTCACACCTGGTGGACTGAATAACAATTACTTTTACGACTAGACTCTATTTATTATTATTGTCTTTTCCGCTGCCGAAATTCTAAGTATTTTAGACCTAAACAGAGTTAAGTAGCTAAACTTCATGTCCTGCAGTGTGAGAGTGACATACTTGACTAAATTTTATTATTTATTTATATTAAATTATACATTCATTCCTATATATATATATATATATATATATATATATATATATATATATATATATATATATAATTTCTGCTGGTGTAACTCTGTTTTCATATAAAATATCGGAGCGATCACTCTAGATATGTCAATCAATCTACCTTAGTAAACTTCATCTTCATCATTCAGCGACCTGCTTGTACTCTTTTCGTTTACCTACCTACCGTTCGCAGGATAATCAATCATTTATTTCAGTAAACCTCATCTTAAGTATTTGGTGACTTGCTCAATGCCTCTTCATTCATCAACAACCATCATGTAATCTCACCCAAGTATTTGAACCTATCGTCTTTTTTCATTTAACACGAGTAAATTGTATAAAACTGTTTTAAGTGAATATTGTGGTGAAACATTATTTTTATAGTGCATAATAAACATTATTTTTTAGTGCTTAATAAACATTATTTTTTAGTGCATAATAAACATTATTTTTATAGTGCATAATAAACATTATTTTTATAGTGCATAATAAATATTGATTTTATAATTGTAATTATATTTTGCATGAGTAGGGAGAAAAAAATGGTTTGAAGTGAAAGACGAGCTGATCTCTGTTGTAGTAATATTAGCAAAATAATTATTATTAATGATGATTTTGTAACGAATCCTTATTAAAATCTTAGAAATTTCCTATAAATCAGCAAAAGGTAATCTCTATTTTGATGTTAAGTATGTAGAAATTCTGATTCGGATTGAATACAGATGCACCACTGTACATTCAATGACACGTTGAACTTATTACAGTTTAAAATATTGTTTTTAATTAAGAAAAAAAATTTCATATTATTTTCAGTTATTCTTCTCTGAACTCTTCGTTACATTTTGAAAGCATATCCCTAGCTAAATAAGTATTAGAGAACATGAATTTTAATATATCCATCGTTTTGGGGACATCGTTCAAGGTCATTCAAAGAGCTAAAGACATGAGGTTCAAATATGTATAAAAATATATTTTGGTAAGATACCTATCAATACAGCATTCATATATTTGTCTTTTGAGGCGCATTCTTTATGCTTATACTGCTCTATTTTATGCATGGTAGTATTTCTTCTTCGATAATATATCATTTTCTATATCCTGAGTTTACTATATCCTGAGTCCACAAATTGAATGTGTGATTTTCAACTAATGTGGTAGAAGATATATCAATAATATCTTTAGATCAATTGCTGATTTATTTAATTTTGACGTGTTTTAAAATTAAATGTGTCGTTAAAACTTAAATGTGTTGTTAAAATTTTCATTAAAATAAACTTCTGTTTGTGCATTTAACTCTTTTTGTACTCTAAAAGTATTTAAACACTTTCTTTTATGCATTATAATTAATAGTTTGGTTTTGCATATTCTTTATTTATTTTTTTTGTTTTATTTTCACCTGATTATTTATATGTTCCTATATAGGTATATCGCATTATTTTAGGTTACTTACTCATTAATATAATTAGTTTAATTATTTGAGAAACAATACATTTTTTCAAGACGGAGCTTGGAGCATGCTTCCATAATTTCAGATTTGAATTCTGTATCTCACATCTTGCATTCTACAGCTAATTTTTTTAATGTAACTACATGTAATACAATTAAAAAATAAAGTTATGACACAACTTCATGACAAACTTATTATTCATACGATTACAAAAAATAGTAATGAAACTTAATTGTAATTAGTCCTTACTAGAAACATAGTTTCTTTGACTGATAAGTAACCTATTACAAAAGACACCGTATATATATATTGTTTAATACACTTTTCAGAGGCGCAAACGCATGATAAATTTTCAAAAATTATATTTAGAATAATTGCTTTAAGTTTTGGGTAAAATTTGAATAAATTCTAGTAAAGCCATTTTTGGGTCCCGTACCTAAAAAAGTAAAAAAGTGGAATTCTTATAAGATCACTCAAGTGTTCGTCCCTGAGTCCGTCCATATGTGTATCACAGCCGATTTTCTAAAAAAAAATTTAAAGTAAAACTTGAAATTTGGACCATTTATACAGCACATTAATTCTTATATAATTAAACAAACTGAACAATTTTAAAGTACATTAATTTTTGAGGGGCAAATAAAATATTTAACATTTTTTTTTCATTTCATGTTTGTATATTTTGGATAATCAATTTAAATAGCAAGTTATCAGTATTGAAACATGCTCTTTTATAATTTTTTGTAGTTATATTGTTCTATATAGTCCTAGAGTTGTTATTAAAAATATCACCAAATATATTACACCACCCTATTTCCGAGATAGTCGATATTGTGAAATCAATCAAATATCACTTACAAGATCAAGTCATGTGTTCACATGAGGTTTATACCATAATTTTAATTATGGGTAGGGGCAAGTTTCATCAAATTATTTGCACTAGGAAGTCTTAAACAAAATGAATTTTAAAAAATTTAAATATTTAATTTTTTCGTTCGTTTAATTACTCAGAATAAACGGTTGATTTACTACTATGTGAAGGGATGCAGTAAGGAAAATAAAATGCGTGCAGCTTTACGTATGACGAAACCTTCGTAGTGCGAGTTTTATTTGTATTTGAAAGGTTTATTTTTTAACATTTTAAGTAGTTTGTGGGAGCACGGGGAAATATGTCAGCTGATTATATAAGCGACATTTATTTATACAAAAGTATATACTGCTACTTTTTTAAAAGTTTTATTTTTTTGGAACAGTTAGATTATTATGTTTTAAACGAACTGGTGTAGATATTTTCAGCGATTTATGCAAAGTTTTGAAACTTTTTTACTGTGCATACTTCTAATTTACCATTTAACCAGAATTCAATACAATAAATGAAATTAAAAAAACTAGCGTGACCCGTGCGAAGTCTTCGCATTATTTATTCCATTATGAAGCTCAGATGACAGATCAAACAAATATTTTACTAAAATTGACATATAGAGGCGCAAGTATCAAAAGCATTGAGCTAAAGCGCCACTTTATTTATACGTGAGTGGATTTGAAATTAAACAAAAATTTTACCGACCGTCAATCATATTGACGTTGAGCCGTTAGATGGCAGCATTGCTGTTTTGTGTATATAATTTTAATAATTAATTAATTTGCAAAAACAATAGCAATAATAAATTTTTTAGTTGTGGATGCCGGTAGAGCAAGCAATTATCTATAAAATGATATATAATTTATGTGGATTAGTTGTGAGGTTTTTTCTAAAAAGGGAGAGTAACATCTTAACCTTAGCGTATTAATATATATGATGATGATGATATGGACTCCTGTAATACTTCCTCGTAAAATATTTAATATTAGTTGCTAATATAAATATTTCATAATTGCATAACATTTCATGGTTCTGTTTATATGGGTTTCTGAAAAAGACGGATTTAACAGGGAGACCGGTCGAATACAAAATTGATGTAGTCGTATCTTTTAAGTAATAGTACTTTAAGAACTCTAAAATCATGAGAAAATGCTTCAATATTCCCATTAAAGTGGAAAAATTAAATAATGAAAGGGAATATCAAACGTAAAAGTAACTGAAAAGAGAGGGAACACATTTAGGTACGTTTACATGACGATAAGGTTTGCCTTCCTTAGCACCACAATTAGGTTTGCAGTTAGTCTGCGTGCCCGCTAATGAAATTTGCACAGTATTAAGTAGGCTACTGCGGAATTAGTGTGATGCGCGAGTTTTAGATCGCAGTTCAAGTTCTTCGAACGGCCAATGTTGATTTTTTTACGAGATAGGTAGAAGAGACGTGATCTAGACAAGGCTGTTTACACGTACATCGTCTGATCTTTCTCTAGTATGTAATTTTTTCCGTCTATATCAACCGTGCTGTTTTACTTGGGTTTACTTGAAATAAAAGGAATTTTAATTTTATGCAGCTAAAATATTTATAATATATATATACATATATATATATATATATATATATATATATATATATATATATATATATATATAAGTTAATATTGATAGCACAATAGACGGTATAATAACTTTTTAACATATTTTCAGGGAAGGAGGCAATTATCATTGGCGCCCTGTTTTAGTTCTATTAATCCATTTAAAAGATTAGGAATGTAAGATTGCTTTAGTACTGCAAACAGTTATAGTAACGTATATTCACGTTTCCATGTATTATTTTCAAAAGGTCCGCTTGAAATTCTTTTTCCAGTGATCCAATAAATAGTTTATTTTAGTTGGGCAGGTGATATTTATGTAGCATACGTTGTCCTATTTGACCTAAGCATAAACTTAGTATTTATGGAGAGAGACGTAAATATAAATCAGTTAAATTTTTAGAGTGGTTCTGAAGCGTAGATTATTAAGATGTCAAAAGCTTCTGATAGTGATTAGAGTGTATCAGTATAATCAGATACTTCACGTGACATACGAACCGAAAGCGATAGTGGAAGTGAATTTGGGAATGAAGACGTTCAAAATAGTTAAATAAATAAACTTATACAATTTGAATATAATGAAGCTTATCACTACTTTTGAAATGTCGACATTTAGTTTCTAACGTAAATAAAAACTCGGACCGTGTTACAAGTTAGACTTATATGCAAATGTCTGGCAGAAATATTCTATTCTTGTACTAAATCCGTTAGTAAAAATAAGATTTTCACGAAAACAAGTATTGAAGGCCAATAAACTTACTCAATATACTCAAAATAGGAAAATATTAGTGCTAATGCAATGTTTTGAGGATTAGTTGTTTTGTAGTTACTTGCTGGTGGGTACAGATCATAAAACATTTTCAGGAAAAATATCAACAAAACCCTGACTGTATTTTTTGAGTAAAAATGAGTGTGGATAACTTTTTCATTACATCTTATGCTCTTCGTTAAAGTCGTAGAATAGTAACAATAATAGAATGAACAATTTTTTCATTACATCCTATGTTCTTCATTACAATGGTAGAATAGTTACAATGGTAGAGTGAACAATTTTTCATTACGTCTCATGCTCTTCGTTACAATGGTGGACAAATTAACAAGAATCAAATAAATAAATGGCAGCAAAAAAAATTAAATTAGCCCTTGTAAGAAACATTAAATAAAGTAAAACGAAGCCAGAACGATAACGTCCTGATAAAGATATTGCTATGGATGAATTGTTGGTAACTTTTTATGATAGTAGGGCGTTCAAGCTATATATTCTGAGTAAACCTAAATTTAGTATAAAAATAACAATATCATGCAATATTAAACTATCATACGAACTAACAACGCAAGATTTTATGGGAAAAGAACGCAAGAGAAAAAACCAGGTATGTGTGTGGTTTGCTATCTCCTTCTTGAACTTCAGGATTATAACGTCATTTATGATAATTTTTTCTCTTCAACGTTTTTGGAACACATCCCACCAAAAATAAAAACTCATAGTACTGGAAACTGTAAAAAAAATTAAATCCGGTTTCCCGATATTATTGTAAATTATGTACCAAAGAAAAACAACAATATGTCTCTTAGACATACGTTTCACTTTGGTAATAAATTTGGTCAAAGCTATGATGAAGGATGTGATATTTGATTGTAGAATATCGTGAATACTCCGAACCAAACAGACAAATATACGTGAAAAGAGAAACAAATGAAAGTTGATAAATTTTTTTTATAACAAGTTCCATATATCTGCATGCAATACATTTATTTTATTGTTAGATAAATCCAAAGTGAAATAAAAAAAATTAACTAAACGAAGGCTATAAATGGATGAAGTTGGAAAAGCATTTTTAAAGAATTATTTCGAATAGAAACACGTTATCTAAGAACGGTAAAGCACCAATAGTTAACGAAAAATTCAGAAATTTTCAACAAGGAACCAGCGCTGATGTCATCAACAGTTACAATTACTCTGTGAGCTCATTGTCGCTTTTGCCTATCGAACAATGACAATAAAATGAAAGTGGTATGTAGAGGTTGTAAGAAATATGTATGTAAGCATTCACTACATATTTGTTTTGATCGTGCATTTCACCACGTAACGTAAATCTCTTAGTTATCAATATTTTTCCACTTTTTCCTGAGTTGTATGTTTTTGTTTATTCTTACAAATAAATATGTGACATCAAATAATGATTTATTTTCGTTCCGAAATTTCAAAATGATCCGAAGCAAGAAATTTTAATAGAACAGTGAGTTAATAACTAGCTTCGAGCTTCAATTTTCACGTTGAATGTTTTGTTCATCCTGAATAAGAGAGTTAAATATTCTTATTCTTGGCCTTTACGTCACAAACTTAGATTGTGGTGTACTTCTTTGAAAATATTGTGCACATCAATAACGGACAAAGTCCATGTGGGAAAAGAGTACTTATCATTATGAATCTCATGTGCATATGGAAATAAGTATTTACCCAAATCACTCCATTAATCTGCAGATGTTTAGGTAAGTACATTGTTAAGATTATCCAATATTAGAAAGACTGATTATTGTCCACATCGTATAATTAATGATTCTGTATTAAAAAGTAGTTTTAAATTCAAATTAAAATAGAGAAACTTATGAATGGTGCATAATCATTTTTAATTTCATATTATTAAGGAAATGAATAATTTTAACCTACTGAACACAAAACAATGACAGTATATGGGATAACAGAGCCAATTGATTAATTTGACAAATATATCAAACTTTGCTAATAAAAAGGCCTGAACTAATTAGAGAAAACTTATTAATCACGACAAGAGGCAACGTTAATATTCGAGATAGCTTAATTAAATATTCTCACTTCAAGTTGGATTCGTAATTTAAGCACGCATTTGCCTGTTCACTTCATTCCTATTATGGTGAAAATGTGATAAATAATGTATTGAGAAATACTACTTATATCTTTTCCTGTCTCGTGTTGGTACTTTTGTATATTCATTTATTGAAAGTATTTGAACAAATTAACTAATTTCATTTAAAGTGAAACAATCTACAATAATTACGGTAAACATGTTTAAACCTTACACAAATTATTATCTCGCGAGAACAATTGGAAAGAGCTGCGGAGCACCATCTATTGTGTCTACTATTCCGTTGATTGTCAAAGCAATGTCGACGATAGTTGATAATTAGCTGTGCATTAATCGCAGACTATACATATAATAAAACTGTAAACCTTGGGTTTTGGTACGTTAAAAACATTGGCAAAAAATTGGAGAATGAAAGGAAAATGAGAGAATGCATAAGATTATTTTATGTTTGTACTATTTATTAATATTATTTCATGTTTTTTGTGCACGCGTCAAGTAAAAACTACTAAAAAATGAATATGATTGTTTCAAAAATATATCAATATAAACTTGGAATCATAGTTCTCATTTTATTAAATGGCTTCACTCAATCAGAAGATTTATTGTTATGAAAAAAATATTTATATTGCATTAGTACAACAAAACAGTGACTAGCTAAATAACACTCCGTAATTTTACAAATGTACATTGTTATATATGTAAGTCAATAAATTATGCTACCTGATTTAAAATCTAGCTGTAATATTGTCCATCTGGACTCATGTTAGCCAAAATCCACTTTTCTGAAGGTTTCTTCTTGAAATTAGCCGTAAATTTATTAAGTCTATGAAACGAATACGAATAAAAAATATAAGTTATAAATATATAAGAAAATAATATAAGTTTACAGTCCCGGTTTCTAGAGGGAATACTAGCGTTCAGTCAATTTCTTGGCAGAGTAGTGACATTTTCTTCGAATTAAATTTGCTTGAATAATCTATTTCATACATTGCAACTATATTTTTATTTATGAAAATTGTATATTTACAGAGACAAAGAATCACTAGTCCTACGTGACTACATAATTACGTCAACTCATTATGGAACTACCATCCCTTGGACACGTTCTGGGGTATGAGTCTCTGCACCACCATGGTGACATTGTTCACACCAAATGTGTTTAATATCCCTACGAAATATCTTGTCACTTTGGTCGTTTTTAATTTTAATAATTCATATTTTATCCGTCTCGATATTATCAAAGTATTTGCGCAGGCTCCGGGTATTTAAATGTCAAAAGTTTAATATCGAATTTATCATTGAATGATGGTGTGTAAGTGAATGAAATTATGTTGCATTGTTTCGACATCTTCGACTTGTTCGTTTATCTTTCGGTAGAAGCTGTCAGCTGCATTGTTGGTCCAACTTCCGAAGTTCATTTAAAGTTCCTACTCTAGCTATACAGTTGGTGCTCTAGCTCCGATAGTTGCAACATCTGATATTATTGTTTGAAAAAATTTTACATTCTATTTTATTTCGGTTTTTCATAATATATGCTATTCAGTTACTTTTCTCTAAATAAAACATAATAATGAACAAACCAAAGATCATGTCCGGATTTAAAAAGAAATGAACATCTTAAAATATTAGTGATCGTTTCGTTATTTATCTAATATGATTATATGTATATTTTACAAGTCATTAGAAGAGTTAGACCCCTAAATAATAACTAAGACACATGACCTCATGTTAGAGTAGAGTGTAGTTTTAATGAAACCATACATAATAGAAAGGTCCCATTTTAACGAGTGGCATAATTAAATACCTTACAATATTCATAAAATGTAATTAAAAATAACGTTCATCCTAAATTCACTGTCATCCATATATTACAAGTAAGGATAAAATGGCGGTGATTGATGATAGACCACGAAAACTATATGAAAAACCGAGATATTCAAATTGATGAAAACATATCTATACAGACATTAGTTTGATATTACAAAAATAATTTTTTTAATTTTGTTTTACCAAATAAAAATAAGGTCATATTCATAAAATTCTACTTTAACACTCTTGAAATAAGTCATAAATCGCTTAGAAAAACAATTACTAACACTTTATTATGGTTTCCCGAAACAAGGCGAAACAATTTGATTTAAACTGCATAATATTAAATTGACTGATTCACTTTCAGTATTAAATAAAACTAATGACAGAACTTATAGACTTACATATATTATAGTATAATACGGTTTTGCTGTTTTTTATCTAAATAGAATTCAAATGATTAAATTAGCTAATTAAAAGTAACTTCTATACTTCTTGGTGAAAATCTAAGCGACCGACCTTTATCGATTATTTACGGCAATTAACTATCAGGATAAATAAACTATTATTATTGCTAATAAACTACTATTATTGCGAGGTTTTTTTCCGAAAATACGTTCCATAATTTTACATCTTTAGCAAATTAATGTAGTAAGATATCGCACAGACGTTAATAGCTTCATTTCAGAAATATGTTTAAGAAAGAAACGTTTATTCTTATTAAATTAGAAACCACTTTTGTTCCTATTGTATTATATATATATATATATATATATATATATATATATATGATTGTTTATTGATTATAGGTGCGTCTTTTGTGGTGTACAGTATAGTTCATATTAAAATGGTTGAGTAAAACGAAAAGAAAATATCACGATATGTAAAGAGTTTACACATATTATTTGACTTATTCTAATTCTAAGTAGGAAAAAGGTATGAACACTTTCATATTTTTACCAGGATTATATTTTCCACCACAAGACTCGCCCATTAGATTTCGATCCACACTCACTATGACGTTTTCAGTAGTATTGAGCCACGCTAATATGTATATTAATCAAAATTTATCCTTTATACGTTTTAGTCGAAGGATTATTCAGTTTTTGAAAGGTTTTATTTAATTTATTTTTCGTCACTCCTCCACAAATGGTATGTGGATAATTCATATATTTACCGATGACTGAGTCAAAATCGGATGATGGAAGTGGAATATACATAAATTAATTTCTTTAAGGTGCAAAGCATATTTCTTGAGTTTTGACTTGTTTCACTTGTCACGATAGGTTATTTGATTGTGATAGGCGATGAGGTTAGGTGGTGAGTGAGGTTGATAAAGGAGCCTGACTCTGATGGTGAACAACTGAGCAAAGAATATTTTTAATAGAACATTATACCCATTAAATTTGCGATCATTTCAATTGTATTTATAGATTCTTTTTCTTTGTTAATTGTTATTATTATGTTATCTTTATTTAAACTTTTTAAACTAAATTAGTTTACATGTTATTTTTAATATTCGAGACTGAAAGAAATTTTTTGCCTATTGCTGAACCAATATTTAGTAGACACGTATAGTTACGATATATCGGTTACCAAATTGCTTTTCCCGATAAAGAAAATTATTGAAACCTTCTACTCTCTTTCAGCGAGCGGAAATTTCTAACAAAAGAAAAGAATTCATCCTGCGGTTCTCCAGAGAATTTATTTTCTATTGCCCATGCAAAATTGAATATAAATGGTAGTAAATGAAAAATCCTGGCTGTAGTACCATTTTATCATGCCGATGTCTAATATACATCCTTGCTATAAATATTCTATAAAAGTCTTGCGTTTTAAACGACGATTTTATACTAAACGACGAGTGTAGACAATATAAATGACGTCTAAAAAATTATTTCCAATTTTCAAACTTTTACGACCACATGAAAGAGACTGCTCGTAAACTTTGCAGACAGGTGTCGCAAAATTGATAAGAAACTAAATTGTTGTGATTTATTTTCTGGAAAATTATAATAAATTTGCATTACCAATGCGTGGCCAATTTCGTAATTCGGAATGTTCAATATTTAACCTCGATACTTGAGTGTGAAAATCTACTTAAACTGATAAATGCGTTGCTATATTACATTTTACGTAACAGGAAATCCATAAAATTAAACGTCACTAAATCAGGTGCAAACATTTACTGTGTGAATAGGTTATACAATTTACTATAACATGGGGCTTATTTCTGTTCATATCGTATAGAATACCAGTATTCGTATGCTTTTTTAATTGAGTCCTCCGTAATTAGTTTCTTAGTTGGACGTAGTGTGGTATTTTACTTCAATAATTATAGATTTAAAAAAAACAAGTAATGTTTTGTCAATGCAAACAAATACCGAAGCATGGCAACATTTGCAAACCTGCGTGTGGATATACCCAAGCCTGCGCGCCTGCACATATGCACTCTGATTTATATGCATGTACACAGAATATATTAGATACTTGTATAAAATTATATATTTCGAATTATTCAACAGATTGGACATGGAGACAGAATATGATCTTCGTAATTTATTCCACAGCATATTTTGTGCTATCTGGAAATAGGTACGTAAAAGAGGTAAATAATTTTATGTAGAATAATTTGTAACCATGTCCTCTGGATTTTAATCTTAAGAATTCCGTGAATCGGTATAATTTTATTTTGTTTGACGTTAGGATATTAAAGAACACACAAAAGTAGTTTTTAATTATTTATAACTGTGAATATTGCTTTAACCTCATGGACTGGGCACTTTGAGTTTGCGAATTTAAAAGACATTATTTTTATTTTGTTTCTTTTCAGCATACAAGTACGTGATCCAAGCGATATGGTAGAACTTCTCAGGCTAATATTTGCTGAAACCATTTATTATACCATTAAAAATAATGACAAGTGGAATAGTTATTTGTGAAATCTAAACAAACGCTATTATGTCATATTGTTACATCGGCTGACACTAGCGACAGGATTAGTAAACTAAACTGATATTTCCATATTGTACTATAGAGAAAACTTGCTAACCTTTTTTATACTTACTGTAAGCAGACAATATCTTTTACTGCGGCTTTCTAACTAGGACACGTCACGGTCTGGGGAATTAATATTGAGATCAAGTTTTGAGTAGTGAAAGAGTAAACGGAAAGTAATTATTCATCAAATGATTAAAATGCACCCGCTGAAATGATATTGGAAATTTGTACTCAGAATATATAAATCTAAAAATTACCAACAAACAGCCATATGGTCCAGTGCAACGAAACTTGACAAGCATGGTCGATTGAATCTCACTACCAGTAATTTTTTAAATTTTATTTTATAAATTCGCCATGACTACATTTTCTTTGTTAGTCCAATAGAAATTGAAACACTTTCGAGACATTTTTAAACAGCTCCAAATTTGCAAGAAATGTTTCAATAAAATGAAAAATTCCATCCCAATGTGGAGATTTCTTTCATATAAAATCAATTCTTAAGTAATTTTTTATCTGTAACTCCTATAAAAATACAGATTAAATAATAAAATAAAAGAGTCCTTATGTTTTAAATTCTGGAATTTGAACATTAAACAAACATCAGAATATTGATTTATATTGAGTGTAAAAGATTACTTTCAACTTATCTTTATACAACCCTTTTTAATTATCAAGTAAATATCAACTAAAGAAATTATTTTTGACTTAGGCTGATCATGACAAGTAAACAAATTATTAAGTAACAAGCACATAGACAGTTTTGGGAAATTTGAAAATATAACCTTTACTCTATATTATTCAATATTTTTTAAATTTTTTACATCCTTATACATAATATCCATTTTAAAGTCATATCAAAATTTTTATTTGCGGTCTTTTTTTATAAAGTAAAGCATGACGTTTTGATAAACGACTTAATTAGTTAAGTTTTTATGTTCTGTTTTTTTAGGTTAAAGCAATCCCAATATCTTGCTGAAAGCTTTTCTTTCTATACGTCCTATATGTTCAAACTTGTGATTATGCATAATGAAATTAAAAGATTTTGTTTAACCACTAAACAACATGTAATCTGATATGTCATCTATTTTATAGTTGATTATATTATGTTTTTAGCTATAACATGAATAAACAAAGATGACAATTACTTTGAGAAACATATTTTCTGAAGCGTAAATCTGATTATGTAATCTCTTCGTGTTACGCTTCAGGTAACGATAACTTCCGGCGGTGATAAATTCATAACATCGGCGCCCGATATGCGTGTACTGCAATGTAATTAACCCCTGCGAATACGTTGAAATTGTGTAATTTAAAAACGGGATAAGACACAATATCAGTTAAAATCAGTTGTACTCGTGTTACTTTGCACTCAGGAACTTACAGAAGTGTAGTTTACTATTAGAATTCGGTTCCACAAAAAGAGGAAAACGAAATCCTCAAATACTAATCATTTATCTGTCGGTCACAGCCATTTTTATAAGAAGCCGTCTGGCGTAGAAATTTAACATTTGGCACAGTCACAAGGCATATTATTCTGCATAATATTTCAAAAATTGTTGTATGAATATTTGACAAGGGGCAAGTAAATTATTGAGTTTTTTACCTTCTTCTAACTACGTGTGTCGTGTTGGGCACCATTTGAAAGGGTTAGTTGCAAGGATTTCACATTTATTTTCCCAGAATTGTACACAGGATATTGTTAAAAATTTATTTTTCATAATTTTTGTGTATATTTCTTAATTTTTTTGTAAAAACGTGTTATCCCTATCTCCAAAAGTGACAATTACGAACTACAAAAACAATGTTACTAAAAGTTTATCTAAATAATTTCGAAAGACAACAGTGGTGTTTCTAAATCTCATAGTATTAAAGAAACTCACTATAATGTATAATATCTGTGAAAAATATATTTTAAAATAATTTATGTTGTGAAAAACATTACTAATATTTGGCAATAGTTTAAAAAAAATACTATGCACCATTAATTGATAATTTATGTCCAATTGTGTACGGAATCTTAGAAGTACGAATTTTGATTGTACCTAACGGGATTTATTTAAAAAAATGTTCTGTTAAATATCATATTTTATGAGTTGAATAAGAGAAGTCTCCAACTTCCCTTATACTCTGCTTTATTTATTGCTCGCAACCATATATTATCTATATAAATATTCAATTCATAGATGAATTTCTGTCCTTTTGCCATCCGTAAATTCTTACTCAATTTATTAATAGTTCTATTAAGAATCTGAGTTACCATATGGCTATGTTTGGCCGATATAAATTTTGTATTATATTCTGCTTTGTTTATACAACCATATTTTGTTTATATCAATATCCATTTTGTCATAGATATATTCTTGCTCAATTTACTAGTTATTCTTTTTCCATCTGAATTTTGTCATATTTTTAAAAAAAAGATAGCGGAAATCAATCTTATCATAAATTTGTCGAACGTATATTTCTTGACATACTCTAGATGTATATATGCATCTACTTAATAAAAAAAGATACATATTTCATTTCATTACTTTGCTTTTAAAGTTGTCAATTATTTTTAAATAAAATCTTTTTGACATTCTTATTTTTAACTATGAATTTTCATAATTTTATTTTTTGTTTATAAATCTCCTATATTTATTGCAAATAAATTTTCGAGCTGCCATAATAAAATGTTGTAGACCGACATAACATATTTAATAAACTCATTAAAGGCAGGAAGTGAAAGTTGTTTCGATATACTCGCAAATTAATTAGAAATATTTTTTACGTCAAAGTAGTAACATTAATTATTCCAAACTCTTATTTTCTGTAATATATTTTCCCTAATAAATTACAAAATTATCCACAATTGCCTAAAATTCTGGAACATGATCAAATCTTTTCAGGAATATATTTAAAATGCATATATTGATTTTAAATTTCTTCACTGTCTAAGTCATAATTAGCAATTGACGCAAATGTTCAATGAAATTATTTTAAATATAAGTGATTAGCTTTTCACTCACGGCTTCGTTCGCGTAGATGATTCACTTAACCACTTTAATCGAATTTTTATTGTCCTTACTATTTTTTAGTTGTCCTGGCCACACGCAAAATTAAGGTGTTGTGACATTCGAGTTAAGAAAACATATGAAACAACCACTCGAACTATTAAAAGTTACAATAAAAATATTTTTCCAAAACAAACTTAGACTCCCTTTTTCGCCTATTTAGGGATTGAATCTCGGAAAATGATGAAATACGTGTTTCATTATTTGTGTTGAAGAGCACTAATGTCAAGTTTTACGTAAAAATGTACGATAGAAATATTTTTCCTGCACAAATTTTTCAATTTCTTTTCACCCTCTTTGGGAATGAATGTCGAGAAATCTCTTCTTAAATTAAGCCGCCACTATAAAATCAATATCCTCTCTTCTATCATTACCTGTTTGGGCTGGGCGTTGACATGTCAGTAATTTGGGACATTGTCTTTTATATATTTAGTTTTACTATTTGAATTTATTATTGCTAATTCAGTTCAAAGTACAAAATCTTCAAATCGAACTTTTGGTATATAGTTAGAAGATAGCGTCAATAAAATATTTCTGACAGGAGAAAAGTTCAAAAATACACGATTCTTATCATTAAAATATTCACTTTGAAAGCTGAAATGAAATTGAAAATGAATTAAAAAATTTAATTACCTGAAATTCTAAACGCATTATTAAAGTAACGACTTCGAATGATAACGATATATATATATATATATATATATATATATATATTATATATAGAAGTTTAAAAAAAAATTATCATATATATTTAGGTTACAGAAAATTAGTTTCCGAATTAATTTTAAACCATGCTGAATATACCATTCTAAACAATATTGAATGGAGACATGAAACAAAAACATTGCGTGGTGGCGTCCATCAGATGAGGCAAGAATTAAAATAACACATAATTAATAAGTATTTATTAAAACTAAGTTATGTAAAGTTATTGATTTTTGACAACTTTCACGAAAAATTAGTATACTGTGATATTTTTATATCTTTGATACACTGTGACATACATATGTGTTTTTCTTAATAATCACTGTTTAGAATAGGACTATATGCAAAAAAATCAGAAAATCGAATAAAAAATGGAAGCTGGTCGTTTTGTAGATTAAAATGACTAGCATATGTAAACATACTGTAAGGCATGCTGTGCTGAGTTACGAAATGTTTTAAATTTTATTTGGGGACATACACAGTTCCTTGAGAGAACAGCTATGCTTCTATTGGAATATCACAAAGAATATTTAAAGATTATGCATTTAATGAATAACTTTTGTGTGCATTATTGTACATTAACACGAACAAAGTATTATTTTACTTCATCTATGCTTTCTGAAATTATGCAGTCGGTTTCTGGTAAATATAAACAAGGCATCCATTTAATCCTTAATAGTAGCAATAATTATGCCATATCTCTTTACTTTGTTAAAATACCCAAAAAAATCCTGGAAAAATTTAGTAAATTTTAATGTAATAAATAAATTATTTTCAATCAGTGTTTTCAATTTTAAAACCGTGTTCAATTCACAGTGGTAAATAAATACATTTAAATATTAAAACATTGGCTCACTTATGTATTTGAATTATTCGAATGTCAAAGACATGGGAACAGCTGCTATTTGCAGTTAATTTCATTTTCTCACGGGGCTGATGCAACGCACGGTTCAGAAAACAAAAGTAAAGCAACCAAGCCGCATAGTTTAATATTTCTTCTGTTCTAATACAAAATTATATTTTTTGTGAAAGAATATAACATTTAAATAGAGCACATGACGATAATAAAGAATTCAATATTCTGCCTTAATTATTTTTCTTATGAAAATTAGAATAGTTATTAGTCCGAAGTTTTACGTTGCTTCTAAATATATACTTAGCATTAAAAATTAAATACGAAAAAATAATAATGTTTAAGTCAACGAAAAAACTATATATTTCAGCAAAGTGGTTCAGTTAATATAAGTTATATATGGAATTTATAATTTCAGCTTAATTTTAAATATGATAAACGAGCTATTGTATACGAGCTGTTCATTTGTTAATTGAAAAATATTCTTGGAAATATTTTAAGACGTAGCTTTTAACAATTTCTTAAAAGTGGTGAATTTTTTAATTTAAAAATAAAATATATTGGTCAAATTGAAATTTCATTACACTAAAAAGCAATCTACGAGTGAAATAATTTATAACTGAAAGAATTACAAAGGTGATATATCTAAGTGAGTTAATTTTGTAAATAAATTTTCATGAAAATAATAAGTAATTGTTTTTTTTTGTTCAGAATTTTTTTTATTGCCACAGGTTTATGTTCACGATATTTAGTGAGTAATATACACTGGTAATTTTGTAACTTTTTTTACTTCTTCACCTCAGTCACTTCTATTAATTAGCCAATATTAATATAAAAATAAATATTTGATTATGGATATTAAGCTAGTACGGGAAACGTCGCGTTGATGAGATTTATGATACATAAAAATATCTTTTTAAATTATAAAAGTTTAGTTACAAAATGTGTTTAGGATAATGTACTCAGAGGATTCACAAATTTGTGATTTCTCTTAAGGTTATAATATAAAACATGTTTAAATTAATGTAGCTTTAAAGATAAAACCCTTACCTCTCTTTAAATCAATTAATTACAATTTTATTATTTCATTAACATATATGTCAAAAATAGACCCAGATTCATACGAAAACTTTACGTAGCTTTATCAATGACTTGTTAGGTATAACCATTAACGAAGTTAAGTTAGAAAAAATCAGTTGTCTAGATTCGCATCTCTAATTTCATAAATTTACTCTAAGTATTCACAACACTTTTAATAAAAACTTAGTAATTTGCAAATCGGTGTCTTTTTTATTCATTTCAAATATTAGTAACTTAATCAGTACGCAACAAAATTATTGAAAAATTTATAAATTTTGACGTATCGAAATATTATAGTTTTATACATTGATATTGAATATATTTGGCGTTAATTTTGTAGAAATTCATTATTCACAATTAAATGAAGCTACGTGATGTAGTATTATTTTCTATTTCTATTTCTTAAATTAAAGAAATTAGAAATAATACTACATCACATAGTTTCATTTAATTGTAAATAGTTTTAGGCGTTAATGCCTGTGAAAGTATTTGGAAATGGTTTAAAAATCAGTAAGAACTCGAAATGAACTAAACAATTTTGATGAATTTCTATGTGAGATAACAAAATCCTTTAATTTTCATTAAGTTAAATTTATTTCTTTTCCGATAACATAATTTAAATTTACGTTTTTAAAATACCAGAAATTAATGAAGTCGAATGTTAACGTGGTGTAATATCAAAAATTATGACATCGAATAGTAAAGCGACTTTTGTAGATAAGTTTACTTCACATAAATGAAATCTTTTATTAAAATAAAATTTTTATTTCAATAAAAATTCTTTCCTTCATAAAGTCAAACGGTTTTATTTTATTAATATACACGAGTTAAACCTTTGTTTCTTATTTGTAATATTTCACAATGGTGAATAAAGTTGTGGAAATTAAAATTAATTTTTTTCTTGTTTTCATCAATTCATTTTTGGAAATGGACGATATATGAATAAATTACAATGTAACGGTTTAGAATTATTAGAAATATGAAGAGAGCAAGGGGCTCATCTCCTCGCTGTCATAATCATAATGGTAACTTGTTTTACTATCTGGAGCGCGACGGATAGTGTCGCGGTGGTGTCAGGTTCATCGTTCAGAAGTATTTCATAACTAATATACGGAAGTTGAACGTGTCTCAACTTGAGGTATCTACTTTATACTTAGAATTATCAAAAAGTTTATTCTGAAGATCACTCAGGTATTCACACTGACTTCAACATATTCCGAGGATGAGGTGTATGTAATGTGCGAAGATATGTAAAAATTCCTAAAAACTTCAAAAGATAGCTACACTTCTATCACAGGAGTCAAGTTTAACGAGTAACTAGATATAAAATGTAATTACAAGCTAAGATTAAGTAAAATTGGTTATGGATAAAGGAATTTTACTGATCGAATTCTCCTTGACTTCCATATAATTTCTGTATTTCGTCTGAAAGCAGACTGGCTGAATGGATATGGATTAGACCGAATCAATTAGAAATGAGATAAATTTTACCTTGATAATATCCAATGATATCTTTGTGATTAACAAGAAAAAATCAGAAATTACCACTCAATATTAAGGGAAAAATTTAATCTGAAACCCAAGCAGGAGAGTTGAGAGGAGACCTTGGGGTCCAGATTTTCTTACGCTTTGTCTAGTACTCGCTAACATAAAAACCCGGAAGCTTTCAACTTAAATTGTCCAACTATTTTGAGTGCTTTGATGAGTCCATTACATGGAACTATTTGAACAGATAAATGGAGGAAAAAACAGATGTTCAAAATTGGTCTAAAGGGGTGGTGGTTCAAGATATAAAAAATCGCTAAACATTTGTGCTTGAACCAAAACAACATGATCAAAGAGAACTTAGAAATTCTGAAACTAAAGAACAAATGTGATGTGCAGAATTTTTCTCATCATTTAATTAAAACAAGGAAACGTTAAAGATTATACTTCAACGCGCTTACGCAACTACGCTTACTTTGCTACATACAATTCCATTTTAATAAATTACTCATTTCATCAAAAATAAATAATATTTTATAAGAAAATTGACCACTTGTCAAGTTTCCACTAGGAAATAGAGCTGTGCTAGTTATACAATGAAATAAAATGTAGATTTTATTAAATAGGTGATTACGTTTCTACATTTTTTAGATTATTCATATTTATAAGCAATAACAGTTATCTAACATTGAAGTGTTTAATATAATTGAAAATAGTTTATTACTGACATTGGTACTAAAACAAAGCGTGCTTTAAGCGGTCGTAATTGAAAAATTAAAAGAACTACTTTGAGATATGTTATCAATTATAACCGAGGCTTTTCGTAATATTGTGGAAATGAAATGAAGAAACTAAATTTATAGTTTATTGACTATTTTTAATTCATAATTTTCTTAAATTTCCAAAATTCATATTATATATTGGCAGCAACAATAAGTATGATAAAAGCAAAATGCATCAATACTTTCACAGTCCTATGATAGAAGAAAAATGTATCCAAGTTTTACAGAGCATATAAAATATAAATTAAGTCGCAGTAAAATATCGAGATCCATTCGATGCCACAAATAATACACATTAACCGACAGTCCCTTTTTAAAATACAAGCTTAAAACGTTATTTCCGGGTTGTGTTCAGCACGGGGATGTAAATAAATGAATTTAAATACCAAAATGTAACCCGCTTCGGTCGTCGAATCGTCCACATGTCGCGAGTACGCGGCGCGTTCCTATTTGCAGTTTATTTCATTTTGTTTCGCGGCCGCGGTAAAGTACGCTTCAGGAAACAAAATTAACAAGACGATGCGGCTTTGCATTTCGTAATATTCCTTTTATTACACAATATAATATATGTCCTGCATTTTGATTAAGGTTGTAATTTTACAACGATAACTTCGAAATGTAACGTTTTCATTCTTTTCATGATAAATGTTTAATGACATTTAAAAAGCGCAATATAAATGCTTTTTTGGTCGTTAGTTTACATTATACTCTTTCTATTTTTTTGTGTGTTTTATGTCGCTGATTCATTATAGTTCTCAGAGATTAGTTCTCATTCTCGACACATTATAAACTGTATATCTTATTACGTATTACGTTAATTTTTTTGATATTACCTTTCATAGTAATTCATTTTACTGCGCTTGGCAGGGACTGTTTGAATGCGTTGAACGAATTAAGGCGTTATGTAAACATATCAAAAGTTTTAAATAATTTATGTAAAGTGGAATTCGAAAGATTCTTATAAAAATAAAATATAACAGAAAGTTCTTAAGAAAAAAAGAGTTGAAATATTCAGAGAATTTGTTTGTTTTTTTTAGACGGATAACTTGATTCTAAATGAAAATATGGTTAATACTATATATAAACCAAGTAATTATTTTCGTTTCGCAAATTGTCTTCATACCTTATAAGTGGTATTGAAAAATGGAAGCAAAATTGAAAATTTAATTGAATTTTTGCATACGAATGAACCCACTCGGTCACGCTTGCGGATATACGTGCAGTGAGATGGCTTCGCTAATTGTTCTCACTTTAGGTTGAACTCATAATTCAAGCAGGCATTTGACTGTTCACTTTATTATCATTGAGGCAAAGATGTATTAAGATGTAAGTTTTAAAGTTTTGCCTGCCTTGTGTTGATTATTTGGCTCCTTCGTGTGTTGAAAGTATTTGGACAAATTAAGGAATTTCATTCAAAGTGAAACAATCTACAACAAATACAGCAAAAATGTTTAACACTTCGCAACATGTATTATCTCATCCGAATAATTGGAAGGAGCTGCAGAACATAATCTACTCTGTATATTATTTCGTTGATCTTAAAAGCAATGTCGGCGACAGTTGATAATTAACGTCTTGTGCATTGATCGCAGTCATATATATAATAAAACTGTAAACCTTTGGTTTGAGTGCATTAAAAATATTGGCAAAAAAAACAATTTTGTGAATTTAACATTTTGAAAATCTTTTTATATTGCATTAGTAAAACAAATCAGTGATTAGATAAACAACGCTCCGTAATTACCCATGTGTATAGTATATCTATATTCAACAATAGATTGCGCTACCTTATTTTAAATCGAGATGTGAAGTTGTCCAGCCGTTCGTACATTAATCAAATGAATCCACTTTTCAGAAGGTTTCTTTTCAATAGTAGTCGCAACTTTATCAGGCCCATGAAACGAACATCCTAAACTTTATCTTTAATTTTCGGGATAAATAAAAATAGTTGAGCACAAAGTCAAAATGGATCCATTGTATAGTTTCTACAGCATTTACTTCAAACAAGGTTTACACAAAGTGTAACTTTTGTTTGAAGTAATATATTATTCTCTAAAGGAAATACTAGCGTAAAGAAATTCCATTCAACTTCTTGGCAGAATAGTTTCACTTTATTCAAATTACGTTTGCTTGATTAGTCTATTCCACATACTTCATCTCTATTTTTATATATCTTTTCAATACCATATTTTCATACCAAATGTATTTCACACCCCTACGAAATAATAAACGTTATCACTCTGACCGTTTATAACTTTAATAATCCATATTTTATCGGTCTCGCAAATTCCGCGGTATTTGTGCAGGCTACGTGTATTTAAACTTCAAAAGTTTAATATCAAATTTATCTACGAATGGTGATGAGTAATAAATGGGATTAAGTTGCATTGTTTCGACATCCTCGACTCGTTCGTTTGTGTTTCTGTGGAAGATGTCAGCTGCATTGTTGTTCTAACTTCCGAAGTTCATTTAAAGTTCCTTATTTTCTTACTCCAGCTGTACATTTGGTGCTCTAGCTCCAATAGTTGCTACATTTAATATTATTGTCCAAGAAAATTTTGCATTATATATTATTCCGATTTTTTATGAATTATGTTATTTAGACTTAAATATAATATTTTGAAAGAAAATGATTACCTTAAAATATTGGTGATAGTTTCCTTGCTTATCTAATATGATTATATATATATATATATATATATATATATATATATATATATATATATATATATTACAAGAATTTACAATAACTAAGACATATGCCCTCATGTTAAAGTTTGACGAGTGGTGTAATTACATACTTTGCTATGTAATGTGTATATAAAATTTAATGAAAAATAATGTTCACGTTAAATGCACTACTGTGCATTTAGCATGAACATGATTGTGATACAATGTGCATTATAAGCACCCATAAAATGATACTGATTTTATGAAAAAAATTATTTTGCAGCGGAATAGAATAAGAATAAAATATTAATTAAACTATAAAAACTATACAAAAAACCATGACATTGAAATTGATAAAAACATCTACACGAACATTAGTTTAACATTTAGAGAAGTTTATCTTTTTATTTTGATTTACCCAGAAAAATATGTTAACACTCGTAAAATAGGTCATAAATGGCTTAGAAAATCAATTACTAACACTTTATTACGACTTCCTGAAACAAGGCGAAATAATTTGATATAAACTGCATAATACGATATTAACTGATTCACTTTTAGTATAAAATAAAATTTATGACAGAACTTACAAACTTACATATATTTTAGTATAATACGATTTAGCTGGTTATTATCAAAATAGAAATCAATCAGCTAATTGCTAATTAAAAGTAACTTCTATACTACTTGGTGAAAACCTACTGAAACCTACTAAAATGGTTTATCAGGATAAATAAACCATTAGGTAGGCGATGTTTTTTTTTGAAACTATGTTCCATAAATTTACATTTTTCACAAATTTTATGTAGTAAGGTATCGTACAGACTTCAATAGCTTGGTTTCAGGAATATTATGTTTCAGAAAAAAAGGTTCACTCTTATTAAATTAGAAACAACTTTTGTTTCTACTGTATTATTAAATATATTATGGTTTATTGAGTATAGGTGCGTCTTTTGTTGTACAGTTTTGTATATATTAAAATGGTTGAGATAAATGAAAACAAAATATTACAAGATGTAAAAAGTTTACACATATTATTTGTCTTAATCTAATGAGGTAATTCTAAGAATGAAAAAAGTATGAACACTTTCATATTTTTACCAGGATAATATTTTCCACCATAAGACGCCTATTAGATTGCGGTCTAAACTCACTATCAGGTATTTAGTAATATTTAGCCCTGCTAATGTGTATATTAATCACAATTCAAACTTTATGCGTTTAAGTCGAAGGATTTTTCAGTTTTTAAAAAGTTTTATTTAATTGGTTTGTCGTCAGTCCTCCACAATTGTTTAGTGGATATTTCATGTATTTATTGATGATGGATTCAAGATTCGACGATGGAAGTGGAAGGTAGATAAATTATGTTCTTAAGTGTAAAGCATATTTCTTGAGTCTCGACTCATTTCACTTGTCTTGATAAGGTCTTTGTTTGTGATGGGCGATGAGGTGTTGATAATGGAATCAGAATCTAATGATGAAGATAACATATGAGCAAAGGATCTTCCTAATAGTAAAGCATTAAACCCATTGAGTTTGAAGTAATTTCAGTTATATTTATAATTTCTTTGCTTTTGTGTTTTTTTATTATATTTAAAATACGAACTTTTTAGAATACGTTTAAATTAATTAGTTTATAAGTTGTTTTTAATATTTGAATCCGAAATCAACTTTTTGCCTATTGCCAAACCAACATTTAATAGACACATATATTAAAAATATATAGGTTATCAAATGGCTTTTCCCAACAAAGATAATTATTGAAACGAACGTAGAAGTCACGAGTAGTAACGAGAGTAGAAGTCTCGTTCAGTGAGCGGAAATTTCTAACAAAAGAAAAGAATCCTTCTGCGGTACTCCAGGTGATTTATTTCCTATTGCCCCTGCAAAATTGAGTCTAAATTGTAGGAAATGAAAAGTCTTGGTTGTAGTACCATTTACTTATGCCGATGTGTAATATGCATCCGTATTATAAATGTTCTATAAAAGTCTTGCGTATTTAACTACGACTTCATACTAAATGATGAGTGTAGATGATGTAACCGACGTCTAAAAATAATTTTCAGTTTATAGTTTTACGACAAAATGAATGAGACTGTTCGTAAACTTTGCAGACAGTGGTTGGGAAATTGATAAGGAAATACATTATTATGATTTATTTTCTGGAAAGTCATCGTGAATTTGCTTTATGAATCGCGTGGCCAATTTCATACGTCGTAATATTCAATCCTCGAGTGAGAAAATTTGCTTGAAACGATAAAAGCGTTGTTATTTTTGCTGCATAAAATTTAGTATAACAGGAAATCCACAATATTGAATGTCACAAAATCAGGTGCAAACATTTACTGTGTGAATAGGCTATGGTATTTAAAATAACATGTGGCTTATTTTTGTTCAAATCGTATAGGTTACGAGTATTCGTATGCTTTTTTGTTTAGGTCCTCCATAATTAGTTTCTTAATGTGATGTAATGTAGTATTTTTCTTCAATAGATACAGATTTTAAAGAACAAGTAAGTAGTTTTTTGGAATATTTTGATTTCCCAAATATTTACATGCAAATAAATACCGGGGCATGGTAACGCTTGCAAGCACATGCGAACAAACCTGCGTGCGGATATACTCAGACCCGCGAGCCTATAAACATACACACAGATTTATATATAAGTAATAGAAGAAAATATTAGACACTTGCATAAAATTATGTATTTTAAAATTATATATAATTATTCAACAGAATGGACGTGGAGACAGAATATGTTCTTTAATCTAATTCTCGTCCTTGGAAACAAATTTCACACAATTCTCAATGGCGATAGTTAAAATGAGCAATGTAATTGTTTTTTTGATAAATTTTTATTTATTTGTAATTTATGTGGTCAGGATTTTATATTCAGGATATAAAATATTTTGAATTTATTTTATAAAACTTAGGCATGCAAAAAACGATGTCTTAACATTTAATCAAATAATCATGAAGTGTACATGAAAGCACGTAAATTATTCCACAGCATATTTTGTGCTATCTGGAAATAGGTACGTGATAGATATCGAGAGTTTAATATAGGATAACATGTAATCGATTGATTACTGATACTTTCTGGGATTTTAATCTTAACTTTTGATGTAAAACTTTCGTTAATCGGTGTAATTTTAATTTAGTTTATGTTGGGATGTTAAAGAACTTACAAAATTTACGGTTTGTCAATGTTAAAATATAGTTGAATTACTTTAATACAAAGTTTTCACTTACAAAATAGTTTTCAATCGTTTATAACTTTGAACATTACTTTAGCCTCAGAAGTTTATCTGAAAAATTTCGAAGGACTGCAGTGGTGTTTCTAAATCTCATAGTATTAAAGAAACTCATTATAATGTCTGTGAAAAACATATTCGAAAATAATTTATATCGTGAAAAACTTTATTAATATTTGTGAATGATTTAAAAGAAATATTATGCACTATTAATTGGTAATTTGTATCTAATTGAGTACGGAATATTAGAAGTGTAAATTTTGATTGTACTTAACGGGAATTATTTAAAAAAAATTCTAAAAATATTTTATGACCTCTATTATATTCTGCTTTATTTATTGTTTGCAACCATATTTCATCTGTATATATTTTTGTTTCATAGATGAATGTCTGTCCTTTTGCCATCCAAAATTCTTGCTCAATTTATTCATAGTTCTTTTAAGGATCTGAGTTATCATCTGGCTATGTTTGCCAATAAAAAATTATTTTATGTTCTGCTTTATTTATTATCCACAACCATATTTGGTCTATATCAATATCCATTTCACAGACGAAAAAATCTCCTTTTGTCATAGATATATTCTTGCTTAATTTATTATTTATTCTTTTTTGATCTGAGTTACCATATTTTGTCTATATCAATTTTTATTTCCTAGATTAGAATCTATGTTTTTGTTGTTAATATACTCTTGCTTGATTTATTAGCATGATTCTAATGCCGCAAAAAATGTGTAAGTATTTTACAGCATTAGGTTACTAGCATTCCTATTTTTGATCTGAGTAACTCCTTGGTTACGTTTTGCCGATTTAAAGTTCTCTCACATTCTGCATTTATTAGTGCCCACAACCATACTTTGTTTATTTCAATGTTCGTTATATAGCAGAAAATTTATTATTTTCTCATTGGTATGTCCTTGCTTGATTTATTATATTCTAATAAACCAAGTAATATTATTTTGATACAATTCAAAGAAACCGCCTTGCTAGTTTGGCCGAACCCATATTAACTAATTTTTAGTTATTAAGATTAATTTAGGTTGTATTCAACACAACTTTTCTATAGCTTAGAATATAATTTTTTATTTAACATAATTTTTACAGCATTAAGATCACTCTACTCACCTTAGCAGATATTTTAATTTAGATATTGATAATAGCTTTTTTCCATACGTAAGATAATAAATACTAAAATAATGGTCCGTAATTTACGTTTATATGTACGGTTAACTTGTATTTTTCAGTGGAAGGAATATTAGTTCCATATTACAACAATATCTTTTTTAAATTATATAAATATGATTAAGGTGACACAATTAAATAAAAATAAAAGAATTAAATATCAAACATTTCTATGATTTAAAATTACAGTCACATTAAATTTATTGTAATTATATAGAAATGATCTGTATTGAATTGTTTTATGGTATTAAAAGATTAAAACAAACTTAATTTCGTATTTTGTGAAGTGAATTTTAAAATACATGTAGTGAATCGAAGGCAATTAAATTGTCCGTCGTCCTCTGTGAGAGTGCCCGATGAAAGCTCTGAGTCGTTTTGTAGCGTGGATTATTTAACCTCATTTTCAAGCTTATTCGCATTTTTCACAATTTGTTGTAAGGGAGAAACCATTAATGGGCAATTCTATTTAAGATTTCCTTAAAATGTATGTAAGCGAATTGTTTACATCCTAATCCCAATTTTAATTAAAATTCCGAGTGTATACTATCGACAGTTTAATCATTTGAGATTTAATTGTCGAGCTGTTCATTATACATTTGGTATTTAATCCGCCAAAATATTTACTTACAAATGTTTATGTAGCAGTAAATTCATTTGATTTCAGTCTCACAACGATAAAAAAAATACATCATTAGCCATACTAGGGTACTTCGAGGTTTCCTGTTACGACTGTGACTTATATAGTAGAATTTCTTTTTATATATGGATACGTTAGCTAATTGTCCAATTACCTGCGAGTTGTAACATTTACACACCAATAAAAAGGGTATTGTATGTAATACTCAATAAAGATTAATGTTAAATATTATCTTCTATGTTGCCGACATTTCACTGGTGTTTACAGCTTATAACGTCACGTTGCCTGAAATTTTCGTTGATCACTTTACAAATAATTTCCTTAATATTATAATCTATATATTATTTGACGTAGTGAACGGTAAAAAAGTTCACAATTAAATGAAACTACGTGATGTAGTATTACTTCGATTTTCTTTAAGTTCTTTACCATGACCTAGGTTTTGTTGTATTACAACATCTTCAGGTGGGCTATTAGCAAAGATTTCTGTTAAAAGCCCACCTGAAGGTGTTGTAATACAACGAAACCAAGGTCGTGGTAAAGAACTTAAAGAAAGTAAAAATAATACTACATCACGAAGTTTCATTTAATTGTGAATAATAAATTTCTACAAAATTAACGCCAAATATATTCAATAGATAAAACAGTTTTACTATATTTAAAACTTTGTTTTTAATCCCATATATTTACGTAACAATATTCTTAAAAATCTTTTAAATTATTTAATGTCGAAAACTATAGTTATTGGACGATTACCTTATTTAATTATAGCGTAAAATATATTTTTGAAAATTAGGTTACACGTAATGAATTAAAGGGTAAGAATTCGATTTTGCTCTTCATATTTCAATTTGTAATACTTCACGATAATCCCAAAATCACTTTCATATACAATTTTTAATAAATCTGTCACGATGAATAAGTGTTAAAAATTTACAGTTTAAAAGAAAAAAAATGTTTTGAAAATTAGGTTAAACATAATGAATTAAAGGATAAGAATTCGATTTTGCTCTTCATATTTCAATTTGCAATACTTCACGATAATCCCAAAATCACTTTCATATACAATTTTTAATAAATCTGTCACGATGAATAAGTGTTTAAATTTACAGTTTAAAAGAAAATACACTTATCTCTTTTTAAATTCTAATACCTATGCATAAAAGTAAAATGCCTTAACTTTGTTGTACGTTAACTCTGTTAGTAAAATTAGTGGATAGGGTTGGAAATAGCATTTTATTATTATTAAGCTTTGGGTTGCAGTTTCCCATATTAACAAGTTAACAAGTCGTTCTTTGCTTTGGGGTTGCATTTTCCCATGTTAACATGTTGATCTTTTGGGTTGCATTTTCCCATGTTAACGCCAAGGACGAGACAATAGAATTAATTTTAATTCATGCCGCAAATATATAGAAAAATATAGCTAGAAAACTATTTTAATATGAGATATGATGTATTAAGAAAATTAAAACGCACTTTCCATGGCCATCATCCCTTGTTTATAATATTTAAATCTCCCAAACTAAGTTATAAACTACGTCGTACAGTTATTTACCACTATAATGTAAATATTTTAATACGACTTATATTCATGTAATCTCTTCACGTTAGCATCACCTGTGGTTTAAATCAAATCAAATTTAATCTAGCACGCTTATAACAAATTAGGTTTATCGAAATTCTAATTTCAATGACATTTTGAAACTACGCCTTTAAAACTTGAAACCGACCTTGTAAATTCAATCAGAATTTTGGCCTCGGGTAAATAATATAACGTTTGTTTTAAGTCATAATAGTTTAGTTAAAAGGGTTTAAATCCATTTTCAATTTCCGAAATAATAATTATTTAAATTTAATCACCTTTAATTAATTTAAATTTACGCTTCGAAGTTTAGGACGAAAAAAAATTAGCCCGGACGCTTAATATGAGTATTATAGCAAGTATTATGATGTGATTCATTTCATTTGGTTTAAATATTATCATCTTTTTGTAATTTTATCCATGTTTAGACATTAATTGATAGATATTTATTTCAAATTTGTGGCAATTGGTTCGCCATTTTTTTGGAAAGTAACGATTTAATAATGCATATCAAATTATGAGTTCAGGTGTGTTGTGTGTAATTAAATGGCTGTTTAATTATTTTCATTGCACAAAAAGTTTTTTTTGTTTCGTAGCAAATGCTTGAGAATGACGTCCAAAGTATATATGTATTCCATTTACAATTTCTCAAACATTTTTAAAGGTAGGTCCCAAGTATTTGGTTTGAAAGTCTTATTCTTATTTATTAATTCGGTATTTTGAGAAATGAACTTCACTTGTAATAAGTATGTTGTTTGACGTTTAGTTGTAAATAATTACAAGAAAGAGTTTCATATTGTAGTATTTTATTAAATACTTTTTATTTAACGGTATAATGTTACTTGGAAATTTTTAGTCTCTAATTCAGTTTATAGTTCGTAATATTATATTCGAAATACCTTATAATCGACCGATTGTTATGTGTTTAGTAACATTTTTTTCTTGAATTGCCATAGTATATTTCGAAAGAAATTCATTCAATCTTTGCCATTTTTCATTTTAACTCAACCGTTACCATGTTCATGGCTCTAATATTTAAAAACACTTCATGTTTACAAAAACTATAATATATGATATTCTTTCAATGATGCAAATATTGTAATATCAACTGAAATAATCTTCAGGTTCGAATTTCAGTTTAAGTTGTATTCCGCAATAAAATATTACTTTATAAAACTTTATACTTTACAAAAATATTACTTTATACTTTACAAACTTATTTTTTAGTAATTTGTTATAAGTATGATGTAGATTTATGTCTTGTATTTTTGTTACCAGTAATTTGGTGATGCCTGTTAAATAATTGTTGCACAATACACAACTAGGTCATTGCCTGTTAAATAATTGTTGCACAATACGCAACTCGAAAACTTTAAGCAAAGTTTGTTAAAATAATGAAAAAGATAAATTGGACGAACTGTATAACGAGAATACAATAAAAAATGCAAACTTGAATGGGTTCCATTTGTAAGTTTTTCACTTTTAACCGTATTTTGTCCGTACTTCCTATACGTCACCAAGTCGGAAAATGACTTCCTTTCTGTTATCAAGGTGCGAAATGTAGTAAATGTTCTGTTGTAGTTTTTAATCTAAGTCCGGGTATTTTTCTACCCTAAAAACATTGTAGAAGAAAGATAATCATTGAATTTCCTATCGCAAAACTAATTATTTTAGATTCAATGGATATGATGCCCTTGCGCCTAACTTTCTGTTATAATATTTCTAGCTCCTAAATATTTTTATGGTTAACATTTATGTCAAAGTTTTTTTTTATTTAAACTGAAAGTTTTTTAGTTTAAATCTAATTAATGAGCTTCATAGATTTATTACGTGCGTTCTTTTTTGAATTCAGTAATAAATTCAAAATTTACTCACCTGGTAATTCAAATAAACTAGAAACCTTATATCAGTGCAGCAGTTTTTGGATAATGAATACATACATGATTTTTAAAATGTTATTTCTTATAGACAAATAATAATTATAAATAATAGGTTACTATCTAATGACATCTCTACTTTTTGTAATAATAAAGAAAATGTACGAATTTCTCGTGGTATATTATAAGTGGGAAAACACTATGGCCACCACTATTTAAAATCACTGGATTGTTTGGATGCTAAATAACTGGCAAATTGAACTTTATGTGTGTTGAACCAGCCGAGTACCGAAATATATAAAAATAACACTTGTTTTTATTACGTTGTTTCGTATTTGTTTTAAACGTTTTTGTTACGTTGTTTGGTATTTCTTTAGTAGTTGTTTCGTATTTGTTTTAAGGTTTTCCTTCATGTTCATTAGTTCTTGCACTGTTTATGCGTATTACTCCGCAATCGATGCACCCATTTCTCGAAAGAAGCTGGTCGTAGCAAGTATATTGTGTTTGGAACTATATATATTTAACTAGTATTTTTCAAACCTGAGTAAACACTTTTTGAAATATTTATATCTGCACGAATATACGCATTCACGTGCGCACACACGAACGCACGCACGCTCATACTTACGTTGATGAGTAATTTTTGAGTGATATTCAAACAACTCACAGACGTACACTTTGGATTTTGAGAAGCCTAAGTAGCATATTTCACTACTTAAAACAAATAGAGCAGACCGTGTCTTTATTACAAGTACTGTAGGTGCCCTTCAATATTAACATTACTAACTCCATATTTTGCATACAAAGCCAAAAATATATATTTTACTCGATCTGTGTCATTCATTAAAACTTGTGAGAAATATGTTTGGTGACAAAAAAGTTTTAATGGACGAAAATGGTAAGAAAATTGAATTTATTTTTATTACTCAATTACTTATTATTCAAATGAAAGAAGGTCTGAAATTGGGGAACAAAATTACATTTAGGGATACTAATTATTTCAAACAAAAAATTAAATGATGCTAACAGCGCAATTACATTCAAGGTCTGTTGCGACAGCCATTTATTACTGTCATGATTTTTTGAACTTATCCCAATTTGAGAATTCCGAAGCCACTGTGCTATTTATATCATCGTTAATGAGATATTTGATATTTTTAATTCCATAAACTTTCTTGCTTGTGGGTTTAAAAACCTTCCTGCTCGACCAACAAACAAGAAATTTTCGATAAATTCTAATATTTTAGAAATTTAAAATTTAACGTTTAGTCATTTAATTTTTAGTTATCATAAACTCTACGAGGCGTTTAGGTTTTGCCGAGTTCTTAATAAACATAACAAGTCTACAATATTTATACGTAGACTACTAACAAAAAGGTCACTTGTAAATTTTACCTTTTTATAAACTATCATAAGACACACACATACACCCACACACACACACACACACACACACAAACACATATATATATATATATATATATATATATATATGTATATATTTATGTACATGTATAACCTAACTCAATCCAACGTATGTAAATTAACCTTTATTTTTCCAAAAAATTTGAATCTCGTCAAGGGAAAATTTTACTTTCTAAAATAATTGTCTCTCCATCGCATCTTTCGATACTCCCAACTGAGATTACACCTTTTGAAAATTATTTCAAAATAACGTATATCTTAATCCAAATAATATTTGGTATTGAAATGTGAGGGTCTTATATTTTTACTTGAAATTTAAACTGAATCGCTGTGAATAGGGTCGAAAATTTCCTTCCATTAGTTAGTTTTAAATTATTTGACCATAAAGTATTTCAATTCAAATCGCTAAGTCAAATTGATAATAATTCAATCCTTAAGTAAGTGAATGTACAAGTGAAGTAACTTTAGTACTATTTTATGCATTAACACCAAACTATGCTAAGAGACAAAATAGTAAATAAAACGTTAACAGAGAGACAAAAGTCCCTAAGGAAATATATGAAGGCAATACAACCTAGTCTAAGTTTAAAATTTAACCTAAGGATTAATTTAGTGAAAAGTGTTTTCAAATCAGTCTAGTCATTTTTAGTGATATTCAAACAACCCACAGACAGGAAGTTAAGCCGATTGACATCAATTCCAAAACATACACTTTGGATTCAGAGAAGCCTAAGTAGCATATTTCAATAAATTTTTTCAAAAATATCTTTAATGTAAAAAAATAATAACCGTCATTATTGAGGGATATTATCAGGAGTAACCAACACAATTAAAGTCCATTCGTATTTAATTCAGGAAGTCACCATTTGTATCTTTCGATGGTGAAAAACGAAATATATTTTGTTTTATTATTGAACACCAAATAAAGAGATTGATGATATTTCGGTCAGCAAATTTATTTGCTGTGTATTTTTGTGAATCAGTTTTGAACGAGATTTGTTTGGCTGACGAACGAAATAAAAAATTATTCTGTATTATTTTATTGTCGATTTGAAGAGAATTGGTTACGTAAACTGTCACTAAAGTACTCGTAAGACACAAAAATTATACGGGCTTTTGGACTTCGCTTAGTAACTCGTAAAATGAAAAAGTGCTTGACTTAATCTCAACCGTAATCCATTTTGTTAGATGTAATGTACTTCAAAGTGCAGCATCAACTCACATTAACTCAAAGAAATTCTGTCCATTCATAGCATATAATAAAATATTCTCAATTTTCCGACAACGCTACGACGCACTTAAAGGTTTGGCATCAACTATAATTACCTATGTGCACTTTGCTCTATTCATAGCATATGATAATATACTTTGAAACTTTCTATGCCCTTTCTGAAAAAGTCATGAATTTGTGAATAAAACTTAATAGCTGAACCCATATTGAATCATTTCACTGGTAGAAAAACTACCTTTCTTTAATTTATAGACAAGCTTATTATTTATCAGTATTGGAGTCAAGATTTCAGCTTAGAAACTAACTGAAGAAATTTAGTATATCTTATTAAATAATATAGCTATGACACGCTTATAATAATAATTTTTTTCTTCATAATTACGGTATTGACGAATATCTTTGTATGAGGTAAAATAATGAAAACCCATATAAGCCCTAGACGCAATTTCTTCACCTGTCAACGTTATATTGGCAATTTCTCGTCTGATAAAATTATTCTCCCTCACCCCAAATACTGGACTTTATTCTTTTGTATTCGGAATACTTCCGGTCTTTTACGCACAAGATTTATACTCTTGTACCCTTGTATATTTTTCTTGCAGGATTATTCTATCTCAATTTTATTTTTTTAAATGCAAAGTACATCTTGCATCCAAACCGTTGTACTTTTTAATACTTATTGAAAGGATTATCCTCGCACAACCAAATTACCGAACGTTATTTTTTCATATTCAAAACACATCTTGTATCGAAATTGTTGTACTTTTGAATACTTTATTGGCAGGGTCATGCTAGCGCAACCCCGTTATTGAACTAATGTGTAATATTCAAAACACATCCTATTTATAAATTATCCCATTTTTTGTAAAGAGGCTTTATTAATATTTATCTCTTTGCTTATGATGACACCAGCAACAAAAAGCCAAATAAATATTGTTTTGTTTGAAACCATCAGTAAATTCGTTACATAGCAAGATGATCTACTGCAATATAATTACAATATTCAAAAATTAGTTATTAGGCAAGATTTATGTTGGAACTCACGCTATATTAAACTGTTAAGTTGGAGTTGAGTTACTGTATGAGAGTTCTGAAAATATTTATGCATATGGACGAAAAAAAGTAATATTTAAACAATTTTCCTTTTTGCACATTTTAATATTGTAATATTGTTCTTTGCCTAGCAAATATTTCGCCAATTATATGTTTTTCAGGTGTAAAATATTATTAATTTCTTAAAAATTTTAAGATCTGCGACGGACGATAGAGTTATATTAAAACTTCACGCTGCATTGAAACTTCAAGCTAGTTTCTGAAACCTTTTTATAATCATAATTTTAAATTAATTAAAATCAGGAAAGAGGGAAGTGAGTAAGGTATATTTATATTTCACCTGATCTATTTTTCCCATGTTTTTTAATATATCAATGGTGATTCGCTACTTAAAATTATGGCAATATATTTTTTCAGCCTGTCATAATTAGTTCTTTCAAAATTATGCTTCAGGCAATAATGTAGGTTTAAAGTCATGCAATAAGTACTGATAACAGTTTCTAATCACACTTGGCCGTTAACCTTAAAATCCCCATGGTTTGTATATTGCAACAGTTTTGTATATTGCACGTTAGTTTTATCGACTGTAGTTTGAAAAAATAAAATGCTGTAATAATTAGGTTGACGATTTATTTTGTACTTTTAATTGTTGTTTTTGCAATAATGGAAAATAAAAAAATAATACTATAAGATCACACCTTTCACAGTTTATCACAGTTAAGATCACACCAAATAAATATATTGAAGTAAACGAAAGTTTGATTCGAAACCGTTTAAATTTCGAGTCGTTACAGAAAAAAGTTATCACAATTATTATAAAACAAAATAGTCCCATATGAAACAGAATTTTGAATAAAATTTCTATAAATTAATTTAATGAAATAAAATTATTAAAACGAGTATTATCTCATTGTGGAGGTTAACACTTTCTATTTTGCTGTGTTCTCAGTTTTTTTCATATTTATGATGAATTTTACGTTCATAATATTATAAATTGAAATAGAAATAGCGTACAAACGGAAAATAATATTATATTATTTTAAAAGCTGTCGATATTTTTGGTAAATAATTTAAGGGAGGAAACGCATGAGATCTCCCAAATATGAAACCATTATTTGGTTATACGTTTTGATACCCTTTATGATTGTGTGAATATCTGAATATTTGCTTCACTTATATAACTCAAATACCATATAACTTTGATTTTCCCCTAATGGGCACTAACTATGCACATGCATATCACCTTATAAAATATGTATATGAAAAAAAAGACAGATTTGAAAAAAAGTGGGAAGTTCGTCTCTATTGTCACTTTTCTTATCGACCATTTGATCACAGTGGCTGTAAATTAATTTTTAAATAAATGGCATTTAAGTGAAGCTACTCACCTGAGCATTCAGTTTTAAATGAATGACCGATTATTTTTGTTCAAAATATGGAGAATAAAATGAAATTTTCTTATCACTTATCTACGAAAATTCAGATATAATAAGTCCCCTAATTTCGTACTTAAAATATAACTGTATACTTTTTTAATAATTAAAAGTCGTTATCTTTCGAAATGCATAGCTTTCATCTATCATTCGTATTTATATACGTCTCTTTAAGTTGTGTACTCATCCATTTGCCGTTATATTTTAACTTCCGAGAAACAGGAGACAGTCTGTCAAAACAGCGAGAAAATAGTCTTTCTGTGGCCATCCATCCAGTTGTTTTTCAGAGCATACCGAACCCATAAAAAACAAGAACTAGTTCCGATTAACTATACAATTATTAAGGAAATTGTATAATGATCCCACTAGCTACAAAGTAAAATGGGGACAGATTTTTTTATTAAGTAATAAGGTTTTAATTTTAGTATTGTACAGAAATTATATTCTTATGCCAATGCTGTAGACAAACTATATCTCCTCCTCCTTTATATTTAATGCAAAAACAAAATTATTTATCTTAAAACATTTGTAATATACTAAAAGTGTATTAGTATAAAAGTACCTTGTCTTTAAGAAAATCACATATGCTTTTACTTCAAAAGCTTTGATCAAACTTTATTCATATTCTTCAGGTCAATTTGACCGTATGTTTCCCATATGATTAGAAGTATGGGATGTAATTTATGTAAACTTGTCTGTCTATTTAAAATTGAATATGTTAATATAAATATATAAATTTACATTACTCTTACGTCCATGTTAACAATATAACTTTCTTAGAAATGTTTCATGCTTCAATCTTATATGAATAGTTTTATAGCTAGAATGAGTACACAAAATTAACCAATTTTACTAACATTTCTTAATAAATTTTGATTATGACTAATATTGCAAGTCAATCAAAATTTCAACCAGTTTCGGCTCATACTTTTGGAAATTGCTATAGATTTTATGTAAAATAATCAAATCGTACTTGTGAGTATATTGGAATATAATCATCTTGAGTAGTATATCGTTGTATAGTGTAAATATTTTATAATATTAAGGGTTCAAACTAAAATAACTCTTTCTACACAGAGTATTTTATATCATTGAAAATAAATTTTCTTGATGTTTATACTCAAACTGGATTTGGTAGAGTTAAAATTTTAATTAATTAAACTACTATTTTTGTATACTTGATCTTTGACAGTTTATAACAAATTGATTGTGCCCTATCAAATTTAGATTCTTTTTAATGATAAATAATACGATTGGAAAGAAATTATGGTATTTAATACCCATATCGTGCTGAGAATGATAAAATAGAACGCCTTCAAAATTTGTACATCTGTTAGATTTACAATTCGAACAAATATGCACATATTTCTCAATTCAGAACACAACATAAATAGATGGTAGTCTCTGGTCGTCCTCTCCCGGAATTTAGCTACGCTCTCAAAACAGCTAAATCTCCTTTTCTCTAAACGTGTAACTACTGTTTAAAAATATTATGCATAAGTTGCAAAGTTTTGGCATTAATTGGATCTTGATGATACGAACTCCTTTAGTATATAATAATTTTTTTTTCATACATTTTTGTTAATACAGTCATGTCTAAATCAAAATTATTTTTGAAACAAACAAATATACTTGCGTATTAATTTTCCAATATTTTCAAGGATATGTAAAGTATTATCGATTGTTTTCTGTAAGCGACTTTATAAGATTGAACAGTATAGTGCAGTACAAGTCTAAATAATAAAAGAAATTATCACATTATTGAAAACACCGTTAAACGTAATTAAATATTTTGAAACAGACTTACAATTAATAAAAGAAATATGCTTATAAACGAAATATAAAGAGCAAAAAGCATAACGTCAACAGTGATTAAGTTTTTATAAAATCTATAAATTACGCTTATCTAACTCTACTCAATTATCATATCCACTAATTGTTTCTGTTCCCAGAAATTAACAATAGGAAATTTAAAAAAAAGGACTTCTCTACACCATTTATTCCTAGGGCAATTATTAACTACCTCACGTCAAATTATAAGTGTATATTGTGCAAATATTTTAATATGATAAAAATTGAAGCAACCGCCAGGTGCTCGCGACACCTGCGGCTCAAACTTTACTCTGCTTTACCATTATACGCCTCTTCCGACAATACTCTCAACTTACGACTTTTATATTCTCTTGGCAAAAGTTTAATTAAATTTGGAGGGCCGACTAGACTGTACACTTAGGTATTCGATGTTCATGTAATTTATATCCTAATTTGTATACTAAATTTAAAATTTGAAAGATCGCAATTTGTATGTATTTAAATAGACTGAACAGTACAATAATTAAACTATTCAAGTAGTTAATCGATTTCAGGTGCCAAAATAGGAAACATTTCTGTTTTAAACTATATTTTAATTTTATGTCTTGAAATAAAATTAAATTATACAATATTTTAAATCGACATTTTACCACATAAGCACATGTTACATTTCACATTTGTAATATGATAGTTCTATATATTCATTAGAAAATTTGTGGAAAATATTCAATTATTGAAAGGACAATGAAAATTTTTCACAAGTGATTTAATTTCGGAATGCGTTCTAGTTTCTCTCCCATTTTATCAATTATCTTATTTGTACTTCGTCTAAAAAAATATTTATAATTTGTGTCCATGTTTCATAGATTAAGAAATAATTTTAAATTATTATTTTGATTCGTAGATTTTCGCTTTCGACATATAAAGCTTATTGAATAATCGTGTAAAACAAATCTGGTACTTTGTATATTTTGATGAGAAAAACTATTTTGATTATTTTATCTAAAAGTAAAAGAGCACGTGAATGATGAACTTTGAAATCTCAAACCTGTTTAACAAAGCTGTTAGTTATATACAATAATATATAAGATATTTACTAATACATTTATATTATAGTTAATAATTACAAGGTATTTCTTATATATAGATATAATAAAGTGAATTTTACACTGTCGACATAATCGTGTAAGAATTGGAGTCTTTAGTTAAATTTGATTAAAATTGGTTTATTGGGGTTATCAAAATGCGATTATTGAGTAGGTTTACGTATATTTGTTTTATTTACTTATTTATTTTAATCTTTAATGTACACATCAAAATATACAAATATTTGCCAAGTTAATGTCTACATGAGCAATTTCTTCCAGTTTACTACCATTATTAAATACCACAATTTATTTATATGGAAAATTTTAAACATAAATATGTATATATATATATATATATATATACATATAACCTAAAAAACTACGAAATTTCTTAATTAGAATATACAATATTTAACGAAAAAATTTACGCCATATAAACAAATAACAAGATCAATATGTATGAAAATATGTTGAGTATGTCCTTATACTTGATATGCCATTATTGAGGGGAAGGAATGAGGGATTGTGAAAGGAAGGAATTTTTCAGATGTCTCTTGAAAACATTTATTGAGGGAGACTTAATGATGCCAGGATGCAGTTAAGGGGAGACTTAATGATGTCAAATTCCAAAGTATTGCAGCTTGGACAGAGAATTAAAAAAAGTGGCTATACTTTTGGAAAAAAGGACACCGAGCTATATTTCTCAACGTAATCCAATTGCGTGGAATCCGGGACTTCCATCCATTTAAATTGTGCTCTAAATTGAGAAATATGTAAATATTTGCTTTAACTAAAAATCTACCAGATGCATTAATTTTAAAGACATTCTAATTTGATAGGATAATTTTCAGTAAGATATAAGAAATAAATTCTAGAATTTCTTTCACATCGAAATGTTTATTTTTCCTTAAATAACTTCTTCAATTATTTAATTTTTTTCATTATTTTAACCTTAAAAACTTTCTTCAATTAACTTTCAAGATACTATATATTGGTACTGTACTGTCAAAGTTCAAGCACTCCCTAATATAATTCTTACCCCTACTAATAAACATACTCACTGTGAATGGTCTGATCCGATTATATGCACGGTGAAAATTTAAATTTTTACTTATAATTTCATTATTAATAAAGGGTTTTGTTTAGATAGTGTATATAATTACAAAAATCGGCATAAATGCACATCTTGAGGCAATTCTGGAATTATTCATTTTAAATAAAAATAAAGAGTATTCATTGAAACTCCGAGTCTCACAATATTATATATCGGAGTGGCGGAATGGTATATTTTAAATCACAATATTTTGAAATATCAACAAACTTATTAATCAGACATGTTTATATACTTTTACCAATTGTTGAAATAGGGGTCTGTATTGATATGTATGAATAAATATATATATATATATATATATATATATATATATATATATATATATATATACATATATATACATAAAATATTAACATGCTAATTTTAGCGTACGTCGTGCAATGAAGTGGGATTAAAAATATTTTTCAGGATTCTATCGATTTGCATTCCATTGAATACATTTTAAAATTAAATTGGCATCCCGTTTACCATTATTCAATTGGAAACCTAATTTTGGACATATAAAGTTTTAAATCGATATGCATTATGTGGCTTACCTGTTAATACACGAACCTTTGTGCAAAAAGTAAAAAAAAATACCAGAGTTTAATTGAAACTTTCATTAATCGTATTTAGGGTACTTTGCATTATCTTTTTCAAAAAACGTAAGTATTTAGGAAACACTAATTTATATTTGTTTCAAAACACAATTGGCTCCTTAAGTTTTCACGAAAGGATAAAGGATAAAATATTTCCATTACCTTCGACTAAAACATAAGCAAACTTTTCCTTTTAACCGTAATACTTCGCACGTAGTTAAATATTCTTGAAAGCCTTATATATTTTCTTATTTTTCATCCTCACTACTATAATTACAAAAATACATCTTACTGCATAAATATTTGTGCTTTATTCTTTGTAGTTCCTTTAAATGTAAATTTCTTGATATAAAAAATTAATATGCAATGAATATGATCTTACACTCAAATATTATATTTTCACTTAATACATATTGAAGCTGACCCACCCGCCATTCAAAGTTTTTCTTCGGGTTTACCAAAAGACGAACATACTGATAATATCAACTAATGAAATTTGTGTCCTCGCTCAATTAAGTTTTAATTAATTGTTAGTAAAATTAAAGATTAAGATGGATCTGAAAATGCATATTTATATTTAAAAAGGCATCTTTAAAATATAGACTTTACATATACTTTCCCGAAGAACTTAATAGCGTTTTTATCAAAAAAATTAAAAGGTTGTGTTTTTCTTATTATCCGTATAATTTCAATGATGGTAAATATCGAGCAGTACCATAGTACCGAGTGTGCTGAAAAGATGAAAGCTATCCTGAAGGCATACCCCTCGTTGCAGTTAGAATAATAGACATGAAATATTATTTGTAACACCTGAAGAAGAAATGGCGATTCTTCTTATTCTTCCCTCATTACCATTAAATTTTTAAATGTTTTTTATAATGCGACTTAGTATGAGTAAAAATATTTGTGACCGAATGTGATATTTCGCAAATAGTATTTAGCAATAATTAGAATCGTGTAGTGAAATTACAAGGATTATAAGTTATAATACAAAGATTACATTAAAACGGTACTGAAAATTGGAAATTCGATGAGGCGGAAATTTTCAGTAAAGGCTAGTGTGCAACAACAAAATGAGCTGTCACGTTCGTGACCCGTCTATTAATAATCTTTATGTTAAATTTGCGATAAACTTATAGAAGCTATGTTCTTTTATGGATATGGATTAACTTTTTTACTGAATCTAAAAGTCCTAAAGAAATAATTTGGCAAATGCAATTTTGCCGAATATTTGGGTTGGTCCATAAACTTTACTTATTATTTTAGTTATAATTGGCTACGTATTTCCTGGGGTAGAGAGAAAATATTTTTTTTTCTTAGTAGCTGTTGTTGAATCAGTATTATTTTATAGTCACAATCACTTTGATTTAACAGTTTGAAGTTGCAGTTATCCACAAAAGCTGCTTCAAGCTTCTTAGGACATAATCATGTGACGTTACTAAACGCAATTCGAATGAATATTCTGTCTGTCTTTACACCAAATCATTCATTATTAGTTTTGCCTTATACGTGCGTAACATAATACTTTAAAGTAAGCATTCGAAAACTACTGTGGCTACAGGATTTTATTCCATTACTTACGGAGGTCTCTCAAGTAATTAAGCGTAGTTATATACGCACCCATTTACATACATTAAATTTAATTGTCAAAAAATCAGTCTTTAATTTACAGTAGACTATTTTAATTTAACCATAAATTCTATTTTAAAACAAAATAAGGACATATAAAATATATTAGTTTTGAAATATTTTTTTAGCTTTGCTCGAAGATTTTTATTTAATACGACAAAGTTTTTGACGTCAGGTTTTAATGAATGCATGATTGGAATAAAATGTAGTTGATCACATTCTAACCACAGTGTATATCAATTTTATTATATCTACACATGTTCTCCAATACAATTCTATGCGATTCGTCGTGCTCATCGCAATTGTACTAAATACGCTCCATGTCCTGCGTTTCGCAACCGCAGCTGCGAATACGGAAAATTCCTGAATCTGCTTTTAACAAATGAGGAGTTCTGTCACACGCTTCAGCGCGTTAACCGTCTCTAGCCATCATTGGCAACTATTTTATTAGTTAATTAGTTTGCAAGTTTAAATTTGATCTCCACTCCCTTAAAGAGTCTTATACTATTGTTGTAATTTTGCTCAGAATACCTCTGGGATTAGTCATTAGTTTCTGACAAATGGGATTTACCTGGGACTGCCGGGGAAGTATAACACAATATTAATTATATATATATATATATATATGTATATATATATATATATATATATATATATATATATATATATATATATATATATATGTATGTACGTAAGGACCGAAGCGAGGATTTTTTTTAAAATTCATTTAAAAAGAAATGAATTGCGGCTCTTCATGAGATAAGTTCAAAAGATGTGCATACAGCATGATTCGACATATTACGTATTAACATCATTTTCAGGCGACAATATTTATAATTTGCCTAAAAAAGAGCTTATCCCTCTGAAAGTTTGCTTATTTCTGTCACTAAAGTTTTTTACCTCAAAAAGAAAAACAGAATTCTTACAGGATCACGGGTCTATATGTTCGTCTATTTTCCTTAGAAATCCCTTCCCGTTGAAACTTGCAATTTAGGCATAGCAATAAAACGTATTTATCTGCACAAATATTAATATTCAAAAATAATAATAAAAATATTAAGTCAACTTAAGTACACATTTTTTTTAGTTCCTTTAATAGTCAGTGGTATCATTTGAAAAGACTAATTACAAGGGCATCAACAATATTTTTTCATTAATTATATCTTCAGAAATATACGGAAAAATATGAGAAAAAATATGCCCCAACCCTTTATTTCCGAAACTACTCAACCTAAACTAGTGAAAAAATGGATTTTTAAAAGCATATGCAAGGGTTGTAAAAGAAACACAACGTTGATTCAAGATGTCGTAATATTTGAAATATGGACAATGTTTTACGCCCACGCATGATCTGGTAGACAATATTTTTACACTTTTCTATATTCACAGCCAAATTTCTCAGAAAACATGGGACGTAAATGCTTAAAATTTAACATAATAATACATCTTATTAACCGGCATATTTATTTAACTTTTTTAAAATATTGATATTATAATTACATTTTTTTGATTTCATTTATCATGCGGAGTATTATTTAAAATAATTTCAGAAGGAAAACAAAAATATTATTTTCATTATTTTAAATTGCATATTTAAAAATATACTCCAAAAAACGTGCGGAATACCTCTCTTTTGAAGCTAATGCGCAAAAATAATTAAAAAAGACTTATTTGCTAAAATACGACTAAAAGATTACAGTAAATTTATAACGATTATCTTAGTTTTATAAGTTCAATAATATGCGCTAGGTTTTACAACTGTGAAAGATATAATAGACAACATATTTATCTTTTAAAAAAAGAATATTTGTAGATATTATAATATTAACACTTTGCACTCTTAAATGTTTATAAGTGCCTAAGTGCATTTGGAAACCTCATTCGTGCGAGTTCTACGCGTGCTTGACAGGTTTTATATAATAAAACAATTTAACAAACAAATTTGCAATATAAACTTTCAGAACTGTGCTGCCGCGCTCAAGTTCACGCTGCTCTAATAACTAAATTTTCCGTAACACAATTACGAACTATGATACAACGTCAAGTTGTTTACATTTTATGACGTAAACACATTAATATAATATACACCGAAGCAACCCTTAGACGTTCTCACCACCTGCGGCTCAAAACTTTGCTTTATATTACCATAATGCGAATTTTCCAACAATGCTATCAAATCATACTCTTTATATTCGCTTAGCAAAACTTTAATTAAATTTTGGAAAGCTTTCAGGACTACGCTTTTAGCTTTAGACCCTCTGTTGTTATATAACTTATACTTCTTGAAGTGATTATTTGAAGGTTTTATGATAGATGATGAGCTACACTTGGGCAATATACATATTATTATATCAGTTACTAGATTAGTTAGATTATTAAACTTATAATTTGTTACACTGTGATTATTATTTTTGTTTATTTAACCAATATATCTGAAGACTATATAAATATATATAAGGCACATATTTTTTCCTGAATACTGATATGTTAGAAGTAATGGAATTTTAACTCTGTTAATTACAGATATATTTTTATATACCGATACAGAAAAAGATGGAGATACATATAAAGGATTGAAAAATATTTATGGATTGGATTTTTTGGCAAAAGTTTACAAAAAGGTAACTACCACTTTGCAGAATTTGGACAATAAATAATAGTTCTTGAATCTCTAAAAAAATTGCCGACATTTGTTGATTAAAATGATTAATAGCTAGATTGTACTAGAAATTAGTCGTATAATTGTAGATTCAACATCTAAGGATAGAAAAACCGCGTGGATGTAGCAGACAATACTTTAATATTTTATTCTTGCAATATTATTCACTATTGGGAGGTCCGCTCTTGAATTATTCTTTAATTGTCATTATTGCTCAAGAATTTCTTGTTCACTAAATAGGTTTTAATGATTCACTATTATTTGATGTCTTGAATAGAATCTCGTGAAGCCTCGTGAGTATCGTGAGCCATCTGCAATCACATTATACTAAAATTGTATGAAATTATCCATCCATACTATTAATTTACGTCAATATTTTTTGTAGTCTGGTGCATTCGATACCAAAATAAATTATGTTTTCGATATTTAACTCTTGTGTGTTATTTGGTATATCGGTATATCGCAGGCTGAAAATATTAGTTCTAGCTTTTTTGGTTCACAGTCCTCCGATTAATAAAATATACGGCATTTTTTACTTATGTTCTGCTCATAGATTAGATTTGAGAAAAAATTTATGATGAAAATTATTGTTTTGTTATCACGATCTGGAATGGATCTCGACGGAGAAGCGCTTCGAAATTAAATTTGTTTCTTTCTCATCGTTTGCTCACGTGCACAGGCATACTCGAGTGTGCGCACAAGTACGCTCACACACGCATGGATTCGCACACACTCTCACGCGTACGTGCGTATTCACGCACACTCGGACGTACGCACGCTTGCACGCACACTCGCATACATGCACATATTTTGATAAAATCCACTTGGGAAACTAATATTTCATGTTTGTTATTCCCGATTTGATACTTACTCACACTCTTGATACAATTAAATACACCTACGGCTGCTTGTCGAAACAAAGTTACAATATTGACTGTATAATTTAAGATTTCACTCTTGTAATATAAACCGTGTTACTTTATTCATTGACACATCTTTGTAATATTCATGGCACAGTTGACTATATGCACAAATATTTTGTTAAAACACAGATTGGAGGTAACCTTTGTACGTTCGTGGAAATACGTAGCATTAAGTTACATTAATACTACGACTTCCGATAATGCCATCATACCATATTTTTTGCATATATATCTTGCCGTATTTTGATAAGTTTTATATCATGATAAGTTTTATTTAATAAAATTTTATATCCCGAAAAACTTCGATATAGATTGCCAAATAACTTATATTATTGCTACTATACTCATTTCACGGTAATATTTCATTTCTAGTGACTAGTCCTTACCCACGACTTTGCCCCCATAGTATTTAGTCAATGAGTAAAAATTTTATTAGGGTTAGTAGCCTTTATTGTTTCTCTACTTACTAATATCGTACTAAAATATATTAGTATTTTCCTAAATTTTCGGTAAAATTACAATGGAAGCGTTATTTAAATATTCTTAGTAATTGTTAAGGAATACGAGTAACGCAATCAATCTTACTAACGAACTAACAGAAATAAATGGAGAAATGCTTAATACCCTATTCTGCTCCTTAAATTCTACAAAAGAAAACAAACACTAGTGTCTACAAAGGTATTGCAAATTTAGTGTTGAGATGATTTTTATAAGATTGCTCTTATAGCAATAAGTCTGTCACTTAAGCTTTGTAATTCAGCTGTAGATTTTAATATATAAGGTAATAAATCTTTTTATTTAAGCTTGTGACAAAAACGTGCCCAAGCAGTGTTGAAGAAGCTGATTATTTTTCACATTATCTCTTAGAAAAACCTATTAAGCACGAGTATAACTCTATTAAACTGTTTAGGAATATAAATTTCTCACAACACAAATATACTGCCTACTAAATTTTTCACAGGTGCTAAAGCATGGTGTACATTTTATAAATCATACGATCTTGGCTAACAGTTACAGTTGTCCTACAACTTTGCGTAGATTTTTAAAATCCTATTTTCCTATCATTTCACGTTGAGTAGTTCCGGAAATAAGGGGGGGGAGAGGAAAAATATTTGTCATGTCTATTTTTTATTATATTCCCTAAAATTTCCATATAAATTATTTTGAGTGTTAACTACTTATATATGTACATTTTAAAATATATTATTACTGTGCGAACTTTCAATATTGTATGTCAAGCATTTCTGAGAAAAGAACAATTGTCAAAGACCGACAGACGCGCGTATGATCTTATAAGCGCCTATCTTTATAAGATCACCCATGTGTCTTTTTGAGGTGCGAAACACTATAATGAAATAGGAGGCTATATATTACTTGCCTATAAGGAAACTGTAAGAGGCCGTGAATCTATATACTGCATATGTCATCGTCGTCAGAGGACAATGTAGAGCATTTACCTGATTGCCAGTTATAGGACTGTTTGCTCTGCAATCTCACTAATTTTCACGATTAAATTAAATACCGATAAGTATATAACTTGAAATATCGTTGCGACGTAAACCTTCATATGTACGTTAAATTAAAAAAGTTTTAATATGAAACTTAACTCGGCGTCACATTGTTCTAATAACTTAAGTCTATGTAACAAGATCGCGAACTACACCACGTCAAGTTACTTTCATTTTATGACGTAAACACATTAATAGCCATTGAAATAATCTTCAGACATTCGCGCCACCTGCAGCACCAACTTTGCTTTATATTACCATAATGCGACTTTTCCAACTGTGCCATCAAACCATACTCTATCTAATCGCTCAGTCCAACTTTAATTAAATTTTGGAAGGCTTTCAAGACTACGCTTTTAGTTTTAGACTCTTTGTTTCTAAATAACTTATACGTTTTGAATATAATACTGCAACTTTATTTGATGGATAGCTGGAGTTCACGAAATATACTCTGGGCAATATTACGTATTAGTTAATTTTATTTAACTCGTAAGTAATATAGTTTAAAGTGTATTATTATTACACATACACACACACACACACACACACATATATATATATATATATATATATATATATATATATATATATATATGCATACATTCTAAGTTAAAGGATTTAATGTAAATTAATTATTATACATGGAAGTTGTTAGGGCTAAAGTTTTCCATTATCCTTTAGAGCCTATGTTTTCTTGAAGCGACGCCAATAAAATAGAAAATGTATTGGTGTTGTCATGAAACATGTATTTGGTAGTAAAAGTTTGAGGCGCATGAGTAAATTGTGGTGAGTGCATTGTTATTTATTTCTTTTTGAAACTCTTTTTAGTTTAAAAGAAATATTTTAGAAGTTTTAAAGAAATATTTTTTATTTAAAGAATCCCCTAAAACAAGGACTTTTTAACAATATGAATAAACAATTATTAATAACGGTATTTAAAAGACAGTTGTGCTTATTTACTTGGAACCATTTTTATAGCGTGATAACCAACTGACGTTAAAAATGATATTATTATAAATACATTAGACAATTTAAATAAATACTTTAGCCGTTTATGTATACACTATAATGTTAAAACTTTTTCAATAACCATGCTCTTTACAAATGTTTAAGACCTTTCATTAAATTTTGAAATTTCTCGAATCCGCGTTTGGGCGTAGGATAGTTAATGACTTATACTTTCCATGTTTAATATTTGAGTACTATATTTATACTGTAACAGTTGAGGATAAAAATATTAATTTTAATTATTTATTTCAGGAATTAAAAGATGTTGTTTGCCAAATTATGCAGTATTTTCAGTAGCTTGTGTACAGATTGGATTTTCGTTTTGATAATAGATTAGGTTCAAGGGAAAACTTAAGTTGATATTTGTCGTTTTGATATCATAATGGAAAGAGGGTAGGTAACGTATGGAAAGAGCGTCTCTAATTGAAACTTGCATTGCTCATTGGCTAATCAGTGAGTTAGGTGAATTCATTTATTTTCCAAAAAAAAAATTTAAGCAGTTTAATGCAGACCGAAATGCTTTCTAAATGTAATCATTACTATATTATCTTTTGTATATAAATTCTGAGATGTTTAATTTCACTGCATGAAATCGGTTAACTGATTGTTGGCCTCATTATAGGAATAAATATCAACGTAACTGTAATCATGTATCTTAAATTTATCACAAAATTATAAAAAACACTTGACAAAATTACGAATGTTGGTGTCAACTTTAAACGTATTTCCAAAGACTTGAGTAACATTTTAATATTTACCTAACATTTTTTTCTGACTTCTGGATAATAATATATTATTTATGTGTATGTATATATATATATATATATATGTATATACATATATAAAATTTGAAAACATACGCATAGCCTTGTTTGGTTACATACCCATAGACTTGTATTTACATTTTTATTATTATATAAAATTTCCTCGTTTAATTGGCGTATTATTAAAAATGGTATTTACTATCAATATTTTTACTTAATTTATTACCTTCAGATAAATCCAGCTATACTTTTTTAAGTGTTTCGAATAATATTTGAAAAAATATCAATCACCATATTAAGTATGACATAGGTAATCGATTTATACTTTACCAAAAAATGTTACATTTTCGTATGAAATAAATTTAAATAAACTTTAGATCAAAGTTTACCTTAACATCACCACAAACTCACTTTATCAGTAAATATATATAATTATCTCCTTTTTTAATATGGTAGATTAAGCCCGATACTGCGCACTGACGACCAAAAATTTATTTGGTACTGGCTCCGAGACTAAGGTTAACGTTAGATAAATTATATATTCTATCAAATTCAGTATATATAAAAGAAATGAATTTTAAGTAACATATTATTTGATGATTTTAATAATAAGGTTATTTTAAGTTTATAATTTTCTTCAGCTATAAGACGAAAAGTTTTATCAATTTATTTATCTAGATATATTTTAGTAAATAACTAACTTATTTTAGATAAAAAATACATATGTATAAATAAATTATAAGTGAGGTTGATAATTTGGTCGAATCATTGGACTTATGATCAAAGAATTAAAATATCTTTGTGCAACATTGTATAATATTTTCCTTCTCATTTTAGGGTTTAGGGGTAAATGACGATCTCGATAATGATAATTTCGTTTCGTTTATCTTGCTTTTAAGTTTTTGTATTATAACACATAAAAATAGAAAAAGGTGGCTGTTAAAATTTATCAAAATATACAGTTTTAGTTATTTTATCTATATATAAAACCTTATTTAATTCGTTAATTCAGAAACTTTTCCGAAAACCTTATTCCGAAATTTCAAACCAATCAAAATTCCCCCTTTTACTGCTCACGTTCTATGTCATCACTTTTATCCTAAGGTAAGCGTTTTACCCTACAGGAATAGGCTTTAAAAAGAGCTTTAAAAGCTCGCTTTACTGAGCGGCTAGCAGCGTTTAATTGAGATTTGTGCGGGGGATGCTCGAACAATAAAGTTTAATTAAGTCCTCTTCATTATATACACTGTAATTTACTCGTCGAGCAAATAAATGCTGACATTGGTTTGCAGTTTTTTTCTAGTTTTCAGTTACATAATTTTCAGGAAATTAGGTAGTAACACAATGTGTGCAAGTGATTTTTACTTCCTTTAGTTAATACCTAAAATGTTATGTTTAATTAAATATATATATTCAGTATTTATTTCTTTGTTTACCATTGAAAACCTTATTCTATTGACAGCGTAGTGTTTAAAAGGTCACGTTTCCGAATGCGATTCATAATAAAGTTTAATCCAGTCCTACGCAGTTACAGTTACTTCTTCACATATTTGTTAATAATTTTTGAATAAATACCGTGTGATTTTTAAACTAGTGAAGTTGCTTTGTATTATATTTAAAGATAAATTTCAAGTCGTCAATCTCATTTCAAACCTCTGCACGGTAGTAAACGGTTTTAAGGCGGGCTATTAAAAATAGATAATTCAGAAAAAAACAATTATGTGTGTTTTAAAACGGTTGTAAATGATAAAACAAAGTATCATTTACTTAATATATTATATTACATAAAATATTAATAATTTCATTACAAATGACAAGAAAATAGAAAAATGAAATAAATTAATATTCAGTGCCACTAATTTCAAGATTCGGCCTTAACTAAATTCAATCATTGAGCAGAAGTTAAAACAAAACAAAATAAATAATTAAAAAACGACCATATAATGGAGAAAAAGTCCTAATTTTTTAAGCAAAATAGTATAAGTATATCCAGATATTCTGACAAAAATAATTACATAATTTTCTAAACTACTAACAAACTGTTATATTACTATTCAAAAAACCCTCTTTCTTTCTGGGAAGTCGTAGGCTGGTAACGAAGGGACCTGACTTTATAATAAATTTGTTCATTAAATCGGTATCAGTTAGTTTCTTGGCATTTTTCGAGTATGGTCTCGTTGCCCACTATTTTTTTTTATCAATTTCAGCACCCTCTCCAGAAAATTTCCCAAGAGACACTTATGCATGCTTTGCAATTTCTGAGATATGTATTAGTATTTTGTGGACGGGATCTGGGATATAGTATCATGGATGTTCTTATAACAAAAGTGGCACAGATTCCCAACTGAATTTACTAAATTAATCAACATTGATATTGTATCCCAAAACAAAAGCTTTTAAAATTAAATTTCTGTTAAAGCTTGTGATTTTGGCTAAAACATCTGAACTGAAAAAGAAATTTTCCGATATCCCCCTTCCGTCAATTCGCGGTTTATCAAAAATTAAGCCTAATCAAGACCTAAACTCATTACGAACATATAACTTTAACAGCAAACATTTTTTTATTGTTGCCTTACCTAACTTTCCACTTTTTAAAATCTATTATATAAGAAAGTGAAGAAAATACCGAAAGAAATAAATCCATCAATGTAGAGGTGACAAAACGATTTTTATTGCTCTCTTTTCACAAGCACCTATCTACGCCATTTATTTCTTTAGATATTGGTTTACAAATATAACACCTAGCGATGATGGTCAATTTAACAAACTTCAAATTTTACTATTGCTCACACTTAGTCGCAAAGAATCTTGAATGTTGACAACACGATTGTCTTATGTGAATTTTGTCGGACACAAGAAGCTAACTTGTTAATATTGGCTTCGTTATCTGAATTTGTTACCAACTGCAAAGGAACGTAAGAAGTTACAAATAAACTACTATCATCATCTAAAATTTCACCGTTGGATCATCTAAAATTTACTTGATATTAAGTTTTAATATTGAAATAATTCCTTCATATGATATTTTTGTTACATTATCACTTGACGGTTTTTTTTTCAATAATCGTATCAAAATTTTATGTTTATACTTTTTGAATAGACTACTAAATAGACTTCAAAATGTACCCAAGATTAAGCTTATCCAATGTCATGGTTTAGTAAAGTATTTCGGCCACCTCGCTCAATGAGATTGTATTATTATTAGTCGCGCTATGACGCATTAACCCACATGACAGGCAACAGTGAACTAAGATGCGTTAAAAAATATACTGGTTACGATTTGATTTGGAAATACCTCTGAGATTATACACGGAAGTTTAAAGTAATGGTTAAAATACATGGATTAGTAATATTACTAAGTATTTTTAATTAGTTCTTTATTTACATATTTGGTACATACTACAAGACTGATATAACTTACAATACAAAAATAACTCATATAACAAGTTACTCAAGCAGTTTTGGTTATAGTTTGGTTTTTATTTATTTACAATTGGATATCAGAATTGGATATTTTACAATAATTTAATTATTTTCTCAATGATTATTTTATTGCTTCATTTATTTATTGACATATTTAATGATTAATCACTAGTAATATAAAACTGTCGAATAACATTATTGAATTTGACAATAGGGTAAAGTTGAGTTGTGTCCGTTATGCAAAATTTTAAACGCCAATTCATACTATTTCATCCTCTTGTATAATATTTTATTTTTATTTTTCGATTGATGGATAAATAACGGATTTCATAACATTAAGTTCGCCGTTCTTATTTTGTTTTTCAAACGCCTTTATTAGGTCGAACTTTAATAACTAGTTAACTAGCTAAGTAATGAAATCCACGCAACTAAATTTCATGAACTTTTATGTATTATCATGAAACTTGGCAATTGTGTGTAGTTCTGGTGATAAAATAATAAAATGGTACAATCGGACTGTTCCAACGAAGTTGAACTGCGAGTTAAACACAAAATTCGATAACGGAATAATGTATCCTAACCGTGTTTGGGCTTATAATTTTTGTATCATCCTAAAACTTGGCAGTTTACATAGTCCTTATGACAATACAAAAAAATGGACTGATTCAATGAAACAGAATCGGAAGGTAGACAATGAACTAGATAACCAAACAAGGTATCCTGATCGTGTTTGGACTTCTAATAATTATATAATCATGAAACTTGGAGTTGGTGTAATTTTGATGACAACACAATATAATAGTATTATCGGAGACTGTTTCACTGAAATATAACTGAGACACCGAACGAACGAAATAACCTATCCTAATCGTTTTTGGACGTCTAATTGTTGTATATGCAGTGGTCTATTTAGGATCGCGAACCTTTGCGTCTAAGCAAGCATATGTAGTTATAAGTAGAATAAAATATCTTTGTTGGTTTCAGATCGAAGAATTGGATTGTTTTAAGCTTACCGGAAAGATGCCTTGCAACTCTGGCATGTTGGTAGAAATGGATGGTATGTTGAAAAAGATGCGCACTCAGTCGCCTGTGGACACTGAATCAAAAAGGGATACCTCAACCTAAACAACCATGCTGCTCTGATAATTTTAATTCTGCAGAAGTTTTTTTAGTAAGGTGTAAATAATATTTTTAAAAGTAATATTTTTAAAAGTAGTACAAAATACAATGATAAGCAAATTTAAAAAATATTCTCTTGTTTAATATAGGAATAAAGAAAGGTAAAAATAAACTAATAGTATAAAAAACTGAAAATAAAAACACTTTCTTAAATACGTGCAGTATTTAAAAAAAATAAATATCAAACTTCTTTCTCTGTCCATTCTGTAAGGAATTTAGTATAAAATATCTTTTTTATAATATTTCAGTATAAGAAAGCGTCCCACGCTTTTACAATCAAATATTATACTCTTTAATAAACAGGGCTTACACTAAAGTCTTTAAAATGTAGAAAAAATTGGTTCGATAATTATTTTTTGTTTAAAAAACACACTTTCATAAATATTGCACTAAAATATTTATGAAAGTGTGTTTTTTTTAATTTTTTTAAACTGTTAATTTATAAACTTTATGCTGATAAGTAATAAAAAACATTATGTGATGTTTTAAAATAAAATTGAAATGGAAATTCTAGTTATATGGAAAAAAATATAATCCCTTCACTTCTTCAGTAACACATTATTTTTTATCATCAATCCGAATTTTGAAACGAATCTATATTCCGCATTTTTACTCCCCCGGTCCTGAGTTTTCATCGTTATCATATTGAAAGCATTTCAACCTCCGCAATCCTACGCAAATAACTCTACCTTAATAGAAGGGTTCAATCGTATTTTCTGCGGAAGATGTCCATACAATATGTGTGATCCCTTTTGTTTATGTATGCTCATATTTTGCAATTAATTAATTAAAATGCAAGATTTCAAGGAAGATACTGTGTAAACACTTTTGGCGTCATTGGAATAAAATTGGATCATTTGAATAAATAAATATTTATTATATCATTTTCAGAAAAAAAGTTGAAAGCATTATTCAAGCGATCTTTTATAAAGGTATAGCACGTTGGGTTTTATTTAATATTCCTATGAGTTTTTTACGTCTGTATTGTGTGTATGTTGTAAATATACGTATATATTAATATGTACACGTATACTTACAACATCTATAACTCCGAGCGAATGTGTTTAATAAGTTTTGATTTAGTTCTACGCAATGAGTCAATTCTTTCCTGATTTCTTGTGTACAAAACCTTTAAATGAAAACCATGTTCCTAAAGTTTTGGATTCTTAACTGCTGAAGTTTATTTTGTATTATGTTATAATAAAATCAAAGTTCAACATATATTTACGTGTAAGAGTATTGCAATAGTTTAATTAATATTGTAGTATTTCTTGATTCCAAAGAATCCAAATAGGCGTTTCTGTGGTGATGGTATAATTTTGAAATCAGTTTTAGCTTTAGGAAGCATAGAGGAAATTTATTCAAGTTCTTGTATTATAAAACATAATACTACATTCAAACATTCAGTTATTATTTTTATCTGGTTTTTATATAAAAGGATAACTATGCAACCATAGCTGTTTCTATTCATATCCTCAAAAAATCAAAGTATTATGATTCGAGATATATGCGGACCATTAAAATGAAAGTTTTTGAACCATAATTTTATTCTGGATGTTTAACCAAGACCACCTATATTTTAAGAAAAATTCAAATTCATTCAAATCATTTATATACTTTTATATTTTGTTATTTAATTACTTTAGATTTATTTATTATTAAATTTTAAACTAGGCAAATTTCAAATAACCGGCTCGTTGACTCATCGAGGTTGACAATCCCTTGTTTATTAATATTACTTTTTATAAAAAAATAAGAAAAACTATCCAAATATATGATCAATTTGTAATATTAATACTAGATTTAATTACATAGATACACGAACGCATAGAAATACAAGTTAAGTGCGTATCAATAGCGTGCAATATGTGCGTAACTAAAAATGAAATAAATGCTTTGGTTCTATAACGTTCATATAAACCGTCTTGTGTTAATATAATAATTTGATAAATAATGAAAACATTAAAAAAAATCATTTTATTGATTTTAGTACGAGGAATCAATATCAGTCGTCGTTTCTTCACAATCTTCAACATTTTTCTTTTAAAAGAGATTTAAATAATTTATTAAAAAAAAAACTATCACAGGTAAAGCGACGGTGGTTTTTCAATTATGACTTAAAGTTTTAAGTCATAATTGACTAATATTTTTGACTTTGTGCAGATCTTTCAGGTGTCATTGGGATATATTTTTTATAAATTTTTATTAAAATAAATAAAATTTTTATCGTCAACTCTTTTTACTGTCGTCTACCTATCAAAAACGCTCCTTCAAAAAGGGATTTCAATGTTTTGTTACGCCTGTAAATAAATTATTATTTATTATTTATAATTAAGTTAATACTAATTAAACAATTACACTAACTCTGAGTCAAATGTTCATTTAGAAAAGTACCTATTATAAACAGATGGAAGGACATAAAAGTGTTTCGACAATTATTCCTGTATTCTATTTTGATACGGAACATTCAAATATGGGGATAGAAAAAGAGTGACAAAATATAAATAGCCCAAGAAAGCAACCAATATAAATTTTATTTCAGTTTATTATATTGTTTTTTTTTCATTTCTTCCCATGCATTGCGTTTTATGATAATTTCATTAGAGTTATTCTTATAACAGCATGGTTATTTCCTATCCTTTCTCTTACAAGAACTAAAAATTGAAGTTAATAGATTGAAATCTATTTTAATTTGCATCAGCATTATCATTAATCTGAAGATAATATTGTTAATGTTGAGTGTTCTTTTATCATTGATATGAATTTGTAGAGAAATAAAATGTCACATTTTCCTCTGTTGTTTGCAATTAAAGTTGGTTTTCCTTTAAATCAACAATTTAACCCCAACAATCAGGCTGCAAAATGAATTTCTAAAGCTGATATTACTCTGCGGCTAGCACATTTAATTGGCAGTCGCCCCATAGTCGCCCGGACAATGCAACTACATTACCTCTGCCCTATTCATTGTCGAAAACTGAAATTAATTTGAATGCCTCGCTATCGTAAATTTCACATCATTTACATACTATATTTTCCAACACTTTTAATTATTAACTCTAATAATTTAAATAATTGACGGCAATTAGATATTAAAATTAATAATACAAAAAGATTCATGCTATAAACATTTCCTCAGATCAGTAAGTTAAGATTGTGTATACGTTTTAAGTTACTGAATGTTGTGAAATCTTTCATAGAGGTCTACAAATAAAAGAATATGTATAGTGATAAGATGCAAAAATGAATTTATATTTAAAACCTATTTTGAAACAAAACATTGCATAAGTACTTTAATATTTCATTATTAAACTACCACGAATGTACTTTAAACTAACCTTTAAAATCTTCCAATACACGATGTCTAATAGCGTTTATTTCTGGATCAAAAGGCGTTGCATTGAGCTAAGTAGATTGCATTTATTCTGTTTTGCCAGGGGTAATGAAATATATGTAATTTAATGCAAAAATAGACTTTAGTTATTTAAATGTTTTAACTAAAACTTAAAATTATGTTTTTAACATGTTATTTTGTTTCATTATCATTAAATTAATTACTTCATCATGAAACTTGGAAAGGAGACAAGTGAAAATATATCTAACGTTACTGAAATAAGGTATAATTTTAAGAAATTTTGGATTTTTTTGGAACGAACAATTCAATAATTTAATGGGTTGTTGTATTGGAGATATAGGACACAATATATGCTTTATTAAATAATATGTGGTTTTTTAAACGATTACGTAGAAATAGTATTTAGAAACTAATATGATATAACCATACTTTTCATAAAAAAATACAAAATTTCTCATTTTTCTGATTGACAATTTAAATTTTTTAGCAGATACCTTTTATATTTTATTTGCATAAGAGTGTCATCTTTATTTTTCTAAAATTTGGGTCCAACGCTATGTGAACTTGGGCTAGTCTTCTTTAGAAATATATGGAAGCTTCAAATAACATTAGATCTTATTTCTCTTCACGGTCGCATATTATTTTAATTATTATTAAACGTTTGAAAATTAAAAGGTTTAGAAGTTTGAAGATAATTTATGGATTAAATTTATTCCAAAACCATTTTTACTTATACCCATTTGATTTTTTTTCGGTGAAAATTAATAATTTTTAATTCGCTTTTAACATTTTCGGTCTCTTTTTCAGTCTATTATTTAACGTACCGTATTTTTACAGTTAAATCTTTATCTGATATTCCAACTACCGTCAGTTTATGCTGTATAAACCTATCTATATCTAATAAGGTAATATTTTATTGCATTAAAATCGTAATAAATTCCTTGAACTTTGCGATATCTGGGGTTCGAATTTAATTTTGCGGTATTGTTTTCTCTCAATGCTGCCAAATCATACATTTTATATTCGCTTGTCTGAAAGTATAATATAATATGATAAATTGTAATTGATTCTAAATTATTGATTACCATCATTGAACCATATGGATGTAGGAAACATTATAGGGAAATTGTAAATTTTAAGATATGAAAATCTTTGTACATTTTCCCTTTAATAATTTTTATTTTACATCACTCGGTTAGATGCTTTATAAGATACCTTGGGTAATTTTTGAACTAATAAACTTTTAAGAAAATGTTATTTTGAGAGGATGAAATTTTCTTTGAAAATAATACGATTTTAAAAATTTTTCGCAATAATTATTTTCATCTAAATTTGGCTTTTCAAAAGTAGGATGCATTTCCTCGCTCGTTATTTGTGGTGTATTTATATATGAGGACTACTACAGTTTTTAATTCTGGTACAGCTTTGATGATTCTTCTTTTGATTGTCATTGAACTGTCAGAAGGGAGACCTATCACATGACGTGGTCCATTTTTGAATGTACACAAGAATTTTTACTGTTTTCTAATCCTGTGTACCTATAAATCAATAATAAATTACAGTATCGAAGAGCTTAGAGTTTAGTTAAAATTATATATAAATATATATATATATATATATATATATATATATATATATATATATGTGTGTGTAATATATATACGTGTAAAAAGAACAAATTTTTTTTTGGTCTTTTTACACGTATACCCTACATATAATATATATGGATATGTTTCAAAGAGGTTATATATATTAATTTGAATAAGTGCACTTATTCAAACTATTAATACATCTTTAAACATAAACAGTACTATAACATCTAGGTATAACAAAAACATAAGAAAACAGTGCAAATATGGTAGTAATACAGTTTAACATGAATGTAAGCGCAAGGTAGTTTCATCACCTATTGCTAAGTCGAAAATTCTATTATAATGTACTCGAACTGTTTAATTATTTATTTATTAATTTTTTTTTGGATGGAAAAATCGCATTTAAATCGTTTTAATATAAGCACTAGTAAAAATACAATATATATCATACATCTGGAAACAAAATGTGACAAATATATTGCTAATAAATTGTGAATAATATTCTTATTTAAATAAAAATACGTTGACGCTCTGTGCAAAAATTGAGGCAGCTTTATATATTTAACAATGTCATTGTTACATTTCTTTGTCAAAGGCTTATACATGAGACTAAAAGTATTCAAATTTAAACGGACGCTCACAGTCATTTGTCAGTAACACAAACTGTCAAAGTAATTCTCTCTCAACCCGTTATGATTTTGTAACCAAACAGTTTTCATAAGTCATTGCGTAATTCAGATAACGTTTATACTGTAATGAGTATCTTATAATTACGAAAGTTGCATGATTTTAAAATAAAAATATAATATAATATTAGGATATTTAGCCTACTTTTTATGCGTTTAATGAAACATTAAAATAGTGTATTGCACAAGCAACGTAAAAGGGGAATAAAATGACGAAAATAATTTATTTTTCCATAATTTGTTAATTTATTTTTAGTTCTTTCATATTTATATTAAATTCGTGATCATTAACAGATAATAGTTGCTGGTCAGAAATTGGCCATGTAATTTATCAAAAAATTTAATTTTTGTTAATTATAATTAGAGTAATTTCTCAAATAGTTTAATTTTTGTAAATAATTATCTGCAAAACTCACTTTTTGTATTAAGCAACTGCTTTCGACCTCCGTTTTATGTACACTTTCTCGCCTCTTCTGTGTACTAGCTGCTGTTTATAAATATCTTCTCATTTTTGACTGTTTCTTGCAATTTTTTATCCACGACTTATATTTAGCAATTTTAGCAGTTTTTAGTTACTACCATTTATACACAGATATATTTTGTTCAGATTTATTAACAGATTCAAAATGGTAACTTAAAGTTACTGCAGCCTAGCAAAATATATACGAGTATAAACAGAGTCTCCATTAAATATTGCGTTTAGTCTTTTGTCTGACATTAGGTAATGGTTTCGATCTATTTGTATTTTCCGAAAATTATTTATTTGAATTACACTATTTTAATTTGTTTTGATAATTTGAATTTTGTTGTAATTTTAAGTTTAATTTATTGAGTATTTATGTTTTTAACATAACAGAAAGCTTAATAACGATTTATTAAATTATATTAAGCAGGAGAATTTTAAACGATTTGTAAACAATTGAAAATTAATATAATAAGCTATGGGAAAAAAAGTGATTTCCACTTTGTAATTTCACATATCTCCTTTAATTAAATATTAAAACAAAATTTGCTTAATTTATTGGTTTATCTACGTGAAAATACAAAAAGATTTTAATTTGATTGAGTCTCTGCAAAATTTCTTGTCTCAAGTTACAATATAAACATTTTACATGTTTTTAGAGTTCCAAATCTCAAAAAATGGAGCCCTTGTAACTTAATAATGGAACTTTCATGAAGAATGAAATTTAAAATTAATTTTATTTTATCGCCATTTGTTATTATTACCTTCAGTATTGCGACAAAATAGCTACATCATGTTCTTTACTTTTATTTTTTATTGTATTTATACTTATTTCAATGTTGTATAATGCCTCCTTTAAATTTTTAAAAATTAAATTTTCTTACACGTTATTTCAGGGTTTCAAGTCCCGAAAGAAATGAAAAATGAACCCTTAGAAGATTACTTAATCAGTTATTGAACTGTCACGAACGAAATTTAAAATAAATTTTAAATATATATTTTTGCCATTAAGTTAAAACGCATGAAAACTGCGATGGAATAGCCACGTCCCATTTATTGTTTGTATTTTTTATTTAATTTATACATGTTTGATTATTTTAAGGTTTAAATAATTTCTCGTTTCAAGTAATCTGTAACACGGTAGATTTCTTCGAAAGAGAAGATATTTTGGAGAAAAAAAACGGAACCCTTAAAATGTCAATCACGTGTTTCTCCATTTGTCTGTTACAGTCGTTTTTTTTTTCAAAAATACTCCTATGTAAATGTTTGCTGTGTTGCTAAATGATATTTACTATCAAATTAACACATGAAAATTGCTGTATGTAAATTTTAAAAAGTCAGATAAATATGAGTATTAAGTATGCATGCTTTTTCATAATTTTAAGTAGTTAATTTCCAGAAGTCTTCAGCACTTTAATTAAAAAAATTAAAAATATCCTTTATTATATTTTGTGTTCAATAAAAGTTATATATCAAATATTTGAACTAAATAATTTATGTGCGCCTCAACAAAACCCTCTACATTAAAAAAATTGCCATAGAAACAAGTACAGAAGGTCTTATAAAATATATTTGATGGACATTTGCATTTTATCCCTTATAAATTTCAACTTACGCTTTTAGCATTTTTTTCGAGTAAATGTAATTATACAAATTATTACTTGTAAATTATTCAAAAATCCTTTTGAAAAATGACAATTCAAAAACTCATTCGAAAAGTAGCTCTGTCTGAAAATCTGTATAAGATTCGCCCTTTACTGAATATGGTGAACTCGATTTGTTAAAACAGAGGTAACCCAGCAAATTTATAAATCACATACGAAGTTATACTCCGTGAATATGCTTGTTTAGGTTAATAAAGATGTCTTATTTTTAAATAAATTTGACTTATTGCACCTCTGTGGAAAAAATAATTATACCAGGTCTCAATCGCCTTGCACAACATGAAAAGTTTATCTGTATTCTTGTCTTTATTTTAATAACTCCGGCAAAACCAAAATATATTTGATTGTTATGTGAAGACTGAATAAATATGTTCTTTATTGACTTTAAACATATAAAAGCCCAAGGGAGAAAAATTATCAAAAAGTTTATATGTCATTTTTTGATAGTTTATGTTTATGTTAATCGTTTATGTTAAAATGTTTATGTTAATGTTAATTTTTTTAATGTTAATGTTTAATGTTAATTTAATCGTTTATGTTAAAATGTTTATGTTAATGTTAATTTTTTTAATGTTAATGTTTAATGTTAATTTAATCGTTTATGTTAAAATGTTTATGTTAATGTTAATTTTTTGATAGTTTATGTTTATGTTAATGTTTATATGTTATTTTTTAATAGTTTATGTTTATGTTTATGATAGTTTATGTTTATGATCTCTTTACTTATATAAAGTTTGATAATGTTTAAAGGACGTGATTACCCATCAATTTAATTTGAAATTTTTTTACAAGCATATCACTAAAATCAGAATATATTACAAATAATCGTTAAATAGATAAAAAAATTTAAAAGATTCATTTTAAAATGTAATGGGCTCTAATGTTTTGCACATTATTCTTCTCTTTTTATCATCTTGTTTAATATCCTTTTTTTATTATAATAAATATTATGATCAGAAGTTTGTTTCTTTCCATATCAATTTAAAATTTACCTAGTTGTAGGAAAGGAGTTTGCTATTGTTATAATCATTTGGTTCTCAGATATTCGTTTCAAGTTTCTTTTTTCTTCTAATATTCCATGAACTGACTGTAAAACCTAACCAATTCTCAGTATATTACTTACAACTAATACACACTAATTACTTGCAACTAATACGTTATTTAAGTGATATACCATGTTTCTAAATTCTCGATATATTATCTTATCGGCTGTATAAAATTGCAAGAATCGTTTGAATACGTTTCAATTTGACGCACTAAGGATAATGCGTCAAATTGAAACGTGTAGTTGCGTAAATATCTTGGCCACTCATTTTTTTTCCCTGATATATCTTGTTTTGTGATATTTGTGTTGAGAAACATTAATATTATGTACGTACAAGAATTAAGTGATTGAAAGCATATTTACAATTTATTGTAAAGTAATTAATTTGATCGTCTGTAGCCCGATACTTATACAGACGTTTAAACTGAATTCGAACGGAGGTATGTTTTTTCAATAACATTTATATAACTAGTTGTGCAGTCTAAAATAACCAGCTCTCTTGGGTGTAACAGTATGATATAAATAAGTTTATTTCTAGTTCCTCGTCTTACTTTTAATAAAAGAGTTTGAATCCCTTCTTTAATCACACTGTAATAAAAGAAGTGCTCGTGACGCCTTAACTTCATCATCCTTTTTAAATCTTTTATTTTCTCCCATATTAGTTCTACAAATGTATTAATTTTTTTTTTCATGGCGTAATTAGTATAAAGTTTTATTATAAAAAGTCACGAGCCCTACTGTTATTATACTGTTAGCAGTATAACAGAAGGGCTCGTAATATCTTAACTTCATCATTCTTTTTAAATCTTTTACTTTCTCCCATATTAGTTCTAAAAGTATACCCAGTTTTTTTTCAGAGTGTAATTAATATATCAGCAATCTCATTAATAACATTTGTTTGGTAGTTGGGAATTTCATTTTGGAACGAATTTCCTCCTAACTCGGATCGTTTTCATTAAAATGTTCTTTGTTATATATAACTGGCAACATCTATTTCAGGAGTGTATGTGAATAGTATTTTTAATAAATATATGAATTTTGACTTAATGACTCTTCCTTAACACTGCATATGCAGCAAAAGTAAATGTGTCATCTTCAATCTTTTCACTATCGATACAGTTAACATTATTGGTTCGCAATGATCTAGTTATTTCTTATACTGTGTAATTTTACACAATGCGAGAGATCGTTAATAACACCGATATCAGTTTTGACAAAAAGTTGTAGAAAACTTGACGCTAAATGAATTTAAAATTCAGTAAATCAAAAAGAAACAAAAAACGATCATGAAAGATTCACGCATCTGCGTATCAATCTGTTTAATACAGCCATTTTTCCATTTCAGAACGTTTCTAGTTTTTTCTTATATTAACTAATAATATAATTAATATGTTAATAATAATATAGTTCGATATTTTACACTCAAAAATATTTATATAATTTTATAATGGGAAAAAGCCTTTTTGTCTTTTTTTTTCATGTCCAAAGTTGGTATCGAGACAATGCATATTAATCTGCACTTATTTAACATCCAAAAATATTTACACGGAAATTTTACCAGAAATATAATGAGTAATATAACAGCATAGTGGAAAATTAATATTCGTAAATTAGCAGGAAAACTGTATATAATTAAATATTCATATGTATGCTGCTTCTTCCTGTTATGTACATTATTATCTTACACTCCACTTTTTAAAAATGTTGAATATCCATTTTAATTTACTTCAAAGTGAAAAACATAAGGGCATACTTAATTATTTGCATACGATTTTCGTTTATTATGTCATTAGAAACTTTATCCAAAATTGCGCAACCGTGTGCAAAACTTGGCTGATTTTAAGAAGGCAATAATAAGTATTTTTTTAATACGAAAATCATCGGTATTGTCTATTGTCAAAGATTTTATATATATAAAATCTTCACATATATATGTGTAAGGAAAAAATAATTTTGATATGTTGTTTTCCACGCAACGAGTTTTAGATTTTTAACCTGCTAATTTTTTTATAACTATGTTTTAACTTTTTATTGCACTTTATTCGAAATCTACGCAAATGTTTAAGGTTAAAACTTTACATATCAGTAGTGAAATCCAAAGCGAACAAAAAATTAAGGCATTGTGGATGAACAATATTTAAGCGCAGAAAAAGTTTTTTCTCCTTGGGAAAGAAAAACGTCAAAACCAGTTGTATAAAAATTATTTAGCACACAGTCACCCTTATAAATAACATCTTATATACAAGTATATCCGATCCGTGGGAAATTCAACGCCGCCGAAAACAAACGCCGTCAGTTTAATCAGCGTTACATCGTAAATTTATTTACATTTATGACGTGGGTATTACATTTTAATATAATCCAAATTGAAACAGCGCCCAAACGTTCGGGCCACCTGCGGCTCAAGCTTTACATTGCATTACCATAATACGACTTTTCCAACAATGTTATAAAATCACGCTTTTTGTATTCTTTTTCCTAAGCTTTAATTAAACTTTGAGTGTCATCTGAGCTTTTAATATTTCTTTAAAAATGAGCATTGTAACATTTCCTGTCCTGAAGCTACGTGCTTCAGGATAAGAAATGTTACAATGCGTAGGCAAATATCTAGCTGATGGTTATTTTTGATACATCGTTTATTTACATATCCAGGATACATTGTGTAAATACATGCTTAAAGGAATGCAGGATAAATAAGGTTCACTTATTACGAGAGGTTTATTTTTTTGTTTTTAGCGAAATGTTTTTTTATTCGTCTTCTATTAAGTTCATTAAAGGTCAATGGGAAATATAATGGTTTACATGAAGAATTCTGTTTACGTTCATTCACGCTTTAATAAAGTTCTGTATTAATAAAGAAATACTGATTTAAATCAAACTATAATTTAAATTTGAATTATTTTCATATATTTTATCTCAAAATGTAATTTTTATTAAGGAATATTCATGACATGTTACAATTCATTTTAAAACTTAGTGCGTTTTAAAATGAATTGTATGTTATGCTGTTACTATTAACAATTATAATTTGTGTGGATTGTTATTTTTTAAAAGTTTTCATTTAAACATGGCTAGTTTTTTTGGAAAATTCTATTACAATATGAACATAACTTTTTATGTAAGCAAAGATTAAGTTATACTGGGAACGTAATAAAACGAAATGTTAACTTTTAAATTAATCTTTTAAGAACAATTAAACTGTCAATATTATGGGCCAAGATCTCACTATATTACTAGAATATTATTTACAGAAAACAAGATATTTGTTTCTACTAATTTTTACTCGTAAAATATTTTATTTACTATAATTTTTCATACTTTGTTCAAGTAATGGATGTATAGAATATTGGATATAAATTATAGCTTCCTAGGGATAAACGGTTTTGGGACGAGAAAAGAGGTCTAAAATCAATCTTTTTGTTCAATATGCCTTATGTAACTTAAAATTTTAAGGAAAATCATTATATAGTAAGCTATGAATGCTATATTATAGAATCACACCTCTCAAAGATAAAATTCATTAAATAGATCTGTCAGAAGAATACAGCGACCGAAACCAAGTACAAATATCAGCTAAACAACTTAATAAATTATGCTATGAAATTACATTTAATACTTTACTCTTAATCGCTTAGCAATTTATGTATAAATTCGTCTCATTACTTTTCTGTTTTTGACGCGAATACGTCTTTAAATTTGCTACCATACAGGGGACAATTCAAAAAACCTAATGATAACAAAATCGGGGGATACAGTTTAGCGTTGCAGTTTCGAATCTATCCTCTACATCAAAAATTAAATTATACCACTGGATAGATAAAGGATCTAAGAATTTACTACGATAAGCGAGAACAGTGACGCATCGCGCGCGGTGGAGGGGGAAGCGCCACCATTTTGGGGTATTTTACTGCGTATTGAGATTTGCAATTAGTATAACTTTTGATTCGGAAAAACTACGGTGTTCGTTTAAGTTTTAATCGTCAGCTGACGTCAAAAACTATCGATTATATATAAAACATTAGTTTAAAGTAGTGACAGTGAATATAATAAGGTGTTAGAATAAAAAAATATTATCAAAAATATATAATGTCGGCCTATACGCGTCGAAAAGCCAAAACCAAATACAGAGATCGTATACGGCTGGAAAGGGCTTCTCGAGAACAATCGAATGGTAATAATAAAATACCATATGTCCGAGTCAAGCAGTGCCGGGAACATAAAAAAATGAATGTGGCCGAGCGGATCCGTTACATAGACGTATTCACGTACAATACACGGCCGTGTCCATGATACAGCCACACCCCAGTTTTTTTGTTCTCCGTGGTTCTGATCACAGAGCACATAATATAACTTTTTCCATTACGTAACAATGTTACCGTATACCAAAAACTATTCAGTAATAATCCCATTACGTGACAATGTTACCAAAAACTATTCAGTAATAATCTGCAAGGCGGAACACCGAACGGGTAGATTTAGATCTATTGATAATATCTGTATCCAAATACCGATATAATAATATTCTGCAAAGCAGAATATCGAGGGGGTATTAAAAATACCAATACATAAATGCCACCGCAGTAATATTCTGCAAATAAAAATGTCAAATGGGTAGATTTAGGTCTGTTGAGATCTTAGTATTAGTATCTAAATGCCGTTGAAGCAATAATCTTCAAAATAGAATATGAAATGGGTAAGTTTTGATCTACTGAGAATACCAGTATCTAAATACCGCTACAGCAATACTCTGCGAAGCAAAATATGAAATGAGTAGATTTAGATTTATTAAGAATGTCAGTGTCTAAATTCTCCAAAACAGATAATATCGATTGGGTAGATTTAGTTTTATTGAGAATATTAGTATCTACATGCCGCTGCTGCAATATCGCTATACCTGCTTACTGTTTCCTTAATAATCCGTAGAAAACTATGGATATACCGCTTTTGCAACTACAAATGTACTTGCAAAATACCGCTGCTATAGTATCGCTAAACCTGCTTACTGTTTCCTTATTAATCCGTAGAAAACTATGGATATACAGCTTTTGCAACTACAAATGTACTTGCAAAATACCGATCTACCTGCTTACTGTTTCCTTATTAATCCATAGAAAACTATGGATATACATCTTTTGCTAAACCTGTAATTTCTCAAACAATTAGGGTTTAAACAATTCATATTATCTACTCAAGTGTTCTTCATTATACAACAATAATTAACCAAAAGTGAAGTTATGAAACTTGTATTGCTCATGTTGCTTCTTCTCTCCCTAATTTCTAGTAGACGACTACTAGTTATCATTAGACTTACGGAAATATATAACCTACTGGAAAATTGAGGAGATACCATGAATTATATAAAAATATATGTTGAAACAATATATAAAATACATAGAGTAAAACTTAAAACAAAATTTAGTTTATTCTATAACAATTCACTTTCACTCGTTATATTTTGATATTCAATGAAACATATACATAAAATTTAACCTAAGGTTTTCTATGAACAAAATAGAGGAAAAATTTCTAACCAATTGCTGTTTTTTCAAAGAAACTCAATAGAAACGCGATTTCAATAATGCATGCTTCTTTGTCATTTATCGATCTTTCTAAAATGAACTAAAGTTAAATTTTTTTACTCCTCTTCTCCCATTTAAGCACTTTTTTCTGTGGCTAGCGCTCAAGCACTATGAATAGCCTTTTAAATGAGCTAGTGAATCTATGGGGCTGGCAGCTTTTACCGACACTCGTTCAAAAGCCGCTTGAACAATGTATCTTAATTACATCCGTTCCACTTCACGTGCTTTGCAACCGTTGTCGAACATATCAGTTTTTTGTACGGTATATCGTTTAACGATAAATTATGTATGGGTTTAATTCTTTTAGTATGTGTTGTAATAAGCTTTTTTAAAAGCTCGTCTAACTAATGTAATTGTGCTTAAATATATAATATTCATCTAGTTCTATACGCTCCATTAAAATAAATATATTTTTAATTTATATAACATGCACTTTTTCCTTTTTTGGAGTAGCCCTTGAGAAACATTCATATTTAACTTACGTTTAATTTTAAATTAGTGTTTATCTTCGTCAAATTTATACATAATAGTATTATTAACAATTTTTATATAATCTTATTAACAATTTTTCTACATAAAATTAATCATCGATTAAAATGTCCCTCAATTAAAGTCAAAATTAAAAACATTCATCTTCACAAAAAATATTTTGTTCCTTCCTAATAAGTTGTGTTGATTTATAATTTTTCCTTGTGCGAAATTTCATAAGGGCCTTTGAAAATTTGCATGAGCGAAGCCACGAGTGAGGGTTAGTCTAATTGTATAGTATAACTCAAACTTGGATAGTGATCCAATAGTAAAACTATCTTACTACATATGTCTGATAGTTCATATTTTGATAAGTAACAGATCAAAGAGTATTCCAGAAGCATTGTATTTCTGTTCCATACTTTCATCATTACTATAGTTAGTATTGTTTATTACACTTCCTAGTGCTTAGGTAGATGACGTCACGATCCATGAGATATGGCGGCTGAGTGTCGCTAGCGGCTAACATAAAAAATAAAAATTTGAAAAGGCTATCAAAGCAGTATTAAATTGAAGATCTCGATAAGTAGAAGTCAAGAATATATAATATATTGGATAAATAATACGATATTTAATAAACAAAGTTTAAAAAACACGCCAAGTTACATTTATTTCGGTTATAAAATGTTTCAAAGAAATAGTTTTCAAGAATTACTTCAAAAATAACTGCATGAAACATATTGTATAATAGAACGTGTTAGAGTTTCTATGTTTTCTGAATTTCTATGTTATTGTTGTAGTTGAATTTTCCATTTTAAGACGCATAAGTTTTTACAGGGTAATAAATATATAATTGGTGTGGCTATTTTATTTTAATATACGCTACTCTCTCCTATGCCAAATTTTATGCATAGGGAAAAAGCAAAAGAATCATTTCTAAGGACAAGTGCTTACTTAAAAATAATACGATCATAATTTATCACATATTATATAGTGATACAATGGCAATTTATACACAAATCCGATAATCAATCAAATCAATATCCACTTATAAAAATATACTAGCTTCTGCAGACTACTTCTTTGCGTGGACTACACTCATGTATCAATCCAGGTTCTAATTCGTCTCTCTTCTAATCATTTCAAAACCAGTTCTTGTTCAGTACTAAGATCGTGATCGGGTTATGACAAGAAAATAATCTTATATTCACAATTGAACCTGTTGATACACTGTTGAATATTGTATTCACTGAGCTTAAATAAATATATAAGGTGTCTTTTTGGTAAAATTCTCTGTTAGCCTATCTGTTATTTTATTTTGTTTTTTCATTTTTATTTATCAATATCTAAAAAAAATGTTTTTTGTTTAATTTTCTGACAAAGAAGAAAGATATATATACACACACATACGTACATATAAGTAATGAGTTACATAAAACTTAAAATTTGTTATGTCCTCATTAAAAGAATAGGCATGTACTCTAATATTTTTACGATATTTTGATGCAAAAATATTTTTCTAGGTAATTACTGATTAGATTAGATCTACTTACAAACGCAGTAAATAAAAACATAAAAAATGAGTATCGAAACACAAGTAAAACAGGATTGCCTAAATGTCCAAAACTCATGAAGTTTTTGATATAAATTCACTAAAAGAAATCTACGATTTTTTAAAATTTTTTAAACCAACGTTTAAAAAACTATAGTGTTGAACAAATGATGCTTAAGAAAATGAAAAATGATGAATGAAATCTCAATTTTATTTTAAAAGACCTGTCTAACTATATTGCTCTCATAGATATAAGGGAAGAAATAATTTCTCTGTGAATGACAAAAATTTAGTATTTATAATAATTTTCTATTTCATTATGGAATCCTAAAGACGAGCAGTATGCACATAGACCATGGCAGATCAAACATCAAATTTGCATGATATATTGTCACGAAAACTTTGTTTTCGAAACCAGTCGTCGATGCTGGATGTTGATATATCAAAGAAAAATGCGAACACTAACCGTTTATTTATTTACACAAAACATTTGCGGTTGATTTCTGCCCTTTAAACTTAAAATCTATTTGACGCTGTGGCGTTTTAATTCTTTTTGTCTCCTTAAGGATTGATTTTTGGTAACTGAAGCATTATCAAAATATCTAATATTTGTAAAAATAATTCAAATAATTCTTAATATATTGACGACCAAAAATCGTTACGTCTAACCCTGGCTCTCTCGTAAAAAACCTATACCGTTTCCAATTGATTAAGAAACTGGAAATTTGGTATGAACTCAGGTCATTGGATAAAGGACAAAAGTTCGGAAATAAACAATTGTGCGTCCGGACTAAAAATAAAGTTTGACACATGCGTAAAATATTTATAAGTTGTAATATATAAAAATAAAAACATGGAAAATTTAAATTCATTTTTAAAGATATCAGGGAAAATTTTGCTAAAATAATAATAAATAGGGACAAACGTGAAGGCTACAAAGTCATTCTTTTCCTTTCTACTGTTGGATAAATATTTCGTCCTTGCTCGATGTTTTATTGTTCATCATGGTGCATTGTTTTTCTACAGTCAAAGGTTGTGTTTAAAAAAATATTACTTGTTTAAATCCTTACCTAAATACACATGCACACAGTAAATAAAATAAGCTTACTAAATATTGCTACAAGAATTTAAAATTTTGCCGCTGACATAAGTTTTAGGGGCCCGAGACACATTATAAAATGAGCATACTACTTTCCTTAGAAAGATACTTCATATACGTGTTCGTTTATATATAGTGTATATCTTATGTAATATATATCTAATTTTATAGGGTATCTGAAATAATATTACAACATTTGAAACTTACTTTTGAAAGGAGAAAGCAGATTGTCCATCAACGGATTATACTTTTATCATCCTATGAATTAATTATTAATTGGAAACTGGTTAAATGTAATTTGTCTGTAAATTGAATAAACGAATTATATTTAACAAATGTATCTAATTAGGATGCAATTTCTGATCTTATTATCTTTGTAATATAACCTTATTAAAAATCACTTGTTCAAGTAAAGTTGAAAAATACAGGTAAAAAATTAAGCTGATTTAACCATAGATGCATTTTAATAAATTTTACATAGTGTACTCTATTTTCAAGCAAAAGCTATTTATTTTTATTTCAGATTTAATTCCTTATTTGTGCTATTTAAATGGCTATCGTAAAACTTCCTCAAAAATTAAGAATAGGCCTATTTCACCTATTATAACATCCATTTACTTGCTATGGGCAACAGAAATCAGTTGAACCAGATAGAAAACCTGTAGAAAAAAAATGGATGATAATTTACTCAAATTAAATGGAAGTAGAAGCGGAAGAGCTCGTAATTAAGTCTTTACTTGCATTAAGTTGGGAGCTTCTATACTTAAAACAAATATTTTAAATTATTTCCATTTTCGAAGCCTAAAATACGAATAAACATTTTACCTCCAAACTAATTACTGACCATAGCTTACAACGGAAAGCGCGTAAAGAGCTTAAAGTTTCACCTTCCATCAAAGGCGATACATAATGACTCTTCAAGATCAACACCAAAACTTTTACTACTCGATTCAAAAGTCTTAAAGCCCTCAAAGCTCTCAGTGAAAACCGTGTTAAGAAAGGCTTAAATTATCCGATACAATTTGCTGTTGGGTTTTATTGGCTATATTACTTGAACTTTTTTTGCCTGGAAGAGTACATATTATTTACAATAAATTGTATTTCCTAATTGAAAATACGTCCTTTACTGCTGCAGTTAAATATTTATACCGTCAAAACTTTTCAAAATTAATACATCTATATTTTTATATAATCACATTTTTTTAGAAAATAGAGAATAGTCTGGAAACATATATATATATATATATATATATATATATATATATATTATATATATATATATATATATATATATATATATATATATATATATATATATTATGTCATTTAAATGTTAATATAAATTAACTTTAAATTTAAATGGGTTCCAGTGTTTTCCAATGTTTTCCTATGTATCCCTCTTCCTATGTTTTCAAGTAAGTCTTGTTTGTATATATTAGCAAGATAAGATTTTACTCCTTGAATCATTCGTGGGTTTTCGGTTGAGGCGATAGTATTTACGTGCAATAGATCTAATTATTCGTTTTGCAATCTATTGTCAATTTAAAAAAGATATTATATCTTTTTTTAAATTGAGCAAAATTAATATAATAAACAAATGACTGTGATAGGAAAGACAAAATAAGTATGTGTGAATCAGAAAATATGACAAAAAATAAAAAAGAAATAGTAAAGGAGATTGCTCGATAATTAAAACTTTGTGCTAAATCATATTAGGTTCTGCTAAATCTGTATAATTGTTTTTGCAAATATTCAAAAAATATTTAACAGGTAGTAACGAAATGTTTATTTTATGTAATCACAATAATTTTAATGTTACATTATACCGATTTTTGGTTAAAGTCGTAGAATCAATTTCGCGTCTCTACTGCTAATCGAGCGCACGGTATCAAACCCGCTCGAATTAAAAAAAAACAGAGATTCCATACGCGCACAACAAATGTATTGTTGTTGTTGTTAATGGTTGAGTTATTTCACAGCTTAGATTTGTTGGTTAAATTCATCTTTTATGATTATTGGTGAGATGTTTTTCTCTGTCTTCGATTATTTTTCCGAAGTTAGTTATTACAAAAAACTAATTTGAAAAAGTTTAATTATTAAAATAAAATTAACTTCAAATAAAAATAAATTTCTCAGATTAAAAAGTAGCACATTTATTAACTCAAATAATTAACTAGGTCTAAAGCAAATTTCATAAAAACATATCCAGTCATCTTGGTGGCAACGAGTAACAGAAATCTTAACACTATTTTTGTGGCATTATTCACTTAATTAATAACGTTAAGAAAGAGGACACCACACCATAGATTAATTTTTATGTCTTATCCAGAAAATGAATTATACGCCTGTCGATTTAAAAACGATTCGATGTTCAGTTACAGTGTTACTAGGTTACAAATAAAATGACATATAAACTGACTTTCGGAAATTTTATATTAATCCATATTAATAATCCAATAAAACCATTTACAAGTACTGCTTTCTGAGTGAATGTTATTGATCGAATATAGTATAATTAAACAAAAATTGTTTAAGGTTTCCAATCACCGAGCTGATAATCTTAAACAGTTAACAAATCAACACCCTGTTGCAGTCCACTGTTGGACATAAATCCCTCCACTGAGCGTATTATTGAAGGTGCAATGAACATAATCATCACGCTGGGTGGGCGGTTTGGCGATCGCAGTGGGTAGGTTTTTGTATCTATGGTACTGCTGCCCATCACTGGCTTGTGGCATTTTGACTAGCAATTATAATACCTAATTTGTCGTAAGTCACAATTCATATGTACTTCTTAGTGCAATACATGTTAAATAATAACTGAGGAAATTAAGTGGAAACATATATATTTTTCTGAATATCTTGAAAATAATTTTGACAAATAATAATCATTACAGTTTTCCTGTAACTTTTGCCTAGACTTCTATAAACCGAATGTTTTTTTTTTCATTTTATTACATATTTTTCAGTAGGTTTCCAAAATGATACTATACTATCTAAATTTATAAAAAAATTTTTTATATCCTTTGTAATCTTGTAACCAACTCTTTGAAGCCATAATCATCGCCACATATGGTATTAGCTATTGAGATATGAGAGGGTTAATATGTTTTATTACTATGCCAAGTTTCAGGTTTTTTTGAGAAAAAGCCTTCAAAGCTTTTACAGAACCCTAAAAAATTCTCAACATTAGAAAGTACAGCTACGTGTATATATATATATATACATATATATATATACACACATATATATATATATATATAGATATATATATACATATATATATATATATATATATATATATATATATATATATATATATATATATATATATACAAGGTAACGAAGTGATAGAATAATTTTTAAAAAAATTATTTGCATTTGAATACGGCTTCCGGTTAGCACAAAACGTCGGTCCAAAACGTGAATTGACTGGAGCTGTTAATATAAAAATACATTACAGATTATAATTATAGATATAGAAACAAACCTATATATATAACCATTTCCTTACTGAATCTTGTACAATATTATTTGAAAGAACAAATCGATATTTTCGCCTAAAATATTACTCCCCCACTCCTAAACAAGGGTTAGATGCTGCCAAGTGGACTGATATAAACGCCAAGCGTGAACTGACGCGGGACAATCCCCGATGTCCGGGGATTTAGCGTGTCCAGATCCAGTTCTGACATCATCTTGTCTCCCGCCCGCTCAACCGAGTGTAACGCTCCCGAACTTAATGCCGTCCCGTGTAGATTAGTAAGTTGTATTATTGTTTGGACGCGAGTTTGATTAATATTCATTTGTTTATCAAGAGCGAAAATTTACTTTGGCAAGTTTCCGGGTTGTTTGCAAATAGCTCAATCTTGATTCTTGCCTGGCGTTATATGAAAACGTCTGACGAAAGATTAAAACTTAAACTGCAAAGATTTGTTTGCCTAATTCAACTTCGGTTAAGAATAGTATAAGGCTTCGAAATAAAGATGAATTATGAAAATAGAATATATTAAGAAGTAAAATATTATTTTTTATTTCAGTTACTCAAATACAACTAATATCTATTACGTTTACAACGTTATGGAATAACTACTTATAAGCTAATGTCCTACAAATCAACATCAATGCCTAGCAATCATAAGAATTGATCACACCATGAAAATTTATAGATTTTCCGAAATTATTACTATGCATATTTTCCTCCTTTTTCCAAGACTCGTGTATTAATATTTTTAATGTTGATTTTCTTAATATAATTTTTTTATTGAATAATTAAGTTTTTTTTTGTAGATAAATTTCGACTGAATGAATATAAATATCATTCCGGGTTTTAGAAGCGAGTCTATGAAGAAAAGTGATTATTAATTGTCAATTTTTTAATTTTCAAATAAGATTGAATATGGTATGCACACTGATACTGAGTAAATAGTAGAAGCAGTCGTGAATGTAATAACAAATAAATTTCTTTATGACGCTATTACGGTATTTAAGTATACAGGACGACTTACATTGAGAGATTTACGCATTTGACAAGTATTATAATTACTTTCACAAAAAATGAGTAAATATTTTGTTAATTTGCAATACACAGTCCATGACTATCAGGTTCAAGAAGTTTCAAATTTTAGGACAAAATATTGATAGGTAAACACGAACCATATTTGTGAAAACCTATATATAGCTGTGTGTCCTTATGCTGACATGTCTGAATATATTCTTCGTGCGCTTTCAAAATATTTTCAAAATTAAACTGAGTATCTGACTGCTTTCGGTTCTTATGTTTTCTGATTGATTTTGGACTTTTATCATTGTTTCGTTTTATCTGGTAACAGACATGTGTACATACTGATGTACTTCAGGATTCATAAAATCGTATCGTTTTCTTGATAAGAGCTCTTAAAATTAAAAATTTATTTGGCAAAAATTTGGTTACGATAATTCTTAGAAAAAATTTTAGAGATCAGGCCAAAGAGTTAATCTGCCATTTTTCTGTCTAAAAATAAAAAAGCCTATGGCTGATGTACAGCTATCATTGTATTTGGTATCATAGTTTGGCATTTCTGATTAGTTTATTATCCTTTTCTTCTATGATTACTTATGTCAAATTATTTGAATATTATTCTGAATTTGCATACTAGAACAAATTTACTTTCATTTTGAAGAGCATAAATTTTACCAGATACAGCGATAAAGCTAATGAAATAATGAAGAACGCATTATGTTAATTGCTAATGGTGTGAATAATGAACCGTTGTTATCTTTCCATCTTTCGATTTTAACTTTAATTCTTATATTTTTCTTCTTGGTTTGTGTGTTGTAAAATTTAATTTTAATTTAAGTTTCATGTAATTTTTTATTAGACTACAAGTTTTAATTTCGTAAACACACACACACACACATAGTACACACATACACGCGCGCACCCAGACACATAAACACACACAAACACACACTCCTTATTATTGGTTTAACCTAGCGACTCGCGTTTCGATAAGCGTTTCTCACAAATGTTTATCAAGGAGGATCTATTTTTAAAATTTTCTCATTTTATTTCTAATCACAGAAAATGCGTTATCATTCTGTGGGTGCTGATATCAAACCCTATTGATACTTAAGAAATTTTTTTTTCTCTTGTGTTCAACTTTTATTAAGAATTTTTTAAATACGTGTTCTTAATACATCATTTCCCGTGTTAAAGGGTACATAATGTAAAAGAGTATCTGTTTTATATCTACCAAATACTATTTAATAAAGGAAGTAATCCAAAAATAGGGAATATTTCAGAAAATTTTCGTCACAAAGGAGAGCTAATTTACAAACAGGGGTATCTGGTTGACTGGCAGAGATTGCTTATGTAGCAATAAGTCCGTCATATGTACTATATATACAAGTTAATAAATAAATAAATAAATCTGTGTAATTCTGAGATTAAGTTGATAATAAGGTTTATTTTGAGTTTACTTTTATCATATGTGCGACTGCAGCCTAACAAGCCGAGGTGATATTCGTTCGATGAAATATTTATCATTTATAAAGTTTCATTCTTATGCATTTTATTAGTTTCATAAATATACATATGTAAACAATTACCAACTGTATAATGTTCTCCCTTCAATGCGATCATTTACCCTAATTTATATGAGATAAAACACAATACCTATTGACATTAAAATTAATTTCCAGCAGGCCAGTTACCGAGGCTAGGCATAGGCTTCCTGCTCACATTATATATAAAATATATATAAAATGCTTCTATAAGAAAGGTATATGACATGTTTCAATAAAAAACATATAACATGGAAACGTTCCTATGCTTACGAAAATTCATATTACGTTTTTATTTTCTTTACGAATTTTATTTGCCTTTTGCCAACATTTTCTTTTAGGGTATATAAATAACCTAAAGAAAAAAGAAACTTTATAAAATTATTTTAGGAATTAGTCAGTCTATATGTAGCAGTATAGAGCATGTTAATCATGTGTCTCAATAAGAGCAGTTAACGCTCAAACACATTTGTTAACACTTTTGAGTGGCCGAATAAAACAGAATTTTTTATTAAATTTCACTTGTATTGTTCGGAATAATTAGAGATAGGTAGTTATAAAGGCTGCGTACCTATTTAACATAATTCAATTTAAGACTGTTCTAGATACATTGCTGGAGTTATTCACGTATATTATTTCTCCGCCCGTCCTTGAAACTGCTAATATCATGAACATTAAAACTCTGTTATCAGGTGTGTACTTATAGTGGACAAGGTAAACTGTAGCGATAATGTTTTAAACATTTACAGAATTTAAATGATCTTAAATTTAAGCAAAATATTTACATGGGGAAAGATAATATTTATATTTGGAAATACATTTATTGAAGCACCACGTATACTATTAAATATTTGATACCACATAGAAAATGTTTGTGTGGAACCTTGGTATATTAGTTATACTTGTGTTTATTATAATAGGTTTTTTTTTCGAACGTGTTTACAAGTACTTATGTAATTACTTTCTACCTTATGTAATTACTTTTTACTTTCTATTTGTTTCTGATTTTTTATTTACCTACAAATTTGTGTTAGGTGTACTCTTTACTGCCAAATCTCAATTCGTCATACTAAATTTACTGATTTTTTGGAAGAATTTGCTTTTTCGATGATGAATTTACAGTACATAAATATTGATATTTTTTCATTTCGTTAATTTTTAAAATTTAATAAAAATTTTAAAAATTAATATAAATTAACATGAAGACTACACATCTCATGACTTATTAACATACATATTAAATTCGTATTATTTTTCTGTAAGACGGTCACCCAACAATAAAATATTGCGATGTTCCTCAATTGACATAATATTGAGAATATTCTAGAAGAAAAATATTACATTTTTATGTACTATTGCTTGATCTTGAAACGTAATATTCCAGAAAAATATATGATGTTTGAGAAAATAGTTTTTTGGGGTTTACATCTATGAAAAAAAATAGAAAATTTCTAAGAAAAACAAATAATTTCTGAAAACAATGACTACAGTCAACGGAAAAGTATATAAATAAATCACATCGATAACAGAAAGAGTATTCGATTATGTTGTCGTATGTACATCAACGACAGACGCAAAACGGCAAAAGTGAGAATTAGCTTATTACTTCAATGGCAGTAAATCATAATTTACCACAGCTTAAGAATTATACGAATATAATACAAGATTAAAAATGCTTTAGGAGCCATTTTACTTATCAATATTTAAAGGGAAAAAAAGAAAAAAAAAAAGAAATTTATATATATATATATATGTGTATGTATATGTATATATGTATATATATATATATATATATATATATATATATATGTGTGTATGTATGTATATACATATATATATATATATATATATGCACATATATATATATATATATATATGCACATATATATATATATATATATATATATATATATATATATATATATATATATATATCATAACTAGAATAATTAAAGAAAACCCGACCTGACGACTTTTTTTTAAATTAATTTATTTACTAACTACAAAAAACTAAAATTAAATGCTTGTATTGCTGTACTATCCACAATTAATTTTAATATGTTTTTCAAAGGAACAAGTTTAATTGCAAATAATAAAAAAAAACTTTAACTTGGAAAATAGTTTAAGATCGTTTATATTTTATTATTAGGAAATCTGAAGAAACGGTTCATGCTTTATTGTGTCGCCGCTTTACTGTGTTGCATTCAGTTTCAAATTACTGATTCTATTTCACTTATTCTAAACATGTCATTATAAATATGTTATGTAATTGTACAAAAATTAAACATTGATTTTTTTTATAACTTTGATGTTTTATCCCACGTAGATCCATAAGAATTGGACTTGCAAAATTTATGCATAAAATATAATATAAAGTAGGTTTCGCCCGTTCATTGAAAATAAAGAGGAAAATATTGTAAGCGTCGAACTATAACAAACTAATCAGAATATAATTATTCTACCAATCGTCAGTATGTTTATCATATATATTAATACGCTAAGGTTTTAAGTTGTTACTCTCCCTTTTTAGAAAAAACCTCACAACTAATCCACATAAATTATATATCATTTTATAGATAATTGCTTGCTCTACCGGCATCCATAACTAAAAAATGTGTTATTGCTATTGTTTAAGCAAATTAATTAATTATTAAAATTATATACACAAAACAGCAATGCTGCCATCTAACGGCTCAACGACAATATGATTGACGGTCGGTAAAATTTTTGTTTAATTTCAAATCCACTCACGCATAAATAAAGTGGCGCTTTAGCTCAATGCTTTTGATACCTGCGCCTCTATATGTCAATTTTAGTAAAATATTTGTTTCATCTGTCATCTGAGCTTCATAATGGAATAAATAATAATGCGAAGATTTTGCACGGGTCACGCTAGTTTTATATTATTATCGCTGTTTAACTACTTACTAAAATGTCTAGTTTTCCGTGGTCTATTTAATAAGTTCTTGAGGAAAAAAAGTGCGAGTATAGGTACGAGACGTCATCAAAGAAAAAGGTATCGGACATAAAAATTATCGCAGCATGGTTAAACATTTTAAACATATTTTATTGTCATTAATGACTGAGTAAACTACGTAGTCAACGTGAAAAAAATTGCTGGCAAAAAGTAGTTGCATGCGAGTGCGTGTGCGTGCCTATCTATGTGTGTGCATGCGAGCATGTGTGTATGTGTGTGTATATTTCGTTATATGTGCGTTTTTACATGTACATAATACTCATAGATCCTGCAATGGATTTACCTCAGATTTTCAACACTTCCTACATTTACCCTAGCAACAAATCTTATGTTAGCGGCTATCTCCTTTCCAGCCATTTACTTCCATATGGTGAGTGATATATATTATTACCAAATGAAATACAAGTAATCCAGATTTTCTGTACGTTTTGTGAGTTTCTCAATAATCCCACATTCATTATAAATTTGTATTTCACGTAACTTTCTAACTCATGAAATGTTGTCAAACTGACTAAAACACTGATAGCAAAAATGTATAAATCATCGATGATGAGAAGTTTTTTTGTCGTAAAGATGGGACAAAAAAAAACAAAAAACCACTTCTAATCTTACATTGCTGCATTATCAGCAGCCAAAATTATGAAATTATGCAGAAAGAAGCGGTTCTACGTGATATGCCCACATTTTTCTATTCTTGAAATAGGTAGTGGTGAACGAAAGTAAATTAAATTCGAAAGGTTTACACACATTTTCCTGGGATAAAAGGTAATTAATGTTATTCACACTTGGTGATTAAAAAAAAATATGTTTCATTGATCCTTGGACAAATTGTGTTTACTGACTTCTTTATGACAGAAGAAAAAAAAATTCGCTTTTGTCATTCAGATTTTACCTTAGTAATAATTAAAAACCTTCAAAAAATATCCAAAAACCTTGAAAGTTAGAAAGGTCAAAGTAAAAATATTACGTGTAGAAAGTATTGAAACCAGAAAGGATCCGGTAAAAAAGTTAGAAATATTATAGATATTGAAGTTTATGTCTGTTTTTAAGCCTATCTTCAATTTACCTGCAAAAAGTATGAAAATCAGAAAGGATCAGATAAAGAAATTAAATTGTATTTTTTTACAAATGTATTTCTGAACATATAACATAATTCATTCGAAATAATGTATATAAATGCTTAGATTTACCTGACACATGAAAACAATGTACACTGAAATTAAACAATGTTTCATTCGAAATGTTTGTGACTAATGTCACAAAACATTGCACTGAAATTCTGACTCTACTAATGAATATTGAAAGTATGTAAAAATTCGTAATTATTGTTAATTTTATTGCTCAAATGAAATAATGTTTCTACTTTCAAAGTTTGTATTTATTTTATTAATTTTTATTACCCCTAAAACAATGAATAAATTAAGTATAAAATATTTTGATGAGTACATTTTTTGTATTTTGATCGAATTATTATTACTTATGGTAAACGCGTTTTTACTTAATCACTGAAAAAAATTGTAATGAGATTTTTTAAAAAAACATATTTTTATTTAGAAATTCTATTCATATTTCCAAAAAAAACTTATACAATGCTTGATAAACAACAAAATGCATACTTTCTTCAAAACAAATAATAAAATAAAAAAGTTGGCAGCCTTGTTATTAAAAACGTAAAAAATAAAGCTACACATTAAATTTGTAATTTCATTAATAATAGAAATAAATATTCGATCATATTCATTTCGGTTTTAATAGATTTAAAAGTATTAAGGTGTTATCCGTAGAAACTTATGAAATCTGTTATGGTGCAGCTTGATTAAACTTGTTCATGTCAAACAAGGCAATCAATATAAATCTGTTACTAACTTCGACATGTAACGAAATGATTCATCATATTTGCATAACACAGAGGTCACCAAATTTACTCCATAAGATATAGAGCGGAAAATAAATTAGGATAGAATCAATTAAAACCAACTAAGCGTAAAAACAAAAAAATATTCTTTTAAAATCGCAAGGTATTTAAAAGAAAAATTTGAGCAAACTTTCAGGTTTAATAAGGGTACTCTGTAGGAAAAGTATAATATAAGAAGGAATTTAAAATGAAAAAAGCAGATCTGTAAATATAAGGTATATTTATAAAGACGTCAGTTACATAAATAGCAGATATTTTGACTAATTTTCTCCAGGCAAACTAAATATAAAATAACCCGTACCATTTATTATTTATGAAATTACTTTCAATTGAATAAAAGTCGACATTAGAAAATATACGAGTATTACCAATGGTTATGGTGTGTTGAAACGCATGTACGTCACGAGTTTAGAAAAAATCTGAAGTATTAATAACCAATTTTTATGCTGTTATTTCATTATAATTTGACGAATAAATTAAATTTGGCAACAATGCATATAACTGAGTGTATATGTCTAGTGGTAATAGTCAGTTAACACCATCCAGGTGTTCACTGACTATTATCATTCTTTTATTTTAGCCAATCCCAAAATCCCGTAAGAAATTGTACCAACTTATAACTCTAATTTTTTATGTAATAAAAATAATAACTGGTATTATAAATCGGTAGTAATGACGATGTGTTATATAAGCAAGGTTTATGAAATATAAGATCACTAACTTGTAAGATTGTTATAAAATACAACTATAAAAAAAACCTTTCCCGCTTGACAACCGACAACAGCTTCTGTCTTCGAGCGTCTGCCCACACGTGGGGTGATCACTATATGATATTGCTAATACCCCCACTCATATTCACATGACACGTTACAATGTTATCGTTATAACTATATGCATACATGCAACACTATGTTTACCTATAAAAAGGATGCTGTTAGCCTTCAGGTTTGTACTAATTTATTATTAAAAATAATGTGTGCGTGCGTGCGTACGTGTGTGCGTGCATGCGTGTGTGTTTGTATGTGTGTGATTAAAAAGTGAAGGAGGGGAAAAAATCAAGAGGGTTTCTTGGAAATTATAAATATGAAATTCATTCATAACAAAAACAATAGCTTTTAAATATTTCCCTTTTTTGATCGTAAGCCACCAATTACAGAGTTTAAAATTAGATTAAAAATAATTTTGCAATATGGAAATGTATCTTGCTTATGGTACTTTTCAAATTCAGTCATCTGAAAAATTAAAAAATATTTCTGATATACTTTCAAGGGAATTGATATGAAAAGTAAGTTTAATAGTGATCAAGTTCATAGTAGTAATAATTGCTAAGCATAATGTCATAATATACAGAGAGAGAGGCACCGAATTTTCACCATAAGTTAGGAAACTTGGTGACAATGTACGTTCTATGAATGGAAACCTAAAACGAAAAACGAGACATTTCGGAACCGATATTATACGAAAGCAAATATCTCGTAATTTACATGCTTCTACAAAATCATTTCTATGAATCGGGACATCATAAGTACAATTTTACGTGAATAAAAATTTAATTCATCTTGAAAGATATGGTACTAAAACATTTGGTGAAAATCATCAAATACGACAAAATACTAGAATCTGCGACCAACATTGAGGTATCATTCTTACTAGCAAAATCATTAAATAAAATTACTGTTTAGATACATTTAACGAATTATACAGCAAAATCTTTATCTCATTTCTTTAACTCAGTACTCGAATATTCTCGCGGGACGTCTGACTCATCTTCGAAACAGACGTGTATTGGATCATGGTCAGGTCAGACGGGAGTGAGATGCCCGAATGAGTTTTATTTGTTAAGTAATATATTCGACAGCAGGATTGGACGTGGGGTCCTGTTGTGCTACGTGAGTACCGTACGGGGAACAAATGTCGAAAGTGATTGTAAATAATTGTCCAAATAAGATGTTATAAATTTATATATCTTCACATCATACGCTCGAGTAATAGAATGTGTGAAAAATAAACTTATATGTTTATTAAATTATCAAAGCTATACACTGTCTTCACTAAAATACTAATGAAAGAAGACGTCATTTATTTATCTAACTTTGCATTATTCTCTGGAATAAAAGCATCTGTGAAAAAATGGGGTTAATTATATCATAACTGAGAAACTAAATACTAATACAGTTATGGAATAATTAACCCATGTAGTATTTACAATGGGATTGTACTATATTATGTCTTTCTATAGGATTATTACAAGATATTGTGTTCTATGATTATAAAAGTGCTATGAGAATAATGACAAAGTTTCGATGAACATATTTTACAAGAAAATTGAGGAAAATGACAAACAAGTTAAGATTACATGTAATAAATATTTATTACAATTATCACAATTATAATTTGATTAAAATTTTAAAATGCATAAAGTGTATAGAGATAAAATTAGTCTTTCACATTTTTTTTTAAATTAATTTTTAGCAACTATGTGCGTAATTTATAGCATATGTTGTTGTTAAAGAATATTAATGAAATAAATACAGAATGTTCATTTGAATACACTTACTTGTAATGTACAACACGAGTAATACGAGTCACACCAACGTTGCTTTGAAGGATTTTAGAATTTCAGTTACTAAAGAGTAGAACCCATTTAAGAGTAGACACTCTACTAAATTATTAAAAACTTTAAAACAAAAATTAAAATTCGAAAAAAATACTTAAATAATTTTTGCTACTAAGAGGGATAAATTTGTTTAAAAGTTACAAGTTTAAGTTCAAGAAGACTCGTTAAGTAAGGGTTCTTATAAGTGGCTTATAAGTTAAAAGTTGTGATAAGTTTAAGATTAAATTAAAGTTAAGTTACTATTTGTTTCTAGAAGCTGATTAGGGAAACTATATTCGATAGTAGTAAAATTAACATTTCAGTATATTTCTAAATAGTTTAGTCCCAGAATTAACTCAGTGGTCTCACATTCTCTCATTTTAACTTCTGAGCCTTTTCAGATGTAGTATATTAGTTATTATAGGTTTCCATTTGATGTAATAAAACTTGTTTTTCTGTTGTTTGAAAACTATAGGCTACGCTATATTAAGCCAAAACATTATTTACAGTATGTATTCCATTATCATATTTGACAAAAATGATCATTCAGAAATATATAGGGATGACACAATAACTGTTATAAATTGTTTATTTTATTCAATTGTAATTCTATGCCTGACAATGATATTCGAAGACATTTTTAAATTATAGATTTTCAAATTATAAATTTCAGATTAATAAATTAGCGAAGACATATGCGCGACATGGATGTGCAAAAGAAGAAACAGTGACAATTTTTTTATAGCCGGAATGAATATATGTATATAAATATATATATATATATATATATATATATATACACACACACACACACACATATATATATATATATATATATATATATATATGAAAAGTCAGAAATTACTTAGATTATTAATATTACAATTACAACATATTAAATTCCCCACTGCCGGGTGCAATTAATTAATTAGCGAGCAACGACCGGTGATTTATATCACTTTGTAAACTATAATATCATACAATGTCATTGTCAATTAAAGAAATCGGTTTGCCATTAAATTACACAATCCCTTTTAAACAATGAGTAAATTAATTAAAAACGCTGAAGAAATAAGGAATTATTTAAATAACGGGAATAAAGAAATTTCGACGAATTGAAGAACGATCCCTGTATAAAAAATGCATGCAAATTATTCAGTTTTCTATATTTGAATTATCATACACAACTTGATAATATTCACTGATATCAACCAACTACGATTTAACAAGGTACACTACCTCCACTGTCGCTGCTTTACATCGATCACACATTTCGTGACGTTTCATTATCTAGAAATTTGTTTTTATAAACATTTATTCTGTCAACATCGAATGGTTTTAATAATACTTTAATATATTTAATAACTCCATAACCTTCTCGTACCCCAAATTCATGGTTTATTAATTAAGTGCTTTATTACAAGTGTGAAAAACAGATGAATACGATACGTTTTATACATGTATTAAATGAGAAACTTGTAACTTTTTTAAATCATTTTGTTACCTAACTTGTCAGCTGTCGAATTAGTTCTTCAGATTTTCTTGGGATACTCACTAAAAAAAACTACTCAATAAAGTACTATAACGTGTAAATCATAGTAACGTTAGCTTCTTTCAACATTGTCGCATTCTAAGCAATTATATTTCAGATAATATTTCACGCGTTTTTATTTATGTACTTCGGGTAAATAGATCTTTTAATAAACAAAATCAGCTTTTCCCGAAAAAATAAATCATGACTGCATGTCTTTTTAAGCGCTTTCCCTAATATAACAATAATATACGGTTCATTAACGAATGGTATTCATAAACGTTATTTATTAACAGCATTTAGTTATTTATTACATTGGACATGTAATAGCGCAACTTAATCTTACGACAAACAATTTTTTTATATCGTATTGCAAGCGCGTGACAAACAATCAAATGTATTAGTTATTAACATGCTTGAACTATTTGCAGTCTTTGTTGTGAAATTTTCCCAAGCTAACTCTTGATGTAGCTAAAATGATTTTGTTTTTTTTCTTAAGTTGAGAAATACTCATTATATGACGCAAGCTCGAATTACATCCTTTTTGACTTAAGAACTATTACTGTAGTTTTGGTATAAAACTTAGATACATACTCTTGCAGATTTTTTATGGGACTTTTCAAAACCTAGGTTTTTGTTAGTATTTTTCACGGAAATTCCCAGATCATCGAGTTTTTCTTTAAATTACGTTGATTTTAAGAACTATATCTCAATAACTATGCTACTCTTATATCCACAATGAAAATTTTAAATGAGCTATCATATTATAAATTACAACTTAATACGAATAACATTTGCATATTATCAAGATAGTTTTTTTCATGAGAATATAAGATTATGTAATATATTTATTAAATTTCCATCATAATTGGATAATAAAAGCAAGTAACTACTATTCATTAGGATATAAAAATATTCGTCTTTACAAAGGACAATTTATGAAAAATATTTTAATGCACGTTATTTTGAATTTTATGTCAACGTATTTATCGACTTTAAAACTATAGTGAAGCCTCAGCGGGAAATTGCTGAAACATCAAATTTATATTAATTTTTTCAAAAAATATAAATTGTCATCAAGGCATTTAAAACTTCGAAACTGGAAAGCTATAACAAAAAAATGAATAAACTAACACACGTAGTAAGATTACTAGAAGTACTCTTGTTTAACTACGAAAGAAAAAACCTACTACAACCTACTACAAGAGCTTTACATTCGATGTTTGTTCACTTCCTAGAATTCTACTAACATCTAAAATGAGTAAAGTTTCGTTATAATCGTTATTGTAGTATTCAACGACTCCTTTTTCTTTCAGTCCTAGGGCTGTTTCATTAAGCTTTATACCCACTTCCGCTTAATCGCAATTTAATTATAAATTAACTATTTAGTTTCGATTTCCTGACTTTCCACAACATTCTGCGGTCAATTATTCACTGCAATGGCTAGATAATTATCAAGGACTGACTTGTTGAACTGGTAATTTATTTATCGATCAATAGGCGTAATAGCTAGATAATTTGCAATGACTCTGAGAAATATTATTTCGTACAGATCAATTTTTACAAAAATCGTCTCAAGATAAACCTCTGATTTTAAATATCCCTAATTTTTTTTACGATCCTATTGTTATATGTTTTGTCCTTCTATCCCTTTCATTTCTTAGCTTTTATTCATCCCGTTTTTAACCTCCATCATTTTTTTTTAAGTTAGTAAGTTTAGATTAAGAGCTTTATTTAATTGGCTTATGTGATGGCTTGATGATTAATTGTCAATACTAATATCAATATCAATATTTTTCTTTATATCATAATCGTAAGTGTCGTAATACACGTCAATGATTACTTATGTAATAATTTTATTACTTCTGTACAAGGAACTGCTGAAAAAGAATAAACTCATCATAAAACTAATTGTTAGTATACCAAAATATTAAACAATTCATACACTCTATAAAATAATTAAATGTATTAGAAATGGGATAAGAAAAAAAAACGGTGATAAAAAGATATTATACAAATATTTTTTATGATAAAAGTTTAAAAGTAAAAAGTTTAAATTCTATATTTCGTCCATTTTTTGTTTTCTTTCGTCATTTACTATTTAACCCTTTTGATATATAGGTCTTTTTCTTGCGACAAAATTTTACTCAGATGTTTTCTCTCGTCATTCCTTATGTAAAATAATTTTGGCAAATTAAAAAAAAAAGAAACTTGCAGATACTCATCATCATTATTTTTTCATGATGAAACAAAACACTCGCAAAGTTATTTAAAGCGATTTTTGGAACCCATACATAAGTTTACGCGGAATTCCCGATATATTAATATTACATTCAACTGAAATGATTAATTATGAGTACATAAATAGAGCATTTTGTTGTGAGATAATTGGTAAATAATATACACTACACCTCTTACTTTAAAACAAACCATAAAATATATATATATATATATATATATATATATTTATATATATATATATATATATATATATATGTGTGTTGTTTTCACACACACACGTGTGAAAACAAAATTCTACTTTTAAGGGAAAAATAAAAATGATCATTTAACATTTAACTGTATGTGGTTCATTCGACACTTAATAAATGTAAGTTAATATCTTATGTGAAATGTCATACTCCTAGAAATTAGAGCAAACAGATATCGAGACTTCCTACAACATTATGTTTTGAATTGTACGGTTTATACTAGTCTACCTATCGCTAATTATTGAAAGACAATTTGTGTTTGTGATGTTAAAATTGATATTTATTTTCAGTAAAAAAAATAAATGCGATGGACAAATTATATAAATGTTTCGTGTTTAAAAAAATTTAAAAAACTTTATTGATATTTCTTTGTAGTAAAATAAAAACTACTTTACCTTTGGTAAAAAAATGAATATTAACTCTAGAGGTGAAATCCTTCTACGATTAAGAAACTGGATGATGTTATAGACAATTTATTTCTTTTTTTTATTCTTAATATATTTATGTTTTGGCAATATATATATTACTACGTATGGCGGGAAGTTTAAAAGTATAAAAAAATAAAAAGTTTCAATTTACCCGGCTAGCTTTGAACGTTTGCGAAATCAAACTCTGTGTCATTTTTACGTATAATTACAAGCGGTAAAATTACAGTTGACGTCTAAGAATTAGGCTAGATTAAAATAGCTTAAAAATAATATGAAAATGATGAGTAATATAAAATTATTCAAGTTAATTAAAAAAGTACAAGTACACTCATGAGTGCGCCACGTCAATTGAAGTCTAAGAATTAGACTTAATTAAAATAGCTTAAAAATAATATGAAAATGATGTGTAACATAAAATTATTCAAGTTAATTAAAAAAATACAAGTACACTCATGAGTGCGACACGTCAATTGACGTCTAAGAATTAGACTTAATTAAAATAGCTCAAAAACGATATGAAAATGATGTGTAACATAAAATTATTCAAGTTAATTAAAAAAATACAAGTACACTCATGAGTGAGCCACGTCAATTTGATCATAAACGTTAATGATTACATGTTTAACTTAACGAATATAATTGTTATCTTAACGTAATGCTTTGAAGATTAGTTTTCTCATGTAGAATTGTAAAACGTGTACTTTGATGCTTAGAAAATAAATATCATTAAGTAATATAAAAATCTATAGTCCGGGAAAAATTTCGCTTGAACACGAAGTGAGGTAATTGTTAATTGTCGCTTGTTTTATGAAGAAAGACAAAAGCGGTTTTTTGCAAATTGATGTGCGTTAACATTTAATTACATATTTTTATATCACTATTATGAAAGTAAGTTTGAAAGGCGATGTTGTGATATTTAGAGATCTTAATATTCCTTTGTATTGCATTTTATTCCTAATTAATTAATACGTTTGGAATGCTTCCGTTTACAATGATTTTTATACTTGTATATACGGGATTGGCTTACTCGAAAATTCTATATACACCTCTTGACAAATTAAATTTAACATGATAATGATATAAGAAACAAATTTTAACTTATCTGCGAACAAACTATATTCCCCAAGACAACAACATTCATAATAACAACAGGAAAAATTCATAAAAACACAAAAGAACTTCTCACGAATATACGCCACCGCTCGACCTGCTTTCCAAAACTTCCGATTAACTTCCTAGTTTCTTTTGAAGATACCTCGCTCAAGGAAAATGTATTTCCAAATTGAATTAATGCAGAATTACATTCTTTATGTAAAATAATAGTTTTTAATAAATACATTCATTAAATCTTTAATAAACATCAAGAAAACTCTCATATAATCCGTTCTGGTGCAACAAAGAAGACTGTAACTGTTATTATTTAAAACTACGAATATGTATTTTATTGTGTAATAAATAACAATTTTATAAACAACATATGAATTATTTATAAATATATTATAAATTATTATATTAATATATAAATATTTATAAATTATTTGGTCGTATTGAGCTAATATTTACCAATTAAAATTATTCATGTTGGATATTTTTAACATATTTTGAATATATACCATATTCAAAATATGTTAAAAATCAAATAATATCAAACTGACAAGGAAAATTACTTCAGTGTTTTATTGAAAATATTTGAAAATGACCATAAATAATGAAGACAAATAAAAGTGTTATAACTTCTGCTATCAATATAGAGTTTTTGAGTACTCTTAAGCATTAGTCATGACGGGAACTACTCAAGAAATGTATATTAACGTTTAGAAAATGCGTTCTTTCAGGACTTACAACATCATTTCATTTATTTTCTTTTTCAAAGCTCAGTCGTCATACAGCTTGTAACTATTGTTAATCTTAATATCAAATGCGACTTAAATAAGGTTAGGCGTCAGTTTTTCTTTAACCATTTTCAATAATTTTCTACTCTTTATATTTAAATAAATTTCCAATATAAATGAAAAATATATATTCACTTAGGTTTAGGCTGCGACTGTAAAAACAATTAGAAATATTCCTGAAAATAATCAGATTTTATTTAGTATATTACATTATATATTCAACTTTTTTTTGTAAATAATATGATAACAAAGATCAGTCATGAAAATATTTGTATCATTATATCATAATGGTCAGTATTTGGAAAAATTAATATAGTTGTAAAAATAGGCACCCTGCATTGATTAGCATTATATACGCTAGAAATATTTTAACATTACGTGTTAAATGGTCTTTGCAACCTATTTTATTACCACAGAAAAACAAAACAAGATGCTCCGTGTTTGTTATAAACTGTCCAGTCAACACGTACGATAAGTACAGAGATAATACATCAAGATTTATTAATGTAAATTATTACCGTAGATAGGTACATTAGATATTTATTAACGTACATAGGTATATTACACATTTAGTAATGTACCTAGGTATACGAAACATGTATTAATATAAATTACATTTTTTTTGTACTCGTATTAATGCAATGCAAATGAATTATCGTATATTTTATCAAATAATGTCTTCTAATAGCGTTAACGGATTGCGATGTAATACAAGCTAAATTTTACTGCAGGTTAACTCCAACGTTTATTTTCTAAATTCTATCCGTATTAGGTCAATAGTTTTTAAGTAATGCAGTAACAAACAAATACAAAAACAAGCAAAGAAATAAACAGGAAAATTTCCACAAATTATCTGCACCAATTCAGTCATTACACTTGATTCCCTATAAATATGTTTTTAAACTTAGTGCAATTTTTTAAAATTTTTTCTTTAAACTGTTATTTGTCGATCTCAAGATACACGATTTTTAACTCGTAAAAACATGTCGTTTATAAAAATCAAAGTATTATCTGAAATAATTGGCCAAAAGTATTACAACAGGAAATTTTTTGAAAATTATTTTAGCTAAATGATCTTTTCAAACATTTTTCACAGTGACCAGTTTTTGTTCTGAATGCTATCTTTTATTCGACCGCTTAGTAGAGTAATTTTGCTCTTATAATTTTAAAATATTACTTTCAAACGTAAAATGGTACAGCGACACTTCCACCCTTACAATTGTACAAATTGTTTTCGATCTTATAATTTTACAATATAACTTTCAATTGTATAATGGTACAGCATCACTTTCACTCTTTCAATTGTAAAAAATTGCTTTTTATCCTGTAGTTTTACAATATTACTTTCAATCGTATAATGGCACAGCATCACTTTTACTCTTAAAATTGTAAAAAATTGCTTTAATTTTGCAATTCTATAATTAAATTATCGTATAATTTTACAATATACTCTTGCTCATAAAAGGACGATTATGTTGAGTTCATACCTCGCTCTCGTTTGTGCTAGTTATGCCTGTGCAGATGTAAGCAACAGCTGTCATTCTGTACTGTTGTCTAATTTCATTATATTAGTAAATTTTCTAAATAACTCTAGCGTCGATATGGTATGTTGCGTTGATTACAAGTTATACGGCCTGCTGCGTCTGGATGCGCGGCGCATCGCGATGCTCGGGTTCGGTTCCCGGCGGCTTTTTGAGCGAAGCTGGACTGGTGTTCTAATTGGCTCTAATAGATTTGCTATCATAGCAAAAAGTCCACCATATATGTCAATTAGATACATTAAAGTACATAAATAAATAAATATTAAATGAAATTAGTTCATTCCTTTATACCTAGCTTAGCTACTCAAAGATACTTACTTGAATATAATGGGTTAACTCTACGTCTAATCGAGTATATTTAAGGAAATAAACGTCTTATATTTTACGCGAATTATATATTAATTTCAAACACTTATTTAACACATTTCAAAATCCAGCTCAATCGATATATAAAATTTAATTTTTTAATGTGGTTTTCGTAGAAGCGCAATAAAAGACTTATAGCAAAAGTTGATCCTTCATTTACAAAGTAAATAACAAAATAAACGAGTGAACAATAAAGCTATCACAAACTCCGTCATCCAAGTAGACGTAATAGTTCTACATTAAATCCTTGAAACTAGATTTATTCAGTAAAACTTTCGAATCCTCTTAAGAAATCCCTGAGGCGTCACTAAGGGGCTTTTAATTTTTTTTTATTTCGAGAGGACGTCCAATGTCGTTTACATTTGAGAACGAACGAGGACTGAGAGAATTATTCTCGAAGTTGGGATCTAATTCTCTGGGCTATTATACTAGGGCAAGTATGTTCGAATGTTCTATGATCTAGTCAATATGTTTACTTTGTGTTATTTTTCCAAAGATATTTAAAGGCATGTGGAAAATTAAATTATACATATTTTCCAAACGTAACTTGACGCAATAAAATCTTAATTATAATTAAAATACAAGTTTTATTAACCCCTATGCCTAGAGTTTTAACTATATCCTTTTTATTGTTCCGGAAAAAATAATATATGAGAAACAGTTTAAAGGAGATCGTTATGGAAATATCTACTTTTCTTTTGGCGTTTTGATTTGCAAAAGAAAATTGTAGAAATGTATTTTTGGGAAATAATACAGCGCAAGTTGAATTGTAGTAAAATCCTAATTAATTCTTTTAATCAAATATTGTATACATAACGTGGTGCCATCTCATAATGGTAACTCAATGAGGGTTTCATTTTTATATATATAGTTTAGTAGTGTACCGCTGCACGAGAAAAGGTCAAAATGTTGACACGAAGTGAATATATATATATATATATATATATATATATATATATATGTGTGTGTGTATGTATATATATATATATATATATATATATATATATATATATGAATTTATACTTTCAGTGAATAAGACAGTTTCACACTGAAAATATTTGGAACTTTTAAAAAATTATAGATTAATACTCAAAAAGCCTATTTATTTTAATTCTTTTGTATCGTAGCTAATTAGGTAAATGTACACTTGCTATTATTATTCTACTAACTATCCTAGTTCTAAAGTTTATGTTAAATTTTGGATCTAATATTAGCCATACGAGTACATATAGGCTAACAAACAACCCTCAAGTTGTTCAACAATTATGATAGGTCGCGATATTTCCTCGGGAATATTTTTTTTTCTTTCAATTCTTTAATGTATAAAACATGTCAAAGGTCCATTTATATTGCAAAGTAGCTTATTAAATTAACATAATTTTTTAATATCATTTATGTATTTGATTAAACATTTATCAAGAAGAATAATTAACCAATTTACTCATATCCTAAACTTTCGTACCGTTATCACTTAAGTTATTTAATTTATCGAAGAAATTGAAACGAAGTAATTGAAATGTTTAACAATATCTGTATTAATATAATAGTGTCCAATATACCTGCCTGCGCGCTTAATATTTCATTAAATACCGATTTATATAAAGATACGTAATTTTTTTTCTATTTTTCCGTATAACTGATTCATTGTTTTCACATTATATAAAAACAACTAAACATATTTACTTTTTTTATAAAAATATTAAAGGCAAAAGTTGCAAGATCAAGTATTCGAAAATTGGGACGATTGGACAAATTGTATTTTTAAATAATTATAACATTTATATAAATGGTGTCTGGGAATTAGTGCCGGACAAAGAAAGACGTTATTTGTTGACTTAAAAATTATCGTTAAAATAAAATTTAAAACATGACTTTTTTTTCATAAAATTGAAAATAATATAATTATTTCTCATTGTTTTCGTACCAATGATACTCACTACTCACGCACATTACTCAGTGCCACCTAGGGTTATAACCTGCGAACAGCTCGAAGATATCTAGCTGCCCGAGTAAGCACCGCACTCAAGCCAAGTATTGGGCGTGTTAAAAAGAGTTATGTGTGATATTTTTTTCCTAACGACAATTCCTTTATAGCTAACGATATAATAACCTAAGATAGCGTCTTTCTTTGTCCGTCACTTTTTCTCGGACAACGTGTAATATACATACACATACACACACATACACATACACACAAATACATGTCACACACACACACACACATATATATATATATATATATATATATATGTATATATATATATATATAAATATATATATATATATATATATATATATATAAAATATTATATATATAATATAGTTTTAAAGGTTAACATCAGGTTTTTAAGATGGTTTTTAAAAAAAACTTTTAAAATTAAACTCTGTAATGCGAAACCATATGAAAAAAAAATCTGTTAATTTTTGCGTATATTGATAAACCATGTAATTTTCATTTTCACTAATTGTATTTCTCGCATTGTTACTAACCTTATTTAACCAGAAGAACTAACTAGAGGTTTTTTGACCCCTTTTGTAAATTTTGACCCGTAAAAACACGTGTCTGCGAAACGTTAATTATAATTTAAATATATTACCAAAAATAATTTTCCCAAAGACACCAATCATATTTTGGTATATTGGGGAAAATGCATATACTTCATCATGAGAAAGTGCATATACTTCATTATTTATAAAATATTATATTTTAGTGGAGTTTGAAATTTATTAAATTATATATTTTAACAAAGCAATCTACAAGGCAACCCTCTAACGCCAAAAATTATCTTCTTTATTAAAATTAGACCCCTGTTAACTTAACCGGTAACTCTGCAGACCCTGACCATAAACAAACAAAGGCAAATGCGAATACAAAACCAGTGTTAACGAACCAAAACCAGTGTTAACGCTGAAATAATGAGTTAATTTCATGAAAACACAAGCTATTTCTTAAACGAAATAAAACACAGCAATTACGGTAATTACCGTCCCGATTCAGCATTCCCGCCGCACTGAGTCTTAATTATAAGTTTGAATGCGTCGAGACTGCTCTCGTTCTAGGTTCATAGCAGATAGTACACGTGCGAGTTAAATTCTGAGATTTGGATCCGGAGATTTAGTAACAATTACTTCTTAACTTCTGTCTAAGAAGAAATAAAATTTAGAAATTCTTTCCTTTCTTATTGCTTACAAAACCAAGTTGAGTTGAATTAGTTACCCGAGTACTTGTTCGTACTTTCAAACAATTCGATATACCTAAAAATTGTGGAGGAGTTTTGGATATCTACTTACTCATTTAATAGATTTACAACCAAAATTAATCTTTGGTTTTCCGTAAATGTGTTTTAAATTCAGAATTTAGGCTGAAAGTTTTTTGGTTTTATTTTAGTGGATGAACAAAAAGATTCGTCTAAAGATTTGATCAGTACTTTTCAGTTCAGAGTTCAGGGCTTTACTACTGCCTAGGAATTGGAGACTTGGAGAAGCGATGAAATAAAATTGTCTCTGTACTGTTAAATATAAATACTTTAAATTGTCTCTGAACTTGTAACAATGTCATGTTAACTAAATCCTTGTAATGTATCCATGTTAGGTTTTTATTTCTTCAGATACACACACACACACACACACACACATATATATATATATATATATGTATATATGTATGCATGTCTATATATATATATATATACATATATATATATATATATATATATATATATATAAATATATATTTATATATATATATATATATATATATACATCTATATATATATATATATATATATATATATAAATATATATTTATATATATATATATATATATATATACATATATATATATATATATATACATACATATATGCATATGTCTTATGCATGCGCTTATTTTAGCTAAAAACTTGAAATTGGCACTTGTCTCATCTACACGTATGCAAATAATAGGATTATGTAATAGTGGAAAGCATCCATAAATTGTTTTATTGTGAAAAAGTTATGTAATAAATGAAACTTGAAATAATATTCGACTGATAGCATATAAAAGTTAAAAATACTTACAAAAATATTATGTAGTAAAAAAACAATTTAACTTTATGGTAAAAAGCTGCAATTAGATCAAGAATCGGTTATTGCAACCTCAGCGCTAAAATCGAATATGTTTCTAAAGCCTTATTTAAATTATTACACGGAACAAAAATTCAAGTGTAACTTTTTGAGCGGAATTGAAAACTCTGCAGTGAAGTGAATCGTAAAAAACATGTAATGAGGCTTTTAATAAAAAAGAATGGAAAATGAGATATGAAACATTTAGCTTGATTAAAAATTAGTGTTTTACAGTGTAATAATTTTATGGGCATTTCCAGAAATATGCTTGGTTTTGAGAAAAGACAGTGAAGGTTTACAATGGAAGAAAGTTCTATATATTATGGACACGGTATGTTGTGTTTAGATTGTTCGGTAATTTGTGTATTACTTACGGTGTCACAAACGGTGTGTGAGTATATTAATTTTAAAGCGACATTTAGCTAATAAGGCGGTTGTCGGTTGAGAAATGATTTTAATCACTGTGGTTTCGACGTATTGCTACAATCAGAGTATTTGTCACAAATATTTCATCAAAGGTGCATAATTTGTCTACGAGAAGAGAAAACTAGTTTTAGAAAATTGAGTAAACTTTTGAGAGCTAAATTGTTTCTTATTATTTTTTTAAGTCAGTTACAGACACCCGAAGTTATATGTATGTAATGGTTACTGGCTTAATATTTAATGTTATATCGTAATAACACTCCATATATTATAAAACGTAAGTTATTTAAAATAATGCCACTTATTGTTATGTTTCAACAATTTAAAACTTGGGATCTTAAGAGTAATTTCATTGACGCAATTCACGAGGGTAACTTCATTGAAAATAATCAATAAGACTAAACATTATATTTTTGGTTTCTCTTTTAACTCTATAATTTATTTATTCTTTCAATTATATCCCGAAATGTTTCATAATATTAATTCATCGGCCACAGGGCGAAGCAAAAATTTTTTTAGGTTATCGTAAAGTAATATCCAAAAAAATGCGATTAATTAATTCCCACTGAAAAATAAGTCGATGCAATTTCTATTCAAATATATTCCTGATATCATGTAACTTAAAAATAAGTACTACCAGTTTTCAATTCATCATTTGCGTAGATTTTCGATTAAGACGGTCGGATTTGTTTATATATATATATATATATATATATATATATATATATATATACATATATATACACACACATATATATATATATATATATATATATATATATATATATATATATATATATATATATATATATATATTATATATATATAAACGAATCCGACCGACATCTATTGAAATGTTGCTGTATTAAAATTATTTACTGAAAAAAACCCAGATGCTAAAAGAATAATATTATTTTGCGGGTAAAAGTAACCAGTATGTTAGTTTGCGCCATGAACTTTTTCAATTTTATACAAATTTTCATATATTGAATATATTTGGCGTTAATTTTGTAGAAATTCATTATTCACAATTAAATGAAACTACGTGATGTAGTATTATTTCTACTATCTTTAATTTCTTTACCACGACCTAGGTTTCGTTGTATTACAACATCTTCAGGTGGAATATTAGTAAAGATCAAAATCTTTGCTAATATCCCACCTGAAGATGTTATAATACAACGAAACCTAGGTCGCGGTAAAGAAATTAAAGATAGTAGAAATAATACTACATCACGTAGTTTCATTTAATTGTGTTTAATTTTCATATTTACTTTATCAAGTAGTATAAAAATTTGTCGTGTCCTTTGACGTTATTTGAATAATAAGCATAAGTTTCATGATTTCGATATTACATGTGTGCAAAATCAAGGAAAATACATAGCATATATGTTATTCCGTTACATGGAACACACTTAGGCCGATATTGCCGTGGTTCCTTATTTAGTTGCAGGGTTTTCAGGTAAAAAAATAAAACTTTTGCGATTAAAATTTAATAATATGCAAGGATTCTGTTGCCCCATTTTAATATACACGTATAGTACGTGATACAATTTTGCGTCATATTTACGGTTCATAACTTATTTTGCATCGTAATTGTAAGCATACCATGTTTTAAATATCTCATCATAACTCACTGAATATTATTTTTACCATTTCTACGCTGTATGAAATTTTTTTCTGAATTCGTAATCTGAAGACAATAAAACATAAATCTTGTCATCACATATATTTCTATTTCACGTCTGGAATTATTACGGAAAATATATTAAATTTATGAAAATGAAAGATTCAACATTTTAACCACTATTTTTTGAGGTTTTCTCCTATTAAATAAGTAGGCAGATAAGATTATTAACATAATTTAAAAAACCAAGAGGGCCGAAAATAAAGTTCTTGCATATATTATATTTTCATCATGTAATAATTACCCACATGAGTGAAAACACCGCAAAGGTACATTACATTAAATAAATTTTTATTCCCATACATATAATTTTAATATAAAAAGCAAAGAAAAATAATTATAAAATACTTACCCATTATAAATATTAAAAAACAAAATTATAAAAACAAATGATTGATGCCTTCTTTTGACTATACTTCTATAAAGTATTCATTCGCAACATAAAGGAATATAAGTATTCTTTAAGAAGACAGAGATTAAAAATAAACCGTCGTATTATGTCATAGTATCATATCTTTAAAATTAAAATAATTTAAGAAAATTTTAAAGTGATGACTCCAACTAGTTTTAATAGCATGAAATAATTTTTCCAAAACTTAATAAAAAAACCGACAAAATGAGTTAATGACTCATGAACAGATAAGTCATACAAAATTGAAATTGGTTTAATTACATTTAAATATCGACTTCCGAATTCGAAATTTACGTTGAACATTTGTTAAATTCTATATAATATATTGCTACTATTACAATGATTAAGAAGAAAATGAATTGCAAAAAATGTTTACAAACTTAATACCTTATTACAATTGGATATTGTTAACGGGTAAGGCCGAATAAATCTATACAATTCTATATATATATATATATATATATATATATATATATATATATACATATATATATATATGTATATATATATATATATATATATATATATATATATATATATATATATATATATAATATACAATTCTTCCTGCTAACAAGAAATTGACATATCTATAATTAATGCGATTACGACATATTCTTGTTTGAAACTTAGGACATGTGTTATACCATTCTTAAAATCATAATATTATTTGTAATGTACATAAAACTGTCTTAGTGTCTAAATTTGGTTTGCTATAGAGAATCATATCACAAATTTAAAAATGTTGGGAAACTTATATTAAAACCTATAGGCAATTGCAATAAAACTCAATCATATTTTAACTGCTTCAGAAGAATAACAAATATAGTTTAGAAATTCATCATTATTCATTTGGCTTATACGTTTAAACCCCGATCATATATCAATTTCATTCATGGCGCCACGTGCGTGGGATTAATATTTTGCAATCAAAACATTGCCTAAATCATTCAAACATATTAGTAAAAATTACCTCGGATTGTAAAAATAATAACGTTTTTTCGATTGAATTATGAATTTTGTGACATGAACAGATATCGAGTCATAAAAGTACCGATGTGTGCGGTCTACTGTAACTTAGACGGCGAGAATAAGATTTTCTCAATGGGCGCAGCTCGGTTATAAATTTTGTTTAACGATCAGGTGGAGGATTTGGCGATTCAATTACTATTAACTTTACGATTTGAAATATTTAAATTTACCAATTGATTGAAGGACCTAACGGATGTGATTTAATATTTTGGGATTAATATTTTGCAATCAAAACATTGCCTAAATCATTCAAACATATTAGTTTAAATTACCGCGGATTGTAAAAATAATAACGTTGGTTCGATTGAATTATACATTTTGTGGTATGAACAGATATCGAGTCATAAAAGTCCCAATGTGTGCGGTCTATTGTAACTTAGGGGGCGAGAATAAGATTTTCTTAAAAAGCCTTCGTAATTCGATGATTATGCGAACGTCCAATAACTTGAAGTATGCGGATCTGGTTTAATGGAAATTTATATTTATAACAGGAATTTTATTCTTAAATGTTACTACTTAAGTTTGACCTGGAGTACCACAAATGATATTTTGCCGTTTTCTTTTATTTTCAAAAATCAGTAAGAGTTTCCTTCCATAAATTAGCAAGTAATCTTTTTATTAATTATTGTGTGATGTGCGTTTTTAATTTAAATTATCTTTTAATCTGTGGTTATATGTGTGTGTGAATGTTTGTCAACAATTATATGCGTGTATATTTTTATATAATTCCTATATTTCCAACTGTAAAATTTTACTTTCTAGATAATAAATCCACAGTTTTAATGGGCTTCTTAAATTACTTTAATTAAAGCATTAAAACGTAACAAAGAGATTAGTATTTATTTCGGCCAAGAGTCAAAATAGGTCAAGTCTCTAAAAATAACCAAGACATTTGGATTTGACCCAAGTCAAAGAATCAATATTAGGAATAGATAATCCATATGATACTTTACTCTTAAATCATAATTAAAAATAATTACTATCATAATTATAGATAATAGATTAATACAATAATTCAAAATATATTAAAAGATGTGTAATGATGATTGCGTTTTGCATACGTGCCCGTTTTGTGCAAGGAATTACGTTATTTGCGTTATCTCTTATTATAAATATTTTCCTCGTATTTTCATATATATAATCGAAATATGCTAGAGAATGTAATATTGTTTGACTCTGAAGTGCGATGCGTTCTTGTAACCATAGCAGTCGTCTGACCTTCATGTGAAGCAATTTATATCTGTTTGTTTTAAAATCAATTATTGAAGTTATTAAAGTATATATTTATATTTCCAAGTTTATAAAGGCCCTAGTAGAGCATCGTAAACAAATGTGATGAAGAATACTTTTAAATATGCATTCTCTAGATTTTTAGTAATTACTTTGATAAGGACTTGAACTGGAACTTTGATTCCAAATTAATATTTAATCATTATGCAATCATTATCTTGTGTGCTTTAAAGTATAAAGTAAAAATATTTATACATTTAAAAATAAGTAAGCCTTAATGCAACTTTTAATTTTTCATACAAAAGTCTTCACCGTACGTGTATGACCAAAGCAATGCGAAAGCGGAAGCAATAACTAAATGTCTATGACGTGATATAAACAGCATATATGAAACCGGAAACTAAACGTCTACGATGTGATACAAGTGACACTTACTCGAGCTACGAGCTATTAACCATGATGCCATATGAAAGTAGACTGTACTTTTGGCGACATATATACTTACATTCGCGCTTTAGTAATCGCGATATGCATCCAAAAGCCGTTTCAACATGTCTAATTAATACAGTACTATTTTTCGATTCTAATAGTCCATTTTTTATTATTAGACAAGAAAATATGAGTAGCGTTTTCCGTACGTAAGTTGCATCGCTAAGGTTTCTGCTATTAAGAAATTACGATACTAATGTAAAGGTTGACCTATTATTATTAACAAACATTATTCTTTATCTCAAAAATTGTACTGCGACAATATAATAAATAGCTGTTAGACTGCATTGCAGGCAGATTACTATATTGTGGCAAAGGAAACCAGATTTGTTTGGCAAAGGTAACCAGATCCTTTACCACTCAAGCTTCTTTGTCGAGAAAGACCGGCTGCCTAGACAGTTTAGTGCATAGCATCAGATATAGACTAGTTGGGATCAATGATTGATTCTCTAAAAGGCAAAAACCGTCGCAAAACCGTTATCTCAGGAAGAAAATCGTCAACAAAGTTCCGAACTACGTATTTCCAAAGAAATGTCTTCACCTGTTTAAAAAGGTTTGATGCCAGTGGCAAATGAATGAGTTGACATGAATATTTCATTAAACTGATATAACTAATCACTTAATTATGTATCCTGTTTGTGATATTTAGATAAAATAACATAATATTATCGAATATATTTTAATGAAATAAATCATATATGTAATAATATAGTAAAGGTCTGTATTTTAAATATATTTTTCAAGGAAAAATTTCAGGGTATTATAAGCTGTGAGAACAAATTTTACATTTTTAAAGTATCTGGTTGTTTATCGGTTTGTTTGGATATGAGTACATAATGCAAAATCTACACTAACATTATAAAGAGTTAAAGTTTGTAAATTTGGATGTAGAAGGTAATCTCTGTTACTGCTCATGCGATTCGAAAAAATTATTTCACCAGTATTTATAATGGACCAGCAGAGTGGACATAGATTATATATTATCTCGTTATAACAAAAGAGGTTTTTATGAATGTTTTCTACAGAACATTTTAGAGCTTAAAAATATCTGTAAAAAAGTCTGCGACGACATATATTTTTATGTTACATTTAATTCACAAATGAATAACATGTAACTAAAAGATATATTTAAAATTAATTTCGAAATGTCGGGAATAATTTAAATGGCTAATATTAAATTGTTATGAAAATAAGTTTTCCTATTCTTTCCTAGGGAAATTGCATGTACATAAAAATTATATTTCGCAACATTATTTGGACGAGTAGTTTAAATTTTACGATAGCGTTTTTGAAAAAAAAATAAACAAAATGAATTACGAGTTATTTGACTATTTGTCGCTTAAAATATCAAGGTCAGCGTTATTAAAGACTTAAAAAAGAAGTTAATTGTGGCGACCATCCTCACCGGTCCTGTAGCCGGCCAACTGGTAAACATCCTGAGGTTTTCAGTGATTCTGACGGGCTTGCTGATATCTTTATAACGGCTGCAGTTTTCAGCGAAAACTTCGTTTACGATGAATATTAATAAATCCCCAGGACAAACCTTCGCTTTGATTGGAATCAACTTATGCAGAGTGTTTTTCCCATAGCCAACTATATGTTGGTTTATCGCGAGTTGGAACTACAGGGAAATAGTAGATTTTGCTACCAAAAACATTGTGTACAAAGAAGCTCTAAGCCACTAATCATTTTAAATATGTCGATTGCAGATAACGAGAGAAATGAAAAAAAATAAAAGAGTGGACTTTATAAGTCGCGAAAAAATTTTATAAAAGGTGTAGTTGATTGCATAAAATATTAGATTAAAGAAAAATTGTACGAAAAATATAAATATATACAAATAAAAATACAGAAAAAAACCTTAAAAAAATTCTTGCGACTTTCACATATATGTTAAAAAATATGTGATTTTTTAGTTTAGTAGAATGATAAAAATTTGTGTATCGATTTTTGTAATGATTACCTCAGTCATAAAAAGACTTCCCCGCGGACGAAACTGCGGGCACAGTTAGTCTATTATATTTCCGCAAACCATATTCCCGTGAATAAAATAATACCAGACTTCAAAGATTGGAAAAACGATAACTCGAACATCGAAAATTGTTCGAATAAAATAAGTAAGTGTTATTGCAATGCGATGTTCAAAAATGATGAATGGATGCATACCGCCTGTGAATATTTTTGTTTATATTACGTTTCAGCTACTAAATTAATTATAAAATGATCTTTAATTTTCTTGTATACTAATTATCTTGGAGAAAACTGAAGTGTATTTTTTATTTTATATTCACACATCAAGTTAAAAAATTGATGAAAATGTCCGCGTAATAATTATAATGATATATTTATTGTTAACTATTGTCGTTAACAAATATTTAATCAAAACATTTCCCGAAACATAAATGTACAATACCCACATTTAATGTATAATAGAGTTAAATAACTAAATTTATCACGAAATATTTGCAATTGCAATGTTAATAAATTTGTATCGTATTCATAAAAATGAAGATTCGCTTGATCAGCGTCAATTTTCTGCTACTTTAGTTTTTTAGTATAAACTCCAGTAAGAAGTTTTAACGTTATATTATAATTACTTTCAGGTTATCAATTTGTCATAGTATTTATATTGTAAAATAAATAACAATAAGTTTTACATTTTCAAGGGTATACTTTCTTCTTAGACATATTCTCTAAGACACATACGCTTGAATCGATGTGTACATATTTAAAATGGAATGTCCTATTCTCTTTATTTTAGAACAACAAAAAAACATATGAAAGCTAAAATATGAAACGTTATCACATATCATGCCAAAATGTGTCTTTTTCAATGGAAGTCAAATGCAGGGAAAACAATTTTCCATGTTCCAATTATCGTTTTTCCAATCTTTCAAGTATGAGGAAAATAACTGGGGTACTTTCAAGCCCGACGTCTGGAATTCGTTTAATAAGATCGTAGCCTTTCCACACATCCGTACCCGAGTAGGGGCGGAGAGAAATTGCGAACCACAATGGAGAGACGTCCACAAGTGTACCGCCATTGCCCATTGTCTCGACGCGTGATATATTGTTATTACGCCAATATTTTAATATATTCACAAGTACATTAACATACATATATGAATGTGGGTATATACATATAGTTTTATGTTAAAATAGCTCATGATGAGTATTTGTAAACTTTGTTAATTTGTAACGAGCATAATTATCATTAACTAAATATTAAAGTGAGAAACACGTTTATGCAAGTAAAGTTTACTAGCGGATATACGCCTGTTAATGTTAATTCCACTATGAATAAGAGTTTATATTATTCTATTTTTATATGTTCATAATAAAGTGGTTGCAGAACCCCCGAAGGGCGGGTGTGATTCGCGTTTAGCAGGTTTATAAATACTACGAGGTTACATTTTTGCATTAATATTTAATAACGATCTTGTGACAATTATATATAATTTTGTACATTTCTCCTTTTGTATTATCCGATATCATTTTAAATGTTGGTTTTTAGATGCCATTACGCTGGTATTACCAGATTTGCTTATGTCACTCTTGCATTACCAGATTTGCTTATGTTCTTGGATACCCACCCATTAAATAAATAAATTCAACTAGTTGCTCTTCAACTATATTACCTGCTTTTATTTCTAATATAGTTTTTGCTTTAATTTTCTTTCGTGATAAGATTTTATACCTGTTACGATCCACATTCTGATATTTCCCTTAGATATAATGTTGATCAATGTTAATCACCCGACATTTAAAATTCAACATAATCTTCTTATGTAAAATAGGTTACATTAGCCAATTACTTTACGTAATTACGATGTAACTATGTATAAGTTTAATAAGGACCAAAGTTACAACACACTCATACTAATGACACCTAATTAAATACTTAATCGTTAAACCTTTTATATTAATGATTGTAATTCGTCATTAAAAGCGTCTTCCACACTTCATTACGGCGACGTTTATTAAATGGGAATTACTGTAGTAATATAAAAGAACTTTTCCACACTTCCAAACCTAGAGCCACTTTTTTCCACGTTTTGAATAAAGTAGTTATCTATTGTGTATTAACTTTATTATTTTGCATTTTGTAAGTATTATTTTGCATTTTGTAAGTATTATTTTGAATTTTGTAAGTATTATTAAACATTAATAACGTTGAAGCGTCTATAATTTGCGGTTGGGATGTAATAAATTTGCTTGCTGCATAACACCTGAGCAAAATTTACGATATTTAAATTTATCATATCTGGACGAAATGATAAACTACTCTAATGTGTAGAGAGGTGTTTATAGAGTATATTCTTGATACAAACTCATTCTTTGTTTCATAACGCTGCCCCAAAATAAAAACGAATGTTTCACACATCGCCTTTGTCAAATATAAGTGTGTGTGTGTGTGTGTGTTTGTGTGTATATGTACTTGCATGCGCGTGCCTGTGTGTGTGTATGTATATAACCTAGAACATTGCAACACCAAGCGAAAACGACTAAAAAATGCTTATTTTTTAAAAATGCTTACTTTCTTCATTAAGCATTTGAATTTGACAATTTGAAATCAAATTATTAACGAAATACTTTTTTATTTAAGATAATTACTTAAGATAGTTACGTTTTAATAATTACGTAACGATATCTAAATAATATAACGACATCTAAATAACTGTTACATTTGTAAAATAAAATTGTGACCACGACAAAATATGGATACTAATACACAAACAAAAGGCAACCTAAATTATGTTAGAAAGTTAGTGAAAATGAACAGAATAAGGTAATATTAATTAGGTAAAGTTTAATTAACTGTAATAGCGATGTCACATTTCTACACAAAATATCGAACATAAATTAACGACAACTGTCATAAAGCGTAATATATAATGCGATGAAGTAAAATGTATTTTAAAGACTAAACAGGGAGTGGCATGTTTCATAGTGATTGAGAAGGTTAAGTCACATTGAAATTATAACTCGACTCCAATTAAAATAAGGACGCAGACTGAGGGTAAATTATATTTGTTAAGTCTCATAGAAATATATCTGTTTAAATGTGTGTATTCATTTGACTACATATTCAGAATTCATTTGACAAAACGAGATGTATAACATTTTGGTATTTTTTTGAGACAGCGTTATAAAACTAAGGCTAAGTTTACCTCAATAAATTATTCTGTAAGCTATATGATACACAACTGAATAGTTTATTGTCAAGCTATGACAAATTTACATATCGAAATTTTGCTTAGGTTTTATGCGGTAAGTAAATTCATTAGATCCTAATTGTTCGTAAATTGCAGATGCTTCAACGTTAGTAATCGTTATTGATACTTAAAAAATATAAAGTATTAAACTAAATACACAATAAATAACAAATTTATTCAGAAGGTGGAAAAAAGGGGCTTTAAGTTTGAAAGACTGGTGAATTTATTTTAAATTGCTACAGTAATTCCGATTTAATTAGAGTCGCTTATTTACTAACAGCTGAAGCGTAGAAGGTGGTTTATTAATACAACTTAAATACAAATTCGTTAAACCCATTTTATTAACGATTGAATGTCACGTTACAATCGTTAAAAAATGAGTTTAATGAATTATTAGAAGTATCAAGTATGCTTATATTGTAATCCCATCCTTATTAAATTTGTGCATATATTACGTCGATTATTACTTAAAAAAAATGGCTAATGAAAGATGTTTGATATAAGCAGATGATGTTGCATTTTAAAGGTCGGGACACTAATCAACTTTATATTTTTGAGAAAAATATGAATGTGACAAGTATAAAACCTTAATCGCTAAAGAATATTAAAGCAAAATTATGTTATAAAGATAAGATGCATCGGATAATACAAAAGAAGAAGTACAATGTTTTATGTAATTGTAACGAGATCTTTATAAAATATTAATGTAAAAATATCACATTGCAGAATTTATGGACCAATTAAATGCGAGTCACACTCGCTCTGCAGAGGTTCCGCAACCACTTTGTTATGAACATGTAAAAGACAGAATAATGGAAACTCTTCTGTATTTAATATTAACAGGCGTATTTCCGCTAGTAAATTTCACTTGTATAAATGTAATTTTTACTTTTCATATTTAATTAAGGATAATTATGCTCATTATAACTTTATCAAGTTTACATATCCTCTTCATGAGATATTTGAACATATGACTATATGTGTAGACCCACATTCATATATGTATGTTAATATTCGTGTGAATATATTGAAATTTTGGGCGTAATAACAATATATCACGCGTTGAGACAATGGGCAATGGCCGTTCTCTTGTGGACATCTCTCTCCTTTGTGGTTCGCAATATCCCTTCGATAAATCTTGACACACATTTTGGTATAATGTGATAAAGTTGTATGTTTTAACTTTCGCATTTTTTTCGTTGCTTTAAAATAAATAGAATGTGTACTGTTACATGCTATATATGTGCACTTCTATTCAAGTAATACGCACAAGAATACGCCCAAAAAGAAAGTTTATACTTGGGATGAGGCGCTGTAAGATTTATGCTATTTTATTTTACAAACCCGCAATAACTTAATTTCAAAAGTTTCTTAAATGAAACCAAAATATTAGTAACAATTATTATGACACAAAATATAGTCCTAAAATGTCATAGTTTGTTTTTGTCTATTTACGTAAATGTCTTACTTATGTATAAATATGAATTAAATTTGTTCTTTAAGATAAGATAACATTTTAGACACACAAATGTAAATTGAATGTTATTTTAAAACTTCTTAGTAGAGTTTATAAAAAACCAAGGTAGTTGTAATTAGTAATTTACACGAATATTCACTTTTATGAACATGAGACGATCTTATTAACCATTACAATTATTCAGTAATTATTTATTTAACTCAAAATTACACCTGAAATTTAGTTAATATACATTTTTGTTGCGGGAACTTCTTTGATTAACGATTTGTTAATGACAATCGTTAATGAATACCTATGTCATTGCAATCTTAATCAAAGCTTTTATTTAAATTTTAAAATTGTCATTTTCAGCTTGATGTATTACTATAAAAAACACATGCTACAGCCTTCTTCCTAGATAATTATTTACACAACATTATAAATCATATTATAATTAATTTATTAACTGAAACTCTTTTCTTTTTAAATTTTCGATATCGCATTGCAATATCACGTACTTATTTTATTCACGGAATTATAGCTTACAGAATTATAGTAGATTTTGATATATATAACAGACATTCAACCAGCTAGAGAAAAAATATTTGAAGAACGATTGAATTTCTCCTCTGAACTTATAATACCCGAATTCGTTTCTTCAAAATATATTTAAGGCGCAGACATTTACTATTTAATTACATATGTGGAAAAAAATTAGTAAATTATGTTTAAAAGAATATTACGTTACTTTCAGTAACAACCACAAACAAGATTCAAAATTAAATGATTAGTTATATCAGTTTAATGATATTTTCACGTTGACTCGTAAATTTACAAGTCGCATCAATCGTCTTTACGTTGAAAGTAAATATGTGTATATTTATATGTATATATATATATATATATATATGTTTCTTTTTCCTTCATCTCTATCTGACAACCGGTGGATGAAGACGGTTCCTTAGTCAATAAGTTTGATGAAGCGCAGTTCGAAGCCTCCTTGATGATTCTCTGTCTTCCTCTTCTATAATTGGTAATCTTTTGCAACGGCTTTGGCCTTTTCGAGAATCTATTGATTTTAGCGATCTTTGCTAACATAAATAGTCCATATATATTCTTTGATACTATGCACTGCATATTCCAGGCGACCAGTCCTTCCTCACGGAAAAGCATGTGTAGGAAACGATTTGTTTTCATTTAACAAACAAAAGCAAACTAATAAAACCATTTTAGTGAGTTTAATTGAGTCATTGTTGGGTGATTCTATTAGTATAGTTGAGTTAACAACGAATCGTTTCACTGTTACTTGTAAATAGGTCTCACTGGACTGCTTACTTCTGAACAGCATCTAACCTTAAGGAATTATTCACTATATACCAAAATTTAAATCCGTCAATAATATAATTTGATGGCAATAAGAGAGATTAACTACATAATTAAAATTTTCGTCATTTATTACAGTATATCTGTAAATAGTAAAAAAACAAAAAAAAACCTATTGATTTTTCTCAGTATTTATGTCCCGATTTTCAAAATTTTATTACCTTGCACGTTTCCATTCCATTAGGCGGTCTTCCTGCAAATATTCGTGGGTAATAAAATAATAACCAAAACAATCGTTAACAAAGTCGTTAAAGCTATAAATGTTTATGGATTCATTATAACAAAATAATAACTTTAAATGCCACAATATAGTAACACATTGTGGCATTCTCTTTTATATAAAATTGCTTAGTATAAAAATTTGTAAGGCAGGTACGTTTAACGGTTATATATTTTATGTATTATATTGTTGTAGTATAATTTTTGGGTTAAAGTATAATATTTGTTAAGAATAGGTCAATACTTATTTCAATATTGTATTTTGTTCGTAGCAGCAATATTAGCCATGCAACTTACAAATAATAAAAAATGTTGGCCTATTAACATCGAAGTACGGAACTGTAATAAGTAGACATGTTAAAAATGGCATTTCGATACAAATTGTCATTACGTTTTAAAGCATAAGCATGAGTGTATATTTCGTTAAATTTTCAGTCTACTTTCGTATCACATAGTGGTCGCTCGACAATCGCTCAAGTATATATTAATTGTGTCGCTTCGTAGGCGTTTAGTTTCCGCTTCCGTATACGTTACTTTTATCGCGTCGTAGAATTTGAGTTTTCGCTTCCGCTTCCCCATCACTTTTGTCGTATAAGTACGGTGGAATGTTGATGAAGAGTTGGATAAAGAGCATTTTCAAACGAATAAACATTTAAACTCTATATTTTTAAAGAGGCGATGTTTAATTTTGCTAAATCTATAATAATTTATATAGATTTTCATGCTCACAAGGTAATATTTTATAGTAGATAGGATAAGTTTTTTCCAAACATTAACTCAATACAAAGATTCATTAATAATTTAAGCATCGTTTATAACAAATTTAGGTGTTTTTTTTGGAGTTTACTTCTATACTAATAGATTTTTGATGAATTGGTTAAAAAAAGTGCCACAGTTTGCAAGTTGGGATGTAGGAGATAATCTCCGAAACTATTCATCCGATTTCAAAAATTCTTGCACGATTATTTAGAATGAACCTTCAGTATGGATATATGTTGTATATTATCCCGTTAAAAAATTGTCCATATCAGCTCTGACGCGCCAATAGAGTTTAATTCTTAAGTACGATTGTCTTGGAAAGTATGAAATAAGTAAAGGGGGCAAATAAACGTTTCTCTTATGACAGTGAAAGCATATATGTACTTTTATTCATATTTATTTATATTGATACCTTATATTGTATAAAGACATATAAAATTATTTTTAAATATATACTTTATTCATATTTTATTAATTTAAAACATAATTAACATAAAGATATGTGTCATCACAGCCTTTTTTACAGGCCTTTTAAGATTTGTAACTTTTTTATAGAAAGCATATATCTCTTATTATTAAGGCAGCGTTTATTTCCGTTGACTTACAATACAAAACCGGTCTCCGTGAAATTTTTTAACGGAATAATATACCAACAACTTTTGTTGATCTTGAAGGTCGTTTCTAAATATTGGTGAAAGAATTTTTGAAATCGGATGAGTAATTTTGGAGATAACCTCCTACATCCAAACTTATAGGTTGTGTATTATTCCGTTAAAAAAAATTTTCATATAGACCAGTTTTGCAACGTAATTAAAATTTTAACCAAAATTTCGGGACTTTTTTAGGAAGATCCTCGAAACGTCTAGAAGGTATTACCGGGTATAAATAAGCCAAAGTGCACTCAGCCAATAGTCAGCGCCGAAGTTTTAATTGAATTATATAAAAAGTAATGAATTTAAATCGACATCAAATACGGATTCTATTACTTTATGAATTTCTTCTGAGTCACGATGTCTTGCATGATAGCAAAGATTTGGTTTAGAAATTCAGGAACGAGGATTACGATCCTGATGATGAACCCCGTACCGGACATCCTGTTGAATTGGACGTTCAACGATTATGATACCTAATTGAGAAGGATCCTCGATTGACGACAGGTCAATTTTCAAATGAGCTATATTGTATTTGTGCCATAAACACAGAAACACATATGTACGAATTGGGAAAAGTTTCAAAATACGGCGTGTGTATACACTCTGTACCTTCAGTACAGAGGTGATACTTGTCAACATTTATTGACATTGAAACGTAACTTTAAATGGCTGAATCAGTTGGTAATTGCCAGTAAGAAGTGGATTACATACGTTAAACATACTTGCAAAAGTCAATGGCTGGGTGTCGGATAAAACAGGAGTTTCAGCATCCAAACCTGAAATAAGTGCCAAAAAGTTGATGCTCAGCTGCTGGTGGAACGTCAAGAGCATTATTCATTGGGAGTTGCTTCCAGAGGGATTTACAAATAATGTAGATATTTACTGTGAATAATTGAACCGATTAGCTAACAAATTGAGTATTCAACAGAACCGATTGTATTTTCTACATTGTAATGCTAGACGACATACTGTAAAACCTACTCGTTATAAAATAAAGGTGCTCGGTAGGGTTCAATTCACTCATCCGCCATTTTCGGTGGACATTACGCCCTCTGAATACCATTTATTCAGGGCTCTAAGTAACCATTTACGTCAAAAAAATATTCGACGTTAAAGAAGATATCCAAATCCTTTTGGAGATCTTCTCTAGTGTCGAATCTTCTTCCTTCCTTGAATCCTTTTGGAGAACTTCTTTCCCCACGCGCATTTTTTTTAATCAAAATTACTGGAGTTTTACAAGAAAAGCATATAGTCACTGCCAATTAAATGGTGACAAGTAGTAAATAATAATGGTGCACACTTAAGTTTAATTTAGTGTAACATAAATTTTTTTAATAAAAATTGTTGAAAACAACTAAGGTTTAAAATTTATTTGCCAACCCAATATACTGTGTTATCTATTTCATACAATACAGTACACTCATAATTAAGGAGTAAACTCCAGTGGAGTGTTGGAACTGACACGCACAATTTTTTTTGTTTGCTTTTATTAAAACATTTCTATTATTTGCAAAAGTAGACGAAACAGCGAACAGCGGTTTATTTGAATTACCTCAATAGCTTCAGAAATGTTTAATTACAACTAATAAACAAACAAATCTCTGATATGTTCTTGTTAGCAACATTAGCATCGATTTAGACACATTCATAATCAGATTACTGCGATGTAATATTAATAAATCATTTACATTTTGTTTAAACTTTGCGCCCCAAAGTCATAATTTTACCGCATTCATTTTTTGGGTATTAAGGTTTGTAGTTTTTTAAATACCAGTGTCACGTGAAATTAATAATGAATTATAGTTAGGCAACTATGGGTAATCATAATAATTAAATCCAATTTACGTACGGTATTCTCCGAGTGCGAGTGAATATAGGGGAGGTTATATGAAATGTTGACTTCACTTGCTTTAGGTAAAAAGGTAAATAAAAATGAATTTCCTCTTAAATACGTTCCTCCATCACCATATCCAAACAGAATAGAATTGAGTATATTATCTTTTTGAAAATAAATTCGTTAAAAAGTTTTTACAACGCAGAAGTTCCTAAATTTAGAAACGAATTTAGGCTGTGACGATTATTGAGAGAAAATGTTTTTATTTCCTGTTTTTAAGTTAATTCTTTTTGTAGTAAGGTTCTAATTTTTTTACTTTCATTTTTATTTACAAGTTTTACTATGACACATGATAGATATTTCGTGATAGATATTTTGCACAATAAATATAGTACCTTTATGTAATTAAAATATAGAGCCTTGATTTTAATTGTGATTTTAGCGAGCAGCTTTTATTTTGAATTTGATTGATTCCGCAATCGATTTACTTTTTACATGATTATTATCATAAGGCTTATTTAAAAGTTTGAGAGGTACCAACTCCCTTACAGAAGGCCTTGCAAAGATCGGCTTAATGCGACATAACTTAGCCTTTTGCAAAAACTATTTTACCGAGATCTATTACAGCTTTTTCAAGAGCACATCCTTGAAGTGTACAGTAGCCTCTATGACAATATTAACGAAAGCATGGTTCTAGTGATTTTGCCAGCCTCTCTTTTTCCATCGTATTCTACGTTTGAAGCCTCAATTCTGAATAGATAGGATGAAGGACCCTTATGGATTATTGGGTAATCAAATTTAATATTGACGGTGTCGCATAATTTCCCGACCTCAAGCTGGTTCTGTCTGATAAGTGCCATTCAATGCATTTAATAACACTCATTGCTCATTTGATCATTCCCTCTGGTACATTCATCTCTTTTTCTGAGCATAATTCGCGACCCAATCCCAATTACCAGACTTGATACAATTCCAACGATCTTATTCTTAGCTCGAGGAATGCATTCAGGTTTAGAGGTTTGGCCATGTGTTTCAGTGAAAATACCAATCTTTTATTTAAAACCAAAAAAATATGGATATTCCAATGTTTGCTAAACTGAATTTGTTCAACCAATGCTAATCATAAAACTTACTATCAAAGTACCGTACACTAGATTTATTACTAACGTATAATTCCAAAGTTGATTTCGATCTACCATTCTCAATTATACCATTTTTTTTACTACAAGAAAAATTTAAAAATCCTATCTTAATCAATCGTAATATACAGCAACATTTGATAGCCACCATTGTTTTATGATGAAAATGCACGTCAAAAACGGAACCAATAAAATATTAATTTAATGCACAAAGAAAACTTCACTGCCAAAATATATTTCACTAACAAAACCTGATACGGATATTCAAAAACCGCACAACTATTAAAAACACAAAATTTTTTTCGAAAGAAAACGCTGAACTGACTCGTTATAACAACACAATGATTCATTGTTTATGTGCAAATATCCTAATTCTACATTACTGCATTGTTTCAGTCTGAATATAGCCGATAATCTAACAATCTATTGCGTGCCCGGAGACTATGAACTGACGTTTTCAAATGGAAGTAATCAATTTCAATTTCGTATGGCCCATTTCTTATTGCAAAGATGTTTGTAATTTCATACAATATGAGTGTGAAGTTTGTACATTTTGTCTGAAATTCCAGCAACTGTAAACGTTTGCTTTGTGTATGCGAACTACAAATCGTGTATCGAAGTGTGACTTTTGCTTGAAAATCACAATTTAAATATGTCTAAATTTTCTTAAATATGTATATATGCTAAATGTTCAGGGCAAGCAACGTGTAATTTCTTTTATAAAGCATTGCGCGCCACTGCTCTGGCATATTTCGATTACATAATTGTAAAATGCGAGGAAAACATTTAGATTCAAATATAACGCAAAAACAAAAATCTCCACTAGCCCTTGACCGTTTACAAAATGGGCACGTATGCGAAACGCAATTACTATTGTAAATCTTTTAATATACAATTTTAAATATGATATTAGTTGCATTGCAAGAGCAAGTCACCAGATCGTTTATCTGTTCTTCAGATTTTAGGAACAAAATATCTTTTTTGGCTTGCGTTAAATTCAAATGTCTTGGTAATGGTTAGGGACTTTACCTACTTGGACATTTTGTCGATATATAATATGTTTGCTATGTTTTAATGCTTTAATTAAAGTAATTTAGGAAGCCTGTTAAAACTAGGGACTTATTGTCGAGAAAGTAATATTTTACAGTAAAACATGTAGTAATAATATGCAAAGATACACATATATACCATCACGAAAATGCGCGCATGCCTGTAGCTGTAGTTAAAAGATACTTTGAATTAAAAAAGCAAAAAAAAACTGCAAGTTACACATTAAAACAGGATTGTTTACAAAGAATATCACTTGCTAATTTATGGAAGGCTAATATAATTGATTTTTGGAAGTAAATACTATACCTCCAGTTAGATAACATTGCCAAATAAATGACAGTTTGGCACAAGCTGTATCACATCGGTATCGACAAACATGAAAGAAAATAGGCAAAAATCATGTGTTGCCCAGGTCAAACCTAAGCTACGTAAGTTTAGGAATAAAGTTCCTGTTATAAATATATAAATTTCCATTAAACCAGATTCGCATGCATCACGTTAACGGATATTCGCATAATCATCGAATTACGAAGACTTTTCGTGAAGTACTAGAACCGTTAAAATAATCTCACAGGCCAACTAGGTTATAAAACCACATCCATTAGGTCCTTCAATCGATTGTAAATTTAAATATTTCAAATCGTAAAGTTAATAGAAATTGAATCGTCGAAGCCTTCACCCGATCGTTAAACAAAATTTATAACCGAGCTGCGCCCGTTGCGAAAGCCTCACTCTCGCCGCCTAAGTTACGGTAGACCGAGTACACGGGGACTTTTTTACTCAATATCTGTGGGTACTACAAAAATAATAATTCGATCGAACAAACATTATTATTTTTACTATCCGAAATGATTCAGATTAATATGTTTTGATTTCAAATATTAATCACATGGTGCCATGAAGGAAATTTATATATGATCGAAGTTTAAAGGCAAAAGCCGAATGAATATTGATGAATTTCTAAACTATATCTATTATTCTTTTTTAGCACTTAAAATATGTCTAATTTTTATTGCATTTGCGTATACATTTTATTATAAGTTGAACTATATTTTTAAGTTTTTAATACGATTATCCACAACAAACCTAATTTAGACACTTTTCGACAGTTTTATGTATGTTACAAAGAGTATTATGAATACTGCATATATTTGGCGTTAATTTTGTAGAAATTTATAATTCAAGTTAGCTTGTTTGATAATAAATAAAATCTTTGCTAATAGCCTACCTGAAGATGTTGTAATACAACGAAACCTAGGTTGTGGTAAAGAACTTAAAGAAAGTAGAAATAATACTACATCACGTAGTTTCATATAATTGTGGGTATTATGAATGGTATAATAGATTTTATAATCTTCAAACAAGAATATGTTGTAAGTGCATTAATTAAACACATTTCAATATCTCGTCAGCAGGAGAAATTGTATACTCTGTGATTTATTCGTTCCTTCTCCGTTAACCATTTTCATTTATTATACAATTTTACGTTTTTAATAATTTTTCACAAGGCGTTTTCTTCTAGAACATTGTAAAAATAAGTTTCAAATTCCAAAATGAATACTTAAATGTGATGAAAGCAATAAGGCATATGTTTCTGTTTTATTGGACTTACCTGTTCATGAGTCAATAATTCCTATTGTATGTTTTTTAGTTTTAGATGTTTTACGTTTCGAAAAAAATATTATATTAATATTAGTTAAAGTAGTTACTCCATTACTTTTTAAAAGTCCTTTATATTTTATGATATAATACTTTATGAAAATATGATTTATATTTAAACTCAATTTTTTTACAGAATACTTATATTAATGTATGTTGCGAAGGAAAACTTTACGAAAAAGCAGTTAAAAGACGGCATCAATATATAAGTATTTTTTTCGTTTTAATGTTAAAACTTTATGTATGGGAATAAAAACTATACGTTTTTTGTGTTTCTACTCGTGCGATTTAGAAATTACGAGGTAAACACGTAATGTGTGCAAGAAAATTATTTTCGGCACTATTTGCTTGTTAACTTATTTTAGCAATCTTCCACATTTATTTAATGAGAGAGCAGTGGTTAAAACTTTTAAAAATTTTCATACGCGTTCCGTAATAATTTCAATACAAATATTTGAGATAACAAGACTCGTATTTATAGTCTATAAACTACGTAATGCAAGTTAAGTGAGCGCTGATGAGATATTTAAGTTGTACCAAGAACATTACGATACAAAATTAAGTTATGAACTGTAAATGAGACGTAATATTTTATCACGAATTGTAGGTGTATATTAAAATGGAGGAACAGAATCCTTTTGTCAATTATTTAAAAAAGTTCTCTTGCTTAGCTTGTTTGATAATAAAGAAAATGTTTTGATCTATTTTTATGTTCAGAGGTGCTCCTAAAAATATTATTTATTGCGTAATATTTTATGCATAGTATTTTTAACTTTTATTTGTCGAATTTTATTCAGGAACTTCCATTTACTACATAAACTTTTCTCTATTGAACATGATTTTTTGGGGACTTTTGTACTATTATGTAATCATGTTATTTAGACACGTCTAGATGAGCTAAAAATTGTAACTCGGTATTTGGGTTAACTGGTTATTTGGGCTGGTCAACCCAACCCAAAAATCAAGTTTCAAGTTTTTTGCTGTACTAGACATATATATGAGATACACACACACACGCACATATATATATATATATATATATATATAAATGTATATTTATATGTATATATATATATATATATATATATATATATATATATATATATATATATATATACATGTGAAAAATTTTAAAAACCTAACAAAGAGACATTACCAAGAATTTATCTAAATGCCATGGCATTGAAACAAGTTAAAAAGTATCAAATAAATAAACTTTTATTTCGTCACTTATCCAATCGGGTAATTAATACAGTAGTAAAGCACTGAACACTAAGCTGAAAAGTGCTGGTTACATCCTGAAATGAATCTTCTTTTTATTCACTAAAATAGAATAAAAAATCTTTCAGTCTCTATTCTCAAAATAAATAGAGCTATAAAAAACCAAAAATTGATTTTGCCCTCTGAACCTGTTAAAAAAGTAGGCAAGTAGGTGCATAAATTTTCTCAAAACTGTTTTTTTTTATTTATTTAATATACGAAAAATATACGGAAGCCAAATAATTTCGTTGCGCAAGCAATAAAAGAGCAAAAGAATACCTGGATTTCGATAAAATGGTTAATTATTACTTCAGTTAGCATTAAGTTAGCATTAACCAGTTAGCATAACAAAAAATAACGACGCTTTTTTTTACTGTTTGTTTTTTTTTTAAATGTGAATAATTTAAATAATATTTATTCCATAAAGTCTTACGTTAAATAAATATCTTTTCCAAGGAACCGTATTTGTACTTAGAAAATCTGTAAAACATTAATTGTGTAAAGCCACTTGCTTATATTTACTTATCTATTAAGTTATTTAACTGTTGTCCTAATGCTACTAATTTTCTATTGTATTACAATTATTTTAAGTGAATTTATTATTACCAAGATTGATATTGGATATGCATCTACTTGAAGAACTACGCAGAAAAAAATATTTCATTTAGTATGGTTCAAACCATCTTTATTTTTGCCACAAAAATGGAACATTCGTGTTGTAAACAATATCTCTGTATAAGAAATATTAAATATTCTTTAGACGTCTTCATACACTAGTAATATACCTTCTTAGAATGTAAGGACTAAGCAAATATTATTTTCGCGGTGGTTTTACCTCAATAAATAAATTTGTTTCCTTATAGATTGAAGTTTAAAATCAAATATTACTAAATTGCTATGAACTCCTGGTCCAAATCCCAAGACTTTACTCGCACGTGTACTATCAGCTTTAAACGCAAACGAAGGCAGTTTCAACACATTCACACTTATAATTAAGCCCCAGTGCGGCGGGAATGCCGAATCGGGACGGTAATTACCCTAATTGCTGTGTTTTATTTCGTTTCATAAACGATCTGTGTTTTCATAAAATTAAGTCATTATTTCAGCGTTACCGTTGGCTTTGGTTCGCTTTTTGTAGTCGCATTTGCCTTTGTTTTGTTTATCGTCAGCGCCTGTGGTTTAACTTGATGTGGGTCTGATTTGTACAGCAAAGGTAATTTCGGGTTTGTAGGATCCCCTGGTAGATTGCTATATAATTTAAATTTGGAATTTCAGAAAAATATACTTTCCATAATTAATGAAGGATACGCACTTTCTCATTTCTTTAAATATGTTCGGTGTATCTAGGCAAAATAAACTTGGTAATTTTATAAAATTTTATTTCAATTATGATTAACCTTTCAAGGTATATATTTTTTTGCTGAAAATTTACAAAAGACTAACTATTAACAATACAGATTCAAGAAATATAATTAGTGAAAATGAAAATAACAGGCTTTAACGGTGAATGCAAAAATTAATAGACGTGATTTATCAAGTGGTAGACATAATATTTTTACAAATTATTTTTTAAGAAAGAGTGTTAAAACCAGATGTTAACTTTAAAAGGTATGTATATTACAATTATTTACATATATTGCATAATAATTATTTAGTTATATTAAAAATTGTACCTTATTATATTTTTTGAAAAATTAATTGTGTATTTATTTAAAAATAAAATTTATACAGTCGCTCCCATTTCACCTTTAATATTTTACATAAAGAAAGTTCCATAAAATTTGTATAGTTGTTTTTATGTGATGCGAAAACAAATAAACAAGTATACGGAAAAATAGAAAAAAACTATATTTGCTATATGAGTATATAAATCGGTATTTAACAAAATATTAACTACTGAGGCAGGTTTTTTGGATACTACTATAAATACAAATATTTATATAGGTACACTGTAAAATTACTTCGTTTGAATTTTTTCGATAAATAAAATAATTTTACTACTTAATTGATAACGGTATGAATAACTGGGGCTTCAGTAACTTGATTAATTATTATTCTTGATGAAATTTTAATTAAAGCTATGTATAATATTATAAAATTGTATTAATATAATGAAATATTTTTCAATATAATTGAACCTTTAAAAAGGTTTACCCATTAAAAAATTAAATGAAAGAAAAATATTCACGAGGATATCGCGACTTATCATAATTGTTGAACAATTTGAGAATCAAATGTCAACTGATATATATAGTCAAGGGTCCAATGTAAACTTTAGAACTACTATAGTTGGAAGAATTAGAATAGCAGATGTACACTTAGCTATCTAGTTGCGTTACAAAATAATTTTATAAGAAATACTTTTAGCGTATTTTTCCATAATTTTTTGACAAATCGAAATATTTTCGTTGTGAAAGTGTCCTGGTCACTAAAAGAAAAATATGTACAGATCCATATATATATTTCCTCGCCTCGTCTTCTCTTCTTTAAAGAATTGGAGTCAAAATTGGCATCTCGAATTTGGCATCAATATTCCGAGGTCCTCCTGTTAACGTATTCGTTAATAAAATTCTCGACAAAAAGTTAATTAACATCCGTTTTATTTTCCCGCGGCGGTATGCTGTTTCAATTAGATGTATATTATATATACAACAAACTTTAATTTGATTACAAGAAATAATTACACCTCCACTAGAATTCAATTTGCTGTATTATTATTTCTCAAAAATGTATTTCTATGGAACTTTTTCGCCAATCAAAGACCAACACAAAAGTTCATTTTTGTATAATGATCCCATGTGCATTGTTTCTCATATATTATTTTTTCCGCAAGAATATTGACAAACAAAAATTCTAGGCCTGGTACTTCACATCAGTATTATTAAAATTTTTATTTAATTATTACATACTGCGTCAAGTTATATTTGTAAAACATGTATAACTTAATGATTCAATTGTGTATAAATATTAACACAGAATATGTACCTTGTGTAATATAGTACGTGTCTGACAATCAGATTCCACCTTCGATCGCATTGTAAAGATTAATTCCCCACTATTCTCTTCATGCCATTTTTCGTTTTCAAACGTAAATAAAATTGGATGTCCTCTCATTGACATTTGACCTTGATCAAATGCGCGATTATCTCAGTGACACCTTACAGCTTTCTTGAGGGGATTTGAAAGTTTCACTGAATAAATCAAGTCTCATGGATATTATTTAGAATTCATTATGTCTACTTAGTTGACGGAGTCTGTGATAGCTTTATCTTTTACTCGTATATTTTGTTACTTACTGCGTAAATGAATGACTGATTTTTGCCTTAAATATTTTATAGTATTTCTAGAAGTATACTCATTAAAAAATCAAATTGTTACGTCAATAGCACTGAATTTTGAAATGTGTAAAGTAAATATTTCAAATTAACATATAATTCTCGTAAATTTATTTCCTTAAAAAAGTTGATTTGACGGAGGAGTTAACCTATTGTGTTTAAGTGTCCACCATTTGATTAGCTAAGCTAGATAGCAATAAATAAACTCAACATTTTACGAGAAATGGTAATATTTTATGATTACACGATCAAAAGCAGTATTTCGTAATTATACGAGCAAAAGGAATGAAGTTCCATTAAATGGAAAAGTAATATTTTACAATTATAGGGGCAAAATTAATCCACCAAGTCAGGGACAAAACTCGTATATAAATAAAAACTGTTTATTGGGCGTAATTTTTGAAAATATTATTTAATATTGAAAATCCTAAATAACTTTAAGAAAAGTTCCCATAATAATCTGCATTAGCAAATTATTTCAAATCACTCTTTTATTTTATCGATAGTATACTTTAACAAGTTAAAAATTGAATAGCCAGAAATTGGTAAATACCAAATTTAAAGCAAAAAAAAGAAATTTTATTTAGTCGAAAACATATTTATAATCGGCAAATATAATGAAAATGTAAGCTTCACATGTCTGTACACTGAAAATATTTGCAAAAAACAATTGAAAGAATAAAGTGTAACGATTGAATACATGCATAAAAATTAACGTCTTGTGCAATAACACAAGTTTAGAGTAAAAAATATTTTAACGGCGGAAAATTGTTGGGGATGTTTTGCACTCTTATGTAATCATATTATTTAACAGGTCTGCATGAGCTATAAACTCAAATTTGGCCTTTGGATGCTACCCAATCCAAATGTTATCTTTAAAGTTTTTATTTCAGCTAGGTGTGTACATAAGATCCATTTATCTCTGGCAGTTGTAAAAAAAGTAATAAAGTATTACAAGAATTTTACTTAATTAACTTAACATTGGAGAAAGTTCAAAAATATCCTTAACTACACTTCCATTTTCTCCTTTGTCCGATTGAGTCATCGATGCGACAATAAAGCACTAAACTATGACTGAAAAATACTGGTTAAATCTGAAAATGCATCTTTTTTCCATATATTAAAATTAAAAAAATTATCTCTCAGTCTGTGAATTTATTGAAAAAGTAGGTAAGTAAAGTGCAAAAAATTTCCCAAAATTATTAGATATATCGATTTTTTTAAAAGTATGAATAAGTACTCGGTTATCTAAGTAAATTGAACTTGTTTTCGTAAGCAATAAGAAAGCAAAAAAATTCTAGATTTTGCTAAAATGGTAAATTATTATTTCAGTTAGCAATTCAACCTAAAAGGGGAGATGGCGCTTCGTATGTTATTTTTTTTGTTTAAAGTGTAAATGATTTAAATGATACTTATTTCACAAAATTACTGACCTCAAATATCGAGTCCAAGGAACCGCATTTGTACTTACAAAATCTATAAATGTTTACTTGCTTGTCTTTACTTATGCTTTAAGTTGTTAAACACTTGTTGTTCTAATGCCACTAGTTTTTTTACTGTTTTTATTTTATTAAGGTGACAAAAAGTTGTACAAAATTTATTGTGTGACATCGAACTCCGTTTGCACTCGAATTAGAATAATGAGAAAAATGTTGTCAGTAAATTTATTATTACCGGGATTGTTATTGGAAATATATCTATGACAAGAACTATGCAAGAAAAAAATGTTTCATTTAGCATATCGCATCATTTTTTTTTTACAGGGAATATAAAATATTCTACAGAATTTTTATAGTAATAACATATCTTTTTAGAACGTAGTTACTAAGCAAATTTTGTTTTCACGGTGGATTTACCTCATTAAGTAAATTTTATTCCTTGGCAGATTAAAATTAAGAAGCAATTGTTACCAAATACATAAATTGGTATGATCTCCGGGTCCAAGTCCCAGGACTTAACTAGCACGTATTGTCGGCTATGTACTTCGGAAGAAGCAGCCTCACATACACACTTAAAATTAGGCTCCAGTGCGGCAGGGATGCCTAATCGGGACGGTAATTACCGTAATTGCTGTGTTTTATGTCTTTTCACAAATAGCCTCGTTTTCATGAAATAAAGTCTTTATTTCAGCGTTAACGTTGGCTTTGGTTAGCTTTTTGTGGACATATTTTCATTTGTTTTGTTTATTGTTAGAGTTTGCTCATTAAGGTGATGTGGATCTAATTAGAACAGTGGTGGAAGGTAATTTCTAGCATTAGTAGGGTTCCCTAGTAGATACAACTTGTTTTCTTAGTAAGTAATTTAATTTTCGAACTTCAGTAAAATATTACATCCTTAAATAATGAAGAATATACACTCTATTATTTGTTTAAATTAGATTAGTGTATCCAGGAATAATAGTTTTGTAACTTATTTAATTCACAATCAACGTTCTAATGTATGTAATTTTTTTATTAAGGAACATTTACAAAAGATGTATTCAGTAACAATATAGATGGGAGAAATACAATTAATGAGAAAGAAAACTACATGCTTCAACAATGAATGCGAAAATGAATAAAATTGATTTATCAACAGTTTTTTTTTCAAATGGTAAAAGCACTATATAGAGGTTATAGGCAGATTAATTTTAAAATTTTTTATTTTAAAAAAATAGTTTTAAAAACCAGACGATATAAAACCAAATGATAATTATTTTTAATTTTGGAAAAGAAAATTTTTTTTGACCACAGATTTTTTGTTTAATATAAAGTCCCATAAAAATTGTTTAATTGTTTTCATGTGATGCGAAAACAAAGAAACAAGTATAGGGCAAAATTGAAATAAAAATGTTTCTTATACATGTATAGAAATCATAATCTGTATTTAAAAAAATGTTAAGCAGGCAGGCGGGTTTGTTGGATACTATTATATTAATACCGATATTGATTTAGGTAAACTTTTAAATTACTTCGTTTCCATTTCTTCGATAAATGAAATAATTTTACTACTTAATCGATAACGGTACGAAATATTGGGCAATGAGGAACTTGATTACTTAATCGTCTCGATAAAATTTTAATTTTAGCTATGAATAATATCATAAAACTATTTTAACCTAATGAAAAACCTTGTGATATAAGTGAAACTTGACGAGTTTTATCCATTAAACAAATGAAAACCTATTAGAAGTGTTGAACAACTTGAAACTTAATTATTAGCCGATATATATGACTAATATAATGTCAAACATTCAATTGACACAACATTAATTAATTGACTAATGTAATGAATTCAATTGAAACAAAATAGACTAACATACTGTCAAAAATTAAAATTTACCTATCCAGCTACGTTACAAAGGTATTTAAAAAAAAATTACTTTTAGAGAAATTTTCGATAATTTTTAACAGGTAGGAATCTTCAATGTGAAACTGTCTTAGCCACTGAAAGAAAAATATGTATAAATCCATATATACACTTTTGATTCCTGACTGTCTTTAAAGAACTTGTATTTGGTATCAAAATTCGGATAACCTCCTGTTAATGCATTTGTTAATCAAAATCTCGGCAAATAGTTATTAATGTTTATATTTTCTCGCGCAGTTGTACGACGTTCAAACTAGATATATGGAAATAAAATCCTTATCGAGTAACCATTATGAGATGGTGGCATGTTTTATATGTAATCAATTTAAATAATATTAAAAGAACTAATTATACCTTTACTAGAATTCAGCAGACTCTGTATTATTTTCAAAAAATATATTTCTACGAATTTTTTTCGCATATCAAAGCGCCAACACAAAAGCTGATTTTCGTGTAACGATCTCCTGTAAATTTTTTCCCATATATTATTTTTTCCGCGAGAATATAAAGATAAAGCTAAACAAAAATTCTCGCCTGACGCTCCTGATCAGTTTTATTAAAATGTGTATTTTAATTCTAATTAAGACTGTGTTGCGTCAAATTACATTTGTAAAATATATATCATTTAATGATTCACGTGTGTTTGAATATGTTTGGGAAAAAAACACAAAGTAAACGTATTGATTACATCACAGAATATTTGAACACATTTACCTAGTATAATAACAAGTGTCAAGTATAATAACAATCAGGTAGTATAATAACAATATTGTCAAGTATAATACAAATCAATATACCTAGTATAATAACAATCAGGTTCCACCTGCGATCGTATTGTTGAGACTAATTCTCAACAATTATCTCCACGTTCTCGTTCGTGCTCAAATGTTAACAAAATTGAACGTCGTCTCACTCTCCTGACCTGACCTTGATAAAATGCCTTTCTATCTCATTGACGCCTCAGAGCTTTATTGAGCGGATTCAAAAGCTTTTTCTGAATAAATCAAGTTTCAAGGATTTTATGTAGAATTCATTATATTTACTTTGATGACGGCACTTTTAATAGCTTTATTGTATATTCTTTAGTTTTGTTACTTACTGTATAAACCAAGGATCAATTTTTGCTTTTAGTATTTTATTGTACTTCTAGAAGCAAATCCATTAAGACATTAAATTTTATATATCGATTGAGTTTGATTTTGAAATGTGTTAAATAAATTTGAAATTAATGTATAATTCGCGTAATGATACTTTCGAATGTAAACAAAATTGAACGTCCTCTTGCTTCCCTGACCTGACCTTGATAAATTTCTTGTTTATCTCATTGACGCCTCAGAGCTTTCTTCAACTGATTCGAAAGTTTTTCCTGAATAAATCAAGTTTCAAGGATTTTATGTGAAATTCATTATATTTATTTTTATGACGGAACTTTTAATAGCTTTATTGTATGCTCTTTAGTTTTGTTATTTACTGTATAATCGAAGGATCAATTTTTGCTCTTAGTATTTTATTGTACTTCTAGAAGGAAATCCATTAACACATTAAATTGTATATATCGATTGAGTTTGATTTTAAGATGTGTTAAATAAACTTGAAATTACTTTCAAATGAAACAAAATTGGACGTCCTCTTGCTTCCCTGATCTGACCTTGATAAATTGCCTGTTTATCTCAATGATGCCTCACAGCTTTCTTAAGTAGATTCGAAAGCTTTTTGTTCTTTAGTTTTGTTATTTACTTTATAAACGAAGGATCAATTTTTGCTCTAAGTATTTTATTGTGCTTCTAGAAGCAAACACATTAACACAATAAATTTTATATAGCGATTGAGTTGGATCTTAAAATGTGTTAAATAAATTTTGAAATTAATGCATAATTTGTGTAAGGAAAGTACGTTTACGTCCTTAAATATACTTGATTAGACGGAGGAGTTAACTGTTATATTAAAGAAGATATTTTTATGAAGCTAAAGCAGATATAAAGGAATAAACAAATGTCATTGTAATGAAATATATTGCAAGTACTATTTAACACAGTAAGGTTAAAATAATTCTGGCGTATAAAATACTAATCAATGCGTATTGTCTATTTTTACAACTATATTAACATTTTCAAATCCTAACCAATACGATCTTGTGATACTAATAGTTTGATGAATGAACTTTTCGAATCATATTATTTCCAAAATAAAACCATATTATACCTGATACTAACCGCTGAATTGGTAAGGTAATTTACTAAATAAAACCTGATTATTTTCAGGAATATTTCTATTTGTTTTCTCAGTTGCAGCCTAAACTTAAGTGAATATAAGTTTTGTACTGATATCGATAAGCGACTTAGATAAAAAGAATAGAAAATACCTGAAATTGGTTAAAGAAAAACTAACATCTAACCTTATTCATCTTGCATTTGATATTAAGATTGGCAATAGTTACAAGCCATATGACGATTGTGCTTCGAAAAAGAAATAAACAAAAATGATGTTTTAAGTCCTGAAGGAACGCATTTTCCAATTGTAAATAAAAATATCATGAGTAGTCACCGTCATGACCAAAGCTTAAAAGTACCCAAAAACTCTATATTGATAGCAAAAATTATGACATTTTGATTTGTCTTTATTCTTTCCAGTAATTTTCAAACATTTTCCACTAAACAGTGGAGGTGAATTCCTTGTTAGTCTGGCATTATTTAAATACAATATTTAAAACATGTTAAAAAATATCCAATATGAATCATATTATATTGTAAATATTAGGTTAATGGAACATTTAAAAAATTAAATAAAGTTATTTCATTTATTTCACAATAAAATACATATATTTGTTACATTCGTAGTTTAAAAAAAATCATAGTTGTTCTTATTTTACCAGAATGGATTATATGAGAGGTTGTCTGATGTTAAATAAATAAATTTCCAATAGTATCTAAAAAACGATTCCTTTGCAACAAAACGTAATTCTGCAGTAATTCAGTTTGAAAATATATTTTCCTTGCGTGATATTCCTTCAAAAGAAACGAAAGTTGTGAAAAGCTCGATGGCTCGATGGCGTATGTTCGTGAGAAGCTCGTTTGTCTTTTGTTATGAATACGTGGGTTGCTTTATCAGGATTTTTCCTGCTGTTGTTATGAATACTGTTGTCTTAGGAAATATAGTTTGTTCGCAGATAAGTTAAAATTAGTTTCTCATATCGTTATCGTGTGAAAATTAATTTGTCTTTATGGTATGTATTGGACAGGATTTGACCAAGAAATCGCTAATAAAATTGATAAAAAAATCAATGCAAACGTAAGCGTTCCAAACGTGTTAATCATTCGAGAAGGAAATGCAATTTCGATGAAATAATTTATTCATTTATAATAACTGGGTATGCAGTTTTGTAAAATGACGAAAAAAAATGTTATTGATTTGTAAAGTCGTATTATTATAAAATTGGGAATAGATGTATATATATATATATATATATATATATATATATATATATATATATATATATATACATGTATATATTATTATTTTATATGTATATATATATATATTCATATACTCCAGCAAGTATTTTTGTAAAAGAATAAAGAAAGAAAAGTGACGTGTGTCGAATTTTCGTCATAATCGTCTCCGACTTAAAAAAAACGAAATATTTTAGATAAATCAACAGATAGCCTGGAAAAAATTAAGTGGCAATAAGGTCTGCTAACAGTTCAAGTATATAAATAAGTAATATACTAGGTTGTTTGTTAAGCGCTTGCAATACACCATAAAACATTTTACGTCAAACATTTGATTGTACTATTGTATAAGCGACTGTACTCGCCTATAACCTAAAAAATAAATAAATGCTATTAATAAATTACCGTTGTGAATACCACTGATCAATTAACTGTAAATAATTTTAATATTAAGAAAAGCGATTTAAACCAATTGCGGTCATTATAATTTTTTTGGGCAAAGCAAGTTTTGTTTCTTTAAAGAATCTATTTACGCAATGTTCATAAATACTAATGTATAAAAAATGTGTGAAATATAATTGCCTAAATGTGACAATGGTTGAAAGAGGCTAATGTTACTATGGTTTATACATTATTGTACATTATTAAGAGGCTTTTGTTAGTGCGTATCCCAAGAAAATCTGAAGAACAAACTTGGCAGTTAACAGGTTACGTAAAAAAATGATTTAAAAAATTAACAAGTTATCTATTTAATAAATATTTCGGACGTATTGTCTTTACTTGTTTCACACTTTCGCCTTAAAGTACTTAATTAATAAGCCATGATTTTGGGATGCTGGATAATTATGAAGTTATTAAATATATTACACTAATTTGTAATATTGTTACTCCAGTCTACAGAGAAGACTACAGTAACAATATTATAGCATAAAATAATACAATACAATATGTATTATAGAGAGACATAAAACCATTTGAGGTAGAAAGAGCAAATGTTTATGAAGACAAATTTCTAAAGTAACGAAACGTCACGAAATGTGCGAACGACGTAAAGAAACGACGGTGGAGATAATGTATTGCGCTAAAATCCAATTAGTTGATATCGATGGATATTATCAAGTGGTATATAATAATTAATTAATGAAAAACTTTGAATAATTTGCATGTATTTGTTATACAGGGATCGTTCTATATTTCGATTCAATACTGTAGGTTTGTGAAATTGAAGTGCATTCTGATTTGTTCAGTTGATAATTACATTATATAATGGTATGGTTTTCAAATTGACAATAAATTGCTGGTCGCTGCTCGCTAATTAATTAAATATGAGTCCCACATGGTTGTATTTGTGATAAAAAAATCTGAGTAATTTCTATGAATTTTTATATATATTTTACATATATTTACATGCAAGGCACACCAAGATCTTGAATGATTTTAGAATTTCAATTACTTAAGAGTAGAAAGCATTTACGTTAATAAAACACTTAAAATTTTAGAATAAGACATCAGAATTTGAAAAAGCTCCTTAAATAAATTTCTTTACTAAGAGGGATAAATTTGTTTAAAAGATACAAGTTTAAGTTCCAGAAGGCTCGTTAAGAATTCTTGTAAGTGTTATAAGTTAAAAGTTGTGTTGAGTTTATGATAAAATTAAAGTTAAGTTACTGTTTGTTTCTAGAAGCTGTTTACTGAAACTCTATTTGATAGCCCTGAAACTAACATTTTACTAAATTTTGTAAATAGTTTAATCCTTTAATTAACTCGGTGGGCTCACATTCTATAAAATTTTATGGAATTCTGTTAGTTTACTTTGGAGCCTTTTCAGATGTAATGCATTAGTTATTTTAGGTTTCCCTTTGATAAAATGACACTGTTTTTTGCTCCTTAAAATTATAGGCCAGTATTTTATTCTAAAATATTACTTACTGTATTCTTACGGTATTGTATTTGATGAAAATGGTAATTCAAGGATAAGTAGAGAAAAAGGAATAATGTTATAATTTGTTTAAAGTATTCAATTTTAGTTCTATACCTGATAATGATATTCGATTACATTTTCAAATTAAACATTTTTCTTGGTAACCAAAGCATATTGACAATCGTAGTCGCGTAAGTCAATTCCGTCTTTTATTTAATATTGCTCTCGTTTACTTATTAACGATATATGATCTAAAAGCAAAATATCATGCCGAAAAATTTAAATGATTGTGTCCTAATTTGGCAAAATAACGAGGCGAGTTATTTATAATGGTGTAAATAAATTACAAATTTTGAATATCAAGATATTGCATAATAGATAGTGCAATTTAAATTCTTACCATTGTAATTTTATTGTCGTATAAAAAAATTCAGTTTTTAAAAAGGCGCCATTTTTTTCCTAAATGTCTACCAAATGGCGTGTCTTCCGTTACTATACGTGCCTTTGATCAAACACAGGTCTACCTCAGAGACTTTTGCGAGGGAATTGATAGGTCTCTGAATAAATAAACGCTCAAAGATTACATGCTGAATTGGTATACCATATTGACTCGCAACTTCGTTAAAGATTCTCCCCAGTTGTATGTTTCGAGCATTCGTTCACAAATATTTGAAATTTATTGCAAATATCGCTAATATTTATCGAATATTAGGTAAATTATTCCTTACCATATAATTCTGAAAGTTAACAATGTCGTTTTAATATCTGTTTGTGAATTAAAATGTTGTTATCCTTTTTAAATTTATCTTGAAGAAGTGATGATTTTTTGGTGACAAACCTGTTTTTGTCATTAAGTTCTTCAGCAAGTAATTCAAAATATGACCGCAAGCCATTGATCAACTAAAATTTTGCTTTTACACTTTTTGAAGAAATGATGAGTTTTTTGTGACAAACCAGTTTCTGTCATTGAGTCCTTTAGCGAGCAATTCGAACTATGACAGAAAGCCATTAATTAAGTGAAATTTTGCTTTTGCACTTTTTGAAGAAATGAATTTTTTGTGACAAACCAGTTTCTGTCATTGAGTCCTTTAGCGCGCAATTCGAACTATGACAGAAAGCCATTAATTAAGTGAAATTTTGCTTTTACACTTCTCGCAATGAATTTATAGTGCGTCTTTGCATACATAATTTTTAGTTAATATTTCTAGGACAAGAAAAAGATGGGAGTGTTGTTGATGGATAGAAACAATGGCGTCCTTTTCTAAGGGCTATAGGGCTTTACTATCCCATCTGAATGTCAAAAAAAGAAACGACCTTCTTAATCCTTTTAGTCACCCATATTTTTTTCTAATGAATGTAAGTACAAATTTTAATTATGTTGTGGTTATAAACTAGTTATAATCTTTAAAAATATAAAAATGAAGAAAAATTTAAAAGTGTAAACAAACTACGTAAATGTCAGCTTTTGCAACAACACCGTACTGTATGTGTAGATATATTACATATATATGATTCCATATAGTCACGGGCTGCGTAATAATTTGCCCCGAGTCTCCATACAATATATTAAGAGAATTAATGGACAATTGATTCCTTGATTCATTTGGAGCGCTAGGACGCTGCCCGAAGTACTTTCGATACAAAATAAAATGGTGAAGGCGTTCGTAAAACAAAATATTTTTACAAATTTTATTTTTCTACGATATTACCATTTATTTACGTTGCTAAATATTTTGTTTTTAAGTTATCTTAAAAGTTATATAACTGTAAACGACCGCGTTGATTATAACGAATATAATTTAAATGAAATTCTTTTACACAACGATTTAAATGCAGACTAATTATCAGACAGTTTCTGAACACGATCGATCGACGCCTTGAATGCGCGACATGGATATGCAAAAGAAGAAACGCTTTACGCAGTCGTCTTATTTTCTCTAGAATGACTAGAAATATCGCAAATTTTATCATTTTGACATAAATATCTAACTGATAATATATGTGCATTGTAGCATTTCAGCGAAATATTGAATAACAAAGTTGATGCAAAGTATTAAAAGTGGTGAATGACTGTTGTTTGATAGAAAAATGGTTTTAAAAATTAGACCCTCTGCAATCGGTGTTAAATTTAATGCAAAACTGATAGCTTAGAAATAAAAATTTGACGGGTTGTTTTGATGTAAATATGTATAATAAAAAATCGTGGATTTGTGGTTGTGACGTTTTTTTTTGTTTTCCTTGCTTACTTAATAGTAGTTCCGATGCTTGGTTGTAAAATGGAGTTAGAGGTCTTAAATATGTAAATGAGAAAATTAAAAAAACACTACTCTTCAAGTCATTATAAGTAAAAAAATATTAATTTGGCATTGTAATAGTAAAGAAAACATTCGTCCACAATTAAATGATACTACGTGATGCAGTATTATTTCTACTTACTTTAAATTCTTTACCAAGACCTAGATTTCGTTGTATTATAAAATCTTCAAGTGGGCAATTAGCAAAGATATTTGCTAATGAATATGTTGTAATACAACGAAACCTAGGTCGTGGTAAAGAACATAAAAAAAGTAGAACTCATACTGCATCACGTAATTTTATTTAATTGTGGATGATGAATTTCTACAAAATTAACGCCAAATACATTCAACAATATTCGTTTACAATTGGATAGTGCTTTTCAGGCTTTTATATTATGACATATTTCCCTGGTAAATAAAAATATACATAATTTGGGTAGAATTGTTGAAATTATAAAATTTTGCAGCATGTTTGAAGCGCGTTCAGAGGCTACGATGAAAATTCAGATTCAAATAACCCAGAAATATTAGAGATTTAATAAAAATTTATGAAACTCTAGATGATACCATGTAGATAAATTTAAATTCAAATTCAATTTTTAATAAAGCATCGAACCATATATCGAACGAAATTTTAGACTCGATTTTTAATGTAACACAAAATTTGACTTAAAACGAAATAATGCATTCCAAACATTTATCTATTCAGGTAGTTGAAACTACTGACTCGTCATGTAAAACACAACATTGATACTTTATTTGGCATCGTCTTCAATTTTCTCTTGAAATTTATCTCTTCATTGAAATTGTATCGTTATTTTCATAATTTTGTGACCATGCAATAAAACATCTTGTAATAATCACATAGAGAGACAGAGTCAGTCCCATTGTAAATACTTCGTTTTTATGTTTGGTATATTGGAACCTACACATATTATTTATTTATGGAATAATTATTCCCTATTTTTTCACATATGCTTTTATTCCAGCAGATCACGTCAAGTAAAATAAATAAAAAACTTCTTGTTTTATTAGTATGGTAGTAAAGACAGTGTGTAGTTTTGAATGCTTATTTAATATATAATTTTATTTTTCATAGATAATGTGAGGCTAATGGATAATATGAGGATAAATAAATAAATAACTTCTTCTTTTATTAGTATAGTTGGTGATATAGTGTTTAGTTTGGAAGATTAATTTCATAAATCATTTATTTGTCCCAGATGCTGTTACTCCAGGAGTTAACGTGAAGGCAAAACAAATACATTTGAATGGTTACTTAATACATAATTTTATTTTTCACAGATGATGTGAGTCCAGTGGGTAATATGAGGATAAATAAATAAATAACCTCTTCTTTTATTAGTATGGAAGGTGACATAGTGTTTGGTTTGGAAGATTAATTTCATAAATAATTTATTTGTCCCAGATGCTGTTACTCCAAGAGATAACGTGAAGGCAAAAAAAATAATTAAACCTCATTTTATTAATATAGTAGTAGAGGTAGTGTTTGGTTTTGACAACTTATTTATGATATAATTTTATTTCTTACAAATGTTGTTTTTCCAGCGGATAACACGAAATCAAAGAGATAAATAATATCTTATTTTATCAATATAGTAATAGAGACAGTGTTAATTTTTGAAAACTTATTCATTATAAATTTTTATATTGTAAACATTTATAATAAAGAAGTTTTCTGACCAAGTAAATAAATAGCATTTTGTTTTATTAGCGCATAGTAGATAGAGTATTTAGGTTTGGTCACATATTTACACTCAATTTCGACATTTATTCCCTACGCACGGTAGTTACATAGCACAACAGAATCCCACGTCCAATCTTACTGTCGCATATATATCCGACAGCAAGATTGGACGTGGGATTCTGCACTTAACTTTTCTCTGAAGGCTCTCGTCGAATCGTAAGTGAATTTGGGCATCTTATTCTCGTCTGGCCTGACCTTAATCAGACACCCATTTATCTGGGAGATGTGTCAAACGTCGCACGAAAATATTCCAGGACTGAGTTTAAGAAGAGGTCTCAGGAGGTTTCAGGTTTCCGTTCAGGGAAACTGTTTTCAGGTCACCGCTACCTATATTCACCCCTCGTGGTTAGAATTCGGTACCCATCTATCTGTATGTCACGATTTTTATTTTTAGCAATTACTATTGCTACAAACTTTACCACTATTGTATAATATACTTGTCCGCGTTTATTTCCTTGAAAGTATATTAGAAACGTTTTTAATTTTTTCATCGCTTTCGAGTAACTGAATTTGAAAAGTCGATATAATATGAAAGATACACTTGCACATGGAAGAACTATTTTTCACCTAATTTTAAACTGTATAATTTTTGACATTAGGCTTATGGAAATAATTGACAGCGATCGTATTTATTATGAATAAATTTCACATTTATAAATGTTCAACAGACACTTAATTTTCTCCCAAAACTTACTTCTTACTTATTTTATATATATATATATATATATATATATATATATATATATATATATATATATATATATAATTATAACAATGACATTTTAGCGTGTCATCTGAATCATAATCCGAACATACAACATTGGTAACAATGCATTTAAGTTACATGCATTGTTACCAAATAAAACTATTCAAGAAATTATAATGCAATAATTTTTATTAAAGTGGTTGATGATACTTGGAATTTATTCTAAACTCGTAATGAATAGAAATTTTAAGTACCATAATAATTGGTAATATATTTTCTAATGTGGACTTTATTTCAATTTTGTGTAATTTTGTCAATAATAAATGGTAATGCCATATTATTGTATTTATCAGATATGTGTTCTATTATATTTTGTTCAGTTGGAGAAAATTAGTAACAATATCCGCTGTTTATATCATTGACATCTTTATAAATATATAATTTGTTTTCTTTTCTTTATTTTAATTTTCTTCTTATGTTATGCATTTCCTACTGTGATCACTTAATAAACCCAAAAATGACATTTTAAAACAAAATTATTTTACCCTTAGGTTTCTTCAAAACGAGTCTCTCGCAGTTTGTTTTTGTTTCCTATATTTCACGAAGTGAATTTGATGACTTCTATATTACGCAAATATGACGTAGCAATTCGTTTCATATAAAAGTTGGAAAGAGATTTATATTGATTGTTCTGTTCGACGGTGACGAGTTTAATCTTACGTATGTTTTTTTAGTTAATATAAGTTTTGTAAAATTACATAATACGACTCAGAAGTAAAGATATCTATAAACGACATTTTATAATGAAATTTTCAAAATAATCGAAATAAAACAGAAATGATAACATATTAATTTGCAACGCAATAAAGCGACAACACAATAAAGCATGGACCATTTCTTTGCTTTTTCAGAAAATAATATATTAACGATCTCAAAGTATTTTCCAAGAACATAAACCATTAGGATGCAAAGCTGGGGATAATTATTTCTAATTAAGCGATAGTTTTTCGAAAAGTTCGTTCGCTCTCACTGTATTAGTTACTCGAGTATCTAACTCATAACCAATCGAGAATAAATCATTTCTAATACTCTTTAGTTCCTGGCGGTAGTTATATTATTATGTTTTCACTTATGGAAATATTTTATTTACAAAGTTTAAGCGATTTTCCTTCATGGAATTATACGTAATAATATATTGGTTTCGAAATTGAAATAAAGATAGGTGTTGATTATTTATCATCTAAGATATATTAGGTGATAAATACAACCTTATAAATAAACACATGAAACTCATTACACGTAACATTTTTTTAGAATCATAGCGATGTTTATAGACATATTGAGCTTGCTAGAATAACGTTTTCATATTAATTTACGGTTTTAACTCGTCTCTAACCTCCCAAGGCACGTAGTGTACGGACGTATTACTGAAGAATTGATCTGTGAATCAAAATAATAAATAAACTTAATAGAAACTGAATGGATCAATTGCTAATTAATTGAGATATGCTTAGATTAAGTTTCATATTTGTCTATGTGTTTTTCAAATGTCAATTTAAATTATCTAAAATAACTTAACAGAATTTTAAAACATTAGACGTTTTTAAGATTATTCAATAGTTCAAAAAGCGGTCAAGTGCAAGTAGAAGACATACTACAAGGGTAGAGTACACACATATTAACGTTGAAGGGTACGTAATATTTTTATTAAATTATTTACATATGGTAATTTTTTACAACGTAAGTATGTTATCTACTATAATTTCACAAGCGCAAGAGTTTCCACCATGCAATTTTCAATTTTTTTTTAAACTTATGTGTTTCCCAATATCGCTTTTTATGTTTCTTCCCCTTCTTTTTATACCTCACTATTTATTTACTATCGTTTTTATAATATATTTCAGTCCACGTAGAGGTTTAAAATAATATAAATTATATGTATTAAATTCCAGTTGCGTACCCGTGTCAGCATCAATATAATAATGCTTAATAATCGTTTGACATGGAAGTTATAATTTTATATGGTCATGGTGACATAGATTATATATATATATATATATATATATATATATATATATATATATATATATATATACTCTGAATTTTCACTTTTAGGTTTGGGTAGTAAAGAATGAAACATTTTCAAAGCCTAGTCATTAAACATCAAGACAATTTGTTTTGTTTCCTTTCCGGAGCTGTTTCCGGGTTCTTGTAGTGACCGTAATAGAGTAACATTATTTCGGAAGTGATGTTTTAATAAATACGTTTTATGGAATTTATGTATCAATGCAAAACTTTTTGTAAAATTTTTATTTCAAGTCTAATTAATGAGGAGTAAAAAACAAATATCACTAAAAAGAGATATCAATAAGAGTACATAATAAGGTTTGTCAATATGAAAATATACAAAAATATTTTTTTAAATTTACCGTTAAAATGATACCGTTGGAGGTGAAAAATTTAAAAAATGCTTTGATACACGTTGTTAAATAATACGGGCCAAGTGCGTATCGGAGCTCGCTAAAAATTCTGTAGTGGTTTATATCTCCGAAATTTTTTGAACAAGTTTTTAGATTTTTTCCAGAATTTGACATCTAAAGTAATCTTGTTTCAAAACGCACATGGCGTTGTCCGTGTCCGTATCTGCGTCCGTATCCGTGTCCGTATCTGTGCTTGCACCCGTGCCCCTCTCCGTGTTCTTGTTCGTGTACGTGGCCACGTCAATATTATACCTGTGTTATTGTGTTTATGACGTTGTGTCCTTGCTGACGCGTTCGTGTCTGTAACATGGTGTTTGTGTTGAAAGGGACATTAAAATTCCAGATTTAGAAAATATCCAGCTGTATATATATGGGAAAGTTGCATCTATAGCAAGCTATATAATGATGTATATCAGTCACAATTAAATGAAACTACGTGATGTAGTATTATTTCTACTTTCTTTAATTTATTTAACCACGACCTAAGTTTTGTTGTATTACAACATCTTCAGGTGGGATATTAGCAAAAATCTTTGCTAATATCCCACCTGAAGATATTGTAATACAACGAAACCTAGGTCGTATTTAAAGAAATTAAAGAAAGTAGAAATAATACTACATCACGTAGTTTCATTTAATTGTGAATAATGAATTTCTACAAAATTAACGCCAAATATATTCATTATTTGAAAATATATGATATTTCTTGTTTTTCCTTGATCAGTTGATAAGTAAAATGACTCCTAAGCGTCGTTATTTTTGTACTACATATTTATAATTCTTAAGCTTTAGTAAATTATAATTTACTGTCATTACATTTATGTGCTAATTCTAGATTTTTTCGTTTTGCAGCCTGTTGTGGTATATACATGCAAACATAATTAAATACGATTTCTTTCCCGGCATGATCTGTTTATTTCTATTTGAATATCAAAAAGAAAACGAACATCAAAAAGAAAAAATAAACCTCATGAAATCACTCAAGTCTGTATCTGGTGGTCTTAGCCCTTTTTCTCAGAAACCATTAATTACTCGCAAATATTTCAGAAGTTAACGCTAAAAATAATTTTTACAGAAGTTTTATATCAGAAAAATAAATAATAACACAATTTATATTACGTATTTAATAAATTGTAAGAAACACTTTTGAGAATTCCATAACTATCTTTTTTCAGAGTTTTATGCAAGAACAATTTTAGAGATATTATTGAAAATGTCCACAAAAATACATTCCCAACCCCTCAAACTTATGAAAGAAGTACTAAATCTCTTAATTGTTGACAAATCGATGGTAATGTTAACATTAGTGAAAATTAATATTAATATTTCTAAATAGCTTATTACAAATACTATGTACCTTTTATATGCGTAAATATATATGAAGCCATCCAAATGCAAGTTTTACCCTTACTTGATAAATATATTGACAATGTCTACATATAACATAGAATTGTGACTGTTTTAATAACTACTGTTTCCTATATTCAATGCGAATAGGACGCAGAACAAAAAGACCCTTCACCAAACTTAATCTTGTAAAAGATGCCCATCTTTGACAAGATTAAGTTGAATGAGAATTGAAGATTAAGTTGGTTAGATGAACCTTTGTTTCTCCGTTTTATTTAAGTTGGTTTGGATATTTTTATAATTCATTTTAAACTACTTATTTGCAGTAGGATAATAGAGCAAATGTTGATATTGGCCCTTTTTTGTAAGAAGTGAATTTTACTCATATGACCGCATTTAAAAAATGATTAGTACACTTACAGGGGATATTTAAATAATTCCATTATCTTGATGACAAAATTACAAATACTTTCCGTAACGTTTCTTTGCAGTTTAGAGTTCAAGTAAGGAAAAAAATATAATTTTTACCGATTAATGAAAGTTAATATTTTTTTCACAGGTATTTATATTTGTATTTTTTTAACCTCTGTCGATCTTGAGCGATTTTTAATTGGGTATCTTCATTCAAAATCCAATATTAGAAAGAGTCAAATACATGTTTCTCAATTTTTAATGAAACGAAATAAATGTTGTCTCGCCTTTATGCATATATTATGTTGTTAGTACATTACTTATATATTTACAACGGAAATTAATAAGGAACGACTTTTGGAAAGCTATGCGCTATGTGGTCGGCCATTTATTGACTGCTGTGATCACTGTGTTTAAAAATGACCAATAAATATATATATATATATATATATATATATATATATATGTGTGTAATCCTTTTAAAAATTCTATCAAGTTTTAAATTTTATGACTTTTTACAATAATCTGTTTCTTTCGTTGTTTTTTTTATTTCCACTGAATGGAAGAGAAGGATTCGTGATTGACCTAGAAAATTCAGATGAACAAAGAATACGAATGCACAGATATCATTTTGGGATTATGATAGTAACGGACAAACCCTTGTTGACAAAGGTTCGATGAGTCGTGAAATTTTTGTTGTATTTATGGCCTTCTTGACAATCACCTTCAATGTTAGATAAATATTTAGGTCCCATATTGCATATTGAATATATTTGGCATTGATTTTGTAGAAATTCAATATCACTTAATTTTTATTCACAACTAAATGAAACTATGTGATGTAGTATTACATCTATTTTATTTAAATTATTAACTATCATCTAGGTTTCATTGTATGATAACATATTCAGGTGGACAATTTGAAGATATCCATTAACTAAAAATGTAATATTGTATACAAGGATTTATAGATATAATATTATATATCACGTAGTTTCATTTGTTGTACTTTTTCGACTTAAAAAGAATTTGTAGGTTCCTCTTGTCCAACAAACTTTACGACTTCGTGAATAAAAAGGATATTGTTAAAGATGTAAACTTCAAGAAACCTATTTTTTAAAACATTATATATTTTTATGAAATGTAACGTTTCAAAATTGAACAATAGTACATCCAAAATGTAATCTTTTTTTTCTGAAATATTTACCCTATTATCCGAATTGAAATACTCCGTATTCCTTATTTGTGGGTGGCCGTATTGCGGAAGAATAATACAAATTTAATATATATGTCAACAAGTCATAAAATGTATAAAGTTTCCATGAAAACGTTTAGGGAAAAGATTTTAAACTTGTAAATAAAAGCTAGTAATGGTCGAAAGGCAAGCCTTGTTGAGTTAATAAAGATACCTTAAACAATGTTGATAAACAAAGTTTGTCTTGACTTAACTTTTGACTCGAGTATTGAAATTTTAAAATTGCACATTGAAGCACTATTAGGTATTTAAAGGGAGTTAAGAGTTTTAGCTGTTGGCTCTTCATGAGACGGAAAAGAAAACGTTTATCAAAATATGAATCACTAAGTTTAACCATTACAAAAAGAGAAGATCCTGAGTTGAATTGATACTTATAATGAGAAGAGGGTTTGTGTGATAAATATGACCGTTTATTTCAGGAATTTAAGTAGTTGGTGCTCAAGAAAAATAGTACATAAAACAATATATCAACCAGAAGACGTTCATGGTGGCAATTTAGTGCTCTTGTGATAATGTTAGATGAATCTGGCAAGCAAATGCATAAGGTTTACATTTTCGTTAATGACAAATGATATAGGACAAGTGTGTAAATTAATAAGTGCAACTTATCGATTGTTCTTTCTTAATGATCCGGTAGTGCAAAATATGGTCACGTATAGTGTTTTGATCCGGTAGTGCAAAATGTGCTCAATGATCCGGTAGTGCAAAATGTGCTCACGTATAGTGTTTTGATCCGGTAGTGCAAAATGTGCTCAATGATCCGGTAGTGCAAAATGTGCTCCGGTAGTGCAAAATGTGCTTAATGATCCGGTAGTGCAAAATGTGCCCATGTGGTATGTTATAGTGTTTTGCATTGTAGAAAGAATCAGAATTTACTGTTATGACACACTTATTAAAATTGAGCAAATTATTTTAATTTTAACAAATTATAATTGTTTACAAAGCAAAAATTAAATTTTCAAGAGACTTGGAAACTAGTCTTTAATTTTTGTTATTACCGCTTAGCATAGCAAAGCATTAGCAGCATAAGTATACTTACTTTAAAACGGGGAAAATTTAAAATATTGATCTATATTTCAAATGGCCAAAATAAAGCTGTTAATACAAGATTTTCATTTATTTAACTTATTAAATGAACATTTTTTAAACCCATGAAACAATCAATAATAACAAGATGGGATAAACAAATATCATGGAAATGTCAAAGAATTTTGGAAAGCATGAGAGAATTTAATTGCAAAACCCGAAATTTGTTAGTAATGTCTTGAATTTATTTCAATCTTGATACTTGTCATAAAAAATTTCAAGTTATATATTAATGTAAAATAATCAACAGACACATTTGTGTCGCACAAATAATTAATTTTATTGTTTAACTCTTGATTTTTTGATTACGTGTAGTCACAATTACCGTTATTTTATATTTTCAAGAAAATATTATTACAATAAAAATACAGTTCCATTCATTTGTTATAAAAAAAATTCAGTTTATTTTAGTTAGATTTTTTTTTAATTATTTTATTCTTATTTTAAGACAATTGAAGAATACGTAGCAATTTGATTTTTAAAATACTCGGTACATATTGGCTGGGTGCATGAAAAAACTAATACCATTAAAGTGTCCGTGTGAAATATGTAGATGCATAGCCGACTATTATATTACAAGCCCAGTTGTCCGGTTTGGTAACGCAGCAAGATTACGAACAAGAGACCACTGCGCATGTAATAAGATGAAGTCGACTCGAAAATTTTCAAAACAAAGTAAGTCGATTAATTTTTTAGTTATTTTAATCGGGTTGCTGGAAAATAAAAGTGTTACTAAATTACTAAAAACTATAATATTGATATAGTCATAAATTAATTTTAAAAATATATTTAGATTTTATCAAAAAAAGTGTCATATTAAAATAAATGTGTTTTAGTTTTTTCCTCACCTTCTATTCAGTTTTAACACTTTATTTATATTTACGTACGTAGGAAAAATTATTTTTAAAATATTAATTTACAATTGTTTTACTTTGTTGGATAATACTTCTGTCAGTCCTATTCCTTAAGTTAGAATAGATTACCAGACTTTCCTATATAATGAACAATTTGAAAATTCGATTGTGCCTTTGTGACTGATTTTATTTTACAGACATACATCTGAACATGTATGTAAATGGATTGAACCTCAACTCGTTTATAATTGGTTTGCAAAGTCAAGTCACATTTTTGAAAGCGTGGGGGCGTTTAATATTAAAACAAATGAATTGGAACTGATAGCCCGCATTACTAAGTTTATTAAAATATTTTAACATATCGAGTTTCCGATGCACGGAAATAATTTCACTGTGAGGCAAAAATATACCAATTTACCAAATGTCTCTATATAATATAACATGTTAAGTATATCTTCCAAAACGTTTTTATTTACATAACTTATGTTGCTGTAATTTGCATAGTTTTGCACTTTCTTTTGTCGTGTCTCAAAATCTGGACAAAGAAAACTTTTTTTGGGGGTTTTTATATTAATCCAATTATTTCTAATGTTATTAAAAATTTGAATTTTATGCAGAATGAAAACTGCTGGGCAACTGGATTTTCCTATATATAGTTTCATTAATTCTTTTATTGTCAGTTATGATACCAATGATATTTAAACCCAGTTTCTTAAAGAAATTAGTAATATCAACGGACAGTTTTTATAACTTCAGTTTTTTAACCTCTTAAAAATCCCAAAAATTTCATGAAGTCTAGAAATATAAAATTACTTTTGCAACTGTTGGTACTTATAATAAATGTAATAATTTTTTTTATTTCATATAATATTAGGTACACAAATTTATCTTGCTAAGACAGTAAACTCATTCTCTTAAGTAATCATATATGCAAAAACTAACGATGCCATGTTCTATGTTGTAGTATCAATTTGAAGTACGCTACTTTGTTCGTTAATTATTTCAAGGCTTTTAACAAACATATGATCGGTATTAACATCATGACGGTGATCCAAATTTATACAGTGACCTGCTTCAAATAAACAAATTTCTGTAGAATCGACTCTAGGAAAAATATTGTGAAATTGGAACCGTCATTTTCAATTCAAAATTTTTTCATATATGATCGTAGTCAGATATTTAATTACACCTTAAAAAAATCTACTTGTTGGTTTTATCTTATAATAATGTCCTGTTTACAATCACCAGTACTTAAGTAACTGGCTGTGAAAGATACGTTGGTTAGTTATAAAATATTCGTGGAAGTCAGTTATTTCACACTTTTAATAACATCACTTTCATTAAAATGTTTATAGCAAGCTGGTGCTGACGACGAAGATGTACAAACGAGCCTAGGTACGGCCCTAATCCACTGATATCTCAATTCATTGTACTAAAAGAAAGAAAAAACAGTAACTGTTCCCTCAGTTTTAATGTTACTATTATAATTTGATTTAAAGTCGTCTTGACATCTGAAAGTAATTTCAAAATTTGTATTAACATGTTTACAGTCAGCAAAAAGAAACACTATTTACAAAATAAAACTTTGTTTCCATATCAATTTTCTTACACAAAATTTGTTTCTAATATTTAAAAAGTGTTTCAAAATAAATTCTAGCTGAAATTATCCAAAGAATATATTTCGACTTTCACTAAAAATTTATAAACATTGGAGAATCGCTATACTGCAATCAATATTATTTGCCGTTTTATTTGGAATTTCTTACCTTGTTACGTTCATTTTCCTATTTCTTGGTAGCAGTTCGCAAGTGCATAACTAATACTGAATATGATCCAATTTTTAATTAAACACATATCACAGTCATAATGAAATGAAAGTAAGTTTTGAAGTAAGAAATACACGCAAAAGTATAAATCTGTTTATACATACAAATTCGCTGACGCACACTGAGATTCACGGAATTTGACAAGTAACGTAAAATGAACCGGACCGCTACTACGTTGCCCAACTTCTATGCCAAGAGGTTTGATAATGATGTTTGGCTATGGTATGTGCATATTGTAAGCGCCACCAAAAATCATGCTCGAAATTTTTCAGGGCGCTTATAATGTAAACGTAAACACAACGTACACTAACATTTTAAGTAGTAAATGTACGCGCACACAGCGAATACAAAATATGTCATAGCCTTCTAGAAAATTGAGTCGGGTATTTAACCGACTGTCACTTTATTTGTTGTATTATTTTATTTGTTATTTACAAATATGTAAACGCATCATGTTATTATATCACATGGACTATACGAGTGGAAGTACTTTCATAATATCGTTGGTTTTAATTTATTGACAGTAAGTTTTCCTTAATTTTTATTACAGTAATTATTATTATTTAATTTTCATAATTATTAAATGTCAAAGGTTATCACTGACTTCTTCATTTTTTGTTGTATATTAAAATGTAAACTGTAATTTTTCTTTACTATTAATTAAAATAATATATTCATAAACATTTTTAAAAAAAATTTGAAAATAATAATGATAATTTAAATAATAATAATAACAATAATCGTAAGTAGCGGTACCACTTACCTCTTAATTGTTCGTTTAATTTATTGAAAATTTTAAATTCAATAGTGTTTGGAAGTACAATTATTTTCATTGGTGACTTTTAAAAATTAATTTTTGATTATTAAATAGCAAACCTTATTATTATTGAGTACATAATAATTTTTCAAATAGATCAATTAAAATAATAAATATTAGGAAGTCAACATTAGAAGAAAATTATATAAACGTCATATAAATGTAAAGTTTATGAAAACAGAGTTAATGAAGACTTTTTATACATCCAATTACTAGATATTTCTTAATATAATAATTAATTTTAAAAGAAAAAAAAACTGTTTTTAACACAAGCCATACATACAAAAATCTTTCTACTTACTTTTTAAATTAAAAATTATTTTTAAATACTTATTGGGTGAATAACAACTTAATTGTTACTACTAATATATATTTAACTTAATAGTAAACATTTCATTTCATTAAATATTGTTTTTTTAATTGAACAACAGCTCAAAACATGAGATACTTTGTTATATACATTTAATAAAGTATCTCATGTTTTCATTCAAGTAGGTACGTACGTACGAGACATTTTCCTTAAGTCAGAAATAGGAGATTGAAAAGTCTACTTACTATTTTAAAGGAAAACAATGGGATTTGCCGTATCGCCGCTCATCAAATTATTTGAGATTTCAACAATTTCTGTTCTTAACCTTTGCTACATTTAATAAAGTATCTCATGTTTTGATTCTACTACGTACGTACGAACGAGACATTTTCCTAAAGTCAGAAATAGGAGATTGAAAAGTCTACTTACTATTTTAAAGGAAAACAATGGGATTTGCCGTATAGCCTCTCATCAAATTATTTGAGATTTCTGTTCTTAACCTTTGCTACAACAACTACTTAAAAATTATTTTCACTGGAAAACATGCCATTAGATTATTTTTGGAATTAATTAGTTCTTACACACATAAATTCAAATCGTTAGTAAAAGTCTTATAGATAGTCATAATTTTATCTCATAGCAATGGACAAAGCAAAATTTTATCTCAGATTGTTTCGGTGAACTCCAAATTTTTAGTAGAAAATACAAAAAACGAAACTTTAATTGCTCAACGATGAATATATTACTCTTTGTTAAGTGAAACAAATGAAAACGTTACGACTCTTGATGTTCCAAAATCTTTAATTCATTCTTACCGGAATTTACTTTGAAAATTGTTAGAAGAAATCTAACTTCCGAAAAAGGAAGCTACAATATGAGTATACTGATTTGAAAAGAAAAAATGTGGTAAATGAAAAAAAAATTGGCATCAAAAAAGCCTAGCTTTTAGCTGAGAGTCAAGTTATTGATGATCAATTTAATAGTCTTCAATAATTTTAGCTTAAATCTTAAATGTTTAACTTATTCTAATTTATACTAATCAATAGTCTATTTTTGTTTTACTAACTTTAAACGACTTTTTACAAGGTTATTTAATTAGTTATAAAATACCAGCTACAGTAATGCATTAAAAATTAATGAAACAAGAAATACATTATCCAAATAAATATATTAGAATATTTTTTTTAAATTTTATGCTAAATATTGACAGTTTTACTGGGAAATATCAAGGAATTTTTAAATAATTTCTTTGTGGCTACCCTGAATAAGTTTTATTTCGTTTTCGTAGCCCACAACGATAGATGCCGTCTTTGTCTAAATTGCAGTTCTTGGGGTCTGTACTAATCTTATGGGCCTATGGATGGCCATTGAGAAGATACTTGTGATCTAGTCGGTTAAATGATCTGAATTTCTGTCATAAAACTTTGTCCCCTGGCCCTGGCCAGCTTTGATGGCGATTACCTAGATCCGAGTTTTCAGGATTTTAATCTATGATATAAAATTGCATTATTTGTCAAAAAGTTAAGCACATATTTTTCTTATAATGAGTGCACTGAGTTCAATAATATGTCCTCATTTAAATAAATGGAAAATATATCAAAAAATCGGTCAAGGGAGGTCAGTGCAGTTTACAGCATTGTTTTTCACTATAAATATAAAAGGTTTGAAAATACCCGTACGAAGAAACAAAATCAAAATGATACATTAATAGAATTATGAATTTAGTAAATCGTTTTATATTCACAATAAATATTTTCAATAGATAAAATAAAATATTCTAATTTAAATAAACATTGAAAATTTTAAATACTCATTACAGGAGCCCCTTGGTTTGCATTGAAATTATTTACCACCATATCACACTACTAGCAAGAAGCCAAACTTGAATATAAAATAATTTTCACATCTGAACCCGGTGCAAAGTGTCTTCTTTTCCTTAGCGTGCAATCGGAGCAAGTTTTCAGCGATCCAATTATTATTACTTACAAAACTTCAATTTTCTCTCTCGTTTCTTTAATGAAAGCTCGCGAATAAATTTATGGATTTCCGATCAACGTGGCATGAAGACATTGTCCATTTTTATTTTTTTTAATTCCAATGCATTGGTATATTTAACGAATTTACTCTTTAACGTATCTTTAATATTCTATATGCATTTAGGTAACTTACTTTTACGCGAGGAGTCTCTTCCAGCTAACCACAGTGGTTATATATGAAAATTTAGTAATAAGATAAAAAAAGTAAAATGTCGTAATTAAACTACTCTATTATAAAATTTACCAAGTAGAACGTCTATTCTTTAATTTAGTTTAGAATAGTAATATAGAATAAATAAAGAGATCATTAATAAATTAAAAACTAAAAAAAGCAAATTTAAACGAAATTAATAATCACGAATTTTGACTTGCCATATTTGAGGAGAGAAGAGCAGGATGAACGAGTATTTAAAGAATGGTTGTAATAACAGATTACGAGAGAAAGGACTTTTCAGAGGGTCTTTGAACAAAAAAATTAAAGAGCTTGAGTTTCTGGTGTCAGGATACAGGCGATTCTCAGGACAAAGCCTTGCAAATTGGGCGGAGAAAAACTTTTAACAAAAGGTCGTTTAATCTTGTGAAAAAAAAGACTAACAGAACTAGACTGGTTTTCAGTGAGTGGTCTTCGACTATGAGCAAATAAGTTACTATATCTATTTGTGAGTTATGTTGAATAATTTAAATTTTTCAAAATATAAAGAAATATATGAACATGAAGATTGCGTTGATCATGGACTTCCATTCATATCATTTGTCTTCTAAATCAAGAAATATATTCTTAAATTCTGCCACTAAAATTTATGTTTAACTGATTATTGCACAAAATTTTAGCCGATCGGAAATTTTTTTAAAGCGGCGCTCTTAAACCTAAGGATTTATTTTTTGCCACATATGTATGTATAATTAGAAAATCTAATTTTTTTTAATTAGTTGTATGGAACTATCATTATTAGGCAAAAATGACGAGAGAATTTAAAAATATTATTTTCACAGGCATACCTGATAAAAAAATTATATTTTAAATTCACGTTGGTTCATATTATGAAATTTAAATTTTTTTCGTGTTTTCTGTACTTAGTGTAGAGATTTGTAAAATGTAAAAAATTGATCACCTAATAAGAAAGTAATAAAATTTTTTCTCAATATGTCAAATACAACTTTTTAATTTTTTCTCAATATGTCAAATACAACTATTTGACTTTGAATTTCCTGGTAAAATTAATTTTAATGTTTTGTTGAAGGCGCCATTTGGAATAAAAGTATAAGACATTTTTTTCCATATGTGTTTGTAAACTGAGCGCATAAAAAATTTTGTGAAACAGTTTTATTTATTGGTATATCGTATTTATTCATGTAAAAACTTCATTTAAATTATCTGAACACAGAAAAATGTACAAAATGGTTTTTCTAGCACTATTTTTAGTTCATCAAAGTGAACATTCGTGTTTTTTCCAAACTTACGTAGCAAGTGAGAAACTTGTGTTACATTTTAGAGCTTTTATCAACATTTTATTTATTTCTCTTCCTGATAATAAATAGGATTTGCCATACGAAGGCTGTGGTAAGGAAAATATACAATTCAATTACAAAAAAAAAATAATTTAATTTTGAAAGACCTATATCCATTGTTATTCCAAACGACGCACGAAAAAAGATAGAAAATGGTGAAAGAAAGTGTTGCACGAAAAAAAATATTGCCCTCACTTTACTAATAAAAAAGTTATGTTAACATTTTTTTTCGATATTTTGCTATAAATTATTTACTGAATCAATATTTTGCTATACATTAATTGAAAGAACCATATGAAAGATCTTAAGTACACATGTCTTTATCTGCAGAAACTTCGACTACGAGAGAAATCAAAAGAATTTCTTATTTCATCATGTATGTTCAGCTTGTTTAAACCGATTTTCTACTTTGGCTGTCTTATTTCTTTCTGTTTATCTGATTAAGGAAATGTTCGTAATTTTGACTTTCATAAGTCTATTCGACTGTAGTAACAGTAAATATTTAATTTGATTATTCTTATTAAATAACGAGTACTGCTTAAGAATATAAAAATAGCAACGGCTAAACTTTTTCAATACAATTCCATCGACAATATGTCATCAAAATTCGGCTGAAAAATATCCGCGCCCCCGCTGGCACTGCTCGTGTCTTTGATGGATTGTTTTGTTGGGTAAAATTTTGTGATTGATTATGCTATGTATACTTGCAAATAGTCGTGGAGGCGGTGTGACAGGAGGTTTTGAAGAATTATTTGTCGAAACGATATGAGCCGATTGCGATTATACTTAAACATTTTTCTTTATTCCTTGTATATTGAATACTTGCTTGCCAATTTTAATATTTGGTATTTTTTTTTAAATTTTGATATTTATTTATTCGTTAATTTCTTTGAGATCCTGTGCCAAATTTATCAATTTACCAAAACATTGAAAATGTGGATGGTCATGAGAACAAATGGTTATGAATTAGAAAGAAACACACAGGAATTGAAAAAAAAAATTATACAGTAATCAGTCGTGAAATATCAAGCCACCTCATTCCTAAAGTGGTCAATGAAGCAGAAAAAATATCTAGACTGTATGCATACCTAATAGTACGTTGAATAATGTAAATACATGACAGACAGGTGAAAGCAGGAGGTTATTCCTGCGCGCTTTATGCAGCAGAAATAAACTATTACATCTTGCTGTCATGTAGCAGCCAGGAGTAAAAAGGGCTTCTAAACTCAAGACCGAGGAATTATCGACGTAATGATTTAAGTGTAATGAAAAAAAAACATGATCAGAAGAAATTCCGAAGTTGAAGGGATTACATCCGACTGACGATGTGGATTTCTTGTAATATTTTTTATTTATAATGATACATAGCCTAATTACAAATACATATACCAAATTATAATGAAACCATTTTTAAAGAATATCCTTACAAATATTATTAAAATAACATAGAGCATGATTATACAATATATAATGCATATATAATATGCAAGTATTATCACGCCATATAGAAAACTGAGCAGGGACGAAAAACTTATGAAAAGTTGGAAAAAATAACGTGGTTAAAAGCGGTGTAAGTAATGGAAGAGAATGGGATCACTGAATTTGTTTTCTGCAGTAAGGGTGTATAAATTTTATAGTAAAATTGTTCACGTAACATGTAGTTGGAAAGCAATGTAGACTTCGTTAGATTTAATGCACAAAAAGATTTAACTAGATGAAAACCATAAGTTAGAAGACACAGAAGAAATAGAGTAGGAAATATTTTTATTTCTATTTTATATATTTACCCTGTATTTTCTTATATAATTAGGCTTTCTATATTCATTAACTATTAGGAAATACATCAAGACCATGAAATTAAAACAAGCGATCAAGTGAAACAAAAAGGGCCACTAAATGGAATTTTTTCAATACACAGATCCTAAATCTCGAAGAAAAAAAATGGTAGATTTAATGTTAATATCGAGAAATGTAAAAAAATTATGGGTATATCTTTTGCACGTTTGGCCACATAAATAATTCATTAGTCATATTGTTATTCGTTTTATCTCTGAATTGGGTTCTTACGCTACGCTTTTCAAAATAAAGCAAATTTATTCATGTAAATTCCGAATAAATTTAAATAAAATAATTATAAACTACTACATTTGACGTAAATAATCATAGAAGAAAAAGTTAATAAACTAACCTGGTCTGTCAAATTATATTACGAATAACAATAGAAGCTGTGCAACAGGCATCGGTTCCTTTATTTTTTAGGCAGCGAAATGGGCAGATTAACTTTTTGGCCAGATCTCCAAAATTTCTTTTTTAACTTTAGCTATATTCAAAGTTTTGTAGAACTTAAGTTTTAATTTTAAGAGCTCCTATCACGAGAACGATATGATTTTCTGAATCATGAAATATATCTGTACCTGCTTCCAGACACTATGAAACAAAAGTCAAAACGTAATAAGAAAACAGAAAGTCCGAAGGCTGACAAGCGTTCTGTTTAATTTTGAAAAGATTTTGAAAGCACACGCAAAGTATATATTGAACATACTCGTATGTACTAGCATACGTACACACAGCCATACATAGATTATCATAGATTCGTGCTTATCTATCAACATTTTACCGTATTTTTGGGATTTCTTGAACTAGGTGGTCAGGAACTTTTTATTGGTGATTAAAGAAATACTTTCATGCTTTTGATGAAAATATTTAAAAAAAATTATTGAAAAGGTAAATGTTTAAACGTAAATCGTCCCTTGTATTTAAATGCCATTATAGTATGATAGGGACATTTCCTTATATTAGTGAATATTTCAAGCGGTTATTCTACAAAGTGAATAATACAATAACATTTAAATGTAAATACTATTAGTGTGTACATAATATTCCATTTCATTTAAAAATTAAAAAGTCAAAAACTAATAATCCATATATTAATATAATATATAGAATATTAATAATTTTTCCATAGAGTCACTTCCAAAACTCTGGATGATATTTTTGTTCTATTTGTCAAAGTTCGTAGGCAAGAAAAAACTTGTCTATTGAATAGCAATTTTTTATTAAGAAAATCAAAATTAAACGTATTAATATATGAGTCTCGCAAATGGGATGAAAATTTGAATAGTAATAATTTTGTAGTCTGTCAACTTTCACGGTGCGAAGAATTCTTACGATTGAGAGGCGATGAGGTTGGTTTGCAGGAACATTAGGTAATAAGTAGTTATTCTATGGCTCTGTTTACCTAATGGATATTAGTTGTTTTTTAGTGACAAGATTTTCAATAAAAATGTAATATTTTTATTGTTGATACATTGATAAATACTAGTATAAATAATTGCTTCATAAATATTGGTCTTGCTCTCAGAATTCATTTTTATTTTGTAGCCACGGATAGTGGCTAACTGAAGATGAATTAGGTAGATAATATTTTCAGTTAAAGACGTATTATTTCATGTAATATTTAGGTTTTAATCTTTCATCAGACATTTCCATCTAACGCCAGGCAAGAATCTAGACTAGAGCTGTTAGAAAACAACCCAAAAACTTACCAAAATAAACTTTTGCTTTCGATAAACAAACGAATATTAATAAAACTGGGGTCCAAACAATAATGCAACTCACTAATCTTTACGGGACAGCATTAAATTCAAAGGAGTTATGCTCGGTAAGACGGGCGGGAGACAGGATGATGTCGGACCTACCTAAGTCCTCGGACAATGGAGATTGTCCCGTGTCATCTCACGCTTGGCGTTTATATCCGTCCACTTAGTGTCATCTAACCTTTGTTTGGGAGTAGGGAAGTAATATTTCGGGTGAAATTGATTTGTTCTTTCGAATATTATTATACACGTTTTTAGTTTATGAAATTAATTGAATATTTGAATATTTAAAAATGTTTAGGATTCTCTACCTTAAAAGGAAAAACGAAATCCTTATGAGATCACTTACGTGTTCGTCTGTCAGTCTGTCGCAAAAAAACCTGAAACTTGGCATAGTAATACAATATATTAACCCTCTCATATCTCAATGGCTAACACTGAAAAATATTTATATTGACGTTTTGGGGGCAAACTAAAATATATTAAATTCCTTACATGTTAGGAGTATGGTTTCAAAGGACTGCTTTTAATAGTCAATAGAGTCAATACTAATATGTCCATATTAGTGGTGACTTACGGAAAATTAGGTAATTTTACTTTAAGCGAGTGACGCAACTTTCGTTGCCCGAAATAGGCTCGCGATTAGGCGGTCATATTTTATTCAATTAATTGTGAACATATTTGGAATAAGTCAGCACGTTAAATAAAGAAATGATACACTCATTGAAAAGGTTTATATCTAACAGTGGACTGCAACAGACAACGACAGGACAGGATTTGTTAACTTTCCAAAACTAGTAGCTTGAGATTTGAAACCTAAAACAAATATGTCTAATTATACTAAATATATTGGAGTGGTAGCGGCAAAGTACTTATCTTAAATTTTGAAATGCAATTTAATTTAAATAATAAATACTTTTCGGGGAAAGAAAGTCTAAGTAGTATAGCCAGTAAAACCTAACAGCAAATTTTGTTGGATAATTTAAGCCTTTCCAAACAATGTTTTCACTGAAAGCTTTGAAGGTCTTAAGATTTTTGAACCGGGTGCCAAAAGTTTAGGTGTTGAACTTGAAGAGTTATTATGTATCGGCCTTGATGGAAGGCATAAATTTAAGTTCTTTACCGCTTTCCGTCGTAGACTATGGTCAGTAATCAGTTTTGAAGGTAGAATATCCATTCGTTTCCTTATGCCTTGAAGGAGGAAATAGTTTAAAATATTCAATGTAGCTGCTGCCAGGTTAATGAATGCTAAGACACAATTACGAGTTACAAGCGTACAACTTTCCATTTATTTTGAATTCATTATCGTCCACTTCTTGTTCTACAGGTTTTCGATATAGTTCCACTGATTTTTGCACGTAGCCAGTAAATAGGTTATATATCAGGTGAAATAGTACATCTTTTTAAGTTTTTGGATACATACATCTTTTGAATCTAAATTTTTTTAAATTTTGTAGATAGGTTCACAATAATTAGCATATTTAATAGCAATAAAAAACTAATTACTGCTGATATAAATATAAATAACTTTTGCGTAAAAATGGACTATACTGTTTTTTATGTAAGTTTATTAAAAAAACATTTTTAGTTAAAATAATCAATTTTTTAACTTTGCTTTTCATCTTTATCAAAAAAAATTATTTTTGAATAAGGTCAAATTGCTGCAAACAAAAAGAAAAGATGACATCAAAATCGAAACACTAATCAGAGCGTTTATGACATCGTAATTAGACACATTTATTAAACATGACATGTTTATTTAATTTACAGAAAAATTATATTCGTTGAATTTAATTAAATTCAATGAATATAATTCGTTCACATGAAAATAGAAATGTCATTCATTGATGGGCAATCCGCTTTTTACTTTTAGAAATATGTTTCAAATATTGTAACGTTTTCTCTCACACCCTATATCTAAGAAATACATGCCATAAGATTTATAGTATTTTTAATATAACAATGAAGTTTCCTTCCTACAGAAAGAAGCATGTTTATTTTATAATTAATATGGGCTCTTAAAATTATAATAAAGTTAAAAATTATTAAATATAATTCTAATTAATATTTCGTCTTAATTATGTACTGAATAGGTATTTATGTAAGTGTGCAAATAGATAATGAACTTTTAAACGCAATCTTTAACTAGACAAAAGCAATACATCATGATGAAAAAACATACGAGCTAGAAGAATATATGTAACATTAGATAAGTCGAAATATTCCTTCAGATATTGTTAAAAATTCAATTTACCCGTAACCAAAAAGTTGATTTGATAATAAAGCAATCATGTGTTTAAGATATTAGAAACATTATACATCAAATTAATAACTATTTTGAGCATCATATTCTATCAAACCATAGAATCAATATTTAAAATATCTTTTGGATAATTACAGCAATAAACCTCATCAAGATAAGTTTACAGTTGTGATTATATAGATCCAGTAATTACTTATGTGCTATCAAAATTGTTTATACTAGATTATCAGAGAGTAATAAAAACAAAGTTATTTTATTTTTTATCCAATTAATAAAATCGAGCATACATGTAAGGAAACAAAGATAATAAGATACTAAAGCCAATCATTGGTGCAACTGAAACTCCTTCCTTCCGGACGGTCCTTACGGACCTAATGAGTTTCCTCTTACGCACTTCAGCCCTCTTCTGAAGTTGATGGGATGTTAGCTCATGTGGTAGTCGAACTTTCAGTCCTTCCTCAAAAGGATAATTTCGCTTCTTCTCCAAAGTATGAAGTTATCTTTCTACAGTAATTGGAAAGAATGAGTGTAGCTCTACCAGATAATCCTCTAAAGAAAAAAGGTTTAACCACCTTAGATAAAATTAATCGGAAAAGAACCAACATTACTTTCTTTGAATATATTAAACCTATGTTTGACTGTGTAATAGAAAAATATACCTTTACCAAAATTAATGCATATAACGTGGTTGATTTATGCGTTGTTATTCTAATACAAACTATATTTAGAGAGTGATACCAAAAAAGGAAATTTGCATTAACTTGTATTTTAATATCCTATTGTAATAAAAATTTACTAGGATTTTTATTGTTATATTATATATTATTACGGAATTCAGTCATACAGATTAGAAAAAAAAACATTTCAAAATTGACATTTGACATATACTGTATATATATATCTTTATATATATATATATATATATATATATATATATATAACGAAATTCTGTCCTATATTCATAAAGGATGTTTTAATTTAATTACTTTTTCAATATTACCAGTAATAGATTGTTCGTAATGAATAGGGAGCAAAATTAAATGGTTAAAAAATTGTGACAAGATTTCATATTTATTATGATTTTAATCAACATTTCAATGTAAATTAAATGAACTTATCCTTTACGGATATCGTTCACATATTCGTTACTACTTCCTTATTTATGTGTAATGAAAAACAAATTTAAAAATAGTAAAATAGCTAATCAACCACAAATTATAGCGCATGTATAAAACCAGAAAAAAGGTTTTTTAGGTCCTACGAATATTTTTCCTTTTCTTACAAAAATATTATTTTAATGATATGGAAAATATGGTGTCAGTATCTTATAACTTTCAATGTGATTCTTCGACGAGATTCAAGATTGTGTAGAATTTATTAAATATTGTAATGGTTTTATTTGCATTTAAGAGTAAAAAAGTTGAGAATTACAATTTATCATAAATTTTATTATGAAATTTACCCATTGACCTTTTATAGTTTTTTAGTTATTAATAGTTATGGTTATACAAAAGCTGAAAGTGGAAGATATAATTATTGCACTCTACTTCCAAAATTATTCGCATTTAAAGCTGAAGAAGAAAGAGTTTTACCATGTGTTACGAATGATTGAATGTAAATCAGTAAAATTATTTTATGCCCTTGATATTAAATGCTTAGTAAAAATAATCAAGTGCCTAAACAGTAGCTGTACAAAACCAATAATTTCTAAGCTTAAAAAAATAAACATCATGTGAAAATTTTTCAGTTTTTCTTAAAAGAAAATATGGCGGAAATTGAGAGAGTTTCATAAAATGAAGCAGCTGAGAATTTGTTTCGCTTGTATACCGAGTGCGACGGGTCGCTTTGATTGTGGGGGCGAACGCAAGATAAGACAAATATTTTGCATTAAACTTTGTGTTTTTGTTGGGAAAAATAAATACATTTTCTGCAGCAGAGATGGAAGAGAAATCGGGACGTTGTTTTGTCTTTAAATATAGGTCATCGATTGTATTTCGGTGGATATTTAAAATATTTGTTTAGAATATTTTGGTCAAAAGTACGAGTTAAAGTGTGTTGTCTAGTTTTCTATAAATCACACACACTAATCTGACTCCTAACTAATATTATTTTGTATATCTTAGTTATTCAGATAAGTGTAAGTTTTCTGAAATATTCTGACAGATGAACTTTTCGATTTTTCTCTTTTTTAAATGTCAACAAGTTATTCTTTTTTAACATTTATTCTTGTTGCCAGTTCTGTCACAGTACAGAGTAAAACCATTTTTCTCATTCTACGTAATAATAAATTTTAAGATGTTGATAAATTACATCGAAACTTGTCATCACTCATCACCATCATCAAAACATCGTATACGCTTAGGCAAACAAACATTTATGGGTACATAATATTAATATTAAAATATCTACAAATAATATTATTTTTCACCTTGTTCATAATATTGCTTGTACGTAGTTCAAGGCAAAAAATATCGTTAATTTTTTTAAGAAATGCGTTATTTAAATTTATTAAAATTATTATTATTGTTTTCCGGTAAACTTCTGGGAATGTAGTTTTTTATAAGTTTTAGTGTAGTAGTTTTAGGTATTAGAGGGTAGGGCGAGTGGAGGGAGAATATTTTATGTAGATGTTTTTAACAATATCCCTTGAATTATTTTATATGATATCTGGAAGAAATAATTTTAAAATCCTTATAGCTTTTTCTACCAATTGATACTTTCGGCGATATACGAAATTTCATAAAGGTTGTTAACTTTATTTGTGCACTGTATAATTTTAAAAAGGATGTTATTCTAAGGGTTTTTAAAAATAATTGTGAGGTTTCTACAATATTTTTTTTTCATTAACTTGAAAAAATAGCCTAATTTGGCACAAATATTAAAAATAGAAAGTTTTGTGTGCACCCGGTTTTGAACTATCTGTGTGAAAATAACCATACCAATTTTTTGGATAAAGGAACCAGTAACTTTTGTCTTTATTTTCAGTACACAAGTGAATGTATACCTGCACACTAGTATTATATTACAATTTGTTTTATGGCAGTACCCGTTGGTTCCTGAGAACAGACGGGTCCTTAATAGGGATAAATAAAATCATTAAGATATTTCCGGAAATAAGGCCGTAAAATAAGTAAGTAAAATCTACGTCAATCGTAAAATAAGTAAATAAATAAGTAACTAAATCTATATAAATAAGTAAAACCCGACTACGTTAAAAAAATTTAAAAGTTAGATAATCCTAGTTTCATTAAAAGATTATTGAATATATTTGTCGTTAATTTTGTAGAAATTCATTATTCAAAAGAAAAGACCTTTGCTAATATCCCACCTGAAGATGTTATAATACAACGAAACCTAGGTCGTGGTAAAGAAATTAAAGAAAGTAGAAATAACACTACATCACGTAGTTTCATTTAATTGTGTAAAAGTTTATTGTCACTAAATTGTAAAGCCGTAGGCGGTGTTCAATTTTGAGATGTCAATATTTTTTTCCAGCAGATCATGTGTCATAACTGTAAGCCATATGCGACTAAGTAACGATTATATATCAGTGAAATTAAGTTTTAGTTCGGATTGTTTTTCGTAACATGAAAGCGATCCAAATATCGAGTTAATATACTAATATTTAATGCCTAATACATAAAAACATTCAAGTTTTTAAGATGAAATATTTAAACACTTTAAATTTTATAATTTCATTTAATATAATTAAATGTACAATGCGGTGTATCATCATCATCATCATATATATTAATACGCTAAGGTTAAGATGTTACTCTCCCTTTTTAGAAAAAAACCTCACAACTAATCCACATAAATTATATAATATTTTATAGATAATTGCTTGCTCTACCGGCATCCACAACTAAAAAATTTATTATTGCTATTGTTTTTGCAAATTAATTAATTATTAAAATTATATACACAAAACAGCAATGCTGCCATCTAACGGCTCAACGTCAATATGATTGACGGTCGGTAAAATTTTTGTTTAATTTCAAATCCACTCACGTATAAATAAAGTGGCGCTTTAACTCAATGCTTTTGATACTTGCGCCTCTATATGTCAATTTTAGTAAAATATTTGTTTGATCTGTCATCTGAGCTTCATAATGGAATAAATAATGCGAAGACTTCGCACGGGTCACGCTAGTCTTATACTATTAAACGAGCAATTCTTGTATATCTTATACTATTAAACGAGCAATTCTTGTATATCTTATACTATTAAACGAGCAATTCTTGTATATACATATATATGTAAATGGTTTCTCGGAAACGGCTCTAACGATTTCGCTGAAATTTGGTATATTTTTTACTTTTGTGATTATATTAAATAATTTCGAAGATGAGCTTTGTCGGTTAATTATTTTGGAAATGGCAGCCATTTAAAATTTTCAAAATTACTATGAACACTGTTATTAAGACTTAATAACTTTTGAATGGAAAAACATAGGAGAGAATGGCTTGGGGCAGGAAGAGAGAAAAGGGAAGGGAAAGGGGGAGGGGAGGGGGAGAGGTGTGAGAAGGGAGAGGGAGCGGGTAAGGGGGGTTATGGGGAGGAGGAAGGGAAGGGGGATTGTAAGAGGACGGGGGAGGGATATTGGAAGGGGAGGGGAAGTGGAAGGGGAAGGTGAGGGTAGGGGTAAGGAGATGGAGAGGGAAGGTGTGGGGGAGGAGGAAGGCGTGGGGGATGGGGCGGGAAAGGAGAAGGGTGGGGGAGGGGTCGGGGAAGGAGAGAGGTCGGGGAAGGGGGAGAGGAAGGGGGAAGGGAGTAGAGGGAGAGGGGAAGGGGAAGGGGAGTAGAGGAGGAGGGTGAGGTGAGGGGAAGGGGTGGTGATAGGGGTGGGGAAGGGGGGTGTGAAGAGGAATTGGAAGGTAAGGGAAAGGAAAGGTAAGGGAAGGGGAGCGGAATGGAAGGGGAGGGGGGAGCAGAAGGGAAGGGGAAGGGGAAGCGGAAGGGAAGGGGAGCCGGAAGGGAAGGCGAAGCGGAAGGGAAGGGTGAGCGTAAGGGAAGGGGAAGGGTGACCGGAAGGGATGGGGAAGCGGAAGGGAAGGGAGGAGGGAGCGGAAGGGAAGGGGAAGGGGAGTGGAAGGGAAGGGGAAGAGGGAGCGGAAGGGAAGGGGACGGGGGAAAGGAAAGGAAAGGGGAAGTGGAAGAAAGAACGGAGAAGGGTGTGGTGAGGGTGTGAAGAGGGAGGCGAAGGGGTGGGTGAGGTGAGGACGGGGAAGGGGTATTTGAAAAGGGATAGGGAGGGGGAGGTGAAGATGAGAAGTGGGGAAGGGGAATAAGAAGGTGTAGTGAAGGGTGAAGGTTAAGTGGAAGGCGAACGCGAGGGGGAAGGCGAGACCGAAAAAGAAAGCAAAGGCAAAGGGGAAAGAAAAGGGACGGGGAAAGAGAAGAAAATCTAATACTAAATCTAATGCCATGAACCAAGCAATTTCATGTTTCTATGGGAAACTGGAAATAAACCGAGCATCGCTCGGTAACCTGGTACTTAACACATTAAATTGCTTTAATCAAATATGTTTAAAGACAAATCGACAAATTTTTAAACTTATTGCGTTCGTACGCTGACGATACAAATAAACTAAGTAGTTACTAATATAGCTCAAGGCAATAAAATATATTGTTTATATATATTGTTAAAATATATTTTTATGAATATTTATTTCCTTCGCAATTTGTGGCGCGCCATCCATATCTGTATATCACTCATCCCAACAAATCAGAGGAACAATTTTCTCCTCGTTTCTTTTCGTCTGTTCGGAACTCGAGATACATCGTTTCAAATGATACGTGTGACATAACGAAAGCGAACTTGTGACATTTCTTCATAAACATGTGCTCTACTGGACTGAACACAGCCTACGGTTTCAGTGACGATTTTATTTGAGTCATATTATGAGTACATAACTCTTTTTTCTACTTTCCATTTTTTTTAACGTAGCCGGGTTTTAGTTTTTATAGCCTCGTTTTTATTACTCATAGACATAGCATATACTTTCGGAATTTAACTGTATTTTCATCCTATCTTAATTTGCATCGATATTTTCAGGCGTATTTTATTTTTAAAAATGATTGTTTTTACGAAGATAATAATCTACCAAAAACGTGTTAAATTTGCCTTCTAATGTGGAAGTGGAGCAATTTGGTAGTATCCTCGGTAGTATTCCAATGAAATGAACGGATATTCAAAGCGATTAAAGTTTAGGGATTGCACAGAAAAGTTTTCTTTAACAGAAAATATGCATGCAAAAATGATAAGAGATAATTGAAAATAGCACCTATCCCGCGGATTCGCTTTCTGGTAAACTTATTACAGAATAATTCTGTAAGATAAGAAAGACTAAAAACGAAAAAGTGTGTCCTCTTAAGGAAAGAAATTACCTGAATAAAGAATTATTGTGTGAACCAGCAACTTCGCTGCAAAAAAGATGTACAACGAATAATTAAGTGGTTACAGAATGTGATACCCGGTTAAAAAAAGTAATTCCATAAACACATTGATAAATCACGACGAAAATATCAACTTACAACAGATTTTTTAAATTTATTAGATCACCCGGTATGCCTTCGTAGACATTGAAGTATTAGATCTATAATTAGATTAGTAAGAAAAGTTGAAAATTGGATCTGTAATTATATTAGTAAGGTATGCTATATTATATTAGTAATACTATCATTAAAGAAATATCTGATTCGGGTTTACCTTTACCACGTTTCATCTATCGCAAGTGTAACAAGTGCACTTTTAAATTCAGTCTTTTTAGTAGAAAATAATTTTTATCAATATTTACCCGAACGTAATCTTGCATTAATTGAAATATTAGTTGAGTAATTTCCGTTAAAATTGACATTTGTATACTGGTCCCAAAATTGAATTAACTGTAAGTTAATATTGCTGATATTTCCAGATTCGATGTTTCTTTTGAAAATTAAAGTAGTAAATATATTTGTTTACATTTAAGTACTACTTTTAGGTTTACTAACTCCAAAACTTGCTCATCAACACAACATTTTAATTTTGGAGCTATCAGCAAACGGGAAAAATACACGAAATATCTCAGAAAATTTCTCGTTCATTTCCCAAGTAAGAAAAGGAATATTACATGGCACTTGAATTAATATTTTACATGGTACTTAAATTAAGAGGTATAAATCTCGGAATTACTTTTATAAACTAATGCTAAAAAGATTCGCACATTTTTAGCAGTTATAGATGTTTTACCACTTATCAAACTATGTAGATAAAAATCAAGAAAATATCGAATTTAAACATAACATTTTGTTTCAATTGGCATAAATGTTATATGTGTGTGCATATAAATAAAATTTAACGAAAATCGGTATAGGAGATTTTATTTTGAACATAGCAAACCTAGACAGGACAACGATATGTTGGGAATGTTTTCATTAATGCAGGGGAATGTTTTCATTAATTCCATTAAACGAGAGTCATTTTCACTATACGTTGAGTATTTTGAAAAGTGAAATTTAAGTCATTTTAAGAAAATGTTTTCAATCTTTTAACCGTGGTTTTCACAAATTATGAATATAATTGTGAAACATTGTTTTATAACCTTTTCATTTGACTCTAAATAAAAACGTGAATAGTATTCGACATTTTCTAACTAAGTAATGTATAAAATTTTTTAAATATTTCATGTAAATTTCAGTCATTTTTGATAAAGAAAATCATATTTGTTTGGTGCGCAATATATTCCACAAATATAATTGTTTCTCATTTTTTAATTCTAAGTCAGCATTTTAGAGATGGTTGTTCTGAGGGAATCTACCTTATGTATTACAAATCGGAAAGAGTTGGGTTCAACTCGATATAGTTAGAAATAAAATTTACTCGCCAATATCTCATTTAAATTGGTCAATTTAAATGAAATATTGGCTAGTAAATTTTTTATAGTTTTCAAATAGTTTTCATATACGTTAAGTATTCCAATGTTAACCAAAACAGAATAATACCTTTGCCAACAATATTGAAAAACGAAACGAATTAGGTAACTACATGACGCTGTCAAAGTAATTACATATGCCAATGCAGATACTAACAATATTTGGAAGCTGGTGTATACACATTCTATTGTTATATAGTATTTGCAAAAAATATTTATATTTTTTTTAAATTAATATTTTTTTTTAATATACAAAATATTTCTTTAATTACAACCCCTATAAAAATTCATTCGTCATATATTTCCAGGATAAAATAATGTAGTAAAGCGTACATCCAGTTGCCTTCTTTATATTTTTGAATTAATTTATAGATAATGTTATCAAATGAAAAACAAGAATTTGAAAGCTTTCAATATAGCTTTTTAATAACACATTACAAAAGTTGATCCATTATATTTTATTCGTAGCAAATGAATACCGAGGTTATAATGCTTTATGAACTCTAGACACATTACTATAGTACTTCGTTTTGGTCAGTGTTTTTCTGAACTTTCGTATTTATTAAATTTGTTAAGAACATGAAACAAAGGTAAAAATTGGAAACTATCAGCAAACCTTACGTGATTCTATTTATCTCTTTTATATAAGGTTTAGTAAAGTATATTTACATTTATTGTAAATTAACCGAGTTCACATATACCCTTCACCTATTTTAACATAAAAATATATGTGCATATTTATATTCATGTACACTAATATTTATGAGAGTATATTGAAATTTTGGCTCAGTTACTATATATTACGCGCCGAGACAATGTATAATGGCGATTTTCTTGAGGACCTCTTTCTCCATTGTGGTTCGCAATTTCCCTCCGCCCCTACTCAAGTAGGGTTAATAAGAGATACTAACTTTATGACCAACGTTTTTGTTGTCAATTTTGAATATAAAGGACAAAATGGATATTTATCCATCTCAGTATTTGCGTCCCGATTTTTAAAATTGCATCACATTGCACTTCTTTGGATGTAATATTTTTTCTATTCTATCAGGCAATCAGGCCTGAAAATACTCTTGAGTAATAAATAACCAAGAATATTAATTCATAATGGCGCTGGTAGTTTATAAGATGGTTAAGGTTAGAAATGTTTATGTATACATTTTAACAAATGAGTAACTCGTGATTAATAAGGTGACTAATATGTGATGTGACGTAACAGTCATACGTGTATATTGTGGTCTAGTATAATATTAATTTTGACAGAGATATTTGCAACTAATTTCTCAAAAAACCCTGTTGCCTATTTAGGATTTTGTTAGTAAATAACAAGACAAAAATAAAACACGTTCGATGGCAAATATTTACAAATATAAGTCATATTATTATCTCACTAATTCGGTTATTTAATCTTGTTTTTTAAGGTTTTAAATTAAATTACATTTTACTTGAAGCAGTTGAAGATGTCTCGGATTTTTTATACTTGTCCATGTCGTACTAATAGTAATGTTACAGTTTAGTCTTTTTATGTCCCATAAATCATATATGATATAATATTTTATCTGATTCATGGGACGTACAAGGTTATTATTTTTTTTGCTGAGTCCATGTTCACATATGATATTTAAATGTTTTTTTAAACAAAGTAAACCGTAGACAATGATATTTGATATTAATGATCAATCAATATTTTATTTTGTATACTACATGTTTTTTTACCCAACGAGGATTGAGGTTATTTTCACAAACAGATTATAGTTTAAGGTTATAATTTTTTAATTGAAAAAAGAAGTTCTCAGCAGAAGTATGTGGATGGAGAATTACAAAGAGTTTTATAAAAGAGTCATTCAAGTGACGCGAGTGGAGAATTATTTGAATCTAATGAAGAGAAAGCAACTGCAAGGAATTTGAAAAAGAGGAAAAAGATAGGCACAGAGTCTAAATAATATTGCAAGAGTAGTTTCAGAACCAATGTCGGACGAATTATTGCCGGTAAGAGAAGAATATTTTTGTTCCGTAAATTTATCTACAGGTGTGTTAATGATGATCTGTTAATGACGAAATCCTGTTAATGATGAATAATCCGAAATTGAGCGTAATAGGCTAGAAAGTGGTCATTTCAACGATCAAGATGAAATGAAGAAGAAATCTAGTATGGGTGGAATATATTATACCAATTGAAAAATAAATTTTTACAGGTAATTCTGTGTTCAAAATGTTCAGGCAGTCACAAATAAATAAGGTTCTATTACTATTATGTAGACAGTGGAGTACTTTCTAAGCAACAGTATTATTGTTTACATGGTGAAGAAAACAAACGCGCATGCCGAATAAGTCAAGGGGTTACACACAAAACAATTCTCCATAATGGTATCATGGAATGACATCGATAGGACACAAATTAAGACATTTTTTACCGTTCCACTTTATGTGGGAGTATCATCTATTGAACATTATTTGAAATTGTATACGTTATATTACACTTTCGCGTATATGCAGCCTGAAAAAATTATCACTAGATAATGTTTTCTATCGCTTACAATGTACAGGTGACAAAGTGATTGAAAAATTTCCAGAATTGTATGTGCCAGCTATAAAAAATTATAGTCGAGGAATAATACATAAATCAATAAGAACAACTGATTATTAAGGTTTACAATGAATGTCTTCCACCGTTTTGGCTATAGAAAATCTCGACGAGCTTGGATCAGTCGTGATAATGCTGTGTCTGCCAATTATCAATAAAGGTAGTTAGATTGCAGTCAAGAAGGAATAGCTTTGACAAAATAATGAATGGACAGAAAAACACCTTTAAACGGAAAATATACGGTATTGCTGAAAAATAAGAGTAATGTATTAGTAAAGACGTTACTCAAAAAAAAAACTTATACGTGGCGAATTTGAGGGAAAGCAAATGGACGGCTTGAAGTGGTACGATAAAAGTGACACCTTAATGGAATCGACGTGTCATCGAAACCAAGTATGATTATCGATAACAATGATGCGATAAAAGGAATTGATATTGTAGATCAGCTAAGAATAAAATTGTCTATGATTTATTCTTCCAAGCACATTGTATACAACTGGGTGATTGTCAATGAGGCTAATAGTTTTTCCATTACGGCTTTTGATGGAAAAAAGTCAATGATACATTATTGACTTGGCAAAGTGGCAATAAAAAAAAACATTCGACGTGACCGTCAACCTTGGCAACAAGGTCAACAGGAAAGCATTATCTAACACAAATACGATGAGACAAATTTGCAATAAAACAAAATTTAAAATTTTTTAAATGATCATTCATCTCACACAGTTTACATTTAATTTATTTTAATTGAGTTTATTTGGTGGTGTTGATTTTTAAGTTTGATTTAATTTTATGTTAACTATAATTTTGCCAATAGCATTATTGTGTCACCTTATTTCATTTAATGGTACTAGCCTTTATATGAAATAAGGTGGCACAATACATTAATCGCCTTGCGTGAAGGTAGGACTGAAGGCTATGTTTTAATTTTACGATACATTTCTTTTGCATAACAAATAATCTTGTTTAAAGTAAGTCATTACTGATTTTAGCAGGGCATGTTGTGAGGAAACTAAGGACTGCGATAATTTAGGCACATGTGGACAATAGCCCAGCAGTAGAATTAGCGATGCAACTCTCATGCGAAAGACGCTACTTATATTTTCTAGTAAAAGAACACATAAAGCACAGGACTATACCGTCTAGACATGTTGAAATTAAAAAATAACGGAGTTATCTATTTTCATAAAAATTATTATTTTAACTTTACATTTTGTAAAGAGTCGATGTTTAATTTTAGCAGACCTGTAAACCTTTTCGTGGTATATAATGTGTACAAGATATAAGAAATACATTTTTAAATACTTTATTTGCCGATAGCAAATATTTAAACATATGCATAAAGGTTGAGGTATTACTCAGAACGATAATTTTACTACTGGACATTGTTATGATACAGAGGTACCGTAAGAGTTTAGGTATCATATCCAATAATGGATTTCAGTCAATATTTTTAGACATGGTTTACTTAAGCTGTTATTAATATTAACAGCAAAAGATGACGAATTTTTTGAAATGATTTATATTTCAAAATTTCTTAATAGTATGTGTCTAATTTACAAATTTGTTTGAGACATCGAATATATATATATATATATATATATATATTTATATATATATATTCGATGTCTCAAACAAATTTGTAAATTAGACACATACTATTAAGAAATTTTGAAATATAAATCATTTCAAAAAATTCGTATATATATATATATATATATATATATAATCATTTATATATATAATCATGGATATGAATTTTTGGATTTACGTGGAATCTAAACTGAAGCTTCCTCATTATAGTTAGAGGCTTTACCAAGGTTATTAACCAATACGACTACAAATTAGTCAATTAAATCTGGCGTGTTCCCTTGCTTAACTTTTTTAACTATATTGACTTTTTATTACGAAGGCGACATTTTAGAACAAAAATATACTGATACCTACATAAACAAATGTATATATATATATATATATATATATATATATATATATATATATATATATATATATATATAATACACGTAAAGAGAAATTACTTGCTAATTTATAAAAGGTTCTTATAATAAACTTTTGAATACAGAAACTGCAATTAGTTGGATAAATGTACCCCTACAAAAGTTATTTGCGTGAAAGTTGTATAACATGGGAACGGTTAAATATAAAAGAAAAAGGTAAAGAAGGACATCTCACTTACTCCTGGTCAGCTCTGATTTTTAACGTAAACACTGCGCCTCTACTTAGATGATACCTATTGCCAAATAAATGATAATTTGGTACAAGTTATATCCCATCAGGATCAAGAAATATGCAAGAAAACAGGCAAACGTAATGTGTGGTACTCCAGTCTAAACCCTAATATGCATTATATTGAGTAACAAAACTTATATTTTAAATACAAATTTTCTCAAACCAGATTCTCGAGCTTCACTTTAATGGATATTTGCGTAACCAAAGAATATTAAGATACCCTCACAATTCGAAAAGTTTATAAAACAATATCCTTTCAGTCCTTCAATCGATTGGTATATTTAAATCTTTTAAATCATAAAATTTATAGAAACTGAAACGTCGGACCTTCCACTCGATCGATAAATAAAATTTATAACCTGGTTATGCCCATTGACAGAATCTTGCTCTTGCCGCCTGAATTATGCCCAGCCGAGCTCACCGGGACTTTTAGTAAAAATTATTCATACCACAAAATTCATAATTCAATCGAACAATCATCAAGCCCTAAGTAACTTAGACTAATATATGTTAACGATTTATATAAATCTCACAACAACGGTCTTTTTTATTTATTCAGCGGATGAAACTTTCAGTCTTTCCTATTCGAAACTACCACGCTTTTTTTAAAAGTTTTAATCGTGAAATAGAAATCAGTAAATTAATATTACTGATATCTGTCTGTAGTTTAAGTATCACTATAAAAGTCGGAGTGCATAGTTTTCGTGTTGCGGAGTAATACTTAGGCTTACAACACATATTATATAACACCACGAAAAGTATTGTTTCTTGTTCAACCACGTCTAAATGATAAAATAAATTTTTACAAAATTTTTATAAAACGAATATAGTTTGACTAAAATTAATTAATATTGTTGTCACTTTTCACTCAAGAAATAACATTAGTCCTGAAGGATGAAACTCGGTGTTTTTACTAAATAATGAAATTCTAGTACTGCAATATGTGAAGAGATAGTGCAATGCATACATTTTACAGATTTAACGTCATTTATAAACAAGTATTGCTGTGATTTCGATGACTGAGTAATAAATTGCAATGCTTTAATCGAAAATCTATGAAAACGATAGTGCGAATCATAATCCGGTAAGGAATCTTTTTAAGACACAGATACTCAGATTTTTAACAAACGTAGTACGGACATAGTTTATGATTGAAGCTAATTTAGTAGTTACTTTTCATTCGAGAAATAATATTAAAAAAAAAGATGAAACTCGGTGTTATTGTTCAATAATGAAATTTTAGTACTGCAGTACGTAAGTAGACGGTGCAAAGTCCATATGCTAACGATTTAACGCTATTTATAAATTTATATTGCGGTGATTTCGATGGGTTAATGACAAATTCTACCGTTTTAATAGAAAATCTACGCAAACGATGGTTTGAGCCAAAAAAAGGCCAATAAATACTTTAAGACCCCTCATATCGGAGACATCCCTAAACATAAATTAGACAAAATAGTTTTTCGGTTATTAAATGAGTCACTTATTTTCAACCATTGCAACTCATGATGATCGCAAAAGGGCGTTTTTCACTCAAACCTAGTGTTATCTTTACGCATACGTCGATGAATTAATATTCGGAAAGCTTTCCCGATTTAGTTCAATGAATAAATAAATTGCAGTCAACAAATTTACTGTAAATGTAATGTTTAGTTATAATGATGATTGTTGATGAGGTTACCATCGCTAAAATCGTCATAGAAATTGCTATGAAGGTGCAAATATTTTATATTGTTGAAATCAAAAATAAATTATTTTGCATAATTCTTTGTCGGCATTAAAATAATTTCACAAATACTAGATTGATAGCATATTTACAAAATGAAAATCGAAAATTTAGCTCATTTTGTACAAATTTTGTATGTTTGTTTTTCGTGAAATTTTGTAACAAATATTCCCATTGTAGCATTACTCCGAAACCATTTTGGTTAAACCACTTCGCAACTGAGCACCTCATTAGCGAAGTGGCACTTTGTAATTGTTGTACTCACGTACCGGGCGTGCCACTCTAAGTAATACTCGAATTGCCGAACAATCTAAACACAAAACATCTCGTCGCAAATATGTGATTGTATGCGAATAGAAATTTCTTCAATTGTAATTCGCCGCTATGAAATTACGTCCCAAAACATTAGTACTCAATGTTAATGTGCATAAAATGCAGTACACATAAGTATTTTTCCTTGAATTAAACAATTTTGTAGGTAAATAATATCGCATGTGTCTCGCTGGCATATCTCATTTTCTAAACCGTATTCAAATTCCGTTTAGGAGCTTTTTCTACAGTGACACTATCCTTATAATTGGTCATATCCGTCCTACACTTATATTTTCACAGTTTCATCAATTCCCAGTACAAAAAATATAGGAATGCACACGTAACGCACATATAAACATGTTTTTCGGTGAATTCAAACTAAAGGGTTTGTTCATAATATTAAAAATAGTTATGAATATTTATTTGTGTGAAATTGTGTTCCAATTTTGCATCAACTAGAATAATCCATCGATTGTTTTAAGTGAATTTAATAATATAACGCTACATCTAAATACGGAAAATACCGACTATTCTTAAGACAATATATATTAGAAGCATATCGTTTCGGAAGAAAAAATTAAGCAAATTTTGTCTTTAAGACGGGTTTGTGTCATTAAGTTCATTTAATTCCCTACTAGATTGAAGCATGAAACAATTGTTACTAAACAAATAAAACCGGGATGATTTGCGGGTCCAAATCGCAGCATTTATCTCGCACGTGTATTATCGGCTATGAAACTCAAATGATAGCTGTCTCGACCCATTCGCACTTATAATTAAGCGCGGTGGAAATGCCGAATCAGGCGGTGGGAATTCCGGATCTAGGCGGTAATTACCGTAATTGCTGTGTTTTATTTCGTTTCGTAAACAGCCTGCGTTTGCATGAAATTAAGTCATTATTTCAGCTTTAATGCTGGCTACGATTAGCTTTTTGTAGTCGCATTTGCCTTTATTTTGTTTATCGTCAGAGTCTGTGGATTAAGTTGATGTGGGTCTGATTTGAATATTGAAAGTAACCGCTAGCGTTTAAATTTAAAACTTCAATGAAATGTTACCTTCAATTAATGGCGAGGAATATGCATTTTGTAAGTTAAATTATACTTAACGTATCTAGGAATATGAACTTGATAATTCATTCGAATTATAATGTGTCTTTGCATAAATGGCCTTTTTTAAATAAGGTTCTTAATAAGAATTCAGATACGAGAAATGTAATTAGTTATAATGTAATAATTGAAAGTTAAGGAAACAATGCTTGAGTTTAATATATAATTTATGGCAAGATTGTTTTTACGATATTTCTGGGATATCATTTTTACAAACAAGCTGTTAATATAAATAGCTAGGTCATTTTATATATGGCAAGTGTATAAATATCTCGATAATGTGAATCATCCAGTTGCTTGCCAATTTTCGAATATCTTTTTCATTCAACTTTATTTTTTCATATTGCAGAATAAATAACTTATGTTTTTCCTATGACAGTAAGGTGCATAATAAAGAAAATATTAGAAAATTTATTTGAGAAGTGTATTTCTATTATGTAATATAAAAACGAAGAAATAGACGTACCGAGAAATTAAAAAAAAAACCCATTGCATAATAATGTTATTGAAATCATTTTAGATAGATATTTATGTACACAAATTAATATTAAATAAAATACTCAGCGTTAAGGCAGGTTCGGGCAATATCGATATTTATTTTAGTTAAACATCTAAATGGGAGATCTCAACACTTTTTCATGGCCCGTTAAATGAAATTAAAACTGTTGATTTATTTACGGTATAAAAGTTAAGGATTTACGTAATTTCATTAATTAGCATTCCAGAATAATTTTACTCAATATTTAAATAGTATTTTAAAATACCGTTAATATAATGAATTTTTTTAAACATAAACTTTCGACCTTGGAACTTTTGAAAGTATCATTGATAAAAGAATGAAACGAAATTAAAATATTTACGAAAATCTGGTGACATATCGCAAGGGTTATTTACGTGTTAATTGTTAGGGGACACATATCGTCAATAATAGGTTAAAATTTCAATGTAAGTTTTAGACTAACGTAATAATTTTAATTTTGGCCGAATTGATCGATAAAATGATAATTAAATATATGTTATTATCCACAATTAAATGAAACTATGTGATGTAGTATTGTTTCTACTTTCTTTAATTTCTTTACCACGACCTAGGTTTCATTGTATTACATCTTCAGGTGGGATATATATATATATATATATATATATATATATATATATATTTATATATATACATATATATATGTATATATATATACATATATATATATATATATATATATATTTATACGAACACATATATATTTGTACAGGTATCCTAATCAGCGGTATTAATGTTTATATTCTAATTGTAATTAAGATTTTACCAAGTCTAGTTATTTTGTTTTTTAATGATTCACATATCTAGAAATGTGTACGGAAAAATTATACAAAATAAAAATATAGAATAGATTACAGAGTATTCAAATAGACTTTCGTAGTATAATAAATTTTCATCATTTATAAATATACATACATGCGCAAGTACAATACGTGCCAGACAATTAGGTCCTACTTGCGATCCCATTGTCAAAACTATTCCTCGACGATTCTCTCTACGTCCTCGTTCGTTCTCAAATGTAAACGAAGTTGGCCGTCCTCTCACTCCCTTGACCTGACCTTGATCAACTGCCCGTTTATCTCAGTGAAGATTCGGAGCTTTCTGGTGGCGATTCGAAAACTTCATTGAATAAATCAAGTTTCAGGGCCTTTATATTGAATTCGTTGTTTACTCGGAAGACGCGTCTGTAATGGCACTATCCTTTACTCTGTTTTTGGTTTTCAATAGCAATTTATTGTGATTTTAGTAATAAATCCATTAATTAAATAAAATGTATATGTTTATTGAGCTGAATTTTTTATTGTATAAGATAAGTATTTCAATTTATTACATAATATGCTTAATCGGAGCATATTTACTCGTTAAATATGCTTGAACAATCATATCGAATTAGACAAAATAATGAAACTATTATATGTAGGGACGTATGTACAAGTAACTAAGCTTGATATTAGAAAGTCAAATAATTTCATTTTTGAATTTAATTTTCCAGATTCGTCAAAACAATGAAAGCTGAAAAAAGTGTAGAACGATAATTATTTCTCATATTTGCACACGCAAACCCAGCACAAACGACAGTCACATTGTATCATTGTATGGGGAAAAGCCTTCTTGTACAATTATATGATCAAAAGTTATAATGTATCATTACACAATAAAAAGTAATACTATAACATTATACGAACAAAAGTTATGCTGTATCATTATACACGAAGAACCAATATTACATTATTATATGGACAAAAGTTATATTGTCTCCTTATGCAGGCAAAAGTAATAATGTACCATTTTACGGAAAATAGTTATACTGTATCAATATGCACGGAAAAGTAATATTGTATTATTATACGAGCAAAAGCATATAATAATGTTCTATAGTTCAGTTTGTTTCATGGAGTCAGTCGTTTTAGTTGTTTGAGTGTACTATACTATATGCCTATGCTCCAATTTTCTTATCCGTTGCTTTCTTATGATAGGTTCAATATGATTTCCACATTTTTTACGAGTAGCTCTTTTATTTTATCCCTAGATTCATGACATAGGTCAGTATTGACTCATCGGAAGTGTGAATTAAAGAGTGATATAACACAAAATGTTCTAGCAGAAAAATTATATATTTATACTTGGTCCAAATTATGCATTTATTTTTCTTCAGAACATGAACTTACTTTAAAAATGTCAACAATGAATATGTGAAATCAAAGTAAATCAAAAGTAATGTTTTATGAGTAATTATAAATAAACTTTGAGGAAAAATAAATATATCAAAATTTAATGCTTTTGGAACAAATAAATACACCCTTAATTATATGAGATCGAACTTCGTAGCTTATCAACACTTAAGATCATTTACTATTTCTATCATAATATTTACAAATATAAATATTATTTTCAATAAATAGAAATATTGGCAAACAAATATTTTCCATACGTAAAAATGTCGTTAGTTTTTCAAGAATAATTAAATTTAGGGTTATTGTAATATTTATTGGACAAATTTATGGCAATTTTATTTTTGATCATTTAGATTGTAGCAGTATTCCAAATAGGTGGCGTGAAATATTTTTAGGGGCAATTTTGGTAATATTTTTGAAACTACCTTTAAACAAATTTATAAAAACCTTCAGAGTCTCTATAATTTGCTTTTTTAAACCAAACTTCAAACGATACAAAAAATATAAATAAATTTTCAAGTACTTCATTCCCCGTCTCAAGTACTTCCATATCAATATTTTTAAGTATTTATTTAAATATATTTACGCAATTATGTGGGTGGCAATGAGTATCAAAGTAATACAGAATATTAATCTGCATAACTGCGATAGATATGGGTTAAAATGTAAATACACTTTTGAGTATTTCTTTCCCGATCTCAAAAATTTCCCTATGAGTATTTTTGAGTAATATTTATCCATTTATTGCAATTATGCGGGTAAATATTTTGTATGACTATGCCAAATTTAAAGTTTCAACATCGAACCGTCTGATAAAACAGCTGTAGATAGATAAAGGAGAGCGACTTTATAAGAATTTGTATTATAACAAAAATGACGTAGATATTTTTGATAAAATTAAAATCTACTGAATTTTTTCACAAAACTAATATATGAATGTAACCTGTCGTTTGCAAGTTATGGCGCGTAAAAAATTATGATACATAATTAGGAAAACAAGAAATTAAATTATCATACATAATTCGTAAAAAAATAATATTTACCAAAGAAATTAGTAAATCAATCTTAATCGGCAGTAATAATGAACATTCTTAATTATTCAAAACAATTTATTGTATTTTATCTTTAAAGTTTTTCTTAATTTTTAAAATTAATTTTGATTTTTAATCTGTCATCTCATTTTTAAAGTGTGTGTTTTACTATTTTAAATTAATGTATAATATATGTCATCTATTACAAACCACCTTTTGATTTTAGACATAGTGATCAGTCGTTAATTTAGACCTTGGCTGTAAACATCAAATAATTAACTTCACTCAATTATTTAAAATAAATGTTTAATCTACACAATTACAGTTGTATGTACACCGTAATTATTAGTTTGGATGTTCCATTGCGCAACGTAGTTTGCCCATGCACGGTAAAAATACTTCATTAGCACTTAAATTAATAAATATTTATTTAATGTTTTCACATTTATTTAACTTTCTAATTAATTTCATAACTGCAATGCTCCGTCCACAGAGTTGGACTTTTAACAAGAACTTATCAGAAGTGACGCGGATAACGAAATTTGTAGACGTTCAATCTTACATTTACGAGTATCTTGGATCTTCGATCTAGAACATAGGCCGCGGCGGCTATTGGGTACATTCTGGACAAAATCCTGAAATAATGTCTCCATATCCAAAAAAATGGCTTTCAACAGCATCTATCGGCCTTAGTAAAATCACGGATAATTACATATTTGGCCGTATCTCATGGTGAAACAAAACAGCAACTGCAGGATACAATAGAGCGGGCAGACTTTTGGTCACTCATGCGATGGATCTACTAGAACTAATCTTCTGTGGACGGTTCCTTATATAAGTACACCAGACCAATGGCAGGCAGAGAAATAGCAAGACACATTGGAAGATTGGTTACATCAACACCTGACGATACCACATGGTGAGCCCCAGAGCAGTTGTGGTTACGATAGAGAAAATGGCCATGGATAATAAATCTTTATTTCAGCAAATAATTCTATAAACAATAGATATTGCTATGATGGAGAAACTATACTTTGTGCAGCATCAAATTAACATAAATTGTCAATGGAAGTATTAGTTAGTTACATAGATACTTTTATATTGATTTCTGTTGTTTAGCTTAATCCAACACCATATTAAGAAGTTTGGAAGAAAACAGATTAACAACAAAGTATAAAGTTCATGATATTCACGTTTGAAATACATCATAACATAATCGTTTAAGTAGGCTAACATATACTTCCTTTTATGTCATAGTATATTTAAGTTCTTCCTTCACAAATACCACAGTTATTGGAATCCATCCTTTTTTCACAGATACCCTAGTTCCCTTAAATTTTATTAAACAAACATTATAACAGATAAATGTTAATGATTCACTTATAAAATAATTTTGCCCTGTTCTCCCCCTATACAAGAATTTTCACAATGAAGGATAATCGATCACAAACTACCTTTCAACGAAACCATCCATCATGATCTCGCACAGAGCTAACGTGGTTTAAAGTCAGTTGAGTTGACATAATATCGACAAAATTGTGTTGATAAAGTTCATCGGGTATATCTCAAGGTATTGAGAGTCAAACTTGCATTCAGATGTCGATAAATTACTTGAAATAAAACGCTCTAGTAATGAATGTACCTATTTATATAAAGTTAATGGTTTAGCTAACATTTTATGAATTTACCTTCACTTAAGTGAGAAGTAAAAGTATACAAGTATTTTTTTTGGTTGTTTGAAATTTTAGCCAATAGTAATGAAGCCAATTTTAAATACCTTTTTGTATTTATGTGAAAAAATGAAATATTTGATATATTACGTCATTCATTAATCAGAAATTTCATATTCATTGTATAGAAATATATAAATTTAATAAATTTGCATTTAAACTATCTGATTTTTCTTTACCTTTTATATTTTTATTTCCACTATAAGGGTATTTATTTACTAAATTTATAATTAGAAATATGTATACAACTATAGAACTGTAACAGAAATGTATGTGTTAAATACGCTATTAAGGGTTCTTTAAATGTAAAGAGACATTTTTTTTAAATCTTTACCTGAAATATTACGCAAAAACTACTATAACGATTTGAAATGAAATTTTACTGTAGAATTTGTACTGTGTGTTTTTGGCTACAAAATAAATACTTTTGTTTTATTTTTCTCTTTTTCAAATATTTTTTGAGGGACCTTTTGTACGTGTGTCTCTTTCTTCCTATCTTTTAGTTTCTATATTGAAAATGATATTAATTACCACATCAATTTAAATAAAACTTTATCTGATACTATGCTTATTTGAAATATTTTTTTGATAGAATATTTTCTGAAGTCAAATATGACGTTGAAAATCAATTTTTAGCAACTAGGAAATAAGACCGAGTGTGTGGGTTCAAAGCTGACGAATAGAAATTATTCGGGTAATTATTATAATATTTCAGCCAATATATAAGGTACTTTTATCCCAGGTTGGTATACTTTTTAGATCGAAACGTTGTTCAATCACAGGAAGCAATTCAAAGGACCCCGGCCATTAATAAATCAATTTAACTAATTTTCAACAGAATTATTTACTAAGAAATATGGAAATTAGAAAAAAAATTACAACTTTTGCAATAAATATTTGTTAAATTTCGTAAGTGAATTTAAATGAAGAAACCATGTTTTAATTCCATTCGTCCCAAGTTATTCAGTAAAGTTAATAAAATTATAATCTTTAGAATATAATTTATTTCGGGTTAGATTTAGAAAAGTGCCACAATGATTCGGGGAAAGAGAGGAGAAAATAAGTTTTGAATATTTTGGTTTTGATTAGGTTAAGCTGGGTTAGGTTAGGGTTAGATTATGTTAGAATGGGTTATTTTGGGTAATATTGGGTTAAGTTAGGTTAGAATGGGTTACATTGAATCATATCAAATGTTTCTCCGCCGTTTGGGGTTTTTACTACAAGTAAAAAAAGACTCCTCCTTTTTCCCTGTTCAACGAACTTGTGTAACATATTCTAAATTTATAACACATTAAAATTTTAAAAACAGCAAGACCAAAAAAATTCACATGAACTAAGCTGCAGACCAAAGCTAATATCAAAAGAGGTGGGTGCTTGTTAAATAATTTTTGAAAATATTATTTTTCCAAAATAACTTTGAGAAAATTCCTAAAATATTTGTTGCAAATTATTTAAGATCGAATCTTAATTTTATGGAAAACAGCTTTTTTACAGGTTATATATTTAATAGCGGGCAATTGCAAGTACATAATTTATAGTTAAATTGGAAAATTTCACCTAGTTGAATTTTTCCTTGGTTTGACTTACTTTAATCTATATATATGTTTTTATATATATATATATATATATATATATATATATATATATATATATATATATATACATATATATCAAAAACAAATAAATGGGTTATGAAGGAGAGAGAGGTGAGAAGAAAATTTAATTTTAAAAAAAAACATTTACTATACATTAGTAAAACTCCAGCTGACATCTGTTATGTCAGCTGACGTTTGATACGTCAGCTGGTTTGTACGATAATTTTCTTAATATTAATCCAAAAAATTTTCAATAAGACCGGGAAAGATTATTTCTTTCCAAAAATAACCGAATTCTGCATTATTTAAATTCATCGTGTCGGGGCCCGTTTAATTTGCTTGGTGACATGGTAATAAGAATCTGATGATTGATAGATTCATCACGTTTCTTCGTTCAACTTTTCCGAACGAGTCTTATGTTCAAAAGAAATAGCCAAAGTCTCACGATGGAATTGGAAGATGGTGACAGGAAGTCCTGTCGAGATTGGCGAGAAGTAGATGCACAGTATTTGGGTTCGCTTAACTTTCCTTGGTGGGTCCTTTCGTCATAAATAGTGACGAGGTTCTGATTAAGAAGCTAAAAATTTGGAATAGGAACTTCTTACTAGTTAGAAGCCGGTTCATAAATTTTGGACTCGTTTTGCTTTTCACACGAATAATTTAGTCGCAAGTAGTGGGCAGGGTCTGATAATAGAGCCTAAAGGAGTATTGGGACCTCCTCAGCGGTGAGGGGTTAACTCGTCGAATATGGATTTGTTTGTCTTGTGTTGACATAAATAAGAAAGTAATATAGTAAATTAGTAGGAAAGTAAGTATAGGTATGTTCAAAGACACAAAGCAGCCAAGGTACTAATATGTAGGTAAGTAAGTACGTACAAGTATATACCAAAATATGAAAGAATTGAGATATTAGTGTCTTTTTATTCATATTTTAGTTATAGTGGTAGTTCGGTAGGCAGATATTTACATGAAATATATTCAGGTATGAATCGACCATACCATTAACGAATATTAGGTAAGTATGTACAGAGATATACAAAAGCATGAAGAAATTAGTATATTATTATTAGGTACGTAAGTGTATACATATACGTGTATATACAAATTGTATGCATAATATTTATTATGTGACCAAAAGGCACTAATCAACTACAATTTTGCCATTCTCACAATTTATACACAGTGCGTGTTCTTGGGTGTAATTTTTTGATAATTTTGTTGATGTATGAAAACGTTGGGATCCTTATGGATGAATAAAGGTATATTCAAATAAAATTTGATTTTCATGATACATCCATCGATCTGTTTAAAAACCTACACATTTTTATAAAATACAATCACGTATACATTTTTTACAGAAAAATAATCATATGTAAAATGTTCAACACGTAATCACCCGTACATATATTAGACTTGTCGAAAATAAAATAGGAAATTTCTGTTTCTCAAATGCGATTAGCGATAATAACTATACAATGGTTGATATCATGATAAAACAATTGCTACATTTTCAAAAAAATTAATTATTATTCAACTAAGTTACTCATTAGAGCATAAAGGAAGGCGAGGGAATCTTCGGATAATTTGTAATTTCTTTTCGGTATTGCAGTTTTGGAGAAATTTTTCAAAATACTAATACAAACTCTTCGATTCAGTCAATTTGTAATTCTGGTGGACGACAGCAAAATTATCTAGCAAATAGCTTGCGTTTAGAACTAATAACATATTTGCAAAGTATATATCTTAACTAATTTCTTTTAACCCTTCTCAAGTTAATTTTACTTTATTGCAACGTTATCTGCAGGTTAAAAATACTAAATTCTAAAAAAACTTAGACCGTGTTTTAATATATTGCAAAAATATCTACGGTATATCGACAGTATGGCCTCATCATAAATATTTTGATAAACATTTTTGAGATATTTAAATATAAAACAGTTTTTTGTTTGCAATAATTATCCTCCCTTTCTATTTTTCGCAGATGATGTTGCTTCAGCAAATAATGTAAAGTTAAATAAACGAATAACATTGTGTGTTCTAAGTGCAGTAGAAGAGTTAATGATATTTAAGCTTTGAGATTTGTTTACATTCAATTTCGACATTTATTCTCTGCGCGATACTCACGTAGCACAACGGGTCTCCATGTCCAATCCGCTTGTCAAATATATTACTCAACATTCCTCTTAACGTTCTCGCCCGAAAGTAAACGAATTCGGACATCTTACTACCGTCTGACCTGACCTTCGTCAGATTCACGTTTATTTCGGAGATGTGTCAGACATCCACTGAGAGAATTCGGAGTCTCGCTGAGTAAATTGGAATTGAATATTTTTCACAGAATTCGTAACATATGTCGTTATAAAATTTATTATATAATACCAGTTTTCCTAAAGGACATTGTTTTTAAGAACGAGTCGCCACTGTTACTGGTGGATGTTTGTTTTTTCTCGTATTTCATTTATTTCCGTTAAATTTTTTAAAGTGGAAATTTCAATGAACTGTTGTACTGTAAAACTAAAAAGAAAAAAGTAATGAAAAATTCTTCCTGGAATATTCTTAAGAAAAACAGATGAAGGTACATGTTAATGAGAGTAATTAAAGTTATATTTGTAGCAAATTCCATATTTTATAATATATGTAAATTCGAATTTTCTGGAGAAAATTAATTTTACTGATTGGGAATCTTGTATTTAATTGTTTGTTGATTAAATTATAATAATATTGAAAAATTTATAAAATACGAAATTTTATGGGAAAAACTCACAAACTATAACGGTATATTCCTAGAACTCTAGAATTAATTTAATATTGGTATAAGACGTAGTATTAAAATAATATAAATTTATATTAACATAATATAAATATAAATCTATATCTATACATGTATAAATTATCGCTATAGCTACCGCAGAATATATAGATGTAACTACCGCAGTTGATATAGGAGCTCTAGGAGTGATAGGAATTATTTATGCAAAATGGGTAGATAAATACATAATAAGCAGCATTAGCAGAAGATAATTACGAGCAATACACTTGAATTACATTAAACACACTTGATTTATTTATCTGATAAACAAATACGGCAAGATATAGCGAGGGAATCGGTGGCAATACATTTATATGATGTTTTCCTCTTTGATAAATATATAATCATTATGGATGAAAAACACGATTCCGAGAAAGGAGGACGTACATACGGGAAGATGCATGTTTGCCGTCTGAATTTATTTTAATTTTGCATGATAATGCGCTTTTGAATGAAGAGAGAAACAGGATAACATAATTTTGAACCACTTTTTTCTTAAAGGTTATCTACTGATAATTCAACAATAACAAGTGATTACTTCTCTTTTTTATGGCAAAGCTTTAACGATAAAAAATGATAAAATTTGATATGAAGAGCTAATTAAAAAATCTCATAAGTTAAAAAAGGATTCCAAAAATTTCTCAAATGTCAAATATTCGACTTTCATTTCACACACACATATACACACACACCCTTACACGCTCACGCACACGCACGCTCACGCGCACGCGCACACACTCTCATATGCACACCCGCACATACGCAACCCGCACACAAGTATATATTTACAAAAACAAGCGCACAAACGTATACACGCACATACACATGACACATGTATGCGTGCGAAGGTACGCACACATAGAAAGACATTGAAAAATTGTTTGCCGCACAATTTTTTAATTTTGCTATTACTTTCAATGTTTGAAAGACATGAACTTGCTGAAAAAATCCTCATAATTATTTTGCTAGTTTTAAAATTAGGAACTGATAATTAAGTTTACCCAAATATCTCAATAGCAGCCTCAAAATAAAAAAGGTTAAAAAATTAGTCACAAATATATGTAAAAATGAGGGGTAAATATAACTGAGAATAGAATTTACAAGAGTGATCTTATCTTTACCTTTTTTTTATAACTTAATATGTCATCGCTATTTTAATAAAGATGTGATTATTCGATCACACTAAAAGACAATAATATTTATTCTGTGACTTTGAGTAAATTATATACGAAGAAAGCACCGGCTTCAGTAAATTAATGCTAATGTCCTTGGATGTAAAATATTTGAGAAAAGTTTTTAAAATTTGTTTGTATCTCTTTTTTCATGTTGTAATCCGTATCAAGAAATGGAAACCGGAAAATATAACGGTCATATTACGGTTAACCATAACGTGACCGATACATTTTCCGAATGGATGGTAAAACATCAAGCCTTCGAAAAAATACATTTAATTTTTGTAAATAGCAACTTTACGCAGTAATATGTAAATTATTAATCAATTATTTTTCTACAGTGAAATACCTATAGTAAACAAAACTTAGATTATAACACATAGATTTGAAAATAAATGTATCAAAATCAGTATGTGAGCATTTTCAAGTAACAAGGGATAATACAATAAAACATGGTCCGTTTCTTCACCCGTCCGCAAAATAAAATATAAACAGTCGCAAACTATTTTCCAAGAACATAATCCATTAGGGTGCAAAGCTCCGAATAATTCTTATTTCTGCTTCAGCGACACAGTTTTGAGGAAATTGTCTTGGAAAAGTTCGTTCACTGCCACTGAAGTAGTTACTCGAAAGTCCAACTCATAACCAGACGACGATAAATCGTTTTCAGTCCTTTTTTGTTTTTGGCGATAGTTACATTATTGTGTTTGTGCTTATATATATAAAAAGTTGAACTAATTTGAGTTTTGTTCATGGAAATCTACCTATTAATATATATTTACTTAAAGTGAAATGAAAAAACGGGTTCAAAATATATCATTTTATATACCCTTAATAAAATATTGTCTTATGTACAAACATAAATAACTATTTATTACATCTAAGCAGAATTTTTTCGAAGACATGTTTATTTTCCAATTGATATGCTATAATCTCGAGTTTGTCCAATATTGACAAATTTTGATTAAAAAATATTTAAACTAAATAATTTACTTGCTTCTCCCTTACTTGCCTCAATTAATAGATACGAACAACTTCATCGTACTGAAAATGTCTCAATAATCAATTTTTGTTATTAAATATCAATATTTTTACTTAAAATAATTTAATATATGAAAACATAGTAAAATAGGTATTATATTAAAATATTTAAAAACTCAAAGTGATAAGGGAGTTTACAAAGCAGTACAGTTTTCGAACGAAGTTTTAACGTATGAATATAATTTTTATACATCAAGGTGTAATTAATACATTATATAATTCTGTAGTATATAGCAAAGAATAAATTATAGATGTTGGCATTATGTGTAGAAATAGTAATTACGAGGGGTATTTCTCAACTTCTAAACCAGAAGCATTTAAGGTTATTAATATGAATTTAACGAAATATATACTCCGGAGTAACCATGAAAATATTTTTTTCTTAAAATTTTATATTACAATATATGAATCTACTATTCGAACGTTTTGTATGAAAAAATTAAATAGTCACATTTTTGATTCACTTTAATATTTTATAGAAAAATTTAAGCCCTTATAAGATAACTTTTAAGCAGATCTGTCAGTCGGTCTAATACAGACGTTTTCCTTAGAAATCGTTCGATGTTGAAACTTGAAGTTTGGCATGGTGATAAAGCACATGAAAACACTAAAAGAATTCATATCGGTCTTTTAATTTCATGTATCATGTGCGATATAATTTGAGAAAACAAGTTATAAGGATTCTACAACTATTTTTTTACAAATTTATATAAAATGGTTATATAAACACAGTACTTTTGAAAATATTAAATTTGTATAACTTCTGACAAGTCAATTCTACAACTTCATTATTTAAATATACATATTGTCCCAATCTTTAAATAAACAATTTGTATTTCTTAGAATCTTGTATGTTTCATAGGTAATTGCTTAATATATTCAATAGAGTACAGAATAACATGATACCCTCTAAACTTAAACTTACCAATGGGGAGTATTTACTTTCATTTTCTATTTTGTTTTTAGGTTATATAAACATTTTAAAACCAATTGTTAACTGATAAATTTGCAGAAATAATATAGTACATAAGAAAATTCATCAATTCCTACAGAATTAAAAAATGAGATAAGTTTTACTTATCTTGAACATTTAATATTGTTCCATTATCTTAATGATAACACCACAAGTAATTTCGTTTCAAACTTTACAAGACCTATCCATTTTTTTTAGGTTAGCGTTCAGAAAAGTAAATTAAAAACGAGATTAGCCCATTTACATAATCTAGAGATCGGAGTAATACTTTTTTTCAGTTACTTGTAGTGATATATTTCTAGCCCCGTATCGATTGTTAGCAATGCTTTAACTTTGATATATTTTCCCTTGAAATTTATGTCACTCTCTTGTAATTTTTGACAGTCTTCACTCATAGTATAATATGATTATAAGTCAAATGCACGTTTTTAAATTTTAAATAAATTTAATTTTGTCTCGTTTTAATGTCCATAAAAGCGTTTTAATCACGTTAGTACATAATTAGACTGGTATTACTAAGGGCTTACTGGTGTAAATATAAGAAAACAATAATCTGTGCGACCTCTCAAATATTGACGGCTATGACTTTGTTGTATGTGGATATACTCAATAAAAAATATAGTATTTTATAGCTCAAAATAAATTCGTAGACGTCACTTATCTTTAGTAATTTATGACTTAGTGTACAAAAAAAATATTCTCTTACATCCAAAATGTAATATTTCTCTTCAAGCATTGTCGATCTCATTTTAATTGACAAGTTGAAATCTTTTTTCTTGAGTAAGATTATTACAGAAAAATAGTATTACTTTAATATACATGTTTTATATACAATAATATTACTTTAATATACAAAGTTTCCATAAAAACATTTTCGAGAAAAGAACTCAAACTTTTAAATAAAAATTACGTAAGACCAAAAGCAAACATTGTTGTATAATTAAAGCCACCCTGGAAATGCTGTTACAAAAAGTTTAAACAACATGAGACTTTTGACTTGAGTATTGAAACTTTAAGGGCGTAACTTGAAGGAACATTAAGTATTTTATGGAACGGAAGTTGAGACTTTTAGCTCTTTTGTTCCACGCGAAATGGGAAAATGAAGCTCGCTCACGTACATTGTGTAGGTTCGTTTACGTGTAAAACGCGAACACAAAGTAAGCTTAAGAAATATAAATGCCTAATGGCTATTATAAGTTTTGGTAATTCATTTGCTGGAAAGTAACACGGTTAATTATTTATTTCACGTGCCAGCGTAATGTAACCATTTTAATAGAAGCAAAGTGTGTGAATTTAACCTATTTTTCAAACCTAAATATTAACACGAGATTACTTTAAATTCAATGTCACCTCAAATTGATATCCTTGACTAGTACTAATATTTTGAATGAAACTTGTTTTTAACTTTATAACGTTGAATTACGATAGATTACAGATAAAATAATTCAGATTGAAATCAGGTTGAAGCAATGTTCTGTGCGACCTCTCAAATATTGACGGCTATGACTTTGTTGTATGTAGATATACACAATAAAAGGGTCAGAGTTAATTTAACTAAAAGTAAATTTAATGTATTCCTGAAAAAAATATTTTTAACCTCTCATATAAATATATATATATATATATATATATATATATATATATATATATATACATATATATATATATATATATATATATATATATATGTGTATTTATATATGTAAATATATATGTATGACAGATGAGCAGACGGTATTTGCAATCAACTTGTAGCTATACAATAGTACTGTATTGTAACGAAGGTTTTTTATATTAGTGCTATGCAAGCACTAATTATTTAGGAATGACTTTATTTAACTGAATTTGGAAAAGAAGTTTTATCTTTTGTGATCTTTATCCAGGTATGTATGTATTAAGACTATATATTTTATTCGGTTACCGTGCTGTGGTTGCATATATTGCGTAGCGCTGTGTCAATAGTCAGTTAATGAAAAGGGGTATAAATTATTCTGAGTGCATATTTTTGTGCCAAGAATAACATTTATAAATTTATAAATGAAAATCTGAAAAGTATTTTTATAGCATCATTTCTATAATTTAATGGAATATAAAATATACGAATATAAATTGAAAGAATATAGAGGTCCAATATATATTCTAAAGTTATTAATAAAAATTGAAGACAACAGTGAAAGAAATATATTTTAACTACGACTGCGCTACCAATAGAGTTAAGGTCAGCATTCAAATAATGGTAACTCATTTCCGGTAAATCTAAATCAATAGGGAAACTCGAAAATTAATCCTTCCGTGATGAAAGAATGTTTGCCAGAAGCAATGACTAAAATTTGGATTGCTACATTAAACCATTTTAATAAAGTGACGATGCTAAATCTGGTTGATGTTTATAAGGAAATACGGTTCTGTGTAATAATTCTAAAAGTTCATTTCATGTTCAGCAGAAACAGTAGCAGAAAAATAGATCAGCCATCAGAAGCTCGTGGCGACTATTTAATGCTTCATGCTAGTTTTACAGCAAATTTGCATCGTAACTGTGCATGGATACTTTCGTTGGTTATAGATGAAATGTATATTTACGAATTTGCAATCAAAAACATTAATTGAATCGATTGTATACCCTATATACAAAAAATATAAAAAAAATCATTTTAAGTCCAGAAAAGATATTTACTGATTTCTGAATAAAAGTAAATATTGCAATGAAAACCAATACCAACAATTTAACATAATTTTGAATTGTGGATAACTAAAGCCATTAAAATCATTTAACACCATACAAAATAAATACAGAACAACGCAAAACTAAGCTTAAATATAAAATAATTTTGACATTTAAACTCAGCACGAAAATACGAGATGGTTCCTTTTATTTGCCATACCATCGGTGCGAGTCTCCAACGTTTCCTCTGAGAGTGCTTTACAAAACTCCTTTAATTTCCTTCGTATTTTTTTACGGAAGTTCGTGCATAAATTTATGGCTTTCCGATCAACGTGGCTTGCAGACGTTGCCTCTTCTTATTTTGCTTCTTTTGTCCCGATCAAAAATCAAGCAAAGTCAACTTTGTATTTTAAATTTGCTCTTACATTTACTAAATCATTTGTTAATATGTACCTTTTTGGATCAAGTAATTTCATTTATTTGCAGCAAGCATTATAACTGGAAATTTTTTTTTTAAATTACTATAGTTTATATTTAACAACAATAGCGAGCGAAGCTACGTATTATATTATCGCATAGAAAAGAAAATTCTAATGAAAATATTTTCCCGCTTGACGCATTTAAAGTATACAGATTTGAAAGATATGAGAAATTGGTTATGTCAATGCGAGGGAAAAATAAATTTGAATGTAATGGTTATTCTATCCATGTGGTATTTTCATTATTTGTATGTTAATTTCTTTGTAAAAATTGGTTGCAATATTTGAGCGCTATTTGGAATTAAGAATGCAAGAATTTTTTTCCCGTTCTAATTTACAATACGCATGTGTAGAAAAATCATATGAAATCTTTTGGTATTTAATATTTATTGGTACGAATTCTAATCCACCCACTACTTAATTTTCCATCGGAGTAACGAGTCTTTTTAATCAAAGCAAGCGATGATAGAAATCTGTATGTTAACATGAATTCCTGTTTTAAATTATTTACATATATAAAACTATACAAATATGTGTAAGTCTATAAAATATGAACTTTTTGTATCTTTTCCAATCTTAAATAGCCAGTTTCCCCAGTTAACTTTTTCCCTGTTCTTTTCAGAATTTTTCTTATTAGGAGTACCATGTTAATATAATGAAACTTGTAAAATAAACTTTTTATTATTTGGAATATTTTTATTTTTTAGCCCTCTGTGGCAATAAATAGGAGTTGTGATATCAAGACCTTGGTAAAGATATAACAAAATTGAATTTTGAAATAAGTTTAATGAATTTTAAATGTCGCCACACTGCCATTAGCTTAATGACTTTTTTGTGTATTCAATTTGTTAGTTTTTTTAACAGGCTGTCGTAATAACGTTGTTCGTTTTGGTTTTATGTTTTCTTGTTATGTAATTTCGTTTCTTAAAAAAAACAAAACACGAGGAATACATTCCAACATATCCGTCACTAAATAGTGTGTACGAGTCACATTGTTTTCGTATAAGTATACCGTTATATCTACTTCCTTTCAAATGTCCTATTTTTCTATTGTGACATACTTATTTTGATTCATTTATTTTTGTAAATGTTACCTTTTTGTTTCCCAGCCCTATTAGTATTGCTTACCTACATCATTTACTGTATCGGTGTATAAATGTAACATGATATTTAACCGGTACTGTGAAACTTTCTCGTTTGAAAATCGTATTATATACAACAATTTTCTTCATTTTTATGCTGCCGTTGGGCCTCATTCTCGCGCTGCAGTAAAACTTTAGAGATTATAAGTAAAGCGAATACATAAAATAAAGCCTGTACTTCTTTTACATATACTCATAATGTTAAAAAAGTATATGTCCTATTTCATAAAAGTATATGTTTTTATAAGTTTGGAGTTATGAAAAGTTCGCATCACATTTAATTTTCATTTATCTGAATTACTTACCACTCTCAAGATATTTAAAAAAAAAATTCTCTTCAAAAAATATGTATCATTGTTCATTCTAGCGGCGAAGAACACCACGAGCACAAAATTCATACGTTTATTTAAATGTTTTATGTAAATAGAAGAGCGTTTTTATTTGATAGCAAAAGAACATAAGAGTTAAATCTTTACGATGAAACGAATATTAAGGTAAAACTGAAATTAAATTTTTGTATCGTTCTTAGAAGATATCATACATTGCCTTGTGATGGCTTCTACGTTGTTCAATTTATTAACAGTGATTTTCTAATTGAATTTATTCATTTCCATGCATGCATCTTGATGGATAAATTTTATTCCATAAATATATTCTAAGCAGTTGTACTAACTGAAAATATTTAATTGAATTCTCCTTATTGAATAAAGAGCGCCGCTTAACAATATTTCAACGGCATAGATGGAACTTTTTAATACAATTCCGTCGCCAATATGTCATCGGAGCCCGATTGAAAAATATTCGCGCCTCCGCCGACACTGCTCGCTTTGATGGATTGTGGTGTTAGGTATGATTGTGGTGTTAGGTAAAAGTTTGTAATTGATTATGCTATGTGTACTTGCAAACAGTCGAGCTAGCGGTGTAACAGGAGGTTTTGAAATATTATTTATAGAAACGGTACGTATTGATTGTAATTATGTTTACATTATTTTATGTTTTTTTATATTGAATACTTGCTCGAAAATTATAATATTTCGCAGTTTTTTTTCAAGTGCAGTGGGAATTTATTTTATTTACAAATATAAAATATTTTTTAAAATATAAGTAACAATAGGATATAATATAACGATTAAGTAAGTCTAAGAATCCATCATAATAGTATATTCAACTTTTACTAATCTTTGGAAAGATTCTAGTAAGGTCATTAACAAGACCCAAAAAATTGAGTCCAACCAACTATAATAATAGAAAACATTTATTTTGATTTTCCTTATTGAATAACGAGTACCGCTTAAGAAAATTTATATTAGTAAAAATATGATATTGTATGACGAACCTAAGGATATTGTATGACGATCCTATTATAACGATATCTGTAAAGAAAACTAAGCAGTGACGACAATAAAAAGGGGAAAAATAACTGCTCGCTTTCTTCCTTTTGCCAATGAAACTTTAAAGCTTTCATAAAAGGGAAAGAAGTAATTTACTATTGAAAATGTCGATTCACTGAAACACTGATTAAGGAACTGGTGACGACCAAAAAATTAGTAGCGAGATAAACGCAATGGGACTAAACGGGAATAGTGACTTTGTTTTTTCCATTGAGGAAGTTTCAGTTCTATAAAAATCTTTTATATTTAACATGTAGTTGGAAAATAACGTCGATAATATTAAATTTACATCACGAAATGGTTTACCATGATCAAAATTCTAATTTATGATAAACCTTATGTGTTCTTCCTTAAATAGTTAGGTTTTCAGATATTCTAATCGATTTTCAGTAAACAAATTAGGATTATGAGTTTAAATCTAACTGCCAGTTGAAAAATTTCATTCGAAGAACTTCCGACAAAATGAAATTTTCTAAAATAGCAATTATGAATATCTCAGAAAGATTCCTATCGTTTTCCTAATTATTTTGAAAATAATTTTTTATTTCAAATTATTAATCTAATGTTTTATATTACGAAATCGATAACTAAATATGGAAACATAGTAGACATATAATATTCTATCTATTTCTTTTTATGAGTTATTGACTTATATTTTAAGTTCCCGTAGTTCAATTTAATACATTTAATTAAATAAAAAAAATCATTGAAAAAGAATACCGGGTTTCGATATCGAAAAATAAATTTAACTTGTTAACTGGGATTCAAGTATCTTGTAGCATCTACTAATTTACTACTAAATCGCAGCTCAGGATCGAGACTAACTCTCAGATATATCAGGTTTTCCTTCCATACATGGGGAGTATTATACATCAGAATTATTGCTATAAATTGTTTTATGTGTCATCTATCTATTGAAAAAATCGTAAAGAAAGTTTTTTGTGGATTTAAATTCAGTTTGAGGTCTCGAGACCGGTCAATAATATTCTAAGAGAATTGTTTAGAATAGCTATTTATATTATTATTAAATTGTGTTGCAATTTTGCAACGACTAGAATAATCTATCAAGTGTTTTAAGTGAATTCAACAATATAACGCTACATCTAAATACGGAAAATACCGAGTATTCTAAAGACAATATACATTAGAAACACATCGTTTCAGAAGAAAGAATCAAGCAAATTTTGTTTTTAAGGCGGGTTTGTGTCAATAAGTTCATTTAATTCCCTGCTAGATTGAAGCATGAAATAATTGTTACTAAAGAAAATAAATTGTAATGATCTGCGGGTCCAAATCACAGTATTTATCTCGCACGTGTATTATCGGCTACGGAGCTCAAATGATAGCTGTCTCGACCCATTCGCACTTATAATTAAGTGCGGTGGAAATGCCGAATCAGGCGGTAGAAATTCCGGATCTGGGCGGTAATTACCATAATTGCTGTGTTTTATTTCGTTTCGCAAACAGCCTGTGTTTGCATGAAATTAAGTCATTATTTCAGCTTTAATGCTGTCTTCGGTTAGCTTTTTGTAGTCGCATTTGCCTTTGTTTTGTTTATCGGCAGGGTTTGCGGATTAAGTTGATGTGGGTCTGATTTGAATAGTGAAAGTAACTGCTAGCTTTAGGAGGGTTACCTGGTTGATTCAACTTGCCTTGTTATGTAATTTAAATTTAAAACTTTAATGAAATGTTACGTTCAATTAAAGGTGAGGAATGTGCATTTTTAAAGTTATTTAAATATCATATTGCAGAATAAATAGCTCATGTTTTGACTATGACAGTAAGGTGCATAATAAAGAAAATATTAGAAAATTTAGTTAAGAAGTGTATTTCTTTTATGTAATATAAAAACGAAGGAATAGACGTACCGAGAAATTAAAAAAAAATACTATTGTATAATAATGTTATTGAAATCATTTTATATAGATATTTAAGTACACAAATTAATATTAAATACAATACTCAGCGTTAAGGCAGGTTGGGGCAATATAGATATATATTTTAGTTAAATATCCTAATGGGAAATCTCAACACTTTTTCATGGCCTGTTAAATGAAGGTGGGATGAAGGTGGGTCCTTTCGTCATAAATGGTGACGAGGTTCTGATTAAAAAGCTAAAAATTTGGAATAGGAACTTCTTACTAGTTAGAAGCCGGTTCATAAATTTTGCATTCGTTTTGCTTTTCACACGAATAATTTAGTCGCAAGTAGTGGGTCTGACAATAGAACCTAAAGGAGTATTGGGACCTCCTCAGCGGTGAACTCGTCGAATATGTATTTGTTTGTCTTGTGTTGACATAAATAAGAAAGTAATATAGTAAATTAGTAGGAAAGTAAGTATAGGTATGTTCAAAGACACAAAGCAGCCAAGGTATTAATATGTAGGTGAGTAAATACGTCCAAGTATATACCAAAATTTGAAAGAATTAAGATATTAGTGTCTTTTTATTTATATGTTAGTTATAGTGGTAGTTAGGTAGGCAGATATTTACATGAAATATATTCGGGTATGAATCGACCATACCATTAACGAATATTAGGTAAGTATGTACAAAGATATACAAAAGCATGAAGAAATTAGTATATTATTATTAGGTACGTAAGTATATACATATACGTGTATATACAAATTGTATGCATAATATTTATTATGTGACCAAAAGGCACTAATTAACTACAATTTTGCCATTCTCAAAATTTATACACAGTGCGTGTTCTTGGGTGTCATTTTTTGATAATTTTATTGATGTATGAAAACGTTGGGATCCTTATGGATGAATAAAGGTATATTAAAATAAAATTTGATTTTTATGATACATCCATCGATCTGTTTAAAAACCTACACATTTTTATAAAACACAATCACGTATACATTTTTTACAGAAAAATAATCATATGTAAAATGTACAACACGTAATCACCCGTACATATATTAGACTTGTCGAAAATAAAATAGCAAATTTCTGATTCTCAAATGCGATTAGCGATAATAACTATACAATGGTTGATATCGTGATAAAACAATTGCTACATTTTCAAAAAAAATAATTATTATTCAACTAAGTTACTCATTAGAGCATAAAGGAAGGCGAGGGAATCTTCGGATGATTCGTAATTTCTTTTCGGTATTGCAGTTTTGGAGAAATTTTTCAAAATACTAATACAAACTCTTCGATTCAGTCAATTTGTAATTCTGGTGGACGACAGCAAAATTATCTAGCAAATAGCTTGCGTTTAGAACTAATAACATATTTGCAAAGTATATATCTTAATTAATTTCTTTTAACCCTTCTTAAGTTAATTATACTTTATTGCAATGGTATATGCAGGTTAAAAATACTAAATTATAAAAAAACTTAGAGCGTGTTTTAATATATTGCAAAAATATCTACGGTATATCGAGAGTGTGGCCTCATCATAAATATTTTGATAAACATTTTTGAGATATTTAAATATAAAACAGTTTTTTTGTTTGCAATAATTATCCTCCCTTTCTATTTTTCACAGATGATATTGCTTTAGCAGATAATGTAAAGTTAAATAAACGAATAACATTGTGTGTTCTAAGTGCAGTAGAAGAGTTAATGATATTTAAGCTTTGAGATTTGTTTACATTTAATTTCGACATTTGTTCTCTGCGCGATACTCACGTAAGCACAACGGGTCTCCATGTCCAATCCACTTGTCAAATATATTACTCAACATTTCTCTTAACGCCCTCGCCCGAAAGTAAACGAATTCGGACATCTTACTACCGTCTGACCTGACCTTCGTCAGATTCACGTTTATTTCGGAGATGTGTCAGACATCCACTGAGAGAATTCGGAGTCTCGCCGAGTAACTTGGAATTGAATATTTTTCACAGAATTCGTTACATTTGTCGTTATAAAATGTATTATATAATACCAGTTTTCCTAAAGGACATTGTTTTTAAGAACGAGTCGCCACTGTTACTGGTGGATGTTTTTTCTCGTATTTCATTTATTTCCGTTAAATGTTTCAATGTGGAAATTTCAATGAACTGTTGTACTGTAAAACTAAAAAGAAAAAAGTAATGAAAAATTCTAGTAGTAATTAAAGTTATATTTGCAGCGAATTCCATATTTTATGCGGATTAATTTTTCTTAAGTGAGGAGTAAAAAATATATGTAAATTCGTATTTTCTGGAAATAATTAATTTTACTGCTTGGGAATCTTGTATTTAATTGTTTTTTGATTAAATTATAATAATATTGAAAAATTTATAAAATACGAAATTTTATGGGAAAAACTCACAAACTATAACGGTATATTCCTAGAGCTCTAGAATTAATTTAATATTGGTATAAGACGTAGTATTAAAATAATATAAATATAATGTTTACGTGAATTTACTCCATCGTTTGCATAGTGCATATTATCTATACATGTATAAAATATCGCTATAGCTACCGCTGAATATATAGATGTAACTACCGCAGTTGACATAGGAGCTCCAGGAGTGATAGGAATTATTTATGCAAAATGGGTAGATAAATACATAATAATCAGCATTAGCAGAAGATAATTACGAGCAATATACTTGAATAACATTAAACACACTTGATTTATTTGTCTGATAAACAAATAACGGCAAGATATAGCGAGGGAATCGGTGGCAATACATTTATATGATGTTTTCCTCTTTGATAAATATATAATCATTATGGATGAAAAACGATTCCGAGAAAGGAGGACATGCATACAGGAAGATACATGTTTGCCGTCTGAATTTATTTTGATTTTGCATGATAATGCGCTTTCGAATGAAGAGAGAAACAGGATAACATAATTTTGAACCACTTTTTTCTTAAAGTCTCAAGGTTATCTACTGTGATTACTTATCTTTTTTATGGCAAAGCTTTAACGATAAAAAATGATAAAATTTGATATGAAGAGACACAATTCTTAATATTGATATGAAGTGATATGACAAATATTCGACTTTCATTTTCTTTTTTCAACTCATAATTTCAGTTAAGTAGAGGGAAGATTTGGAAAACTTCTGCCTTGATTTGTATCTAGGCTAAAAAACTAACGTCTTAAAATTATCTCATCAATTTTCAGTAGGGTTTAGTATGCATTACCGAAAATTAGTTTGTTATGGATAAGTAAGAAGAGTTCTCAACCAAGTTTCTTGAAATAAGTGTTTTTCTTAAAGTAGAATTTTTCAAAAATTTCACATTTCTAAATAATTTCAATTTTTAAATATCTGTTCTTAATACCCTTAAAGGCTAGATATAAATAAAAATGCCGTCGTCTTAACGAACGGTATGAGTTTACGTCTGTGTTACTCTATTGTAATTTTTAGTAAATTACAAAACGGTATTAATCTGGAGAAATCTGCAAAAAGTGTGGAAAATCTCCATTACTTATATCTTATATCACAATAAGAACTTATATTCCCCATATAGAGGTAAGTGAGTAGGGTTTAAATTGCCACCCGATTAAGATTTTTTGCTAGCATTTGATTAGCTTAGATTTGTTGAGAGCAAATTAGAGCGCAGAGAGTAAAAAACACAAACATGCCCAGGCATTCTGGCGCATGCACGCACGCACGCACAAGCACACAGACATGCACACACGCATAGATACGCACTCACACGCTCACGCACACGCACGCTCACGCGCACGCGCACACACGCTCATATGCATACCCGCACATACGCACACCCGCACACACGTATATATTTACAAAAACAAGCGCACAAACGTATACACGCACATACACATGACACATGTATGCGTGCGAAGGTACGCACACATATAAAGACATTGATAAATTTTTTGCCGCACAAATTTTTAATTTTGCTATTACTTTCAATGTTTGAAAGACATGAACTTGCTGAAAAAATCCTCATAATTATTTTGCTAGTTTTAAAATTAGGAACTGATAATTAAGTTTACCCAAATATCTCAATAGCAGTCTCAAAATAAAAAAGGTTAAAAAAAATGAGTCACAAAGATATGTAAAAATGAGGGGTAAATATAAGTGAGAATAGAATTTACAAGAGTGATCTTATCTTTACCTTTTTTTTATAACTTAATATGTCATCGCTATTTTAATCAAGGTGTGATTATTCGATCATACTAAAAGACAATAATATTTATTCTGAGACTTTGAGTATATTATATATGAAGAAAGCACCGGCTACAGTAAATTAATGCTAATGTCCTTGGATGTAAAATATATGAGAAAAGTTTTTAAAATTTGTTTGTATCTCTTTTTTCATGTTGTAATCCATATCAAGAAATGGAAACCGGAAAATATAACGGTCATATTACGGTTAACCATAATGTGACCGATACATTTTCCGAATGGATGGTAAAACATCAAGCTTTTGAAAAAATGCAATATTTAATATTTGTAAATAGCAACTTTACGCAGTAATGTCTAAATTATTAATCAATTATTTTTCTACAGTGAAATACCTATAGTAAACAAAATTTAGATTATAACACATAGATTTGAAAATAAATGTATCAAAATCAGTATGTGAGCATTTTCAAGTAACAAGGGATAATACAATAAAACATGGTCCGTTTCTTCACCAGTCTGCAAAATAAAATATAAACGGTCGCAAACTATTTTCCAAGAACATAATCCATTAGGGTGCGAAGCTCCGAATAATTCTTATTTCTGCTTCAGCGACACAGTTTTGATGAAATTGTCTTGGAAAAGTTCGTTCACTGCCACTGAAGTAGTTACTCGAAAGTCCAACTCATAATCAGACGACGATAAATCATTTTCAATTTTTTTTTTGTTTTTGGCGATAGTTATATTATTGTATTTGTGCTTATATATATAAAAAGTTGAACTAGTTTGAGTTTTCTTCATGGAAATCTACCTATTAATATATGTTTACTTAAAGTGAAATGAAAAAACGGGTTCAAAATACATCATTTCATATACCCTTAATAAAATACCATCTTATGTACAAACATAAATAACTATTAATTACATCTAAGACACGTTTATTTTCCAATTGATATGCTATAATCTCGAGTTTGTCCAATATTGACAAATTTTGGTTAAAAAATATTTAAACTAAATAATTTACTTGCTTCTCTCTTAGTTGCCTCAATTAATAGGTACGAACAACTTCATCGTACTGAAAATGTCTTAATAAATAATTTTTGTTATTAAATATCAATATTTTTACTCAAAATAATTTAATATTTGAAAACATAGTAAAATAGGTATTATATAAAAATATTTTAAAACTCAAAGTGTTAAGGTAGTTTACAAAGCAGTGCAGTTTTCGAATGCAGTTTTAACGTATGAATAAGCAACAAAGGTTAAGTGTGCTATTCTAATAATTTTTATACATCAAGGTGTAATTAATACAATATATAATTCTGTAGTATACAGTAAGGAATAAATTATAGATGCTGGCATTTTGTGTAATAGTAATTACTAGGGGTATTTCTCAATGTAATTCTAAACCAGAAGCATTTAAGGTTATTAATATGAATTTAACGAAAAATATACTCCGTAGTAATCATGAAAATATTTTTTTACAAATTTATATAAAATGGTTATATAAACATAGTACTTTTGAAAATATTAAATTTGTATAACTTCTGACAAGTCAATTCTACAACTTCATTATTTAAATATACATACTGTCCCAATCTTTAAATATACAATATATATTTCTTAGAATCTTGTATGTTTCATAGGTAATTGCTTATTATATTCAATAGAGTACAGAATAACATGATACCCCTAAACTTAAACAAACAAATGGAGTGTATTTACCTTCATTTTCTATTTTGTTTTTAGGTTATATAAACATTTTAAAACCAATTATTAACTGATAAAATTGCAGAAATAATATAGTACATAAGAAAATTCATCAATTCCTACAGAGTTAAAAAATGAGATAAGTTTTACTTATCTTGAACTTTTAATATTGTTCCATTATCTTAATGATAACACCACAAGTAATTTCGTTTCAAACTTTACAAGACCTATCCATTTTCTTAGGTTAGCGTTCAGAAAAGTAAATTAAAAACGAGATTAGCCGATTTACATAATCTAGAGATCGGAGTAATACTTTTTTTCAGTTACTTGTAGTGTTATATTTCTAGCCCCGTATCGATTGTTAGCAATGCTTTAACTTTAATATATTTTCCCTTGAAATTTATGTCACTCTTTTGTAATTTTTGACAGTCTTCACTCATAGGATAATATGATTATAAGTCAAATGCACGTTTTTGAATTTTAAATAAATTAAATTTTGTGTCGTTTTAATGTCCATAAAAGTATTTTATTCACGTTAGTACATAATTAGACTGGTATTACTAAGGGCTTACTGGTGTAAATATACGAAAGCAATAATCTGTGCGACCTCTCAAATATTGACGGCTATGACTTTGTTATATGTAGATATACTCAATAAAAAATATAGTATTTTATAGCTCAAAATAAATTCGTAGACGTCACTTATCTTTAGTAATTTATGACTTAGTGTACAAAAAAAATATTCTCTTACATCCGAAATGTAATATTTCTCATATTGAATATATTTGGCGTTAATTTTGTAGAAATTCATTATTTGCAATTAAATGAAACTACGCGATGTAGTATTATTTCTACTTTCTTTAATTTCTTTACCACGACCTAGGTTTCGTTGTATTACAACATCTTCAGGTAGGATATTAGCAAAGATTTTTGCTTTGATCTTTGCTAATATCCCACCTGAAGATATTGTAATACAACGAAACTTAGGTCGTGGTAAAGATATTAAAGAAAGTAGAAATAATACTACATCACGTAGTTTCATTTAATTGTGAGTAATATTTCTCTTAAAGCATCGTCGACCTCATTTTAATTGACAAGTTGAAATCTTTTTTCTTGAGGAAGATTATTACAGAAGAATAATATTACTTTGATATACATGTTTTATATACAATAATATTACTTTAATTTACAAAGTTTCCATAAAAACATTTTGCAGAAAAGAACTCAAACTTTTAAATAAAAATTACGTAAGACCAAAAGCAAACATTGTTGTATAATTAAAGCCACCCTGGAAAAGCTATTACAAAAAGTTTAAACAACATGAGACCTTTGACTCGAGTATTGAAACTTTAAGGGCGTAACTTGAAGGAACATTAAGTATTTTATGGAACGGAAGTTGAGACTTTTAGCTCTTTTGTTCTTCGCGAGATGGGAAAATGAAGCTCGCTCACGTACATTGTGTAGGTTCGTTTACGTGTAAAACGCGAACACAAAGTAAGCTTAAGAAATATAAATGCCTAAGGACTATTATAAGTTTTGGTAATTCATTTGCTGGAAAGTAACACGGTTAACTATTTATTTGACAGTGTCAGCTTAATATAACCATTTTAATAGAAGCAAAGTGGGTCTGAATTCAACCTATTTTTCAAACTTAAATATTAGCACGAGCTTATTTTAAATTCAATGTCACCTCAAATTGATAACCTTGACTAGTACTAACATTTTGAATGAAACTTGTTTTCAACTTTGTAACGTTGAATTACGGTGGATTACATATAAAATAATTCAGATTGAAATTAGGTTGAAACAATGTTCTGTCCGGCCTCTCAAATATTGACGGCTATGACTTTGTTGTCTGTAGATATTCTCAATAAAAAGGTCAGAGTTAATTTAACTAAAAGTAAATTAAATTGATTCTTGAAAAAATATGATGTCATATATATATATATATATATATATATATATATATATATATATATATATATATGTGTGTGTGTGTGTGTGTGTGTGTGTGTGTCTATATGTATATGTAAATATATATGTATGACAGATGAGCAGACGGTATTCACAATCCACTTGTAGCTGTACAATAGCACTGTATTGTAACGAAGGTTTTTTATATTAGTGCTATGCAAGTATTAATTATTTAAGAATGACTTTATTAAACTGAATTTGGAAAAAAAGTTTTTTCTTTTGTGTTCTTTATCAAGGTAAGTATGTATTAAAACTGTATATTTTATTTGGTTACCTTGCTGTGGTTGCATATAATTCGTAGCGCTGTGTCAATAGTCAGTTAATGAAAAGGGGTATAAATTATTCTGAGTGCATATTTTTGTGCCAAGAATAACATTTATAAATGAAAATCTGACAAAATTATTTTTATAGCACCATTTATATAATTTAATGTAGTATAAAATACACGAATAGAAATTGAAAGAATATAGAGGTCCAATATATATTCTGAAGTTATTAATAAAAATTGAAGACAACAGAGAAAGAGATATATTTTAACTACAACTGAGCAATAGAGTTAAGGTCAGCATCCAAATAATGGTAACTCATTTCCATAGGGAAACTTGAAAATAAATCCTTCTAAGATGAAAGAATATTTGCCAGAAGCAATGATTAAGATTTGGATTGCTACATTAAACCATTGTAATAAAGTGACGATGTTAAATCTGGTTGATGTTTATAAGGAAATACGGTTCTGTGTAATAATGCTAAAAGTTCATTTCATATTCAGCAGAAACAGTACCAGAAAAATAGATCAGCCAACAGAAGCTCATGGCGACTATTTAAAGCTTCATGCTAGTGTTACAGCAAATTTGCATCGTAACTATGCATGGATACTTTCGTTGGTTATAGATGAAATGTATATTTACGAATTTGCAATCAAAATTAAACATTAATTGAATTAGGGTATACAAAAAATTTACAAAAATTCATTTTCAGTCCAGAGTAGATATTAACTGATTTCTGAATAAAAGTAAATATTGCAATGAAAATCAACGCTACCAATTTAACATAATTTTGAATAGTGAATAATTAAAGCCATTAAAATTATTTAACACCATACATACTAAATATAGAACTAAGAAAAACTAAGCTTAAATATAAAATAATTTTCACATTTAAACTCAACACGAAATTACGAGATGGTTCCTTTTATTTGGAATACCATCGGAGCTAATTTCCAACGTTTCCTCTAAGAGTGCTTTACAAAACTCCTTCAATTTCCTCCGTATTTTTTTACGGAAGTTCGCGCATAAATTTATGGTTTTCCGATCAACGTGGCTTGAAGAGGTTGCCTCTTTTTATTTTGCTTCTTTTGTCCCGGTATATTCAACAAATTGGATAATTTGATGGTACTTAAAATTTGTTGTAATCAACCAAAGTCAGTTTTGTGTTTGAAACTTGCACTTACATTTCCTAAATCATTTATTAATATGTACCTTTTTAGATCAAGGAATTTCATTTATTTGCAGCAAGCATTATAAATGGAATTTTTTTTATATTACCTTAGTTTATATTTAACAAAAACAGCGAGTGAACCTACGTATTATATGATCGCATAGAAAATAATTATGATTTGAATAAGTATTGAGGGCTAATGAAAATATTTTCCTGCTTGATGCATTTAAAGTATACAGATTTGAAAGATATAAGAAATTGGTTACGTACAATGCGAGAGATAAATAAATTTCAATGTAAAAAAAAATTCCCTCCATGTCGAACTTTCATTATTTGTATGTTCATTTCTTGGCAAAAATTGGTTACAATATTTAAGCGATATTTGGGATTAAGAATGCAATAATTTTTTTCCCGTTCTAATTTACAATACGCATGTGTAGAAAAATCATATGAAATATTGGTATTTAATATTTATTCGTACAAATTCTAATCCACGCACTACTTAATTTTCCATCGGAGTAACTAGTCTTTTTGATTGAAGATAATGATGATGGAAATCTGTAATTCCTATTTTAAATTATTTACATGTAAAAAGCTATACAAATAAATTTAAGTCTATAAAATATGAACTTTTTGTATCATTTCCAATCTTAAATAGCCAGTTTCCCCAGTTACTTTATCTCTGTTTTTCTCAGAATTTTTCTTATTGCAAGTACAATATCAATGTAATGAAACTTTTTTTGTTAAAGACGTCTTGGTAAAATATTTCATTATCCATTCTAGTGCCGCAGAACACCACGAGGGCAACATTTAATGAAATATTTCGTGTAAATAGAAAATCGTTTTCATTTTATACCAAAAGAATGTAACAGTTAAACGAATATTAAGATTAGACTGAAATTAGATTTTTGTATGATCGCAGGAGATTTGACACCATGTCCGTATGATGGCTTCTATGTGGTTCAAGTTATTAAAAGTGATTTTGTAATTGAATTTATTCATTTCCATGCTAGTATCTTGATGGAGCAGTTTTATTCCATAAATCTGTTTAATGCGGTTGCAATAACTGAAAATATTTAATTGAATTCTCCTTATTGAATAAAGAACGCCGCTTAAGAATACTTCGACGGCGTAGACGGAACTTCTACAATACAATTCCGTTGACAATATGTCATCGGAGCCCGGTTGATAAATATTCGCGCCCCCGCCGGCACTGCTCGCGGCTTTTATGGATTGTGGCGTTGGGTAAAAGTTTGTAATTGATTATGCTATGTGTACTTGCGAACAGTCGAGGTAGCGGTGTGACAGGAGGTTTTGAAATATTATTTATCAAAACGGTACGTATCGATTGTGATTATTCTTGTATTATTATGTGTTTTTTTATATTGAATACTTGCTTGAAAATTGCAATATTTCCCAGTTTCTTTATCAATTCCGATGGGAATTTATTTTATTAACAAATATGAAATATTTTTCTAAATATACGTAACAAGAGGATATGATAAGATGATTAAGTAAGTCTAAGAATTGATCATAACAGTATATTCTACTTTTATTGATATTTGGAAAAATTATAGCAGGATCATTAACAAGACTCAAAAAATCGAATCAATGCAATTAAATAAAAGAAAAATATTTAATTGATTTCCCTTTTTAAATAACGTGTACCAACTTACATTGGTAATAATATTGTATGACGATCCTAAGTATTATAATGATATCTGTAAAGAAGACTAAGCCGTGATGACAATAAAAACAGAAAAACAACTGCTCACTTTCTTCATTTTGCCAATTAAACCTTAAAGCTTTTATAAAGAAAGATTTGAAGATTTGATTTGAAAGAAGTATTTTACTATTAAAAACGGCGTTTAACGGAAACACTGACTAAGGAACTGGTGAAGATCAGAATATTAGTGATGGGATCAACGCAATAAACGGGGCTACTGACTTTGTTTTCATCAGTGAGGAAGTTTCAGTTCCATAAAAATGTTTTATATTTAACATGTAGTTTGAAAATAAAATGAATACCATTAGGTTTCCATTACGAAATGATTTAGCACGATCAATTTTTAATTTATGATAAACCTTACGTGTTCTTTAAATAGTTAGATTTTCAGACATATTAAACATTTTGATGTCAAGATCTGATATCTTCAACCTTTAAATGAAGTATAAAATATATTATTTGAAATCAAAGGAATGTAGAGGTCCAATAATTATTTTAATGTGATTAATAAAACTTAACAACAACAGTGAAGGCGATATCTTTTAACTACGACTGCGCTATCAATGAAATCCAGATCAGCATCTAATTAACGGTAACTCATTTACGATGTATTAAAATAAATACAAAAACTTGAAAATGAATCCTCGTAGGATGAAAGAATGTTGGCCAGAAGCACTCATTAAGATGTGAATTGCCTCATTAAAATATTGTAATAAAGAAACGATGCTCCATTTGATTGATGCATGTGATAAGGAAAAGCGGTTCTTTGTGATCATTTTAAAACTTCATTCAGCAGAAATTCCATATCCATCACCTATTCTTTACTACTTCCTTATTTATGTGCAATGAAAAAAATAAATTAAAAATAGAAAAATAACTCATCAACCCCAAATTACAATGTACGTATAAAACCAGAAAAAATACTTTTTAAGGTCCCAGAAATATTTTTCCTTTTCTTAAAAAAAATATAATGGTAACGATATTGAATATATGTTGTTAACATCTTATAACTTTCAAATATAATGATGAAAATATTACTTTAATCTGTAATCTATAAGATTCAAGATCGTGTAGAATTCATTAAATTTTGTACTGTATTTGAGAATAAAAAAATTGATAATTACAATTTATCATAAATTTTATTATGAAATTTATCCATTGACATTTTTATTGTACTTCAGTTACTAACAGTTATGGTTATAAAAAAAATCTAATTGGAAGATGTAATTATTGCACCATACTACAGAAGAAGAAAGAGTTTTACCATATTTTATCAATGTTTGAATGTAAATCAGTAAAATGATTTTATGAATTTGATATTAAATACTTAGTAAAAATATTCATGTGCCTCAATAGTGGCTGTACAAAATCAATAGTTAAATTATCTGGGTTTAAACAGTAAAACTCATGTGAAAAATTTTCAGTTTTTTCTTAAAAGAAAATACGGCGGAAGTTGAGAGCTTTTCATAAAATGAAGAAACTGAGAAATTGTGTCCCTTGTATACCGAGTGCGACGAGTTGTTTTGATTGTGGGGGCCGATGCAAGATAAGACAAATATTTTGCATTAAACTTTTTGTTTTTGTTGGAAAAAAGAATTAAGTTTTCTGCAGCAGAGATGGAGTAGAAATCGGGACGTTGCTTTATCCTTAAATGTAGGATATCGATTGTATTTCGGTGGATAGTCAAAATATATATTTAGAATATTTTAGATTAAAAGTATGAGTAAAAGCTCCGCTTAGTATAAATTACTTTCAATCAATGTTAATAAAAAAGTTTTGGAAAAACTATATTCTAGTTACTTTTCTCATGCTATATCCTCCATAAAAACAAGAATCTGTAAAAACTCATTTTCGGCACACATAGAACATTTGAAATGAAATATCACCTAAGTTAGCTGCCAGAAATACGCTTTCAAACCAATGCACACCCAGAATCTATCAACGAGTGTAAATAAAGTAAAATGTTTGAAACCACATAAAAATATGTTAATATTTTATTCTGTTGAATATTCTAACCTTACAACTTAGGCTTTCATAACGTCCCTCACATCTTTGTTTTTGACACACTTTCGTAATGTTTGAACGGATCTGCGCGAATTCTAGCATGCTAATATGCTATAGTCAGAATTAGCTTTATTTTTTAATTTGAAGTCGTTCATGATATATACGATCTATCTTTCACGATGCTCATTAGATCCCTACTTGATCACCTATTTATTTTATATAAAAAATTGAGTAAATTTTATTTTATAATTTATTAACTCATACCGTGTCCCGAATTTTCGGATGCGATCATATGTTATCTGAGATATCATAAAAAATATTCTTCTTTTTACACTTGATAGTAACGCAACTACTAAACGTGAAATAAATTTCAAAGTAATTGAAACAGAGATAACTTACAACCTGAATTAGCAGATTTATTATAAGTGATTTCTTGTTAAAACCAAATAACTTAGTAACGTTTATCGAAATGTGGTTTGTTAATTTGTATGTACGTAATTTGAGGCATAGATAGAAAAATACTTCAGTTATTTTAAAGCAATTGTTGATAAACTAAATTAAAACTTGTTATGGGCGAGTACAGTCCGTATTACCAGGGTTTCGTTTACGCTTAGGCAAACAAACATTTAAGGGTACATAATATTTACATAAAATTCTTTACAAATAAAATTATTTATTACCTTGTTTATTACATTGCTTGTACGTAGTACACATCCAAGAAATATCGTCCATTTCATAAGAAGTGGTTGAATTAGAATTATTATTATTGTTCTCCAGTAAATTTCTTGGAATGTTATTTTTTTTTGATAAGTTTTAGTGTGGTAGTTTCAGGTATTAGAGGATTTTTAATCCTTTTCTTGAAATATTTTAGATGATATCTGGAAAAAATTATTTTAAAATATTTATAACTTTATTCTTTTAATTGATACTCTAAGCGATATACGAAATTTTAAAAATATTTCATACTTTATTTGGGCACTCTAGAATTTTTATATAAATATTTTTGGGTATCAATTATGGAAGTATATGGAAGTCACCTTTCTTCGTGAAATGGTTTTTGAAAAAAAATTAATGTGATTGACGGACACATGGATGACCCTATTATAAAGGTTCTGTTTCTTGTTTTTTTTTTTAAAACCAATCGCTTCAAACCACAAAAGAAAAAATGTTTGTAATTTCAAATTTTACATCAGAGAACTAGTACAAGCAACATATTTATTGATCGTTCATAGACTAGAAGTATTTATGGAAATATTAATAAACATAATTTTGAATAAAATTTACTTCTACTTTGGAAAACCATTCGATTTACGTTGTCCTTAATTAGCTTAATTGTTGTGTCAGTCGAAGAAATGCGGATTCGATTTTGGCAAAATATTATATTCAAGCAAGTATACTTCATGTTTCTGTTACCTCTAGAGAAGATATGATCAATCACGCGTACCCCTCAGCACTGCAATCCATCAAATTCTTCATACAGTTATCGATATCATTATGATGACAAAATTTTCTTCAAAACCCAATCTTAACACTCTGTGTGCCTGTGTGTAGGTATACATGCGTGCATGCGTGACCGCGTGTAGCGTGCATGTGTGTGAGTGTAAGTATGTGAGTGTAAGTATGTGTCTAATAACTAGGTGTTTATTTCTGCTACAATTATTAAATTGTCATTGCCGAGAAACTTATATAAATTGATTGCAACTTATTGCCCGACTACGGTGTAGCAAATAAAGGGTAAAACATGTCTATGTATGTATCTATGCAAGGATATTTGATCGTAGCCCAAAAACTGCTAAATAGATTTTAGCAAATAAGGTATCAATCAGTTTGTGTTTAATGTAAAAGTCTCATAGAGAGACGAAAACATTTTGGCCGACTTGCATTAAAGAAGAGAATTTAAAAAGAAACATTTGCTTATTTCACCGATAAGTATGTTATTCTTGAAATTTTTAATAATTGTGAGGTTTCTTTAATAATTGTTTCATAAACAAGAAAAAAATAGCCAAATTTGGCACAAATATTAAAAATAGAAAGTTTTGAACTATGTGTATGAAAATAACCATACCGATTTATTTGAATATTGGTACTAGTAACTTTTGTCTTTAATTTTCTGTACACAACCTGCACACTAGTATTATATTACAATTTGTTTTATGGCAGTACCCATTGGTTCCTGAGAACAGATGAGTCCTTAATACGGATAAATAAAATCATTTAGATATTTCCCTAAGCAAGGCCGTTAAACTTAATGATCTCGACTCGAAAAAACTTTTTAATATCTGCGTGATTCTAATTCCTTACAAGAAATACAAAATCTGCCCGACTCGCCTCGGACAACCTTATCTTAAGCTACCAAAGGGGGTGAAATAAAAAGGAAATTATAGATAAGTAAAATCCGACTACGTTAAAAAAACTTAAAAGTAGGTAAAAAAGTTAGATAATCCTAATTTCATTAAAAGATTATTGTAACTAAATTGTAAATCCGTAGGCGGTGTTCAATTTTGAGATGTCAATATTTTTTTCCAGCAGAACATGTGTCAAAACTATAAGCCATATGCGACTTTACAGTTAAGTAACGATTATATTTCAGTGAAATTAAGTTTTAGTTTGGGTTGTTTTTCGTAACATGAAAGCGATCCAAATATCGAGTTAACATATTAATATTTAATACATAATATCTAAAAACATTCAAGTTTTTAAGATGAAATATTTAAACACATTAAATTGATTAAATCAAATATGTTTAAAGACAAACCGACAAATTTTTAAACTTGTCGCGTTCGTACGCTGACGATACAAATCCACTAAGAAATTATTAATATAGCTCAAGGCAATAAAATATATTGTTTATATATATTGTTAAAATATATTGTTTTTATAAATATTTATTTGCTTCGCAATCCATATGTGTATCTAATTCATCCCAACAATTCAGAGGAATAATTTTCGCCTCGTTTCTTTTCTTCTGTTCGTAACTCGAGATACATCGTTTCAAATGATATGAATTCGTGACATAACGAAAGCGAACTTGTCACATTCCTACATAGATACGTGTTCGATTGTGATTGAGTGACGATTTTATTTGAGTCATGTTATGAGTACTTAACTCTTTTTTCTACATTCAATTTTTTTTAACGTTGTCGGGTTTTAGTTTTTATAGCCTCGTTTTTATTACTCATAGACATAGCATATACTTTCGGAATTTAACTGTATTTCCATCCTATCTTATTTTGCACCGATATTTTCAGGCGAATTTTATTTTTAAAAATGATTCTTTTTACGAAGATAATAATCTATCAAAAACGTGTTAAATTTGCCTTCTAATGTGGAAGTGGAGCAATTTTGTAGTATCCTCGGTAGTATTCCGATGAAATGAACGGATATTCAAAGGGATTAAAGTTTTGGGATTGCGCAGAAAAGTTTTCTTTAACAGAATACGAGATCCGAAAGCAAATTTTCAGATTCTGAAACTTGGATATAGCACTTATCCCGCGAATTCGCTTTCTGGTAAACTTAGGTCAAGCGGTTACACACAAAACAATTCTCCATAATGGTATCATGGAATGACATCGATAGGACACAAATTAAGACATTTTTTACCGTTCCACTTTATGTGGGAGTATCATCTATTGAACATTATTTGAAATTGTATACGTTATATTACACTTTCGCGTATATGCAGCCTGAAAAAATTATCACTAGATAATGTTTTCTATTGCTTACAATGTACAGGCGACAAAGTGATTGATAACTTTCCAGAATTATATGTGCCAGTTATAAAAAATTATAGTCGAGGAATAATATATTAATCAACAAGAACGACTGATTATTAAGGTTTACAATGAATGTGTTCCACCGATAGGTGCAAATGGTCTTCACACGTGGGACCCGTCTTGGCTATAGAAAATCTTGACGATCTTGGATCAGTCGTGATAATGCTGTGTCTGCCAATTATCAATAAAGGTAGTTAGATTGTAGTCAAGAAGGAATAGTTTTGACAAAATAATGAATGGACAGAAAAACACATTTATACGGAAAATATACGGTATTGCTGAAAAATAAGAGTAATGTATTAGTAAAGACGTTACTCAAAAAAAAACTTATACGTGGCGAATTTGAGGGAAAGCAAATGGACAGCTTGAAGTGGTACGATAAAAGTGACACCTTAATGGAATCGACGTGTCATCGAAACCAAGTATGATTATCGGTAACAATGATGCGATAAAAGGAATTCATATTGCAGATCAGCTAAGAAGAAAATTGTCTATGATTTATTCTTCCAAGCACACATTGTCTACGTCTGGGCGATTGTCAATGAGGCTAATAGTTTTTTCATTACGGCTTTTGATGTAAAAAAGTCAATGATACGTAATTGACTTGGCGAAGTGGCAATAAAAAAAAACATTCGACGTGACCGTCAACCTTGGCAAAAAGGTCAACAGGAACGCATTATGCAATAAAATAAATTTAAATTTTTTTGAATATCTTTCATCTCACACAGTTTACATTTAATTTATTTTAATTCAATTTATTTGGTGGTGTTGATTTTTAAGTTTGATTTAATTTTATGTTAACTATAATTTAGCCAATAGCATTATTGTGTTACGTTATTTCTTTTAATGGTACTAGCCATTATATGAAATAAGGTGGCACAATACATTAATCGCCTTGCGCGAAGGTAGTACTGAAGGCTATGTTTTAATTTTACATTACATTTCTTTTGTATAACAAATAATCTTGTTTAAAGTAAGTCATTACTGATTTTAGCACGGCAAGTTGTGAGGAAACTAAGGACTGCGATAATTTAGGCACATGTGGACAATAGCCCAGCAGTAGAATTAGCGATGCAACTCTCATGCGAAAGACGCTACTTATATTTTCTAGTAAAAGAACACATAAAGCACAGGACTATACCGTCTAGACATGTTGAAATGAAAAAATAACGGAGTTATTTATTTTCATACGAATTATTATTTTAACTTTACATTTTGTAAAGATTTTATCAGACCTGTAAACCTTTTCGTGGTATATAATGTGTACAAGATATAAGAAATACATTTTTAAATACTTTATTTGCCGATAGCAAATATTTAAACATATGCATAAAGGTTGAGGTATTACTCAGAACGATAATCTTACTACTGGATATTGTTATGATAAAGAGGTACCGTAAGAGTTTAGGTATCATATCCAATAATGGATTTCCGTCAATATTTTTAGACGTGGTTTATTTGAGCTATTATCAATATTATCAACAAAAGATGACAAATTTTTTGAAATAATTTATATTTCATAATTTCTTAATGGTATGTGTCTAATTTACAAATTTGTTTGAGACATCGAATATATATATATGTATGCGTGAATATATATACACACAGAGATATATATATATATATATGTATATATACATATATATATGTATATATATATATATATATATATTAATACATGTAACAATTTGAAATAACTAACTTTTCTTGTTAAACTGTTTCTTGTTAAACCACGTCAAAATGATGTAATAAATTTTTATAAATTGTTTATGAAACGAATATAGTTTATGACTCAAACTAATATCGTTGTCACTTTTCTTTCAGTTCAATGAATAAATAAATTGCAGTCAACAAATTTACTGTAAATGTAATGTTTAGTTATAATGAAGATTGTTGATGATTGTTACCATCTCGAATATCGTCAATGAAATTGCTATGAAGATACAAAGTTTTTATATTCTTGAAATGAAAAATAAATCATTTTGAATAATTCTTTGTCGGCATTGAAGTAATTTCACACTTATTAGATTGATAGCATGTTTAAAAAATAATATTCGAAAATTTAGCTCATATTGTACAAATTTTGTATATTTTTTTTTTGTGTAATTTTGAAACAAATATTTCTATTGCAGCATTACTCCGAAACCACTTTGGTTAAAACCACTTCGCAACCGACAAGCACCTCATTAGCTAAGTGGCACTTTGTAATTGTTATACTCACGTACCGGGCGTGCCACTCTAAGTAATACTCGAATTACCGAACAATCTAAACACAAAATATCTCGTCGCTAATATGTGATTGTTAGCGAATAGAAATTTCTTCAATTGTAATTCGACGCTGTGAGTTTACTTCCCAAAATCTTAGTACTCAATGTTAATGTGCACAAAATGCATTGCAGGTAAGTATTTTTCCCTTGAATTAAACCATTTTGTAGGTAACTAATATCGTATGTGTCTCACTAGGATATCTCATTTTCTAAAAAGTATTCAAATTCAATTTAGGAAATTTTTCCACTGTGACATTATCCTTATAATTGGTCATATCCATCCTTCACTTATATTTTCACAGTTTCAGCAGTTCCCAGTACATAAAATATTGTAAGTATATAGTTCAGATAATCATTAGTGTAAAATGTAGGAATGCACACGTAACGCACATATAAAAATGTTTTTCGGTGAATTCAACCTAATGGGGCTGTTCATAATATTAAACATATTTATGAATATTTATTTGTGTGAAATTGAGTTCCAATTTTGCAAAAACTGGAATAATCTATCAAATGTTTTAAGTGAATTCGATAATATAACGCTACATATAAATACGGAAAATACCGAATATTCTTAAGACAATTTACATTAGAAACATATCGTTTCAGAAGAAAAAATCAAGCAAATTTAAGACGGGTTTGTGTCAAGTTCATTTAATTCCCGACTATATTGAAGCATGAAACAAATGTTACTAAACAAAATAAATTGGGATGATCTGCGGGTCCAAATCACAGTATTTATTTCGCACGTGTATTATCGGCTATGAAACTCAAATGATAGCTGTCTCGACCCATTCGCACTTATAATTAAGTGCGGTGGAAATGCCGAATCAGGCGGTGGAAATTTCGTATCTGGGGGGTAATTACTGTAATTGCTGTGTTTTATTTCGTTTCGCAAACAGCCTGCGTTTGCATGAAATTAAGTCATTATTTCAGCTTTAATGCTGGCTTCGGTTAGCTTTTTGTAGTCGCATTTGCCTTTGTTTTGTTTATCGGCAGGGTCTGCGGATTAAGTTGATGTGGGTCTGATTTGAATAGTGAAAGTAACTGCTAGCTTTAGGAGGGTTACCTGGTTGATTCAACTTGCCTTGTTATGTAAATTAAATTTAAAATTTCAATGAAATGTTACGTTCAATTAACGGCGAGGAATATGCATTTTGTAAGTTATTTAAATTATAATATTATTTAAATGATAATTACTTCGAGTTGTAATTTATCTTTGCATAAATAGCCTTTTTCTTAACGATGAAAATTAACAAACAAGGTTTTTAATAAGAATTCAGATACAAGAAATTTAGTTAGTTACAATGTAGGAATTAAAAGTTAAGGAAACAATGCTTAAATTTAACATATGATTTATGGCGAGATTATTTTTACAATATTTCTAGGATGTCATTTTTCCAAACAAGCTGTCTATCCCACAATTCTTTTGAACATTTTTTATAACAGATAAATAATGTTGTGGATCAGCGATAAAGTAATAAATAGCTAGGTCATTCTATAAATGGCAAGTATATAAATATTTCGAAAATATGAATCACCCAGTTGCTTGTCAATTTTCTAATATCTTTTTCTTTCAACTTTATTTTTTCATATTGCAGAATTAATAATTCATGTTTTCACTATGACAGTAAAGTGCATAATAAAGAAAATATTAGAAAATTTTGTTTTGAATTGTATTTCTATTATGTAATATGAAAACAAAGAAGTAGACTTACCGAGAAGTAAAAAGATAACTATTGCACAATAAAGTTATTAAAATCATTTTATCTAGATATTTATGTACACAAATTAATATTAAATAAAATACTTAGCGTTACGTCAAGTTCGGGCAATATAGATATTTATTTTAGTTAAGCATCTAAATGGGAGATCTCAACACGTTTTTATGGCCCGTTAAATGAAATTAAAACTGTTGATTGATTACCGTATAAAAGTTAAGGATTTAAGTAATTTCATTTAATTACCGTATAAAAGTTAAGGATTAAATATTTCCAGATTAATTTTAATTAATATTTGAATAGTATTTTAAAACAGCATTAATATATTGAATTTTTTTTAAACAAATTTTCAACCTTGAAATTTTAATAAAAGAATGAAACGAAAATAAAATATTTACAAAAATCTGTTGACATATAGCAAGTGTTATTTACGTGTTAATTTTTTAGGTTCACATATCGTCAATAATAGGTTAAATTTTTAATATATTATAAGCTTTAGTCTAACATAATAGTTTTAATTTTGTACGAATTGATTCGACAAATTGATAATTAAGTATAGGTCGTTACTTAAAATACCCGAGTTTCCCAGAGAATAATCATTCAACTACATCAAAATTATTGACCTTACCTTCATTGCAAAAATAAGAAGACACACACACACACAAACATGTGCGCACACACACATACACATAATTGATTGTCATTTACCTGCGGGTAAACTCGTTTTGATTCAGCCTGTAAAATATTATTGATCAATGGAACAAACCGTGGACCAAAAGTTAATAAAGAAAAGAAGTATTTTATAATTATATATGTGTATATATATACATATATATATATATATATATATATATATATATATATATATATATCTATATATATATGTATATATATATGTATATTTACGATACAGGTCTCTTAATCAGCGGTATAAACATTCATATTCTAATTTTAAGTAAGATTTTAACTAGTCTAGTCTAGTTATTTTTGTAAAGTTCATTTTTTTTAACGATTCATGTGTCTTCAAATGTGTATGGAAAAATCATACACAATAAAAATATTTAATAGATTACCGAGTATTCGAATAGACTTTCGTAGTATAATAAATGTTCATCATTTAGAAATATACATACATGCGCAAGTACAGCACGTGCCAGACAATTAATCCCACTTGCGATCCCATTGTCAAAACTATTTCTCAACAATTTTCTCCACGTCCTCGTTCGTTCTCAAATATAAACGAAGTTGGACGTCCTCTCACTCCTTTGACCTGACCTTGATCAACCGCCCGTTTATCTCAGTGACGCCGCGGAGCTTTCTGGAGGCGATTCGAAAGCTTCATTGACTAAATCAAGTTTCAGGGCCTTTATATTGAATTCGTTGTTTACTCGGAAGACGCGTCTGTAATGGCTCTATCCATTACTTCTAAATTTTATAAGCTACTGTGTAAATGAAGGATCTGTTTTTGGTTTTGAATAGTAATTTATTGTGATTTTAGTAGTAAATCCATTTAGAAAGTAAAATGTATATGTATATTGAGCTGAATTTTTGATTGTATAAAATAATGATTTCAATTTATTACATAATGTGCTTAATCGGAGCATATTTACTTCACCAAACATGCTTGAACAATCATATCGAATTAGACAAAAGGGTCGAACTATTATATTTAGGGAATTATGTTCAAGTAACTAAGCTTGATATCAGAAAGTAAAATAATTTCGTTTGTGCATTTAATTTTCCAGATTCGTCAAAACAATGAAAGCTGACAAAAGCGTAGAACGACAATTATTACTCATATTTATACACGTAAACCCAGCACAAACGAGATCGAGGAAATTACTCAACGTGATCATCCTTATAAAAACAAAAGTTACATTGTACCATTGTAGGGAAAAACGCCTTCTTATACAATTATGTGAGCAAAAGTTATACTGTATCATTATACGAGCAAAGGTAATACTGTACCATTATACGGACAAAAGTTATGCTGTATCATTATACATGAAGAACCAATATTATATTATTATATGGACAAAAGTTATATTGTGTCATTACACAGGCAAAAGTAATATTGTACCATTTTACGGGAAAAAGTTATACTGTATCAATATGCACGCAAAAGTAATATTGTATTATTATACGAGCAAAAGTACGTAATAACGTTCGACAGTTCAGTTTGTTTCATGAAGTCAGTCGTTTTAGTTATTTGAGTATACTATACTATATATCCATATTCCAATTTTCAAGCTTTAACCATTTTCTTATCCGTTGCTTTCTTATGATACGGTTCAATATGATTACACATTTTTTACGAGTAGCTCCTTTTATTTTATCCCTAGATTCATGACATAGGTCAGTGACTCATCGGAAGTGTGAATTAAAGAGTGATATAACACAAAATGTTCTAGCAGAAAAATTATATATTTATACTTGGTCCAAATTATGCATTTATTTTTTCTCAGAACATGAACTTACTTGAAAAATGTCAACAATGAATATGTGAAATCAAAGTAAATCAACAGTAATGTTTTAAGAGTAATTATAAATAAACTTTGAGGGAAAACATATTTCTCAAAATTTAATGCTTTTGGAACAAATAAATACACCCTTAATTATATGAGACCGTACTTCGTAGCTTATCAACACCTAAAATCATTTACTATTTCTATCATAATATTTACAAATATAAATATTATTTTCAATAAATAGAAATATTAGCAAAAACAAATATTTTCCATACGTAAAAATGTCGTTAGTTTTTTAAAAATAATTCAATTCAGGGTTATTGTAATATTTATTGGATAAATTTATGGCAATTATATTCTTTGATCATTTAGATTGTAGCAGTATTCCAAACAGGTGGCGTGAAATATTTTTAGGGGCATTTTCGGTAACATTTTTGAAACTACCTTTAAACAAATTTATAAAAACGTTTGGAGTCTCTATAACTTGCTTTTTAAAACCAAACGCAAATTATACAAGAAATTTAAATAAATTTTCAAGTACTTCATTCGTCGTCTCATGTACTTCCATATTAATATTTTTAAGTGTTAATTATATATTTACGCAAATAGGTGGGTGGAAATGAGTATCAAAGTAATACAGAATATTAATCGGCATAACTGCGATAGATATGGGTTAAAATGTAAATAAAGTTTTGAATATTTCTTTCGCGATCTAAAAAATTTCCATATCAGCATTTTAGAGTAATATTTATTAATATATTGCAGTTATGGGGGTAAATATTCTGTATCTCTATGCCAAATTTAAAGTTTCGACATCGAACCTTCTGATAAAACAGCTGTAGATAGATAAAGGAGAGCGACCTTATAAGAATTTGTATTACAACAAAAATGACGTAGATATTTTTGATAAAATTAAAATCTACTGAATTTTTTCACAAAACTAATATATGAATGTAACCTTTCGTTTGCAAGTTATGGCGTGTAAAATATTGTGATACATAATTGGGAAAACAAGAAATTAAATTATGATACATAATCCGTAAAAAAATTATATTTGTCAAAGAAATTAGTAAATCAATCTTAATCGCAGGCAGTAATAATAAGAACTCTTAATTATTCAAAACAATTTATTGTATTTTATCTTTAAAATGTTTCTTAATTTTTAAAATTAATTTTTATCTTTAATCTATCATCTCATTTTGAAAGTGTGTGTTTTATTTTTTTAAATTAATGTATAATATATGTCATTACAAAGCACCTTTTGATTTTAGACATAGTGATCAGTCGTTAATTTAGACCTTGGCTGTAAACATCAAATAATTAACTTCACTCAATTATCTAAAATAAATGTTTAATCTACAAAATTACAGTTGTATGTACACCATAATTATTAGTTTGGATGCTCCATTGCGCAACGTAGTTTGCCCATGCACGGTAAAAATACTTCATTAACACTTAAACTAATAAATATTTATTTATTGTTTTCACATTTATTTAATTTTCTAATTAATTTCATAACTGCAATGCTCCGTTGGTAGAAACAGAGTTGGACTCTTAACGATAACTTATCATAAATGACGCGGATAACGAAATTTGAAGACGTTCAATCTTACATTTACGAGTATCTTGGAGATTCGATCTAGAACACAGGCGGCGGCGGCTATTGGGAACATTCTGGACAAAATCCTGAAATAATGTCTCCATATCCCAAAAAAATGGCTTCCAACAGCATCTATCGACCTTAGTTAAATCACGGATAATTACATTTTTGGCCGTATCTCACGGTGAAACAAAACATCAACTGTAGGATACAATAGAGCGGGCAGACTTTCGGTCACTCATGCGATGGATCAACTAGATCAAATCTGCTGTGGAAGGTTCCTTATATAAGTACACCAGACCGATGGCAGGCAGAGAAATAGCAAGACACATTGGAAGATTGGTTACATCGACACCTGACGATACCACATGGTGAGCCCCAGAGCAGTTGTGGTCACGATAGAGAAAATGCCCATGGATAATAAAACTTTATTTCAGCAAATAATTATATAAACAATAAACATTGCTATGATGAAGAAACTATACTATATGCAGCATCAAATTAACATAAATTGTCAATGGAAGTATTAGTTAGTTACATAGATACTTTTATATTGATTTCTGTTGTTTAGCCTAATCCAACACCATACTACGAAGTTTGGAAGAAAACAGATTAACACCAAAGAATAAAGTTCATGATATTCACGTTTGAAATACATCATAACATAATCGTTTAAGTAGGCTAACATATACTTCCTTTTATGTCATAGTATATTTAAGTTCTTCCTTCACAAATACCACAGTTATTGAAATCCATCCTTTTTTCACAGATACCCTAGTTCCCTTAAATTTTATTAAACAAATATTATAACAGATAAATGTTAATGATTCACTTATAAAATAATTTTGCCCTGTTCTCCCCCTATACAAGAATTTTCACAATGAAGGATAATCGATCACAAACTACCTTTCAACGAAACCATCCATCATGATCTCGCACAGAGCTAACGTGGTTTAAAGTCAGTTGAGTTGACATAATATCGACAAAATTGTATTCATAAAGTTCATCGGGTATATCTCAAGGTATTGAGAGTCAAACTTGCAATCAGATGTCGATAAATTACTTGAAATAAAACGCTCTAGTAATGAATGTACCTATTTATATAAAGTTAATGGTTTAGCTAACATTTTATGAATTTCTGTACCTTCACTTAAGTGAGAAGTAAAAGTATACAAGTATTTTTTTTGGTTGTTTGAAATTTTCGCCAATAGAAATGAAGCCAATTTTTAATTTCTTTTTGTATTTATGTGAAAAGATAAAATATTTGATATATTACGTCATTCATTAATCAGAAATTTCATTTTCATTGTATAGAAATATATAAATTCAATAAATTTACATTTAAACTATCTGATTTTTCTTTACTTTTTATATTTTTATTTCCACTATAAGGATATTTATTTACTAAATTTATAATTAGAAATATGTATACAATTATAGAACTGTAACAGAAATGTATCTGTTAAATACGCTATTAAGAGTTCTTTAAATGTAAAGAGACATTTTTTTAAAATCTTTACCTGAAATATTACGCAAAAACTACTATAACGATTTGAAATGAAATTTTACTGTAAAATTTGTACTGTGTGTTTTAGGCTTCAAAATAAATACTTTTGTTTTATTTTTCTCTTTTTCAAATATTTTTTGAGGGACCTTTTGTACGTCTGTCTCTTTCTTCCTATCTTTTAGTTTCTTTATTGAAAATGATGTATTAATTACCACATAAATTTAAATAAAACTTTATCTGATGTTATGCTTATTTGAAATATGTTTTTTGATAGAATATTTTCTGAAGTAAAATATGACCTTGAAAATCAATTTTTAGCAACTAGGAAATAAGACCGAGTGTGTGGGTTCAAAGATGACGAATAGAAATTATTCGGGTAATTAATATAATATTTCAGCCAATATATAAGGTACTTTTATCCCAGGTTGGTATACTTTTTAGATCGAAACGTTGTTCAATCACAAGAAGCAATTAAAAGGACCCTGGCCATTAATAAATCAATTTAACTAATTTTCAGCAGAATTATTTATTAAGAAATATGGAAATTCGGGAAAAAATTACAACTTTTGCAATAAATATTTGTTAAATTTCGTAAGTGAATTTAAATAAAGAAACCAGGTTTTAATTCCATTCGTCCCAAGTTATTTAGTAAAGTTAATAAAATTATAATCTTTAGAATATAATTTATTTCGGGTTAGATTTAGAAAAGTGCCACAATGATTCGGGGAAAGAGAGGAGAAAATAAGTCTTGAATATTTTGGTTTTGATTAGGTTAAGCTGTGTTAGGTTAGGGTTAGATTATGTTAGAATGGGTTATTTTGGGTAATATTGGGTTAAGTTAGGTTAGAATGGGTTACATTGAATCATATCGGATTAGTTTGGACTGGGTTGGGTTAAATTAGATAGAGTTGGGAAGGTTAGATTAAGTTGTGCTAGTTTACACATCAAATGTTTCTCCGCCGTTTGGGGTTTTTACCACAAGTAAAAAAAGACTCTTCCCTTTTCTCTGTTCAATTCTTCCACCAAACTTGTGTTACATATTCAAAATTTATAACACATTAAAATTTTGAAAACAGCAGGACCAAAAAAATGCACTTGAACTAAGCTGCAGACCAAAGCTAATATCAAAAGAGATGGGTGCTTGTCAAATAATTTTTGAAAATATTATTTTTCCAAAATAATTTTGAGAAAATTCCTAAAATATTTGTTGCAAATTATTTAAGATCGAACCTTAATTTTATGGAAAACAGCTTTTTTACAAATTATATATTTAATAGCGGGCAATTGCAAGTACATAATTTATAGTTAAATTGGAAAATTTCACCTAGTTGAATTTTTCCTTGGTTTGACTTACTTTAATCTATATATATGTTTATATATATATATATATATATATATATATATATATATATATATATATATATGTATTTGTAAATATATATATATATATATATATATATATATATATATATGTATATATATATATATATATATATATATATATATATATATATATATGTATATATATATATATATATATATATATATGTATATATATATATATATACTTTTGCTTTTTGTTGTTCTCGAAATATTTGCAAAACCAAATAAATGGGTTATGAAGGAGAGAGAGTTGAGAAGAGAATTTAATGTTTAAAAAAAACATTTACTATACATTAGGAAAACTCCAGCTGACATCTGTTATGTTAGCTGACGTTTGTTACATCAGCTGGTTTGTACGATAATTTTCTTAATATTAATCCAATAAATTTTCAATAAGACCGGAAAAAGATTATTTCTTTCCAAAAATAACCGAATTCTGCATTATTTAAATTCATCGTGTCGGGGCTCGTTTAATTTGCTTGGTGACATGGTAATAAGAATCTGATGATTAATAGATTCATCACGTTTCTTCGTTCAACTTTTCCGAACTAGTCTTATGTTCAAAAGAAATAGCCAAAGTCTCACGATGGAATTGAAAGATGGTGACAGGAAGTCCTGTCGAGAATGGGGAGAAGTAGATGCACAGTATATGGGTTCGCTTAACTTTCCTTGGTGGGTCCTTTCGTCATAAATAGTGACGAGGTTCTGATTAAGAAGCTAAAAATTTGGAATAGGAACTTCTTACTAGTTAGAAGCCGGTTCATAAATTTTGGACTCATTTTGCTTTTCACATGAATAATTTAGTCGCAAGTAGTGGGCAGGGTCTGATAATAGAGCATTGAGACCTCCTCAGCGGTGAGGGGTGAACTCGTCGAATATGGATTTGTTTGTCTTGTGTTGACATAAATAAGAAAGTAATATAGTAAATTAGTAGGAAAGTAAGTATAGGTATGTTCAAAGACACAAAGCAGCCAAGGTATTAATATATAGGTGAGTAAGTACGTACAAGTATATACCAAAATATGAAAGAATTAAGATATTAGTGTCTTTTTATTTATATGTTAGTTATAGTGGTAGTTTGGTAGGCAGATATTTACATGAAATATATTCATATATGAATCGACCATGCCATTAACGAATATTAGGTAAGTATGTACAGAGATATACAAAAGCATGAAGAAATTAGTATATTATTATTAGGTACGTAAGTATATACATATACGTGTATAAACAAATTGTAAGCATAATATTTATTATGTGACCAAAAGGCGCTAATCAACTACAATTTTGCCATTCTCACAATTTATACACAGTGCGTGTTCTTGGGTGTCATTTTTTGATAATTTTATTGATGTATGAAAACGTTGGGATCCTTATGGATGAATAAAGGTATATTCAAATAAAATTTGATTTTCATGATGCACCCATCGATCTGTTTAAAAACCTACACATTTTTATAAAACACAATCACGTATACATTTTTTACAGAAAAATAATCATATGTAAAATGTACAACACGTAATCACCCGTACATATATTAGACTTGTCGAAAGTAAAATAGCAAATTTCTGTTTCTCAAATGCGATTAGCGATAATAACTATACAATGGTTGATATCGTGATAAAACAATTGCTACATTTTCAAAAAAAACAATTATTATTCAACTAAGTTACTCATTAGAGCATAAAGGAAGGCGAGGGAATCTTCGGATGATTCGTTATTTCTTTTCGGTATTGCAGTTTTGGAGAAATTTTTGAAAATACTAATACAAACTCTTCAATTCAGTCAATTTGTAATTCTGGTGGACGACAGCAAAATTATCTAGCAAATAGCTTGCGTTTAGAACTAATAACATATTTGCAAAGTATATATCTTAATTAATTTCTTTTAACCCTTCTCAACTTAATTATACTTTATTGCAATGTTATCTGCAGGTTAAAAATACTAAATTATAAAAAAACTCAGAACGTGTTTTAATATATTGCAAAAATATCTACGGTATATCGACAGTAGGGCCTAATCATAAATATTTTGATAAACATTTTTGAGATATTTAAATATAAAACAGTTTTTTTGTTTGCAATAATTATCCTCCCTTTCTATTTTTCGCAGATAATGTTGCTTCAGCAAATAATATAAAGTTAAATATACGAATAACATTGTGTGTTCTAAGTGCAGTAGAAGAGTTATTGATATTTAAGCTTTGAGATTTGTTTACATTAAATTTCGACATTTATTCTCTGCGCGATACTCACGTAGCACAACGGGTCTCCATGTCCAATCCACCTGTCAAATATATTACTCAACATTCCTCTTAACGTCCTCGCCCGAAAGTAAACGAATTCGGACATCTTACTACCGTCTGACCTGACCTTCGTCAGATTCACGTTTATTTCGGAGATGTGTCAGACATCCACTGAGAAATTCGGAGTCTCGCTGAGTAAATTGGAATTGAATATTTTTCACAGAATTCATTACATTTGTCGTTATAAAATTTATAATATAATACCAGTTTTCCTAAAGGACATTGTTTTTAAGAACGAGTCGCCACTGTTACTGTTGGATGTTTGTTTTTTCTCGTATTTCATTTATTTCTGTTAAATGTTTTAATGTGGAAAATTCAATGAACTGTTGTACTGTAAAACTAAAAAGAAAAAAGTAATTAAAAATTTTTCCTGGAATATTCTTAAGAAAAACAGATAAGGGTTCAAGTTAATGAGAGTAATTAAAGATATATTTGCATATTTTATGCGGGTTAATTTTTCTTAAGTGAGGATTAAAATATATATGTAAATTCGTATATCTGGAAAAAATTAATTTTAGTGATTAGGAACCTTATATTTAATTGTTTCTTGGTTAAATTAGAACAATATTGAAAAATTTATAAAATACGAAAATTACATGGGAATAACTCAGAAACCAGAACGGTATATTACTAGAACCCTAGAATTAATTTAATATTGGTATAAGACGTAGTATTAAAATAATATAAATATAATGTTTACGTGAATTTACTCCATCGTTTGCATAGTGCATATTATCTATACATGTATAAAATATCGCTATAGCTACCGCAGAATATATAGATGTAACTACCGCAGTTGACATAGGAGCTCTAATGGTGATAGAAATTCTTTACGCAAAATGGGTATATAAATGCATAATAAGCAGCATTATTAGAAGATAATTACGAGCAATACACGGGAATAACATTAAAAATACTTGATTTATTTATCTGATAAACAAATAACGGCAAGATATAGCGAGGGAATCGGTGGCAATACATTTATATGATGTTTTCCTCCTTGATAAATATATAATCATTACGGATGAAAAACACGATTCCGAGAAAGGAGGACGTGCATACGGGAAGATGCATGTCTGCCATCTGAATATATTTTAATTTTGCATGGTAATGCGCATTTGAATGAAGAGAGAAACGGGAGAACATAATTTTGAACCACTTTTTTCCTAAAGTCTCCAGGTTATCTACTGATAATTCAACAATAACAAGTGATTACTTCTCTTTTTTATGGCAAAGCTTTAACGATAAAAAATGATAAAATTTGATATGAAGAGCTAATTAAAAAATCTCATAAGTTAAAAAAGGATTCCAAAAATTTCTCAAATGTCAAATATTCGACTTTCATTTTCTTTTTTCAACTCCTAATTTCAATTAAGTAGAGGGAAGATTTGGAAAACTTCTGCCTTGATTTGTATCTAGGCTAAAAATCTAACGTCTTAAAATTATCTCATCAATTTTCAGTAGGGTTTAGTATGCATTACCGAAAATTAGTTTGTTATGGATAATTAAGAAGAGTTCTCAACCAAGTTTCTTAAAATAATTTTTTTCTTAAATTAGAATTTTTCAAAAATTTCACATTTCTAAATAATTTCAATTTTTAAATATCTGTTCTTAATACCCTTAAAGGCTAGATGTAAATAAAAATGCGGTCGTCTTAACGAAGAGTATGAGTTCACGTCTGTGTTACTCTATTGTAATTTTTAGTAAATTACAAAACGGTATTAATCTGGAGAAATCTGCAAAAAGTGTGGAAAATCTCCATTACTTATATCTTATATCACAATAAGAACTTATATTCCCCATATAAAGGTAAGTGAGTAGGGTTTAAATTGCCACCCGATTAAGATTTGTTGCTAGCATTTGATTAGCTTAGATTTGTTGAGAGCAAAGTAGAGCGCAGAGAGTAAAAAATACAAACAGGCCCAGGCATTCTGGCGCATGCACGCACGCACGCACAAGCACACAGACAGGCAAACACGCACACACACGCGCGCGCACATACACATATACACACATACCCTCACACGCTCACGCACACGCACGCTCACGCGTACACACGCACACACGCACACATGATCACGCGGACCCACGTACACACGCGCACGCGCACACACGCTCATATGCATACCCGCTCATACGCACATCCGCACACACGTATATATTTACAAAATCAAGCCCACAAACGTATACACGCACACGCACGCACATACACATGACACATGTATGCGAGCGAAGGTACGCACACATATAAAGACATTGATAATTTTTTTGCCGCACAAATTTTTAATTTTGCTATTACTTTCAATGTTTGAAAGATATGAACTTGCTGAAAAAATCCTCATAATTATTTTACTAGTTTTAAAATTAGGAACTGATAATTAAGTTTACCCAAATATCTCAACAGCAGTCTCAAAATAAAAAAGGTTAAAAAAAATGAGTCACAAAAATATGTAAAAATGAGGGGTAAATATAAGTGAGAATAGAAATTATAAGAGTGATCTTATCTTTACCTTTTTTTTACAACTTAATATGTCTTCGCTATTTTAATCAAGGTGTGATTATTCGATCATACTAAAAGGCAATAATATTTATTCTGAGACTTTGAATATATTATATATGAAGAAATCACCGGCTACAGTAAATTAATGCTAATGTCCTTGGATGTAAAATATTTGAGAAAAGTTTTTAAAATTTGTTTGTATCTCTTTTTCCATGTTGTAATCCGTATCAACAATTGGAAACCGGAAAACATAACGGTCATATTACGGTTAACCGTAATGTGACCGATACATTTTCGGAATGGATGGTAAAACATCAAGCTTTTGAAAAAAATGCAACATTTAATTTTTGTAAATAGCAACTTTCAGATCTCTTCTTATCTCTTCTTTCTTTCAGTCGGTCTATTACAGACGTTTTCCTTAGAAATAGTTCGCTGTAGAAAATTGAAGTTTGGCATGGTGATAAAGCAGATGAAAACACTAAAAGAATTCATATCGGTCTTTTAATTTCATGTATCATGTGCGATATAATTTGAGAAAACAAGTTATAAGGATTCTATAACTATTTTTTTACAAATTTATATAAAATGGTTATGTACTATGTTTAGCACTTTTGAAAATATTAAATTTGTATAACTTCTGACAAGTCAATTCTACAATTTCATTATTTAAATATACATATTGTCTCAATCTTTAAATATACGATAAGTATTTCTTAGAATCTTGTATGTTTCATAGGTAATTGCTTACTATATTCAATAGAGTACAGAATAACATGATACCCCCTAAACTTAAACATACCAATGGGGGGTATTTACCTTCATTTTCTGTTTTGTTTTTAGGTTATATAAACATTTTAACACCAATTGTTAACTGATAAATTTGCAGAAATAATATAGTACATAAGAAAATTCATCAATTCCTACAGAATTAAAATATGAGATAAGTTTTACTTATCTTGAAATTTAATATTGTTCCATTATCTTAATGATAACACCACAAGTAATTTCGTTTCAAACTTTACAAGACCTATCCATTTTCTTAGGTTAGCGTTCAGAAAAGTAAATTAAAAACGAGATTAGCCGATTTACATAATCTAGAGATCGGAGTAATACTTTTTTTCAGTTACTTGTAGTCTAGCCCCGTATCAATTGTTAGCAATGCTTTAACTTTGATATATTTTCCCTTGAAATTTATGTCACTCTCTTGTAATTTTTGACAATCTTCACTCATAGGATAATATGATTATAAGTCAAATGCACGTTTTTGAATTTTAAATAAATTAAATTTTGTCTCGTTTTAATGTCCATAAAAGTATTTTATTCACGTTAGTACATAATTAGACTGGTATTACTAAGGGCTTACTGGTGTAAATATACGAAAGCAATAATCTGTGCGACCTCTCAAATATTGACGGCTATGACTTTGTTATATGTAGATATACTCAATAAAAAATATAGTATTTTATAGCTCAAAATAAATTCGTAGACGTCACTTATCTTTAGTAATTTATGACTTAGTGTAAAAAAAAAATATTCTCTTACATCCAAAATGTAATATTTCTCATATTGAATATATTTGGCGTTAATTTTGTAGAAATTCATTATTTGCAATTAAATGAAACTACGTGATGTAGTATTATTTCTACTTTCTTTAATTTCTTTACCACGACCTAGGTTTCGTTGTATTACAACATCTTCAGGTGGGATATTAGCAAAGATTTTTGCTTTGATCTTTGCTAATATCCCACCTGAAGATATTGTAATACAATGAAACTTAGGTCGTGGTAAAGATATTAAAGAAAGTAGAAATAATACTACATCACGTAGTTTCATTTAATTGTGAGTAATATTTCTCTTAAAGCATCGTCGACCTCATTTTAGTTGACAAGTTGAAATCTTTTTTCTTGAGGAAGATTATTACAGAAGAATATTATTCTTCTGTAATAATCTTTGATATACATGTTTTATATACAATAATATTACTTTAATTTACAAAGTTTCCATAAAAACATTTTGCAGAAAAGAACTCAAACTTTTAAATAAAAATTACGTAAGACCAAAAGCAAACATTGTTGTATAATTAAAGCCACCCTGGAAATGCTGTTACAAAAAGTTTAAACAACATGAGACCTTTGACTTGGTATTGAAACTTTAAGGGCGTAACTTGAAGGAACATTAAGTATTTTATGGAACGGAAGTTGAGACTTTTAGCTCTTTTGTTCTTCGCGAGATGGGAAAATGAAGCTCGCTCACGTACATTGTGTAGGTTCGTTTACGTGTAAAACGCGAACACAAAGTAAGCTTAAGAAATATAAATGCCTAAGGACTATTATAAGTTTTGGTAATTCATTTGCTGGAAAGTAACACGGTTAACTATTTATTTGACAGTGTCAGCTTAATATAACCATTTTAATAGAAGCAAAGTGGGTCTGAATTTAACCTATTTTTCAAACTTAAATATTAACACGAGCTTATTTTAAATTCTATGTCACCTCAAATTGATATCCTTGACTAGTACTAACATTTTGAATGAAACTTGTTTTCAACTTTGTAACGTTGAATTACGGTGGATTACATATAAAGTAATTCAGATTGAAATTAGGTTGAAACAATGTTCTGTCCGGCCTCTCAAATATTGACGGCTATGACTTTGTTGTCTGTAGATATTCTCAATAAAAAGGTCAGAGTTAATTTAACTAAAAGTAAATTAAATTGATTCTTGAAAAAATATGATGTCATATTTATATATATATATATATATATATATGTGTGTGTGTGTGTGTGTATATGTATATGTAAATATATATGTATGACAGATGAACAGACGGTATTCGCAATCCACTTGTAGCTATACAATAGCACTGTGTTGTAACGAAGGTTTTTTATATTAGTGCTATGCAAGTATTAATTATTTAAGAATGACTTTATTAAACTGAATTTGGAAAAAAAGTTTTTTCTTTTGTGTTCTTTATCAAGGTAAGTATGTATTAAGACTGTATATTTTATTTGGTTACCTTGCTGTGGTTGCATATATTTCGTAGCGCTGTGTCAATAGTCAGTTAATGAAAAGGGGTATAAATTATTCTGAGTGCATATTTTTGTGCCAAGAATAACATTTATAAATTTATAAATGAAAATCTGACAAAATTATTTTTATAGCACCATTTATATAATTTAATGTAGTATAAAATACACGAATAGAAATTGAAAGAATATAGAGGTCCAATATATATTCTGAAGTTATTAATAAAAATTGAGAACAGTGAAAGAGATATATTTTAACTACGACTGAGCTACCAATAGAGTTAAGGTCAGCATCCAAATAATGGTAACTCATTTCCATAGGGAAGCTTGAAAATAAATCCTTCTAAGATGAAAGAATATTTGCCAGAAGCAATGATTAAGATTTGAATTGCTACATTAAACCATTGTAATAAAGTGACGATGTTAAATCTGGTTGATGTTTATAAGGAAATACGGTTCTGTGTAATAATGCTAAAAGTTCATTTCATATTCAGCAGAAACAGTACCAGAAAAATAGATCAGCCAACAGAAGCTCATGGCGACTATTTAAAGCTTCATGCTCGTGTTACAGCAAATTTGCATCGTAACTATGCATGGATACTTTCGTTGGTTATAGATGAAATGTATATTTACGAATTTGCAATCAAAATTAAACATTAATTGAATTAGGGTATACAAAAAATTTACAAAAATTCATTTGGAGACCAGAGTAGATATTAACTGATTTCTGAATAAAAGTAAATATTGCAATAAAAATCAACGCTACCAATTTAACATAATTTTGAATAGTGAATAATTAAAGCCATTAAAATTATTTAACACCATACATACTAAATATAGAACTAAGAAAAACTAAGCTTAAATATAAAATAATTTTCACATTTAAACTCAACACGAAATTACGAGATGGTTCCTTTTATTTGGAATACCATCGGAGCTAGTTTCCAACGTTTCCTCTAAGAGTGCTTTACAAAACTCCTTCAATTTCCTCCGTATTTTTTTACGGAAGTTCGCGCATAAATTTATGGTTTTCCGATCAACGTGGCTTGAAGACGTTGCCTCTTTTTATTTTGCTTCTTTTGTCCCGGTATATTCAACAAATTGGATAATTTGATAGTACCTAAAATTTGTTGTAATCAACCAAAGTCAGTTTTGTGTTTGAAACTTGCACTTACATTTCCTAAATCATTTATTAATATGTACCTTTTTAGATCAAGGAATTTCATTTATTTGCAGCAAGCATTATAAATGGAATTTTTTTTATATTACTTTAGTTTATATTTAACAAAAACAGCGAGTGAACCTACGTATTATATGATCGCATAGAAAAGAAATATGATTTGAATAAGTATTGAGGGCTAATGAAAATATTTTCCTGCTTGATGCATTTAAAGTATACAGATTTGAAAGATATAAGAAATTGGTTACGTACAATGCGAGAGATAAATAAATTTGAGTGTAAAAAAAATTATTCCCTCCATGTCGAACTTTCATTATTTGTGTGTTAATTTCTTGGTAAAAATTGGTTACAATATTTAAGCGATATTTGGGATTAAGAATGCAAGAATTTTTTTCCCGTTCTAATTTATAATACGCATGTGTAGAAAAATCATACGAAACATTGGTATTTAATATTTATTCGTACAAATTCTAATCCACGCACTACTTAATTTTCCATCGGAGTAACTAGTCTTTTTGATTGAAGCAAATGATGATAGAAGTCTGTAATTCCTATTTTAAATTACTTACATGTAAAAAACTATACAAATAAATTTAAGTCTATAAAATATGAACTTTTTGTATCATTTCCAATCTTAAATAGCCAGTTTCCCCAGTTATTTTATCTGTTTTTCTCAGCATTTTTCTTATTGCAAGTACAATATCAATGTAATGAAACTTTTTTAGTTAAAGACGTCTTGGTAAAATCTTGGTAAAGACGTCTTGGTAAAATGTGTCATTATCCATTCTAATGGCGCAGAACATCACGAGGGCAACATTTAATTAAATATTTCGTGTAAATAGAAAATCGTTTTCATTTTATACCAAAAGAATATAACAGTTAAACGAATATTAAGATCAGACTAAAATTCGATTTTTGTATGATCGCAGGAAATTTGACACAATGTCCGTATGATGGCTTCTATGTGGTTCAAGTTATTAAAAGTGATTTTGTAATTGAATTTATTCATTTCCATGCTAGTATCTTGATGGAGCAGTTTTATTCCGTAAATCTGTTTAATGCGGTTGCAAAAACTGAAAATATTTAATTGAATTCTCCTTATTGAATAAAGAACTCCGCTTAAGAATACTTCGACGGCGTAGACGGAACTTCTACAATACAATTCCGTTGACAATATGTCATCGGAGCCTGGTTGATAAATATTCGCGCCCCCGCCGGCACTGCTCGCGGCTTTTATGGATTGTGGCGTTGGGTAAAAGTTTGTAATTGATTATGCTATGTATACTTGCGAACAGTCGAGGTAGCGGTGTGACAGGAGGTTTTGAAATATTATTTATCAAAACGGTACGTATCGATTGTGATTATGCTTGTATTATTATGTGTTTTTTTATATTGAATACTTGCATGAAAATTGTAATATTTCCCAGTTTCTTTATCAATTCCGATGGGAATTTATTTTATTAACAAATATGAAATATTTTTGTAAATATAATAAATATAAGTAACAAGAGGATATGATGAGATGATTAAGTAAGTCTAAGAATTGATCATAACAGTATATTCTACTTTTATTGATATTTGTAAAAATTATAGCAGGATCATTAACAAGACTCAAAAAATCGAATCAATGCAATTAAATAATAGAAAAATATTTAATTGATTTCCCTTTTTAAATAACGTGTACCAACTTACATTGGTAATAATATTGTATGACGATCCTAAGTATTATAATGATATCTGTAAAGAAGACTAAGCCGTGATGACAATAAAAACAAGAAAAACAACTGCTCACTTTCTTCATTTTGCCAATTAAACCTTAAAGCTTTCATAAAGAAAGATTTGAAGATTTGATTTGAAAGAAGTATTTTACTATTAAAAACGTCGTTTAACGGAAACACTGATTAAGGAACTGGTGAAGATCAGAAAATTAGTGATGGGATCAACGCAATAAACGGGGCTACTGACTTTGTTTTCATCAGTGAGGAAGTTTCAGTTCCATAAAAATGTTTTATATTTAACATGTAGTTTGAAAATAAAATGAATAACATTAGGTTTCCATTACGAAATGATTTAGCACGATCAAAATTTTAATTAATGATAAACCTTATATGTTCTTCTTTAAATAGTTAGGTTTTCAGACATATTAGAAATTCTTATATCAAGATATCAGTTCAACCTTTAAATGAAGTATAAAATACATTAATTGAAATCGAAGGAATGTAGAGGTTCATTAATTATTTTAAGGTGATTAATAAAAATTAACAACAACAGTGAAGGAGATATCTTTTAACTACGACTGCGTTATCAATGCAATCCAGATCAGCATACATTTTTAAATAATTAACGGTAACTCATTTACGATGTATTAAAATAAATACAAAAACTTGAAAATGAATCTTCCTAGGATGAAAGAATGTTGGTCAGAAGCACTCATTAAGATGTGAATTGCCACATTAAAATATTGTAATAAAGAAACGATGCTGCATTTGATTGATGCATGTTATAAGGAAAAGCGGTTCTGTGTGTTCATTTTAAAATTTCATTCAGCAGAAATTCCATATCCATCACCTATTCTTTACTCTTTCCTTATTTATGTGCAATGAAAAAAAGAAATTAAAAATAGAAAAATAACCCATCAACCCTGTAAAACTGTAAACCTTTTTGTGGAATATAATGTGTACAAGATATAAGAAATACATTTTTAAATACTTTATTTACCGATAGCAAATATATAAACATATGCATAAAGGTTGAGGTATTACTCAGAACGATAATTTTACTACTGGACATTGTTATGATACAGAGGTACCGTAAGAGTTTAGGTATCATATCCAATAATGGATTTCTGTCAATATTTTTAGACATAGTTTACTTGAGCTGTTATTAATATTATCAGCAAAAGATGACGAATTTTTTGAAATGATTTATATTTCAAAATTTCTTAATGGTATGTGTCTAATTTACAAATTTGTTTAATATATATATATATATATATATATGTAACCATTTGAAATAAATAAATGCTTACTAATTTTCTATCCTACACCATTAAGGTTATGCATAATCGCACTACTGAAGCGGTCATTGGTAAAAAAATATTAAGGTTTGGTACATTGTGTAAAATCGCGCAAATCAATATGTCCTTGTTAGCTGTAGGTGAAATGAACGATGGATTTGTCCCTTTGTGTATAGTTTTGAAGGATACGAATCCAAGGCCTCGTCAACGTAATTAATAAGAAATCATGCAGGATTATAAGTAATTTTTTCATAACTGAAGAATGTCATATTTTTGTACGCACGTTATAAAATCTGATATAATTTTAAACTATGAATTTATGCTTTAATAAAAACAATGGAACTGTTCTAATATATTATCGGGCAAACAGACATAAATTTACTCATATGAAGGCCAGATGACTGCTATCATTTCAAGAATGCTGGGAGATGGTGAGTTAAGTAACACATTATATTATAACTGACCTTTTGGCAGGTTTTGATCATACAATTGTGATTTATGAGGAATATTTCAGAATAGGAGTAATTTATAAATAGAAATAACTCAAGAACGATAGATGACCATTCAATTGTATTTAGCGCAAAACTGCGCACAAAGCGGGTATGTAAGCTGAACTTATTCATAAATGTACATCTGTTAATATTAAATGTGGTTTATTGTCATTTATTTCATTTACCAGATGGAAATAGTTTACCATTAGATTGATTATAGATTATTCAGATATTAGGGAAAAAATGTATGAATTTTTGGATTTACATGGAATCTAAACTGAAGCTTCCTCATTATAGTTAGAGGCTTTACCAAGGTTATTAACCAATACGATTACAAATTAGTCAATTAAGTCTGGCGTGTTCCCTTAACTTTTTTAACTATATTTGTATAAATTTAGGACCTAGTTTTTAGAATTATGGACTTTTTATTACGAAGGCGAAATTTTAGAACAAAAAGATACAGATACCTACACAAACAAATGTATATATATATATATATACACACGCGCACACACACACACACACACATACACACACGCACACACACACACACACACACACATATATATATATATATATATATATATATATATATATATAATACACGTAAAGAGAAATTACTTGCTAATTTATAAATGGTTCTTATAATAAACTTTTGAATACAGAAACTGCAATTAGTTGGATAAATGTTCCCCTACAAAAGTTATTTGCGTGAAAGTTGTATAACATGGGAACGGTTAAATATAAAAGAAAATGGTAAAGAAGGACGTCTCACTTACTCCTGGTCAGCTCTGATTTTTGAACATAAACACTGCGCCTCTACTTAGATGATACCTATTGTCAAATAAATGATGATTTGGTACAAGTTATATCTCATCAGGATCAAGAAATATGCAAGAAAACGGGCAAACGTAATGTTTGGTACTCCAGTCTAACCCCTAATATGCATTATATTGAGTAACAAAACTTATATTTTAAATACAAATTTTCTCAAACCAGATTCTCAAGCTTCACTTTAATGGATATTTGCGTAACCAAAGAATATTAAGATACCCTCACAATTCGAAAAGTTTATAAAACAATATCCTTTCAGTCCTTCAATCGATTGGTATATTTAAATGTTTTAAATCATAAAATTTATAGAAACTGAAACGTCGGACCTTCCACTCGATCGATAAACAAAATTTATAACCTGGTTATGCCCATTGACAGAATCTTGCTCTTGCCGCCTGAGTTATGCCCAGCCGAGCTCACTGGGACTTTTAGTAAAAATTATTCATACCACAAAATTCAAAATTCAATCGAACAATTATCAAGCCCTAAGTAACTCAGACTAAGATATGTTAACGATTTATATAAATCTCACAACAACGGTCTTTTTTATTTATTCAGCGGATGAAACTTTCGGTCTTTCCTATTCAAAACTACCACGCTTTTTTTTAAAGTTTTAATCGTGAAATAGAAATCAGTAAATTAATATTACTGATATCTGTCTGTAGATTAAGTATCACTATAAAAGTCGGAGTGCATAGTTTTCGTGTAGCGGAGTAATACTTAGGCTTACAACACATATTATATAACACCACGGAAAGTATTGTTTCTTGTTCAACCACGTCTAAATGATAAAATAAATTTTTACAAAATTTTTATAAAACGAATATAGTTTGACTAAAATTAATATTGTTGTCACTTTTCACTCAAGAAATAACATTAGTCCTGAAGGATGAAACTCGGTGTTTTTACTAAATAATGAAATTCTAGTACTGCAATATGTGAAGAGATAGTGCAATGCATACATTTTACAGATTTAACGTCATTTATAAACAAGTATTGCTGTGATTTCGATGGCTGAGTAATAAATTGCAATGCTTTAATCGAAAATCTATGAAAACGATAGTGCGAACCATAATCCGGTAAGGAAAGATTTTAAGACACAGATACTCAGATTTTTAACAAACTTAGTACGGACATAGTTTATGATTGAAGCTAATTTAGTACTCACTTTTCATTCGAGAAATAATATTAAAAAAGAAAGATGAAACTCAGTGTTATTGTTCAATAATGAAATTTTAGTAATGCAATACGTAAGTAGACGGTTCAACGTCCATATGCTAACGATTTAACGCTATTTATAAATTTGTATTGCGGTGATTTCGATGGGTTAATGACAAATTCAATCGTTTTAATAGAAAATCTACGCAAACGATGGTTTGAGCAAAAAAACGGCTAAGAAATATATTAAGACTCGTCATATCGGAGACATCCCTAAACGTAAAATCAGATAAAATAGTTCTTCGGTGATTAATTAAGTCACCTATTTTCAAGAATTACCTAATGATGATTGCAAAAGGTTTTTTCCACTCAAACTTAATGTTATATTTACGCATTTGTCGATGAATTCATATGCGGGGAAATTTCCCGATTTAGTTCAATGAATAAATAAATTGCAGTCAACAAATTTACTATAAATGTAATGTTTAGTTGTAATTATATCATCTAGAATATCGTCAATGAAATTTAGTATTTATTATTTAGTTTAGTATAAAAGATACAAAAGTTTATGTATTGTTGAAATCAAAAATAAATCATTTTGAATGATTCTTTGTCGGCATTGAAGTTATTTCACACATACTAGATTGAAAGCGTATTTAAAAAATAATAATCAAAAATTTTGCGCATTTTGTATATTTGTTTCTCATGAAATTTTGTAGCAAATATTTCCCTTGTAACATTACTCCGAAACCACTTTCGTTAAAACCACTACTCAACCGATAAGCCCCTCATTAGCTAAGTGGCACTTTGTAATTGTTGTACTCACGTACCCGGCGTGCTACTCTAAGTAATACTCGAATTGCCGAACAATCTAAACACTAAACATCTAGTCGCTATTATGTAATTGTATCCGAAAAGAACTTTCTTCAATTGTAATTCGCCGCTATGAGATTACATCCCAAAACATAAGTACTCAATGTTAATGCTCATAAAATGCAGTACACATAAGTATTTTTTCCTTGAATTAAATAATTATGTAGGTAACTAATATCGTATGTGTCTCACTAGGATATCTAATTTTCTAAACAGTATTCAAATTCCGTTTAGGAGCTTTTTCTACAGTGATACTATCCCTATAATTGGTCATATCTATCCTTCACTTAAATGTTCATAGTTTCAGCAGTTCCCAGTACATAAAATATTGTAAGTATATAGTTCAGTTAATTATTAGTGTAAAATGTGGGAATGTACACGTAACGCACATATAAAAATGTTTTTCGGTGAATTCAACCTAATGGGGCTGTTCATAATATTAAAAACAGTTATGAATATTTATTTGTGTGAAATTGTGTTCCAGTTTTGTAACAACTAGAATAAACTATCAAATGTTTTAAGTGAATTCAATAATATAACGCTACATCTAAATACGGAAAATACCGAATATTCTTAAGGCAATATACATTAGAAAAATATCATTTCAGAAGAAATAATTAAGCAAATTTTGTCTTTAAGACGGATTTGTGTCATTAAGTTCATTTAATTCCCGACTATATTGAAGCATGAAACAATTGTTAGTAAACAAAATAAATTGCGATGATCTGCGAATCCAAATCACAGTATTTATCTCGCACGTGTATTATAGGCTATAAATCTCAAATGATAGCTGGTTCGACCCATTCGCACTTATAATTAAGTGCGGTGGAAATGTTGGATCAGGCGGTGGGAATTCCGGATCTGGGCGGTAATTACCGTAATTGCTATGTTTTATTTCGTTTCGCAAACAGCCTGCGTTTGCATGAAATTAAGTCATTATTTCAGCGTATGAATTCTGGCTTCGGTTAGCTTTTTGTAGTCATATTTGCCTTTGTTTTGTTTATCGTCAGGGTCTGCGGATTAAATTGATGTAGATCTGATTTAAATAGTGAAAGTAACTGCTAGCATTAGTAGGGTTACCTGGTAGATCCAACTTGCCTTGTTATGTAATTTAAATTTATAACTTCAATGAAATGTTACTTTCAATTAATGGCGGAAAATATGAATTTTGTAAGTTATTTCAATAATACTTAATGGATCTAGGAATATGAACTTGATAATTCATTCGAATTATAATATATCTTTGTATATATAGTCTTTTTTAACGATGAAAATTTAAAAATTACAATTCAGATACGAGAAATGTAATTAGTTACAAAATAGGAATTCAAAGTTAAAAAAACAATGCTTGAGTTTAATATATAATTTATGGCGAGATTATTTTTACAATTTTTCTAGCATGTCATTTTTACAAGCGAGCTATTAATATAACTAGCTAGGTCATTCTATAAATGGCAAGTGTATGAATATTTCGAAAATATGAAACATCCAGTTGCTTGTCAATTTTCTAATATCTTTTTCTATCTTTATCGAATATCTTTATCTTTCAACTTTATTTTTTCATATTGCAGAATAAATAATTAATGTTTTCACTATGACAGTAAGGTGCATAATAAAGAAAATATTAGAAAATTTTGTTTCGAAATGTATTTTTATTATGTAATATGAAAACCAAGAAGTATAATAGAAATAAAAAAAATAACTATTGCATAATAATGTAATTGAAATCATTTTATATAGATATTTATGTACACAAATTAATATTAAATAAAATACTCAGCGTTAAGGCAGGTTCGGGCAATATAGATATTTATTTTAGTTAAACATTCAAATCGAAGACCTCAACACTTTTTCATGGCCCGTTAAATGAAATTAAAACTGTTGATTGATTACGGTGTAAAAGTTAAGGATTTAAGTAATTTCATTAATTAGCATTCCAGATTAATTTTAATTAATATTTGAATCGTATTTTAAAATACCATTAATATAATGAATTTTTTTTAAACATAATCTTTCAACTTTGAAACTTTTAAAAGTGTCATTGATAAAAGAATGAAATCAAATTAAAATATTTACGAAAATCTGGTGACATATCGCAAGTGTTATTTACGTGTTAATTGGTAGGTGACACATATAGTCAATAATAAGTTAAAATTGCAATGTAAGCTTTAGACTAACGTAATAGTTTTAATTTTGGTCAAATGGATTCGATAAATTGATAATTAAGTACACGTTATTACTTAAAGTACCCGAGTTCCCTGAGAATAATCATTCAAATACATCGAAATTATTGACCTTGTCTTCATTGCAAAAATAAGAACACACACACAAACAAGCACGAGCACGCGCCCGTGCACGCACACACGCATACACACACACATACATACACGTAAATGATTGTCATGTACGTGCGAGTAAAGTCGTCTTGATTCCGCCTGTAAAATGTTATTGTTCAATTAAACAAACCGTGGACCAAAAACCAATACAGAAAAGAAATAATTTATAATTATATATGTGTTTGTAAATGTGTATATATTTATATATATATATATATATATATATATATATATATATATATATATATATATTTATATATACACATGTATATGTATTTTTATATGTATATACATATACAAAATATGGATTTTTGGATAAATATCCTCAGTAAACTGTTTGTCTTTATCATTTTTTGCCAATAATACAGGCGAAAAAAATTCACTTCTCCCAAACAGCGGTATAAACATTTATATTCTAATTTTAATTAAGATTTTACCAAGTCTAGTTATTTTTGTAAAACATGTTTTTAATAATACACATGTCTACAAATGTGTACGGAAAATTATACAAAATAAAAATATTGAATAGATTGCCGACTATTCGAATAGACTTTCGTAGTATAATAACTTTTCATCATTTAGAAATATACATACGTGCGTAAGTAGAGCACGTGCCATACAATTAGGTCCCACTTGCGATCTCATTGTCAAAACTATTTCTCGACAATTCTCTCTACGTCCTCGTGAGGACTCGGAGCTTTCTGGAGGCGATTCGAAAGTTTCATTGAATAAATAAAGTTTCAGGGATTTTATGTTGAATTCGTTGTTTACTTGAAAGACGGGTCTGTAATGGCTCTATCCTTTACTCCTAAATTTTGTATGCTATTGTCTAAATCTGTTTTTGGTATTGAATAGTATTTTATTGTGATTTTAGTAGTAAATCCATTTAGAAAGTAAAATGTATATGTTTATTGAGCTGAATTTTTGATTGTGTGAATTAAATATTTCAATTTATTACATAATATGCTTAATCAAGAGAATGTTTACTTCGTTAAATATGCCTGAACAATCATATTGAATTACACAAAACAATGGAACTATTATATTTAAGGAGGTATGTTCAAGTAACTAAGCTTGATATTAGAAAGTAAAATAATTTCGTTTGTGTATTTAATTTTCCAGATTCGTCAAAACAATGAAAGCTGACAAAAGCGTAGAACGACAATTATTTCTCATATTTGTACACACAAACTCATCACAAAGGAGAGCGAGGAAATTACTCGACGTGATAATCCTTATAAAAACAAAAGTTACATTGTACCATTGTATGAGGTCTTCTTGTACAATTATATGAGCAAAAGTTATACTGTATAATTATACAAGCAAAAGTAATACTGTACCATTATAAGGACAAAAGTTATGGTGTATCATTATACACGAAGAACCAATATTATATTGTAGTTGTATGTACACCATAATTATTAGTTTGGATGTTCCATTCCGTTTGCCCAAGCACGGTAAAAATACGTCATTAGCACTTAAATTAATAAATATTTATTTAATATTTTCACATTTATTTAACTTTCTAATTAAGTTCATAACTGCAAGGCTTCGTTGGTAGAAACAGGGTTGGACTCTTAACAATAACATACCAGAAGTGACACGGAAAATGAAATTTGAAGACGTTAAGTCTTACATTAACGAGTATCTTGGAGCTTTGATCTAGAACATTGGCGGCGGCGGCTATTAAGAACATCCCGGACAAAATCCTAAAATAATATCTCCATATCCCAAAAAATTGGCTTAAATTAGCATCTATCGGCCTTAGTAAAATCATGGAAAATTTAATTTTTGGCCGTATGTCACGGTGACAAAACATCAATGACCTTATCCTGCAGGATACAATAGAGCGGGCAGACTGTCGGTCACTCATGCGTTGGATCAACTAGATTAAATCCTCTGTAGATGGTTCCTTGTATAAGTGCACCAGACTGATGGCAGGCAAAGAAATAGCAGCAATTATTGACACATTGTAAGACGGGTTACATCAGCACATGACGATACCACATGGTGAGCCCCAGAGTAGTTGTGGTCACGGTAGAGAAAATGTCCATGGATATTAAATCTTTATTTCAGCAAATAATTCTATGAACAATAAATATTGCTATGAAAAAGAAACTATACTTTATTCAGCATCAAATTAACATAAAATGTTAGTGGAAGTATTAGTTAGTTACATAGATACTTTTATATTGATTTATGTTGTTTAGCCTAAAACAACACCATAATAAGAAGTTTGGAAGAAAAAAAGATTAACACCTAAGTATAAAGTTCGTGATACTCACGTTTGAAATACATCATAACATAATCGCTCAACTAGGTTAACATATACTTCCTTCTATGTCATAGACTATTTAAGTTCTTCTTTCACACATACTCTAGTTATTGACCATTTAAGTACATCCTGTTTTCACAGATACCCTAGTTCCCTTAAATGTTATTGCACAAACTTTATTACAGATAAATTTTAATGATTCACTTATCAAATAATTTTGCCCCTATTCTCCCCCTATACAAGAATTTTTACAATGAAGGATAATCGATCATAAACTACCTTTCAACGAAACCATCCATCATGATCTCGCACAGAACTAACGTGGTTTAAAGTCAGTTGAGTTGACGTAATACCGACAAAATTGTTTTCAGAAAGTTCATCGGGAATACCCCAAGTTATTGAGAGTCAAACTCGCAACCAGTTGTTAATATATTATTTCGAATAAAGCGCTCTAGTTCTGAATGCACCTATTTATATATAGTTAATGGTTTGGCTAATAGTTTATAAATTTATGTACCTTCACTTAAGTGAAAAGTAAAAATAACCTATATGCAAGTATTGTTTCTTGGTTGTTTGAAAATATCGGTAATAGAAATGAAGCCAATTTTTAATTTCTTTTTGTATTTATGTGGAAAATTTTAAAATTTCATATTTTACATCATTTATTAATCAGAAATTTTATATTCATTGTACGAAAATATATAAATTCAATAAGATCGTATTTAAATTTTCTGATTTTTTTTTATTTTTTATATTTTTATTTCCACTTTAACGATATTTATTTACCATATCTATAATTAGAAACATCTATACTATTATTAAAACTGTAACAGAAATGTATTTGTTAAATACGCTATTAAGGTTTCTTTAAATATAAAGAGGTATTTTTTTTAATTTTCACCGGGGGAATTTGTACTGTGCGTTTTAGGCTTCAAAATAAAACTTTTATTTTATTTTTCTCTTTTTCAAATATTTCTTGAGGGACCTTTTGTACGTCTGTCTCTTTCTCCCTATCGTTTAGTTTGTTTGATTGAAAATGATATATCAATTACCACACTAATTTATATAAAATTTTGACTGATTTTAAGCTTCATTGAAATGTTTTTTGATAGAATATTTTCTGAATTCAAATATGACCTTGAAATTCAATTGTTAGCAACCAGGCGGTAAGACCGAGCATGTGGGCTTGTAGCTGATGACTAGAAATCACCAATATTATAATATTTCAGCTAATATATAAGGTACTTTTATCCCAGGCTGGTATACTTATGAGATCGAAACGTTGTTCAATCACAGGAAGTAATTCAAATTATCCTGCCTATTATTTTAAATATCTTCATAAATTGTCTACCAAAAAAAAATATAAATTATGGACTGCCAAATATAAGCATTTTTCAAACAAAAATTATGCGTTTCCCGAAGTATCTAGAAATTAATAGAAAAACGTACTAAAAAATACTCTCGCATTTGTAATTTTTGGCATCGACAGGACTTCCTCTCTCTGGTGGAAATTAAATCTTTGTTTCTTGTAATGGAAATTATGTAGGCTATTTGGAATTAATAAGCAAACTTAACAAATTTTTAACAGAATTATTTATAAAAATATGGAAATTCGGGAAAAATTACATCTTTTGCAACAAATATTTTTTGAAATTCGTAAGGGAATTTAAATCAGGAAAACATGTTTTAATTCCATTCGTCTCAAGTTATTCAATAAAGTTAATAAATAATAATCTTAAGGATATAATTTATTTTGGGTTAGATTTAGAAAAGTGCCACATTGATTGGGGGAAAGAGAGGAAGGCCGAAGTTATTTCACCATCCCAACCACACTACTTTCCTCCATAGAGGTACCTAGTATTAAGAAAATAAGTTTTGAATACTTTTGTTTTGATTAGGTTAGGCTGAGTTAGGTTAGGGTTAGATTATGTTAGAATGAGTTATATTGGGTAATATTGGGTTGGGTTAAATTAGGTTAGGATGGATTACGTTGAGTCTTATTACATTAGTTTGGACTAGGTTGGGTTAAGTCAGATTGACTCGGGAAGGTCAGGTTAGGTTGCACTAGGTTACATATCAAATATATCTCGGCCGAGTGGGGTTTTTACCGTAAGTGAAAACAGACTCCTCCTTTTTTCCTATTCAAGTCTCCCACCAAACTTGTGTAACATATTTTAAATTTGTAACTTATTATTATTTTAAAAACCGCAAGAATAAAAAAATGCACGAGAACAAAGCTGCAAACAAAAGCTAATATCAAAATAGATGGGTGTTTGTTTTCAATAATTTTTGAAAATATTATTTTTCCAAAATAATTTTGACAAAATTCCTAAAATATTTGTAGCAAACTATTTTAGATCAAACTATAATTTTATTGAAACATCTTTTTTACGAGTTATATATTTAATAGCTGGCAATGGCAAACATTAACTTAATATATATATAAATATATATATATTATATATATATATATATATATATATATATATATATATATATATATATATACACACACACACACATATATATATAATAAAACTAACCTTTGCCTATTAATATTCTGTAAATATTTCCAAAAATAATATTTTTCCGTTTGTCATTTTTTCTTTTGTTTCATTGCAATTGATTTTCCTCGTTAGAGAGATATGAATTTAATATTTTAAATAAATCATTTACATTGCATTAGTAAAACAAAAACAAAAAGTCAATAGATAGCGCTATGTGCATTTTAATACTTTATTTATATTTTAATTATCATATTATTTTGTTTTTGTTTGAAGTCGCGAGACCAATTAATAATAAAATACGCTTTAAGGACCATTTAAAGCACGAAGGACATTATTCTGATGTACGAGTTTTTGTTTAAACATTAACCAGCACCGTTTTTGTGATATTGGTATTTTTATTGATTATTTTTATTTTGTTAATATTTTCCTCCTTAGTAGTAATTTTCAAATCTTTTTAATGAACAATTCGGGGAAAAGTCTTGGTTAGCTTGATATTTTTTTAATACGATGTTCATAAATTTTGCTGAAAATTATCATGTATGTATATAATTTTATCTTATAAATGTTAGCTAACATAATTAATAAATAATTTATCATTGTACGTTTACAGAATTATTTTATTTAAATTATGACGAAATACATTTAATTTTAAATAATAACAGTTAAAATCTTCTCTGTTACGTCAGCTGGATTGAAAAATGGTTTTCTTAACATTAAATATATAGATTTACAATAATATCTGAAAAAGGTAATTCCTATCCAATAATAACCTAATTCTTCATTACTTTAATTCATAGAGTTCGGGTTTATTTAATTTATATTGGTGACATGGTAATAAGAATCACGTCTTTTCGTTCAACTTTTTCCAACGAGTCTTTTGTTCAAAAGTCTGACGAACTAGAAGATGATGATAGGATAGCCAAGGTCTGACGATGGAACTGGAAGATGGTGATAGGAAATTCTGTCGAGAATGACGAGCAATAGATTCACAGAATTTGGGTTCGCTTAACTTTTATTGATGGGTCCTTTCGTCATAATAAGTGACCAGGTTCTGATTAAGAAGCTATAAATTGGGGGGAGGAACTTCTTAGTAGTTAGAAGCCGGTTCATAAATTTTGAACTCGTTTTGCTTTTCAAAAGAATAATTTAGTCATAAGTGGTAGACAGAGTATGACGATAGTGCCTAAAAGAGTGTTAGGATCTCCTCAGCAGTGAGGAGGGATTCGTTTGACTTGTGAAAAAACCCGAAGTAGCTTAGATATTAATAGCTAGGTAAGTAAGTACGTACAGCTTTATACAAAAAATATGAAATAATTATTATATTAGTGTCTCTTTATTTATAGGCTAGTTATAGGTTAGTTTGCACAGATATATAAAAAGACAATCAGCAACTGGGATAGTGCTAGGTAGGTAGGTAGATATTTATGTAAAATATATTTAAATACATGAATCGACCATATCATCAACGAGCATTAAATAAATATGTGCAGATTATATACAAAAGCATGAAGAAATTGGGATATTATTATGAAGAGACGTTAGTATATACATATCCGTGTATATATAAAATTCGTCCGCATAGGATTCGCTATCGTACCGAAAGGCACTAATGAACTAAAATTTCGCCATTCTCACAACTTATATAAAGCGCGTGTTTTAGAATGTAATGTTTGGATAATTTTTCTATTGTATGAAAACGTTGGGATCCTTATTGATGAATAGAGGTTTATGCTAATGACATTTTATTTTCATGATTCATCCATCGATTTGTATAAAAACCTAAACACTTTTTAAAACACCATCACGTATACTTCTTGTACAGAAAAATAAACATATGGAAAATGTACAACTCGTAATGTACAACACGTACATATATTAGAGTTGTTGAAAGTAAAATTGCAAATTTTTATGTTTCTGAAATACGATTAGTGATCATTTATATGCAATGGTTGACATTGTAATAAAACTCTTACTACAGTTTTAAAAATATAATTATTTTTCAACTAAGTTACTCACTAGAGTATAAAGAAAAGCGAGAGTGTCTCCGGATAATTTGTAATTTCTTTTTGGTATTGCAATTTTGGGAAATTTTCAAAATAGTAATAGAAACTCCTCGATTCAGTGATTTTCTACCTAGTAAACGAGAGCAGAGAATTATTTATCAAATAACTAGCGTTTAGTACTAATATTTTATTTGCAAAGTATTTTTATTAATTAATTTGTGGTAATTTTTCTCAAATTAAGTATACTTTATTTTGATGTTATATGCAGGTTAAAATGCTAAATAATAAATAAACTTAGAGTGTATTAAATTTGTTGTAAAAATATCTATGGTAAATCGACAGTATGGTGATAAACATTTTTGAGATATTTAAATATAAAGACAGTTTTTTGTTTGCAATAATTATCTTCTATTTCTATTTTTTGCAAATAATGTTGCTTCAGCAGATAATGCAAAGTTAAAAAATAGCATCTCGTGTTGTAAGTGCAGGGCTAAAAAGAAACAAGTAATAAAAATATTCCTCCTGATATATTCCCAAGAAAAACAAATAAGGGTACACATTATCTGTTTTTCAGTAATTAAATATATATGGTGTGGATATAATTAAATATATATTTGCTGGGAAATCCATATTTTACGAGGGTTATTTTTTTTAAGTGAGTTGTAAAAAATATATGTATCTTCGAATTTTCTGAAATTAATTAATTTTTACTGATTGCGAATCTTGTATTTAAGTGTTCGTTGATTAAATTATAATAATATTGAAGAATTTATGAAATACGAAAATTACATGGGAAAACTTACAAAATAGAAAAGTATATTCCTAGAACTCTAGAATTAATTTAATATTGGTGTAAGTCGTAATATTAAAATAATATAAATATAATATTGACGAGAATTTACTTCAATGTCGGCATAGTATATATTATCTATGCATGTATGAAATATCAATATAAATACAGCAGAAATTGTGATAGAAGTTCTCTATGTAAAATGGGTAGATAAATACATAATAATAAGCATTAGTAGAAGATAATTACGAGCAATACACTGGACTAACATTAAACAAACTTGATTTATTTACCTGAATCAAACAAATAACGGCAAGATATAGTGAGGGAATCGGTGGCAATACATTTGTATGATGTTGTCCTCCTTGATAAATATATAATCATTATAGATGAATAACACGAGTCCGAGAAAGGGAGATGTGCATTCAGGTATATGCATGTTTGCTGTTTGAATTTATTTTTATTTTGCATGTTAATGCACATTTGAATAAAGAGAGAAACAGGAACACATAATTTGGAAGCACTTTTTTCCTGTTACCTTCAATGATAAAGCAACAATACATTTTTTTCCTAATGTCTCAAAGTTATCTACTGATATAGCAACAAATGTAATTATTTCTTTTTTTTATCGCAAAATATTCAAGACAAAAAATTATAATATTTCATACGAATAGCTCTTTAATTAATAGGCCCGGTGTTTGAAATTTCGTGTTCTTTACGTATTCACATACCAATCGGTACCCCTTAAGATTTTTGACCAGAAATCATCTCATAAGTTAATCGAGGATTCTAAAAATTTCTCGAATGTCAAATATTCGAGTTTCACTTTCTTTTTTGCAACTCTTAATTTCAGTTGAATGGAGGGGAAATTTTGAAAACTCCTTCTTTAATATATATTTAAGCTATAAAATATTCTCATAACTTTTCAGTCAGGTAAAATGTGGTGTGACCATACCGAAAACTAATTTAATATTTCAAACTGTAGTACTTTAGTCGGTAAGTGAGAAAGGTTCTCCACCAAATTTCTTAAAATTCTTTTTTTTTTCTTGAATTAGAATTGTTCCCAAATTTCACGTTTCTAAATAATCTGAATTTCTAAAAATCTGTTTTTAATGCCCTTAAAGGCTCCTGTTTTTAATGCCCTTAAAGGACGATTTAAACAACAATTCTGTCTTCTTAAAGAATAATATGAGTTTACGTCTGCGTTACTCTATTTTAATTTTTAGTAAATTCTACTAAATTTCAGGAGTCACTCACTTCAAAATAAATTCCGATTTTTAAGACATGAATAAAAATAAAGGGTAAATATTTGTGACAATAAAAATTACAAGAGTGATCTTACCTTTACCTGTTTTTGTAACTTAATATGTCATCGTCATTTTAATCAAGGTGAGATTATTCCACCATACTACAAGACAATATTTGTTCTGACAATTTGAAAGTGTTTTATATATAAAGAAAGCACCTGCTTTAGTTAATGAATGTTAATTTCTTTGGACGTACAACAATTGAAAAAAGTTTTTAAAATTTGTTTCTATTTCATTTTCCACGATGTGATCCGTATCACAAAATGGAAATCGGAAAATATAAGGGTCACATTACGGTTAACCATGATGTGACCGATTTTCTGAATCAGAATGGTAAAACATCAAGCATTTCAAAAAATCCAATATTTAATTTTTGTAGAATTGCATATTGCTTCTTGTTTATGAGAAGTAATGTGCAATTTTACGTAGTAATATGCAAGTTATTGATCAATGTTTTTTCCATGGTGAAATATTTATAATAAAAAATATAGATCACAACACAAAGATTTAAAAATAAAAGTATCAAAATCAATATGTGAGCATTTTGAAGTAACAAGGGATAACCCAATAAAATACGGTCCGTTTCTTCATCCGTCCACAAAACAAGATATAAATGGTTTCAAACTATTTTCCAAGAACATAATCCATTAAGGTGCGAAGCTCCGAATAATTCTTATTTCGGCTTCAGCGACACGGTTTTGATGAAATTGTCTTGGAAAAGTTCGTTCACTGCGACTGAAGTAGTTACTCGAAAGTCCGACTCATAACCAGACGACGATAAATCTTTTTCAGTTCTTTTTTGTTTTTGGCGATAGTTATATTATTGTATTTGTGCTTATATATATAAAAAGTTGAACTAGTTTGAGTTTTCTTCATGGAAATCTACCTATTAATATATGTTTACTTAAAGTGAAATGAAAAAACGGGTTCAAAATACATCATTTCATATACCCTTAATAAAATACCGTCTTATGTACAAACATAAATAACTATTCATTACATCTAAGACACGTTTATTTTCCAATTGATATGCTGTAATCTATAGTTTGTCTAATATTGACAAATTTTGATTAAAAAATATTTAAACTAAATAATTTACTTGCTTCTCCCTTACTTGCCTCAATTAATAGGTACGAACAACTTTATCGTACTGAAAATGTTTCAATAATTAATTTTTGTTATTAAATATCAATATTTTTACTTAAAATAATTTAATATATGAAAACATAGTAAAATATGGTATTATATTAAAATATTTTAAAACTCAAAGTGTCAAGGGAGTTTACAAAGCAGTACAGTTTTCGAACGAAGTTTTCACGTATGAATAAGCGACAAAGGTTAAGTGTGCTATTCTAATAATTTTTATACATCAAGGTGTAATTAATACATTATATAATTCTGTAGTATATAGCAAAGTATAAATTATAGATGTTGGCATTATGTGTAGAAATAGTAATTACGAGGATTATTTCTCAACGTACTTCTAAACCAGAAGCATTTAAGGTTATTAATATGAATTTAACGAAAAATATACTCCGGAGTAATCATGAAAATATTTTTGGCTCAAAATTTCATATTACAATATATGAATCTACTATTTGAACGTTTCGTATGAAAAATATAAGTAGTCACATTTTTGATTCACTTTTAATATTACATAGAAAAAATTTAAACCCTTATAAGATAACTTTTAAGCAGGTCTGTCAGTCGATCTATTACAGACGGTTTCTTTAGAAATCGTTAGACGTAGAAACTTGAAGTTTGGCATGGTGATAAAGCACATGAAAACACTCAAAAAATTCATATCGATCTTTTATTTTCATGTATTCTGTCCGATAAAATTTGAGAAAACCAGTTATAAGGATTCTATATCAATTTTGTTACAAATTTATATAAAATGGTTGTATAAAAACGTATAGAGTTTGAGTGTGAATTTTACGCAATTTTTCTTTAATATTTTGGGTACTCTATACAATATGAATACAGTGATTTTATCAAAAGAAAATTTTGTTTCTTTAAAAAATTTAAAAAAAAATGGCGAAATTAAATATTTTTCTCACAAACGCGTTTTGGACAACGCCACAGCATTCAATGAAAAAATTTAAACAAGTCCTCACATGTACCTGAAAAACTAAAAGAAATTTCATAGAAAGTTAAGTGAAAATAAGTTCAAAGACACGTTTATTTTATTATAATTTAAATAATTTGATTATGAAGTCCAGAAACTCACAATGAAATTTTAATAAAATTTTTGAATATTGAAGATATGACATAAGAAAATGTACGTTTTTGTAAGTGTAATTTTTTTTTATTATTGGCAAAACTCTAAATAAGTTCGAAAATAATACGATATTTTAATGATAACAACTGTAAAAAAAATTATCTGTAAAATATGAACATTCTAGAAGTTTCCAAGATCAAAGATAAATAAAGGGCGCACCAAGCTCTCACTGATTCAGTAGTAACTAAGACATTGCACCGTTAACACGCACAAAATATGGACAACATTAAGACACATATAAAACCCTGTCTACGAGTACCAATCTGTTCACTCTGTTGCCAAAGCTACGCATAGCATATGCCGCGTTGCTTCTGAAGCAATATTTGAAACTATTTCAAAACGAAGTTTCCAGTGGTTTTGCAGCGACGATTATTTCTTGAGTGATCAACCATGCTCTGGTCGATTGGTGAAACAGGAGCAACAGGTTAAAATTGTTAATCGAAGAAAGTAGCCGATTACTGGCTAGCAACTGAACTCGGGTATTCACATAAAACTACAGAGAATCGTTTACACCGCTTGGGAAGAAGCTTGAAATATAGCTCCTTGGTGCATGGGTACCACATTAACTTAGCCCGAACCAACCGTAGCTGCAGTTCGGTCCTCATATAGCTAAGCAGACCTGCCCTTTTTTAATTTTGGTTGCACACAGATTCCCCAACCGCTATTCTCCAGATTTTGCAACTACTCGTTATCATTTGTTTATATCGCTCAACAACCCCTTAAGCGAAAAAAACCTACCACGATAAGTGCATATGTAATTTTTTTCATTCCAAGCCACTTTTGTGGTGATGCTATCCACTTCTTACTAGTACGTTGGAGACATGTAGTACAAAATAATGGTGATCATTATATCGATGATTAATTAATTTTAAATTGGAAATACATTAAAAATCATAACAATAATGACAACTGATTACTTATTAGCTAGCCCAGTTTATTTCAATTTCTGAAATTACCATAAAATTACTTGATATATCCATATTTAATTAGTGCATGCTATGCGAACGGAACGAATTCACACAAATATTAAAACTGATTGATGCCTAATTTGCTATAATTGGTTTAGCAGTTTCTGGGCTAAGATTAAACATTCATACATAGATACATACATAGACTGTTACATTTATTACCCTTTCTTTGCTACGCCGTAGTCGGGTAATAAGTCACAATAAATTTGTGTAGATTTTTCGGCAATGATAATTTAATAATAGTAACTGTAATAATCACCTAAATACTACACACATACTTACACATAAACATGCACGCGTGCTTATGCATGCACGCACGTATTCCCACACATGCACACAGAATATTAAGATTGAGTTTTAAAGAAAATTTTGTCGTTATAATAATATCGATAACTGTTTGAAGAATTTGATGGATTGCAGTGCTGAGAAGTACGCCTGATTGATCGTATCTTTTCCATAGATACTAAAAACATGAAGTCTACTTGCTTAAATACAATATTTTGCCGGATCGAATTCTTTGATTGACACAATTAAGCTAATTAAGGATAAAGTAAATCGAATGGTTTTCCAAAGTTGAAGTAAATTTTATTGCAAAAAATTGAATAGTTTAAATATGCGAAATTATATTTTTTACGTATTTCAAAAGAAAGTTTCTATATCTGAATACTTGTAGCTTATAAATGATCAATAAATATATCGATTGTATTAGTTCCCTGATGAAAAATTTTAAATTACAAACATTTTTTCTTTTATGGTTTGAAGCGATTGGTTTTTAGGATTCCACCCTCAAAAAAAAATGTGCTTTAGACCACACGACTGAAGTAAAACTTCAATTTCACAAAATATGAATTTTAAAATGAATTTACAACTTAATTCACTTTAAACGTAAAATATTTAATGTATTGAATAAAATTATAATTTATAAAATTGTTCAAGAACGAAATGAAATTACAAAATAATAAAAAAATCACCGTTCGCGTAACGCTAGCAAACTCGCATAATATATATATATATATATATATATATATATATATATATATATATATTCATGTACTGGCTATGAGAGGAAGAGAGAAAGAAAATGTGCGCGCGCACTGTTCTCTGTCTTGCTGCTACAGTGTGATACAGACAATAAGCTTGTATTGTCTCTTAGATATACGAAATATAACTGGCTATGAGAGAAAGAGAGAAAGAAAATGTGTGCTCGGACCTCTCTCTCTTGCCCCTACAGTAATATACGAAACGTAACTCTCTCTCTTTCTGTCTTCACTAACTTATATCTCCCTCTCAACTTCCGTTCGCCTCGCCCGATCATACTTTTCGTAACACTCTTGTCACGCATTCACCAGATTACTCCCCAAGTTAAGCGTGCGTAAAGAAGTTTTACATCAAAAAACGACCTTTATAATAGGATCATCCATGTGTCCGTCCATCACATTAATTTTTTTCAAAAATTATTTCACGTAGAAACGTAACCAGCATACATTTCAATATTTGACACCCAAAAATATTTACAGAAAAATTATAGAGTGCACAAATAAACTAAACAGTCTTTTTCAAATTTCGTACATCTCCTAGAGTAGCAATCGAAAAAAAAAGTTATAAGGATTTTAAAATCATTTTTTCTAGATATCATATAAAATAATTCAAGGGAAGGGTTAAAAACCGTCTAATACTTGAAAATACTATGCTAAAACTTATCAAAAAATAACATTCCAAGAAGGTACTGGAGAACAATAATAATAATTCTAAATCACGCATTTCTTAAAAAAAATTACGATATTTTTTGCCTCTAAACTAGGTACAAGCAATATAATAAAAAAGGTAAAAAATAATATTATTTGTAAATAGCTTAATATAAATATTATGTAGCCTTAAATATTTGTTTGCCTAAGTGTATACGAAACCCTGGTAATACGGACTCTACTCGCCCATGACAAGTTTTAATTTAATTTATCGACATCTTAATGTTTGTTTTTACTGAGAATGAGTAATTTATTACAATACAGAGCGGAGTTTCTTCTCATACTTTTAACCTAAAATATTCTAAATACATATTTTGACAATCCACCGAAATACAATCGATGACCTATATTTAAGGATAAAACAACGCCCCGATTTCTCTTCCATCTCTGCTGCAGAAAACGTATTTATTTTTCACAACAAAAACACAAAGTTTAATGCAAAATATTTGTCATATCTTGCGTCCGCCTCCACAATCAAAACGACTCGTCGCACTTGGTATACAAGCGACACAATTTATCAGTTGCTTCATTTTATGAAAAGCTAAAATTTTCCCACGAGATTTATTGTTTTAAACTCAGAAATTTATTTTGTACAGTCACTATTGAGGCACTTGAATATATTTACTAGGCATTTAATACCAAGTCTATGAAATAATTTTACTGATTTACATTCAAATATTGTAAAACTCCTTCTTTTTCATCTTTAAATGCGAATATTGGTAGTACGGTGCATTATGCAAATAATTTTGGGAGTACGGTGCAATAATTACATCTTCCAATTTGAGCTTTTGTATTACCATAAGTATTAATAACTAAAGAACTATAGAAATGTCAATAGATAAATTGTAAAATAAATTGTAATTCTCATTTTTTTTACTCTCAAATACAGTAGTATTAAAAATTTAATAAATTCTACACGATCTTGAATCTTTTAGATTACAGATTATAGTAATATTTTCCAAATTACACATTGAAAGTTGTAACATACTAACGACATGTGTTCAATATCGTTACCATTATAAATTTTTTAAGAAAAGGAAAAATATTTCTGGAATCTTAAAAAACATTTTTTTGGTTTAGTAAGCTGTAATTTGTGGTTGATGAACTATTTTTCTATTTTTATTTTTTTTTCATTGTACATAAATAAGGAAGTAGTAAAGAATAGATAAAGGATATGGAATTTCTGCTGGACATGGAATGAAATTTTAAAATTATTACACGGAACTGTTTTTCCTTATAACCTGCATCAACCAAATACAGCATAGTTACTTTATTACAATAGTTTAATGTAGCAATTCACATCTTAATGAGCGCTTCTGGCAAACATTCTTTCATCCTATGAGCATTAATTTTCAAGTTTTTCTATTCATTTTAATACATCCTAAAGGAGTTACCATTATTTGGATGCTGATCTTAACTCCATTGATAGCGCAGTCGTAGTTAACGAATGTATTTATGCACAGTTACCATGCAAATTTGCTGTAACACTAGCATGAAGCATTAAATTGTCGCCATGAGCTTCTGTTGGCTTATCTATTTTTCTGGTACTATTTCTGTTGAACGTGAAATGAACTTTTAGAATTACCACACAGAACCGCTTTTTCTTATAAACATCAATCAGATTCAGCAGTCTCTTTATTACAATGGTTTAATGTAGCAATCCAAATCTTAATCATTGCTTCTGGCAAACATTCTTTCATCCTAGAAGGATTCATTTTCAGTTTTTCCTATTGATTTAGATTTGCCAGAAATGAGTTTTCATTATTTGGATGCTGACCTTAACTCCATTGATAGAACAGTCGTAGTTAAAATATATATCTTTCACTGTTGTCTTAAATTTTTATTAATAGCCTTAGAATATTTATTGGACCTCCACATTCTTTCGATTTCTATTCGTATATTTTACACTCCATTAAAATATAGAACTGATCCTATAATAATTTGTCAACATGCTTAAGAAATTACTTTTGTTCTAATTTTTATTTCATAAATTTTTATATAAAAAATGTTATTCTCGGCATCTAATATACACTCAGTATAATTTAAACCCCTTTTCATTAGCTGACTTTTGATACGGCGCTACGAATTAAATGAAACCACAGCACGGTAACCAAATAAAATATATAGTCTTAATGCATACTTACCTTGACAAAGACAAAAAAACTAAAACTTTTTTTCCTCCAAATTCAGTTAAATATGGTCATTCTAAAATAATTAATGTTTGCATGGCACTAATACAGTGCTACTCTATAGCTAAAAGTGGATTGCGAATACTGTCTGCTGCAACAGTTGTGATGTTATTCGTTCGATGAAATATTTATAGAGTATATATATAAATATATATATTAATATATATATATATATATATATATATATATATATATATATGTATATATATATATATATATATATATATAATTAGGTTTTCTAAGTAAGCAGATAAGTGTTGACACCACAAGAAATTAGTGCACATATAACACATTTGTTTCTACATGTGCTGGAAATTCTTGTGGTATCAGTTCTACGCGTACTAATTAATTTTTTTTTCAAATATTTTCTAATTAACCTCCGTAATTTATTTCTGCTTTAGTTGTTTGTTAATTTCTATTTATCTACCAATTTGCACCAGGTTAAATATTTACTGCACAATTACGATTTTCCAAACTGAAAATATAGTTATATTCTCGGAAAAGTTACTTACTTTTCTATATATTTGTAATACATTAATTATTTTATTAAGGGGCAGCGAGACGCTGTACGATAATAGTTAACAACTGATCATAATTTGTAATTTAAAAAAAATCTCCAAGAATAATTTAATTCTTAGCCAATGTCGTTATCCATTAATGTTTGTAATGCACATAAATGTGAAAGCTCTCCCTCAAGAATAATTTAATTCTTAACCTGTGTCGTAATCCTTTAATGCATATAAATGTGAAAGCACTCTTCATAAATATACTTTACATTTTTGTAATAACTAAGTATCGAGTGTCTGGATATTTCATTGTAGTTGTTGTGTATTATTATTCCAATGTAAATTTACTTTTGAAAATATTAAGTTTGTATAACTTCTGACAAGTCAATTCTACAACTTCATTATTTAAATAGATATTGTCCCAATATTTCTTATATTCTAAGATGTAGTCTGTATGTTTCATAGGTAATTGCTTACTACATTCAATAGAGTAAAGAATGTCATGATACCCCCTAAACTTAAACATACCAATGGTGGGTATTTACCTTCATTTTCTATTTTGTTTTTTAGGTTATAAAAACATTTTAAGACCAATTGTTAACTCCTAATTTGCAGAAATAATATAATACATAAGAAAATTCATTAATTCCTACATAATTAAAAAATGAGATATGTTTTACTTATCATGTACTTTTATTATTGTTCCATTATCTTAATGATAACACCACTACTAATTTCATCTTGAAACTTTACAAGACCTATCCATTTTTTTTAGGTTAACGTTCAGAAAAGTAAATTAAAAAGCCGATTCACATAATCTAGAGATCGGAGTAATACTTTTTTTTTAGTTACTTCTAGTGATATATTACTAGCCCCGTATTGATTGTCAGCGATGCTTTAACTTGGATATATTTTCCCTTGAAATTTATGTCACTTTCTTGTCATTTTTGATAGTCTTCACTTATAATATAATATGATTATAAATCAAATGCACGTTTTTGAATTTTTAATAAATTAAATGTTATCTCGTTTTAATGCGCATAACAGCATTATAACCACGTTAGTGCATAATTAAACCGGTATTACTAAGGGCTAACTGGTGTAAATATAAGAAAGCAAAGTTCTGTGCGACTTCTTAATTATTGATTGCTATGACTTTGTTGTATGTATATATACTAAATAAAAATATTGTATTTTATAACTCAAAATAAATTCGAAAGCGTCACTTATCTTTAACAATTTACGACTTTACATCCAAAAAAATATTCTCTTACATCCAAAACGTAATATTACTCTTCAAGCATTATCGACCTTATTTCAATTAACAAGTCGAAATCTTTTTTCTTGAGTGAAATTATTACAGAAGAATATAATTACTTTAATATACATGTTAAAATATCAAAAAGTTTCTAAAGTTTCCATAAAAATATATTGGAGAAAAGTACTCCAACTTTTAAATAAAAATTACGTAAGACCAAAAGCAAACATTGTTGTATAATTAAAGCCACGTTGGAAAAGCTATTACAAAAAGTTTAAACAACATGAGACTTTTGACTTAAGTATTGAAACTTTAAGGGCGTAACTTGAAGGAACATTAAGTATTTTATGGAACGGAAGTTGAGACTTTTAGCTCTTTTGTTCTTCGCGAGATGGGAAAATGAAGCTCGCTCACGTACATTGTGTAGGTTCGTTTACGTGTAAAACGCGAACATAAAGTAAGCTTAAGAAACATAAATGCCTATTAGCTATTATAAGTTTTGGTAATTCATTTGCTGAAAAGTAACACTGTTAACTATATATTTGACAGTGCCAGCGCAATATAATTATTTCAATAGAAACAAAGTGTGTCTGAATTTAACCTATTTTTCAAATCTGAATATTAATTAAAACGAGCTTATTGTAATTTCAATGTCACCTCGAATTGATATTCTCGACTAGTACCGACATTTTGAATGAAATTTGTTTTCTACCTTGTAACTTGGAATTAAGATGGATTACGGATAAACAAAATAGATTAGACTGACACGTGATGTTTTGTATCTCATAGAGTGCTTTCATGTTTTTATACATTATACACATTAATAGGTAACGTCACTAGCTAAAAATAAATTATTCTTGGATGAGTGTTTTCATATTTAAGTGCATTATACACATTGATGGATAACGACACAGGCTAAGAAGCAAATTATTCTTGGATGAGTGCTTTCGTATTTATGTGTATTATACACATTATTGGATAACGATATTTGCTAAGAACTGAATTGTTCTTGGATGAGTGCTTTCATATTTATGTGAATTAAAGGATAACGACACCAGCTTAGAACTAAATTATACTTGAAGGAGTGCTTTCACGTTTATGTGCATTACAAACATTAATAGATAACGATATTGGCTAAGAATTAAATTATTCCTAGAGATTCTTTTTAAATTATACTTTTACCAATTGTTAATATTACCGTACAGCGTCTCGCTACCATTTAATAAAATAATTAACATAATGTATTGCAGATATATGGCAAGGTAAGTAATTTTTCCGAGACTATAGCTATATTTTCAGTTTGGAAAATCATAATTGTGCAATAAATATTTAACCTGTTACAAATTGGTGGAGAAATAGAAACTTAGAAATTACTAAAGGAAAAATAAATTACGGAATTAAATTTAAAAAGATCTTGAAAAAAATTTAATAAATACGAGTAGAACTGACACCACAAGAATTTCGAGTTAAAGTCAGCATCCAAATAATGGTAACTCATTTCCGGTAAATCGAAATCAATAGGGAAACTTGAAAATGAATCCTTCTAGGATGAAAGAATGTTTGCAAGAAGTAATGATTAAGATTTGGATTGCTACATTAAACCATTGTAATAAAGAGACGATGCTGAATCTGATTGATGTTTAGAAGGAAAAGCGGTTCTGTGTGATAATTCTAAAAGTTCATTTCACGTTCAGCAGTAACAGTATCAGAAAAATAGATCAGCCAAAAGGAACTTATGGCGACTATTTAATACTTCATGCTAGTGGTACAGCAAATTGTCATGGTAACTGTGCTAGGATACCTTCGTTTATTATAGATGGAATATGTATTTACGAAGATGGAATCAAAATTAAACAATAACTGAATTAGGGTATACAAAAAATCATTTTAAGTTCAGAATAGATATTTACTGATTTTTGAATAAAAGTAAATATTGTTATGAAAATCAAGATTATCAATTTAACATTATTTTGAATAGTGATTAATTAAACCCATTAAAATCTTTTAAAACCATACAAAATAAATACAGAACTACGAAAAACTAAGCTTAAATATAAAATAATTTTCACATTTAAACTCAGCACGAAATTACGAGTTGGTTCCTTTTATTTGGAATACTATCGGAGCGAGTTCCAAACGTTTCCTCAAAGAGTGCTTTACAAAACTCCTTCAATTTCCTCCGTATTTTTGTACGGAAGTTCGCGCATAAATTTATGGCTTTTCGATCAACGTGGCGAGAAGACGTGCCCTCTTTTCATTTTGTTTCTTTTGTCCCGGTATATTTAAAGAAGTGTATAATAATTTGATGTTAATAGATAATTTGATGTTATCTAAAACTTGTTGTAATCAACCAAAGCCAGTTTGAGCCTTGTCTTTACATTTCCTAAATCGTCTATAAATATGTACTTTCTTTGATCAAGGAATTTTATTTATTTACAGCAAGCATTATAATTGGAAAATAATTTTTTCGATTACTTTAGTTTATATTTAATAAAAACAGGCGGTAAAATAACGATTATATTATCGCTGAAAAGAAATATGATTTCAATAATTATTGAGAGCTAATCAAAATATTGTCCTGCTTGATGCATTTAAAGTATACAGATTTGAAAGATATAAGAAATTAGTTGCGTGAATACGAGGGTAAAATAAATTTGAATGTAATAAAAATTATTATATTCATATTGAACTTTCATTATTTGTTCGTTAATTTCTTTGTAAAAATTGGTTACAATATTTAAGTTAAGTGTACAAGTGCACGAATTTTTTCCCGTTTAAATTTATAATACGAGCGTTAAGAAAAATCATAGGAAGCCTTTTATGTAATATTTATTCGCATAAATTCTAATCAACGCACTACTTAATTTTCCATCGGAGTAACGAAACTTTTTTATTGAAGCAAGCGATGCTATAAATTTGTATATTAACGTGAATTCCTATTTTAAATTATTTACATATATAAAGCTATGCAGACAAGTTTTCTTAGGTGAATTTAAGTATATAAAATGTGAACTTTTTATATCTGTCAGACCTTAAATAGCTAGTTTCCCCAGTTACTTTTTCTCTGTTTTTCTCAGCATTTCTCTCATTTTAAGTACAATATCAATGTAATGAAATTTTTTCTTTCCTAAGTAATTTGATTTGTTATAAAAAAACGCAACGCAAAAAGTGCATTCCAACATATCCGTCACAAAGAGTGGATACGAGTCTGGTTTTTTTCTTATAAGTATACCGTTATACCTATTTCCTTTAAAATGCTATGTTTCTCTATTCTGACAGATCTATTTTTGTAAATGTTATCATTATGTTTCCCAGCTTCAGTAGTTTTACCGCATTTAGGCATATATGAGTAGGAATGTTGCGAGTTGATAATTTGCTGTATTGATGTATAAATTCAACATTAGTGTGAACTTTTCTGGTTTAAAAATTTAATTAAGTATACTAATTATTTTAATTTTTATACTGCCGTAGGACCTTATTCTTACGCTTTAGTACAACTTTAGAGACTAGGTATAAATAATGCAATATGTTTATAATGAGATTAAGTAAAATAAAGCGTATAATTTTTTTACATATACTCGTAAAATTAAAAAAGTATACGTTCTATTTTAAATAATATCCGTTTTTATAAGTTTGAAGTTATAAAAAGTTCGCATCACATTTAATTTGTATTTATCTGAATGACTTATCACTCTCAACAGATATTTAAAAAAAAATTAACCAATGGGAAATCCGAAAAAAATGTGTCATTATCCATTCTAGCTACGAAGGAGACCATGAGGGCAATATTTAATTAAATGTTTCGTGTAAATAGAAAAGCGTTTCCATTTTATACCAAAATAATATAACAGTTAAAGGTATATTAAGACCAGACTGAAATTAGATTTTTATATGATCGCAGAAGATATCATACCTTCTCCGTATGAGGGCTTCTATGTTGTTCAAGTTAATCAAACTGATTTTCTAATTAAATTTATTTATTTCCATGACTGCATCTTGATAGAGAAATTTTATTCAATAAATATATTGTATGTAGTTGTACTAAGTGAAAATATTTAATTGAATTTTCCTTATTGAATAAAGAGCGCCGCTTAAGAATACTTCAACGGCGTAGACTGTACTTCTTCAGTACTATTTCGTCGAGAATATGTCATCGGAGCTCGGTTGAAAAATATTTACGCCCGCGCCGGCTCTTCTCGCGGCTTTGATGTTGTTGGGTAAAAGTTTGTAATTGATTATGCTACGTGTACTTGCGAACAGTCGAGGTAGCGGTGTGACAGGAGGTTTTGAAATCTTATTTATCTAAACGGTACGTGTCGATTGTGATTATGCTTATATTATTTTGTATTTTTTATATTGAATACTTGTTTGAAAATTGCAATATTTCACAGCTTCTTTATCAAGTCCGATGGGAATTTATTTTATTTACAAATATAAACTAGTTTTTAGTAACAATAGGATATAATGTGATGATTAAGTAAATATAAGTAACAATAGGATATAATGTGATGACTAAGTAAGTCTAAGAATTGATCATAATAGTATGTTCTACTTTCATTAATATTTGGAAAGACTATAGTAAGATCATTAACACGACAACCATAATAATAGAAAATATTTAATTAATTTGTCTCATTGAATAACGAGTACCGCTTAAGAAAACTTACATTGGTAAAAATACTGTATGACAATCCTAAGTATTATAATGATTTCTGTAAACAAAACTAAGCGGTGACGACAGTAAAAATGGAAAAGAATTATCGCTTTCTTCCTTTTGCCAATTAAACCTTAAAACCTTCGTAAAAGTGAAAGAAGTATTTTATTTTTAAAAACATCGATTCACGGAAATACTGATTAAGGAACTGGTGACTATCAGAAAATTAGTGGTGGGATCAACGCAATGGCAGCAAAAGGGGCTACTGACTTTGTTTTTATCAGTGAGGAACTTTCAGTTTTATAAAAACATTTTATATTTAACATGTAGTTTGAAAACAATGTGGATAACATTATATTTACGTAATGATTTGGCATGATCAAAATTCTAATTTATGATAAACCTTATGTGCTCTTCCTTAAATAGTTTCTACTTTCTTCTTTTTTACTTCCTTAAAAGTTTAAGATTTAACGTATAATATAAATAAAGAGAAAAAAGTAATGGGTTTATTGTGCACATGGTTAATTAGATATATTATGCGTTCTTCATATTTTTACGCAATTTATCGCCAATCTATTTCCTAGGTGTATAAATATCGCGAGTATCTCAAGGCGTATAAATATCGCGAGTTTCGGATACACTACGTAATTTGTAATCGTCATTAAAGCTTTTTGCTAAATTTAAAGTACAGTAAACATAATTTTCATAACTATGACTAGCTCTTCCGGAGTTGGGAGTCATATTTTATCTGGATATTTGACAAAATATCTTAAGAATAGTCTTACATATAATTTGAGAAAAAAAGTTTTACATTTTACATTCCTTATAACTCACACAGTTATAACTCACTCGTTTTACAGTTTATATTCTTCATAACTTTTGATATATAATGATTTGGACTATAAAAAATTAAATTGAAAAAAAAAAGTTTTATTTGGTCACTCAATATTTTCCCTATTGATGTTATAGAGAGTTTACATTTTTTACATTAAATGTTTTCTAATAAAAATGGGTAAGGTAGACAAACAGACCGACTAACATCTGAGTGATTTTATAAAGATTCCGTTCGACATATTTAGAGGAAGAAAACTCAAAAAAATTATTATTTTTAAAAAATTAAAATTTTACGAGAAATAGAAATATAATACAAATACTTTTAAGCAACAGGATGTTTTCATGTGTTACTTAGGATTCTTAAGGAATACTGGAAGGAACACTAATTTCTTGAAAGTAAATCTAGCTAAGTTATCAAATTTAATACGAATAGATTTATTTTCATCATGATCGTGTCAAATCATTTCGTAAAGTAAATGTATATATCTATATATATATATATATATATATAGGTATATGCTCTCTTTAAATATTTCATCGAACGAATAATACCTCGGCTTTCGCAGCAGACGATGTACGCCATCCATTTGTAAATATACTAGCACTGCATTATATCAGAAATTTTTTGATGTTAGCTTCATATAAATATCAATTATTGGTGAATTATTTCCTTCATTTAAATGATTTTGGTAGGAAAAAAAATATTCTCTTTTATATTTCACTTTACCGTGCCGTAGTTGCATAAATTTTATAGCGCTGTCATAAGTTAGTTAACAAAAAGAGGTTTAAATTATATCGAGTAGATAAAATAAGTCAAGAATAACATCTTAAGTATAAATATTATTACTTAGAAATTTTGATATAAATTATTACTGAAGTATTTACAAAAATTGTTTATGGCAAGACGTCAGTTAAATTTTTATGAAGTATAAAATATACAAATAGATAACCTAAGAACGTATAGGTCTAATAAATATCCTAAGGTCATTAATAAAATTGAAGACAACAGTGAAAGAGATATATTTTAACTACGACTGCACTGTCAATATAGTTAAAATAATGGTAACTCATTTGCGATAAATTAAAACAAATAGAGAAACTTGAAAATGAATCCTCGTAGGCTGAAAGAATGTTTGCCAGAAGTAATGGTTAAGATATGCATTGCTACGTTAAACCATTGCAATAAAGAGACCAGTCTTTATAAGGAAAGCGGTTCTGTGTTATAATTCTAAAAGTTCATTCCATGTCCAGCAGGAACAGTACTTGAAAAAAAATCAGCCAATAGATGCTAATACAATTATTTATTGTTATTGTTACAGCAAATTTGCAAGGCAACTGTACAAATTTTATATTTTTGTTAATGATTTTCGTTAATAGATTATGAGAAAGATGCTTGTAACTAAGCAAACGAAATAAATCAACTGTCCTTTACCAATGATCCGGTATAGTAAAATAAACGTACAACATTATGAATTATTCCGTAAGATATTTTAATTTATACAAAATTTCCACAATTATTTTCCAAGCAAATTTTCAATTTTCAAGAGGCTTTGAGAAACGTCTTAAAAGAATTTTTCGATTCCTTTGATCCAAAAGCTTCTATTTCTAAAATCTGCAACAATCAATGCTCTTTTTATAAACATCAGGGTTTAAGCTTTACGCTTTCCATGCGTGAAAGAATAAAACTAAACTATTAGTGTGAAAGTGGAAAAATATTTGACTTAGTTTGTTTCGGTAAATAAAATGGAATGACTAAATATTTAATCGATATAAAAAATACAGTCCGACTGTAATTTTAACCTCGTTTCTATTGTCGTTCTATAAATAGCGAAGGGAATTTGAAGTTCCCATCTGAAATAAGTTAAATGATACGAACCAAATGACGATCCCCTTCATCCGGTGATTTAAACTGTCCTGCCCCATACCGCCTTCCGCCGTAAGACAGTATTGCCCCTACGAATTTACTGTCGTCTCGCTTTCATTAAAGAATAATATTGTTCAAATGAAACTATCTTTAATTTTTTTTTTATGGAAAATATCGTAATTTATTTATTTTTTTAAATTTTGATCTTACGTAACGTTATAATTTTTTAATAAATAAATATAACAACAAAAAAATTATGGTAGATTAATAAAGTATATTAAAATATTATCGATTAACGGTAGATAAGTAATGATTAACATATAGTATAATATTTTATATGAAAATAATAGATATGGAGAAAATATATAAAATAGGAATTGTGCAACAATTTAGTAATTCTGATTATAGTAATGGTGAAATATTTTCTTAATGTAAAAATTTGTGAGGTACGCATCGAACTAAAAACGTGTGATGAGAAATTAGTTTATGATCATTGCTGTCCACTGTGAATTAAAAAGTTATGAAAATGTGTATTTACGAAGAACGATATCGCAAAATGTAATCAAAATTACGATGTTATAGTTATATTATGGTGTTATAGCATTTAAAAAATCGTTTTATGACCAGAAAAGATATTTACTGATGTCAGAATGAAAGTAAATATTGTAATGAAAATCAATATTAAATATTTAAAATACTTTTCCATTGAAGCTATTGAAATCATTTAATACCGTACTACGCTACTCACGAGAAACTAAGTTTAAATATGAAATAATTTTCACGTTTAAACTCAGCACGAATTTACAAGATGGTTCCTTTTATTTGGCATACCATCGGTGCGAGTTCCCAACGTTTTCTCTAAGAGTGCTTTATAAAACTCCTTCCATCTCCTCTCGTATTTTTTCACGGAAGTTCGCGCATAAATTTATAGCTTTCCGATCAACGTAGCATGAAGCCGTTTTCTCTTTTTATATTGCATCTTTTATTTCGATGTGTTTAACGAATTTGATAATTTAATGTTACCTAAAATTGGTTGCGATCAACCAAAGCCAACTTTGTATGTGAACCTTGTCCTTACATTTCCTGAATCTACAAATATGTAACAAAATTTGAGCATACTTAGATAAATATTTTTCGCAGTGAATTTCTAAAACAAACTTCTTAGATCAAAGAACTACATTTACCGCATGTTGGAAAAGTATTTTTTTTCAGTTACGTTAGTTTACATTTAAAAAAACAGCGAATGAAGTTAAAGATTTTAGGATCGCTTGAAAAAAAGAATTCAATACACATTTATTGCCGATCAAAATATTTTCCTGCTTGACATAGTTAAAGCATACAGATTTCAAAAATATTTTAAGCTAATCACGACAATATGGGAGGAAAATAAATTTGAATGTAATACAATTTTTTCTATCCATGTCAAACTTTTATTATTTGTTAATTTCTCTGTAAAAATTGATTATATTATTTAAGTTGAGAAGCGACATTTGGAATTAAAAATGCAAGAAATTATTTTAATTTGTAACACGAATCTGTCGGAAAATCATTTGAAACCTTCTGGTATGCCATATTTATTCGCATAAATTCTAATCCAAGCACTGCTTAATTTTCCATCAGAGTAACGAGTCTTTTTGATTGTAGTAAGCGATGATAAAAATCTGCGATGATAAAATTTACCTATGTAAAGCTATACAAACAAGTTTTCTTATGCGAATTTATGTCCATAAAATATGAACTTTCATGTCTTTTCTTATCTTAAATAAACAATTTTCCCAGTTACTTTTCCTTACTTTCTCAGAATTGTTTTATTGCAAGAAAAATTTGCATATTAAACCTTCATCGTTATTTGTAATATTTTTAATTTTCGTATCTTTGTGACTATAAAAAGGATTTGTGACATCGAGATCTAAATAAAGACATAGTAAAATTCGATTTTGAAATCAGTTTAATGAACCACGAATTTCGTGATTCTTTGTCATTAGCTCAATGTCATTTTTTGAGTATTAAGTTTATTTTTTTTTAAGGAGGCTATCGTAATAACGTTCTACGCTTGGAATTTATGTTTTCCTACTAAGTAATTTCACTTGTTAAAAACAAAAAGCAATACGAGGAATATATTCCGACATATCCGCCACTAAACAAAGGATATGAGTCACGTTGTCACCTTTATATCGACTCCCCCTAAAATGATGTTTCTTTATTTTGAGATATCTATTTGATTCATTTATTTTTGTAGATGTAATCATTTTGTTTCCCAACTTTAGTAGTTTTTTTTTATTATTTACTTACCTACAGTATTTAGGCTTATATGAGTAGGAATGTCGCGAGCTGATAATTTGTTCTATCGGTATATAAGATTGAAATGACATTTCGCTATTACTGTGAGTTTTTCTCGTTTAAAAATTGCATTAAATGTTTTTATTTTTATACTGCCATATGACGTCATTCTCGCGTTACAGTATAACTTCAGAGACTAGGCATAAACAATACAATATGTTTATCATGAGATTATATAAAATAAAGCGTATACTTTCTTTACATATACTCATATTGTTAAAAAAAGTGCATGTTCTATTTAAAAAGTATGTGTTTTCATAAGTTTGGAGTTAGAAAAAGTTTGCGTCATATTTAATATTTTTGTTCATTTGAATGACTTATTACTTTCAAGAGATTCTTTAAAAAAATTTTAACAGATTCAAATCCGAAAAAAAATGTCTCGTTATCCATTCTGACGGCGAGGATCACCACGAGGGCAACAATGATACGTTTCTTCATATATTTCGTGTAAATAGATACGTTTACGTTTCTTTATAAGTTTCTTCATATATATATATATATATATATATATATATATATATATATATATATATATATATATATATATATATATATATATATATATACATATATATATGTGTGTGTGTGTGTGTTTTTATTTGATAGTAAAAGATAAATACTGTTAAAACTTTAGATTTAAAATAATATTATGGTCAAATTGAAATTGGATTTTTGTATGATTTGCGGAAGATAACTTATTAAAAGTTATTTTTTAATCTGATTTATTAATTTCCATGCATGCATCTTGGAGAAATTTTATTCCATATATTTATTCTACGCAATTGTACTAACTAAAAATATTTAACTGAATTTTCCTTATTGAATAAAGAGCGCCACTTACGAATACTTCAGCGGCGTAGACCGTACTTTTTCAATACAATTCCGTCGACAATATGTCATCGGAGCCCGGTTGAAAAATATACGCGCCCCCGCTGGTTCTGCTCGCGGCTTTGATGGATTGTGGTGTTGGGTAAAAGTTTGTAATTGATTATGCTATGTATACTTGGGAACAGTTGTGATACGGAGTTACAGACGGTTTTGAAGTATTATTTATCGAAACGGTAGGTGCCAATTGTCATTATGCCTATATTATTTTGCGTATTTTACATTTAATATTTGCTTGTAATATTTCTTAAATTTGTTTTTCAAGTGTGACGGGAATATTTTTTTATATATAATGAGTTTGTAATATGATATAGCTAAACTAGAAAGACGTGTGAAATATGAAAGACTTGTGAATATGCTAGTTGCATAAAAATTGGAATTATAAAAGAAAATATTTACATTAATTTTCCTTATTAATTAACGAAAACTGCCTAAGTAAACTAATATTAGTAAAAATAAGATGATGTATAACGATCTTAAGTATTTTAATACTACTTCTAAAGGACAATAAGCGGTAAGGACAAGGAAAATTGGTAAAAGGATTTCTTACTTTTTCCTTTTTGCCAATTAAACCGTAAAATCCTCATAAAAATGAAAAATATATTTTACTAATCAAAATGTCGATTTACGAAAACACCGGTGAAGAAACTGTTGACGATTGGGAAATTAGGGAATGAAAATAAATAGGATTACTGACTTTGTTTTTACCGATACGGTAGTTTCGGTCCAACAAAATATTCTGTAATTAATACGGAATTGAAAAATAAAGTGGATAACGTTAAATTTGCTGTGTGAAAGGATTTGGCATAATGAAAATTTTAATTTATGGTAATCCTCATGTATACATCCTTAAATAGTTTGGTTTTTAGACATATTAATCAATTCTTAGTAAATAAATCAAGATTATGAAATTAAAACAAACAGCCAGGTGAAAAATCCCATTCTCAAAACTTCCAATAAAATAAATTTTTAAAAATATGAATTATGAATATCAGAGAAAGATTCAAAATAACGAAATGAAAAGTATAAAGTTTAATGTAAGCATCGACAAAGAAAAAAAATCAAGATTTTATTGTGCGCATGGTTGGTCAGATAAATTATACATGCTTTATATGTTTACGCAGTTTATCGCCAATTCGGTTTCACAAATTAAAAATAAGGTTTTTTAATGTCAACATTAATTTATTCAAATAAATAAATCCCGAATAACAATTAAGTATAGAGAACATTATCTCAGCAAAATAGCCATGCAAGAAAAATGCAAATAACAAATTTAGCCGTTAAAGAACTTAGCAATAACAATGACATTAACGTGACATTTCGGTTTTTGAGCAGCGAAACGGGCTGACTAATTTTTGACTAGATTTTCGAAACAGTTTTTTCCGATTTAAACTAAAAAGTCCTGTGTAATTTATGCTTATCTACTATAATTTTGCTCTATAAAATCCTCGTTTCCCTATTTTCACAGATCTAAAGGGTCTTATGCAATACTTTCATATTTTTAATTAAATTATTAAAAAAAGAAACCTCAATCGAATATGTAAATGTTATTGTTGAAATTTCTTCATAATAGGATCAAATTTATTTTTCGAACTTCTTTGTATTTACTTATTAAAGTTAATATTTATTATTTTGCAATATTATACTACTATATCGTTATGTAAGTTATGTTTAATTTGATTTAAAAATATAAAAATATAACCCTTAAAATGAAAATAAATTTTATGAAGCTTCTGAGCCGTTTCAAATGCCACGAATCATATTTCAATTGATTCATTCAAAATTTTCTGCATGAAATTATATTTTAATTACAAGAAAATAATTTAACTTCTTAAGGAAGTCAGTGAAATCTAGTAATGTATGAATCCCGTATAGTTAATGAAGATACGAAAAATAATAATTTAATAAAACCTGTCAATTATCATCGAACGATGAATTTATACGATTATTAGGAAATAACGTGCAGGCTAATAAGTATTAATAAAAATATACATCTGCTAATATGTATTAATTTTATAATTTTGTAAATGTTACAGTTACCAATTTTTGTTGGTTAAAGACATTAGAAATAAAAATTAAATAATATTAATCAGAGTAGTGCGTTATATTGAGATCTAATTGTTACATGACGTTACGTTTCTCTCTCTTAACTCGCTTACATTTTGCAGCCTAACACTATTATTAAACAAAGTTGAGTTTACCACAAAGATCTTTACTTGTATACCAGACAATAAAATGGATTATGGTAATTAACAAACAACTGGAAACTTGCCAAATTAAAATTTTGATCCCAATAAACAAACAAATCATACTCACGTCCAAACAATAGTACGCCTCATTAATTGTCACGGGACGGTGTACAGATGGATATTGGAGCCAAGATGGATATTGGAGCCGCCACTGGCCACCCTAAGTTTAGATCGTGAAAGAAATATATAAAGTATGGTTATCGATTTTTTTTAATAAAACTAAGTAAGTAGAATAAGGAAATAGAAAATGCTTAAACATTTAATGCGTTATGTATAATCATAACCTATTATGTATTTTTATGTCAGTAGTTCCATTGAATTAAACTCGTGTTGTGTTTGAGTCAGCCAAAAGTGTTACTTTCAAATCAATACATATACGTAAAGTTTTTATATTAGATTAACTTTTCATTGGGTTGCAGCCAAAAGCATAGGCTTTTCATAAGCACGTCAACAAAATAGTTATGCAAGAAAAAATAATTAATTTAGCTGTAAAAGAACTTAGCAATAACAATGACAGTACTGAAGAATCACTGAAGCAATTTTTTTCGGTTTAAACTAATAACTCCTGTGTAACTTGTGCTTATCTATTATAATTTTGCGCCATAAAATCCTCGTTTTAGCTCGAGTCAACGTACAGGGCTTACTTTTTACTCGAGATCAGAAGTAGCTTCCAAAGGTGGCAAACATCTTTATGATGTTCATTAGATGTCTACTTAATTGCATAGTATTGACTAAGCAATAAGTTTGATTGTAGTATGTACTAATTCATATGGTGTACCCCGAATTCCTAGCGTGGTTGCAAAGTTTCAGCGCCCCCTGATATGGTTTAGCACCAAATTTTAGTTATCGAGTGTTCTACTTTATCATTTTATTTTTGTTTGTTTTACGCAGCCAAATATCACTGAGCAACACTTGCCATTATTCGTACACATTTATTTCGTCTCATTCAAAGTCATTACACTTGTCATAATTCCCTTTATATATTCGCAGGTAAAGCATAAGTGACATTTATCAAGACACTACATAATGAAAACACTCAATTCTGGTAGTTAATATATTTAAGTTTTAATCTTACTAAACTTTCATTAAAATAAGTATTAATTTTCTCCATATATACTACTATAGTACATATTAAAACTATGATGAAAGTGTTAAAAGCATAGATAATGGTCATAGGTAGACATAAAACTGGATAAAAAAGAATAATTATATAAACAGCTGATAATCTTTTTCCGCCTATATATTATAACAATTAATAATTGACTCAATCTCGAGTCATTTCGTTTTAATATAAAATTTTTCAAGTTTTATTTGTATCACTCAGTTATATAGTTTTATTTCCACCAGGACCGCGTAAATGGCGATTATAACTATAGAAAAATGATGTGAACGGAATTAAAATGACGGCCGATGTGGCACAATGGAATTGACGTTTATTTATCAACAATTTATTTTTAAAATTTTAGGATTGATAAATAAATGGCCATTATAATGGCCATTTATTTATCAATCTTAAAACTAAATAAGAAATCTATGTTAAATATCATTAATGAGAAATATGTATTTCTAATTAATGGTATTTTTCATAGATAAGGCAGTCAACCAGAAAAACTAAGACCATAAATGTAAAATTTTGTATAAATCGATTTCTGAACGGAACCACAAGAAATTTGGCATATGAATGGGATATAAGTCGAGTTAACATGCAGGACTTACTTTTTACTCGAGATCAGAAGTAGTTTCTAAAGGTAGCAACCATTTTTATGATATTCATTAGATGTCTACTTAATTGCATAGTAATTTTTGTTTTAATTTCATCATGACCTTATTATTAAACGTGAACGATTTTAATTTTTTAACGAAATTAGAGGTAAGATAGAGCCTATATTGACATACAGACTATATTGTAGTTCACTTGAATAAAGTCGCTGGCAAAATTAACGTAGCTACATATTTATATGTAATTTTAATGTCGGAGACAAATTATCATTCTGTGACATTTAAGTACGTTCTTGTCCTTAGAAAGGACTCATTTACTTTTCTTGTAGATATATGCTTGGCATAAAGGATAAAATCATATATCACAAGAAAATATCTAAAACATTACATTTATAGATATAAATCTTAAAACAATACCCTTGACAGGATTACATAGAAGTTTGAAAAGTAAATAAAAAAATTTTTTCACTTGTCATAAATTTATATTATTCTGTCATATAAAGTTTATTTTTATAACAAATATTTCTTTGATGCATCTCATTACTAAATGAAAATTTTAATTCGAATATTACCGAACAGCCATAAGCCAAGTTCTAAACAATGTTGCTTGGCGGGTCTTTTAAACATTTATTGATAAAATATCGTATTTTTCATCCAATTAATTTCATATTTTATCTGGATGAGGTTTTCGAATTTTATTTTTTTCGTATTCGAAGAAAATACGATTCTCAGTCTAATATATGAATTACGATATCATCTACTTAAGGACACCCGGAAAATTACAAGAAAAAAAGTCAGTAATTATAAAATTTTAGGAGAAAAATATCAAGTTAGTGATTTCATTGATTCACTATTAGTCAAAATGTAAACTTTGAGATAATCTTAAGAAGAGACAACTTTGGCGATCAATAAAATCGTACTGTGTATATTGAAAATTTGGAAAATGAAAATTAGAAAAATACAAGTAATTAAAATTAAGAGCAGACGTGTCTTCACGAAGACACGTAAACAAACCAAAACAATGCAATGGACTTTCAATCGATTATATTTAAATACTATGATATCAAATAATATCAAAATCAATATGATATATTAATGCATAAAAATATGCTTTATTAATTTAGATGAGTTTTCAATTACGTATAAGATAAGCCATATAATAAATACATTTTTAAAAAGCGAAAATACATGTTTTCACTACAAAAGTGAACTTTATATATTGTGCATACACTGAGCGCGGGGGAGCAAAAGTTTTGTTTGAATTCTATTAATATATAATATTTTTATAACCAAATAACTAAAAAAAATTAAAGAAGAAAAAACACTAGCATCGACACTCGAACTCAGGCTTTCGTTGCATTTTCCATGAAAATGTATGTATTGTAGCTCGGATTATTCGGATATATTCCTGCCAATCGATCACTAGGCCTAGCACTGAGTATACACACAGTTAAATCATTCGGCCGTACTTGGCCTACCGCCGAGTATACCCAAAAACTACTAAAAGATTTTGGACATAGGTGAATCTACACGAGTTTCTTTTTCAATTAATGAAAAAAAGGGAGAAAGAAGTATTTTTTAAATAGATTTTTGTGATATTTTTTAATTTTTGCCTTTTTTGCAAAGCATTTTGATCAGATATTAAATTTCAATGGATATTATTTTAACAAAATATTAATAAATCTGTTTAAAATTAATTATATATTGAATATGAATACTTTTCTTTTATATTTTGTCACTTCAAAAGTTTAAACCTGTGCATCCGTATGTAAATAAGTAAATAGGAATACATACCTATATATATATATATATACACACATATATATATGTATATATATATATATATATATATATATATATATATATATATATTATATATATATATATATGTATTATATATTTATATATATATATATATATATGTATATATATATATATATATATATATATATATATATATATATATATATATATACATACAATGTTTCCATGTGTATATATTTTTATTATTTTTTACTGCTCTCGTAACCGATTGCAATTTAAAATTTGACCACAGTTTTCTGTATACATTAAAACTGTTAATAAATAAATATCTTACAAATAATACAAATTTCTGCAACCAGTACTGTAATGTAAAAACCGATGTATGCGAAATATTTTGTCAATCAGTGTATATGTGAATCTGTTTATACATACATAATGCCACCGCAATTTTATTAAAAATGTTGCTTGGGAAAATAGACGCACTTTTTTTTAAATGAAAATAAAAGTATAATGCAAAGCATTTGCCACATCCGGTCGTTTCGCGAACATAAAACTCGTTGCATTTTATATGCGAATTGCGGTACCTTTCAACGGCTTTGGCTTATAAAGCTTTCCCAACTTTTTTAATAATTTTTTTATGCATAACTGCATTAAGGGTGGATATTAACATTTTCAGATTTTTTCCATGTAAGTATAATTTTAAGATACTAGGCGTTATTTTTCGTTCGACGATCTGATTTTAGATGGAGCGCCTGTAATGAACTCATAAGCACGTATTATTTTTAGGGTGCTTCTACTATATATACCTAGTACATATAATTTATACCCTTTTTCAAGATTTTTTTCTTAAAAGCCAAAATAATTTCTGTGTTTCGCTGCGGTATGACATTTAATTTTTTTATGTTGATATCTATGTGACACAATGATAGACTTAACAAAAATACTGTCTTAAAATTTATTCAAATATTTCCACATTTATAACTGACAAAATGTAAAATAAATATGTCTATCACAATAGGAGTTGTTATGATAATGTTATGAAACATCAATGTAGGTATTTTTATTGGTCCTTTTTAAACAAAGACATCTAACGATATTCTTTTTCTTATGCGAAGTTTTCTTTAGGCTTCACAGTCATGTAAACAATTTTTGATATATTCAAGCAGGTAAAAATATATGTACCTTTTTTTTTCAGCCATTAATTACCTTACAATTGTCAAGAGTTGATGATTTACGCGGTTTAAGTACAATTAGTTCAATAACTTCTAATGTTAGATTTCATATTAATGCATATTAACCACTTTTATAAATATAAAGTAACGTTTAAAACTGAATAATTTTTTCATCTGCGTTAATAAATTTCTTGAAAAATTAATCACGACGGAGGGCCAACCAGGAATCAATAATTGAATAACCAGTAAACAAACCAATTAGCGCGCATAGATGAAATAAAATATTTCAGACCTTACATAAAAATATTCAATCAAGAAATTAATTCAATAGCTCCACTTTCATTAAGAGATACATTTTGTATATATACCTTAAATATTTTTAAAAATTAATTATGCTTAAAAAAATTTTAAAATACAATTTTTATATTCTTAGGGTAACTGTTAGAACTATGAATAAAATTTATGGCATGAAAAAGCAGTTAAACTCAGAAACCACTCGTGCATATTTCATGAGCTCTAGTAAAATTTTTAAATGAGAATATAATGCCAATTTAATGTCCGTAGTGAGCAGAAATTATTGTTATTTTGCGAGATTTTTTCTTATTGAATTGATATTAAGACATATAATTTTTAAAATATCGGAATAAAGTTTCATTTATAGTAAAACCAATTTTGTTAAAGGTTTTAATTGCTATAGAATCGTACATATATATTGTCACACACGCACAAGCGCGCGCGTGAGTGTCCATGCACACACACAGTCACAAATCCAAACACTACACACACACATACACATACACACACTCACTCAGTCAGGCATACTTTCATATACACACGCACGGCACATAAACTGAAATGAAACAAAAATATGTAACTTATCCATGTAGAGCAGTGATGTAACAATCACTTTCGGGAGAATTAAATATGAAATATATATTATAACTATCATAAATTGCAAATACTCTTATGGCGAGATTAATACACAGATTGATTTCACGTGTAAAACTCAAGAATTAAATATGAAATATATATTATAACTATCATAAATTGCAAATACTCTTATGGCGAGATTAATACACAGATTGATTTCACGTGTAAAACTCAAAGTTAATATCAATTGTTTACTCAAACTTTTACGTTTTTCTCAAGTTAGTAATTGATTTTCCCGGAGTTGCTGACGTTCAACTTATAATGTTGCTATTTCATTAAATAGTTTACTAGACATACTACGTCATCTGAGGATTTAAATTTAAGAATAAATCCTAACTTTTAACGTATCAATCATAAGTTTACTATAAATAGTTCCTGAACACTCTATTATGATTTATAGCCATATTAGCATATAATGTTATACCCACATGACATTGCTAGTGAAGTGCTACTTATATTTTTCGTTTCAAAAAAATCGTTTTTTTTTATATGTGCTTGTCTAAGCCATGTCTAAGTTCACGTGCCTACTCTCGAAAATTTGATGGATTGCAGCATTAAGTGGTACGCGTGATCGATTTTTGAATATCCTAGAGACTTTGAAAATGTTATAAAGTTTTCTTGCCTATTGCTGTACTAAATTTTTCTGAATCTAGTTCATATTATTATCAACAATACAAATATTGAGATAATTAAAAAATGGTGAACAGAATAGTTATAAAGAGTAAAATCAAATTTTATTCTGACAATCGAACATTTAAAAGAAATTCAATTATATTTGCTTTGATTCATAAATAAAATCATTTTCTAGGTATACTTACTTAGTAATTCATAAATCGTAAAGAAATATATTTTTCATACTAATTCAAAGAAATAAAGTCTTAAATTGGAGACGTTTTTCCTTGTACGATTCCAAATACTATGTTTTTTATGGCACCTCAAAAGTAAAAATACAAAATATTTTTAATAGTATTACTCATATCTCCGTATACGACATAATTATATTTTGTATCCGTTTGCGGTAGAAACTTGAGTTGCATATATTTTAATATAAAAAATTCGAATCGTTTTAATAAAATTTTGGGGTAAGCATATAAAGCAATGTGGGGTGTCAAATGAAATAATATTAATGTGAAATAATTCTAGAGATGTTTTTAAAAACGTCCACAAAACAAATATTTTTCCTCTTCCTTACTTTACAATCATCGAAATTGTTAGAGTAAAAATTTTGTAAAACGAACTATGATATTATAAATTTTATGATTTCTCAAAAATTCCCTATGTTTATACTCTTCATATAGATATACCAGAAAGCAAGAGGTAATGATATTTTTAAATAGTAATACCACGTACATTGGACCTTAGAAGTAATTTAATAGAAATACCACATAATCTCAAATGTTAGTAGGCCTAATACGTACGGGCCCCTCGTGGCGTGTGCTCTATTCGCACTTAAAAAAATTTGTTTTAGCGACATGAAAATATTTACTGTTAAGGTGAACAAAGTTGTTACAGCAATTTTTATTATGTTAATGTAAGTCGAAAGTCAATTAAAGGAATTTATCGAAACAGTCGCGGATACTTCTTCACACACGCCTTTTTAAACATTTTCAGTTTCTTTCACGTAGATATTAGCGCTCACAAAAACATTCTAAAAACATGTTTTCACGATCCACAAAAATACAATCGATAACGTTTATTCGTAGGTAGAATAAAGCCACAATTTCAATTCCTTCTCTATCGCAGAATACATATTTACTTTTCATAATAAAAAAACAAAGTTGAATACAAAACATCTCTCATGCCTTGTACTCGCCCGCACAAAACAAAACGACTCGTCGCAATCGTTGTACCAGCTACACACTTTTTTCCGTTTCTTCATCTTAACAAACTTTTCAATCTCCACGCTATTTTCTTATATGAAAAGTTGATAAAATTACACAAAAAATTTAGGATGTATTTATATAGGTATGGAATATTTCCAATCACGTACAGTTACAATAAGACACCTGAATATTTTTATTAGGCAGTCATTCTCAAATGAATATATTTATTATACTAATTAACACAAAAACTTTGTTGGCGTAAAACTAAATTTTTATCGCCCTTAAACATAATAGGAATCTTTATGTATTCACAACTAACAGAACAGCAGAGTAATAAAAGTAAGACAATGGATAATTTAGTTTATAATAAGTTGCGGTCGTTCACTTTTCAAGTCTCAATTATAGTAGCTTAATAAAGTTAGATTGAATTTCATACCACTTCATATCTTACAAAAGAAAAGCACTTGTTATTTAAGATAGTAACATCAGATATTAAGTATTATTCACATTGTTTTTATTAAAAAAACGGTAAAATTCGTCGTAATCTTTTTTTTAATGTGATAAACTTTATTAAAGAGGGTAGCAGCGGTGTAATGCTAAATTCAAACTTGTTGCACATGTGGTTTTTTCCTCTTTGATTTTTCTTTATTTGGACATGAGTGAAGAAATAATGAGCACACATGAAAAATCTGTACCATTTTTTTATTTTTATTATTTTAGTTTAACCTTCAAGAATAGAATAAAATTATTTTCGCTGAAAGCAAATTTTCTCTATTTTACTGCTTGTATTAAAATAATTTTAATTATTAAATAAACCATTCTTTACGAAGATAGGAAACGATTTAATTTCATAAAATATTTTATTATTTATTGACATAGTTCCAATAGAATCGAAAAGTGATTTCATGCTTTGGGAAGGAAGTGAAAATATTTTCTTTGGCTCCTATGTGGACCTGATACCCCTTCAACGTTAACGGCATTCGTATGGACTCCGACTAGCATTTGTTTGGTCAATGTCTCATTATTTATTGTCCAAAAAATTTCAAAAGCAGACACCCTGGATGTATGCAGTTATTAAGTTAAAATCCCGACAATTTTTTTGAACAAAGAATTTCATTTCTCAATGCATGATAAATAATAAAAACGGAAGATGCTTATAAGTAAAATTGATAATTTTTTGAAGAAAAAAGACGACTATTGATCTGCTTTTATTTTTGAAACTCTAATTATGCACGTTTTGGAGAAATAAACATTTTCCTGAATTTTGGAAAAGTGAAATTTATGGAAGTCTGGACGAATGTCAGAATTCTATCAAATATGTAAAGTGGCAAATTCAAGCAACATTCGTTTTGCAAGGTAGATAAACAATGTCGAATTTGAGAATGTTTGCCTTGTCTTGTAAGTTATGCTTCTATCCTTATGATTTTTTTAAATATTTGCTTGTTCCTGGATCAGAAAAATATTTTCTGAAATTTCGCTTCTGTGGTTTATAAAATCATGGAGCTCAAATAGTTTCTCAATTTGATATTATTATTGAGACGATCTTAAACCAATAAATCTTTTATAGATAAATTGAAATATTAGGTTAGAGTATAGTAATGATAAAGGACACCTGAATGCTAGAACATCATCGTTTCCTTTTCTAATGTTGAATATCTGGTCCTTCATCATTCGTTCCTAAATTGTGCACAATGATACATTGTTTTTTTTTGTCCAGTCAAATATATTGATGAGAAATGACATTTTTGATATCTTAGGTAGATATAAAAAAATGTCTACACAGCTAAATTTAGTTTAAAAACATACACAGCTAAATTTTAGTTAAAGATTTCGTTAAAATTGGGTTCTCGAATCAAGTTTTAATATAGCATTACGCCACTGCTGCCCTTAACAAAGTTTATCAAATTAAAGAAAAAATGGCGTTATTCACATTAAGCGATTTTTTTCCCTTTCTATAAATAAAATACATTGCGAACAATACTCGATACATGGTGTTAGTATCTTATATTACAAGTGTGTTTTTTTTGTGAAATATAAATTGGTATGAAATTTAATGTAACTTTATGGTACTGTATTTAAGACCTCAAAAGTGAACAATCTCAACTTATTATGAATTAAATTACGTAATAAATCTATTGACTTACTTTTATTACTCTGCAGTTATGTTAGTTGCGAATATATAAAAATTCTAAGTGGAAAATATAATCGTCGCATTATTTTCTCAAATAATCCGTATTTAACGCCGAAAAAAGTGTAGTTTAATAAAAACAGCCTAATAAAAGCATTCAGCTATCTTTTTGTAGTAACTATAAATAATTGAAAATATTCCAAACCTAGCTAAATACATCCTAAACTTCTTATGTAATTTTATCAACTTTTCATATAAGAAAATAGCGTGGAGATTGAAAAGTTTGTTAAAGTGAAGCAACTAAAAAATTGTGTAGCTGGTACGCCGAGTGCGACGAGTCGTATTGTTTGTGGGAGTGAACACAAGGCACGACAGATATTTTGCATTAAACTTTCTATTTTTGTTGTTAAAAGTAAATACGTTTTCTGCGACAGAGAGGGAAGGGAAGTTGTGACGTTATTCTATCTATAAATAAACGTTATTGATTGTACTTTTGTGGATCGTTAAAATGTGTTTTAGAATGTTTTTGAGACTAATAATATCTACGTGAAAGAAATTAAACATGGTAAAAAAGGCCTGTATGGAAAAGTACCCGCGGCTGTTGTGATAATTATCTTTAATCGACTTTCAACTAACATTAAAATAAGAAAAACTGTTGAAACAACTTTGTTCACCATAAAAGTAAATATTTAAAAAAAATATTTTTGAGAAATATTTTGAATTTTCGCAGACATTTATCACAACAGCCGCGGATACTTTTCCACAAACGCATTTTTGACCATTTTTAATTTCTTTCACATAGATTTCATTACTTAATTTGCTAAAACCTAAATTTGCTAAAATAAAACTTCTTAAGTGTGAGTAGATCTCACGCCACGGGTAGTCCATGCCTTAGGCCTACAAATATTTGACATTTTGTGGTATTTCTATTAAATTACTTCTATGGTCTAATGTACATGGTATTACTATTTAAAAATATCATTATCTTTCGTTTTGTGGTATATCTATAGGAAACGTATAAACATAGGGAATTTTTGAGAAATCATAAAATTTATAATTTGAAAGTTTGTTTTACTAAATTTTTACTCTAACAATTTTGACGATTGAAAAGTAGGGAAAAGGAAAGGATAAATATGTGTTTTGCCGACATTTTTTAAAATATCTCTAGAATTATTTGACAAAAATATTATTTCAGTTGACATCCCTTGTAATTAGTGAAATTAAAAAAAATGGTAACTTTATTTATTTGCTCCAAAATTTTATGAAAATAAAATATACAATATCGACAAATATTTATAACAAATCATTATGTCGTATATGGAGACTTAAGCATTATTATTAAAAAGATTTTGTATTTTTCGTTTTGAGATGCCATAAAAATATTTGGAATTGTAAAAGGAAAAATATTTCCAATTTAGGAATTTACTTCTTTGAAATAGTATAATAAATACGTTTTTTAACGATTTATCAATTATGAAGTAACTACATATAGAAAATGTTTTCAATGTTGAATCAAAGCAAACATAATTTAATTTCTTTTAAATGTTCGATTATCACAATAAAATGTATTTAACTTTTTATAATAATTCTATTTACCATTTCTTAATGAGCTTAATATTTGTTTCGTTGATAGAGTCCTAAATATGAACTAGATTCAGTAAAATTTGGCACAAAAATAGGGAAGAAAACTTTATAACATTTTCAATGTCTCTGGGATGTTCCAAAATCAATCACGCGTACGTCTTCATACTGCAATCCATCAAATTTTCGGGAGTATGTGCGGGAACTTAGACATGTCTTAGACAAGTGTTATATACACTTGTACGCTCATACACTTGTACGTCGTTATATACACTTGTACGTCGTAAACGATATTTCTTTTTAATAACAAAAAATATAAGAAGCCATTCACTAGCAATGTCACGTGGATATAGCATGATACGCTAATATGGCCATAAATCATAATAGAGTGTTTAAGAACTATTTATAGTGAACTTATGATGGATACGTTAAAAGTTAGGATTTATTTTTAAATTGAAATCCTCAGATGTCGTAGTATGTATAGTAAACTACTTAATAAAATAGCAATGTTATAAGTTGAACGTCAGCAACTCCGGGAAAATTAATTACTAACTTGAGGAAAAAGGTAAAAGTTTGAGTAAAATAATCATGTTAACTTTAAGTTTTGCATATGAAATCAATCTGTTTCGTAATCTTGAAATAAATGTATTTGAAATGTATAATAGTTATAATATATTTCCCTTTTTACTTCTACAGAAAATGATTGCTACGTCACTGCTCTACATGAATAAGTTACGTATGTTTATTTCATTTCAGTGTGTGTGCCATATACACTATATGTGAATGGGGGTGTGTGTGTGTATGTGTGCATGCGTGCGTGTATGTGTGTGTGTATACGTGAGTGTTTGAGCTTGTGACTGTGTGTGTTCATGTGCACCCATGCGTGCTTTTATGTGTGTGTGTGTGTGACAATATATGGTATTGCTATAGCAATTAAATCCTTTAACAAGATTAGTGTTCCTACAAAATAAACTTTACTCTGGTCTTTTAAAGATTATATGTATTAATATCAAATAAATAGGAAACATCTCGCAAGGTAACAACAATCTCTCCCCACTACGGATGTTAAACTGCCATTATATTACGACTTTAAATTTTACTAGAGCTCTAGAGATTTGCACGAGTGCTTTTTAAGTTTAACTGTTATTTCATGGCATCAATTTTATTGCTATTTCTAACAGTTATCTTAATAACATAAAAATACTACTTTTAAAAATTTGTAATGCTTATATAAAATTTGTCTCTAAATGAAAGTGAAGCTATTAAATTAAGGTTTGAAATGTTTTATTTTGTTTGTCTATTACTGGTTATTCAAGTACTTATACGTCATTGTCACTCCGTAGTCAAATAGATACATATATTTTTACCTACCTGAATGTATCAAAAACTGTTTCTATGGTTATGAAATATGAAGAAAGTCTGTCTTTAAAAGGAACCAATAAAAATACCTACATTGATATTTCGTAACATTCTCATGAAAATAATTATAGTTAATTGTGCAAATATGTATTTAAAACTCCTAGTGTGATAGATATATTTATTTTACATTTTGTCAGTGATAAATGTGTAAATATTTTAATAAATTTCCTGACCGTATTTGTATTAAGTCTATCATTACGTCACATAGATATAAATATATGAAAAATAAAATGTCATACCGCAGCGAAACACAGAAATTATTTTGGCTTTTAAAAAAAATTTAAAGACAATAGTATAAAATATATGTACTGGGTATATATACTACAAGCATCCTAAAAATAATACGAGCTTTTGAAATCATTAAGGTTGGAGCTTAATACAGTTATATATAAAAAAATTATTACAAAAGTTGGAAGAGCTTCATAAGCCAAAGCTGTTGAAAAGTACTGCAATTCCCATATAAAATGCAACGAGTTTTATGTTCGCGAAACGACGGGATGTGGCGAATGCTTTGCATCAAACTTTTTATTTTCATTTCAAAAAATTTCGTCTATCTTCCTAAGCAATATTTTGAATGAAATTGTGGTGGCCTTATGTATGTATAAACAGATTGACATACAATTACACTGATCGACAAAATATTTTGCATATATCGGTTTTTATATGACAGTATTTTAGTTAACAGTTTTAATGTATACAGAAAACTGTGGTAAAATTTAAATTGCAATCGGTTGCGAGAGCGGTAGAAAATGATAAAAACCTATACACATGGAAACATTATATACATAAATATATATATATATATATCTATAAATATATATATATATGTATATATATATATATAAATATATATATATATATATATATATATATATATATTTATATAAATGTACGTATATTCCTGTATACTTACTTATATGCATATACATATAGACGCATACGTTTAAACTCTTTAAGTAGACAAAATAAAAAAAAATACATATAATTGACTTTAAATTAATTTGTTAATATTTCTTTTAAATTTTTCCATTAATTGACAAATACAGTGTCATAACAGAGAAATAGAAAGTTGAAACTTTGCTCTAGGAGCATTAAATCTGCATAACATGATTCTAAATATTAGATTGCATATAGATTATAAGTGACAAGGTTTTCTCTGCTGTTTCATTCGTATGCAATTTTCAAGCTCTCGAGACACTAATAGGTTTAATATATATAAATTTGACCACAGTTTTCTATATAAAACAATTAATTTTTTTGATTAAGAAAAACATTTACAGTTTTATTTCAAATGCTATTTCCCTGAATGAAAGGTAGCATATATCTTAACTTCATTATTCAATGAAGCTTAAACCAAAGTTTTATGAAAACATTTTTAGTCATTTGTATGTTATTGAATAACAAGTGTCCTTTATACACACGTAGTATAATTTAATTAGGTTAAATACTATAAAAAAAACCGTAGGTAAAACTTTCTGTTTTACTCCGAAAGCGAATTATATGCGTGCAAAATTTATTAGCGATTTGATGCTGGTTTGCAGTTATAATACGATACAAGTAAAATTATATATTAACAAACTTCCGAATTTTTGACATTAATAACTATTTACGCATTGCTCGCTTGGTTAATTTAAAAACTAGTTTCAGTACTATTTGACAAATAAAGGCCAATCAGAAAGATTGTTTCAAATGTCACGTTGTATAGTTAAAGTTTGTATCTTTATTTAATTTATTGATTTGTTTCACCAGCTTTCTTAAGCAATTGATTAAGAAAAAATGGCCAAATATGAATTTGGCTCACGCGTCGAATGTTATTTATTTATTTATCATCTTTTATGCAAAATACATATTGCGGACTTATTACTACATGAGCAATTTCTTCCCATCAACCATAACAATTGGTATTGAAATTTAGTTAATAGACTGTGGGAAATTTTACAATGAAAATTCTCTACAGTACATTGGAAAAGAAAAATAAAAAAAAAAAGTATAAGTAAAACAAACCATTGACTAGATATGGGATGGGAAATCAGGAAAGGACAAGGGTACAAAGGAAAGATTTCAGGAGAGGCAGGACTTTTTCACTCGATATTTGAAAATATTTAGTGACGTGACTTTCTTGACGTCAGGATACAGGTGATTCCAAATTTTCGCTGCTTGAAATAATTTTTTGTTATTGGTAGAGGTATGTAGAAGTAATAAGTATGGTGATTGAACTTTCAGAACATAGTCTAAGGCCGTAAGCAGACAAATTTTTAAATTTGCCACTAAGGTAATTTGGGCTATGAGGATTGTTTAATATATTAAAAAGAAGTGTAGTTGGCGTCGATCACGGATCTTCATTTGATTGAATTTTCACTAATATTTTTACCTCAGATATTTAGGAAAAAATGAGGTACATATAATCTTGATCAATGTTGAATGTGGCATTGGAAGTAAAATTATTTTATTTATGACTAAACATTATATGATTATCATTGTGTAATTAATATTTTAAAATATCTAGTATAAGTAAGGAGCACACATTCATGTATAAATATATATATATATATATATACATATATATATATATATATATATATATATATTCATACATATACATGTCTTTTTGTGCGTGTGTATACAAATACATATTACTGAGAATATCTTTTATAAATATGACAAATTTCGTCGTAATAATTTCCCTAAAACCTTTGCGTGGGCTTCCAAAAATATTACTTTTTTATAATTTTATTCTAATATAGCCAAAAAAACGAGAGGGAGTCATATATTTTTCGAATATTTTTCAGTATATTTCTAAAGATATTACTACTAAAATAATCTAAATATAAAGTACCTAAAATTGTGGAAAATATATTTTTCAAACACACACACACCTTTCCACAGGAAATTTAAAAAAAAATTTAAGTGTTTAATTTTCCACGAAAATTTCTTATTACTACTTTTTATTGAAATATGCGCAGGTTAATATGTTTTATTACAGTGCCAAATTTCAAACTTCAACGTGTACCAATTTCAGAGAAAACGTCTATAACCGTTCCGTCTTCCGTTTGAGCTATGGAATCCTGAAATCATTCTTACTGGTGGAAAGTTTAAAAGCAAGATTAAAAAAAACTATATAAATTCATATACATGAAAATTAAATAATAAAATCTATATAATTTATATATATATATATATATATATATATATATATATACACACATATGTACGTACAGAACTAGATTTGATAGGATTTTCACTTATTTTTCTATAAATTTATTTGTTAAGGTTTGTTTCAATGTTACTTAGCTGGAATTTACAAAAATTAAATAAATTATACAATTGATGATAAAGTGTTAACTAGAAAAAAACCTCTGCTTTTATCTCCATGCCCACGAAGAGTTAAATTGATGCTAAAAATATTAATATATTGAAGTTTAAATAACACTTTCTGCTGACCTTAAGAAAGGTCACGACTTAATTGACTGGAACTATTTACATAAAAATACATGATAGGTTATGCTTATACATAAAGGGATAAATGTGTAAGCATTTCCTGCTTCTTTATTGTATATACATTATTTTATACGAAAGAACAAATCGATATCCATACCCCACATATTCCTTCCCCACGTCCAAACAAGGGTTAGATGCCGCCAAGTAGACGGATATAAAGGCCAAGCGTGAAATGACGCGGGACAATCCCTCTTGTCCCTGGATTTAGTGTCCAGTGGCGGTTCCGACATCATTTTGTCTTCGGCCTGCGCCACCGAACAAAACTCTCGTCGAATTTAATGCCGTCCCGTAAAGATTAGTGAGTTGTATTATTGTTTGTATATGATTAATATTCATTTGTTTATTGAGAGCGAAAATTTACTTTAGCAAGTTTCCAACCTGTTTGCCATAGTTTATATTCTTGCCTGGTTTAGATGTAAAATGTGTGATGAAAGATCAGAACTTAAATATTTGATGAAATAGTATGTTTATAACCGTAAAGGTCTGACTCAACTTCGATTAGTAACAGTGTAAGGCTACTAAAAAGGCGAGATATGAGAGAGGGACTTATCTCAAATTTGCAATTAAATCTCGATATAACGCACTAATACGATTAAAATTATTATAATTCTCTTTCCAACCTCTTTAATCGAAGAACACTAATAACCGTGATATTTATGAAACTATAAAATAACTACTTATTAGTAGAAGTTAATACACGCTATTTTCTAGTAATCATATGAGTTCATTGTGCGATGACAATTGATAAGTTTTGCAAAATTATTACTATTCATATCTTCATTACTTGCCGGATCCATGCATTAATAGATTTCATTGACCCAACAAGTTAAAATACTCTCTTGTAATTAAAGTTTAATTTAATGGAGACACATTTCGACTGAATGAATAGAAGATCATTAAGAGTTCTTGCATAGGCTCATAAAACTTACTTTTGTTTAACAAAATATTTTTCTTTTTAATTTTTAATCGTAATTAATACGACTTAAACAATTATGCATGGGTTAATATTTAATTATAATTAATATTAATTTTAATAAGTAAAAGTAAGGAGTGTTCAAAAAATAAATTTGATTTCAAGAAAAAAAATCACCTGTTGCAGCATCCGAGTATATGGTACGATTTACCTTTTTTAAAAAAACATGGAAGTGTTGCATTAGTATCTAATAGATGACCCATGAAAACTAGGGAAAGAGGATGTAACAGGGCAAAATTACAGCAAATAAGCACAAATTACATAGAAGTTTGTATGTATATACTGGTATACGTATATACGTACATATATGTGTACACAAATACATACATACAAACTAGTATACATAACCTGCGCGATCTTTCAGTCTTGCCAAGTTGAACAGAGTTTCCTAGTGTCTTTGGAATTTTTTGTTTCATAGTGGTTGAACGGCACATACATAAAAATGTTTTTCAGGATTTGCAAAATCATATTATTCTGGATTAATATAGGCCCTTAAAATTGCACTCACGTTCCACAAAACTTTGAGAAACACTTATTGTAGTAGAATCAGACAAATTTCAGCCTTTCTTACATAAATGGTGAAATGTTGGTTAAAATCGGAAGCTGTTTCGGAAATTTTGCTTTGCTGCTCAAAAATAAAGAAGTCATAGGGGAACAGTAAAAAAAATTAAGTTGCATTGTTATCATTATTATGATTAAGTCGTTTAACAGTTAAATTCATTTGTTACATTTCTCTTGAATAATTATTTCGATGAGATATCGTTCTCTTTATTTGGTTATTATTCAAGGGTTAGTTACTTCGACAAAATAATTTGAATTTTAAAGAGTTTGATTTTTTATTTTATCAAACTCTGAACAGCAAGAAATTGTGCAAAATTATGAAGAGCGGATAATTTATCTAACTAAACGTGTATAATGACGGTTATTTCCATAATTTTACTTCTCTTTGTTGCTATTTTACATTAAATCCAACATTTTTTTTTGGTAGGAATATTTCTAAAATGTTTATGATTCACGTTTTAAAAAATTGAATTATTTGGGAATGAGGTTTTTGCCTAGCCATTCGTTTTGATTTCATAATCTTGATTTATTTAATGAAAATTAATAAATAAATCTAAAATATAACTGTTTAGGAAAATGTAGATGGAGGGGAAGGTTATCCAAATTAAAATTGTTATCAAGCCAAATCATTTCGTACAGTAAATCTAATGTAATCCATATTAATTTACTACCTATTAAATAAAAAATATGTTTATAGGACTGAAATTTCCTTACTGCTGAAAACAAATTCAGTAGTCCCATTTACTTTCATCATTTTGATCCCACCACTAATTTCATGGTTGTAAATAACTACGTCATTTTTATGAAAGTTTTTCATCTAATGGCAAAAGGGAGAAAGCATACAGGCTTTTTCGAACTTTTCTTGTCGTCATGCATTAGTTATCTTTAAAGATGTTATAACCATTCTTAGGATCGTCACAAAATGTCCCATTTTAATTTTTATTTCAATGTTTTCTTAAGCGGTGCCTATTATGTGCTAACGAAAATTAAATTAAATGTTGCCTCTTAGTAGAGGTACAGAGCACACACTAGATTTGCGGAATATTACTAATGATCTTTACTGTAATCTTTCTTAATATTAACAAAATCAGGATGTAGTATGATGATGAATATTTGGGATTATCATATAAAAATATTTCATAATAATTATTGCATTACAATTTGGTATATATCTAACTTTTAGTTTAGTTATATGCCATTGCAAACCCATTAAGACTAAAAATGATTCAAACCCTTAAAAATATAGACATAATTACAATTGACACGTACCATTTCAATAAATAGTACTTCAAAATCCTCTGTCATACAGTTTACATGATTATACGCAAGTATACATAGCATAATAACTCACAAAGTTTTACCAAACTGCAGGCAGTGCCGGCGGGGATGTGGGTATTTTTCAACCAGACTCCGATGACATATTGTTGACGGAATTGTATTGAAAAAGTTCGGTTGATGCCGTCGAAACGTTCTTAAGCTATTTTCGTTATGTAATAAGGAAAATGAAATAAAACATTTCCTTTTAGTACAGTTGTATAGACTACATTTATGGAAAAAATGTGACCAAAATTTCTTCATGAAAATATATTCATTTGAATTAGTAAACCGAAGTGGAAAATTGATTTTAATAAATTGTATAACGCAGCAACGTACTGATCTTTCAAATTATATAAAATTAAAAACTGAATTTCAGTTTAACCGTACCTTATGGTCGTTTAAGAGTAAAATTTTAATCTGAATTTCTTTTGCTATCAAATAATAAAGCTTTTTAAACATTTACGGAATATTTAAATATACGGGTCTGTGACTCTTGTGGTTTTTCTCAAAGCTCGAATGGCCAACAACTGATTCCTTTCTTGGTTTTAAATTTATTACCAATTAAAAAAAGGCCTGTTGAAGGCCTGTGAAGCGAACTCTTTATGATTTCACATTTATATATTACTAAAAATATATCTTTTAAAATAGAACATATGTTTTTTTATACAATGTAAAAATACATATTTGATTTTATGTATTTTTTATACCTAATCCGTGAAGTCATACAGCAGCGCAATAGTAATTAAATATATTGTACAAAGAGCTAAGTTTTTTGTTTTTTTTTTTGGATTTAGCAAAAAAATTCGTATCCAATTGGCACCATGAAAGGTATGAGTAATAAGTCGTACCGATTTATGTGAAGATAATGGACACGTCTTCCGTACGTTTTTGAGGTAGTCTCTTAAGCCTTTAGATCTACATTAAAAAACGCATAAAGTTATTTTAGATAAAATAAGAATCTGTAATTAACCTTAAAGGTACATATAGTTAATTATTATGGAAAAATGATATCTGAAATAATTGTACACGACAACATAATTGCAAACAAATCAGGATTTATTATTCATTATGTAATTGTTATAGACTAGTTGTGGTACACGATTTTACCTACGTAGAAAAAATAGACAATACTAACCCAATATAATAAAACAATACCGAAAAGCGCAATTCGGATACGCGTTTGATTCATCTCAAGATTTTTTGTGAAAACCTTGGGATGAAATCATAGCAAGTGTATCGTATTAATATGTAATTTAATTATCAATCTCTCTGGAAATTCCATTTGCTTACACTAGGGTTTGCCGAGTTCACGAACCCGACGATATTCGGTGATCGCAATACCTACTCTTCGAGTACTGTCACGTTGCTATCGATCTCTGTATTATCACTGTCTTCTCAATTACCTTTCACCGATGGTAAATGGGACTGACTTGGACTTCTTAAGTTTCTTGAATTGATGAACTTCTTAAGTTTCTTGAATATCCTTTAAGTTCCTACTAAAAGTTCCTCTGATTTGCTTGTTCTGTAATTCTGAGCATAGTTACGATCCATATATCCCGATGGGCCAGCTATGTAATCATTTTGCGTCAATTTTTTATTTCTATTTGGAGGCTGTCGTAGCTTTTCTATTGGCATGGTCTTAGAATATTTAAGTTTTTTGTATTCCTTTTGATACGATAATATGTTCCGATTTTTTGTAATTTTGATCAAGTATACAATTGTGCATATGAGTAGATATATTTTTAATTTTCCACTTTGTTTAGGGTTTCATAGTTAGATTTCGACAAAAACTTTAAAAAGGTTACTTTATTTGCTAGTAGTGTTCCTCAAGTTCTTCAGAATGTACGTGACACTAATTTACAACTTTATACAAAACTAATCACAGGCAAAATAAGTGCAGCAAGACAAATACTGTACAAAGTTATTGAAGTAATAACATAAAGTAGCGAAATTTAATACAGTTCATTAAACTCACTTTCAAGTATGATCATACCATGTCTTAATCTAGGCCTTGCTGACAATTGTAATTGGATACTTAAGATTAGAAAAGATATTAAAAGTTCTTATTTTATGGATACCTAAATCGTGTTAAAAGAACTTGTTTGTATAGTTACAAATACATAAATAAATGAAAAAAATTATTCTGGCGGGAAATTTAATAATATATGGATTAGAATTTATATAAATAAATATGACAGACCAAAACGCTTGATACGACTTTCTTCTACATTTGAATTGCAAATTCGTACGGAAAAAAATGCTTAAATATTTAATTTCAAAGAGCGCTTTTACACTTAAATATTTTAATAAAATTTTACATAGAAATTCACAATAAAATAATGAAAATTATATTTGAAGTAAATATCATAATTATAATTACCTCCAAATTTATTTTTCCCTTGCACTTGTTTGGCAATTTTTTTTATTATCTGTGCATTTCATTTGTTTATTACACGTGTACATCATTTTTAAATGATAAATATTTACACGTGTACATCATTTTTAAATGATAAAATGTTTATGCCAATTTCATAAATATTAAAATAAAATTTATTATCTTTTACAAAGCTCATTATTTTTGTTCAAAATTAAACTAAAGTACATTTAAAAAAAATAATGTTCTAATATAAAAAATTGAGTTCCGTAACTTAAGAACTCTGCTTTCAGGAATTACCTAAAAAAATATTTGTCTGCTTGAAGTATGCTAACATTTTGTAACATGTTTGCAGTTTCAGAAAGTGTAAAGACAAAGTACAAATATAAAGTTAGCTTTGGTTGATTAGAAACAAATCTTTAGTCAATATAAAATTTATTAAAAATATCAAGAGATAAAAAGAAAAATAAAAATAGGCAACGGTTTTGCGTCACGTTGATCGGAAAGCCATAAATTTATGCGGGAACTTCCGTTAAAAAATAAGGAGGAAATTGAAGGAGTTTGTAAGATTCTCTAAAGGTGCGTTTATATCTGACGCTTTTCTCGGGAAATATACATATTTTATCTGAATTTCTTCCAACGTCTTATTAAATTCTTCTACCATTTACATTTAGGCAACATGTTTTTTCACTATGCCTTTACAAAGGTTTCTTGTAACGTCCCATAGTTTCAGCTTATCGTAGTATATATTATTTAATTTCTCGATGTCAGTTTTAAACTACTCTTTTTTGTCATCTATATTTACGCGAAAATTATTACACAATGCAAGAAAAGTAGACGAACGGTCAACTATTGCAATAAGTGTCAAACCTGTTTAAACTTGCAACTAATCAGCATTTTTATCTGCTGGTATAAATGTGTTGACAGAAATAGCTGGTGATTAATATACCTCTGAAATAAATTCTTCATTACTTGCTTCAGCGATGATTTCTGTCTGACATAAATATAATAGAATAACTGTCAGATGTAAAGGCACCTTTAGAAGAGCCATTGAGAACTCGCACCGATTGCATGCCAAATGAAAGAAACCATCCGGTAATTTCGCGCTGAGTTCAGGGAGTGAGAATTATTTTATATTTAAGCTTGCTTTCTCAACAGTAGTTTAATGTGGTGTCGAATGATTTCAGTGGATAGCAAAAGGGTTCCATAATCAATATTCAAAAGTATCTAAATTTTTGATCTGACTTTAATTAGAATATTTTTTAAGGGCTTACAACTTTTTATTGAATTTAATAATTCTGTAATGGTTGCATTTTTCAATATAGATTCGTTTTTCGATGTCTTTCGGCATATGTATATATGTTCATAATTTTTTTATTCGTGGTGAACAGCAACGGCGTGTCACTACAATGGCCAATCAGGACATGTTTTTGTTTGATGAGTATTTAAGAAATCATTGCTCTAAGAGAAAATTTAATCAACAGAATGTCGGAATCGGAAAGACCAAATTATTACACGATTGCGGTTTTTTATATTTTCCCCATTTTTTAGTCTTGACAGATGGAGTACTACAATATATGTTTATTCTTGTCTATCTACTATTAGCGGATAACATCTGAATATCATTATTAAAGGTATAATAACTTTTCTGTTGTTACATTGGAAACTTATGGTTGTAATTATGAATGTAAAATGTAATGTGATATTACTATATTAAAAAAATTAATATTAATCTCACAATAGTTGTCAGAAATTAAATCATTTGATTGTCTAATCAACGCGAGATTATAGTATAGGCTTCAGTAGGTATACAAACCAATGGAAGCGGAACAATATCCTTTATACCATGACTTAACGTATTCTACCATATTCAGCCTTTCATCGCGCAATAGTGACAGGTAACACTATTGCACGATGAAAGGCTGAATATGGCAGAATACGTTAAGTCATGGTATAAAGGATATTATTCCGCTTCGTTTGGTTTATATAATTTAATTCTTTTCATGTAGATTCTTTAATTTCTACTTGCTGATTAATGGAATGTTAATAGAAACATTGTTAAAATTAAATTTTGACTATATTTCTTATACCTTTTATATACTTAATTGTTCCCTGTTATGTACTGAAACACATTGTATGAAATTATTTTTTTAGTTTCATTTTAACAGGTTATTTTTACACCTTCCAGTAACTCAGCCAGTAGTATGGACATACAAAACACGAAGCTCAAAAAACCAAATTTTACTCCTCCGAGATGTTCTCATTTCAGTAATTAATTGAATAGTACTTTGTGTAGTTATAAGCGTGTTTAACATTTTTTAAGAAAATATTAATGACAGTTATATAACCTAACATTACCGAAAATATTGGTGTCACTCATTACATGAAAATTTGTAAAAAAGTTTTTATCGGATTAAACAAATATAGGTCCATATTTTGGGTACATTTTCGACAGGCCAAGTACATGTGAAGGTGAGTTGTGGTTCCGAATATCTCACAAAACTGAAAAGCAAACGCTCGTTATCCATACTACATATATGAAGGGCAAAGATTAAAACATTATAATTACAAAAAACGCGTTGATTGCTTTTATTAGATTTTAGGAATGGAGGCTTTAGAAATACAATTAGTTATAAGCATACTTTGGCGGGCGAAGTTTAAGGTCAATTTATGCCTTTAACACTAAACAGAAATCAAATAATTCCATAAAAATGGATTTCAAAGCCTATAGGAAATTAAAAATTTGCTTTGTAAATAATTATTGAAATATTATAAAACTGAATATAGTTTGCGTAAACTATTAATATATAATTATATGTTTTGTTTTCCTAATTATCTGTCATCAGAGCAGCTGCAGTTTAAGGGATATAAGTTTTATTGTTGCATATATTTTTATTAATAACTTTAGATTGTTTATTATTATTTAATTTTTCACCAGCGCTGATTAAAGTCGGGCAAAAATTGTCTGCCAATTGTAATTTTTGTAAAACTTCATTTTTGTAACTGCCCTATGAAAGTTAACGAAGTGTCTGCGTTATAGTCAAAAAGGCTTATCTCTTAGGTACCCAAAAAAATAAAAAAACGACCCCTTCAGTTTATTTTTCATGACTATTTTTATTTCAATTACATTACACTAACATTTTAAAGAAATGTAATAAAATCAAGATAACTTTTTAACTTTGAGGGCTAGAGTTATGATCCCATGCACAAAATTGATCCATACAAGACCCTCAATCTCATTATTGCTTTTGGGGCGCCACTTCTTGGACATCTGTATAACAATACCCTTTTCAAAAAATTTGACCCTTCTCTAATAACAAATTTATAAAAAAATATAATGCCACATAAATTGTGCAACTACAGTAGCAAATGGAACATTTTAGAAATCTGCATTCCTAATAGATAACTTCCTACATTAAAGGCCATAGAAGACAAAAGAGAGTGTAATTTGTTTCTACTACAAGCAATTAAATAAAGGAAGTAAGGCCGAAGTTTGCATAACGATAATTAAAAAAAAATCCGGTAGTACAAAATGCTAATGTACGCAGGTAGCCTGTGCAGCGCGGAATTAAATCCTGCCTGCTATGAGCTCACTTTTATTTCACGTGCGATCACAGTATAATACGCTAAAATCAACCGATCGTTCAGTGAAATATTTAGATAACATAAATAAGTTTCAATAGCACGGAGTAACGAATGTAGACGACAATTAGCTATATAATATTCTCCCTTAATTAGTCGCATGTCCAAATTGATTTTATAGAAAACATAATATCTAATTATATTGAAGTTGTTTTAGTGGACCAAGATGTATGTACTTTTATAAAATAATACCAGAAGAAAAACTAAAACCCGGCTACGGAAAATATAACTGAAAAGCAGGAAATACATACATAAATAGCCTGTGAAATTCATAACGTTATATAGCCTAGGACACTCACTGGATCAAAATGAATTTAAGGACATATCGCCTGTTGAAATCACTTTATTAGTTTAGTCTGTTTGAGGGAACAAACTAACTCATATGCATATATATGATCTGTGAAATTCGAAACTATTCCTCTGTTGCAGTTGGTAATTAGTTTACTTGTAATATTCTATAAGAAACCTTTGTAACATATGATACCATTCCAGCGTTTATAAATATTTATACTTTTGGTCTCTACTCCTTAAGAATCAATTTTCATATATAGCGCTCGGTATGAAGTTCAGAGCGTTAAAAAAGTGTAACCGTTAGGTAGCCTCACCGCGCAACATTTTTGCGCATCTTTAAATTGAGATATCAATATGTTTTTTGAGATTTTCTTATGGCGTCATAGCAATGACGGAGTGTGATTTGTGTAATGATGGAGTGTGATATGTACCTTTGTGACTAAAATAAGGACATATAGTTTACTATTGTTCGATTATATAAAGATGTAATCATTAAATGTCAGTATGTGTGAATATTTGGTGTCTTCCATTCAACAAAATTAAAGTTTCTTTTAATTTTAAATTCTTAATCTGACGTTACTAAATGTTTTTAATTTAGTTGTATAAACTTGTCCTTGTTCATTTGATCGTGTTCATATGTTCATTTACTTGAAAATAATTATATTGTCAGCATTTTTTTATTTAATAAATTTCCATCTACATTTAATGTTATTGATATTTATTTTTAGATATAGTTTTACTTATTTTATATATTCCGGGACAAACGTACTTAAGGAGTAAAGTCCAGTATCACGACGGAACTGACATGTACAATTTATTATTTTATATAATTTGTATTTGTTTTGATACTAAGACTAATAATAATAAACAAAATAAAAATTGTAGTTAAGCCCAAGACAGATGTAAATATTTTAATCGGAAAAGTATAAAATAAAAAGCAAAATTTAACATTCATTTCACGAAAGTTCACGAGATGCTGCTGGATTAATTCTTATAAATAAGGCCCCCATCTCCAAAATTGCTAAAGTCATGATAATGAAAACCCTGTTACTAATAATTTACCTAAAGTGTACCGGAAATATATTGCGACGCTTCTAAACCACCTAAAGTTTTAGAAATTCACAGTGTTCATACAACTATGAAAAATATTCCAGTCGTTATATTTACGCGGGGAAAAAAATATTAATACTTATAAATCGTTTAATAAAAGTACTATATACATTTAATTACTCATATGCGACTGTGCATATATGAAACTTGCGGAATGTGAACTCTAGTTATAGTTATTAGGTTTTTGTTAGAATGTTTATGAGTAACCTGAATATCTATCTCCTCTTTTTTAATAAATTTATATTTATCTGCCAATTTGTGTTACGTTAATGACTTAGAGATACTTATCATAAATTTAGTAATTTTTCAAAATAAATTACTTCTCTTGCGATAATTTCCTTATCTATGAAGGTAATCTTTTTCATTTCAATAATTTTTAGTTTCTGTAGCCGGACTGGAAAAACGATTATAATGGAGCAATATCCGTTTGTCTTTCTCTCTGTCCATCTGTAAGTCATAGCTGTTTTACTCGCAGACTAATATTGCTATATAGCTGAAATTTGACATAAATAACATAAAGCTTTTAAGGTAATCTATTTATAACACCCACGAAGTCATGAATTAAAATATTAAAAAAAAATATTTAGGTTATCTCGCTTATATATAAATTGAGGGTTATTTTTTTAAATACACCATTTAATAGAATTATATGGATATAGTTTAGAATTTTCAAATATGGGGGGTTTGTCATAAACACTTTTTCGGTACAGGGATTCATTTAAAAAATATTAAGCTTTGAAATGCCGTTGTTGATAGAGTTATTTATTTCCAACCCCACCAAATCTAACCTGCTATTTTTAAATATCAAAAAGTATTCATAATAATACTATGTATAAAAAAAAATTGAAACGAAACATTATCAAAGCTAGGTAATTCTACTAGCTTATGAATAAAATTGACCAAATTATTATATGTGATTGGGTTTGTGAAAGTTCATAGAAACTCCATACGAGTGACTTAAATCTACCGCGAAATAAAATTTTGTTTGAAAATATATATTTATTATGCTTCTGAAATATAGACCAGGTTATATATTAATATCTTTATTTAGTAAGGAATAATGTTATTTCAATATGCCCCTAGTTTCTAAGCCTAAGAAATGTATATTACCCAATATATCCACGTTGCAAAAAATTAATATCTGTAAATAGTTTAATAGAAACACAAAATACAAAATAGTACACTTAAATATGTACGAAACCCCCGTAGTGAGTTGTACTCTTACTTTTAAGGTTTTCAGTAAAATCATTTAAAAATATCATAACTAACGTCTTCCAGTACATCATTGTATACCGAAATACCTATATGTAATTTTAACGTAAACGTTTTTAAAGTAATTTGTACCAAAGTTTGATAGTTATTACCTGATTCATATGCACTAATTTGTTTGTTAGAATTTTTTCCGGGCCTAATCTCAAGATTATTAATAATTATATATATACTTATTAAAAATTATTTATAAATCTTGCAGCTGCTATAAGTACCAGCTATTTATTTTATCTTAGTTTCAGAAAGGCTTGCGACAAAACCGCTTGAAAATCTTTACACATTCTCAAAGCGATTATTGGGCAGTATTTAGGTACTGAAATGGCAGCGACTCACTGCATGATAGGAGTCACTCATTACAAGTGTCTCCCACGCCCGGCATTCGCAGCGAAAAGAGGGAACTTACATAACAAAATGTTTCATCACGCAGACTTAAAACACACGTGTGAGTACTTGACGTTGCACGTGTCTCTTGATAATAATTTATAATTTAATAAAGAAGCTGCTGATGAGAGATTTGAAGTACGTCAAAGATAGTTACGATGAAAAATTAAAACATGACCCGTAAATGTGATGTAAGAGTGTTAACTGTTCTTAAAAGAATTGGTTGTTATCTTGATAATGTCAAAAAATAATTTTACACTCGACCTTAATGTGAACGTTTATGCAGTTGCCATTAAATCAAAGTTAGGAAACCGTTTCCGATTTAGATGAAGGAATAATCAAACTATAAAGAATTAACAGATTTATTTAAAACCTAATATTTAGTTTTATTAATGATTTTCACTGACTAATTTAATAATGATTATCACACCGTGAAGAGATAATTTGATCATGATTCCTTATTTACCTTTGTGGTTAAATTGTTGAAACGTAAAGTTAAATTGTAAAATCTTTACACATACTCAAATTGCAACAGAATAAATTCTATACACGAAAAATGTTTTAAAAAGAGTGATTGATGTAGCGTATAGAATAATTTTTTTTTAAAATTATTTTCTGTTTATCAATGTGTGATTTTGTGCATCAATTATGCAAAATTTACTGCATGGATTTTAATGAAACCAGGTTTGATAGGAATTTGGTTTGAGGAAATTTGATATGGTCGAGCAACCTATAAGAGAAAAAAAATATTCCGAATTTCACAGTGAAACCGAGCGGTACAGCAGGTTTCGCATAAATTTTGATCGACTTTAGGCTAAATTATAGCTTTAAGCATCGAAACAGTGATTTGTATGTACATATATACATATATATATATATATATATATATATATATATATTTATATATATATATATATATATATATATATATATATATTTATATATATATATATATATATATATATATATATATATATATATATATATATATGCTTTTACTGCTAGTCAAGCGCCAGACTTAACTTGCAGTAAACTACTATCTGTGTCTATGAGCATGATTCTCATAGACACAGATATACTGTTAATATTAGCATGTCGGTGACGAGAACTCATAATATTTTCCCCTACTAATAATTGCTCAGCGCGCCTAAAGAAGTTTTCACTTTAAATAATATTATATAATTTACGTTTCCTCAGCGTACTTAACTGCCTGTAAATTTACTCCTTTTGTACACGAATGGCTTGTTGAAATATTAGTAACAAACTCTCTGACTGCGTCATTACGCCGAAATCGTAAATTATGTTATGTTCTGTCCAAGTACTTTAATAAGCAGTTAAAATTTATGGTGAGGTTATCACAACTTATAATCAATTTTATCACAGTTGCTTCACCATACAATTATGTTTTATTTTAATCGCTTTTGTTTTTACAAAATCCATTCGCAACCCACCAGCTCAATGGTTACTCTAATGATACTAGTTTTCCGTTATTTTAATTTGATTAAAGAGACAAAGGGTTAGAATAATTTATTTGTGTGAAATCGAATTCTACTTTCGCCTGAACTAGAATAATCTGTTAAATATTTTAAGTGTATTTATTGCCATCGGAATTTTATCAGTAACATATAATTTTAAAATGTAGGGACTAAAAAAATTTTGTTTTAAGTCAAATTAATCTGATTAATTAAATTTTATTTTCTTGTATATTTAAGTTAGGAAGTAATTGTGATTCCATAAATTAATTAGTATGATCTCCGGTTCCAAATCGCAAGAACTACTCTCATATGTGCTATCGACTATAAATTTCGAACGAAGCAGTCTTGTCACATTAACACTTATAACTAAGCCCATTGCGGCGAAAATGCGGTATTAGGACGGCAATTACCGTAATTTCTGTGTTTTATTTCTTTAGAAAATAGTCTGTATTTTCGTGAAATTAAGTCATTATTTCATTTAATGCTGACTTCTAAAGGCTGAGAAAGGGTTTAATTTTTTTTCTTCTAAGAACCGTCAAAAGAAATTTTTTAGCTAATTCATTTATTGCGATATGAAAGTTTGGAATATGATTAAATCGATTAATTAGTATTTTTGATAAAATTTAATAAAGGGTACCCGTGTATAAATAATATTATGATTTGACTATAATTCAGTAAAGTATTTTATAATATATATGAACCTTTGACAAATTTTATTCATGAGAGAATGAAATGAAAGAAAAATATTCACGAAGATATCGCGACAATATCAAAAGTGTTGAACAACTAGATAGTTATAGTTCAGCGATACACGTCGCTAATAATATGATACAAATTCAATACAAATTTTAAAACCACCATAGTTAGTAAATATCAACTATACATTTTGTTGCATTTCATGGGAATTCGAAAAAAAACGTTGTTTTGAGAATCCTACACTTTTTGTTATCCAGTGGAATTTTTTTTTCCTAAAGCTGTCGCATTAATCGAAAGAGAAACACATATATACATCCTCCATCTCAAGATTGTACTTACTAAATTATTATTTGACATCATATATACGAGATGTTCCTATTAATATAAATCTCGAAAATTAATTAATTAGTTTTTATTTTTCCTCGTTTGGCAGTACTCGGTATAAAATAGTATAGATTACTGCATAGAAATGAACGCCTTATTAAAACTTGAAGGTGGTGCTTTGTTATTTACACAAAAAATTACATTTAATTAAAATCATTAATAACTTTCTAATAGAAGTCAACTAGGTGGCACTGTATTTTTTTTAAAAATGAGATTGTCAATTCAAAAGCAACTTTGGATAAATATTCTTTATACAGGCTGTCCCTTTATTATTTTTTCCTCAAAAGTATGGAAAATATAAATAAATATAAACTCTATTAGTGGAGCTTTCAGCCAGCGTTATTAAAATTTACATTCGGCTTTAAATTTACAATACATTATACCAACATATTTTTGAAAATATGTTGGTATAATGTATTGTATATACTAAATATATACTAAAATTTAATTGTGAATACATATGGAAGTATAAAACAGTATATATATATATATATATATATATACTAATTAGATTACTAAGTATTCGAAAATACTTAGTCTAATAAATTGTCATCATATAGCGAGGTGTGTATATATGTATGAGGGTAGCATGTGCCAGACAATTGGGCCGCACTTTCGACCCCCATTGTCGAAACTATTTCTCAACAGTTTTCTCTGTGCCCTCGCTCCTTCTCAAAGAAAAACAAAATTGGGCGTCTTCTTGCTCCCCTGACCTGACCTTGATCAAATGCCAGTCTATTTCATTGACGGTTCGAAGCTTTCTTGAGGGGATTCGAAAGCTTCACTGAATAAATCAAGTCTGAAGGATTTTATGTGAGATTCATTATGTCTATTCGGACGACGGAGTTTGTGATGGCTCCATCATTTACTCGAACATTTTGTTAGTTACTTTGAAGATGAAGGATCTATTTCTCTTTGCATAATTTTTTTGGATTTTTTGTGAGCCCGTAAATAAAATAAAATCTACATATTGATGAAGCTTAATTTTAGTCTTTAAAGTATGTGTTTTGAATTTTCTAGAATTTTAGTTCCGTATCTCAAAATTAAACCGGAAACTTTACAAGATCACTGTTGTATCAATTTGTTCCAGCCGATGTTAGAACCCGCTTGATGTAGAAACCTTAAATTTAGGGAAATAATAAAACAAATTAATTTTTACATATTTCATTAGCCAACTCTCAAAAACATTTATACAGAAATTTAATAGCGCGGGATTAGTAAAGTGTTATAATTCATTTGAGCCATATTCACTGTAGGGTATTGTTTTTAGGGATATTTAAGTATTATAGTTCTTAGGTGTTATATTTTTGGAGATAAAATATAATTTCAGAGAGATGAAAAAATACGATCCCCTCCGTTTTTCATGGACTATAGAAACTGAAATTATTTAAAAAACTAGGGTTTTCAAAAACCCAAGCAACCCTGGCAAGACAACTATAACGATAATTATAGACTATACAATAGTTTTTGAAATATGCAGCATGTATTATATTGTGTACCCTGTAATATTCCGTTATACGAAAAAACACCATTATACCATGATAGAAGCAAATGTGACACTGTACCGTTATAGGAACAAAATTAATATAGTACCATTACAGGACCAAAAGTAATACTGTTCGTATATTAAGTTTGTTTCTTGGAATGAATCATCTTATTGGTACGAATTTGTTCTCTAATGTTTGTTTAAACTTTTAAGCGAGAACAAATTCTTGTGACGTTTTCGATACCTATTTCATATTTTTCAAGAGTAGCTTCTTTTGTTTTTTTCCTAGACTCATGACGTTGATCAGTAGTAGCTGAGTCAATAGTAACTTATTAAAAATGTGAATTCAAGAGTAATTCTAAAAAAATTATTCCAGTAGAAAAAATAAAGTTTCATACTTCTACTACTACTAAAAGTTATGTAGTCGTTTTCCCCCAGAGTATGACTTTACTTTAAAAATGACCACACTAAATACAAATCGGATAGTTGGAGTAAGTTGACAACAATATTTTCATGAGTACTTGATGCTGACGAGAAATATATGTTGAGTGATAATACATGCTACAGAATTATAAAGAAAACCTAGTTCCTTTTACTTATTCCTTTTTTCAGAGCCCTCCTTGTAACAAATACAATGACCTGATACCTGATAATTAAGATAAGAACTTATTACACAAATATTTAAGGATGCCCTTAAGCATTAATTGTTGTTAGAATTTCAATAAAACTTTTTACAAACATTAGTATCAGTTTTTAATGTACAGAAATATTTTTCAACATACTTTTCATAGGCGTGAAAATAAAAAATTTGGTAACGATATTTTTTGATCATTTTTATTTTAGTGGTCTCAGAGACGGCTGGGATGACATATTTTTCAAGAAGAATTTTGGTAATATTTTTGGAACTATCTTTACAACAAAATGTTAAAAAAATTTCGGGTCGCTATATGGGCATTCTAACTTGCTTTTTCGAACGATACTTCATGCTACATAAAAATTTTAAATTAATTTTCGAATATTGAATCCGCTCTCTCAAAAATATCCGTATTCATATATTTAAATGGCAACTACTACAATAAATGTAGGTTATTCTTTATCAATATTCCAAATTTCAAGTTTCTATGTCAAACGGTTATTGAATGTAGTTTAATTATGTGTGGCAGATATAATTTTTCAATCCTTTGATTAATAAGTGTTTATTTAATATCTTTATTTTTGTTAAGTGTTTAATGATTACATATTTTCACTGCTTCATTCATGGATAGTGGTATATATCAACTAAAAACTCGCGAGATGTGACACCGAAAACAAATTCTAAAAAGGTCCAATCATATGTTACATATGTGAGTATCTAGGAGGTTTAAACTGTAACATCGGATGTTTCGTGGGTACAGTGAAACGGTATATGATGATAACTAGAATTGCAATGGACCAGATAAAGGGAATATGGAGAAACTGTAACATCACCAAGCCACTAAAATCCACGTCCTTCGAATTCTCGTGTTTGCTATATTTCTGCCTGTAGGATACGGACAATATGTAAAGTTGAAAGGAAGAAGAGAGTTATCCTGGAGATCCGATTCTGGAGAAGTCTGCTGAGAACATATTGAACTAAATTTCGAACTTATGTCTCCATACTCTACGAAATTGGTAACAAGCAATGTATGTTTTCCTTAGTACAATCTCTAATACTCAAGTACTTTGGCTCTGTCTCATACCTGAACGAGAGCTCCGTGGAATGCTTAAGAGGAGAGGGTTAGTGCATCGATTAAAAAAAAAGTTAATTCGTATTCGTATTCTATTTTTTTTTTGGTCTTCATATAGGTTTTAATACGTTAAAGATTACTTACCAAGTGTTTCATCTATTAATTAAACTTAATTCTACAAAAATATTTGATAAATTAGATTCATACATGAGATACGATTTTTTGATAATGATGACGACCGTAATTTAGTAAAGTATTTTATAATATAAGGGAACCTTTGACAAATTTTATTTGTGAAAGAATGAAATGAAAGAAATATATTCAAGAAGATATCACGACAATATCGAAAGAGTTGATTAAATTGGAAGTTAATTGTTAAGAAACACACGTCGCTAATAATATGGTAAAAATTCAATATAAATTTTAAAATCAGCGTGTTTAGTAGGTAAAAACTATACATTTAGTCGCATTTCTTGAGCGAATACGTTGTTTTTACAATTTTTTGACAGAGTCGATTTTTTTATCCTGAGGCTGTCTCATTAATCGAAAGAGAAACTTACATATACCCCCGATTATGACCCGTGTTACGATTATCTTTGCCAAACCATAATTTGACGTCAAATATCTGAGGTCCTCCTATTAATAAATTTTTAATTTTAATTTTTTCTCGTTTGGCAATACTCAATATAAAATATAAATGAACTCCTTACTAAAATTTGAAGGTGTTGTTATTTTCATAAAAAATGACAATTTATTTAAATAATTATTTAGGTTCCTAATAGAAGTCAACTAGGTGGAACTGTATTTCTTTAAAAATTGGGGTGCAAATTCAAAACAATTTTTGTATAACTATCCTTTGTACACGGTATCCCTTTGTTATTTTTTTCTCAAAAGTATAAAGACTATATGTGAGTATAAACTCTATAAATATGCCAACGTATTTTTGGAAAATATATTAAAATGAATTATTTAAATACTTAAATAAGTACGGTAGTATAAAACAGAGTAAATATTCTGAATAGATTACTGAGTATTCGTAAATACGTACTTAGTGTAATAAATTGTCATCATTCACCAAGCTATGTATAGATGTATGAGAATAGCATATACCAAACAATTGGGTCACACCTTCAATTCCATTATCAAAACTATTTCTCAACAATTCTCTCTGCGCCCTCGTTCGTTCTCAAACATAAACGAAATTGGACGTCTTCTCGCTCCCCTGACCTGACCTTGATCATCCGCCCGTTTATCTCAGTGACACTTCGGAGCTTTCTTGGGGGATTCGAAAGCTTCACTGAATAAATCAAGTCTGAATGATTTTATGTGAGACTCATTATGTCTACTCGGATGATGGAGTTTGTGATGTCTCTATAATTTACTCGAATATTTTGTTAGTCACTTTGAAGGTGAAGGGTATATTTTTGATTGTATAATTTTATTGTGATAAAAAATAATTTTAAGTGAGTCCGTAAATAAAATCAGATGTACATATTGATGAAGCTTAATTTTAGTCTTTAGGGTATGTGTTTGAATTTTATAGATTTGTATCTCAAAATTACACTAAGATCACTAATGTATCTATTTGTTTCATCCGTTTTTTTCAGAAACCACTTGATATAGAAACCTTAAATTTAGCGAAATAATGAAACAAATTATTACGCATATATCTTATTTGCCAACTCTCAAAAAAAATTATACAGAAATTTAATTACGGGTCGGGGCGTGGCTCAAATTAAGTACCATAGTGTATTGTTTAAAGGGATATTTCAAGTTATATATTATATTTTCAGAGACGTGATGTGTATTCGAAAAGATAAAGAAATGGTCATATTTTCTCTTCTTATTTCATTGACTATACAAGTTAAAATTATTTAAAAAATAGGGTTTTTGAAAACCCAAGCAACGATGATAAAAAAACTATAACGAAAACTGTAACGTGGAGAAACCGTAAGATCACCTAGCCTCTAAAATCACATCTTTCGAATTCTTGTGTTTCCATGTTTCAGAACATATTGAACTAAACTTCGAACTTATGTCTCCACAATCTACGAAATTGGCAACAAGCAGCTTCTATTATCCTTTGTCCAATCTCCGATACTCAAGTACTTTGGTTCTGTTTCGGCAGCGGAACGAGAAAATGTGCACGCATGCTTTAAAAAGCACATGGATACTGGCACATACACAATGTATTTATATACTAATATATGAATGTATGCATATATATATATATATATATATATATATATATATATATATATATATATATATATATATATATATATGCATAATTTTAAACCTTATTAAAGTCAGTTCTAGTCTTGTATAATTTTAAGAATATCTTATAAAAATAAAATGAAATAAAAATAGACAACTTCTTCACTTAGAGCAATAACGTCACAATCATTGCATTTTCTGGAGAATTAAATATAAAGAACTAGTATAACTATTAAAGCTGCAATTATATTTATGGATTAGTGCCCTGATTTAAAAAAAAAACGTTAAAATTAAAGGTAATACTTTTCAACTTTAAATATTCAACTGACATGATAATGATTTGATTTATTCATCTTTTACATATACGAGTATGTTAATTTTTTTTTGCAGTTTTCTTCAGATATCTCCATATTGTGATCTGATAATCCAACTATTGTCAAAAACTCGAAATGCATATTGACTTCACATATAAAACTCAAAGTTAATATGTATTTCAAAACCCATAATCGCCAAAAAATGTACTTTTTTACTTATGATGTTTCTATTAAATTAAGTGGTTTGTGTAAGTTCAGGGTGGACATACTATGGTGCTTATTCCTCTTTAAGTGTCAATCTTGACGCTGTAAAGTAAATATCCCTCGTAATTTAACTATGAGTGGTTCCTAAAAAACTTAATATGATTTATGACCATATTAGCGAATAATGTTAAATCCATATGATATCGTTAGTTAGGTGTTTGTTATATTTTTCGTTTTCAAGAAAATTTTGTCGTTTCCATAATATTTGTACTTGTCTGAAACATGTCTAAGGTCTCGCACCTACTCTCGAAATTTGATGGATTGCAGTGCTAAGAGGTAGGCGTGATTGATTTCGCCATATCACAGAGACATTGAAAATATTATGATGTTTCCTTGCCTATTTCTGTTCTGAATTTTGCTAAAACTAGTTCACATTTTTATCAACCAGAGAAATATTAAATTCATTAAAACAACGTGGATGAATTTTTATAAAAAGTAGAAATATATTTTGTTCCATGAATCGAATATTTGAAAGAAATGAAATTATGTTTGCTTAGATGCATAATTCGAATAATTTTTTATTAAAATCATTTTTAACCAACCTCGAAAAAAGTATATATATATATATATATATATATATATATATATATATATATATATATATATGTATATGTGTGGGTGTGTTTAGCGATAATTCTTTACCGAGTAGACCGATTTTTATGATTCTTTTTTATTTGGAGAAAGTAGTAAATCAATCGAAATTAAAGATGTTTTCTACTAGTAGTTTTTAATTTGCAATATAACTGTACCATCCACCAGGTCATGGTCCGATGATGAGTTCTGAAGATGCATAATGGAACTCCTTAACGAATGGTAATAAATTAATCGTTATTCTGTACATATGCTACTGGTCAGTTATTACTTTAATAATTACTTTGCAAAATCTGACATTGGATTCCAGATATGGCGAACGGCACTTCTCAAGTGGTATTTGTTAAATTGTAGAATCTATAATTGGAATTCGGATATAAAGAATGGAACTGCTGAATGACTAGCAGCTAAACACTGGCAGCTATTACTGTTGCTTAATTTCTATGCGTTGTTGATAATCAACTTTACGCATACAGGAAATTACCTATATACTATTTTTTCCCGTGACTTTTAATAATTATACAATATTATAAGAAAGACGTTAGGTAAAGAGTAAAAATTCTAAAATAACCGACTTAAAAAAAAAGTAGGTAGTCTAAAGTAAAAAATAATTAGCTCAAAATAGATACTTACCATTTTTTACGTAAATATATGGAATTATCTTTTCATTTTTTACGTAAATATATGGAAGAAAGAATTCTGATTTTGGATACAATATATTTACCAAAAACATCGTATTCATCCCCTTCTTCGCTCAATGTGAGTACAGATTTTTGCATCAGTCAATATTTTTTTAAAATTTCAAATTATCTCTTCCCCTTAGGATTAATTTCATTTCATTGCCATATTAGCTTGAAGCCAGAAACATTCCCTTGCTCAGACTGTGTCAGTGATGTACCTTGGTTGTTAGGTAGAGTGTTGCTATAATTTGCGGCCTCCTCTACTGTAGCATCCTAGTCCATATATCATTAAATGAATTAATTGCCATAGACTGAAAATATATCCTTATTGAAGCTCTGAATAATTGTGGCAGTTATTATTTTAAATACAAAATGCAGCATAGTGTAGTTTTAACAGCAATTGTTCAATCAGATAGAAGAATTTTCAAAGCCTGTGAATTGGAAGATTTCAATGGAGCTGCAGCAATATGTTTTGAAAGATCCCTCTCCTAGGAAAAAATGTGTCATATATTTTTGCAGTAGATGATACTTTTTCTTTACAATCTTATTTTATGAAATCATATCCAATTAATTGTTAAGATTCCATGAGAGTTTATAACTCAAACCTCTCTATTGCAAGAAGGTTAGTGAAAAACACATTTATTATTCTATCTAGTGTATTTACAGCATTGAGGAAACCACATCGTGTACCATGACCAGTGGAGTGTGTAGTTTTGACCATTTGCGGTTTATGTAATTAGCTATTATTGAAAAATATTCTGCAAGTGTATATACTCCAGGAGGCGCATTCGATTAAGAAAATTTAGAAAGAAACAAAATAATTAATAGAAGCTAACGACTTTTAGTTAAAGTTTTAGAAATATACAGTATTCGTGCAACTGTAGAAAATATTCTAGGATATATATTTATGTGAGGATATATATATATATATATATATATATATATATATATATATGTGTATATAAAGTTTAATAGAATAAATGTATACGCAACCCTGGTAATGTAAGTTTTACTCATACTTATAAGTTTTTAAATGAAATGAATTAAAAAAATATTTTAAAAAAGATTTTATAGTATATAAATATAAACGGAAATACCTATATATAACTTTAATATAAATATTTATATCTAAGACTAATTGGAATCATTACATAAGCATTAATTTTTTCATTAGAATTTTTCCGGGTCTAATCACAAAACAATCACACTTATTAATGATCATTTACAAATCATCTAGCACATCATATCACACTTATTAATGATGATTTACAAAACATGTTTATTTTATCTCAGTTTCAAAAGGTTAACGAAAACCTACTTGGAAACCTTTACACACACTCAATGCGATTATCGGGCAATATTTAAATACTGAAATGGCAGCGGCTCATTGAATTGATAGGAGCCACTCATTACCTTACACGTGTGTCCCGCTCCCGACATTTATAGCGAAAAGATGGAGTTCATAAAACGAAATATTTAATAACGCAAACTTAAAACACACGTGCGAGTGCTTGATGTTGCACGTGTCCCTTGATAATAATTTATAATTGAATAAAGAAGCTGCTGAAGAGATATTAAAAGCACACTAAAAATAGTCGCGATGAAAAATTAAGTCATGAAATTAAGTGATGTAAAAGGGTTGCTATTATATATATTGTTTTCGTGCATTACATCAAGATGATGGAAAAAAATATTTTAGACTCTACCATAATGTGACTCAACCGTATATGTGGGTGATGGATGTTAATGGAATTGGGTTGCTCTTGATTATAAACTATTAGATTTTATAATCCAGAGCAACATATGACAGAAAAAAAATTAAAACAATTTTCTTATTACAAATTTCAAGCGAGTTAAACCGAATAATTTTTTATCGACTTTGAGCTAGAATGTATTTATTTTACAGGTCGCATTATTACCCCACCGTTGATACACCCCTGAAACTGGGCGACAAGAATGTCGAGAAGGTGGAGAGCTTTCAGTACCTCGGAAGTAAGGTGACGTGGGACGGAGGAGCCGAGGAAGACGTGAAGAGCAGGGTGAGAAAGGCAAATGGAGCATTCGTCCGGCTACACCCGGTGTGAAGAAGTGGATCCATTTCCAAAAGGACGAAGATCAGACTCTTCAACACCAACGTCAAATCCGTCCTGATGTACGGCTGTGAGACGTGGAGGGTCTCCAAAGGTCTCACTCATCAACTACAGGTCTTCGTGAAATGATGCCTTTGTCATATTATGAACGTGAGGTGGCCGGAGGTGAAGAGGAACGAGGATCTGTGGGCTGAAACGGATTAAAAATCTATCGCAAACCAGATTAGAGAGAGGAAGTGGCGTTGGATCGGCCACACGCTACGAAAGGCTGACGAAGCCATCGAGAAGGCATCCCTCGACTGGAACCCCAAAGAGCAAGACGACGTGGCCGTCCAAGAAAGACCTAGCAGAAAACGGTTCAGGAAGAAACAAAGACAGCTGGAAAGACCTGGAGAGAGGTTAAGCAATTGGCCGCTGACCGCACCAAATGGAGAAATTATATGTCTGCCTTATGCTTCGACCGGAGCGACAGGAACTGATGATGATTATTGCCCAATTACTTTAAACATCGAGCCTGTCAATCTTACATATATACAATTGCGTATATATTTTTTAAACATGCAGTTGCGTCTCCGTAACTGCATGTTTAAAAAATAATATTAAAATATTTAATTCTCCCCAGTATACTTAGCTTTCTATAAATTTACTCCTTTTGCACAAAACTTATGCTTGTCAAAATGTTAGTAACAAACTCTTTGCAGCATTGTGCCGAAACTGCTTTGAATAAAAGCATTTTACCCGACCAGCACCTCATTAGCTAAATGGAACTTTTTTGCTGTGCTCGCAAACCATGCAAGCCGCCGTAAGTGTTATACAAATAGCAACACGCCTTGTCGTTAATATGCGATTGTATGTGAATTGTACTTTTTTCAATTTTAATCCACCCCTGTGTATAAGTTAACGTCTCAAAACCACTATTATTTCTATAAATACGTCTAAAATCCCTTGTACATAAGAATATTTTCCTCATATTTAGTATTTGATATCTTATTTTTAAACTCTCTTCAAGCCTCATTGAAGGATGTTTTTATGGTATGCACAAAATGTAAATGGTGGCTGGCATCTAATAACCATTCAACACGAAATATCAGAAAGTGTGCATATAAAATAATTTAGCACTTAAGCCAATTCTGTAATGTGTCGTTTCAATCACTCACTTCACAATAGAACTTTTTATTAAAAAATTGCTTAAGTAATTCAAACAATAATATTATGTGCTGTCCAAATGTTTTAATAAGGTGTTAGAAGTTTTCGTGAGATTATTATAACTTATAATCAATTTTATTACAGAAGCAGCACTACACAATTGTGTTTTCGTTTCAGATAAATTTAATTTAATTTTAGTCGGTTTTTCATTTATAAAATATGGGAAATTTATTTGCCTAGAGCTATTTACTTATATTTCTTATAGTTAATATTATTGAACAATGGTTACTCTAATGATATGAGTTTCTCATTTTCATTTTAAGGAGAAAAAGAGAAAAATTTAATTGTGTGACATCGAAATTTATATTTTCAATTAATTTACATAGGTGTATTTTTACAATAAAAATGCAACATCTTCAAACGGAAAATACCTAAGTTTGATGAAACCCTATACGTACATAAGTAACATATTTCTTTAGAATGTAGGAACTTGGCAAATTTTGTTTTAAATCAGTTTTATCTAATTTAAGAAATTTGATTTTGTGTCATATTTAATTTAGGAAGCAACTGTAACAAAATAAATTAATTATTATGATCTCCGGATCCAAATCACTGGATTAACTAGCATGTGTACTATCGTCTATGAGCTTCGAATGAAAACAATCTTATCACATTAACACTTAAAAACACAGCAATTACGGTAATTATCGTCGATAATTACCGTAATTGCGTCTCGATTCGGCATTCCCACCACTCTGGAAACGATAATTACCGTAATTGCTGTATTTTAATTCGTTTCAAAAATAGCCTGTATTTTCAAAAATTAAGTCAATATTTAAGCGTCAATGCTAGCTTCAGTTCGCTTTTTATAGTTATGTTTTGTTTATTGTCAGGATCTGCGGGTTAAGTTGATGTGGGTTTGATTTGAATAGTGGTAATATTGTTTAATGTTTGTAGGGTTCCCTGGTAGATTTAATCTGCTTTATTAGTATGTAATTCACAATTTTAATTTCACTAAAATATTGGGCTGGATAATAAGGCAAATATGCACTTTATTATTTCTTTCAATTATGAATACTGTAATGGGGAATAATAGCTTTGTAATGTATTTAAATGTTGATCGGGATTTCTAATTAATCTATTTTTTTAACAATGGAAATTTAAAAGAGAGGAGAAATTAGAATTGAGAATGTAAGCTGCAAGCTTTAACTATAAATGCAAAAATGAATAGATAATGAAAAATATTGGCATTTAAAAGTGACTTATCTCTACGCCTTTGTTTATATACTTTCAAATTATGGCAAGATTAGTCTTAAAAAAGTTTTTTTGTTAAGAAACCATGTTGAAAACTACGTGCTGGTTTTAAAATGTATATACTTTTATGTATTCGAATTACTTCAAACCTAAATTTATCCGGTCGTTTTAAACTTACTGTCCTATATTATTATTCTACAATTTTGCTTTTTAATACTGGAACGTAAATAGCTCTATTGTTAATCATGATACAAAGATGAAACAAGGAAACGGTATATTAAAAACTAAGTGTTGATTATAAAATTTATATAATTTTATGCATCGTTTTTAAGGCATGTTGAGAACTACGTGTTGATTGTAAAATTTATACAATTTTATGTATTAGAATTATTTCAAACTCAACTATATCAAATAGTTTTAAAGTTTTAACGCCATATTATTATTATACAATTTTGCTTCTTAAATACGTATATAAGTATAAAACAGAGTAAATATATTGATTAGTTAAATATTTGAAAATACTCAGTCTAATAAATTGTCATCATATATACATTTATGACTATAGCAAATGCCAGAAAGTTGGGCCCCACCTTCGATTCCATTGTTAAAATTATTTCTCAACAATTTTCTCTGCACTCTTGTTCTCTATCAAACATAAAACAAAATTGGGCATCTTCTCGCTCCCTGACCTGACCTTGATCAAATGTCCGTTTATCTCAGTGACGCTTCGGAGCTTTCTTTAGGGGATTCGAAAGCTTCACTGAATAAATCAAGCCTCAATGATTTTATGTTGAATTCATTATGTCTACTCTGATAATGTCTTTTTCATTTACTCTGTGATGCTTTTATCATTTATTCGTTTATTTCGGTAGTCATTTTGAAGACGAAGGGTATATTTTTTATTGTAACATTTTTTTCGTTATTTTTGGGAGTGAACCCGTAAACAAAATAATATTTTTATATTTTTATTAAGCTGAATTTTAATGTTTAAAATGTATTTTAATTTTTATAGTTCTGTATCTTAAAAGGAAACCGGAACCCTTACAAGATCACCTATGTGTCTATATAAATGTTAGCTGTTTTTGTTAGAAACCACTTGATGTATAAATGTTAAATTTAACAAAATAATATAACAAATTAATCCGCACATATCTCAGAATCTAACCTTCAAAAACGAGTATACATAAACTTAATTGCAGAAGGGGGATAGGACAAATTAAGTATTTTAATTTTGTTTAATGCCATGTCCAGTTTAGGGTATTATTTAAACGGCCTTGAGTGTTATATTTTTAGAGACATACTGAAAAATATGAACTTCTTCCCTATTTCAGAGATTACTGAGCCTTAATTTATCAAAAATTGAGTTTTAAAAGCCCAAAGGACGGTGGCAGAAAAACTATAACGATAATTATAGACGCTATAGTTTTTGAAATATGCGCCATGTACCGTATAATATATACCATATCATGTACCGTTAAACAAACAAAAGCACCATTAACCATTATAAAAGTAAATGTGATAGTGTACCGTTATACGAGCAAAATTAATACTGCTCGTGTATTGAGTTTGTTTCTTGGCATGAGCAACTTTAATTGTACGAGATTGTTCTTTAATGTCACTTTTAAGCGAGACCAATTTTGTTATGACTTATTCAATACCAATTTCACATTTTTTATATACATACATAGTAACTTCTTTTATTTTTTGCCCTAGATTCATGACGTAGATCAATAGTAGCTAGATCAATAGTAACTTATCAAAAATATAAATTGAAGGGTAATTTAGAAGAAATTTTTCGAGGGGAAAAAATAAAATTTCACACTTCCTAAAAGTTATGCATTCATTTTTCCTTAGTATATGACTTTACTTTAAAAGTGACGACACTAAATATAAATCGGATAATTGGAGTAAATCTACAATAATATTTTGACGAGTACTTGATGTTAACGAGAAACAGATGTTGAGTAATATACATGCTACAAAGTTATAAAAACCCTAATTACATTTACCTTTTGTCTTTTTCAAAGCGCTCCTTGGAACAAAGAAAATATACCTGACAATTACCATTAGAATTCGCCCTACCATGCACTTATTAGAAATATTTAAGGGTATCTAGTATTTAAACAAAATTATTTAAAAATATCGTGAGTTTCTTAAAACAATTGGTAACGGTATATTTCAATCATTATGATTTTAGTGATTTCAGAAATTTGTGGCGTTATATATTTTTCAAGAAGAATTTCGTTTCATTAATATTTTTAGAACTATCTTTAAAACAAAAGGGTAGAAAAATTTTGGTCTCCATTTGGGGATCCTAACTTACTTTTTTGAACAATACTTTATGCTGCACAAGAAGTGTAAATAAATGTTCGAACATTTCATTCGCTCTCTCAAAAATTTCCATATTCATATTTTTGAGTGGCAACTACTGCACTACATGCAGGTTATTCTTCATCAGTATAACAAATTTTTTGTTTCTTTGTCAAAGGTTATTAAGATTGTTTATTTATGCATGGTACGTACAAGCTCTCAGTACTTTAATTAATAAATATTTATTTAATATCTTTATATTTCGTTAGGTTTCTAATAAATTTTATAATTTCAAGGATCTATTCTGAGATACGATAGAAGCCTATGTGAACAAAAACTCCAAAGCCAAAAATGACGGCGAAAACAAATTCTGAAAGGTCCAATCCTATGCATACGAGTACTTAAAAGGTTTGATCTAAAACATTAGCTATTATGTGGGTGAAGTGAAACGGGGTATGACGACAACTAGAACTGTAATTGACAAGTTAAAGTGAATGTAAAGAAACCGTAATCACCAAAATCATAACCACTAAAATACACGTCCTTCGAAGTCTTGTGTTTCCCATATTTCCGTACTTTTGATATGGACAATACGAAAAGTTGAAAAGGAGAAGAAACTTGTCCTGCAGATTCGATGCTGGAGAAGTCTACTGAGAATATATTGAATTAAATTTCAATTTCATGTCCCCGTACTCCACGTAATTGACAACATGCAGCGTCTGTCGACCTTAGTACAATCTCCAATACTCGAATTCTTTGGCACAGCGGAACGAGAGCTCCATGGAGTGTTTTGTCGTGCAAGATGCAGTGCAGGGCCCTAAAACGCGAGAACAGTCGCCCATGTGATGGATCAACGAGATAAAATCTATTGTGTGTGGCCGAATGCACCAGACTGACGGCAAGCAGAACGAAATATCAAGGCAAATCGTAAGACGGGTTATGTCAACTCCTTGCAGTACCACGTAGTTACCATGACCATAGAGTGTTACGATGGAGAAGTTCATAGAGAGTAAATCTTTATATTCTCGAAGAATTACTCTTCATTTACTTTTTATTTATTTAACTTCACCTCAAGTTTAGAAAACTAAGTACGCAGTGGTGGACTTATTGCTACAAGAACAATTTTTTACAGCCGACTGCAATGAGTCAGATGAGGACATTAGATTCTATGGCAGACTGTAAATGATTTTTAAACATTAATTAATTACATTTACAATACAAAATATAAAATAATATGTTGTAATAAAATAATATTAATAAAAAACTAAAAAACGGCACTTCAGGGGCAGGGAGGGGAAAACTGGGTTATAATAGAAAAGATCTGCCGATTATGGTAAATAATTGTAATTTTAGACGTCTTTTGAATGCAGAAAAGAAGAGCGCACTTTTTATTTTTGTGGTCAGTTCATTCCACAATCAGATAGAACATACTGTGATGGATTTTCCATAAAATTAAGTCCTATGCTGAGGGATTATGGAGGTACACTTGTTTTTTGATCGTAGTTCAAGGTCGGGATATAACATTGGAAACTAGATTCAAGGTATGAAGGTTTGACGGGATTGTTGAGTCGAAACTTATTGAATTGTTGAAAATTGTTGAGAAAAACTTATGAATGTTGCGTTGGTTACAAATATTTAACTATTTAAATCGTGAACGATAATCAGATATGTGGTCAAATTTTTTAAAACCAAAAATGTAGCGAGTAGACAGGTTTTGATATTGTTCTAATTTGTTGAGTAAATGTTCATTTAGATTTGAATAATATACATCTCCATAATAAAGAATGGGCAGAAGTAAAGCTAGACAACTATGTACTTTAGCTTGTAACGGAAGAAAATTTTAAATCCTTGTGAGAGGGTGTATTTTGAAGAAAATCTTACGGCTAATATAATTAATTGAGTATGCCATGTGAGATATTAGTAAATTAGTAGGCCAAGATCTTTTACAGTTGAAGTATAGGGAATTATATAACCGTTAATTAATAGTTGTGGTAAATCAAATATAGATATTTACGTCATAAGATTCTGACTACCGATAATGCCCGACTAAATATGTAACAGTGATAGTATATTTGAAGACCATTAGCATATAAATAATAGTCGGAGGTTTGTGGTTTAACTACGAAATCGATAAAAACAGAAAATAGAAGTAGAGAAACAACATTATTATGAGGTATCCCGGCAATGAGATCGGTCCATTCTCAAGATATTTTGAGATTTGTTCACGGCTACGAAAATAGGAGTTGAACCAATCAGAACATGGTAGCGACAAATTTATTGGTTTAAGCCGATGTATCAAAATGTTAACGTCCACGAAGGTGAAAACATTACTGAAGCCTAATAACAGCAGAAAAGATAGTTGGGTATTATTTATGGCTAAGTACACATTATCAGTCATTTTCAGCAGTACAATTAAAATGCTATATCCTGTCATAAAGCCAGATTGCAGGGGGTCAAATAAGTTTTGGGTATTTAAAAACTCAGAACGTACAGTCCGCTCACAGACTTTTGATAATAGTGGTAATATAGATATGGTTCAAGAATTCTTGGAATGATTAGGAGCAGATGTTTTGAGTAAATTAATAATATGTATCTTCTTCCATTCGCAAGAGAATGTGGAAATTAATTTGGAAGTACTAAATACGGCAGTGATGGTTGGTATTACAATGTCAATGATAGGACCAAGAGCGCTTATACTTAGACTGTCACTGCCAGCGGATTTCCATTTAATTTGGAGAAATTCTTTTTCACTACGGATACTAAAATTTCCGAAATAATAAATTAATTATCACCAAGAGCTGCAGGCAATATGTTGTTCAGAATTTCTAATTTCACTGCAGCATCTGGGTTCGCAGGTGAGGTTGTAGAGGAAATGTTTAGATCATCAATATCGACAGGATTTCGCATTGTCTCGTATTGTTTACCGATATCCAAAGTACCTAAAAAATTGCAACTATTGATAGAGGTATATTCCTTAATCTTTTTGTACTTACAATATTTTTTACATTTCTGCATAATTTCGATACCTTGTTTCTTAGTAGTCTGTATGCTTCCCACGAAAGGAGTGTAGAATCCTTCCTATGTTTAAATTTGGCCGTATTCCGATTCTACATGAACCATTTATGGAATGATTCATTTCAAATTAAGTATACCTCTAAAAATATAATTAATATTGCTCTGATTGTAAAAAATACCAGTACTCATGCAGTATAATATTCATTTAAAATTATATTGGCAGTATTAGTTAGTTACAGTTAATTTGTTTAATCTAATTTTATCCTACATAAATAATAAAATGTTTAAAAAAAATATAAATATGTTGGTGGATCGTGATATCTGCGTTTGAAATACACCATCAAATTGTTTTAATAGGCGCGGTATGCTAACAAATACTTCCTTTTGTGTCATAGACTATAAAATTCTATTTTCGGAAATACCGAAATTCGCCCAAATTCTACTAAATAAAATTTGTCACAGATAAATAACAATTATATGTTTATCAAATACCCTACTCTCCTTTATCTATCTTCATAATGAGGGATAATTTATCACCAACTACCTGTCAACAAAACCATCCATCATGATCTCGCTCAGAGCTAGAGTGGTTTTTAACTCATTTCAGTTGACACAAACTGGCAAATTGTTTTGAGAAAGTTCATCGGGTCCAGCACAAGATGTTGAGAGTGAATTTTGCAACTGGATCTTGATAAATTACTTAGAATAATAAGCGTAGTTCTGGATATAGCTGTTCATACACCGGGTAATGGTTTAGTTAATATTCTATGAATTTATGTGCTTTCACTTAACTTCGACTGCAAATAAAATAAAATTAAGTATTGTTTTCCGATTGCTTAAAAATATTCCCAATAAAAGTTAGGCCGATTATTTTTAAAAAAATATGGACATTTATGAAAAAAAATGTGTGAATCCAAATTAGGCTTCTCTGAATCCAAAACTCATCTTTTTAGAATTTTTGTTTGTCTGTTCGTTTGAACTTCTAGTATAATAATTCTACTTTAGTCTTTCTATATATTTCTTAAGGGATGTTTTGTCTAATTTTTTCCATCTCTCCTTCTATTTCATTTCGAAAGACGGGTCATCTACAAAACAGTTTAAATATATATATATATATATATATATATATATATATATATATATATATGTGTGTGTGTGTGTGTGTGTATATATATATATATATATATATATATATATATATATATATATATAATTAGGGTGATGTTATATGATTTATATTATTTCAGAGAATCAGTAACCATTTTGATATAAAACGTAATTGCTCAGGAAAATTGAGCGTGGTTCGCCTATAGAACTTTTCACTTCAAAAACGCATATGACCTTGATCAATTCACTTTCGGTAATAAAATTGGTTAATATTATTAAATGTTACAACACAATTTGAATTTGCTATAAGGGTTGCTTCAGCACCATATGACGATGGTGTATAGGAAAAGAAATGAATTAAAATAATAGCCGGGACAAGAAAGCATTTTCCAAATATAATTTTGTGAGAAATAACCGTCAAAAGAAATATTTTAAAAAATTTAAAAACTATATTCACAGCAATTACAATAACACTTTGATTTTTTTGATGATCTTTTATCTGGGCAAAGCCGGGACGGGCAGCCTGATGGTTTGTTTAAAATAAGTATTTACGTAATGTGTGAAAGTCCATGTAAAATATGATTGCCTAGAATACTATTGGGTCTAAAAGAGGTTAACGGTAACGTGGTTCATATATTTCATATATCCCTGGAAAATCTGAAGAGTTGTATTGACAACTGACAATTTATATAAAACATTGGTTTAATAAATTAACAAGTACTTAACTTAAGAGATGTTTAAAATGTATCCCATATATTTGCTTGTTACTCTATTGTCTAAAAATGACTCAATTAAAACATAAATATGGGATACTGAAATATTTTGAAATTGTGTTATATCTTATGTTAGTTTATTACATTATCACTCTCGTCTCGGTAACATGAATATTGATACCATAATTTGATATAAAAGAACAAATATTTATGAAGACTAATTTCATAACTATGGTGTAAATTGATTCAGCAAACATCACAAAGTGTGTGTCCGTTGTAAAGCGGTTGTAGTGGAGTTAGTGCACTGGTCTAAATATGAGTTAGTTAACAAAACTATCTAGTTGAATTTCTAGCAGAATATAATAATTAAATATAGAAAAGTTTAACTACTTTGTTTGCGTTTCTTATGCACAGATCATTTTACATTTTAATAGTTCTTTATCCGCGAATGGTAGATTGATAGCTCTTCATTCTCTTTTTTATGTGTTTTTATTTGTAGACATTAGTTTTAAATATATTGTGGATCATATTTCACAATGTCATTATTTTAAAATTTGTTACCAAAATAAAATTTTTCTCGTTATTATACTTTGTAAAGCGAGTAAATGATCTCTGCTCGTTAATCCATTCACTATGAGTCTGATAATGGAGAATTTATTACACGGTATTTGCAATCCAAAATACCTTCTATAATTATTTTACGTATATTTATTCTGGCTACATAATTAATTTGTATTAGTGATATCACGTGCGGTATACCAGTTTGAATCATTTTATAATTTGTGTTATTAAAAAATAGAAACCATTTACGCTAATAACTTATTTTAAAACTTTAGTCTTAAACAGCACAATTTGAAAAAGCTTTCTAAATAAGAGTTTTGCTACTAAGAGGGATAAGCTAGTTTTGAAGATAGAAGTTTAAGCCTCACAAGACTTTAAATATGAGTCTGGTAAGTGGATTTTAAGTTAAAAGTTGTGTTAAGTGCAAGATAAAATGAAAGTTAATATTTGGTTTTCAAAGCTGCTTAAGGAAACTCTATTCGATAATAACACTGAAATATTTAGTTTCTAAATTATTTAATTGCATATATAATTTGGCAGACATATTTTTCTTTTATTTAATATGAAGGCATCCTGTTATACCACGATTCGTTTAATTCTTAGATTAATTAAATGAGTCATTAGTTTAACTTTTGACAATTTATAGATATAAATTAGTAGTTACTGTACTTTTCTCTTTGATTCAATAAAACTTACATTTCTATTCTGTAAAAAACGTTCAACCAAACATTTATCACATAATATTACTTATTTTCATTTCCATGTTTTATTAATAAATTCAAAGCGATTAAGTAAATTCTGCGACCGATTTTTTTTAGGGTACATTTACCAACCACATCTGATGATTTAAACGTCACGAATGCCATTTAAAGTTACACAGACTTAAAATTAAAATACTATTCCCATTAAAGAGTGGTACAGTAACTCGATGAATTAATGACGGTATTTTAAGTACATATTATGATTTCTACCTTTACCAAGTACATCTTTCTACAAGTAAAAAGTGAAAAGTCTTTTCCGAATTTAAAGAAGCCAGATGAATTATATTTAAATATTCAAATAGCAATAAATACCGCAATTTGTTGGTGTGAACTTTAAGTACTAAATTATATGACACAGAATGTCTGGATAACGGAAGAACCTAATCTGCTACTGTTGTGTTCACGTTTCAAACAAAAGGTGGAATACTTCGTAACCTTGTTGTAGGATATATTTATTATTTTTGCAAAGCCCCGGTAGCTTGGGTAAACTTAAACCATCGTGAGGAAAGAGGGCGTGTCATTAAACCAAATGACACGACCTCTTTCCTCATTGTGCATGACCTTGATCAAATGCACGTCTATCTGAGAGACGCCTCAGAGATATTTCGCGAAGGAATTTATAGGTTGATGAATAAATAAAATTTCAAAGATTAGACGCTGAATTTTTTATGCTATGTGCAACTTCGCAACATCGTTGAAGATTCTCGCATGCCGCATGTTTCAAGCAGTTGATCGGGAATATACGGCTTGAACGTGTTTTTTAGTATAAATACTGGGGATATTTTTATAAATAACATATCTTTGCACATACAATATAGCTTCAGGTGTGAAAATATATTGCTGTAATATTTAATTATGCTTTTACAATTTTATTATGACTTCTTTTAAGGAGAGATAATTTCAGGTGATAAACCAGTTGTTTTTGGCAAATTTATCAGAATGAAATTAGAAATATGACCAAAAGAATTAATGAAACAAAATTTCGCTTCTGCCGTATTCATAAACCATTCATGGATCGTCTTTGCAGTCATCATTTTCAGTTAATTTTTCCAGTGCAATTAAATATTAGGAATAAAAGAAATACTAGTCTTTTTAATGAGAATCTGATTTTGATGATACAAATATTAATCTACTTCGAAATGCACCTACCATCAAAAAAATACCATTAAGTGTACATAAAATCAAAGAAAATACTAACGTGCATGTATCTCGCAATCACAAGTATCTATTATTGAAAATAAAAGAAAATTACATGTATTAAATATGCATTAATATGTAATGGTTGCTATCGTAACAAACCGATCACTGTATTTATTTTAATATGATATAAATTACTTTTCCGCTAACTTATCCATTAGAAATTCAAGAAAGGTTAGAGTCTTCGAAAAATTGTTAATATTCAGTTTTGGAGAAATTTTCCTTAACTAGTTTATTCAATGGCGGTCGTACTTTTATTGGGAATTATACTCTCAATGTAACTACGATCATTATTTTGCTTTGTTTTTAATATTCCATAATTTAGTGCATGTTAATATAGTCAATCTAGCTTATTATATTTCTTCTCTTAGAAAGGGCGAGTTGTTTTTTATTCAGAGTTGATATTTATTACTTAATTTATCGTCATGTTATATTATATTTATCATCGTGTTATTTATCATCATGTTATATTGATAACTTATTGCTTGTTAATTGAATTTAACTAATTTACCCATGTTTACCAAAATTGAATAAGTCGCTTACTATACAGTTAGAACTGATCTTTAACTCTAGAATTTATGAACTAATCAATAATAATTTTTCAGACATTGTCGAATAAATATTGTTTGACTGTGAAAATTTCAATGCAAAAAATTGCATCACTGGGAAAAGTTTTATCTGAAGTAATATTTTATTTTTTAAGAGAACGTTTATTTATTTATTAACTCAGATATTTATTTATTTATTAACTCAGATATAACATTAAACTTTATTTAAACCAGAGAGTAGTGATCAAATTTACTTGCTCTAACAATATTTTTACTTAAACTAAGGAAAATAAATTTGAATAGCCAGTGTTTTGATGAACTGTAAATGTAAAATAATACTAGTGAAAAAATTATTAATCATAAGTAACAATAATATAAAGGACAATGACATTAAAGAACTTTACTTAACAGGTAAATGTGGACGAAAAAAATAATCAATTAAAAGGAGTAAAGGCTAAGAGAGAAAAGGAAATTTTTTCGATGAAAACAGTAAATGACGATTCGTAAATAGATTTTTCTCGATGTTTTCTTGACGCGAAATGCTGTACCTGTTTTGAAATTAGGTGTATTTATATTCGAGTGTATATCCAGGACATGAGGAAATAAAGTAATGAAACGGGAAGTAAAAGATTAGGAGGACTATTTTTAGGAAGAAAAACTAAAACCTTTATTTACTTCAGTTTATTTCATTATATGCGAAGATATATACTTTCAGGTATAAATTAGAAGCAAAACAGATTAAAGTAAGCGAATAATTAAAAGCTTGGTTGCTTTTTAAAGTTTGTAGCAGAAATTCAACTTATTGAACGGTAAGGACGTAATCCATTTTATTAGTAATAAGCAACTGCATAGACCTATACTCTATTAGAAGTTTGACTATAAAAAACCTCAAGAAAGAATTACGAAATAAATAAGAACTTAGTATTTTGCTAGATTACTACACCTGATTTAATTAACAGCCTTCAATTAGATGTTTTGTAGGGGAAATAGACTTCAACAAAATGTCTGTTTACTGCGTCCAATTAAACATCAAACATTAATAAATTTATATTAAATTAATTAAGTCTTGAATTAAAAAGGCAATTACTCTGTTATATTCCCATTTTAATATTTTAAAAATGCTGAAATTTTCAAGTGTAACTCCAACATTTAATATCGTATTTAACTTAATATTAACATTAGTATCAAATAAACCTGTGGGTGGAATAAAATATATTTTTAGAAAAAGGCACAGGCGTATTACGATATAAAAATCAAATATCAGATTTTGCAAAGTAATAACTAAAGTAACAACTAACCAGTAGTAAATATATCGAATCACGATTGATTTACTACCCTCCGTTAAGGAGTTGCCTTACCCATCTTCAGAACTTATCATCAGAACCTGATCTGGTATACAGTACAGTTATTTTACAATAACAATTATCAGTAGCAAATATCTTGAATTATGTTTGATTCACTACCATCCGATAACGAGTTCCATTGTTCATCTCCGGAACGCATCATCAGACTCTGACGTTTCAAAGTTCATTACCAGAATTTATCATTAGACCCTGATCGAGTCGAAGATATAATTTTGCAAATTAACAGCTACTAGTAGCAAATACCTTTAATCACGGTAGTTTTACTAATATCCATTGAAGAATTCCATTGTTCATCTCCAGAACTTATCAGCGGACCCTGAACTAATTAGTGGTGTAGTTATTTCGCAAAGTAACAAATTACCCGGAGCAAATATTTTGAATTATAATTGATTTACTACCATTCTTTAAGGATTTCTATCGTTTATTTTTGGACTTTGTCATTAGATTATCATTATATCATCATATATGCGTTCGCCGCTAAAGTCCCCTCTTTCAATGAAAAAAAGAGTCAGAAGAAACAGTCTACTCAGTAAAGAATTATCGCAGAATATACATAAAAAAAAGATCTCGAACCTCCTCTTTTTTGAAGTCGGTTAATTAAAACATTACTTCTTAAAATTAGGTAATCTTTGTAAGGAGTACGAAAATCTTGTAGTTATACAATAAAAGAATCCTATATTCTAATAAAAAAAACATTTTGCAAATATTTTTAAAAATGGTTTGTTTTATATTTTTTTATTTTGTACTAATTAAAAATATGCTTTTTGACATAAATTAAAAAAAAAATCCACAGTGTATTCTTTACAATCACTTTATGCATTTTAAAATTATTGCCGATCACAGATACGATATTTATTGTAAATATATATAATTTGTAACTCAATGTATTTTTGCAACGTTCTCAACGTTCTTATCTAATTAACCGCTTCATCAAAACTGTAACGTTATCCTCACAATATATTTATAATCATTTTGTAACTAACTTGTGAAAGGACATAGAGGGTCAATTATAATGAAGCCTTTACTTAGTACGAATGCAGATTGTAAAAAATTGTATTTTTCATTAAACATTGCTTCATAATAACTGTCTAAGGATGTTTGGCGATATGAGATCAAATTAGATATATTATCCTTTTATATAATGTGCAGACAAATAACCCAAACCATAAATAAATTTACAGAATATTTTGATTTATTGAAAACATATGCTGCTGTGATAGACATACAGCACGATTTTAAGATATTTGGACTAACGAATAGTTTTTAGATATCGAATAACTATGCGCTATTTTTTCACGGATATTCTTACTCCAGTTGATAATCTAAAATAAGTAAGTAGATTTTTTTTATTATCAGTGCAATAGTATAGGTATTTAGGTTTGTGCACTTATTTATACTCAATTTCGACATTTATTCCTCGCACGCGGTACTCAGGTAGCACAAAAGGATCTCACGTTCAATCCTGCTGTCGAATATTTTACTCAACATTTCTTTTAACGCCCTTTTGGAACGTAAACGAATTCGGGCATCTTACTCCTGTCTGACTTGACCTTGATAAGACACCTTTTTATTTCGGAGATGTGTCGGATGTCCCGCGAGGGTATTCGAAAGCTTAGCTAAATAAATAAGATCTAAAGTTTTTTTTGTGAAATTCGTTATATGTTTGAAGATGGAATTGTTTGTTAATGACTTTAGTTTTGAAATCATTAGTCACTATTGCCCGTATATCCTTTGTCTTAACTGTTCCAATTTCATCATCTATTTAAATTAATTATCTATATGGTAAATGGTATGATATCCGTCATGTTACTTCGGAGAACACTGTAGGACTAAGATAAAACAAATAATCAAAAGTGTATTATTGATGGGAGTTTATTTTAAGAACCAAAATAAAACATTTATTCTGTTATTAAAATGAAACTTAATGAGAGTATTTTTCAGTGGGTAAGTTATGTGCGTATCCTCGAATTCTTCGGAAGAAATGATTTTTACCGATGCGAATCCAGTATTTAATTATTTGTTTATTACAGCATAAAAAAATTTACAGGAATATATAAAATACGAGATATGTGCCTTTATGTGATGGGGGAAGGTAACTTATAAACAGGAATATCTTATTCCTGTTTATAAGTTACCTTTTCTAAAACGTAGAAAAGGAACGCTCTTTGTGAGATTTTATATATAAATATCTGTGTCGCAACTATTTTGCTAAGAAAATGCTTTTCCTAAAAATGTTAAATTAACATAATGCTGTTATCTATTGGCCCACATATATTTTAGTGAAAATATGTTGAAAGTATTTACATTTTTTTTTCAAAATGGGCGGCTGAATATGAAAAGTTAGATAAAGAGATTAAATTCTGTATTGTATGACATATATTTACAAAATAAATATATATTTCTCCTTTAATTTAAAACTATATAATTGATTAGTTGTGACAAGAAATGACAGGCCAGTAAATTTTAAATAGTTCATATCAATAGAAAGTTTTATTACAGAGTTTTTGAGAGAAACTTAATTTTTTCCGGATTATTTGTCATCGTGTTGAATATTTCAAATAAATAAAAATTAGTGTAATAGGTTAGTAGAACTTTATAAAATTTGAAAGTAATAAAGATCGTACTTGTGGTCATTCTGAAAGCTATATATATATATATATATATATATATATATATATATATATATATATATAGAATGATATTATAAATATTAAAAAGTGATTAAGGAAATAACTAGAATTATTTAAAAACTCTTGACAAACATTATTATAGACAGTTTGTTTATAGGTGTGATCAACATTATTATCATCATGAATGTCAACTTTTTAGTGGGTCATTTTTTAGTTACTGAAGGTTTTGAAAAATACTATTAATTATTAATACGATTTACATCAATAATTTCACAGATTTTTCTTTAGCAGAATTTGACTTCCATCAGGCCTAGATTACAGAGTGTAATAAATAATCTAATTTTTTTTTTAAGTACACTTTCCGAATCAGAATGAGGTAAAACATTTCACTTAGGAGGGACGTTTTATTTAGATTAGACTTAGAGGGAAATGTTTTACTTAGAAGGGACATTTTATAATATTCCTTCACTAAAACGGCAATATTAATAATATGCAAATAAGTCAAACACATGTTTCTCAATATTTGGTAAAGTTAAATAAACATTACCTCGCATGTAAAATATTGTAATCATGTCATCATTAATTAAGTAAACTGTCGTTACTAAGAGGCTAACTTCAAGAAACCAAAGTGCTGCGCAACAGGTTAACTAGATATGGTTGTGGCTTTATTAAATCAACGAAGAGTTTCCGATTTAATATAGTTAAAATTAATATAATTAAATATATTTATAATAAAACATTCCTTGAGGTCTATTTATTTGGATGCTCTAAGCAAACCCACCTTATTTTTTTTTCACAACGAATTTTTCACGTTAGTTTGTGCATTTCATTTTTTTTTTATATTTTTTGTAAGGTGAATGAAAAAAAAAGCGAGGGACCGAGAAAACGCAAGGATATAATAATGAGAATGTAATACTCAAACACATTTTTGAGATTATGGTAGTGAAAGGAGACTCCAGATTTATAAAAAAAATTAAGTATAATTGCAAAATAAAATATCAATACGTTTACTACGTATTGGTATTTGGTTTACAAAATTGCGTAAATTATAACGTCGTTATATTTTTGTTGTATTTATGGCCATCTTGACGTTAGGTCTTGGATCAATAGCTGGGCCTTTTTTTAAGACGTATATTTGTGAAATAGTAGTAAAAACTTTTGCCAACATAATAAATCCTATTCAAAACACTTAAGGCTCTGCGAATTACAAAAAATTGTCTTATGCATTTTGATATTTATAGGTTTCTGAAATTTTAAGTTCAACAATCAAGCAAAAGCACATTTGAAACGTAATATTTCGCTTCTTATTGAATGGGTCAAAGTTTTGTACTTTTTTATTTTGGTGACATTATTTCAGAAAAATAATATGATTACAATGTATAGGTTAACTAATCGTGAGATATATATAAATTTTCCATAATAATATTTAAAAACATATAAACCTGTAATTAATAGTTGTATTTGACCCAAAAACAAATTTTGTTGAATAATTAAAGCTACTTTGAACAACGATGTTATATATGGTTTGAATAGCTCGAGACTTTTGACTGGGGTATTGAAATTTAAGTTCGTAACTTGAAGCACCATTAAGTATTTAGGAAGTTAAGACTTTTAGCTGTTACTTCTACGTAAGATTGGAAAAAGAAACACATGATATTTTTAAGATTTTATATGTTAATATGTAAGCTGTAAAAACAAAATAAGATTAAGATACTTAAATGTGTATAGGGTTTTACAAGTTATTTAACTGATTTGCCTGGAAAGTAACACTGCAATCTATCTATTTGATAGTAACTACAGGCAAGTGTAACAACTTGAATATAACCAAGAGTGTTTAAGTTTTTCAAACTATAATTTTAACATTGCCTCGTTTATAATTTTACCGTTACCTAGAAGTGAAATTAATTAAGACCCTTTGAGTAAATCTAGTTTTCAACAATTCCATACGATAATGTATAAACAGAATAAAAATCAGGTTTATATGTAACTAATTTTAAGTTACAGAGCGCTTTTACATTTGTGTGCATTATTCACATCAATTTACAACAAAAATAAAAATTTGAGTCTTGTTAAATTGGTAAATATCTCATATAAGACCCATATCTTATAAAGAGTCAATTGACATAAACTTGGTAACATACTTATGCCTTAAATGTGCCACAATGTTTAGTTAATATTCTCATTCCTTAAATGTCTCACACAGATTATAAAATACGAGTCTTGATAATATACTCACGCCTTAAAAATCTCACACAGATTAAAAAAATATGAGTCTGGTTAACTTATTTTGTGCCGTAAATATTTCTTCAGCACCATTTTAATGAGTTGTCGCTATATCTGTGCTATATGAACAATTATTATCCCATACGTAATCTACAGATTAAAAATATGAGTCTCGTTAGCTCACTCATTTTTATTCCACGCTTAAGTCCATCATAAAAATTTTATTAAAGTTTTGAAAAGGGAATATTTAAATTTGTATGTTCTGAATAAATATAAATACTGTTTTCGTGACATTTTCTTTCTTGAATAAACAAGCAAATGAGGTAGTTGACATAAATAAAGAAAAAATAAACACCTAATACATATAACATTTTTCATTCTAATAATTCTTTATATAAATAAAAATGTCGTAAAACTACGTTATATTAAATAAATTATCACTTTCATGCGTCAAATTTTAAGAACAAACGCAATGAAAAATATTTCGATCGAAAAATGGTATTTCACATATTATTCTCTTCGTACCGTCTTCTAATATTAGTATTCTATAAAAAGATTGAGTTTAGAAATGTATCTTAATATTTGCTTAACTTACTGTATCTTCACAATTAAATGAAACTACCTGATGTAGTATTATTTCTACTTTCTTTAAGTTCTTTACCACGACCTAGGTTTCGTAGTATTACAATATCTTCAGGTGGGCTATTAGCAAAGATTCAGTACTGTATCTTATAAAATATTTAAATGCTTTTTGACGAGTTTTTTTATGTACAATAAAGACGTTAAATCTAGCCACTAATACGATTTAATAACCCGTGATGAATAATAATGAGTAAGATATGGAAGTTAAATTGATCAACAGTTTTAAACATTTTATTTGTTTAATAAAATTTAAATACATATTTCGTAATTTGAAAATTACACTTTGGGTGAAAAGAAAGTTCTGAAAGTTTTCTTAAGAAAGTCCAGGAAAATTGTTGTAAACGTAAAAATATATTTAAATGTATGAACATCATAAACTGATAAAAGACCGAATAATTCAACTGGCATACAAATACTTCAACTCATGATCCATTCACATACATATAATGAATTCTATCACACCACATTCTTGTCTGAACCATATGATAGCTATTATCTTAACTATGTATTTCTCCTTGTAACAATCGTGAGAATATCGTAAAGTGTATTAAAAAATTATGTATAATATCTATAAGCAAATGCCATAATACTAAGTCCTATTCTAGTTTAAAAATCCATCTATTTTCCCTCCGCATCATATATAGTATGTTTAAATATACATCTAAACCCCAACCACATATTATTCATTACAACGTATGCGTGAGGTCAATATTTACATTACCTAAATCGTCCAAATATATTAATCTAAATTAGCTCATATTATAAAAAATAATAAGGTTTATTCAATTGAATTATGAGTTTGGTGGCACGCTCAAATCTCCAGTAATAAAAGTACCGGTGAACTCGGCCGGCCATAACTCAGACGAAGAGAGCAAGGTTCTCTCCCAATGGGCGCAGCTCGGTTATAAATTTTGTTTAACGATCGAGTGGAAAATTTGGCGATTCAGTTTCTATCAATTTTACGGTTTGAAATATTTAAATTTACCAATCGATTGTAGTATCTAATGGATGTGGTTTTATAACCTCTTCGGCCTCTAAGGTTATCTTAATGGTTTTAGTACTTTGCGGAGAACATTCGTAATTTTGACGATAACGCAAATGGCTACTAAATTGAAGCTTACAAATCTGATTTAATGGAAATATATATTGTTCTATAAATAATTACCCAGATCGCAGCACAATTTCTTCCGCCCGTTGGCTGACGTGTTAGGTGAGAATTTTATAAATATTGTTGACGTTATAAAATCGTGTTTGTCAATTAAAGAATTTAAGTGTATTAATTAATTACCCATAAAGGAATACAATACAATAATGGCAACGAGCCTGAAAGTAACCATAATTCGTAAATAAAAGTGATCCAACATATATCTAATATCATACAGTAAAATTAAAAAGTTTGACTTGCTTGTTAATCATATAGTAAAAAAGTGTTGGTTTTGATTAATGGATTAAATTGAACGACTATTAAAAGAAGGAAGAAAAGCTTGCATACAAGAGAAAAATGGATTTGAAGGAGATTGCCAATAAACTAACACCGAAAATTTTTTCCTCTAAAAAGTTAGAAAATACTTACGTGAATACATAGATAGACAGATTAAAAACAAAAGTCAGCTCACACGGTGGCATCATGACCGCGATCACTCTCTTGGAAGTATTTACCAGTTAAAATTTGAATACATATCAAAAACGATTCAAATCTTTCATTTTATTAAAATATACAGACAAAGAAGAAAAGGTATAGTTATTTATCAAAAAGCTAAGTACAAATATTTACGATTTGTAGACAATATTGTGTGTACCAAACTTACCAATAAACGAAACATGAAAAACTGAGAAAATACTACTATCCCGTAAAAAAAATGTGCTATAGCAAGTAGAATTCGGACAAAAATGTCAGAAACCTAATGAATCGATAATACTTAAGTGAATTAAACAAATAATCCAAAAATTACAATTTCAAGAAATGTGCTGAAGAAATAAAGGACAGGTTGTTTAATGTGATTCTGAAAAATTAGAATTAATGAAACAAGCTGACCAATGATTGGAAATGTTAACTAGGAAAAACAACGGAGTTAGCTTATAAGCTAGTGTTTAACCATGAAAAATAATAGGAGCATACACGGATATTTCAATTATAGAGAAAAAGCTTTCCTGAAAATAAAAACAGTGCTTTTTGTTCACGTACATCTATGAACGAACAAAATATCTTATGTTTTTGTTGTGGAAAAAATGGACATTTGAAATTACAATATTTACTTTGATTAAAATTCTGTATTGAGTGCGGCGTCAAAGGACATATTTGAAAATTTTGTGCTAAAAGTAAATGTTAGTGAAAAATGTAAATTTGGTAGAAGTTGTAAATCTACGTAACGAGGATGTTGTTGAAAATAAAAACATTAACGTGGAAACAGAAATTTTTGGCACGTTTTACTTCAGTGGTAAAAACAAAAATCCACTCACCAAAAATCAAAAAAATATTGCAGGTTAGTGTAAATGGAAAAGTTGTAGATTTTGAGGTTGACAATGGAGCTAATGTGAATACTATTACTTCAGCAGACAAATAACATTATTTTCAAGTTTTAGAAATCAAACAACGTAATATGATATTCACTAACTTCAATCATTTAAATTCATTACCGTTAGAGGTTATTGGAAATTTAAATATTAGCTGTAAGTCTGTTAATGTAAATAATCAAAGATTGTTGTAAAAGACGGACTGCCAAAATAATAGGCAAAAATTGACTCTCTTTATTGCAGTATGGCTACCAAAATTTAAACATAAAATTTGTGAAACAATTTCTAAATATAAATTAATAAACAACATAAAAAGTGAATATTCCACCCTATTTGAACCAGGTATGGGGGATTATAAGGGAGAGCTAATCGAATTATCTATTTAATAAGGTGTAAAGCCAATGTGTATGCCTGTAAATCTATTTCATTTGCATTAAAGGATAAAGTCAAACAATAAATTGAGACATTAGTTGCAAATAAACGGATAGAACCAGTGGAGTACTCAGAGTGTGATACTCCAGTGATACCGGTTTTAAAGCCGGATGGAACAGTTCATTTGTGTGGTGATTTTCGAATCACAGTAATTGCAGATTGATCATTACCTATTATCTATAATAAATAACACAATACAATACTCATTTTTGTATATTGTTATGGAAATAGTAATTTTTGTGAATGGAACTTGCAGGAGACATTTTTACAGGCCCATTTAGACCAAGAATTTGAAGAACTACTCACAATAGTTACTGAGGAAGGTATCTACAAATATTTATGTTTACCTTTTGCTGGCTAAATCTGCTTTATTTCGTGCAAACACTAATGAAACAAAAATTTAATATATTCGACATAATAGTATATATCGATAACATACATGTATATGGAAAAACATTGTCAGAGACAAATGAGAAATTAAAACAAGTACAAAGACAAAGAGTCAAGATTAAAATTATAATTGAAAAAATGTAAATTTCTTGAAGAAAAACTGGATATTTTTGGATTCGGCGGCAACAAAATGGGTATCGGAATTATAAAAAATTTAATTGAAGCTTTATTGTCATTGCCACAGCCAGATAATATGAAAATGCTTAAATAATTTCGAAGAAAAGTTTATTTAAGGAAAAAGAAGTTTGACTGGACAAAGGCATGCGACAAATCATTTCAAGAAATAAAATAATCCTTTACTTATACAATACCCTTTATCTCATTTTGATCAAAACTAAAATTACATTATACTTGTGATTCAACATTTGTTGAGATAGCCGCTGCATTATTTCTAAAAGATAGTAATAATATCATAAAACTGGTAGCCAGTAGTTTTTCTTGCAAATGCAAGCAAAATATTAAATTATACTCAAATAAAATATCCTAATCGTTTTTGGAATGAGTAAATTTAATGAGTTTTTATTTAGTCATAAATTTATTTTAAAACTGAAAAAGAGGCACTGACAAAAATAATAGGACCAAAATATGGTTTACCAAAAATGGCAGCAAAACGATAACAATATTGGTGATTTTTTCTAAGTGGGTTTAGTAGACAATTTATTCCGTATAGCCATTATTTGTCAAGGCAAGTTAAGAAATATTGAAATGTTGGATAAACGCTTTGAATGTAACGCTGAATAAATAAGACTTTAACGCATTAAATTGGCAAACTATACAAAGTGAAACAAAAAAAAAATATTATGTAATGTTTTAAGATATTGTAAAGATGGCTGGCCAGTAAAAATTATTTAGGTGAAAACTGTGAATTATATTTAAGAAGAAAAACTAAAATCAGTGTGAAGTAAGAATATCTATTATGAGGGTATAGAGCTATAACACTAATGAATATTAGAGACAAAGTAATGTGCGAGTTACACGCAAGTCATTTAGGTGTAATACGCATGAAACAAATATCAACGTCATACTTTTGGTGGTCGGGCATAGATAGCAAAATAGAAAACATAACAAAAAATTGTATTAACTATTTACAAAATCATAAAAATCCAGAAAAAAACTAAATTAACTATGTGGTCTCAACTGCCAACAGTTTAGCGCAGATTACTTGCAGATTTTTTGGGTCTTTTATACTCAAAAATATTTTTAGAAATAATGGATGTTTGTTCCAAGTATCCCGAAGCATTCATTATGAGTAATATAACAGCACAAAAAACAACTGAAATATTTAAAAGTATTTTTGTTCGTTTTGGATACCTATCCTTTATATTTGTTCACTGATAATGGACTCACATGGACTTGGGAGGAATTTAACAGTTTTTTTAAAATAGTGGGAATTAAACAGACGCAATAAAACCCAGCAACAAATTGACTAGCTGAAAGTTCTGTAGAATCATTCAAGTCATATGTGATAAAAATAGTAGAAAATGGTAATAATTTGAGTATGCATGTAATTTGTCCCTATTTGGTTATAAATGTACACTCCAGCCAAATTAATGCTAGGCAGAGAGTTGAGATATCGTTTCTTCTTACTGAAACCTAATTCAATAAATGGTAAGGTAGATTTTGAATAAGTGAAATTAGCTGCTTGCTTCTTACTATTTATTAACAGGACATTTCAGTAGTTTTCAATTGTAGAACATTTTTAGGTTGGAAGAAAAGTGATTGTGAAAGGCTTAAGAAAAAATAAAAGAGTTGATACTCTGCTATGCCTCGGGTCTAGCTGTAAAATACACCTTTCTTAATATTATATCCTCAGTTTTAGTAGTTAGCTTCCTAAATTTATAAAAAAGTAATTAAAAAGTAAAAGAAGAGAAAACAAATCACATTTATCCACTAAATTTTAGCGACTTTGGTCCAGAGTCGAAATGGTCAAGAAAGCGTTGGTTTATATTTTATATTTAGAACCTAATGTATATAATTTTTCCTAAAATCTAAGTTGATAAACGTGACTAACATTAAACTATTTCGAACTTACTAATGGCATAAATAAGCATAAGTCACGATTTATATTAACTGATATTCAATGATGACTAAGCTCAGCTTATGATCCATTCTTATGATGTATCCATTTTGTGAACAGTTTTGGGCTAATTTTACATAAAAGAGGGTTATCGTTGCTGAATTATTTCTGATTATAAATGGCATCCACACGTTTCACAATTATATAATGAAAACTTGCAAAAGTTAGGTGGTGATATAATATTGTTTAACTCTCTGAGTAACATTCTTGAAATTATAGCAGTCATCTAGTTTTTATATGAAGTAGTTTATATTTGTTTGCCAGATTAACATATCAAAACAGTTGATTATATTTACTAAAGTATAAATTAATCATTTAAATTTATTTCAGATTTGTAATGGGCGTTTCAGGGTACAACATAATTCGAATATGACGAAAAAACATACGATCACACATTTTTCTAGATTTCTTAGAAATTAGGTAGATAAAGCATTGCACTCTATACTACATACGTTTACACAAAGGGTCAATTCATATTTTATTTAACCTAGAGCTAGCACAATAATTTAGAGTATTCAATATAATTTAGAGTAATATATCAAATCTTGACATTTCTTTTACTATAGATCGCTTCGGGAGTTTGGTTATGAATATGCTTCCTTAATAGTTTAGTTTTTATTTATTAACGATTATAAATATTTTTGAAATAAATAACACTAACTTTAATATTTAACCCTTATACATATTACATAAATATTTGCCATCAGCAAGTAAAGTATATAAAAATGTTTTTGTAAAACCTCATACGAATTACAATCTATTTAAAGGTATACAGGCCTGGCACTCTTATAAATGTAGCCTCTTATAAATCCAAAAGCTTATATATTTACGTGCTTGAAAATAAGTACTTTTTTATCGAAGACCTTATCTTAACATAGAAAAGCTTCCATCATACCTACATGACCAAAGCGATACGGAAGCGGAAGCGGAAACTAAACATCTACGACGCGATACAAGCAACGTACACTTTGCCAAAGTTGGGACGACCACGTTGCTGTACAAAAGTAGACTGAGCATTTTGGCGATACATACATTTAAACTTATGCTCCAAAATGTTATCTCGTAAGTACCGAAATATCATTTTTAATATGTCCAAATTTCACTGTTTGGTACTTCGATGCTAACTTTGACACATTTGTGTATTATTTGGCAAGAAAATATGAGTAGCGTCCTCTGCATGAGAGTTACATCGCTAACGCCCGAGTTCTGTGCTTCGCAGCTCTCCGTGAATCTTAAATTATCACAAACCTTAATTTTTCGACAAAATGCACTTCTGGTATCAGTATTGACCTGTTATTCATAAATATAAAGCTTTATCCCTAAATTCTTACATAGCCGTGAGTAGTACCACCCTTGGAACGTGATTAATGTACTATGGAAACTTTTTTAAATAATGTACTAAATATTAGGAATGAACTGCAATATAACACATTTTTTTATATAACTTTGACACAGAAACAGTACTATTATAAGCTGTTTTAACATGCGTAGCATTACTTGCGATGGAACCAATAATTAACGAGCGTAACACAACTATTATTGATATAGAATTTCCAATAAAATTGAACCAAACTCATAAATAAAACAATTTTAAATAACGAAATAATAATGTTCTCGATTGTTTTACGTAAAATATTCAATTCCATCGCTCGGAGCAGAAGGTCAGAGTCGATCTCCGCATTCATTAGTTTACGCGAGAAAAGGTAATATTATATTTCACTGCAATAAGTTAAAGAGATCCTGTTGAAATATGACAGACGTTATTCATATAAATTTAATGTCGTCAATATCCAGGATTCGTGATTAAGTATTTATGTCATATTAAATTTAGTTTTTAAAATCATACTTAATTTAACGTATTTATTCCGTTTAATAATAATATTTTATTTCGTTTAATTGTAAACCTTGGAAAGTTGCACTCAATAATTAAACCAAAAATATATTGTGAAGAATACATCTTTGTACTTTAAGTATCTCGAGTAATTATTATAACAATGCACTGTTTGCTTAACCAGAGTTGATTAAATTGAATGCCTGAAACAGTAAGCTATTAAAAATATCCTATTCATAGTTACCAAGATCTAATTTCCCTCTGTAAATATTCGGTATAACTGTGTTTGAAATTTTGCATGTTATTTGTTAATAAAAACTAAATAACAATGAGGCCTGGCAGGAAATTAATTATTAATATCTCTGTATACGAAATAAATATTCTATTAAAACACAATAATCATGGAATAGCAAAATTTTTATTAAACCTGTGTTATGGTATCGTTATAAAATAATTACATAACCTTAAGGATATTGTCAACTTTCAGTACTAGAAAGATTGCCAGATAAAACGGAAAATTATTATTTCCAGAAAAGTGTGAAGTGACACTATTTTGTAAATTAAGACATAAACACTGAGACGAACAAATTATTTTTTTTACATTGTATCCGAAATCGACGACTAAAATGTTAGCTATAAAGTTAATATCTCTTATTACTGTGGAATAATTGAAGGGTTTGAATATCGTTTATTCTATTTTGATTAATTTTGTTTTTAATTTGAATCGAAGGCGTAATTTAGAATAAAATTTTGCGATACAATTCAGAAATAAATGATTAAATTTCATTAATCCTACACAACATACTTCCCCTGCATTACGTCACATAACGCAAAGCTCTTTGAAAATTTAAACGAACGAGCAATTAAGTAAACGAGCAATTAGGTACTTTATAAAATCTCACTGATAGGCAAAAGGAACTATTTTATAATTGGGCAGCAATTTACATTACTTTAAATACACTCCAAGTATACAAAAACACGCACTTCAAAAACGGTTCTAAATACTTAAGTATGTAATTGTTCGAATATGAAATTTACAGTATCGCCACGTAGACTATTTTATAATTTATTATAAATAAATTCTATCTCATCATTACTCCAAGAACAAAAGCATTCAACTATCTAATTAAGCGTATCCTCAAAAACGTAGCACAATATCTACTTACACATATATAAAATATACATATATAAAAAATTATACCTATAAATCTGTTCTATGTATGTTTAACCTGCAAAAAACCTTTAAATTATAAAATATACTATATGCAACATTATCATGTGATATACTACACAGTGTCATTTTTAATCGAAAACAAATATATTTGTTATTCCAATAGGAAAAGAAAATGTTTGTCATTCCAATTTTCATTTTCCGCCTCTTACAAGTATGAGGAAAATAACTGAAGTATTTTCAAGCACGACGTCTGGAATTCGTTTAATAAGATCGTAGCCTTTCCACACATCCGTACCCGAGCAGGGGCGGAGAGAAATTGCGAACCACAATGGAGAGAGACGTCCACACGAGAACCGCCATTGTCCATTGTCTCAGCGCGTGATATATTGTTATTACGCCAATATTTCAATATACTCGTACGTAAATTAACATACATATATGAATGTGGATTTACACATGTAGTTATATGCTAAAGTGGCTCATGAAGAGAATATGCAAACTTGGTTAATTTACGACAAGCATAATTATTCTTAACTAAGCATTATATGTGAGAGAGGCAAATTTACACAAGTAAAGTTTGGGTGGCAGATATATGCATATAATATTATCACTAGTATAGGGAAAAGTTACCTAGTAATTTGTTTTTCACGTAATATACGTTATTTTGTTTTGTGTGAGAAATATGTGATCTATGAATTTTTATTGGGATAGTAATTAAAAAAATATCAGTGAAAAAATACAAATTTTAAGTGAAGAAACGGCTTTATGAGAAATATTTAACTTATTAAATTAATTAAATATTACATCAATTCAATACGATTTAGGAAGACGGGAGGTACTGTCTTAGCGCTACGACTAAAGGGTTGGAACCCGGATTTCATTGAAAGAGTCTCAGTTTGACCACCAAAATACTAATTTAAAAGCAACCGATACTTAACTTTTTACAGTTTAGGTTGGTAGTACCGCCACAATGTCCGGACTAAGGAGATGAAATCTGGAGTTCAATGAAAGAGTCACTATTTGATATGCACAGTACTACTTTAAACCCAGCAGTCTCACGGTTTTGGCAGGCAATACCCTCACGACGTCAGGATTTGAATGTCAAAGATTTAGTTTAATAAAATATATAAATTGTCACGGGGACTAAATACAAGTACTAAGTTTTAGGGTAATACGATTAAGATCGCAGGATACGAAGCAACAATAATATAGAGAACGTGGAACTAAATAAAACCTGACTCAGTACCTCTTTGAAATTTAACACATGTCTAAAATTTAGATTTCTGTATGTAATTCAGTATATATTTTCTTAATTATGTCATTATCAATTAATAACAGTTAATAACAATTAATGAATTAGCATGAAGTTCTTGTTTACTGTAAATTAAGCGACTGATGTGATTATCACCATTCGCACCGCACAGTTCGGTATCACTCTGATATTTGTAAATAATATTTCGAATAATAATAGTAATTGCATGCATCTTGATAAGAGATATATAATTTTAATTGGAAACATGAGGTTATTGATTCTCGTGGTGAAATATTGGCAGCATTTGATTGGCTCTCCTGCACTTTAAGCAGTGTTAGTGTTATAAATATTAATTATTTCTTAATGAAAATAATCATTAAGTTAAACTATATGTAAGACAAAAAGGTAACTTCGACTATTTAAAAAAAACGAAGGAGAAAATAATCTAGTCAAACAAATAATATTTTTTATAAAACTTCTTGTAAAACGACTATTTATAAAACGGTATTTTCCTTTAAAATTATCGTAAACTATGTAATTATTTGTGGAAGACAATCATTTAATTAATTTGACCACGTATTATCTGTATTCTGTTGTATCATTAAGGGGAATATTTTGTGATCAGCACCACCTTAACTAGTGACATAATATCAAAATGATCTTGTGCTCAATTTGATTCTTTTCAGAAATGAATGAATGAACGCCTAATAAAATAGCGTAAAGAACACAATTTATGAAAAAATCCCCTAAATGGATAATTTTTAGCGTCAGTCTTATTATGTATTTTTTTAAATGATATATATACCTACCATTCAAAGCATATGCATGTTACACTGTTGCAAAAAAGAGTTCGGAAATTTTGAGTTTTGATGAAAATGCATTATGTTATTTTATCCGAGCAGAAGTGGGTATCCACTTAAAATAAAGTATTTTAATTTATTATCATTGTAAGCTACTTATTAGTCAAAATTCTTTATATAAATTGTTTGTAATCAATTTATCTAATTTATGGGCCATAGTATAGTTTAGAGAATCAGAGCCAACTGACGTGATTGGTTACTATAGCTGGCACTGAAATAAAAAAAAAGAACTATAAGTAATAACACTTTCCATTCTAAAAATATTTCAAGGTTAATTATAAGCGAGTTTGGTCGGATTCAAATAAATATTTTGGCCAAATATTTGGTCAGATTTATCCTAAACTATACGAGATTGCAAAAAAATCGACATAGAAATTTTTACTCTGTTTCATCTCCCTAATACACCTTTCAAGTTGAGAAAACTCTAAAGGTAAAACCGCGTATAGAGAAAGATGACAATTTTATTTTATTAGTAGTATTTGTTCTAATTAAATTGTTTGTAAAAAAATTCTCAGCCATCAAAAAATAAGCCTAGTGTTTAACTCTCGCCAGATGTAAATTTTATTATCACGCGTCTCAAATTAATATTGATTAAATAACACAGCCTTATAACAATTCGCTTACACAAAAGCGTTGTCCGAACGGCTACAAACCGTAGTCACCGAATGGACATGAGTCTATCCCCAAGCTTAACCTGTCTGGCGAAGGAACCCAAATCATTCCGTCTTCTCCATCCTTACACCTGTCTAGCAACTGACTTCAATGTCTTGAGGAATATAAATATAATAAATGTAATTGTAATTGCTTTCCTGGTGCAACAGCATGTCCTGAAATAAATTTTAGTATTGAAGAAATCTGTCAATTGATTATGAATACTTAATATTAAGAGTGTAAAAATATTATATGTGAAACATGTAATGTTTTTGTAAACGTGCTGTCGATTTTTTAATTTGTTCTATCCCTTTCTCAATTCATTTCGGTTGTATGAAAAAATAATATATTTATTGACAGGTGTCAATTACAATGGTGATTTTCGGTAACTAACCTCACATAGTTTCCAAACGTATACTAAGAGAATGAAGTTGAAATATAGTTTAGGTCGTTTATACGTATTTTTTAAAAAGCGATTGAAAAAACTTTCTGCCAAAAAGTGACTTGATTTAAATATTTTTTTTAGTATTATATTTCTTGCATATTTTTTGCAGTAATACGAATTTCAATGTTGAGTAGTCATTTTTATGAAAGACTTCAATAAAATTAGATACTGAATATGTTATTCAGCTTTTTCTACGTAAGTTATAATTTTAAATATCTAGTGATTGTTCTGAAAGGAATAATTGTATTACCTCGACTTTAATTTTGAAAACATTTTCAAATAAATATTCTGTCGTTTCTAAATTTCGCAAAGCAATATCTTGAAATAATATTTGCTTGTATGTTGGAGTCTTAACTTTCTTCAAATATTTATTATAACAATTATTAAGTTCTGGATATTCCTTTCATATTTAAATCATAAATAAATTGAAATTCCGTTTATTTTCTTAGTTTATTAATGTAAGAAAAATTTACGTATAATCGAGTACCTAACAAATATCAACATTATATTTCTATAAAACTTTAAACTACCTATTTAATTTATTTTTATTGTTATCTTAATTTACACAATGAATTCCAGTATCCCATAGCAATATTTTCTGTGTTTTCAATGCTTTATTATTGTTATTACTTTTTCTATATACGAGTATCAAAGTTTATAAATAAGTTTAACTTCACGTGGCGAGCGTAATTGATAATTGGAGCGTGTTTAAAATAAGTAAAGGTATGCATGTTTACACCGATAAAATATTTCAATAATCACTTCATGAAATATTATTTTAAGCAATGAATGAGGTAACTAAAAAAAAATAGTTCAGGATTACAAAACTGGCACAGTTATTGAAGTGCAATATTTTGTTTATTTCAGACAAAACCCTGAGAACAAATCTGTCAATTTATATAGGTATTGGCAAAATGTTTTCAAAAAACCCAGGTAATATGAACGATAAAATTTGGCATTATATTTTTTTGCCCAAATGGTTTAAGTGACGATTATGATTTATTATATTTGTTTTAATCTTATGCAGGACTGACAAAAGAACAATTAATAAAAATTAATATTTAATGAATGATAAATAAAACTATATTTCATTTAAACAAAATATTATTAGTTAAGCTAATAAAGTCAACGATATGACTAATAATGTGATATTACACGTGCCATTCATTCTGCAACACCCAACTTTTTTTTTCATTATTTTTATTAAAAGAAACTAAGGAAATAGACATAGAAATAAATTGAATGATACTGAAAAACAAGATGTACTTTCTTATGGAGTACACGCTGTTTTTTTAATAACTGAATTCTTTCTTCAGGCAAAAAAACTAAACATATTTCTATGTATTACTTTTATATGTTTAGCCAATTAAAATTTGATAATTGTTGATTGATAAAAAGTAATTAGCTTACAAGAATATATTTGCTTCTTTTATTCTGTTGAAAGCCTGTGTACCGTTTGTATCATTTTTCTTAAGAAAAAAATAGAACAATTTCAAATAATATAATACACCCCTAATCTATCAATGTACAAGAAAGACATTAAATATTTAAACCGTTTATAAAAACAAGAAATTTATCCAATACCTCCACTTCCACATGAAAAGGCAATGTCAACATATTTCGGGTAAATTACCTCAGTAAAAAATTGTTTTCCACAAAAACTTTCCCTTGAGATTATTATTTAAAGCGTGAAACGAAATTAAATCCAGAGGGCACGCGTGCTAAGTTAGTGAGTAATATGCTCTAGTATATTTTTCTTATTTTATTTAATAATGACAATTTAATGCTGGGAATGGGGGGAAATACCTAATTATTACACGCACACACACGCTTGCACGTATGTATGCTCGCACGTGTTTTAAATAAAGTTTCAAATAATGATAACATATTTAATCGGTAAACCAGAGGGATATGATAATCGTCTAAATAATTCATCTTGCATCTACGTATAGTAAATATTTTCTTGTTTTTAATTAGCCACTTCCTGCGCAAATATAACAATCTAATTACTATTAAACATTTCACTGAAGGAAATAAATCCCAGTGCTACTCAACTTTTCCCGAAATTATTAATTAATTTTGCCAAAGTTGTGAATGTTAAACTTTTGATAATTCTCTTTATAAGGTGAAGTAAAAATGTTTAAATAATTCTCTTTCTAATTTCAGCACAGGCATCATTTACGAAGGGCATGAGTATTTCATTTTACGAGTTTATGTTGACTTATAAAATAAATATTCCTCATGAGTAAATTATAAATGGTTTCTGAACTTTCCATCTAATGAGATTTATGGCCGACATTATATATATGTGATTTATGGCCGATATTAACAAGGTAACCTATAATAGGATTGATATGATATTGCTACTTAAGTACTTTTATACTCTGAGATTTTAAGAAAATTTTGTCCTAACATCGATATTGATACATGCCTGACATATACTTAGGTTCCATCTACTCTTGAGAATTTGATAGATTGCAGTGCTAAAAGCCACGCATAATTGATCGTGTCGTAAGTAGAAATGCTGAAAATACCTAGAAATTAAAAAATAATAAAGCTGTGCCTTAGGTTCTCTTGCATCAAGAATTTTGCTAAGAGAGAAAAACGATCTAGTTTCCCTCGATTTATGCACAAATATGTATAAAGATAAATGTACTTTGCTATCACAAAAGTATTGGCTAAGTAATGGTTCTAACAAGTCAATGAAGGAAATTTTTACTAGTCTATTGATATTAGTTTTATTTCAGATAATATTAATTTATTTATTTAATATGTATTTTAACAGAAAGAACTGGGGAAATCAAGTTTCATGAAAAGGTTTTTAATCATTTGGGTATCTTTGAGTAACGAATATCTAAACGCAACATATATTGTGTTAGTACTTAATTATCCTAATTACTAGTAATTAATATCGCAGATTAACTCTGTATATTTCTCAGGAAGCAAAATAAACAGTTATGTGCTGATGTAAATTTTACTGAAAATTACGCATATAGCGCGCTCATAATTTAATAGCGGTTTGATATTTTATTACATGGCTCTAAGGTAACACACAAAATCAGATGAAATTTGCTTCAAGTTTCAAGTATTTAGTTGATAATTTTAAAAAGTCAACATTTTTTTTATTTAACTTCTTGATTTATACCAAGAATTTGAATAATCAATACGTTGAGAAAAATCGACCGAATGTACCACGTTTGAAGTGAAGCTACTTTATTTATCATAAGTCATAACTAATACGAACTCCCTAGTGGAAGAATATATAATCATACCTTATATAACTAAGTCCCCCATTTATATATTATGTAACAACTATGACATTTAGACCAATCATAGTTTTCCCAGAACCTTTTTATAGGTTTGTAAAAACCCTGTTTTTGTGATAATTTTAGGTTCAATACTTTTGAAAATAGGGTAGTGGAAATATTTTTTAGATGTATACTTCACACTGTATACGGTTTTTAATTTTTTTCGAGCACTTAATTTTTCCACGCTAAAAATTTAATATTAATATTTTTTACTATTGGCTATGATGCTGGTTAATATGCTTCATCACCATACAAATCTGAATTTTCTTTGTCATGTTAATTTTGACGATCTGTATGAAAAACCACTATATCAAACAAATAGGCGGATACGAGAGTGATTTTATAAAATTTTAGTTTTCCATTCGAGATATGGTTTCTTAAGAATACTTCCAATATAGGAAATCTTTTTTTTTTTAAATTACTGGTTTAAAAAGCTAAATCCAGCTAATGAAATATTAAAACAGTTTTTAAAAATTTTATTGCACCGTAATATCGAGCATTGATATTTAAATACTATTACTGGCTAGCCCAGAGAGATGGCGCTAGAGGTAAGTTAAGTTATTAATATAAATATATGACAAATGTAAATATATAAGCATTTCGTACTTCCTCATTGTATCCAATATTATACGAAAGAACAAATCGATATCCACACTCCGTATATTCCTTTCCCATGCCTAAATAAGGGTTAGATGCTGCCAAGTGGACGGATATAAACGCCAAGCGTGAAATGACGCGGGACAATCCCCATTGTCCCAAGACTTAGCATGTCCAGTCACGGCTCCAACATCACCTTGTCTGCCGCCCGCCCTAACACCCTTGAATTTAATGCTGTTCCCTAAAGATAAGTGAGTTGTATTATTGTTTAGATATGGGTTTGAATAATATTCCCTTTGTTTATTGGAAGCAAAAGTTTACTTCAGTAAGTTTTCGAATTGTGTGCTTAATTCCGCAGTGTCTGGTGTTAGATGAAAATGTCTAATAAAAGATTAAAACTTAAATACTTAATGAAATCGTATATTCAAAATTGTGAAGATTTGTCTACATAACTCAGTTTTTAATAATAACAGTATATAGTGGTAAAATAACACCTGGGGCATCCCTTTTCCACGTATTCCCCTTTTCTACGGAAAGTGAAAAAGCGAATAGCTTTACTTAAACGTAGTCATGTTACAATGAAGTAAACAGATAGATAATTATGCATGATCTGAGAGGGAATGAATTACACATATGTCTGTAGTGTGTTGGTAATTTATGAAAATGTAGTGTTTATGATTTTTGTTAGTGTTTGTAATTTTTGAAAATGTTATTTTTATAAATTCATTTTATGTGTATAAAATTTTGCCGCTATTACCAATGGAATTTTAGCCGTTCTAAATTGTTATGTTGCTCATTTCTTCTATGCAACGTATTTATTGTTTTGTTGTTGAAAACATTGTTTTATATTCATTAGTAGCGGTATATAATATTTTCGTTGAATTTTCGCTTATAAATAAGCAAAAGGCGTAATTTTAAAACGTTAATTCTTTCAACATTTTTGAAATGATTTATTTTAAAGTTTTTAATGAATTTCTAATGAGTTATGGCATTTGTTTTTGGTTTATCTATAACTTCTTAAGGAACTCAAAATTACTACTAAAGTATTTCATTTATTTTTAGCATTGCGTTTAGTTACAGCGATTTCTTCGATTTGTTGCTTTTGATTGTCGTATTTAGCGGTCAGGTCTTGAATTTCTTTTTCCTTATTTTTTTACTCAAACTATTTAATTACAATAAAAATAATTAGATTTTATAATTATCCTTCTTTCTAATGGTGACAAGAAATCATCACAATTTTTTAATAAATTTCGGAGTTATGTATTATTTTATCGAAAGCGGGCAAGATCCAGTGCCGCATTTTAAGCCCCAACACCCCAGAGGATAAAAGGACTCATAAGGGGAAAACGTAGCAAGATATAATAAGAACAAATATTTTGTATTTTCTTTTTCAATCTATTTTATCAAATATTACTAATAATAATTACATGAACAAAACTGTAGATAAACTAATTATTAGTTCATTTTGCTTCAAACCAAATATATATCTTTTTAACATATGAATTCAATGTACAGCGATGATTGATAGCTTTTACAAAATGATTAATATAAATATCTTTATAACTTTTGCGCGACTTTACTAAGTCACGGGCGTTGGTATAGTTTATTGATCTCCTTACCTGAAAGTCATTTTGCTATAATAAAAGCATTGCAGACAAAATTCAACTCAGTTTTCAAAAGTAACATTGTAAATTTCGGACATGGCTTTAGGAGAAAAATTGATACATGGAATTAATTTCAGTATAATAAAATTTTTATTTTCTTAGGTAACAAACAGATTAAATATAATGCCTTTACCCACAGGTTCGTGCCGATAAAGCGCCTAACCTTTCAAAATTATTAATTTTATTGATTGAAAGCAAAAAAATTTCAAAAAGAATATTTGAATCTAAGGTGAAGAAATTTCCCTATTATATTATAAAATTAGTTCAGCGTGTGGAGCAATTTATTTTAAGATATTTACATATTTATTAGTTTATAAAATTAACATAAAAGTATGAAAACATTGCGTTAGCGTTTAATAAGAGGTTTATAAATATCAGGGGAATAGGTTTTTAGACCAAAATTATATTGGCTTAGCACGAATCTCATCTAGAAACAGGTATTTTTGAAATATGCCCGTATGTACGGGTGAATGTGTTTTTGAAGGTCTGTCAAAAATTAGCAGTTTCAACATTTCCTTTAAACTTTTTCTCTGACGTCCTTCAAATTTTTCTTTTTTTTATGTCGTTTACCAGCACATACACAACGATACGTTCTAGGGTGCAGAAAATTGCATTTTTCTCGAGATGTAAGCCATTACAATTTAGATTTCGTTAATTCAAATTACGATAGATTGTAAAAAAAAACTTGAGAAAAGCCTATAATATTCGAACAGAATAAATTTCAGATTTTTCAATTAATACCTAAATGGTGCCTATTATTTTAATTATAATCAGAAAATTATTATCAGAATTATTGTCAAAATACTAATCTCTTTTTTCGCTGCCAAAAGAATGGAGAAGCCACAGGTGTGCAGTAAATCGATGACTGAAGTATTGCTGTCGTTTTTATAGTTACGTGACAGTTAAATATGTTTATCAAATTTATATTGCGTGACTATTTCGCTGAAATATTGTTATCTGTATTTGGTTGTTATTTTGTGTTTAATTACTTCAATAAATTAATTTTGATTGTCAAAGTATCATTTTCATTTCACTAGAATCCAATACAGTGGGAATTTTCGTAATAATATGAAAAGAACACTATCACTATGAAAAGTAACTAAACGTGCGCATAAAAACCCATGATTTTTTCATACGCCATTTTTTCCTATAAATTCCACACAGTTTACATTGATATGCGTCTTTCCTTCACTTTTAGAACTAATATTCAAGCTTTTTGTGGTAGATTTTTCACCAGACTGTTCATTTCAATTTCACAGCTTTGATATATTTACTAACAGTTAGTTAACATATTTAAAGACCAAACTGTTTAAGGAGGTGTAGGATATATATATGATTCATTCCACATCACATTTTCATCAAGTCAAACCATTACATATACTAAATCGAATGTAATTTACATTGTCTTCCAACTATGTATCAAATAAATAAAATTAACCATACCCCAAGAATTATAATTAAATGTCAAGATTTTATTTAACTATGTTTCCCATGTGTGTTATCTTAATTTCTGATTAATTAATTTGTTTACTTATGTAATAATTAAAGTTTAAATAAGTAACAAGCCAAATTATCAATTAATCTAAAATCTAATAAATATACCAACAAATGGGAGTTAAAAAAGTAAAGTAAAAATTGGTAAAGATTTTACGGCACTTTCATAAAAACTATAAATTTACATATCTTCCCCTAAAGCGTCCGTTAAAGAATTAAGAGATAAAATTGAAGGAGTTTTATAATGCACTCTTAACTCAACTAATGCAGTTGATAACTAATGCAGTTGATAACTCGTACCGATTGCACGTCTCGTGAAAGAAACAGTTACTTCACGTCGATTTCGGGTGTGAGAATTATTTTATATTAAATTTCGGTTTCTCGTCAGTAGAGTAATATAGTGATAAACTGTTTCATAGAGTATCAAGAGGGTTCTTTACTTTATATTGAAAATTATCTAAAATTTCCTATATTGTTTTAAATGAAAACATTTTCTTTTATTGTTATAGGTAATGACAATTTCCATGAATTCATTTTTGATTTTTTTTTTCAATATCCTTGTTAGTACGTGTTATTTTTGCACCTTTTTTAAGCATGGTAAAAGAACTGTGTATTAGAATGCTGATGAATGCTGATGGTATGTTTTTAGGGTGATACCTATGTCGTAAATACTAAAAATTACTTTTTAAGAAAATATTACATCATTTGTATAATCTAAATGACCCAACTATCGCACAATTCCTTTTTTAAATACCTTTTCTCTTTACGTTATTTGCTTATCATGTTCCACGTTAATCTTTATTTTTAATCTGCACTTTCTGTGTATAACGAGTGGTCTAAAAAATAAAGATTTAAAGGGCAAACATTGTAATTTTAATAAAGCGTTAGTTTACTAATGCATATTTTACAAATCTATAACTCACTAGTTATGAAAATATTACATTTTAGTCGCCATGCAGCTTAGTATAAACAGCAGCAATATAAAGTTCAGTTGTTTAATTACAAACTTGTTCTTCGTCATGTGTGCTCAACAAAAGTGAAAAACTTTTGTAATTACTATATACAACGTAGCTACAATATTAGCACAAAGCACTGAATTATCACCATGAGATGCTTCTTGCTGACCTTTTGTTCCTGTTTGTCGAACAAGATCTATTAAAAAAAAATTGTATTATCACAGGCCCACTTTTCGTTCTAAATATTAATCAGATACAGGATCGCTTTTTTATGATGGTTTCATCTAGAGTCTCATATATCGATGAAAATATCTTGCAAACGTTCTTCAACCTACGTGGATTTCTTTTTAAAATTTTCCTCTTTTTTTATTTACTTTTTCTGCTTAGCTGACGTCCTAGAGACGACGTATAAGTTATCCATTCCTTTACGAAGTTATGACTAATTCTTTGATGGCATAGAATACATTTTGAGCCTCTTTTTCGACCCCATACCCCATTTTCGTTCGATGATGTAAACGCACGATAGCGAAAAATACGGGGAAACGTACATTTGTTTTTATTTTTGGAATATATATATATATATATATATATATATATATATATATATACATACATATATACACATATATATATATATATATATATATATATATATATATATATATATACACAATATGTGTTAATAATAAGAATGATACTATCTCTGAAATTCAGAATCGCATATCATCGGAAAATAAAGCATTTTTTTGACTAAGCTCCATCCTTAAATCTTCTTTTCTTACAAAAAAAAAATCATTAGTATATAAAACTCTTATTAGGCCAGTTCTAGCATATGGTTCAGAAACCTGGCCTTTGACTAGAACTGGAAGGAATAAAATAGCAGTCTTTGAAAGAAGGGTTCTGAGGAGAATTTTTGGGGGTGTCAAGGAAAATCGGTATTTGGCGAAGACTCAGAAATCTATAGGTTGTTTGGTGAGCCTGATGTCATAAAAACCATCAAAATCAAAAGAATGAACTGGGCTGCCCACGTATCTAGAATGAAAGATGAAAACCCAGTAAAGAAAGTTTTCATCCCAAAACCTCTAACAACTCGTAGAAGAGGTAGACCAAAATTACGATGGATCGATTCGGTGGAAGAAGATTTTAACATTCTCAGGATAAAGAACTGGAAAACCCAGGCGAAGAGTAGAACCTCCTGGAAGAATCTCCAACAGAAGGCCTTGGCCCACCCTGGGCTGTCGTGCCAAGTACGATATACATAAATATATATATATATATATATATATATATATATATATATACACCATTTTGAGATGCAACCCTTCAGTCAGTAGATATAAAAGTATAAAACCGGACAATAAAACCGTTTCATCAGAAACTCTGATGGAACCTTAATATAGAAGCGTTTTAAAACATTTCCACCTTAAAACTAAAAGAGAACGCGCTTCATTTTCATCAAATTAATTGAATGATGGACATAATTCCAAATTAGTGAATATTTGCAGTGTTACTTTCAGACAACGTCCGATGCACATACACAAATGGTTTATAAATTTTAAAATTTTAATTTCGAATATTTTCTGCTGGGAGTTCATTTTTATTATACGCGATTATAGCCTAAAATATTCACAATGTTATCTGTTCTGTGCAATATTTGTACCGTATAAAGTTTCGTTAGTACACAGTGATGAATGACTATAAGTTTTCACTATAAAAAGTTTTTTCCTCAATGAGTTCACGGACCCTAATCTGTACATATCTCAATAAGAGTAGTTAAATTTTATATAGTACAATTTTTTCTGGCCAAACAATGTTGAAATTTGTTTTGCAATTTAATATGTCTTATTTGATATCATTTGATATTGTGAATTATTAGGATTGTAAAATTATTTTTTGTCGAAATTATATGTAAGGTCATGCTAAAAGCAAACCTTATAAATTGCAACCTCCTCATCTATCATCATCTCCTCATCGATGGTTCTAAATTGTGCAATTTTTGAGTAGTTTACGATATCCATGCGATAGTGAAAAATATATTATATGATGAAAAATAATGTTAATATATGTATCTATATAACTTATAGACTCACTATGTACTCTCAAATTATTATTTGCATACATATATATATATATATATATATATATATATATATATATATATATATATATATACATATACATACACGTATGTGCATGTGGAAGAACCGTAGTCCGAGTTCAATTCGTACTAGATTGTTTCAGGTATTTTTATAATTTATTATCGCTTTACCTTCTATTAATTTTCTTTTTATATATCAATTTATGTGAAGTAAGCCCTTTCTAATACATTATTTCTCATCTCGTCTTTAAGATTTTCCGGAAGTTGTTTAGTCTCTGGCCATACAAACTCTTAAAGCGTCCATAATTATACATTTACATAATAAAACGACAGCGAGTCGCTGCATTACTCACTGGCATACATATGTTTCCCGCGTTCCGCCCTGTCAACAAAAATAATTCACAATTGAAAAGCACGAATGGGTTCTTGCTTTTGGACGTATACCTTGATAATAATTTGTTATTGACCACGAATCAACATGAATATTTCATTTATCGTACGGCAATATATAAAACTGTTTTTGCTCAAAAGATCTGAACTGTTATAAAATGTCATTTTAAGGCAATGTTGAAATACAAAAAATGACTACGTAAAAATTAATATTAGAACATTAATTTTTATTCTATTTCAAATTATAATTCAAATAAGTTTACTACTTAAGAGTAGGTGTTGTCAAATAAATAGTTCGCGATGTTACTTTGCACCCAAAGTACTTACAAAAACCTGTAATAACTCATAGATATTTACCTTTTTTAATATCATTTTCTTTTCACATTTTCCATGTAAATGAACCTACAAAATATGCGAGAGCTCGCTTCCGCTTCTCGCTTTCTTGAAATGGAAAATTCCAGCAAAACGTTTTCACTTACTTTCCATAAAATATTTAATGGCTCTTCAAGTCACACCCTTAAAATTTCAATACTCGCATCAAAAGTCTTAAGGCATTCAAGTTTTTTACAAGAACATTGTTAAAGTTTGCTTTAATTATTAAACGGTGTTTTGCTTTTTGGCCATACTTATGATTTACTTACAGTTTTAAATGTTTCCTTTAAATATTTTCATGGGAATTTTATATTTATCGTGACTCGTAATAATTCACATTAAATTCTTATTACCTGTCTACTACACTGTCATCTAAAAAATAAAAAAAATCGATTTCTCGATTTCGATAACATAGACTGCCCTCAATCTTTAAAAGAAAAATATAATATTTAGAATGTACTTTACCACTGTAGTGAAAATTTATATTTCAGAAAAAAACTGTTAGGATAATTTTGTGCCATTTCACTGGCGAAAAATGCCATCTTAAGCCGTTTATTTGTTAATTCTTATAATTATTGCCAAAAATATTTTCGAAACTACCAAAGATATCAAGGATGAAAAATTTAGCTTTATTATTTCGTGTTAAAATAGCTTAACTGATAAGGATGATTTGTTGAATTATTTTTCAAATGTGATAGAGAAATAACGTAAGAATAGTTATTAAAAATTAATATTTAAACTGCTTTCAGGAATTAGTAAAATTACAAACGATTTTACGTTTACAAAATATTTATAGCCATATGGCTATAAATATAATACTCTATGTGCAATTTATTTTACCACATTCAACGTTTTTAATTATCTTTAATAAAACAAATTGAAACTAGTATAAAAATTTAATTCGGCTTTCAAGGAGTACAATCCGTCTTTCTTTACATGGCTTTGATTCTTTCTTCGGGTAAATGAAATCTACCTAAATTTAAAATGTTTAATGAGTATATTTGCCTTTAATGATTTTAAGTTATAAGAATGTAATCATCTCAGAACCGTGCTTTTATTTCTAAGTGTAGGGACAACTTGTGTACTCATGCTAATACATTCTTTAATTTGGATTATTTTTCTTAAAAACCAAAATAAACTCCATTATCCATTATGCCATATCGTTTATACACTGCCTGAAATATGCATTCAAATCAGTAAAATAGAATGTCCAAAATCTATCAACAGGCAAGAAGAACATAAGGTATTCGAAACCAAAAAATATATTTAAACGAGACATTAATACAATAGCTCGCTTCCATATGAATGGTCAAATTGAAAATATTTTTGGTAAATTATCTTTGTAAAAATAATATTTTTTCGCAACAATTTTTTCTTGGAGATATCAATCAAATTCAAGGCATGAAACAAGAATTAATTTCAAAGGGTAAGCGTGCTAAGCAGTGTTCTTTAGTTAGGGCAAACTGCTAAGGGCTGCGCGCACGCACACACACACACACACACACACATACACACACCCACACATATATATATATATATATATACATATACATATATATATATATACATATATATATATATATATATATATATATATATATATATATATATATAACGAAAATGACAGAAACACTGAAAATATGAAGAAATTTCTTCGTCTACTTCTGTGCTGAATTTTATCTAACAGAATTTGCATATTTATTAATGAAACCACAATCAAGCAAAATAAAATCGATGACATGTATTTAAAGATAAGATAATGTCTCATTTCCATTTCAATCTCTGCTGCAGAGAATATATTAATTTTTCACATAAAAATGTAACGTCCGATTCAAAATATTTGATATATCTGGCGCCCGCATCCACGAAACAAGAACAAATCGTCGCACTCAGTACGAAAGGGATGCAATTTTCCAGTTGCTTCTCTTTATCAAAATTAGGTATTTTCTTTTATTAATAGATGAAAAATTACACACGAATTGGAAGATTTTTGGATCTAGTCTTATTACGTGAAGACACTTGAAAACTTAAAAGTTATCCAGTGTAAAGTTTTTTTTGTCATCTCACATTTATAAAATATTTTAATTGATTAGAGAAAAACGTCGACATCACAAAGCTATGTTGCATTTAATGGCAATTGTTTTGGAAGTATGGTGCGATGGTAATTTTTTCCAAATCAAGCCTTTATATATACAAAACTAATAACAAAGCAATAAAAGTAACTGAATGGGAATTTGATATGTAAGGGATAAATATTATCGTTACTTTTATGATTAGTTGCCATTCTTTACTTTTGAGGCTTTAAATGCAACGATGGTATAAGATTTAGTTAAATTTCACAATAGTCACAGTAATGATAAAAATATTTTTTAAAAATGTAATAAATCCTAGCTTACTTTATATATTACCTTCTTCACTACGCAATGTGTAGAAAATCGAGTAAATTTATAGTTCAAAAATTCATAGAACAAGAAATTATTAATCAAATATTCGAACTGATTATTATTATATCTGTGGCCTTTACTTGCATTCAGCCACAAATCTGTACAATCAAAATGAAATTTGAAATTAATTCCGCTTTATGCTATAAAGAAACAAATTAAAAAAATCTGCCTCTAAAACTAATTACTATCCCTAACTCAAAACGGGAAGCGAGTAAACAGTTTAAAATTTCACCTTTCATCTAGTGCGAAACATAATGATGCTCCAAGTTCATCACCCAAACGTTTATATTTAATTTAAAAGTCTTATGGCCTTCAGAGCTTTCAGTGAACACCTTATTAGAAAAGGCTTAAATTATCCGGCACAACTTATTGTAGGGTTGTACCCGCTGTAATACTTGGACATATTTCGCCTCGAAAAATACTTGTTTATAATAAATTTAATTTTATAATTCATGTTGTCGCTTTTGCCATTACTTTTAAATATAAGTACTATTTAATAGAACTTATCATTTCGGCGATATAGTTAGGTAAACATATTTGATTTTACAAGATCAAGGATAACTCAGAAAATGAAAAAAAAGATCAAGGATACATCACTTAGTCATTATTAAAACAATATTAGTAAGTTTAAATAGGGTCAAGTGCCTCTAAGTTGAACTTTTGCTCTGGGTTTTACATATTAGAATATTGTATAAAAGTTATAAGTGAGTCCCACTATTTTTCCCTCATGGATTTTCGGTTCAGGAGTGTTATTAAAGCGTAAATTTGAAGACTTCGAAAAACTAATAACAGATTTAATTTGCACCGTCTGCTGATATGATATAATGAAAAACTTTCATATCAAAGAAAAATGCCCATTTTCCCGCTTCTTTCTTTTTACCGCTTCTTGATTTATTTCAACAGTTTGGATAATCAATTGAATAAGAATAACCAGCCGAATATGACCCTGATTCACACAATGATGGTATCGTACCTCGTTTGAAGAGAAACTAGTTTATTTATAATTGATGTATAATATTGCAAGAAAATAGAATAATATCTTATATAACTATGTCACACCTTTTATTCTATTGTTAATATATAAATAGTTGTAACATCTAGAAGTACTCTGTGTTCATCAAAATTTTAGGTTCATTACTGTAGATAATAAGGGACGGAACATTAGCATACACAAGCCAAAAATAGGCTGTTTCAAATTATACTTCGCACTATTTCGGGAAATTTTAAATTTTTTTTCTAGTACTTAATTTGACCCCGCTAAAATTTTCATATAAAATTGTTTTCAAGTACTTGATTTGACCTCCGTAAGATATTCATAGAAATATTTTATTAAGTACTTAATTTGAGCCCGCCAATAATATGCTAAATTTGGAGTTATTCCGCCATGCTATTTCTGAGGGTTTCGTTTTACCTTGTAGTGTAAAATTTATTTGACATATATATTATCTTGGCAGAATATGAATTACGAAAGAATCTGCCCTTTTTTATTTTTAATATCTTTTTATTGTTTTTTTGTCACTAAATAAGCTAATGAAAAGTTGAAAGAATATATTCAAAAGTATATTGTAGGGCGTCATGGGTACGGTGCATCTCACTAATTTATACCATTTTTTGTCTCTGTTGTAAGGAATGATATCTCTTTTTTAATCCTGTCTGACTATGTGTAATGTAATTTCTTTAGTTTCGGGAGTATTTAAATCACCTTCACGTTCTACGGAGGGGTCTTTATCAGCGTCAATCACTACCTGGAACTCTTTTTGGAATCTAAATCAAAATCAGCATTAAAACCAAAAATGTATTTATCTAATCGATTCAATTTTATTTTATTAGAACCAGATACGTATTTTTAATGTAAAATTTATTTGAAATATATATTATCTTGGCAGAATATGCATTACGAAAAAGATGTGCCTTTTTTATTGCCTTTTTATTGTTTTTTTGTCACTAAATCAGCTAATCAAAAGTTAAAAGAATATATTCAAAAGTATTGATATTTAAATACCACTACTGGCTAGTCTGAAGAGGTGACGCCAGACTTGTGGTTGTATTAGTATAAAATATACCATAGATTATGAACACGCATATATGAACAAATGTAAATATATGGGCATTTCCTATTTTCTCATTGTACCCAATACTACACGAAAGAACAAATCGATATCGACACTCCATGTATTCCTTCCTTATGCCTAAATAAGAGTTAGATGCTATCAAGTGTACGGATATAAACGCTAAGCGTGAAATAACGCGGGACGATCGACAAACGACAACCAACTAACAACAGCAATATAACGAAAATATTACTGTTGTATTGCTGTCGTTATTATGGTTATGCTATATGATATCTAAATTTGTTTGCCAAATTTATATTGCATAATTATTTCATTGAAGTATTGTTCTCTGTATTTGGTTGTTGTTTCGAATTTAAATACTTCAGTAAATTAATTTCAATTACGAAAAATGTAATAAACAAATATGGCTGTATAATGCCGCCCATGACTCATAGCAACTTGAGTTCCTTCATGCATTTAGCGAGTTCCATCAGAGAAAGATGACGACAATACAACCATGTTTCCTAGCTCTGTAAACTTTACAAAAGTTCTTGTCATTGTACCTTTAAGATTAACATATTTCTCGCTTCTCAGCTTTTTTGGTTGTTACGAATAAATTAAGTCTTTTTATCTTAATTGTTGTATACACGTCGATTAAAAATTTATTTAGGACTGTGAAAGATTATAATATATAGAATTATTTATTATCACATAGTTGTAAAATTCTGAAACATATACGGTCCTATCTAAAGGAACTTTAGTTTTCACATCTCGCTTAGGTATATTGCCGTGATAACCATCGTATGCATACAGGCGTATTAACAGAGGATATTGTAGAGCGTCATGGGCATGGTACATCTCACTAATTTGTACCATTTTTTGTTTCTGTTGTAAGGAATGATATCTCTTTTTTAATCCTGTGTGACTATGTGAAATGTAATTTCTTTAGTTTTGGGAGCATTTAAATCACCTTCACGTTCTACGGAGGGCTCTTTATCAGCGTCAATCACTACCTGGAACTCTTTTTGGAATCTAAATCAAAATCAACATTAAAACCAAAAATGTAATTATCTTATCGCTTCAATTTTATTTTACTAGAACCAGATACGGTTATAATATACGAATATATACATATATATATATATATATATATATATATATATATTTATATGTATATATATATATATATATATATATATATATATATATATATATATATATATATATGCATATATTAGATTTTCCTTCATTATTATGACTCACGTTTAGGAAAATTACATTTGGTGGAAGCTTTGTGCGATGAGTTTTTCACCAGAATGCTCGTTTCTCATTTATAGTCATCATCTTGATTTATTTACTAATAGTTATTTATTATTAAAGACCAAACTATTTAGGAATAGCAGCTCATGAAATTTTTATGAAGTCAAATAATTTCGTACATTAAATTGAATGTAATTTATATTATTTTTCGACTGCATGTGAAATAAACGATTAGATAGAACCTACACATCAAGAATTTTAATTTACTGTCAACATTTTATCAATATTTGTAATCTCAATTATTAACTAATATATTTGTTTACTTATATGGTACTTAAAGTTTTAAATAAATAAATAGGTGAATGGCCAATCAATATCAAATACGATAAACATACCAATGCATTGGAGTTAAGAAACGGAAGTAAAAATAGGGAACGGTTACACGCTAAATTTATGTGCGAGCTTCCTTTAAAAATTAAGGAACAAAATGAAAGGTGTTTTGTAAAGCACTCTTAGTGAAACTGTTGATAACACCCACCAGTTTTATGCCAAGTGAAAGAAATCATCTAATAACTTCACGTCGATTTCAAATGTGAGAATTATTTTACATTAAAGTTCGGTTTATCATCAGTAGAGTGATATAGCGATAAATGTTTTCAGAAGGTAGCACAAGGTCTCCATACTAAGTACTGAAAAGTAAAGGTATTTTCAATATTGTTTGGATAATTAAATGAAACCTTTATTGCAATATAATTTTCACTTAAATTATTTAACCCTTCATTTATTAACCGACTTATAACAAAATGCTACATAATATTTGAATCTCAAATACGGTAAACCAAAACACGGTCTTAATCAATAACATGCTATGTTAAAAGCCTTAGTAAAAAAATTTGAGCGGGTAGTATCGCTACACTATCGCAAAAGATCTAAACTAGTAGAAATATCACCTTGAGATAATGTTGAAATATGCAAATGAGTGTACGTTAAAATTAAAGTGAAAAGTAATTTGTACTCTGATTTATTTTTCAAAGTTATTATACTACTAGGCATACTACTATACATACTGTCAAATTACTTTACAGTATACTACTATACGTACTGTCAAATAAATAGCCCGCTGTGTTATTTTACAGCCAAAAGGCTTCCAAAAATGTTTAATAACCCGCAGATATCCTTTCCATGAAATATTTAAGAATGTTTCTAGTTACACCCTTAAAGTCTGAATAATTGAGTGACAAGTCTTAAGGAATTCAAACTTTTTAGAAGAAAGTTGTGAGAGTTTAATTATTTAATAGTGTTTGCTTTAAATATTTAACAGTGTTTGCTTTTCATACTTAACTTTTATTTACAGGTTTAAATGGTTTTCTCTAAAAATTTTCATAGAAACTTTGTATAAATTGTGACTTGTTAATGTTCGTATTAAATTCTTATTATTCGTCTGAAGTACTTTACATCTAAAAATAGAAAATGTTTGTTTTTCAATTTTCTTATATAGTTATCTATGTTATCCACAACATAGAAAATTATTTAAGAACCATACTATATTCTGAATGTATTTTAATTGAAATTTTATGTTTCAGAAAAATAAGTAGTGACGGAAATAACTGGGCTAAAATTTTACGTCTTTTTCTTAAACCAGTGAAATTTACATCTTTTTCTTTAAACCTAAGGAGTCATTAAGATTTTCGGGCAACATATTTTGCAACTTTTCTTTAAATTATAAAATACAACAGTTAACATGGGTTGAAAGGTAAATAAAATTTGGAAAGGGGGTTGGAAGAGAAAAACTGGAGTAGGCGCCAAGTAAAATTTCTTATTTTTGTGTGTTTTACGCGAGACAGGAGAGAAGCGACGACTTGCCACTGATTTCAAAAATCCGTAGCAGTAGCAGTAATTTAAAAGTTTGTTAGATTCGGAAACGATTTTGTACCGCAAAAGTTCGAAGTACTCGTATTTTCATTATGTTATTTATCCTTCTACTGCACTTATTGGATTATTTGTATTCGGTTAATTTTTTTCGTGAAAAAGTTTTGTTTTTCTATTTCTAGTACCTATGTTATGTTACTTAGAATATCACGAACTTAAGATTAATTCAATATCAATAGTATCTCGTTTGATGAAATGGGAACAGAAATTTGTAGGGTTTAACGAACATAAATATGTCCATATGTATCTACATACATAAGTACGAACATATAACTCATATTCCCCCCTCTGACTTCACTCAAGTGAGTGCTTTAAGTCTATATATACCTTTGTACACTATATATCTGCCATGAATGTCCTACATAGTTCCAGTATTTGTATATATCGGGTTACCAGTATACTAACATTCTAGTTTCTATACGTCGTTGCATACAATAGCGTATATTTACTTACTAACAACATTGCTACCTACGAAGCAATATTTAGTTCATTCATGTATTTGTTTGTTATACCGGCACCTACTTACTTATCTATCTACCTACTACTATTAGAGTAATTTCAAGCTTTTGTATATTCCTGTATACACTTACTTACCTAAATATTTTCTTGCTTATGTTAGCATAAATGAAATGAGTCCAACCTCGATAAGTTGACTCCACGTCAGTGAAAAGTTCCTCTCCCCTGCTTTCCACTACGTCATTTTGCCCTGATTTTATTTAAGGATGGATTAATGCTGCCTTTAGTCATGTCCAAACTTTTGAGTCTTATTAAACTACCATTAGACTGACATCATCCACTTTTGATCACTCACCTGTGTTGTTAATTATTTGAGGAATTTTATAGCGTACTTTAACCATGGTAAAAATTTGAAAATTTTTTCTGATACTATGCCGAGCTATTTAAATAAAGAAAAAATCAATAAAATTGGTTGATTGATACCAGAGATATGTGTTAACGTACACGTAACAGACCGTAATACTGAAGTATCAAGACTGAGGAGTTGGACTCTAGGAGTTAAACGACCTAGTGTCTGCTTGATATCCACGATACAAACTTAAAAACTGCAAATCTTTAAGTTTCACACTTCAGGCTGGCAATGCTGTTACACTATCAGGGCTGAGGAGTTCAAACTCGATGTTTAAGAACAGAATATCTGCAAACTTGCATTGTGTGTCTCAAACACAATGCAAGTTTGAAAATTGAAAATTCTCAAGTTTTACGGTTTAACAGACGGTATCTGTGCAGAATCCCTAACTTAAAGTTCCACGGTAGATTATCTACTTGAGACCTGTAATTATAATTAGAAAACAGCATATGTTTAAATCCCACGGTTTAGATAGGCAGTACACCTGCAACAACTAGACCGAGGAGTTAGAACCTTGAGTTCAACGACAGAGTCTCTGCTTGAGACCCACAATAAAAATTTTAAAAGAGCAGACACGTGAGTCTTTTCTTTAGGCAAATAGCTTGATACCCACAATACTACTACAAGGACAGCAACTGCTGAAGCTTCCCTATTTAAGCAGTTAGTACCTTCATATCATTAAGACTGAGAAGTTAGAACCCGAAGTTTAATGACAGAGTGTGTGGTTGAGACCCGCAATAAAAATTAAAAAGAGCAGACACTTGAGTCTTGTCTTTAGGCAAAGAGCTTGAGACCCACAATGCTATTTTAAGAAAAGTAACTTCTCAAACGTCCCTATTTAAGTAGTTAGTACTTTCATGTCATTAGGACTGAAAAGATAGAACCCGAAATTTAATGATAGAGTGTGTGCTTGAGACCCAAAATACTAATTAAAAAAAGCAGATTATTAAGTCTCACGGTTTAGGCAGGCAATACCCCTGTAGTATTAGAATCCAAGTAATGGAACCCAAAGATAAATGACCCTGCGCTGTTTAATTAAGCAGAACTAAGGAAGTTGGAACCCGGAATTCAATAGCAGAGCCACTGCTTAAAATCCATAATACTAATTTAAAAAGAATAGATTGCTACGTCTCATGGTTTAAGCAGACATTACCCACGCAGAATATGGGGTGAAGAGTTAGAACCTGGAGTTCATTGATAGTGTCTGTACTCCAGACTCAAAATCCTAATTTGAAAATAGCATATACTTAACTCTAACGGTTTAGGCAATTGGAAATTAGAGTTCAATGACAGAGTTTTTTTGAAAATCTACAGTACTTATTTAAAAACAGCAGGTCCCCAAGCCTTACAGTTTAAACTGGCAGTAACCCAACAATTTAAGAATTGACGAGATAAAATCCGAGATTAAATCGGAGAGTTTCTTTTGGAAGACGTAAATTATCAATTTAAAAACAGCAAAGGCTCTTACAGATTAGGCAAACAGTACCGGTGTAGCATCAAAATCGAGGAGTTTAAACTTATGGTTCACTGATAGAGTCTGTTCTTGTGACCAGACTCTATCAGTGAACCATGTGAGTCTGTTCTTGTGATGATATTAATTTAAAAGGAGCACACCTTCAAGTCTCACGGTTTAGAAAGGCGTCTGTGGTATCAAGGTTTATAGATTGAAGGCTAAAATGAAATAGTAATATTGTATTGTCATGAAAATTAAATACGTGCACGAAGTTTCATGAGAATCGGTTGAACATAAGTAGTTAAAAAATTAATGGCAACATTTGGATCAACGTCATCCGTATACTGAAATCGAAACTAAATAAAACCATTTTAATACGTTATTTAAAACTTTTGTACATACTCGGGTAATACTTATATTCAGGTAATACTTTAATTTATTGCTACATAAAGACAAGTCAAATGAGTTTAAGCTCGATGAGTTCACTCTTATTACTGAAGAGTTTCTGTCATGAGCTCATCCAGCTTCATCATTGCAATCTGATTTTGTTAAAGAGAAAATGTTGCACTTGGTCGTGTATTATTAGATTACCATTAGACCTATATCGTCTAAACTCGATCTCGGCACCTATGTTGTTCATATATTGAAGAATCAATCTCATGAATTTCCATGGTAATATTGTAACCATTTTTTCATGGAAAAATCCTAGGAGTACGTTTACCAAATAAAAAAGAATCACGCAATTTTTTAAATAAATATCATGGACATAATGTAAGATACAAAAGAAATGGAGACAAAAATCTATACATCGCTGCTGACACAGGAATAAAAAGATAAAAGTACAAGTACCTACAAAAGGAAAAAAAAGAATGAGAACTCCCTAATATATTCCTTCAACTTCTAGATCAGATGAATTGGATAAATTATAAATTTTCTTTCGATGTGCTTATCCGAATGCTAAGCTGAAAAGAATAGAAATAGCAAATAAAATGGAAAAAAGGTATTTATAGCCTTATCTTTCAGATAATTTAATGACATAAAAAGTTCATGAATTGTTAAGGTATGGGTGAAGTTTGTTTATTACAAAAAAATGACAAAATCGGTCTATTCGAACTATGAAGTAATGAATCTTATCCAGGTACTTGACTTAGTATATCTTTTACTGGAGCAAAATATCGTGGAATTCTCAAGAATTACGAGATTTATATCTCTTGCTTAAATTTTTCAGTAAAATTTAGATGAACTTCGAGCAATGCAATTTTTTGTAATTTTTTAGACGAGAGGGAATATATTTTGCTGACTTTTTTAAAAATATCGCTGAAATTATTTTACATAAAGTTAGAAAATACAATTTTACGATCCTTATTAATTTCCCCTTTCGTTAATTATCTTTACGATATATGAAATAATTATTTCATCTTTTTTTAAAATTTTAATCCAATATTTTCTTATGAATTACATCCAATTTCATCTCCTGATGAATACGTAAACGATAACCGTTTCTGAGAAAACCGATCTGATAGACAGTCGGTTAGATGGAAGGACACGTGCGTGGTTTTACAAAGGTTAAGTTTTCCTTCTTCTAAGTTACAGAATCTAAGATATAATACATATTTTGTATAGACAAAACAAAGTACACTTGATTATGTCAACATTGAGTGATTATGTGAAAATATCAACGGCAGACGACAATCAAAAAGTAAGTATAACATTATAAAAGAATTGATTCAAAAATTGTAAGTTAATTATTTGAAAGAATTTTAAGTTACTACATCTTCGGAATTATAGATCTGTGAAACAAAAAAATGTACGTATATTAGGAGATATTCTCCAAAAATTAATCAAAAAACGAAAAATATTCATAAGGTTCTGTTTAAATTGGTATAACGAAAAAAAAAATTATATTAATATTTATATAATTGACAATAAAATATCTACAACATTTATAAGAACAATTATGTTTACAAATCAAAAGAAGTTGGCGTAACGAATTAGAAATTTTCCGCTTTAAAAATATGTTTCTCTTAGATTATTAAATTAATATTGTAAAATATAATAATAATTTTTTTCTTCTACCTTCTTAGAAACAACTAATTTTAGAAAATACTTGATTCATATATCTTGTATGACTGAAAAACCAACATAAATGTATTCGAAATTTAAAATTTTTAAAATATACCTATTAAACTTCTTTAGGTTTTTCCATACTTCGCTTAAATGAGGTATTTATTTTAATATCCCGATAAGTGTAGTAAATAAATTAATACATTAGTTCGTTCATAATAACTACTTATAGAAAAATTCATCAGCGCTAAAAAGCAAAGACGCGAAGTCTATTTTTTCTAATTATTTTCTTGCTTTTTCAAATTTATCACATTATTTTGCAATGATACTTAAAGCCCATGAAGCATATTTATTAGGGCATCACTTAGGACGTAATTTCACTCGAAATAGAATAGTAAAACTTCTAATTTCACATGTTAAGGAAGACAAGTTATAAATTGTTTAAGGGTATCTTTTACTTTACAAGAAAAATGGGACCCTTATAAGATCATTCACGTGTCAGTCTGTCACAGTGGTTTTTTGTCGGAAATCGCTTGACAAAGAAACTTTAAATAGAGCACAATATTAAAGCGTATTAATCTGCATATTTATCAATAACTTATATTCGTAAATATTTATTTTGAAATATGAAAAGGGAAGAGGGTGGCTCTAAAAATCATAAACATATAGTGCAGTTTCACCTCCCGCAATTGCAAAACCTAATGTGTATAATTTATATATATATATATATATATATATATATATATATATATATATATATATATGTAATTTCAAAAATATTGAATTGTTTGTAACAGCCAGTGAAGATCTCAAAAATAGTATATTATTAGAGATATACTGAAAAATACGTAAAGAAACTATGCTCCGCACCCTTATTTATGGAACGATTGATCAAAACTTTACGATATAACAAGGTTTTTGGAAGCACAGAAAAAAGTTTCAGGAATTATATAACGATCATTCTAAATAGGTTTTGAGATATTCACGATGATATATATCCACCTGCACGTATTTCATTACATGTGGTATTATTAAAGGAAGTCCATGTTTATGGTTGCTTATGATAAATAAATTAACTTCGAAAGAGGCACAATACACTTAATGCATAAAACTAACTCGCATTTAAGCGATTTTGTCATTAAAATTTATATTTGCTTAGACTTCATTTTGAAACACATACTTGCAAACTGCCGTGGCACGGCCACACATACACTCACACGCACAAGCACACGCACAGGCACAATCACACGCACACGCACACGCATACACACACCTGCACACACGCACACGCACACACACGCACACGCACAGACACACACAACCTCCCACGCGTGCGTATGCACACATGCACGCATGCATGTACACACACACATATACACACAGACACACGCACATGCGCACGCACACATATTTATTCCCAATCGATAATCTTACCTTACACTTAAAAGTAGTTAAGTTTGAAAACACGACGACCTTATTCTCGATGAGCTCTTCCCAACAACCCTCCACACATTGTTTAGTCAAACGTAAGGGTTTCCATGTTTAAACATCTAGGGTTGATTTATTCGGTGACTCTTGAATTCTCTCCCGTGGGCCTTTGAATCCAATAAGTATCGATAGAGGTCAAGCCAAGTTAAGAATATGAATATCCAAACTCGTTTATTTTCGACATCCAACGACCCTTAAAGCCTTAAAAGAATTGTTCAAAGGATTGTAGAAAACAGATCTGAATTTGAAATGCTTTTTATATTGGTATTGGGTACTTATTATCCTAGCTACCTATTAACAATTTTCTTTATATTGTAGTCAAAGTAAAAGGTTAAACACGTACAACTAACGACTGTTCAAAGAAACGACTTATTTATTTTTTTTAGGTCAAAATATATACGTGTCGCGTCAATAATAGATCAAAAGAAGCGAGGTGACCAAGGAATCCGTAAGCTACGATTATCCCACCCTATATATATTCTGCGTTTATCGACACTTTCATAGTTTTAGTTTTTCTTCTGTTTCTACGCATAACTCCCATACAGTTAAAATTTTTCAGGTTTATCCTAACGACAATTTATAATACTTATGAGGACAGAAATAATAATCAATATTAATAAATTGATTACCCAACAGAAGCAACAATAGTACACATATACACGTGCACACGCGCAGACGCGCACGCGGGCACGCACGCAAGCAAGCACGCAGGCACGCACGCACGCAGGTGGGCAATTTGTAAATATTGACACTTAGAAATTTCCAAAAGCATTAAAATATTATACAAAACAATAGCGGAAGCGGGCTTTGCGAGGGTTTTCCCACTGTTTATGGTAGATTTAGTGAGTTTATGGTAGGGGAGCGGTTCGTGACTACGGAACTGCTTGTATACTGTGTAACTTTCAAAAATATAATAAAACAACTACTACATAACTAAACTACACGAAAACATGTACATTTCTATGTACGAAAATCACTATAACTATGCGAACTTAATAAAACTACCGCCAAGAACTAAAAAGTATACGAAATTGCATATCATCGTCAACTCTCGAGTAAGAACTTAAGTGGCCACGAACGAAATTTTCTAGGGCAATTTCATCAAAACTTCGTAGCTTAAGCAGAAATAAGAATTATCCGAAGCTTTGCACCTTAATGAATTGTGTTCTTCGAAGACAATTTGACCGTTTATATTTTATTTATAAGCAGCTGAAGAAGACGACCGTCCATTATTTTATGGTAGCTCGTTATTTGAAAACTCTTACGTATTGCTTTTGTTACGTTTATTTTAATTTTAATCTTTTTACATATATATATATATATATATATATATATATATATATATATATATGTATATTTTTTTTTGTTATAACTTAGTATATGTGTAATTAAACATTAAATTTGCTATCAAAAAAAATTAATTTTTCAAGAGGATTCGAGTATACGTTTATCGCTTACTAACTTAAAATAATAACTTCCATAAAACTTGAATTTTACAACAAATATTTTTAATTACTATACTTACAAAAGTGATCTCTTGATCGTGTCTTTTGTCTCAATTTTACAGATTTATTGATTAAATTAAATTACGATAAAAATTAAAATCTACGATCACCATTGACGAATTCTATAAAAAATCTTTATATTTGATTTATTTAGGAAGACCTCGAATACTTTCATGGGACGTCTGACACATCCCGAAATAAATGCGTATCTGCTCACATCAGGTCAGACGGGAGTAAGATATCTGAATCCGTTTACATTCCGACGAGGGCGTTAAGAGAAATGTTAAGTAATGTATTCGACAGCAAGATTGGACCTGAGCTCCTGTTTTGTTACGTGACTACCGCACGGGAATTAAATCTCGAAATTGTGTTTAAATAACTGTCCACAACTAATTATTATTTGTGTCGCTGCACTTATAACACAAGGTTCTAATAATCTATTTAACTTTACACTATATGCCGCAGTAATAGCGTCTGTGAAAAAGAAGAATAGGGGTTAATTATTTCATACATGAAAATCGTTTGAAAGTTGAATTGTATCTAAATTTTGAAAAGAAATAGTTAAAATGAGAATATATTGTCCGTCTATCGGTCACGAAACTTTTTCCTCTCTAAATATTATATTCTCAAAATCAACGGCAATCTTCAGTACAAGATTTTCCTTTATGCACCGCATTGGTATTTTATATACAGCGGTGAAAGTGAATATGTGAAATTCTTTTTAATAATGGATTAAAAAGAATTTCACATTCACGTTTGGTTGCAAAAAAACTATTTACAACAGTCTAAAGAAGATATTAAATGTAAGTTTAATGTTAAACGTTCAAGTGTAAATTTTTCACACCCCATCTTACACTAATCGCTAATTTTTTTAAATATTTTTAAGCATTATTATTTTAACCTTTTGATTTATTTTATCATGATTAATCTTACCTCGATTCATTAAACTATTTATTGGTGCATCTATAAGCAAATCTCATAAACATAAGTCCTTTACTAGTTTAAAAATCCATTTATTGTTTACTAGGCATCGTATATGGTATGTTTAAATTAACATTTAATCCTCAATTACATATTACTCATTACGACGTATGCGTGGGGTCAATATTTGCAATCAGACACATTACCTAAGTCGTCCACACATATTAATCTAAATTTCCTCGGACTGTAAAAACAATAACGTTTAGTTTATTGAATTATGAAATTGATGGTACGCACAAATATCGCGTAATTAAGTCCCGGTGTCGGCCATAACTCAGACGGCGAGAGAGCAAGGCTTTCCCTCAATGGGGGCAGCTCGGTTGTAAATTTTGTTTAACGATCGGGTGGAAGATTTGGCGATTCAGTTTCTATCAATTTTACGATTTGAAATATTTAAATTTACCAATCGATTTAAGGACCTAATGGATGTGGCTTTATAACCTCGTCGACCTCTGAGGTTATCTTAATGGTTTTAGTACTTCGCGAGAAGCACTGGTAATTTCGACAATAATGCGAAAATCTATCAAATTGAAGATTAAGAATCTGATTTAATGGAAAAGTATAGACACAACAGGAACTGTATTATTGAGCATGCATTGCTCAGAATTGACATGGAGCAATTTTCATTTATTCGAGATTTCCATTTTTATTCTGAAATGTAATTTCGACCCAATTACCATTTGTGGGGCAAATTAATTCAATTGTTTGGGCGTGCAGTTTTTATGTTAAAAAATCGATTATATTCGCCTTTAATAATTTAGAAAGTACAAGGGAGATCCTTGTAGACATACCGTCTTATTTTTACATGTCATAGGTTTTATTTGATACTTTGATCTAAAGTATATATGTGTCTGGGTGTGGGAGAGCGTGCGAATACTTATATGGATGTTTCAGTATGTTCTTGCTCTGGACCAAGCTGTAAAATATCACCATCTTAATAAAAAGTCCGTAGTTTTAGTACCTAGCTTTCTAAATTTATAAGACGTAATTAAGAAAGGAAATGTAAGAGAAAACAAGTCACATTTAATAAATTAAATTATAGCAATGTTGGTTAAGGGTAGAAATGGGTCAAGTCTCCAACCGTAATTAAGAAAGTGTTGGTTTATATGCTAAATAGATGTAAATATATATATTTTTTCTTCAAATCTGAGTCAGCAATCGATCTAACCTTAAACTATTTATTATTACTGGTAAATGGCAAAACAACAACGAAACACATTTTATGATATGCAATGTGTCTGATGTACAATCATAAACAACGTTTGGAATAACGCTTAAAAGGTTATCGTTCTTTCATTAGTTTGTATTACGAATAATTTCTCCGTATCTCACAAGTATGTAGTGAGAATTTATAAAATTTGGTGGTGATATAATATTGTTTATATCTTTGGTGCGTAGCATTCTTGAAACGATGGCACTCATCTCGTCTTCATATGAAGCATTTTATATTTGCTTGTCATGTAATATATAAATACAACTTTATTTTATTTTTTAAAGTATAAATTAATTGTTTAAATTTATTTCAGATTTTGTAACGGGCGTGGCAGGATATGGGGAAAATACGTTTGATAATGAATTTTTCTAAATTTTTTAGTAATTATATTGGAAAAGCTTCGCACTCTATACTCCAAACCAATTATTGAATATATTTGGCGTTAATTTTGTAGAAATTCATTATGCACAATTAAATGAGACTATGTGATGTAGTCTTATTTCTATTTTATTTAAATTCTTTACATCAATCTTTGCTAATAGTCCACCTGAAGATATTGTAATACAACGAAACCTAGGTCGTGGTAAAGAATTTAAATAAAGTAGAAGTAATACTACATCACGTAGATTAATTTAATTGTGATTAAAATTAATATTCAACTTTTATTCGTATAATATAAATATTTGTCACCGGTAAGTATATAAAAATCTTTTTACAAAACAATTTAAGCATTACCATTTACTTAAACATTTACTTACGGGCCTGGCATCTTTAAATGTCGCCTCTTTATAAAATCTGAAGTTAAATTATTCTGGCGTTTGAAAATAAGTAACTCTTTATTTGACTCTTCATTTTTATGCAAATGCTTCCACCATATTTACACGACAAAAGCGATGCGGAAGCGGAAGCGGGAACTATACTCATATATCTACGACGCGATACAAGTAATGTACACGGCGAAATTTGAGCGATCATGATGCGGTACAAAAATTAACATTTGGCGATACATACATTTACATTTACGCGGTATGTATCGAAATACCATATTCAATATGTTTAGAATTAACTGTCCCGTAGTTCGATGCTAACATTTGTGTATTATTTGGCAAAAAAATATGAGTAGCGTCCTCTGCATGAGAATTGCATCGCTAACGTCCCTGTTCTTGTGCTCTGTAGGTATCCATGATTCTGAGATTATCACAGACCTCAATTTTCCGATAAAATATACTTCTGTTTTGAACTGTTATTAACAAATATAATTCTTTATCCCAAAAAATGTGGTGCAGCTATTTAATACAGGGTGTCCAGTGGCATATTTCAAACTTTGAACAAACATAGTTTCTGAACGCAACACATAAGAGGGGCGCGGGGGGCGTCGTTAGAAGCGCAAGCGGTGCGGATGTTTTAGTAGCCATGGAACAGTGGAGTGGAGAGCACCGCGCTTTTGCCGTCGAGGCGTACATTTCGAGTGGATTTTCGCTGTCTGTAGCACGGCGTCGATTTAATAATCGTTACAGTATTCGTCGATTATGTGATGGACCATCGATCAACCTCATTCAGTCATGGGTAGCAAGGTTCAGAGCTACAGGATCAACATTAAATAGGCCCAGGCCATGACCTACACCATTGGTAGCCATGGATGAAAATGTCGAGCGTGTTATGGTTTCTGTCGTTGAAAATCCCCGTTTATCACTGCGTACACGTTCATCGATATTGGGAATTCTGAAATCAACTTTACAGGTAATAATGCAAAAAAAGCTCAAGTTCCATCCATATAAAATTAAAATTGTTCAAGATTTACACGATTCTGACTTTGAATTAAGAAAAACTTACGCGGAGGTGATGTTGTTGAGATTTCGTACTGCTACCCGGATGGGCAACATATTCTTTAGTGACGAAGCTCACTTTCACATTGGAGGATATGTGAATAAGCAAAACTTTCGTTACTGGGATGTCCACAATCCAAGACAAATGCATCAAGAGCCTTTACATAAGCCTAAAGTAATAGTCTGGTGTACCATGTCTGCATCTGCAATCATAGGGCCTTATTTCTTTGAAAATCAACGTGGCCAAACTGTAACTGTGAATTCGGAGAGATATGCCCAGATGTTAAATGACTTTTTCAGGGTAGAACTACAGAATAGTCCATCCTTCAAACAAAACACATGGTTCCAGCAGGACGGGGCCACAGCTCACACTGCTAATTTGTCCATGAATGCAGTGCGACAGTTATTTCCAAAAAAAAACATATCCCGAAACGGTACCATACCGTGGCCACCTAGGTCACCCGATTTAAGCCCATGTGACTTTTTCTTATGGGGATACTTGAAATCCGTTGTCTACAAAACAAATCCGAACACTGTGACACAACTTAAAAAAATATTCGAGCCGAAGTCAGTAGTATACCCCAGTCGCTCTGCAAGCGCGTTTTTGAAAACATGCGTGCTAGACTCGAAGAGTGTGTCAGACTCGATGGCCGCCATTTGAAAAACGTGGTTTTTAAAAAATGAAATCCGCATTTGTTGTTATAAAGTTAAATATACCTACTTTGTATTAGAGGTGTAGTTTTTTTTTACAATTTTACATTTTGCATGTTATTTGTTAACAAACCCCAAAAATCAACAAGGTCTTTCAGAAAGTATAATTAAGAATGTCTCTGCGAATGAAATGAAATATTCTATTAGACCAAAATAATCACGGAATAGCGACTTCTTTGTTAGGCGCCAGTTATTGTTTTGTTTTAAAGTAAGTACGTGACCTTAGCAACCTTGACAATACTCAAGGTTAGAAAGGTTGCCAGATAGAGCGAAAAATTATTATATCCAGAGTCTAAAGCGACACAATTATGTAAATTGTGACATAAATCGACCTCAAAAACTTTAGCGATAATGTTAGTTTATCGCGTATTACTGTTGAAAAATTGAGGGGTTTCAATTTCATTTATTCTATTTGGATTAATTTTGCAACTTTTTTTAGAAAAAATTTTTTTTACTTGGATAGAAGGTGTAGATTAGTATAAATTTTCGCGGAAGCAATATATCGCTATCATTAAATCGCAATTCATACATAAATTATTAAACCCCTCTAATCCGACACAATATAGTTATATTGCTTTATATTACATAAAGCAAAGCTGTCTGAAATTTCAAAGTGAAACGTCACAAACGAGTGATTAGATATTTTATATAATCTGAACAAAAGAAAAAGGAACAATTTTATAATTGGATAGCAGGAAATATCTCTTTTAAATGTACTTCAAGAATACAAAAACGCTTGTGCAAAGGTTGTCAGTACGTATATATGGAATCACTCGAGTATGAAATGTAATATATCTTTACGTAGATAATTTTATAACTTTTAATAAATAAATTTTATCTAATGCTGTTCTAAAAACAAAAGCATTCAACTAGATAAAATTTTCCAAATTTAAAATATAAAGCTTACAACGCTATAATGTAATATACCACAAAGTGTCATTTCTAATCGAAGACATATAAAGGAAAAAAATGTTTGTTATTCCAATTTTCATTTTCCCCTTCTTTCAAGTATGAGGAAAATAACTAGGGTATTTTCAAGCGCGACGTCTGGAATTCGTTTAATAAGATCGTAGCCCTTCCACATATCCATACCCGAGTAGGGGCGAAGGGAAATTGCGAACCACAATGGAGAGAGACGTCCACACGAGAACCGCCATTGCCCATTGTCTCGGCGCGTGATATATTGTTATTACGCCAATATTTCAGTATACTCATACATAAAGTAATATACATTATATGTTATTATATGTTAAAATGGGTTACGAGGGGTAAATATAAACTTGGTTAATTTACAATAAGCATAATTATCCTTAACTAAGCATTATATGCAAGAGGTCAATTTACACATGTAAAATTGGCAGGCTGATATGTGAGTGTTAACATTAATTCTACTATATGGAAAAGTTTTCTAGTAGTCTGCTTTTACGTGTTTTATTGCATTATTCTATGCGAGAAATATGTGATCAATGAATTTTTATTAGGAAAGCAATTAAAAAATCTGAGTAAAAAAATAATAATATTATCTCTTTAAATTAATTAAACTCAATTAAATCTTACGTCAATTAAAATAAATTTATTCTCTTTACTTACTTTTATAGTACGTAATTTATTTGAACAATTAATTCCATTGCACTGTACATTGGCTGTAATATAATTTAAGCAGAAAATACTTAAGTGTTATGATTTAGGAAGGCAGTATCTCCGTAGAATCACGACTGAGGGGTTGGAACTCGGATTTCAATGAAAGATACTCTGTTTAACAACGAAAATACTAATTTGAAAGCAACTGATTCTTAACTTTTTACTATTTAGGCAGGCAGTACCCCCGTAATGTTAGGACTGAGGAGATGGAACATGGAGCTCAATGACACAGTCCCTATTTGATAAGCACTACTTTAATGATGAATGAAATAAATAAAAAATTAAAATGTCATGAATTGAAATGAAGATTCACATGTATTCAGTTCCCAAGATAGAGGACGTAAAACTGCCGTAAAATAACAATGAATTAATATGAAATTTAATTTTACGGTAAATTATGCGCCTGTATCCTGTGTGCGAAGTATCCAAACCTATCCAATGCAACATGACCCAGCAGCAAAGTTCGATTTAACTATGTGGAGATATTTGTAAATAATATTTTGCGTTATGATAGTAGTTGCGTGTTTTTATCCAATTCTTGATAAACGATTTATAATTAGTCTTTAGAAACATTCATTATGAGTTTATTGATTCTTGTGGCGAAATATAGACAGTATTTGATTGGATCTTCTACGACCTTCACTCGTGTTGTTGTCAGAAATATTAGCTATTCTTTAATGAAAATAATCATTAAACTATATAAAAGAGAAGAAATGTAATTTTAACCGATTTTTTAAAATGATTTAAAAAAAAATTGATAAAGAAAATAAACTAGTCAAAAAATATGGTTTTAAATAAAACTTTCATTAAAATGATTATTTTTAAAATGGTATTTTCCTTTAAAAGGACCATGAAGTATGCAATTATTTGTGAATGATACAACAATTTAATTAATTTGACCATATCGTACCTATATTATTAATTTATATATCGACTTTAATGTACTTAATTGACACATATGGCGAAGTTATTGCTACGAGAGTGATCTCTTAAAGTCAACCAGAACATTATCCGATCCCGCCCAGTGAGCCTCGCTCCACCAAAGGCTGCACGCCTTGTGATCAACCGAGATTGACCGGTTTATGTCATTTAGGTAACTAATTCGGCATCATGCTCAATTTGTTTTTTTTTTAAAATTAACGCCTCATCATAAAATAACATGAAGAACAGAAATTATATTAAAAATGGTCCTCTAAACGTTGTTCAGCGTCAGTCTTTACAATGTTTGTCTTTTAAATGTTATGTGTATCATTCAAAACGCATGCGTGTTGCATTATTGTAAAATTGTATTTCGACTATTCGTAAAATTATGAAAATACATGGGTATCCACATTTTATTTTATTATAATTGTAAGTCACTAATCAGAAAAAAATTTGAGATAATTTTTTTATAGTCAAGGTATCTGATACGATTGGTTACATTAGTTGGCCCTGATATAAAGAAGGAATTTAGGTATAATACTTACCTTTTCTTAAACTATTTCAAGGTGTGCTATGAGAGAGCGATTTGACCGGAGTTAAGTGAATATATTCGCACAATATTTTGTCAAATATTTCCTAAAGTGTACGAGATTATAAAAAAAATATGCAGAGGAATTTTTAATCAATGTAATTTGGGGAATACGTGTTTAAATTTAGTTTTAAGTCTAAAGGATAAGCCATATATACAGAAAGCAGAAAAATATATTTATCTATTTTTATTTAAATTATTTGTAATCAAATTATTTGTTAAAAAAATTCCGATTCATAAATAAACATGGCTGGTATTTTAACTCTTATTAAATACAAATTTTAATATTACTCGTTTTAATTTAACATTAAAAAAAAAACATAACCATTATTACAATTCACTTACACAAAACCGATGTCCAAATGAGTAGAAACCGTAGCCACAGAGCGGACATGAGTCTATCCACAAGCTTAAACTGTCTAGCAAAGGAACCCACATCATCCCGTCTTCTACCTTTACACCTGTCTAACAGTTGACTCTAATATATTAAGGAAAATAAATATTATAAATATAATTGCAATTGCTTATATATATATATATATATATATATATATATATATTTACAATTCATTTTTGTTGAACAAAAAAATAATATCTTGATAGGTGTCAACCATTTTCAAAATTTTAGGTACCGAAATGTTTTTTTTTTAATTACTGTATAAATATAAAATTCACGTACTATACTTTCTTTTAATTAGCCACTTTCTGCGCACATACAACGACCTAATAATCTGACTACCATTCATAATTTGAAATAAAAATGAATCCCAGAGCTACCCAAAAAGGCTACTTTCTCCCGGAGTTATTTATTAATTTTTCCGAAGTTTTGAAAGTTACACATTTTGTGAGCCTCTTTATAACATGTAGCAAAAATGTTTAATGGTTTTTATGTAAGATCAGTACAGGTATAATTTATATTGACCTCTAAAATAAAAATCTTTCATGAGTTAACTATAAGTGGTCCTTGAACTTTCTGTCTAATATGATTTATGGATGACCCTGTTACAAATAACATTACATTGATATGATATTGCTAGCAAAGTATTTTTACACATTGAAATTATAACAAAATTTAATCGAAACATCGATATCGTTACCTGCCTGAGATATACTTAGGTTCCCGGATCTACATTTAAGAATTTGATAGATTGCAGTGCTAAGAGCTATGCGTGATTGATCGTTTCGTGTCTCAGAAACGCTGAAAATACGAAGAAATTTCTTTGCCTATTTCTATGCTAAATTTTACGGAATCGAATTTGTTTTATAATTAATGAAACAAAAAAAGATAGAATAATGTCCCAATTCCATTTCTATCTCAGCTGCAGAGAATATATTTCTCTTTCACAATAAGAGTGTAAAGTTCCATGAAAAATATTGGTTTTATTTTGCACCGCCCTCTAGAAAAAAAAACAAATCATCGCACTCGGTACGCAAGCGACACAATTTTCCAGTTGCTTCACCTTATCAAACTTTTTGATTTCCACTTCAATTTCTTTTTTAAAAGTTGAAAAATTTCACATGAAATTTATTTCACATAAAAGGAAGATTAGGATTTATTGTGTAATGAAACTTGAAAACTTAAGGCTTATGTTCCACCTACTTTATATATCACCTTCTTCACTACACTATGTGCAGAAAATCAACTGAACATATAATTTGAAAATTCGTAGAACAAGAATTGAATAATTATGTATTCGAACTAAGTGGTAAGCTCTTGAGTGTGTAGCTGACAATTAGGCCTTTACTTGCATTAAGCCGCAAATCTGTGCAATCAAAGCAAAATTGATAATTATTCCCCCTTTACGCCATAAAGAAACAAATTAGTAACAAACCTCCACAACTGATTACTAGCCCCAGCCCAAAACGGAAAGCGAGTACATAGCTTAGTATTTCACCTTCCAACCAGTACGATACTTAATGATGCTTTAAATTCAACACCTAAACTTATGGCACTTGATTTAAAAGTCTTAAGGCGTTCAAAGATTTCAGTGAAACCTCGTTAGGAAAGGCTTAAATTATCCGACACAATTTGTTGCAAGGTAGTACCCGCTGTATTACTTGGACATTATTGACCTAGAAAGATATTTGTTTGTAATGAATTTAATTTTATAATTTATATTGTCTTCTTTGTCATTACTTTTGAATATTAATACTATCTATGAATTACAAAATTGATCGTTTCGTCTATATATTTATGTAATCCTATTTTATTATGCGAAATCAAGGATAGCCCGGAAATATATTTAAACTACTTTATTTAGTTGCTAATAAAACGCTATATAAACATTCAAATGGGTTCAAATCTCTGTAGTTTGAATTTTTGAACTTGGTTTTATAAATTAGACGATTACAGATTAGTTATAAGTCATTAGATTTTATTTTCAATTTAACTCGCGTGGATTTTTGGTTGACTCTATGTTATCTATGTGCAAATTTGAAGCTCTCGAGACATAGGACTACCAGATTTAATTTGCATCGTATATTGATATGATATAATGAAAAAAAATTATTAATGAACCGCTCAGGTTTATTTTTCAGGTATTATATTTCAAGCGATTGGAATTATAAACATCGACCAAATCAAGTTTCGTTAAAACGTATTCAATAATTTAGGTCTCTTTGAGTAACGAACAGCTAAATGCACTATATGTAGTCTTAGTACTTCATTAGCTTAGTTACTATTCGTCAATAACGCAGGTAAACTCTATGTATCCTTCAAGAAGCGAACTATATAATTACATCCAAATATGAATTTTGAGAATATGAGATTTTCTGATAGTTTTAAAAAGTCAACATTTCTTCTTCCTGTTTAACTTCTCGATCGATACATTAAGAAAAATCGATCAATTGTACCTTCTTTTAAGTGAAACTTCTTTATTTATCATAAGTCATAACTAATATGGAATCCCTACTATTAACTTATGTAACTAACTTCCCATTTATATATTATGTAATGACTATGACATCTAGAATAATCATATTTTTCCTACAACCTTTTTACAGGTTTGCAAAAACCCTGTTTTTATGATAATTTTAGATTAAGTACTTCTAACATAAGGAAGTGGACATGTTTATTGCAAACAATATGCTATACTTCACACTGTATTTTGTCTAATTTTTTTTGAGTACTTAATTTGTTCACGATAAAATTTTCATATAAATATTTTTAGTGTTGGCTGTGCGTGTAAATATATTTTATCACTATGCAAATTTGAAGTTTCTTCTTCATGTTATTTTTAACAGTTTCTATGAAAAATCACTGTAATAAACACAATAGACGGATACGTGAGTAACCTTATAAGATTTCAGTTTTTCTTTTGAGATATAGATCCTTAAGGAAACTCCCGATATCGGTAATTAATTTTTTTTATACATTACTGATTTAAGAAGTCAAAACTAGCTAATGAAATATTAAAACAGTTTTAAAAAAATGTTACTGTTCCATAACATCGAGCATTGATGTTTAAATATTAGTACTGTGTATCTCCAAGAGACAGCACTAGACTAAGTTAATGTTATAAAAATATACCCTAAGCTATGAATACATATGTATATATGAACAAATTTAAATATTTAAACATTTAGAGTTTTCTTACTGTATCCAGTGTTATACGAAAGAAAAAATAGATATCCACACTCCATACATTTCTCCCCCACGCCTAAATAAGGGTTAGATGCCGCCAAGTGGACGGATATAAACGCCAAGCGTGAAATGACGCGGGACGATCCCCATTGTCCTAAGACTTAGTATGTCCAGTGAGAGCTCCAACATCATCTTGTCGTCCGCCCGCCCTAACCTCCTGAAATTTAATGCCGTTCCGTAAAGATTAGTGAGTTGAATTATTGTTTGGATACGAGTTAGAATAATATCTGATTGTTTATTAGAAGCGAAACTTTTTTGGTAAGTTTCCGAATTGTTTGCTTAATACAGCCATATCTGTTGTTAGAGGAAAATGTCTGATAAAAGATTAAAACTTAAATATGGTACTTAATGGAATGGTATTGAAAATTGTAAAGATTTTCATTTCCACGGAACGTGGTGACTAGCTCCGGTTAAACGTAGTCATGCTATAATGAAGTAAACAAATAGACAATTATTTATCATGGAAAAGAGAATGAAAGAAGCATCCAATGGTAACATATTGATCTGCAGCGTGTGGTAATTTTTGCCGCGGGGATTTTTTGATAACTAAATGTTTACGAACATAGAATTTATTTAAATGCACACTTATTATTTGACACGTAGCTATTATTACTATTGTAAGGTCCTTTTTGTACTTGTTGGCATATTTTTGTAATGAACAAAATTTTTTTTGTACAAAACTATCAAAATTTATGGCGAGAAAGCGAAAACGTCACTTATAATTGCGAAAAATATTAGTAATATTATTTTTGTGTATATTCTGCTAAAAATTGCATTACGAAAATGGGAATGTGGTTCATTGATTATTGAAGAGAGTAACTATTTATATTTTTGTATATTCATTTTACGTGTGCAAAATGTTTTCCCCATTTTTTTGTTGTTGAAAACTTTATCAGTACGGGTATACAATTTTTTTGTTATATTTTATTTCATAAATAAGCAAAAGGTGTAATCCCAAAACCTTCCTTTTTTTCAAATTTCTTAAATTATTGTGTTTGAAAGTTTTTAAAGGATTTCGTACATGTTATGGCATTTTTTTTATGTTCATTCCTAATTTCATAAATGGCTTAAAATTATTAAGAAAGCATTCCATTTATTTTTACCTTGCATTTTGTTACAGCGATTTTTTTTATTTGTTACTTTCAATTGTCGTATTTTGCGACAGACCTTAGATTTCTTTCTCATTATTATTTATACATAAACTGTACCTACACACTTCGACTATTTTACGGCTACTCTTATTTCCTATTTATGAGAAAAAATTAATCATAATTTGATAATAAATTTCGAAGGTATATATTATTTTATGGGAAACGGCGAAGTTTCAGCGCCGGATTCTGATCCCGAACACCCCAACCATATGGAAAGAACATAGCAATATGCAGCATTAAATCTAGATCTAACATACTAACAAGAATAAATATTTTATGTTTTTTTTTCAACCTAGTTAATCAAATATAACTAATAACAATTACATTAACAAAATTGTAGATTAAGTAATTATTAATTCATTATTTTTACAAACCAAATGAACATATGAATTTAATGCACGATGAAGATGGATAGATTTTATAAAATGGTTTCTGTCGATATTTTCATAACTTTTGCGGGACTTTACTAACGCATGGGCAGAAAGGTCATTTTACTATAATTAAAGTATTCCACACAAACTTTGACTGAATGTTAAGAAATCTCATCCAAAATGTTGAAAGTGGCTCTAGGAGAAAAACTAACACATAACATTTAGTTTAATTTCGAGAAAATTTTTATTTTCCTAATTTTCAAACTAGATTAAATATGATAAATATACCCACAAGATCGAACCGATAAAACACTTAAATTTTCAAAGTTATTAATTTTATGGAGTAAAAGTAGAAAATGTCCAAAAAGAAAATTTTAATTTAAGGTAAAGAAATTTCTCTGTTACGTCATAAAATCAGTTGAGTTATAGAACGATTTATCATCAGAGATTTACCCATTTGACAGATTTAAAAATTTATTAAAAAGATATGAAATCATTGCGTTAGCAATTAATGGGAGGTTCATAAATATAAGGGAAAGCTGTCGTTTTAGACCAAAATGGTATTGACTAGATTTCTTTCTTTTTTCAAGATTTTTTTCTTCTCTGTATTTGTTTGTAGTCCCAAATTTAATTATTTCATTAAATTAATTTTAATTCTAAAATGTGTCATTTTTATTTTCGCTAATCTCGGGAATAAAAAAATCCATGATTATTTTTTCATTTACTTATCTTTGCTTCACTTTTGTTATTCACGTTTCGGAAAATTTTATTTTGATGAAAGTATTGTGTGATAGGTTTATCGCTAGGCCGCTCGTTTTATTTCTTAATATTCATTTATTTACTAATATTTAATTAATATATTAAAACAGCAAACTGCTTAAGGAAGTACAGAATAGATAAATGGTTTATTCCACATCACGTTTTCATGAAATCAACTTATTTCTTACACTAAATCTAATGTAATTTATATTTTTTTTCATTTGCTTGTTAAATAAACAATATTATTATTGGACCCAAACTTCAAGAATTGTAATTAACTGGCAACATTTTTAATTAACACTTTTTATATTTGTTGCCTTATTTTTTAAATAATTTATTTGTTTATTATTACATTTTTAAGTTTTAAATAAATAAATACAAAGATTATTAATCAATATCACATAAAATATATATTAACCATCGCATTAGAGTTAAAAAAGGAAAACAAAAACAGGCAACGGCTTCTCGCCTTAATGAAAAGTAGCTAAAATATTAAATTTTGTTTTAAACGAAAGAACTTTCCATTCTTTAAATATTTGATGATATGACTCCACAAATTTACTTTTAATCTCATTTTTCAATATTCTCTCACGGTTCGTTTTTAAGGTAATACCTTGTTGTAAACTCCTACTATTAAGAAAATATTTCATCCTTTATATGATCGAAATGGCCAAATTATTAAGTCTTATTTAATACTTTTTTCTGTTTCTATTACTTGCATATCAATTTCTCCATTAATCGTTATTTTTACCCCGCATTTTCTTTATAGAACAAGTGGTCTAAAAAGTGAAGCTTATGGGCAAAAATTTTAATTTTGTGAAACTATTCAATAAAATATTTTTTTTAGGAATCTATCACTGACCTATTATAAAAAGAAATACTTTTAAACCACAATTCAGTTTTATAAAAACATCGGCAACACCAAGTTCGGTTATTTAATTCCAAGCCTGTCCCTTATGTGTGCTCGAAAACATAAAACTTTGGTAGTATACAAGGTAGCTATAATATTGGCTCTGAATTATTACCATGAGATGCTTCTGGCTGATCTCTTCTTTCGAGTCCTGGTTGTTGAACAACAGCTATGAAAATTAAATATTTGTATTGTTATACATACCGCTTTTTGTTACAAATTCAGGATAGTCTCTTTTTGTAATGGACTAATCTAGCGACCCATATCTCGATAAGCATGTCCCACAAAAATTTGTTCAACCTACGTGGATTTATTTTTAAAATGTTATTCTTTATTTTTATTTATAGCAAATGTTTGTCATTATTTAGACTCCAATACCAGTCCTACTGATTGTACAACTGTAATTAATACATATCTGTTTCCGTATTATTTTAAATTTTTTCTGACCATCTTAGATTACTTATTAGGACGGGATAATCTACTTTTTTTACATTCACATGTTTTATGCTCCATTCAAGAACTGTCCTCATGACTTCATATACAAATTCATTTTAAGATACCAGTGTCATTTAGCCATTTTTTTCCTAACCGACTTACAGTAAAATACTGCATAATATATGCAACTACAATATGATAAATAAATAGAACTTTTATGAAGTCTGTGTTCTTAATAAGTAACGTCTTATATTAGAGGCCGTAAAAAATTTGGACGGGTAGTATTCTTACACGTCCGTAATTTGTTTGTGTCGAAATGTCTTTCGTGGACCATCAGGTCACCAATGTCAGCGTGTACTTTTATAATTAGGCAGTATTACCTGAAACAAGCAATTTTGCATGATTCCATTAATTTACTTATTCTTAATTTTCTATCAATTTGTTACGAAATAAAATATTTTGACGGTGTCCAATATTTTATTTCTCATTTGCTATTTATGATTTTTTGGAAGATATTACGTTTCCGGTCATTACTTTCTAACTTATTAAAATGAAATAATTTTTTTTATTAATTTTGGCTGAAAAATATTAATATATATTATGGAGAGGATTGTCTAGACTATAAAGTAAACTGAAATAGGTGTCTACAATTTCGTTTATACTGTACCAAAGATCGATTAAATTATAGGCATAACATTTTTTTAAGAACGGTTGGAGAATGATCTTAAAACGCCTTTACACATTAATACTTCTTTACATATTTATGGAGTTTATTAAAAGGAATAATTTATTTCACCTCATTATTACAAAGGTTTATAAAAACTGCCCAGAAACATTTGCGAACTGTCAAAACGACCATAGGTTAATATTTAAATAATAAAACGACAGTGAGTCACTGCATGGAAGCACATTCACTAATATACATATGTTTACCACGTCCCGCCCTGTCACCAAAAATAACGCGGAAATAAAAATCCCGAATGGGTTTTTCCTTTTGGATGTATACATTAATAATAATTTATTATTCACTACGGATCAACGTGATTTTTCTATTGATCGTACGAAAATATCGAAAACTGTTTTCGCTCGAAATATCCGAACTGTTATAAAGTATCCTCTTAAGATAATGTTGAAATTACAAATAATAAAAATTAAGATTGGAAAATTAATTTCTACTCTATTTTAAGTTATTATTCAAATAATTACAGTACTAGATATTAGAAACTGTCAAATAAGTCGTTCGCTGTATTACTTTTCAACAAATGGACGTACAAAAACTTGCAATAACTCATAGAAATTTACGTTTCTTAACATTATTTTGTTTTCACATTTTGCATGTAAACGAACCTACAAAATATGCGTGAGTTTGCTTCCTTTCTCATTTGCGTACATTGTTGTAACTTAATTTCGATGAAATATTTAATGGCTCTGCAAGTTACACCCATTGAGCTCGAAGCTACGAACTACGAGTTTGCCTCGCGTAACAAATCGGTTGCTTACAGTGACGTAATCAAACAGCCGATTTGTACCACAATGGCCAGTTAAGCAGCCCGTGGCTTACGGTTATAGTAATGAAATTATTACAGATGTACATAATAATGAAGTATGTACATTTCATTTAAAATGTCACAGACGGGTAGCATTTATAATACAGACCATATATTAAATTGCGGACTTCGCTCGAATAGTATAGATTAAATATATTAAAATATTCATAAATCTACCATATATGTATATATATATATATATATATATATATATATATATATAAATCAGATGTTCAGGGCAAGCTACGTATAATTACTTATAAGGCAGTGTGCGCCACTGGCGCTAAGTTTATTTGTATTAAGCTCTATACCTAATTATTACACGCCCTTAAAAACACAGGCGTGCGCACGTACGCATGCATGATTTATACATATACACAATAATTTACCGTTATTGATTCTAGTCTTGAATAATTTTCATATGTACTTGTGGCAAAAATTTTATTGAAGGACAGGAATTAAAGAGTTACTCTAAAGAGGCTACTTTTCCCGAAGTTATTATATACTGTTCCTAAAATTGTAACTTTAAACTTTCATGATTTGTCTGTCAAAGTTCAATACAGGCGTAATTTACAACGGAGCATAGGTATAACATTTTAGAAGTCTATATTGACGTTTAAAATAAATATTTATCAAAAGTAAACTATAAGTAGTTTTTGAACTTTCCCTCTAATGTGATTTATGGCCCTGATAGTTTGTAGGTAATATTATATTGGTATGATATTGCTAGTGAAGTATTTTTATTTTATGAGTTTTTAAGCAAATTTGGTCCTTAAAATGATATCGATACGTGCCTGAGATATGCTCTGTTTTCCGCAACTACTCCTGAGAATTTGATGGATTGCAGCGCTAAGAGCTACGCGTGATTAATCGTGTCGTATCCCAGATACGCTGGAAATATGAATAAATTTCTTTGCCTATTTCTATGCTGAATTTTATCGAACAGAATTTCCACGTTTATTGATATAACCACAATCAAGCAAAATAAAATCGATGACATGTATTTAAGGATAAATTATCTCCCAATTCCATTTCCATCTCTGCTGCAGTGAACATATTTATTTTTAACATCTAAATGTAAATTTCTATTTAAAGTAACTGACATATTTTATGCTTGCATAGACAAAACAAAAACAAATGTCACACTCTGTACAAAAAAGACACAATTTTACAGTTGCTTCTCTTTACCAAAATTTTAAAGTTCCATACTATTTTCTCTTATGAAAAATGAAAAATTGCAAGATTTTCGAACGTGTTTTACTATGTGAAGACACTTGAAAACTTTAAAGTTATCTAGTGTAAAAAATGTTTTTTTTATGTCCCACATGCACAAAATAATTTTATTAATTAGAGAAAAGCGTTGCTAGCATAAAATTATGTGACAATTAATGCAAATAATTTTGGGAGCATAGTATAATGATAATATTTTGCAATTCGTGCCGTTACATATGCGAAAATCAAAGGAATAATCATATATTCGAATTAATGGAAATTTCTTATGTCTGTACCTTGTGAATATGTCTTTACTTGAATTCAGCTACAAATCTGTACAATCCAAACGAAATTTGAAATTATTTCGCTTTACGCCATAAAGAAACAATTAATATTCTGTCTCTAAAACTTATTACTATCCCTAGTCCAAAACGGAATGCGGGTAAACAGCTTTATATTTTCACCTCCCATCCAGTGCAAAACATAATGATGCTTCAAGCTCAACAGCTAACCTATTGGTATTTGATTCAAAAGTCTTAAGGCGTTCAAAGCTTTCAGTGAAAACTTTGTTAGAAAAGCTTTAAATTATCCGACACAAATTGTTGCAGGGTGTACCAGCTGTATTACTTAGATTGACTTGGATTAGAAAAATTATAACAACAAACTCTATAACACACATAATTTTAAAATTTATGTAGTAACTTTTGCCATTATTTTTCTATATTAGTTCTATTTAAGCGGCAGAAACCTGATTGTTTGGTTTATAAATTTAGGTAATCGTATTTTATTTTACAACATCGAGGAAAGGTTAGAAAATTACTTATACTACATCATTTAGTTATTAATAAAACACTATTAGTAACTTTAAAAATGTCAGGTGTCTGTAGTTTGAATTTTTGCTTGTTTCTGCATATTGAAAGATTATAAATAAGTTATAAGTGACTAGGTTTTACCCACTATTTTGCAGTCATTGATTTTCAGTTGAGTTGAGTTGTCATTATTTACACAAAATATCAACCCCACGAGACATGAATAACAAATTTAATTTGCACCACCATTGATCAAAAATGCCCATTTTCATCGCAGATAATATTTCTTGGATTAAAAAGTACCATGTCTATTAATTGGAACGAACTTTTGTCCAAGTTTCATGAAAACTCATTTAGTCATTTGGGAGTCTTTGAGTAAAGAATATCTAAATGCTCTATTTATAATTTTAGTACTTCATTAGCTTAATTACTAGTACTCCATACTGTAATTAAAACTCTGAGAACTACTTAGAAAGCGAAATATATTCGCGATTATAACTAGAAAGATCGATCATAATTTAAAAATAGTTTAATGCTTCGTTGCATGGTTTTAAAAACAAACAAATTTTGCTAAAAATTACTTCTAGTTTTAAGTATCGAGCTGATGGTTTCAAAAAGTTGGCTTTTTTTTTATTTAAATTCTTGATTTTTTTCAACAGTTTCAACAACAAACAACAACAACAGAATATGACCCTGATTCACACAATGATGGTTTTGTACTTTGTTTGAAGAAAAACTAATTTATTTATCATTGATGTATAGTAATGTAAGAAAATATAATAACGTCTTATATACACCATGTCCCACTTTTTATTCTGTCCTAAATATATAAATAATTATAACAACTAGAATAACTAATATAGTTTTTCTAGAACTTTTGAATAGTTTTCTAAATATCCTGTTTTCATCAAAATTTACTTTAGATTACACAAGCCAAAAACAAGCTCTTTCAAATTATATTTCACACTATTTCGGGAAATTTTTATTTTTTTTAATACTTAATTTGATTACGCTAAAATTTTTATATAAATATTTTTTTATGTACTTAATGTAATCCCCGTTAAATCTTCATAGAAATATTTTATTAAGTGCCTACTTAATTTGAACCCGCCAATAATATGCTAAATTTGAAGTTATTCTGCTATATATTTTTACTGCTTTTTTATTGTTTTTTTGTCACTAAACTAGCTAATGAAAAGTTGAAAAAATCTATTTAAAAGTTTAAGTATCAAAGGTTAGATACCACTATTGACTAGTCCCAAGAAGTGGAGCCAGACTTGTGGAGTTGTTAATATAAAATATACCATAGATTATGAAAACACATACATGAACAAATGTAAATATATGTGCATTTCCTACTTTCTTGTTGTACCTAGTATTATACGAAAGAACACATCGATATCGACACTCCATATATCCTTCTCTACGCTTAAATAAGGGTTAGATGCTACCAAGTGGACGGATATAAACGTCAAGCGTGAAATGACGCGGGACGATCCTCATTGTCCTAAGACTTAGCATGTCCAGTGGCAGCTCCGACATCATCTTGTCTTTCGCCGAATACCGAATTTGACACCCTTAAATTTAATGCCGTCCCGTAAAGATTAGTGAGTCGTATTATTGTTTGGACGTGGGTTTGAATAATATACATTTGTTTATGGAAGCGGAAGTCTACTTTGGTAAGATTTATTATTTCTGCTATAAATATTCTTGTCTGTTATTAGCATAATATCTGCTGAAGGATTAAAACTTAAATATTTAATGAAATAGTATATCTAAAACTGTAATGATTAGTCTACCTAACTCAATTTTGATTAATAATAATGAAAAATAATGATTAATAAATAGCGAAAAACAGCGAAACAGCGAAAATAAACGCTGGGGTATACTTTCATAAGGAACGTGGTGATCAGTTCCTATTATAGATAGACTATTATATATTATCGGAAAGGGAATGAAAGAAGCATATAATGGTAATGTATTGGTTTGTAGCGTGTGGTAGTTTTTGTCGCAGGGAATTTTCGAAAATTTAGTATTTGTGATTTTAGAATGAATACAAACGTAAAACCATTATTTGATATTTAGTTATTATTGTTAAAATATTTATCATATATTTGTTAGCACATTTTTGAAATAAACTATGCCAAACACAATATTATGACGACTGCGCGAAAATGCCATTTTCAATTGCGAAAAATATAAGTAATACTACTTTTTTATCCATATTCTAGTAAAGCATTACATTACAAAGATGGGCACATAATTTATATATTTTTTGAGATAGACACTATTATTATATTTATATTTTTGTATATAAATTTGACAGGTGCAATATTTTGTTGGGATTACCAGTTGACTTTTAAGCATTTTAGATTTGTTTATATTGCTTATTGATTCTAAGCTGTTTTTGTTGTACCACAACCAATGAAAGTAAATGTATGTATTGTCGCACAGGCCGGTTTTTGTTACAAATACCAACCAAATTCAGGAGGTCTAGTAGTTGTTCGATTAAACCATTTTTTATAATGGTTTAATCGAACAACTCATATCTAAATGAGCATTTCTCGCAAATACTTATCAATCCACGTAAATTAATTTTTTAAATTTTCCTTTTTATTTTTATTTACAGCAAATGGGTTATCATTATTTGCATCCAAATGTGAAGGCCACTGCAGCTGTAATCATTAGTTACCTGTTTCATTACTATCTTCAATTTTTATCAATAATCTTAAATTACTTATTAGGCCGATATATTTTATTTTTTTCATGTTAACATATTTTATACTTTTTTCAAGAACTGTCCTGACGGCTTGATGACATAATTAATTTTACAATACCTCATTAACCCATTAGGCAGTCAGAGTTGGTAACGAATTATAATTGAATATACCCTTTTTGAAATATAATTTTAACTTAGGATTATTTCAACCTTCCTTCTTTAACCGACTTATAATAAAATGCTAAATAATATATATAACCACAGCACGGTAAACAAATAGAACTTTTATAAAGTTTATATTCCTAATGAATAACATACTATATTGCAAAAAACATTTGGATGGATAGTATCGCTACAATACCGTAATTTTTTTGCATAAAAACGTCATTCGTGGACCACGAGGTGGCCTCTGGCGTCGAATATTTTCGAAATTGCGCTATCACTCGACAAAACTTTTCACTCAACACATTATTTTTTATTAAACTTACTTTTTAGAGTACCTTAATATCTATACGATGACTTACAAACAACTCATGTAACCCTTTCTTTTGAGGAGTTATGACTAATGTTTGGTCGCACAGAGTGAACTTCGAGCCACTTTTCTGATTCCCTCCTTCCTACTATATGACGTAAGTGTACAAAGGAATAAATACCCTAATAAGCAACGTACACAGGTCTTTTTCAGAATATATACACCACTTTGCGCGACAACTCTTGAGTCACGAGATATAAAGAATAAAAGCGGAGAATATAAATGTTTTATTGCTAATTCTGTCGGAACCTTTATATGGAAGCTTTTTTAAAAACGTTTTCACGTTACGATCAAAGGATTTACCTTTGTTTTATTTTTATCAAAAACAATTGAATAAAGGAAGTAATTCTAAAGTATTAAATATTTGCACAACATTACCTTAATGTCCGGCGCTATGCAGAGCTAATGTACATGGGTCGTTTGTACAGTTTTTAAATTTAAATTTTGAATACTGTTTGCTGAGCGTTCTTTTTTATTATATGCGACTACAGCCTTAAAAGCCAAGGTATAATTCGTTTGGTACAATATTTATACCACATTTTAATGGTACACAGTGAGGAATGTAGATAACTTTTAAAGTTCTTACCTCAGTGATTTCACGTACCCTAATTTATATATTTTTAGTAGATCAGTGGACTGAAGCTAGGGAATTATCTTTCATGAAAATTTTCATAACTTGAAACCATCTCATTTCAAACCATATTAATATTTCCATTTTATGTATCAATTTTATTTATATTTTGTAAATATTTTATTTTTATGATTTCTACCTCAAAAACGAAAAAAAACAGAATAGTTAACAAAGAGTTCTGGGGTAAGCCCGCCTATTTGTCGCCGTTATTTCCTAAAAAATGTTAAACATAATAACTTTGTTTGACATATTGATACAACACACTAATCTGTAGATATCTCCATAAAATAGACCATGCTAAAATATTTTTAAATTTTCTATTCCAGTTTTTAGTAGTTAAACAAAGTTGAAATTTTGCTTTACATTTTCTTTCAATTTCAATCTTTTCAAAAATTGGATTGAAAGAAAATTCTAAAAACTAACAATACAAAATACGAATTTCTCGTCTTCAAAGCCGTAAAAGTTTTAATTATCAATAGTTTATTCAAAGTGACTGGAAAACTTTAGCAATGATTCTTTAGCAATTCGAATTTATGATAGTTTTGAGAAATTTGTGATATCTGTACGTCTGTGGAAAATATATTATAGGGTGGAAACTAATATTAATATATATGTATATAATTTGTAAAAGTAGGATATAATCTTCGATTATTAATTAAATGCACAAATATATGTATGCGGAACACTCGCATTGCGAGTTTTATTCACGTAACGTTTTTAGAGTATTTCTATAATTTTGTAGCGCTTTACATTTTAGCAATTTTCTTTTTATTTATCAATTTGAGCTAAGTTTCTAACACATTTTTTTGCATCTCCTATTTGTAATTTTCTGGAAGATATTACTTCTCCGGTAATAAAGTCGTAACAAATGAAAATTTTTTGCTAAAAAATTAACACACAATTTTTTGCTAAAAAATTAACACATGCATGTGTTATGAAAATGATTTTTAGTCTATAAAATAAATTGCAGTACACATCTATTATTATAATATGAATGCCTTATCAAAAGAAATGACAATTATTTGTGCGTTTAATAGACTTACATTTTTTTTGGAATTATTTCGGGACTAATATCAAATACGGCTCTACATATTAACAATTATTCACAAACTAATATAGGCCGGTTTAGATCATTTATTTTACCTTAGTTTTACAAAAAGCACATGAAAAACTAACCAGAAATATTTACAAATTCTTAAACCGACTATAGGGTAACATTTAAATAATAAAACGACAGTAAGTCGCTGCATGAAAGCGCGCTCACTGGCATACAGATATTTCCGGCGAGCCGCACTGGTAGCAAAAATAACGCAGAATTAAATAACAAGAATGGGTTCTTGCTTTTGAACGTTTCCCTTGATAATTATTTATTACTCATCACGAATCGATACGATTACCTTTTATTTCGTTTATTGTACGGCAATGTAGAAAACTGTTTTTACTCAGAAAATTTCTCTAGGGGGTAACATTGAAATTACAAATGAGTTTACGTCAAAATTAAGATTAGAAAAATAATTTGTACTCTATTTTAACATATTATTTAAATAATTATTCTCCTAGACGGTAAGCATTGTAAAATAAATAGCAAGCAATGTTACTTTCCAACCAAAGGACTTACAAAAACTTTTTATAACCCGCAGATACCTATGTTGTTTTTTGTTTTATTTTCACATTTTACCCGTAAATGAATTTACACAATACACGTGAGTTCGTTTCCTTTCCTATCTCAGCAAAAAGTCTTAATGTTCTTTCCATGAAATATTTAAGGGAGCTTTAAGTTACACCCTCAAAGTTTGACTAATTAAGTCAAAAGTGTTAAGAAATTCAAGCTTTTTAGAAGAACGTGGTTAAAGTTAGCTTTAATTATTCAACAGTGTTTGCTTCTTGGCTACACTTAACTTTTATTTACATGTTTAAATGGTTTTTCCTACATATTTTTATAGAAACATTATTTTATATCGTGCCTTGTTAGTATTCATTTTAAATTCATTTTCTTCTTCTGCAACACTCTCATCTAAGAAATACAAAATTTCGATTCTTCAGTTTTCTGGCAGTTATCTATGTTATTTGTAATACAGAGAACTATACAGAAATATATTACGTTTAGAATGTACTTGTCTTTTATATTTTAAGAAACTTTATATTTTACAAAAATAAATAGTGACGGAAAAAGTTGAGCTAGTGATATTCACATCTTTTTCTTTAAACCTATGGAGTCATAAAAATTTCAGGATAACTAGTGTTGCAAAATTTCTTAAAGTCATAAGGTATAATATGTTCTAATTATCGAAGGATGAAAATTGTTTTACAAAAATTTTACCGAACTCAAATAACAACTGAATAAGAATGAATGATAACATAATAAAACAGGAAGATGGAAGAGAAACAATGGCGTAGACACCAAGTGATATTTAGTAATTTACTTTTGTGTACGAGGGGGCGTTTTTAAGTTCGCGGAATGGAAAGGTTGGCCATTAGAATAGGTGATTAACAAAATTATAGCTAGGTAAGTAACTAATTATTATAAATACCAAGTTTTATCATAATCGGATCATTAGTCTTTGGAATATCGTCGAACAAACAACTCAATCTGGAAGTATGCTATACGCGATAGAGGAGAGAAGCGTCGATTTGGCACCATTTCTAGAAATTCCCAGCAGAAGCAGCGTTTCACAAATTTTGTGCCGTTCGGAAACGATATTGTACCGCATTAGTTCAAACCAAGGACTCCTATTTTTATTACGTTTTACTTTTAGCGCAATTATTCGGTTATTTAAAGTCGGTTAAGTTTTTTGAGAAAAGTTTTATTTCTCCATTTCTAGTGCCTATGTTATATTACTCAAAATATCGCGAACTTAAGATGACATCAATATCAATAGTATCGTGTTTGCTGAAATCGAAAAACAACTTTTCGGGGTTCAATAAACCTAAATATATTCAAATATATGTACATCCATACAAATATACGATCATATAAGTCATAAACCTTTATTTACTGTGTATCTGCCAACTGACATCCTAGTAACTTTCAGCTTTTGTATATTTCGGTATATAATTACATACCTTCATATTAATATTCTGTTTGATATGTGTATTTATACATATCCCTATATATTTACTTACATTCCGACCTACGTAACAATGTTTAGTCCTTTCGTGTATTTATTTATATGTATTGTTGGAACACATCTACCAACCGACTAATATCGGTATTGTTTCTGTATGAACATTGCTGTATACACTTACCTATCTAGATATTTTCTTGCTTACGTCAACACAAGCGAAATAATTCCAAACTCGATGAGTTTACTCCTCGTCAGTGAAGAGTTGCTCTCATTAGCTTCCAACTATATAATTGTGCCATGATTGATGCTGCCCTTAGTCATACCAAAACTCTAGAGACTTAAGACAGGAAGTAAACCCAAAATGTCAAGTTTGAAAAGCTAGAACCCAAAGTTCAATACCATTTCACAAATCACAAATCGCCAAACGTCATGATTTAAATAGTCAGTACCTCCATACTTCAAGACTGAGAAGTTAGAACCTGAAGTTCTGTGACAGAATTTTTATTTGAGATCCACAATACTAATTTAAAAATATCCAGTCTCACGGTTTCGGCAGCCAGTATCTCTGCAGCAACAGGATTGAGGAGGAACCTTAAACACATATTAAAAGAGATATGGCAATTTATCGAAAACTGAGTATTACGAAGGCCATAAAACATAACAACTAACCGAACCTTTGTCAATAACTGTGTCTACCTCTACAGCAAGAGTTGAAAAATATATATAACGTTAGTTTCCCAAATTTGTAAACCTACGTGTATATGTTTTATTTTATAACACAATTTTCAAATATTTCCAATAAATGTAACTGAATTCTCCATTGTTATTTTCATAGTCCTACCTTTTCTGGGTCACTCAAAATTTTTCATTCACAATCTAATATTGAAATTAAATTATCGATAAAATTACTCAAGAAATTTCAGATGTACCGTGTGCATACATAAAGAGATCGTATAAAGATTATTTATTTAACTATTTATTTATTTAACTATTATGCTTTTATCTATATTAACTCTTAAATGTTTAGTCAAATATTTCTTAACCTAGCGGAACCACGGTTATAATGTTTCGGCCATGCAGCACTTCACCTTTCGGAAGTCGATTTCTTAGTAATTTCATTTTACTTTTGTAACAACAATCTGACAGATAAGTTTTATGATTATGTGCACAAAAGCGAGGTAAAATTATTTTTTTTTATTAAAGTTTGAGGAACATTTATTTGAGTTTTGTATCTTGAGAAATCTTTCAAGAATGGTGAAAAATTAATATAAGCCTCAAGGAAATGGATACGAAAATTGAAACGTCGCTGATATAACAGGGTTAAAAAGATAAGAGTATAAGTATAAGTATCTACAAAAATAATCTAATAAATCCCTAATATATTATTACGACCTCTAGATAAGATGAATCGGATACATTAAAAATTTTCTTCCGATGTATTTATGTAAATGCTATACTGAAAAAATTGAAATATCAAATAAAGAAAAACAACGTATTTTTAGTTTTATATTCCAATTATCAGAATGACAAAAAGTTCACTGAATTCTTAAGATATAAATTAAGTTTCCTTATTATAAAAAAATTACAAAATCGGTCTACTCGTCCTACGAAGTAATGGATCTTACCAAGGTAGTATATCCAGTGTATCATTAACAGGAGTAAAATATCTTGGATTTCTTAAAATTACCAGATTTAGAACTGTTGCTTAAACTTTTTGGTAAACTTTAAGTGAACTTTAAACAATACAATTTTTTGTAATTTTTCGAGTAGGGGTAAATACATTTTTTACCAAAATTTTCAACAATATCGCTAGAGCAATTACGTAGTTAGGAAAAAATAATTTTGACATCCTTTAAATTTTCCTTTTCTTTGATTAGGAAAATTGGGAGGAAAATTAATCTGCAAAAATTAAAAACATAAAATTGAAAAAAGCCTCAGATTAAAATGATTGCTATATAAAACATTTTCGTGAAAATATAAGCTGGCTGGCATCGTCGCAAAAAATTAACGACATGGGTTTTTTAGTCGCGGCGCGTTGTATTTTTGTATTATTGCGTATTATATATTTCTAAATGGTCCGTGTGAATGATTCCAAGTGACCGGATGGTTATTATAGACATTGCCAATAGATGAAGCTGTTTCAATTAATTATTGTTAGACATGTTAGTTAAATAAATTGTCAATTCAGTTGTAAACAGTCAAGTCATGGAGAATGACGACAGAAGTGAAAACTTAAAAACTATGAAATAACAGTGGTTTCATAAAACTTTATATAATTTTTAATTTTAATATCAGCTACAAAAATATTATAGAATAACTAGGAATATATTTTGCCATGCTAGATAACTCCTAAGCTTCATTACATGAAATATTGCAGTGGTCAACTATTAAAAAATAAAAGATAAATGATATCAAACACGATAATATACGAATATGATGAATATTCGAAATATAATGATACAAATATTCGACATATTTGAAAATAAATGCTTTGTTTTGTTGTTAATTTTTCTAAATAAAAATATTAACTTACTTATTGGGCACTGTTGTAATGTGCAGTGATCCTCCAATTTAACAATTGAAATAATAATCAGACTAAAATACAATTTAAACAGTACACAATATACACACTTTGAACTTTCCACGTAGTAATTTAACTTTATTTATATAGATATACACAGCGCAAAACGTCATATTCATAGCTACAGATATGCTGTTAACATTAGCATGTCGGTGACGCAAACTCGTAAGATTTTACCCAACCAAAAATCGCCCAAAGCGCCTCAAGAATTTTCCCTTCAAATCCTATTGTTTGAAAGGCTTAATCAATGTCTCACAAATATTTTACTCCTAATTTTAGGTAACAAATATTCAAAGACATCCTGAAAATTATTCCTACACCACACACATTTTAACATATTTAGAAACTACCCCCCACTTATTGGCAAAACTATTGAACATAACGTTATGAAAAAACAGGGTTTTTGGAAACTCATGCAATCGTTTTAAGAAATATACAACGATCATCCTAAATTTCAAATATCCTCCTGCTCGCACTTCATTACGTTTGGTATTATTGGAGGGAGTCCATATTTATGATTACTTACGATAAATAAATTCACTTCGAAAGAGGTACAAAACCCTTAATGCCTGAAACAGACTTTCACTTGAACGATTTTTTCATTAAAATGTATATTTACTGAAACACATGCTTGCGGACTGCCATACCACACACACACAAACACACACACGCACAAACACGAGCGCGCGCATTTGCATACACACACGCACTGTCATACGCACACGCACGCAAACACACAGCACATACAAACACGTACACCCACACACATACAAACATGCACACGTACACATATTTATACTTAATCGATATTCTTACCTTAAATTTAGAAGTAATCATGTTTGAAAACACAACGACATTATTCTCGATGAGCTCTTCCTAACAACCCTCCACAGTTTGTTTAATCAAACGTAAGGGATTCCATGTTTAAACATCTAGGGTTGATTTATTCGGTGACACTTATATTCCCTCCCGAGAGTCCTTGAAGCATCACTAAGCATCGTTAGAGGTCAAGCTGAGTTAGGAATACGAATCTCCAAATTCGTTTACTTTCGACATCCAATAAGCCTTAGAAGAATTATTCGGTGTATTGTAGAAAATAGGATTGAATTTGAAATGTTGTGGTTACTATTCCGTACTAATTATCCTAGCTAGCTATTAACAATTTCCTTAATATTGTAGTTAGAATAAATAGTTAAACACGCACAACTAACTACAGGTCAAGGAAACGAATTATTTATTTTGTTTAGGCCAGAATATACAGGTGACCCATCAATAACAGATCAAAAGAGTCAGGGTAATGGAAGAATCAGTAGGCGGTGATAATCCCGACCTATACAGGCTTCTATTATGGAAAGTTACGTACTTTCTTTTCTTCTATTTCTTTGCTTCTCCCGATTCGTCAATTTTTTTTAAATGTGTCCTAACGAAAATGAAACTGAAAATAATACAAAAAATAGTATTCTGTAATATATCTATAACTATTAGTATAGTTACAACGCAGCGACCTGCACTTTATATGTAAAATAACTATATTGATAGAAATAGTTATTAACATATATGAAATGTTTGTATGACAAAGGCAACAATTTTATATATATTTGTTATTGACTAATATACACTTTGATTCATAAATATGTTAAACGTAATAATTTACTTGAATAACTTTTCTTCATTAAAATGAATTTTCACGAATTATCTTATTGAAAAGAGTATTTGATTATTTAATTGTCTCGACGTTATTTATTTTTGTTATTAATTATTATTAATTTGTTAAAATTATATATATATATATATATATATATATGTGTGTATATTAAATGTTATACCGCAAAATAATTCATTACTTCGTTGTTTTATCTTTTCGTATCTAAAATTCGATATGTTTTACCGCGTGAATAAATGACAGACACTAATTGGTCATTATAATAATTTAATTAAAGTGTAATATATCAAACAGTTCAGTAACGTATTGTATAGAATTATTTATAACAGGTGGCATTTTGTAATAAATTGAACGATTTTTGAATGTATTTGGAAGACTGAAATATTTAGGACGGATATGAGAAAATATATCCCTACGTCATGAAAAGATCTGTATCACGTCATGAAAATATCTATGGTTGTAAATATCGCTTTGCAATGAATGAAACTAATATTCGTGTGATTTATGTGAGAAATATAAGTTCTTATTTTCAATTCATTTCTAGGGTTCCTAAGCTCGAAAAAGACGGAATTATTATTAGATAACTCACGTGTCTCTTGCTGTCATTTTTGAAGGAAATTGTTTCTATTAAAAAGCATATTAATTCGTATATATCTCAATAGAAAACACTAAACGGTATAGATATGATTTTAAATCTTAAAATTGTTGAAATATTAACGATATTCCTACACGTATTAACGACGTGCTATTTATCATTGGTGGAAAATAATATTAATATTCGTAAACAGTTTAATTTTATATCATACACTTGAATGTCTACGTGTAACAAAAGTTGCATCAAACCCCATAATGCGAGTTCCACTGTGCTTAACAGGTTTTATTAATTGTCTTATTTGATTATTGATATTTGACTGTCACATCGGCAAGATTATGAATCATGATGTTATAAAGGTTGTTTGGAAAAAAACCTTTATAACATCATAAAATTCGTCCGCACATCCGTCGATCATAGCCTCATTAATCTCTCAAATTTTAAGCCTATCCATGAAATGTTGTTAATACGTATGTGGAAGAGGTGGAGATGTAGTTCAATATGTAGAAACATATTTTTTTAAAAATTGTTTACCTCCCCCTATAGCTAAATGGGAGAAAATTGAGTTTTTTGCGCAACCCGTTAAATGGAATTTCATTGGATGGGTATTCCAAAAGAAAATAGAAGTTCCTTTTGTTTTTTTTTACTACAATTAGTTAAATTAAGTTGAACCAATAATTTCAAGAGCCTCATAAAACTACAAAATTGTATGCTTATTAAAACCATTTATTGCAGATAGCTTTTAAAGATATAATCGGGTACCACTAGCCCTGACAACAGTTAAAATCATAAAGGAATTTTAAACTATAACCGTAGGTACTCATGTACATATGGAAATTTCGACATGATTCGAAAAAAAATGCTTCCAATATGTAACTAATATCGTTATATGCTTATGTATAAAATGGGGATTTATTAAAAATATTTTAAACAATGTTCTATTAACACGTATTTTTATTTAACTTTCTGCGTACGTACATTATATACATTATATACATTCTGCACACGAAAATTACTATAACTATGCAAACTAAATATGTATATATATATATATATATATATATATATATATATATATATATATATATATATATACAAGGAAACATACATTAATAAAACTACCGCCGAGAACTAAAAAGTATTCGAAATTATTTATCATCGTCGACTCTCGAGTAACTATTTCAGTGGCAGCGAACGAACTTTTCCAAGACAATTTCATCAAAACTTCGTAGCTGGAGCAGAAATAAGAATTATCCGGAGCTTTGCACATTAACGGATTGTGTTCTTGGAAAATAGTTTCAGACCGTTTATATTTTATTTAGAGGCAGCTGAAGAAATGGACCACGCATTATTTTATGACAGTTCGTTATTTGAAAATGCTTTCGTATTGATTTTGATACATTTATTTTCATGTTAGCATATTATAAACTTTATTTTATTTTGGTTATTACAATTTAAAAAATATCGCATTTTGGATTTTTTATAAGATTGATATTCACACCATTCAGATTAAGAAAATACTATAGTTTGATATTATCCTTAATCTATTCCTTTCCAACAACGAGTAAGGTAGCCACAAATGAAAATGTTAGATTATTTCAAGATATTAAAATTCTAGCGTAAGTACAGCAGATATGGTAGGAAATATTTATAGCGTATGTACTCATTGAGACCGGAGTTTTCGGAATTTCATCTCTACTCAACTGAAAGTGAGAGTTGAAATGAGATTGTAGACAGAAACTTAACAATTAAGAATAGTTTTTTTTATTTTTTAGAAACTTTTAGCAACAAAACAGAATCAAGTGGTAAAATGTATTTGCGTACGTGGATATATAAGCAACACAAATTTCAACAGTTTGCTATATTTGTTAAGAGTTGTAGCATTAATATTTTATCATAAAATTACAGTAACCCACCCTGTCTACCCTCAAATACCGCCGAATTATAAATAGAAACCATTAATCATTGTCTCATTCGAGTAAACATTAGCGTGAATAATAAAAATAAATTGAAACGTAAAGCATGAATATTCCCGCTTTAAAAGGCAATGATTTTTTTCGTACCCACACACATATATCTATATCTATATCTATATATATATATATATATATATATATATATATATATATATATATATATATATATATATATATGTATGTATGTATATATATATATATATATATATATATATATATATATATACATACATATGTATATAGTTGATGGTCAAAGTATGAAGATGATACGTGAAAGTGTAGAAAGAATTCCTCCATCAAGAAGTGTAGATTCAAAAAGTTTATACTGGTTTGGCTTGCCTTTGCAAACCCTTTTTGTTACAAATGGGCGGCCTGAGTTTTTTGACGATGGCGGTGGAAGGTGATGACAAGAATTCCTCAATGGTGAGGAGTAACTCCTTCGACTTGCCTTAATATAACTAACAAAGCAACAAAGTTGCAAGCATGTGCAGATAAATACAAAATCATGAAGCAATTAGTAGATTAATATTGTACAAGTATATACAAAGGCATTATGCGTCTATTGTATTAAGTAGGTACAGGCAACATTGTACAAGAAACAATTGGATATAAGTAAACAAGTAGATAAGTTACTACAGCTATATAAAAATATATAAAATATCGACTACAGTGAAACCAGGAGAGGGTAATGTTATAAATAAGTTAAGAACAAGTGAATAAAGAATACGAATAAAAAAATTAAAATTGAAAAATGCTTTCGTTGAAACCAAGAAACGAATTGAAACATGGGTCTGGTCATCATCTGGTTTAAACAAATTGTACACATTTGGAAAAGTAAAATTTGTGGAAAGTAGCAAGGGTATTTCTAAACAATTAAAAAGTATTAATAAAGATGCTAAGGGAATAAACAGCGATTGAACATATGTACAAACCTAGAGATTAGTAAGATAAGTAAAGTCAGATATAGCATTTTATGAAAAAGAATAGATTGATAATGAGTCACGAGTACTTTTAAGGATTTCAAAAGAAACTTTAGGTATTAAAATCTTACAAAATAACATCATATATTTATTGGACATTTCTCTAATGAATTTCTGTATTATTTCGTTATAATTATTTGAGTAATTAGATGGAAAATTTGGCTATATGCGGATTTTTCGTATACGCGGATATTTTATACCCGACATATTATATGTATATATATATTTATATATATATATATATATATATATATATATACATATATATATATATATATATATATATATATATATATATATATATATATATATATATATATATATATATATATATGTACACACAAACAATGAACATGACTATTATAAATCGGAAATAACTCAATTAGATAAGCGAGATATTCAAAATAATGAGTTAAATTTGAATATCCAACACGACACAAAAAAAATATTTTCCTCATGACGACCGGCAACGATGTGTACCCTCGTGCATCTGCACCATTTTGCGTGATTTCTTTATGATATCGTTATACCTCCAAAACGCTGATAACCTCTCGCCCTTCTACCGCTATACTTGAAATATTTCACCAATATCGCGTCACTTTAACAATATAGCCGCAACGCAAGCGAACATCTTTTATATGCCATAAGTCGACGTCGTTAATTACCGACTTTGGCTGTGCAAAGTCAGTGAATGGATATCCATTTACTCAGCGCATACATCAAGGAGGGCATCGTTCGCTAAATATCTCCCAACATCGTCAGCGCGTGTTTAGTCGTACATTTCGTCTTTTTTCTTCTTTAGTCAAAATACATTTCTCCACATTTTAAACCATATTGTTCATATCGGCTAGAGTCGGCCATAGTTACTCCGATTTTTTATAATCACTTTTTGTGTGATGTACACATTAAAATATGAAACGTAATAAATTCTATTTTCTCGGTTATCTACGTTGCTCGTTTTAGCGAGCGATCGTAACGAAGATCGATAATTTAATATTAGAGGATACATAGTCATACTAGTTATTATTTTATTATAATACCCTATCACCATATACTTGACATATATACCCGTTTTAGGGAAATTTAGCAGCAATAGAGGAAAGAGAAATATAGTCTCTTGCGAAAACTATATAGGTTTGGAATGTCAATTTATTTTTGCTATGAAATTTATAAGACATTTTATCAATATGAATAATGTCATGCTTTTCTCCTTGTGAATTTTTCATCATAAGAAAAAATTACATTCTTTAAAATGAGACGAAAATAGTTTTCAAATATGTTAGTATATCCTCTATATGATAACCAATTTGATTTCGTTGCTCAACTTTTAAAATTCAGACAATAATTTCGAAAAAAATTAAAATACTTACAAAATATTACCAGTATTCTTTTACTGGAATGGATATAGTTCAACAAGTGCGCCCAATTTTCAGTTGATAATAATAGTAGTTGCAATGCAACATAGTTGTGCATACAGACAGAATACCGAATTCCCACCTTATGGGTTCCTTTCTTACCTTTTAGGCCTAAGACTCGAATTCAAACATTTTTGACCAAATATCCTATAAAAGCAAATACCTTGTAATTTACATACCTTCATAAAATAATATCTCAAAATGGTTATTGTGTATAAATAAATAAACAAATATATTTCACACCGGTTTTGTTATATCAATAAAAATTAATTTCTCAAGAGGATTCGAGGATACGTATAAAATAAAAAAATAAAAAAATAATTTCCGTTAAGTTTGAATTTCATAATTAATTAAATATTTAATTACTATTCTTATAACACACCATTCTATTCCAGATCTACATTCAACGATGACGAATTCTATAAAAAGTCCTTACATGTATTTTTTTAGCAAGTCCTCGAAATTCACGCGGGACGTCTGACACATCTCCGAAATAAATGTGTATCTGATCACGTCAGGTCAGACGGGAGTAAGATATCCAAATCAGTTTACGTTCCGACGAGGGTGTTAAGAGAAATGTTAAGTAAAGTATTCGACAGCAGGATTGGATGTGGGATTCTATTGTGTTACGTGAGTACCGCGCGGAGAATAAATGTCGATTTTGAGTAAAAATAAGTGTCCAAATGTTATTACTATTTACACTTCTCTACTTACAACAAAAGATGCTAATTATTGATTTCACTTTACAATACTTGCTGCACTAACTGCATCCGTGAAAAATAAAATTAGGGGATAATTATTCCATATATGAAAATTTTTTCCGAAACGTTTTCCTCTCTTGAAATTATAATTTCAAAATCAACGGCAATGTTTAGTACAAGATTTTCCCGTTTCTTAAGTAGAAGTTCCCTGACTGGACGAAGTGATATTTTTATCGTATTTATGCGACGCGTTGGTATTTTCTGTACAGCGGTGAAAATGTGTACGTGAAAATATTTTTAATCCATTATCGTTTGGTTGCAATAAAACCAATTTACAAAAGTCTGAAGAAAATATTTTAATAATAAGTTTAGTTGTAAACGTTCAAGTTTTAGCACAATCTCTAAATTTTTCACTCACTATCTTTCACTTATTGCTAAGTTTTTGAAATGTGTGTAAGTAATATTATTTTATTTTGTTGAAACATTTTATGGTTGTTATTTTATCATGATTAATCTCACCTCGATTCATTAATTTATATATCGATATATTGATTGAGATTCATAGATTGATTTAGATAGTTTAGCTTCATCTTGTAATATTGTCTTTTTGTAATTAGATTCTATTTTTTTACATCATAACTAGCTCGTAAAAAAGACAGAATAACAAACAAATAAAATTACTTGCGCAATAGATAAAGACCAAAAACCCAGAGTTCCAGTTAAGTTGTATATTTAATAAAAGATTAAAAATATTATTATGCGGGAATATTGTATCATAGCATAGTTATTTTTCCATCTCAAAATATTGAAAAATTAATAATGTTGAGTGAATTTTTATGTACACAACGGTCAATTTGCTAGTCTTTCTTTCTCGACAGAAGCATAGAAATTTGGAGGCTGCTTTTAATTGTTTATCGTTACGTGATCTTTAGCAAGGCACTTTATTTTTCTTTCTATTCGTATTAAAAAAAAATGTTTAAACTTTTTTTGGGATCTCCTATAATATAACTTTTTATGAAGTAGATCTATGCTATCAATTATTTCAAATACTCGCTTACGTTGCGATACTAGTTTAAATTGAGGCGTGAGTTTTTGAAAGTTCTTTAGTGTTTGAAGTATCCAGTAATCTTAATTATAATTAAATTGTTTGACGTATAATGAAATTAACTGAAATAATTAAAGATTTTCCTTCGTTTTTCTAATATACCAACAGTTCCACGGAATATTACAAAGTCAATACAGAATATGCTAAACCTACATTATTCCCCTGCTTTTAACGTATCATATAATTCTCGTAATGCTTTTTATCTCCATTTTCTTTTGTTTTGTGTTTACGTCAAGGGTAATTACGTACTCCACATAATCAAATATAGTGCCTGCATGTGGGCACTATATTTGAGATTGACAAATTCTTTAAAAAGTTCATTTACAAATGATCATTTAATCTTTACGTATGTCCAAAAAATTATAGAAAAACGACGATTTCAATTTATTTGGCTTCTGGCTACCCTTTCTATTTCACCTTGTTCTCTTTATCCTTAGCCGTTTTCCTGTTCATCTTCATGGGTATGCCAAGTAGAACAATTTCTTGTTATTCTCATTTTTGTGATTATTATTTATATTTTTTGATTTTTTTAATTCGCTTTGTATCCAAAATGTAAGCATTTTCAAATATTTTATATGCTATACAAATGATATATAACTATTAAAACATAAATTCCTTTGTTTTGACGGGGAAAGGTTACTGTTGGAGTAATAATATTGCTTATATACGTTCTAATATGCATATTGAATTAATAAATAAAAAAAATAAACACATGCCACAAATTTAAAATAATGCAGTTATTTACTAAAGGTAAAGCTTTCGATTATGATATTGTGATACATCAATGATAAAAAAATGTTGCGTTCAAAAAATTTCATGTAAATAAATTTTTTGAACTGATTTGTTTTCTGTTTGAAATGACATTAAAGCAATGACAATAAAACACTTTCCTTTTCCGATAACGTAGTTTTATTGTTCTGAATTGTTCACAGAGCATCAATACTCACTGATTCAGATTCAAAAATTTATTTAAAATGTATCCTGTAGTCCTAGATGATAAACAAAACAATTTAAAATTTGGAGAAGCTAATATAATTTTAATAAACTTCGATAAATTATATCAATTAAATAAACAAGAAATAACTTTAATTATAATTATATAATTTCATAATAAATAAATTACTAAATATCGATTTGGGATAACAAAAATAACTACATTACTGTGAGTCAAGACAAAATAAATTAGCCTAAATAAATTAACTTGCACCAACTTATCGAATCTTTACATGTTAACAATGTTATGTAAATTGCGTGCATAACAACAAGGTTATGGAGTTATATAAATTGCGTGCATAACATTGCGAATATTTATATAACTCCATAACATTGTGTTATGGAGTTATAAAAATATTCGCAATGTTTACATCAAATAATATATACGAGTCCAATATTTGCCAATCTTCTTGGAAGTCGGCATATCATAATGAATTCAACATCTAATCTTTGAGATATGATTTATTCAGAGAGCTCTGATTCCCGCGCGGAGTAAATCTATGTTATTACCGAGATAGACATGTATTTGATAAAGGTCGTGTGGTGTGAGTAATTTTGTGCGAGTAGAACCTTTCTTTAAAAGTAAAAACATGAATACGAAATCAGTTCGGATATTCTATTTCCAATTTAAGACTCGTACTTAAACTAAACTCGTACTTAAAATAAACTACATCATTTTCTATTTCTACTTGAATGTTTAACTATAAGTCGTCATCTTCAAAAAATGGGGGAAAATTTTTACCTTATTTGTATAGAAAGTAGCACACAACAAACTAAACGATACATGACATTTAAACTATCTTTGCTAATTCGTCCAGTTAGAATATGAGCATTGGGTGGGCCTAATGTTTTGATTTCAGTTCATAGAATATAAATCGGTAACGTTGATAAATGTACTAGAAAACATATCGGTGAAGGACGGAGAGGACGCGTAAAGTTGACCGTGCGAAAAACAGCTTGTACTAAGATCTCCACCTGCAACACTCAGTATCTGGTCCTGGGCTTTGTTAATTGTCATAGCGTAACATAGGCTCCTAGGAAACTGAAATCTAAACGGAAAATTGTTTGTAATAATAAGGGTCGGAGATGTAAAATACTATCACCTGCGCCGCAACCTATTAAAATCTATGCTTCTGTTACATTTAGTTTTTGAAAACAAGAGCAATTTTACTTTCATAACAAAGCTTTACCATAATGACTTTTGTAAAAACAGTCTTCCCTTTTCCACTGGGAGCATCAATATATAACATTTCTCCCAAAGAAACATCTTCGCTTTGACAAATACGATCGAATATTAAACGCTGTTCATCCATTAATCTCGAGATGCTAGTTTTTAAAATTTCGGTCAATTCCACTGGATCATTATTTATTTCAGTCGTCTAATCTCAGAAATATTACAGGATATTGCAGAGCATCACATGCTCAGTGTGTTGCTAGTTGACATGCTCAGTGTGTTGCTAGTTGAGTACGTAATACAATATCACGTCTGTCGTATTCCTGATCAACTAAGGTCACTGTAACTTCGCCTGTAATAGGGTCATCTTACCTTCCACGATGTTCTCCGACAGGACGTCTGTTTGCACTAATCACAATTTTGTAATCACTATTTTGATCATGTGAAATGGAGTCTAACGCGGCTTTGAAGCTTCTCACGTACGGATTTACCTGATGCAACTTATCTTGAAGTTGATATATGAAATTGATATCCAGTTATTGAACGTTTTGATTCCGTATAAAGACCTGCTCATTTTAATTAAAAAAAACCATAGATCTGAAGAACTATTAGGTTATTTTGGGAAAGTAAAGATCCAATAAGGTGACAATCTAGACCTTGCACCTTGAAAGTTGGCATATGGTCTCTCTGTAATTTGTTTAGCTCCAAAGGATATCATTTGGAATGCACTATTGTATAAACGATCTCCGTTTAAACGATTTCCAAGAAATGTTTCGAATGTGGATGCCCACCATATTTAGTAGTGAAGCCGTAGAAGTATAAAGCCGGGGAGTTCTTGAAAATTTTCAATTAGCACTATTCCACTTGAACGGCATATTCCATTTTGTTCTTTTCTCCATTTCAGTGCATTACAAAAACAGCAAGACACAACCATACCTCCTATAGATGTGAATATCGATATAAATAACCCTATTTCGCGAATATAAACAACCCTATTTCTTCTTATTGGCCCAAGGATTAATCTTATATTTCTTCCCCACTTGAGTCTTTCCACGAACTAAATGACATTCTTTCTCACAGAACTAATAAATTATTTTCTCGCTGTGATGGGTTCGTTCATAGTTTGCTCCAGCTTTTTGCAACCGTTGTCAATGTTCGTCTTTATTTTCCAGAGTTCTACCATTATTGTGTCGTTCACGATCAGTGGTTAATCGTATTTCACGTTCTTAACTATTTTCCAGCTCTCCAAACTGCGTTGTTTGAACTACTCGAGAGCTCAAGCGAGATTTTCTATCAGAAAATGTCTTAGATTTACGCAATAGTGCATGAACTTCACGATCCGTGGTTAGACGCGCTTCGCGTTCTTCATTAGTCTCCTGAGATCGAGCGTTCGCCGTTCGAACTCTCTGAGACCTCAGTCGAGATTCCCTTTCAGTGAAGGTCTTAGTTTTACGTGATAGTACATGAGCTTCGCGATCCGCAGTTAGACTCGCTTCGCATTCTTTATTAGTGTCCTGAGATCGAGCGTTCGCCGTCCGAATTCTCTGAGAGCCCAAGCGAGATCCCCTGTCAGTGAAGGTCTCAGACTCACGTGATAGTGCATGAGCTTCGCGATTGTTGGTAAGACGCGCTTCGTGCTATCTGAGCTTTCTCAGAACTTAACCTTTATCAGTAAATATCTCGGACTTGCGTGACAAGGTATGCCATTGTCGATCCGTGGATAAGCGTGCCTCACACTGTTCGCTGTTCTCCCGATTGTGAGAGGCCATCATTCGAAAACATTGCAAACTCAGCCGAGACTCACGCTGAACTGGAGTTTCTGTAGCATAATACCTTCCCTGACGTTCCTGAGCTGCAGCAAGTCCCTCCTCATGATACTCTTCAGATTCCTGAGATCAAGTTAATCTCATCCTTTTAGTATTTCTGCTATTTCTTCTTTATTTGCTTGCTTCTATGGGGAGATTTAATTTTTTTCGAGGCATTCTATATATAATTAATATTAACACATAAAGCTGCTAACAGCAAAGTTATTAACCGCAAAATAACGTGTTCAACTGGTTGAAGTCAATTTTGAATAGTGCTAAAGCTGAATTACCTTGTGTAAGAAACGAAATAATATGTACTCAGATATCTTTTTACAAACATGCAGTAAAAATTAAAAAAAAATAGGTGGGACTGAAGTTAGTAATTTTAAACAAGAGATTTTAGTCAAACACAATGAAAGAAAAGAAAATTAATTTTGTTAAATTTAACTTTCTCTCTGTGAATCTATTTATTTAATAATTTAGATTATTATAGTTAGGAAAAAAGTTTACACATAAGTTTCGTTGGTTTTATTGTCTTCGACAAAAATCCTGTGTTTATAATAGTTAATTAATTATTACTTAAGAGTAACTATAATAAATAGGGCGTTGGTAGGAGTTTTATTTTTATTGCGTGTTTGTAAATATGACACATTTATAATTAAATATGAAATATGTAGTATATTTACAAACACATAATAAAAATAACAACTCCTACCAACTTACCCTTACTTATTAAACCTTACTTATTATATTTACTCTTATCTAAGAATGAAGTGATTATTATAAATACAAGATTTTAGTCAAACACACCAAGACCACCAAAATTGGTATATAATTTTCTTACTATAACAGTCTAAATAGCCAAATGAGTATATTTACAGATATACGTACAGAATACTGTTCACAAATTATATAAAATTATTTTATTTAATTATTTAACAAACTACTAAATGTCACAGAAAATTTAAGAGATTGGCCAGCTAGACTGCGTTATCAAGCCTAGCTGTTACCAAGGTGCTCCGTGCGTCTTCGAATACGTGGGTTCATCCAATGCTATCATGGCTCACAGTGCTCTTTATATAAGCCTGCACTGCTCGACTAACGCGCGAAGAACCAGAAAGTTGATCCTTATTTAATATGGTCAACCACATTTATGAGAGTTGAAATTAGACATGTCCATATTTCCGAAACCGTGCATAATTTTTTTAACTTTGCACTTATATAAACTACCAATAATTTGCAAACCTATTGGAATGAAACAAACACTAATTATCACGGGAAGATTGTCAAAATATATCAGTGAAAACTGTATTCAAATCAATAAAGCCGTTTTTGGTATTAGCGTGCACAAACGCACAGACAAACAGACAAGTAGACAACAGACAAAAATTTTTTGGGCACATAACATAAGTACAACATGTATAAATAGTTTTTTTGAATAAAATATTTAATGTATAGTTACGGCTCGTTTTCGATTGTCTAATATGTATAAAAGATGTGTTACATCTGGAATGGTTCGTTAGTTAAACTAACTAAAACCTAACAGGACGGAATCAAATTAAAAAAAAAGGAATAGGCCTACCAAATTGATAAAAAAATTAAATAATTAAGAAACTTACGAACTACTAGTTTACTGTTATCAAATAGAGCTTGCATGAGCAGTTTTGCAAAACAAAAATTAATTTTAAATTTTTCTTAATCTTAACGTAACTTCAGACTTATAAGCCACTTACCAGAAACCAAATTTGATGAGTCTTATGGAACTTAAACTTGTATATTTTAAACTAGTTGATTTCTCTTGGCAGCGAACATTTATTTAAGGAGCTTTTTCAAATTCTCATGTTTTATTCATAAGTTTTAAATAAGCCATTAGCGCAAACGCTTTCAACTCTTAGTAACTGAAACTCTAAACTCATTCAAGTAAATATTGGTAAACGCCACCTAATACATTATAAACCGATGATAAATTTTGTATAGTCAGAGTTAACAGCTGTAACATTCATATGGAAGTTACAAAACTACCATAACAAAACTTTTCTCTTGATAATATTAGTAAGATTATATTATTTTATTAAAATTTTGTATTAAAATTCAATATAATTATTATTATTTTTGAATTTCATAATAACATCCATCGAATATACTACAATTTTAAATTAAATGCTCTTAATTTCAATATTAAAACATATTTCTTCAATTACGGCGAGAATGTTACCCCGTTTTGAAAACAATGCAGAATTTTAACTATGCAGAGATATATGTACACACACACACACACATATATATATATATATATATATAAATATATATATATATTTATATATATATATATATATATATATATATATATACCCATTATTTCTGAAGAAACTGACTAACAAATATATCTTGACATAATATATTTTTTGCTTCTGTGAATTTTCACCGAAATCTAAAATATATTAAAAAGAAAAATTATGATTATAATTTCATTGTATGCAGGCATTTAGTTAAAGTCCTGTTTTAGTGGTATTCCCTTTACGACTAGAGTGTTATCAATTTATGCTTGATACTATGGAGTCAAATATCCAGAAACTATTTTCAATGGAAAAAAACAATATTTACAAAAATGTTTTTTCGTATTTAATAAAGTAAATTTGAAAATGAAACCAATAATTAAGTCTATGTATACTTTGTTATATGTAGGAAGTAGAAATAAAAAACGAATGCACCATCGGTAGAAAAATAGAAAAATGCATTTTAACAGATTGGAATAGGTTATAACATTTAAGATCAATTATATTTTTTCACTCACTAGTCATCATTTTGAACAATGTACGCTTTGTTATAAAATCTATGATGCAAAGTTTAAAAATAAATAAAACCATAAACAGTTTCAGTTTGCCCGATTAATATTTCTGCTTGCTTTTGTACTTTTTGAATTTAAACTCTGAGTCATCTTTATGTTTCACGACCACCGGTAAAATTACGAATGACGTAGAAAGGTTACACTTGCTTGTATAAATTCCAAAAACTTTCGAAAAAATAGTAAAATATGTTGTATGAACATAATGAAACAATATAAAATTATTCAAATTAATATAAAGTCAATCGCACATTAAATCAGGTGCCATAAGAACGGGGTCAAATGTTTGAATAATTATCCATAAAATATAATAATTGTTGTTATGTAAATATCAAAATATGACGTAAACATTGCATTTTATCATCAATAGACACCTATTAAAGCTTAGTTGTTTCAACTTGGCTTAAGGCATTTAATGGGAGGTATTTATCTTCCACCTTTATACCAGTGCGAAGATATAGAATCCTAAAACGTATATGCTGATGCATAGTTAAATCTGAACGTATAATTAGTACAATTCATTTAAATCGATACTTTGAGCAAAAATCCGGCTTTAGTATGAAGTTAAGGTAAACGTTAATTTATTGCCCGTTACATGAAGAAAGTGGTTCACTTACGTAAAAACTCTGTATAGGTCGCTTGTCAAAATATCTTGGTAAAATGCCCTCAAGCACATATCATCAAGACAGATTAAGATTAACACGACAATCGATAGAAAAAACTGAACTTAATTTAGATTGTAAAAAAGCTATATATTCCAATCAATAATAGCAAAAAGTTCTAACAAAACAGCCCTAGTATTAATAATGCTACAAACGCGCTCCTCACGAATAGACGCCATCGCTTGACCTGCTTTCCGCAACTTTCAGTTACCTTCTACGGTTCTTTTGAAGGCATCTCACGTAAAGAAAATGTATTTTGAAATTGAAGTAATTTAGAATTGATTTGTATATTTTAAAGAAATAGTCCGTTTCAGATATTATTGGAAATTTATTTATAATCATGAAAATTCTCGTACAAAGGAGACTGTAAGTGTGATATTTAAAAAATATAAATATGTATTTTGTAACGTATTAAATAAAATTATTCGATAAGCACACAATGCAAAATAAAAGTTATGAGATGAGATGATTCACATCAGATATGTTTAACTAATTTGTGATTATTTTATCCAAATGATGTCAAATTACATTTATGATGTTAAATTAAATTACACCTCAAATGTATAATTAAAAGTGAAAGTGCCTATCAATAACAAAGGCAAATGAAAATATGGTTATTTTCTTTTCAGTATTAAATTTTTGAGTTCGTTTAAATATTTGTCATGAAATTTACACATATATTTGGAAATAACATTTCTCCTCATTTTCACCTCATTTTTATTTATTTTTTCCGCGGGCCAACGTTTCATAATACTGAATTAAACCTCGTGTTAAATTTTTAATAATATACCATATTAACCAATTTTATTTTCAAATGCGGAATGAACAAATATTAAATGGCAGCTGGTCCTTAACCATTTTTAAAAGCTTAGCATTCAGCCTATCTGAATCATTTACCAACACTGGTACGATATAAATACTCATTTAGGTATAAGACACCACTCTTAAAAACATTCTTTCTGTAGACTTTCTTTATCAATTCAATTGTTAATTAAGGATTTTTTGCTTTGGTTTTACAAATTACTTAATTACATATGTTATTATTATTAGTGGTACATTAACTCTCCGTATCACAAAACCGTGCTGGTTAGAATTTGAAAGAAATTAAATACTATAAAAATCACTAGAATACTTGTCAAATGGTCCGTGAAACGTATTTTATTACTAACTGTACCCGAGACTTTTATCCAAAGTATGGACGTAAAAGGTAAATAATATCAGATGTGTATTACAACACAAAAATGAGGTATTATTGTAATAAGCCATCAGTTCATGCTGCACGCACACTACATATTTGTGTATTTACTACGAGTAGAGTTGCTAGATAATTCTCTGTTATTGTAGTAATGCAATATCAATTAATTTTTTAAAATATTACCATGAAATAAAACCTACCTGTTACTTCAAATTGATGCCTATGTATTTTTAAAACATCAACTAAATGAAAGCATTACTTTCTACGTGATATATGAACAGACAAATACACAAACATACAAAGAGGCAAACAGAACAAAAATTATCTGAATACACTCTGTGAGTTGATCTTCAACAGTCTAAATGATACTTTTTAGGAATACAGGCAAACAAAATTTAAAGTTTTATTACATATATCGACGAAAAATTTGTTCTGAATGTTAGTTCAGGTCTCATTTTTACTTTCAATTTTGTATTAGCCGACCACCGAGTATTAGATTTTTAACCTGTAAAACATGGTTTCTATAAAATTAAAGTTCGATCTGATATAATTTGATAAAGCAGGTCATTTTAAACGCGTTTCTCGAAATTATTTAAGATAAATAATATTCTGAAAAATTACTACTAACTTTTGTTCACAACTTAGGTCATGTATTTCCTTTTTACACTTTTGCGGTTTTCGAAATTTAAAAAAACATGTCGCCTGCGTTCAGTGGCGGAAATGAACGAGGAAAAAGAAGGAGGAAATTTTTGCCTCTGGTAAAACCTCTCACCCTGGGGTAATGTTTAGACATTTTATTGATAAACTATATTAAGCAATTTTGGTCAAAGGCGGGTCGAACAAGGTTAGATATAAAATTTTCCTTAACCATATTATCACTCTGCCTATTTAAATCATTTATCAATACAGATACAAAATAAATATATTTACTTAGGTGTAAGACATCACTGGTAGAAGCAATCTTTCTTAAAAAAATATATTACGAATTCAGTGTTTAATTAAATACTTATTATTCCTTTAATGTTGCAAATAATATAATTGCATGAGATCATTAAGGAAACTCTCAATACCACAAGACCGTACTAGCTAGAGTTTAAAAAAATTAATGTAATTTTAAAAATTGTTCGTAGCTAATATTTTGATTTGTACAGCAGAATACTTTTACTTTTTGCTTGTCAAACGGTTTTTGCGACATATTTTATTACTAATTATACCCGCCGCTTTTTACGCATAGTACGCGGATAATAGATCAATTATATCACAGTAGATTATAACATAAAAATAAAATATTATTTTAATAATAACTAAAATACTAAAACATACAAAGCGCTATCTGTTTATGCATATGTATACACAGCACATTTCTTTCATTATTACTCGTCAAGTCGCTAAATACTTTTTAAGGCAATATAAATGAATTTTTGAAAATACTTTAAGTTCACACCTATGTAATTTTACTGAATATGATACTGAAGCGAATGAAATAGTTTCCATGTATCTGTGAACAAATATGTACAGAAACATACAAAGAGACCAACAGAGAAGAATTCCAAAAATAATCTAAAGACACTCTATCACTTGTTCTTGAAAAGGCCTCAATTATATTTTTACCAAATATTTCCAATTTTCAGACATGGAAAATTAACAGTATTTTTTATATATAGATTAAAAATATATTCTCAGTTTTCATTATTACTTCATGTTTTGTATTAACCGATAGCCGAATATTAAATTTTTAACCTCCAAAATCTGCTTTCAATAAAATTGAAAGTCGCTATGAAATAATTTGCCAACACAGATTATTTTACAAACTTTCCTCAGAATCATTTAAGATGAATAATATTTTCAGAAGTTATCGGCCAAAAACAATTTTTCTTTTTAATACTAACTTTTGTCCGTAAGTCAGCTTACACATATATTTATTTTATTTTTATGGTTTTCAAAATTAAAGAACATGCTAGTCCAGTTCAGTGACGATATTAAAGAGGAAAAATAAGGATTCAGTTTTTGTATCTGGTAAAAATCCCACACCGAAAGGATGTGTGTTTAATAAAGAATATTTTTAAAATATTCATACTGTACTCTGAAAAATAGTATGCGCAATGAAAACAATACATTCAATAACACTATAAACCTTATCTAACGTAACCAAATCCAACCTAACCTAAACTAATATAGCAGAAAGTAATTCACTCTAAAGCAGCATAACATAACTCAACCTAACTCTAACTGATTTAACCCGGCCTAGTACAACTTAGCCCAATATGACCCAATGTTACCCATCCTAACCCAATCTAATCTAATATAGTTTAATCCCATTTGACCAAATGCAACCTAATCCAACCTAATATAACTTAACTCAACCTATCCTAACCTAACTCAATTTACCTGGATATAATACGATTCGATCTAACTTACTCTAACTCTAATCTAACATAATGCAATATAATCTAATATAATCCAACCTAACGCGATCTAATCTAATCCAAGATTACCCGACCTAACTAGACCTAATCTAATCTCAACTACTGACGTTAAAAAATATAAATTTTCTGTCTTGAGAAATTTTTTTTAGTTATTTACTCAAAAAAACGGAGTGATTTTGCAGAGAAAAATGGTACCTTGAGATGACGTGGGGATGACGGGCAGGAAGGGGAGGATAGGGCTTTGAAATAACGTCTTACTCTCCCCACCACCCTCAGATTATGATACGCGATATTTAATGTAACAAAAAATAATTTATACCCTAACTAAGATAATATTTCCAATTCAAAAGTACACTTGGCTCCGATAAAAGTATCTTAAATCTTAGCCAAATCATTCTTATATCTCCAAATAATTCTTATATCTCTAATTATCTAATAATTGTTGTGATAATTTATAAGCCATGCTCGATATTACTGCTTGATGGCTAACAAGTGAATTTCAAGATCATATTCGACCTTATAATACGCTTTATCGAAAAACGTAATTCAGATGTCAGTACACAAATTAAACATAAACTCTCTTAATATTTTATTTAAATTCGTTTAGTAGTTAATACACGATTCTCAAAGAGAAAAACAAGTTTATAATAAACTGACAAAACGTCCTTGAAAAAACAATTGAAAAGGATAAAAATTACTTTAAATTTTAATTCTGAATCAAAAGACTATTACAAGAGAAGATCAAGCGAACAGACAAAAGGACTAAAATGGTGCGTTTTTGGGTTTAGAAAAATTTTAAGAGCGTATTTCATAATCTTTTCTCGCAATTACACTTTTATAATAGTACAAATCCTTCCAGTTGTAGATTTAATAATTACACAAATATCGTCACGATGATAAATGAAATCCCTAAATATTGTTTTTCACTTAAGGGTACGTTAGGGGGACAGAAACTCATAGGATGTTAACTGAACCATAAATTATTTAAAATAATACGCTCTCATTCTTAACATAACTGGATATTTATAATTGTATTCAGAATTAGAAAGTATTATTTTAAATAGTTTAAAAAAATTCGGGTGCAAGTTCGACACTCGAGAACATGCTTATACTCAACAAACTTTCGCAAAACCATTTAGTCGATATTATGTCAACACAACTGAGTTGAACTCGCCCTGTGCGACGTCTTGATGGATGATTTCGTTGAAAGATAATTTATGATAGATAATTATCTTTCATTGTGAAGATGCTGGAATAGAGGGTGAATAGGGCAATATTAATCGATAAACAAATCCTTATCGTTTACATGTGATAAAACTATTTCAATAGAATTTAAGGGAACTACTGTATTTGTGGTAATGTTATTGGATGGTCTATGCCACAAAAGGAAGTCTTTGTTATCATATTTGGGCGATAAAAACAATGTGATGTTTATTTTACAGGCAGATGTTACGATTTTTAAATATCTTCGTCATTTTTTCTCCAAATTTCTTAAATTGTGCTCTGAGTTTAATTGAGTGAACCAAGCAACTCTGTTTGAAAGTATTTAACTAATTAAGCAACACTATCAAAAACATTTCAATTTAAATTGATACTGTATACAGGTTACTTGTTTACATTCACAGCATAATTTATTAATATTTTAAGAGGTATACTAAATGATAATTGACTAAATAAGTAAGATTTCATTATCTAGATATTTCGTCTCTATAATGACACTAGTGATCGCAACCGTTGTCGTGGTCATAATGTTGTGTTGTCAGGACCAGATATCACCTGTCTTACATGTATCACTCCATCACTCTCTGCTTGCCGTAATGTGCTGAACGAGTGTAAGGGGTCGCTCACATCAGTTTATGTCTGACCGAAGCATTTCCTTTTATTTCTCTATTGTAGTAATAATTACCGGCATACACTATTTTTCTTAATCTTTGCAACTGCTCATGTCCGAGATTTTTCAAAATATCCGCTGTTAGAAAATACGTATGAAGGATGGAAGAAAATTTTAAAATTGGAAAACATTGAAAGAAAAGAACATATCACAGGCAGTGTTGCTATTTTCTGTTACTACTTCCTACGATTAGGAATAATTTAATGCTTTATTTCTCGAATATTTATTTGTCCGAATTATATTGCAAATAAGTAATTACACGTAAGTAATTGGTTTGGTGAAAGTGGCCTTGCAAGAAAAATTGTACAGAATTTAATATTTGACACAAAATATCCATGTCACTTGTATCGTAGTATGATAAAGAATCCATTGTAATATCACTCACGCGTTCGTCTTGTTCTCACATGAACTGTTCGACGTTGAAACTGGAAATTTTCCACAATGATAAACCACATTTTTGCAGTAATAATTACTGCAAAGATATTTCTAAAACATTTCTCTGGATGGGCAGAGAAATAATGGACTAAAAAAAAATTTCCTGCATTTCATAGGTAGTATGGAGTGTAATTTATACAAATAAGTTATAGTGACGCCACAACCTTTTTTGCATTCTCTCTAAGACAATTCCAGAAATATTAAGTAAAGTGTCCTCAAAAACACTCATTTTCGAAACTGGTAAAGTCAGTGTGATCAAAACAAATTTTTACTACAAGTTTACCGGAAAACTGGAGCTATGGCTCTAAATGTCATTATTTTAAGAAATTTATGATATGACGGCAAAAATGACGTAATATTTACGTCTTCGAAAGATTTGCTTCACGATACTTATATTTCGTAAGAAATAATACTAATATTTGTAAATATGTAATATAAAAATATGTGTGTAATATGGGCTTAAGTATATATGAAAATTCGTAATTAAAATTATATATGAAAATTCTTAGTTATATTTTTTTATGTTTCAAGGTGAGTTTGAAATAGAATAGGTAAACGGAAATCAGTTTTTCTCTTTAATTTCACTGTATATATTTTAGCTCAATATCCATTTGTAACTAACTACTGTTAAAATATTATTGTTTATTTACACCGATTGGACATATTTAGTTTTGTCTTTTTTTATACTCTTGTCCTGGATGAATAAATATATGTTTCAGAAGGTATGATGTTTTAGCTTTTCTACTCCAACAATTTTTTTCAAATTAGTTTTAATGAACTGTATCATGAATTTTAATGGTAAAATAGAAGAAGTAACAAATGTGAAAGTGGTATTGAAAGGTATTATAAAAAAATCGTTTGGCTGATATCACCAAACAACTACGGAAATCATACGTTAGGAAATTTTTTTAGAAATATTCAAATGTGCATTAAAATACACGCTCACACAATTATATCATCTGACTTCAAGAAATAAAGTGAAATGGCAATTAGTTTTGCTCATATAATGGTTTAGTATCACTGTTGCTTAAATAATGGTACAATATCTTTTTGCCGGTGTAATGATATGGTATCAGCTTTGTTCAAGAAATAAAGTGAAATGGCAATTAGTTTTGCTCGTATAATGGTTTAGTATCACTGTTGCTCAAATAATGGTACCATATCTTTTTGCCGGTGTAATGATATGGTATCAGCTTTGTTCAAGAAATAAAGTGAAATGGCAATTAGTTTTGCTCGTATAATGGTTTAGTATCACTGTTGCTCAAATAATGGTACAATATCTTTTTGCCTGTGTAACAACATGCTATCAGTTTTGTTTAAATAATGGTACCCTATTACTTTTGCACATATAAAGATAATCACAATTAGTTTACATTGTTACTTTTGCTAGGTGTGTCTTTGCAAATATAAGCAACAGCGGTCGCTCTGAACTTTTGTCAGTTTCACTATTTTGTCACATTTGTAAACTTTCAAGAAACTAAATTATTTTATTGTTTCATATTAAGCTTCATTACTAAAATATGCCTACAAAAATATAACAGGTTTTTTGTTCAGTCTAATCCAATATAATTCTTCTAGTATGCTTAAGGAATTAAACATGCGCCCGATTTACGCCAATTATATAATAAATAAAAACATATTTAATTTACACCTTCTAAAACTCAGCTCAACTGATATATAATTTTTATTTTCTTAATTCACATAAAAGCAGTTCAAATTGAGTAACAAAAAAACCCTTTATTTTTAAAGTAACTTATAAAATATACGAGTAAACGATAGAGTTATCCAAACGGCATCATCTAGGTAAACATAATGAACCTAACATAAAATCCTGGAGACTTAATTTATTCAGTGAAGCTTTCGAATCTCCTCGGAAAAGCTCCGAGGCGTCACTGAGATAAATGGGCGTTTGATCAAGGTCAGGTCAGATCAGGAAAGTGAGAAGACGTCCAATTTCGTTTACATTTGAAAACAAACGAGGGTGCGGGAGAATTTTGAGAAAAAAATCGACAATGGAATCGAAGGTGGGACACAATTATGTGGCACATACTTTACTAGTATACCTTGTTAAATGATGACAATTTATTACATAAAGTAAGTGTGTTCGTTCAGTGATCTAATAATAGTGAACACATTCGACGCATGTGAACCATTAAGTTAAACACAACTATAGTATATCCATGCAATACGATTTAAGTTTAATAAAAATTAAATATCAATTAATTAAATGGCGAAATTTTAATCAACAGACGCACTAACAGGAGGAGCTCAGAATTTAGATTCTAAATTCCAGTTCATAAAAGAGGAGATCGAGATTTTCCTCTTTGAATATTTATCTAAATCAATATCTTTATTGATTTAGATAAATATTTAAAGAGAAAAATCTCGATCTCCTCTTTTATGGACTAGAATAGACGTAATAAACCTTCGAGCACGCTGAATATTTCATTTAATACGGATTGTTATACACATATAACTATGTAATTCAGAGGAATATTACCCCAATAAAATAATAGGCTTTGACGACATAAATTTTATAAAACTAAACAAATTTATAAATTTTATGGGAATTTTTGTATAATGAATTTAATATTGGAGTGTAAATAGCTCATATTTAACATATGAGCTATTTAAACTCCAATATTAAATAGTGAAGTTGCAGAACAAATATATTCAAAGTCCAAAGCTATTGGATAAATCGATTTTTAAATAATTGTAATATGTAAAATAATATAGATTTCACAATTAATAACTGGTTTTCCATATGGTTTCTCAAAAAAAAATGAAAATTGATCTTTTTATAAACTAAAAATATATTAATATTGACATCACAATTTTAATTTTTCTTAATTCTTAGCTTAGGCTTGTAAATTGCATTCTCATTAAATGCGTCTGTACTGTTACTAGAAACTTCTATGTGTATAAATATATATATATATATATATATATATATATATATATATATATATATATATATATATATATAAATATATATATATATATATATATATACACGTGCGTGTGTGTGTGTGTGTCTGTGTGCGTGTATACACACACATATATATACATTCTTAATTATATGTTTAATGTTACATTTTATCGAAATTTGAAATTTAAATTAGGTGCATAGTAACAAAGCAAGTTGAATCAACCCTACTGACGCTGGAAATTATTTTCAATATTCAAATTATACCCACATCAACTTAATCCGCAGATCCTGATGATAAACAAAACAAAAGCAAATACGTCTAATAAACGAACCGCGTTAACGATGAAGTGAGGATTTAATTTCACGGAAACACAGGCTGTTTGCGAAACGAAATAAAACACAGCAATTACGGTAATTAGCGTCTCGTTTCGGTATCTCCACCGCACTGGGGCTTAAATATATTTAAGCGTTAATGTGTCGAGACTGCTTTCGTTAAAAGTTCAAAGCCGATAGTAAACGTGCGAGCAAGCCCTGGGATTTGAATACGGAAATCATATTGTTTTTCTAACAACAATTGCTTTTAAAACTTCAATTCAGCAGGTAGTAAAATTTACTTCATGAGGTAAACATATTAATAACAAAACTTGGCTACTTTCTACATTCTGAAAATATATTTTACTTAAGCACAAAGTTTTTAGAAAGTTTGCTAATTTCTGCATCCAGATGTTGCGTTTTTATTGCAAAAATACATATTATTTGATATACTAAATTAAATACTTCTTTTTACAGATATTTCTTCACGTCGATATATTTACAATCGAAATGAAAAATATTTATTGTGCTAGAAGTAATTATGACATGTGATTCACGAACCAGCCTCACATCTGCACGGTTTTTTTTCCTACATATTAAATGAAAACCTTATCTGGAGCTTGCATTTCATGCACATAGCTCTAAAACTTCAGATACGCTGTAACAGAAGGACATAACGAATTAATAAGGATAGTTTCATTCTGGAGGCATAAAAATACTCCGCAAGTAGACTTATAAAAAGTTTAGATAATAAAATAACCAGGCGAGATTTATACGATATTAATTGCCTATAAAACTTATTTTTTTTTAAAAAACTACTTCCATATTCCGAATTTTATGCGCAGTAATATTGGTTGCTTCGAGACTGAATTTTATGGACAGGGGCGGATTATAATTAAAGAAATACACTATTACACAACACCGACAAGACGTGTTATATTTAGATTGCTCGGCAATTTGAGTATTGCTTAGGCAACATGCCTGATGTGTGAGCACAATAATTAGAAAGTACTATTCAGCTAATGAGGTGGTGATCAGTCACGAAATAGCAAGTAAATTTAAGTAAAGTGCTTTCGGCGTATTGTTGCATTCAAAGAGTTTATTATAAATATTTAGCTAAAACAAATTATATTCAAAAGGAGTAAAATGACTGAAAATTTAGTAAATGGATGTAATAGGAATAAATAAATTTTCTCTAAACGTGCTATTACGGAAACGTCAAATTATTTGAAGTAAAAGTGTTGTAAAAATTCCAGCCAATATCTTTGAAAAGGTATTAATTAAGAAATCCATAAAAAACAGGATTGAAAGTATTTTCATCATTTTGGAATAGTGCCATATCCTGGAAAGACCATTACAAAACCTGAAGTAAACTCAAACTAAGTTATTAATATATTTTAGTAAATCAAATCAAATTCGACGGACGGACGTATTTATATTATCATTTCAAGAATGCTAAGCACTAGATAATTAAATGATACTACAATATAACCGACCTTTTGGTGTTTCGATTATATAACTGTAAAATGTGAGGAAGTCGTTTGTTTTCAAATGTTTTCTAAAATTATTAACAGATAAGAAAAACAATCAACTAGCTCACAACTACCCACAAAGTAGTCACGTATAAAGACCGGCCAAGGACTTTATATCCACCGTTTCCATTGATTTCCTTATTCTTGAAAAATATTTTGGTTTCAAATTTTAACTATTTTGCTATTAATAGACTTATTTCTAAACCCAATCTAATAATAATAATACAAAAGTGAATTCATTTGTTATTTTACTTTCCTACTACAGCGATTTAACGAACCCGTATCGAATTGTTCACTGACAGAATGTGTTAGGGATTAAAATATAGGATTACTTAAGAATTTGTTTTACTTAAGGCACATCAAACAAAACTTTATTAGAGTTCTGCCAGATGGCATTGTTTTATATCATCAATTAGTTATAATTTCACTATCGTAAATAAATTTTATGCGAATGAAACCGTGGACTAAAATTTACTACTTGTTAATATTTTTAGAATCTGTTCACCTATGGTCATCTAAATAGATATTTATGGAGCCGCAACCCGCTTAGTTAATGTCCCTGCTCTCAACGCACAGCTTATCCGTTAATATTTATACGACACGCTTGGATACGAAAAAACAATTCAGAAGACATTAACGTAGCCCGGTATATACAGGGTTCTCTAAAGGCAGTTGACGGCTAAGGCTTGTGTACGTACTCCTGCGAGGAACATGACCATTTTGGGCACTTTAATTGGAACTAATATAATGATCAATAGTTTGTAAAGTTTTTAGCTGAACCCTATATAAGGTTTGTCGCTCTTTATATTAAACAAATTATTCTTCAATGTAATCTCCCTCTATTTCAACACACTTCTAACATTTATTAAAAAGGACTTTTAACCTGGTCAAAAAATATTCGCCATTTTTGTCTTTGAAATGTTAGTTTCATTTCTTTGTCACTGGAAAATCTCCGTCCTTGGAGGTGTTTTTTCAAATTTGTAAAGGGAAACTAACCGCTAGGGTCCAGGTGTGGACTGCAGGATGGGTGGTTGATTTCTTTAAATCCTGTCTCAGCGAAGGTACGTCTAGCAACTCGCGCAAATGTGGTCGGGCGCATTGTCTTGCAAAAACAGGATTTCTTTTGCCAGTTTGCCTCCCCTTTTCTCGACAACCACCTGACATACTTTTGTCAACAATGCGGCCTTATAGTCTCCGTTTATTGTAGTATTTTTAGGAAGGTAGTCAATGAACAAAATTCCTTCATATTCCCAAGAAACCGTGGCCATAAACTTGGGCGCCGATCTTTCCACTTTGAACTTCCGTGGCGGTTTTCTCCCTTTTATATCCACTGCATTGACTCCTGTTTTGACTCCGAATCGTACTGTCGAATCCATGTTTCATCAACAGAGACTAGATGAGAAAAAAAAATATCGTCAGGATTATTGACACAGATATCCAAAAGCTACTGCAAAGTTGTGATTCGATGCTGCTTGTCCAGCGGCGTGAGCATTTTCGGCACCCATCGCGCGCACACCTTTTTCATGTGCAAATGATTGTGCAAAATGTCGCCGATTCATTCCTTGCTAATACCCAAGGCTTCAGCTATCTGCCACAATTTGATTTGCCGATCTTCGAAAACAAGTTCTTTCATTTTTCAATGTTTACTTCCGACCTGGGATCATTGACCATGCGACTCCCTGCCGTATTTGAACTCTCAGCTCCAATGTTTTACAAATAAAGGTAAAAATTCAAATATTTCCGTCGGCGTTTTATTTTTCTTTGTAAGAAATTTTATGACAGCTCTATACTCCAATTTCGTGCAAAGTGTGGATGACTCGAACATAGTATCGTTTATGATTCCGTTGTTAAAGCATAATGTTGCTAGTGACATGAAACTTGACTTTTGTACTTCTTAGGATACCCGCAATTAGTGTTGTGTCATTAGTAATACTTAAAGGTACCTAGGCTTAAAACTTTTCAGCCGCCCCTCGTATATATATATATATATATATATATATATATATATATATATATATATATATCCGATTAATCATGATACAATGTGTTTTGAACAATGTCAACTTGTGCTCAGTTGGACAAATATCCTAATGTAAAATGTGGTTTATTGTTATTTATGTCATTAATTGGGTTGGATCTACATGAAATTTAAACTAATGCATCCTTAGATATGGTTGACCTATTTCAATTTTTAACCAAAATCACCATAAAAATCAATATTTTTAAAACTGACTTGCTTTCTCTTTTGACGTTACTTTCAATGATTATAAATATAAAAAGCTAGCTACTATAACTGCAGACTTATGACGAAGGTGATATTTTATAGTCAAACACAAAGTAACAAGAAATAAAGACCCATATAAATACGCATACGTAGATGCTTGCACTTACTCACGCCCATGTTCAGGTACACAGATACCTTAAGTCAAAATAGCAAACAAAACGCATGACACGTTACTATAACGAGGTAGATTATTTTCTAACTTGTGAACGGTGAGAGTAATCGATTTTTGAATAGAGAGTGTACGCATAGTTAGTTAGTATATAATTTTGCCCCACAAATGACACTTAGGTAAAGCTGTATAAGAAAACGGGTAAATAACGATATCACATTATTCCAGGTCAACTCTGAGAAATGTATGCTTTGTAATAAAGTTCCTGTTATAAATATACATTTTCATTAAATTAGATTCGTAAGCTTCATTTGGTCATTCGCTTTATAACCAAAATTTCGAAGTCTTTTCGCGAAGTACTAGAACCATTAAGACAACATTACGAACCGACGAAGTTATAAAACCACATCCAATAGGTGCTTCAATCGATTGGTAAATTTAAATATTTCAAATCGTAAAATTGGTAGAAACTGAATCGCCAAATCTTCCATCCGATCGTTAAACAAAATTTATAGCCAAGCTTCGGTTATAGAGAGAATCTTGCTCTCTCGCCGTTTTAGTTATTGTCGGACGAGCTCACCCGGACTTTTGTTACTCGATATTTTCAAATTTAAAAATTAATAATTCAATCGAACACACATTATTATTTTTATAACCCTAGGTGATTGTAACTAATATGTGTGGATGAATTAAATGTGTTTGATTGCAAATATTGATCCCAAACAAGTGAAGTCGTGAGTGAAACTTAAATGAGGTAATTCAAAATTAGGATATAAAGCCTTCCTGTAATGTAACATAAAAATATTGTGATAATAAATATATGAGTATTTATACTTACATGATAGTTAATATGATAAATGTCAAGAAACAAAAAAAAGGGTATTTATACTTAAATGATAGTTAATATGATAAATGTCAAGAAACAAAAAAAATGGTATTTATACTTACATGATAGTTAATATGATAAATGTCAAGAAACAAAAAAAGGGTATTTATACTTACATGATAGTTAATATGATAAATGTCAAGAAACAAAAAAAATGGTATTTATACTTACATGATAGTTAATATGATAAATGTCAAGAAACAAAAAAAAGGGTATTTATACTTACATGATAGTTAATATGATAAATGTCAAGAAACAAAAAAAAATGGTATTTATACTTACATGATAGTTAATATGATAAATGTCAAGAAACAAAAAAAGGGTATTTATACTTACATGATAGTTAATATGATAAATGTCAAGAAACAAAAAAAAGGGTATTTATACTTACATGATAGTTAATATGATAAATGTCAACAAACAAAAAAAAGGGTATTTATACTTACATGATAGTTAATATGATAAATGTCAAGAAACCTTTTGCTATTTAGTCGAAAGAACAAATAATTTTAATAAAAACAAAATGTTATCTTAATGGCAATGAAATCACAAACGCAAGATAATTAGGTCATAAATTATGATCTCTATAGTTTTGATATCAAGTATTAAATATAATTCCTTTTTCTTAGTATTTTTAAATTAACTTAATATACGAATTAAATTTGTGACGCTTATTTCGCTCCCTACATTAGGTATCCATTTATTTATTTGAATTAATTTCCCACTCATCGGTGGAAATTTTTAGAACTTTTATTTGCTTTCCCTTTAATATTATACTGGACAACAATTATCGTGAAAGCAAAGCTTATTCTGTATATTAATTAAAACACATATCTCACAGATATTTTGTTGTTTTCCCCTTTTTATCCGCAGCGAACTCTTTCATCGTTTTATGTACCTCCTTTGTGCGCTTCGTACCTGGCGAATATAATAGATGAAACGAGTCGATAAAGTTGTGATTTGTTTATTCACGTGCCTTACCTATGGGTAAGCTATAGTTCATTTTATGATTTGGTTGAATTGTATGTGTCATGATAATTAATAAAATTAGGAAATCGCCAATTAACCATTGAAATTATTGGGTCGAGCGATTTATAGTTAATCAAAATGCCAATAATAATAGTTTAGAGTAGTCCGATTATGATTGTGTTTAATTCAATATCTATATATATAAAAATCAATGCCACTTTTCGTTGTAATTTTATAACTCAAGAACGGGCTCACCTATCCAAACCAAATGTTTAGGCTTTGTTCGGACTATTTAGTAGATGGTTTATGTGAAGTTTGCACAAAATCGGTAGAGTGCTTCTTCATTTATCACATTTTTTGTAACAACCGAATTCAATAAATGGCGGATCATTTTGTAAATGGGGATTTTGCTGTCAAATTGAACCTTTTTCAGTGTTGACAGTAAAAGCATGTTGTTATGTCATTCATGCGGTCATTTCATTTTGGACGTGGTTCGATTAAAGCAAATTGCCAGCAATAATTTTTGCTTTGTGTTTATATTTTTTGTTCAAATGTACTATGAATTAAATTGTCAAACGCATTTACACAAACGGTACGTTTTGAACTGTTGAAGTAAATTACATGTAAACATGTGTGTTTCTTTATTTAAAAAAACATATTATGTACCACTATTAATGTAGCAATTATTTTTTAAGTTGATTTATTCTTTTTTAATTGAAGGAAAAATGCCACGAGCAAGACGAGCAAATATAGGTTGCCGAACGCGTAATGCAAATGATGTGGCATTACTAAGACGACTACATATGAACGCGTACAAGCTAATGCATCGCAGCGTGAACGTAATGCACGAAATAGATCTGTTGACCCTGTACCTGTACTGAATTTTGCACGGCGATCACGAATACGTCGTCCTGTTTTGGCTGAAATGATGCGTGCTGCTTTTAATTACAACAGTTAGATTGATTATAGTGTGTACGGATACATTGGAATGGTGGACGCAATATGTCAGCAATGTGATGCGGCTAACTTTCCAGGTGAAACGCCAGGTATCTGTTGTGCTACTGGCAAAGTGAGATTGCCAGCATTAGAAACTCCACCCGAACCATTGTATTCATTAATTTTTGAGACATCTCAAAAGTCGAAGCACTTTTTGGGTCATATTCAATAATACAATTCGGTATTTCACATGACTTCTTATGGTGCTTCTAAAATTATTAGATTTTATGCCGACGTTTAAGGTAAATACTTCAACAGGATTGTCCCATGTTTATATCAATCTGTATCATAAAGTACCCGATAGTTTTAAAAATTATGATACAAAATCTACCTAAAATTATGATAAAAATGATAAAAATTATGATACAACATAATTTTTATCATTTTTATCATAATTTTTATAATTTTTATTATAATACTTAGAATTGCATACATATTAAAAATTCAGGGTCAGATTTATCATCAAGCTGGTTCGTTATTGTCATACCCCGACGCTGATCATAAATTTTTGCAAATTTATTTTATTGGTGATGAAAATCGTGAATTGGGTCAACGTTGTGCAATTGTTTCGCATACAAGACGAGAAATTATTCGTGAGCTACAAAGGTTTTTCCATCAGCATAACGCATTAGTTCAATTGTTCAAAATTGCTCTCGATCATATGCCATCTGATAATCACAAAATCGTAATAAGGGCTGATAGAACACTTTTTGGAGAACATGAAAGGCGATTCAATGCACCGACAATTGATGAGGTTGCAATTGTAATTCTTGGTGATAAGTTTCAATCCCGTGATATTGTACTTCATCGCAGAAGTGAGCAATTGCAACGTGTTTCGGAACTTCATCGTAGTTACGATGCATTACAATACCCAATATTGCATTGGAAAGGTGACGTTGGCTACCATATCAATATACCAATGATTGATCCACGAACAGGTAAATAATTGACCTATTTTCAGTGTGTTGACATTTCATCATTCGTATAAATTTCTAAAGTCACATTTTGCACTTATTTTCAGGTATACATGTACAGAAAAAAATTAGTGCCATGAATTTTTATTCGTATCGATTGACCGTTCGTCCACAAGAACAAAATTATATCTTGAGATGTGGTAAACTATATCATCAGTACATCGTTGATATGTATGCCAAAATAGAAACTAAACGTCTTAATTAAGTAAAATTAAGATCCGAAGAATATATTCATATGCAAGTTGCGATAGCAAATGATTCTAATGTTAATGACATCGGACGTTTAACTATATTGCCATCTTCGTATATTGGTAGCCCACGGAATATGAACGAATATGCACAAGACGCAATGTATTATGTACGAAAAGACGGTCGACCGGATCTGTTCATTACATTTACATGTAATCCGCAGTGGGATGAAATCAAAAACAATTTATTTGAAGGACAGTCGACAACTGATCGACATAACATTACAGCACGCGTTTTTCGGCAAAAATTGAAAGCACTTATGGATTTAATTGTGAAAGTATGTGTTTTTGGAGAGGTGCATAGCCAAATGTACTCCATCGAATGGCAAAAGGGGATTTCCAAGCGCACATATATTAATTTGGCTGGTACATAAAATAACTCCGGATCAAATCGATAACGTTATATCAGCTGAAATTCCTGATCAAACTGTTGATCCTGAGTTATTTCAAGTTGTCGTTAAAAACATGATACATGGTCCGTGCGGTGAACTAAATATGAATTCGCCATGTGTGATTGATGGAAAGTGTTCGAAACGATAGCCAAGGCAATTGACTTCAGACGCAATAACGGGCAATTACGGATATCCGTTATATCGACGTAGATCATCTAATGATAATGGCAAAACGGCAACCATTAGAATGCGTAACCAGGACATTGAAGTTGATAATCGTTGGGTAGTTCCGTATTGTCCATTATTATCAAAAATATTAAATGCTCATATAAATGTGGAGTATTGTAATTCAGTAAAATCCATTAAATATATTTGCAAGTATGTAAATAAAGGGAGCGTTATGGCTGTCTTCGATGTTGCTGGTGATAATAGAAATGATGAAATTACTCAGTATCAAATGGGGCGCTATATTAGTAGTAATGAAGCTGTCTGGAGGATTATGTCGTTTCCAATGCATGAAAGACATCCTGTGGTTGTTCACTTGACTGTGCATCTTGAGAATGGCCAACGTATTTATTTTAATGTAGCAAATGTATTGGAAAGAGCAGCACAGCCACCAGCGATTACGTTGACAGCTTTTTTCAAATTATGCAAAACTGATACTTTTGCAATAAATTTGTTATATTTTGAAGTGCCTCAGTATTACACATGGAATGTGTCTTCGAAAAAATTTCTAAGACGTAAACAAGCAACAGCAGTCCATGGGCATCCTGGCATTTTCCAAATAGATGCAATTGGAAGAATATATACAGTACATCCAAACAATGCTGAGTGTTTTTATTTGAGATTGATATTAGTTAACGTCAATGGCCCAAAATCATTTCAAGAATTGAGAACAGTCAACGGTCATTTGTGTCCAACATATCGTGAAGCATGTCAATCTTGCATTTGTTGGAGGATGATGCACATTGGGATTGGCTTCAAGATGCATCTACTTCAGCTCATCCACAACAAATACGAATGCTATTTGCCATTATATTATCAACATGTATGCCATCAAATCCACTTGAATTATGGAACAAATATAAACATTATATGGCAGAAGATATTTTAATTCGTATGCGTCATCATGCAAGAAATCCCGATTTGTTGATTATCTTGGAAATGTACAACGAAGCTTTGATAATAATTAAAGATATGTGTCTAACGATTGTAAATAAAGCATTAGTACAATTGGGTATGACCGCACCAAATCGTGAGATGCATGATTTGTTTGATCGTGAATTGCAACGTGAGCAAGAATTCAATTCTAATGATTTGCGTTTATTTGTACAATCTAATGATTTGCGTTTATTTGAATATAACCAAAATGAATATCTATCGAAAACATATATATGACACAATCATGCATGCCAATAATGCAGGTGGATTATATTTCTTGGATGCACCTGGTGGTACAGGCAAAACGTTCGTTATATCATTGATTTTAGCGACTATTCGATCGGAACAGAAAATTGCATTGGCTCTTGCATCTTCGGGAATTGCTGCTACATTATTAGAAGGTGGTCGGACCGCACACTCTGCATTAAACTTGCCATTGAATGTACAGGTGACTGAAACTCCAACTTGCAATATTTCGAGAAATTCTGTTATGGCAAAAGTTCTGCGATTAACGTCAATAGAAGCATTTAATCGAACAATGCAAGATTTACATTTTTGACAAACATTGCCTGTCATTCCTCGATCAACTCCTGCTGATGAAATAAATGCCTGCTTGACGTCATCAGTTCTTTGGATATATGTACAAAAATTGACACTGAACATTAATATGCGTATTCACCTACAAAATAATCCAGCTGCCCATGAGTTTTCAAAACAATTGTTAGAAATTGGTGATGGCAAAATACAAATCGACAGTACCAACGGATTGATCGCTGTACCGAACAATTTTTGTACAATTGCGCAATCGACAGATGAATTGATTGAATGTGTTTTTCCGAATATTCTTCAGAATTACAAAAATCATGATTGGTTGAGAGAACGCGCCATTTTAGCACCGAAAAATATTCATATCAATGCCATTAATTTTCAAATTCAAGCGAAACTGCCAGGTGTAGTCACGACATATAAATCAATTGACAGTGTTATGAATCAAGATGAGGCAATGAATTATCCAATTGAATTTTTAAATTCATTGGAACCGGCTGGCATGCCACCGCATTGCTTGAATCTGAAAGTTGGTTCTTCGATTATATTATTGCGAAATATTAATCCACCAAAACTGTGTAATGGCACCAAATTGGCAGTGAAAAAGTTATTGCCAAATTTTATTGAAGCTACGATCTTAACTGCTAAATAAAAAGGAGAAGTTTGTTTGATACCGCGTATCCCTATGATTCCAATTGATATGCCATTTGAATTCAAACGATTACAATATCCTGTGCGTTTATCATTTGCGATGTCCATCAACAAGGCCCAAGGGCAAACACTTAACGTTTGTGGTGTGAATTTGGAGGAATCATGTTTTTCACATGGCCAACTTTATGTTGCCTGTTCCAGAGTCGGTACCCCCAGCCGTTTGTTTATTCATGCTTAAAATGGAAAAACAAAAAATATTGTTTATCCTAATGTTTTGGATTATGTTTCAAAATAGCTAGCAATTAATAAAATATTTTTTTGTTTGAATAAATGAATTTGACATTCCAATTACATTTTTTTAATATTTCACTTTATACGTAGCGAAGCACGTACCGGGCCGCTAGTTAATATTATAAAAAAGACATTATATATTTATTTCCTTACTTTATAATCTCAAGGTTCTGCAAAAAATACACAATAAGTGAAATAGGGCGAATTGCACAAAACTACGGAAATCTCTTTTTGGAAATGATACTTAAATGGTTAAGCGGTATACCTTTGTATCAAATGAATATGTGGAAGAAACAATTATACCATTAGCAAGTAAAGTACGTAAAAATGTTTTTACATTAAATGGTATGTATCATAATCTACTTAACGTTTTATAAACATTGCAATATTAGACAACGTCGTTTTATAAAATATAAAATATGCAGTTAAAATACTTAAATGTTTCAAAATTACTTATTATATATTTTGTCTAACTCTAAAAAACATTCACTATACCTATGCCACTAAAGCGGCGCGGAAGCAGAAATGGCAACTATATATCTGCGACACGATACAAGTTAGAGACACACACACACACACACACACATATATATATATATATATATATATATATATAAATATATGACCCGGCCCAAAATCCATATCTATACCGAAAAGGTATACAATACATTGTAATTTACCGAATCCTGGTCATAAAACCAAAATAATTTTATCAAAGTAATTTCTTTGAAGTTTAATTTTAAAGTGTAACTATCGTTTTAATGAAGGTATTGGGCAGTAAACTTAAATATTGTCTTAAAGAATCCTTCAAAATAATTTTGCATCAGCTACCTGAAGTCGCTTGAGCAGAAAACACGCTGCTGTAAACTACAAAATTTAGTTCTAATAACAAAGCGGATATCCACAAAATGGATAAAACCAAACTACATTCTAAGGAGACAAGAGGGATAATTATCAGTGTTCACAAATCTGATAATAGTGATACTGAAATTTCAAGATCACAGAAGATAAAGAAGCGAACCGTTGACTATGTTGTCAAGAAATTTGTGACTCAAGGCATAAGTTCCAACAAACGTCGCCCAGACAGACCAAGAATAAAAACTTCAAGTAAAGATTTAAGCATAGTTGTGAAGAGCAAACGTAATAGACGTTTAACTGCACATGAAATAGCAGCAAAATTCAACACTGGCCGCAATAAACTAATTACAGTCAAAAGAAGACTTTTCGACACAGGTCTTAAGGGATAAATCTATAAATAAAAAAAAGAGGCTTATTTCGACTAGACCAAAACTTGGACATATGATGGCTGAGGAAAGGTCTTCTGGACGAATCAAAGTTTGAAATTGTTGGGTCTAAGAGAATAGTTTTCGCCCGTCGACAGACCAACGAAAGAGTGTACTGTGGTTCTTAAATGAAACCACAGTGCACTCTTTCATTAGTCTGTCGGTGAAGCCTCTGTGATGATTTGAGGACTTTGGACTTTGAAGGCTCTAGTGTGGCCAATCTTGTAAGAATATAAGGAATTCTAAAGAAAAAAGTTGCATAAACATTTTAAGAAATAATGTGCTTTCTGGCACCCGACACCCTTAATTGGTTCAGAACTTACCTTTCAACACAACAACAATCCCAAACACAGCTAAACAAGCTATGCACGAGCTCCTTAAAAGGAAAGGAACATCAAAAGATTTTGAAAGTTATGACATGGCCCCCACAGTCGACTGACTTGAACCCGATAGAATTATTGTGCGATCAGTTTGACAGACGGGTACAAACAACTAGCTTAAAATCTCAGGAACACTTATGGAGTGTACTGCAAGACGAACGGAAAAGAATAACTACGAAAACATCAAACAAATTAGTTGCTCGATTGTTTAAGATTTGTGACGTCATAAGAAATAAGGGAGGCACATTGATGAGACTACAATTTGAAAATATTTGTTAATTGTGTCTAATTATTGCAAATAAATAATTTATTTTACTATAAAGTAGTTTCATTTGTTTAATTTTTAATGTGTAATATTTTCTGGGTGGCTAAATACTTTTGAGCGGTGGTTGAGTTTTATATATATATATATATATATATATATATATATATATATATATATATATATATATATATATACATATATATATATATATATACCTTAATATATATGTATTTATATATATATATATATATATATTGAAGCGGAAACTTAAAATATACGACACGATACACGACGCTGTACAAAAGTAGACTGAATATTTAGCGATTGGTATATTTAGAGACGTGCTTTAAAAATTTATTTCCATGTGTATCGAAATGCTATTTTCAACGTAATGTGACAGTACCGTACTTCGACACTAATGAACGTACATTTGGGTATTATGTGATCAGAAGATATATGTATATCTTCCGCGTGAGAGTTGCATTGCTAAAACTCCTGCCATGGTATCGTGCATGTGTTGGCAACATTTCAATTTTGTTGACTTTAATTTTATGTCATATTAACCCTTTATTAATAAATATTATTCTTTACCCAAATAATGTACAAATACATTACAATCCATAGCCGTTAGTCGTATCTCACTACAAGCTGATTAATATAATGTGGCACCTGCTTTTATCTAATGGTGTAAATATTATAAACAAACTACTTGTGATATATTTATTTATTTACATTTGGTACACAAAAGCTGTTCATACCACGACAACAGTATTCATATCAACGACAGGAAAATTTCAAACAAAACGACCCTCGCATTCATAATACCACAAACGAGTTCCTCACGTGTCGCTCTGTCTTCTTGCCACAACTTTCAATTGGTTTCCACGTTTCTTTTGAAAGCACTTCGCGCAAAGAAGACGTATTTCAGACTGAAGTAACGCAGGGTTGTGTTCTTATAGCAAAGGAGTTACTATTTTCAGTTTTAAAAATGTACTTATTTAACATCATGAAAATAGTCGTAAAAAAACAATCGAAAGTCACAGGAAAAATCCTGACTGTTATTATTTAAAATTACAATTACTTATTTTATGATAGACTAATAAAATTACTTGATAAGTACACAATGCCAAATTATTTTGGTAGTATAAGCTAATATTTATAAGATAAAATGAAGCACATCAGACATTTAATTTATGAACATTTTATCTAAATGATGCCAAATTACCAGATTACGCCTCAGATATTCATTGAAAATTGTTTAAAATTATCTATCAAAAATAAAGACTAATCGAAATATTATTTTCCTCTCAATATGAAATTAAGACATCTCTTTCTAAATTGCACTTCTCACCATCTTTCATATCATTTTCTTTGTTTCTTTATTCCACGCGCCAACGTCACATAGTACTGAAATAATTCTAATTTTAAATTCCAGTTGACTTTTAAATAATATACTATATTTACCAATTTTATTGCTAAAGGCGAGATAAACAAGATTCGATGTCGGTTTTTCCTTAACCAATTTCAATAGCTTACCACTCTGCCTACTTGCATCGTTTATGAATGCTGGTAAAAAAGAAATATTCACTTAGGTGAAAGACAACATTGGTAGGAACTGCCTTTGTTTGCCATTTGTCAATTTAGTTGTTAATCATAGGTTAATAATTTCTTTACTTTTATAAATTATGTAATTGTAAGAGGTCATTAATTAAATTGTCAGCATCACAAGATCGTTGTGGTTACAGGTTGAAAAATTAATATAATTTTAAAAATCGTTCTTTTATATTTTAATACATATCCCATAATACTTCTCCTTTTGCGTGTCAAATGAAGGATCATTTGCATTTGCAACATATTTTGTTAGTAACTGTACTCGCCGCCTTTTAATTAAAGTAGGGAGATACCATTTCTATAAAATTAGGCAGACATTGGAATACAAAAAAAATATTGTAATAATTTAAATATTAAAATATACATAGCGCCATCTGTTTTTGTTGCACATTTATGTAATTACTACGCGTCGAGTTGCTAGAGGCTTCTTGGATGTCGTAATATTAACGCAATGTAAACATTATTTTTAAAATATTGATCTGAAATAAAAACTAAATGTTACTTCCAGATCACTCATACTTATATATTTTTACTTCACACGAATTTAATTAACAGGTTCCACGTGATCTATGAAGAAATAAATATACAAAGACATGAAGACGCTGGCAGAAAAGAGTTCCAAAAATAAATGAAATGCACTCTATTATTTGTTCATCAAAGGCCTTTCTTTATTTTCATCAAATATTTTCAGTTTTCAGACATACAAAGTTTACAGTTTCATTTGATATATAAAATATATATATATATATATATATATATATATATATACATGTATATATATGTGTGTATATATATATATATATATATATATATATATACATTTATATATATATATATACATACTAACCATTGAAAAATACTATGCGCAATGAATTCCATAAGCTCGATAACAACATGAACCTAAGTTAATTTAATCCAATCTAACCTAATCTAAACCAATATAACCCAACCCAATCGACTCTGACTTAACATAGCTCAACCTAACATAATTTAACTCAACCTAACCTAATACAATTTAACTGGACATAACCGAATTGAATCTAATTAAACCCTATCTAACCCATCATAACGCAACATAATCTAATACAATCCAACCTAACCCTCTATAACACAACTTATTTAACCTAAACAAATATCAGCCATTTATGTTCAAAAGAAATAATTTTATGCCATGAGAGAAGTTTTTAAGTTATTTTCTCAAATACGATTTAATTCTGCGAAGACAAATGGTACCTTTGGATGACGTTGGGGTAGCAATTAAGAAGGGGAGGGTAAAGCCTTGAAATAACGTCCTACCCTCCACTTCATCCTCGTATTAAGATGCGCTATATTTATTCTAACCAAAAATAACTTATACCTAGCTAAAATAACATTTCCAATTCAAAAGTACTCTTCACGTCAATAAAAGTGTTTTTTATCTTAGCCAAATCATTTTAATTATGATCGCGACAATTTGAATTCGTTGGTTATAAATACACACGTTGTTTTTCATTTAACGGTAAGTCTGAGGGACAGAAATTCATAAGATGTTAACTAATTTATAAATATCTTAATATGCTCTAGTTCCAAATATAACTGTTTATTTATAGTTATATTCAAAACCAAAAGAATATTATTTTAAATAATTTATCGAAATTCGGTTGCGAGTTCGAAACTCGAAAACTTGCAGTAAACTTTATAAAAACAATTTTGTCGATATTACGTCAACTCAGCTCAGTTGAAACCACGTCCTACGCGAGATCATGATGGATGGTTTTGTTGGAAGGTAGTTTGTGATCGATTATCTTTCATTGTGAAGATGCTTTTATAGGGGTTTAATAGGGTATTATTATGTGGTAAACAAATCCTTATCGGTTTTAAGGGAACTTAAGGGAACTAGTCTACTTGTGGAAATGGTATTGGATATTCCATTGCACAAAAGGAAGTCTTTATTAATATATTTGGACGGTTAAATAAAAAATTTTGGCAGATGTCACAATCTTGAAATATCTTCATTCTTTTTCCCCTAAACTTCTTGATGTTTGTTTTGAGTTTAATTGGGCAAAATCACGCAACTTGGTATATCTATCTAATTATCTAATACTATCAATAAGATTGTGTATCTATCTAATTATCTAACACTATCAATAACATTGTAAGTTAATTTGAAAGTGGATAAAGTGAAAAGTTTTTATTGAAATTCACAGTATTATTAATTATATTTTTAGAGATTTAATAAAATATTCGACGAAATAAAGAAATTTCATTATCTGTATATTTTTTATGTACTATGAAATTCGTGACCGTGACCGCTCTCGTTGTCATCATGTGGTACAACCAGGGGCTGATATAACCCGCTTATTTTGTCTCCTGACATGTATCTAGCCGTCACTCTCTTCTTGCTATAATACGCTGAACTAGTGTAAGGAGCCGCCTACATCAAATTTCATTTGATCGATGCGACGCAGCGTCCGTTACATGGTAAAGCGCTCAATGGAGAGTTCATCCGTGAGATAGGATTAAAGAATTTTAGTTCCTAAAATTGTGTTAGGGTCGATAGATGCTGCTCGATGCCGAAGTTGTTGAAGCAGGAAGCCCATTATATTGCTGGTAGTCTTCGCTAGGAAAATCGCTAGAGGGTGTTTTTTTCTTATTATTTTCTCGAATTATCCATGTCTCCACGTACATAAATATGGGAAATACGAGAACTCGAAGGACAAGGATCTTAGTGCTTTTGGTGATGTTTCGGTCCTACCATATTTCTTTTTATTTGTATATTGCAATTGTTATTATTGGCCTCTATACCAATTCATTTCATATACGCAACAGTCGATATCCAAAATCAAAGCTCCAAAATATATTAATGGACACTTCACAGTTCATTATCCGAGTCACTTTTGGCGAATTATTGTTGGCAGATTCCACTATGATTTTTCAAGAGAAATTGCAATTAATGGAACATTTATAATATATATATGTATATATATATACACACACACATATATATATATATATATGTATATATATATATATATATATATATATATATACATATATACATAAATACACGTATATATGTATGTATGAAACAGGGTAGATGAAATTATATTCCCCAATAATTGAACTACATTATTTCTCTTATGGCCAAAATATCAGCTGATCAGTGTATTGAAAACAAAAGTACATTTTTGCAAAGTCGCGGACTTTTAGTCCGGTGAAAGGAGCGTCTTAAAAAAATGTACAGAATTTAGTGTTCAAAATACAATTTATACGTCATTTTTGCTGCAATTTTAAATGGGACTCACTGTCAGTTCACCCAAGTGTCCCTCTGTCTGTCATTCGCAGCTGTTTTTCTCATGAACTGTTTAACAAAAAAACTGGAAATTAATGACATGGCGACAAAAATGATGTGGACCTGTTTACGTTTGTAAAATATTTGCTTGTTTTGTGGAATAAAATAATACTAAAATTGATAAATATTTTGTATAAATAATATATGCCGTTCAATGTTTATGTAATATATGTTTAAGTACGTCCAGAACCCCGTAATTAACTTTTTCTTTAATTTTACTATATATTTTACCGCTCAACATCTATGTGTTATTACTGACAAAATATTACTGTTTATTTATACTGATTCGATATGAAAACATAAATTTTAGAAGGTATGACGTTTTAGGTTTTCTACTCTAATAATTGTTTTAAATTGGTTTTACTGAACTGTATCATGAATTTTGAAGGAAAAATAAAGAAGCTAATTGGAACAATTGTGAAAGTGGTATTGTATCACAAAAAATATCGTTTTGCTGATAATAAACAAATAACTAGGTAAATGAAAAGTTACAAAAAACCTTAAACATTAAAACACAGACATTAAAAGAACCTCGTAAAATCACAGAATTCACTTCTAGTGACGAACTGAAGTGGCGAACAGTATTACTTTTGTTCATATAATCTATTTGCTTGTTTAAATTGTTTTGTTAGTAAAATAGCACTGTATTACTTTAACCCCTATACAGATGACCACGTTTAGTCCTACAGTATTAATTTGGCTAGGTGTGCCTGTGTAAATATAAGCAACAGCTGTCACTCTGAACTAATGCCGCTTTCATTGTTTTATGAAATTTGCAAAATGTTACTAAATTAAGTTATTTTATTCTTTTATATTAAGTTTTTTACTAGAATTTAATTTTACTAGAATATGCTTACCCAAAAATAATAGGTTTATTCTTCCGCTTAATACGGTAAAAATATTCGAGTATTCTTAAGAAATAATACATTGGACACATGGCATAATTTGCGCCAACTTTATAAAATAAATAAAAACATGTTTCCTTTATTATACGTTCCAAAATTTAACTTTTAATAATAAAATAAAGTTTAATTCCTAAATGAATAGATATTCATTAAGAAATTTAACTCAAAAGCTCAATAAACTGATGCTTATGAAAAAAGGCACTTCATTTTCAAAGCAACTAATAAAATGTATGAGTAAATGATAAAGCTATCACAAACTCCGTCACTTCAGCAAATATAATCAATTTGACATAAAATCTTTATGACATTATTTATTCAGTGTAGCTCTTGTATCCTCTCAAGCAAGCTTCGAGGCGTCACTGAAATAAACGGGCATTTGATCAAGGTCAGATCAGGGAGTGACAGGACGTCCAATTTCGTTTATGTTTGAGAACGAGCGAGGGCGCAGAGGGAATCGTTGAGAAATAGTTTGGACAATGGAATCGAAAATGGAACCCAAATGTCTGGCACCTGCTATATTAGTATGTACAAGTATGTACATATTTGGCTAAATGATGACAATTTATTGCACTAAGTAAGTATGTTTGGATGTAAAGTAATCTAATCAATACATTTAATTTATTTTATTTTGCCACATATATTTAAACACATCTAAGTCATTTAGTTAAACATATCTTACAAAAATAGGTCGACATAATAAAATTTTAATTCATATATAAATTTTAGTGACGTTGAAGAGAAGCCTCGGACGTAAAGTTTTCCTTTACCTATATTTTTTATATTCTTGCGAAAAAAAAATAATGAGAAAGTTTAGACAGGATCATACTACAAATATCCACTTTTTTATTGATTCTTTGAGGATTACACATTGCGTAAAAGTGTATTTTTGGAAAATAACCCAATGTCATCTTATTAAATTCTAGTAGAAGTCTAATTTTTCCTTTAAATAAAATTTTAATTTTTTGTATAAATGATAAGGTATACTTAAATCCGATGTGAGATTCATGTCCTAAATACATAAAAATGGTTTATATAGCGTACCGCCCTACGAGAAAAGTTAAAAACTAATTAATTAGTTGGCGAGAATTTGAATAATGAATGCTTTAATAGGAGTAACTCAGAATTTTACTACCAAGTTCTACTCTATAAAAGAGGAGATTGATATTCTCCTCTTCCTTTTTATTCTCTTCTTCCTGAATGAATATCTATGTATTAAAGAAAATATTATAACTGCAACCATTCCAGCACACTGAATATTTCATTAAATACCCATTGACACACACATTTACTATGCAGTTCAGAGGAGTATTACATCAATAAAATAATTATTGAAATAATGCTTTTTTTATTTGGTGTTTTATGTTTTCACATGATGCAAAAATGACTAAGCAAGTTTAATTTGACTTTCTTTTAATGAATCTTCTGGCTTATGAGCTATTCGTACTCCAATGTTAAAGAACAAAGTTGCCGAAACGGGAAATAGGACCGAATGGATAAATTGTTTTTTTTAATAATACAATTATTTATTGCATGAATTATATATTATAGTTTTATATCTTGCCATGAAAATGGTTCCTTAAAAAAAACTTAGATGAAAAAAATATATGAACAAAGCCGTAAATAAGCAATTCTTAAAAATAAACATTATTTCCTTATACATTAATTGTCGCATTCACAGTTGAAACTTGTAGCTAGCATTCTCACTAATTGTACCTGAATTTTTACTAGAAACCTTTACATATACATACATAAAAAATATTGCACACAATTTAATTACATTACACAGTTCATTTATTATGAATCAACCCTACTAGAAATTACTTTCACCATTCAAAGCAGACCCATATTAATATAATGCACAGATCCTGACGATAAGCAAAACAAAGGAAAATGCTACTATAAAAAGCAAACCACAAGCAGCTTTGACGCTGAAATGTGACTTAATTTCATGAAAATAAAGGCTATTTACGAAATTAAATAAAACATAGCAATTAAGGGAATTACCGTCCCGATTCGGTATCCCCGCCGCACTGGGGTTTAAATATAAGTGTGAATGTGTCGAGACTGCTTTCATTGGAATGCCGATAGTACACGTGCGAGTAAGTCCTGGGATTTGGACCCGCCAATCACACAAATTGTTTTCTTAATAATGATTGTTTTTTTAACTCTTATTAAGCAGGTAATTCAATTTACTTAACGAGGTAAACTCGAATTTAAAACAAAGTTTGCATAGTTTGTAAATCCTGAAAATATACGTTGCTTAAGTATGAAGTCTGAAGAAAGTTCGATATTTTCTGCAGACAAATATTGCGTTTTTATTTTAATATACATGTGATGCGAGATGAATGACTTCTAACCATAGGTAATTCTTCATATCGACGTACTTACAATATCCATCCTGGTAGTAATAATTTAAGTTAAAATGTTAATTCAAGCAAAATTGCAACCCAATGTTACACAATAAAATTTTTAGAACCTGTAATCTCCTTTATATACTAAAAATGGTCAAAAGTAGCAGAATCAGAATAATAATTGATTATTAACTTTATATGTGATTGAATCACTGAAGATAGACTTTTATACATTCTGTAATTAAAGCAATAGAAAACTAGTATGATTAGAGTTATAATTATTTTATAATTTAATAAATGGGTAAATATAAGCAAGTAGTTCTAGACAATTAAGCTCTCACAGGTTTTGCAAGTATAACTGCAGCTCTTTGGGATCCGATAGCTAACGTTGGAAACATTATAAAGTATTTTTTACTGACATAAACAATTATTGAAAATTTCAAACAAAAAAGTACACAGAATAATGTTACATTTCTTTTTTTCGAAACAAGTACATAAGCAATTAGACATTAAAACAATTTGTGTTGGGTAACAATTTTGAAAGAGTTACGCGCTCGTACTGCGTTATTTTTCAATGTAAAAAAGAAAACAATTCAAGGTTTTTAATCGATATATTTAATAACGGAATTTCTACTAAGACTTTTTGTTTCACAAATTTTACAAGTTACAAAAATGATTCCTTCGAAAATCTTAACCCAGTGATTTTGAATTCAAAGTTTTGTGCTTTGCCGCTGGACCAGTGTCTTGTTTGGAGAAGAAATGAAATAATAATGCATTTTATATATACTTCTAGCTTTTTATAATTTTGGTGTTAATTATTTAAACATATAGTAATATTTTTTTGTTAAATTTTTTATTATTTTTACTGAGAAATATATATGCAAAATTTCATATTTTTAGCGTCAAAATAATATGATCATATAATCACACAAAATGTCCTTCATAAAATTCATAAAATTCAACCGTTATTAAACGAAATGTCAATAATATATTGTTTGATAAAATATATTTTGCAAACAATTAATTCAATACATTTTGCACAAAAAAATACAGTTTTATAACAAAACTATTATAAGATTAAAAATCAGGTATGGTAATCTCCGAAACTTAAAACGAGTGCATTTTTCTGAAACGTTATTAAAACACTTCAACAGCTTATAAAATTATTTTTTGAATTCCTTGAGCTATTTTGAGCCAAGTCAATAAAATTATATTATGAAATGAAGGTATTTGAAGCGATATATTACAGTATCGGCTCATATGCTAACTAATAGATATTTGCATGGAATTCTTTCAAATTTTGCCTATTTATCATTTATAACAGGAACCACTAGCCTGTTGGAACAATTAAGTACTGGAATTTTTTTTCCATTTTGCATATAGTCCGGAGAATAGTATAAAAGAGTTAATAATATGGGTCTCAAAATTATTTGTTTAAATACTATAAACCCTCAAAATAATTTGTATACAGGAGTAAATTGATTAAAAACTGAGTAAACTGATGAAATTGGAATCTTTATATATTCTTTTTTTTTAAACATGCTGTTACGGAAAAGCGAAATTATATGTATTCATGTTTAGACCATAGACTGCTGTAAAATTGAAGTTCAAAGCTATGTCAAGGTAATTGCTAGGAAATCCGGAAAAATACATGATCAAAAGTATTTTTCGTCAGGTTCGAAGTGTGTCACGTACTTCAATGCCCATTACCAAAATTGAACCAAATTTAAACTATTAATTTGTACTTTAATAAACTAAAAAAAACTGTTTTATTATATTATTGGGCAAACAAATAAAGATGGCTGCATATGAATGTCAGATGACTGGTATCGATTCAAGAATGCTATGGACTGTAGAATTAAATAATACTACATTTCGCATCATTTTGAAAATATGAATTACATAATTGTAAAATACGAGGTAGTCGTTTGTTATCAATATTTTTTCGAATTTGATAACAAATAAGCACAATAACCTTCAAGCGTATCCCAACAAGCTCATAATAATCCATAAAATGGTCACGTATTAAGACCTATGGTCATCATTGCAGATCTGTTTAGGTAAAATGTTGTTTATTTTTTTTACCATTAATCGAGTTGAAATAGCTCACTATCAATTCGATTGTCGAACTTCTGCGCAATTTTCACTAAGATTTAAAGTAAACCGCAAAGTAATGGGGTATAAAGACACATAAATATATGTGTACATAGATGGATATCCATACACAGATACACATACTTGAGTCAAAATAGCAAATACAATGCACGACACATAACAATAAAACACGATATGTATAAGGGAGATTACTAGCTAACTTATCGAAAACAATTGTAATACATTTTTGAATACCGAAACTGCACCCCAAACTAGTTGGAGAATTTTGCCCGCAAATTATATTTGAGTGAAAGTTGTACTTACCTTGGTAAGAATGGACAGATTTGATAAAAAGGGCAAATAACGACATATTTATTATTCCAGGATAATTCTGACTAGTTTATACTCAATAATAAAGTTTCTTTTAGAAATATACATTTACATGAAATAAAATTCGTAAGCTTCACTTTAATTAACATTTGCGTTATAATCGAAATTACGAAGGCTGTTCGTGAAGTACTAGAGCTATTACCTTACAGGCCGAAGAGGTTATAAAACCACAACCATTAGGACCTTTAAACGATTGGTAAATTTATTTATTTCAAATCGTAAAATTGATAGAAACTGGATAGCCAAAACTTCCACCCGATCGTTAAACAAAATATATAACCGAGCTACGCCCATTGAGACAGCCTTGCTCTTGCCGCCTGAGTTATGGTCGGACGAGCTCACGGGCACTTTCATTACTCGATATCGATACCACAACATTCATAAATCAATCGAACAAACATAATTTTTTTTGCAACCCTAGGTGATATAAACTTATATGTGTGGGCGGTTTAGTATGTTTGATCATAATCACTGACCTCACGCAAGTGACATCATGAATGAAGCTTAAATATGATTGGTGTTGATATGCATATTTAAAGGTAACATACATGAAACCGAGTGAATAAAAAATTATTAAAAAAACTGATTCTTTTAGCATGTGCTTATATGTTTAAACTCTTTAAGTATTTAGTGTTTTGCAATGAATATAATGATGCTACTACAGTCATAAGATTCAAACAAGAATATGCTGGAATCTTATTCATTATAGATATGAGAGTGTATCATGGGCTGAAGTATCTGTATCCCAGTTTTTTTATTAACATTTTTATTCTTTTATCCGTTTAAGATATTAATTGCTTTCCAAAGTATTTACTACACTACACAGAATATAGAACTTAAAAAAAATCCAACAGATTTAACAAATTACAAAATATATACTTAAACATGGTTATATAGATTACGCATATAACAACACAGATTTATGTGACTTACATATTCATGGGTTAAAAAGGGATTGAATATTTTATTAAGACTTTATACGTTAAGAAAATATTACCGTTTTCTTTCAAACTCAACCTTGTTTAAAATACTAATATTCCCATACAATTTTATTAGAAAGAAAGCAATTTGTGAAAGAGCTGGCAAAATTTCGCATGAATTATTATTTGCCGTATAAGATAAAGTATTTTCGAAATATTTTTCATTATATTTACTACTAAAATTTTACGTTTGGCAATAAAAATGCATGTAATGTAGTGTAACTATATGGTGTTATCAGTATTGACTGTTTATTAATAAATATTATTCCTTATCCAAAAAATGTACAGATACAACAATACTCAGAGCCATTGGACGTATCTATATGCAAGTTGATCAACATATCGTGACACCGTCTTACGTACAACAGTGCAAATATTATAAATTGACTACTTGTGATTTATTTACTTACTTACATTTGGTACACAAAAAGTACAATAGTAATTAAATTTGAATATAACGACATAGATTTGACATATGTGGCATTAATTTTAATCGAATTAATATTTATGGATACCACATAGCTATTGGCGCTATAATAGTTGTAATAAAATTAAATCAAAATGATAAATCAAACATAACGTAATTAAATCAAATCTAATAAAGCCAGATTACATTCAAATGAAAAAAAATAAATGACATTAAATTAAATCAAACAAGATACCATTCCATAACGTGAGTAACAACCAATTCAAATAAAATTGCCTTAAATAATCGAAAACCGTAAATAAGTTAGAGAGCAGCAGTGCAGTATACTGAATGAAATTGCTTATAATTTTATTAATGGTGGGCTGAAAAATATTAAATAATTTCTAAGAGACTTTATTAAATAAATCAGTTTTTATGATAGTACTGTCAAATCAAAAATATTCGCAGAAGAATGAAAGAAATTCGAACTCATCACAACCTCGTGATCAAATGCCATTCTAAACATATCTTTAAGGCAAATTAAGAGTTACTGTAGAAAAAACTGAATTTCACTTAGGTTACAACTTAATATTACAAGAGTATCTGTAGAAAAAACTGAATTTCACTTGGGTTGCAACAAACCATATATGTCAAAATAGCAGCATTCATATCAACGACAGGCAAAGTTCTAACAAAACAGCTCTCGTATACATAATGTCATAAACGAGCTTCTCACGTATAGACGCCATCGTTCGACATGATTTCCATAACTTTCAGTTGCCTTCCTCGTTTGTTTTGAACGCGTCTCGCATAAAGGTAACATATTTTTAAATTAAAGTAATGCAGAATTTGGTTCTTATAGCAAAGGAGTAACATTTTCAAAAATGTATTTATTAGCATCATGAAAATTCTCGCACAATCAGTGCAATGTAACGAAAAACACTGCAACTGTTATTATTCAAAATAATAAGTATTTATTTTATCATATAATAAATAAAATAATTTGATAAGCACACAATGATAAATGATTTGGTAGTATACTTTAATATTTATAAGATGAGATGATTTCGATCCCACATTTTTAACAAATTTATTAATAATTTATCGAAATAATGCCAAATTGTTAGATTACATCACGGATGTTTGATTAAAAGTGTTTGAATGTTAGGTACATTAAGAAAAAATATAAATAAAAATATTGTTATTTTTAGTCAACATAGATTTTTTAGTCTTTTAAATATTTATCACGACTGCAAGTATACAAGAAACATTGATAGCTATTTGGAAATTGCATTTCATTTCGACATTCGCATCATTTATATTTCTTTTTTTTTTAGGCCCCAGCTTTACGTGATAATAAAGTAATCTTTATTGTAAACTCTGGGTGGTTTATAAACCATATAAACCAGTGTATTGCCAAAGACAAGTCGAATAAGATTATATGTCGGTTTTTCTTTAACCATTTTCGAGTGTTTACCGTTCTGCCAATTTAACTCATTTATTAATAATGGTGCAAAATAAATATTAACTATTTTTATAAATATTTTCTTTGAAAAATACATTATCAATTCATATTCAATTAGTTAATTAAGTGATGATTATTGCTTAATTTTTCTAATTTTCTCTGCGTATTTTTAAAACTCCTTCCGAATTAAATCAATAGTTTCGACGTAATCTATACAAATACATACAAAAAGACAAGAAGGCAAAGAAAGAGAAAATAATTTAATGCACTGCTTCGCTCGTTCTTCAGCCGGTCTTAATTACATCTTTTGAAAATATTTTATTACAAATATTACATGCAAAATTTACAGTATTATTACATGTATAGATTAAAAATAAACTTTTAAACTTAGTTCAATTCTCATTATTACTTTTAGTTTTTTATTAGCCGATCAATCGTTGGCTATTATATTTTTAACCTATAAAAATATTTTTTCCATAAAACTACAGTTTGATCTGAAATATTTTGCCGAAATATGCTGGTTAACAAACTTTTTTAAAAATTATTTACTGTAAATAATATTTTAAATTACCACTATTGTCTGCTGGTTAGCTCACACATATATATTTTTTGTATTTATGTGGTTTTCGAAATTAAAAAAAGACTCTAATCTAGTTCAGTGGCGGGATACAGAAGTTACTTTTTGCTTCTGGTAAAACCTCACAACACGGGAATGTGTGTTTAATAAAGAATATTTTTTAAAATTTGAATACTGTAGTCTGAAAAGTATTATGCGCAATGATAACACTATGCTTGATAACAATATGAACTTAACCTAACAGAACCTAAACCAACCTAAGTTAACCCAATATAACCCAACCTAATCCACCCAAACTCAACATAATATAACTCAAACTAACCTAACTTTATCTAACTCAACCTCACTTAATACAATCTAATCCAACTTAACCCAATTTAACTGATTCCAACCTAATCTAATCCAATCTAGCCCAACTTAACCTAACCGAATCCAAACCAACCGAACCTAACATAAGTTAACCAACCATTAGTTAGGTTAACGCAACAAAATCTAATATAATACAATCTAACCTAACTTGAACCAAAATAATCCAATCTAACTTAATTTAATGTAATCTCACCCACATACGTTAAAAAAAGAACAATTTTCAAAAGTTGTTTTCTCAAATAGGATGTTACTCTGCAGAAGAAAATGGTATCTTGGGAAAACGGGTGAAAAGGGGATGGTAGCGCTTTGAAACAACATCGTACCCTCTCCTCCTCCTTTGGATTAAGAGGGACTTTTCTAAATATAACCAAAACAACTTGTATTCTACTTATATATGTAGACTTGAATAACATTTCTAAATCGAAACTACGTTTGGCTCGGAGAAAATTACTTACATCTTCACAATTTATTTTCGTCAGTTTTAAGCCCACATGCTCGGTCTTATTGCCTGATTGTTAGCAATTGAATTTCAGGATGATATTTGACTTCAGCAAATATTTTAAATCATTTATACTGGTTTAAATAAGTATACTGGTTTAATAGTTGTTACGTGATTCTGAAACACAAAAAAGGTTCAAAATAATAGGCGAAACGATTCTTAAAAATGTATGGCCATGGAAAAGTAGTCTAAATTTTAATACGAAAGCAAAGGAGTATTACAACAGACGTCCAAACGAACCAACAGGCTAATACGATGCGTTTTGAGTTTGGTAAAACCTGAAAAGAATGTATCACAAATTGTTTCAAAAATATTCTCAATGTGCGGATAATCTTCACAGTTAGAGTTCTATAATATACTTCTTGATGCTTCCAATTGTATATTTAATAAGTAAATATGGTCTTAATCGTAAATGCAAATCTTAACTAATAATTGCTTAAAATTTTTTAACTTCAAATTATGATAAATGAAACCATAAATTACTTAAAATGATACGCTCTAGTTTTGAATTATGTCCTCATGTTCAAAAGTAGACAGTGTTATTTTCAATATAACATTGACATTCGGTAGCGAGTTCGTATCTAGAGAACTTTCTTATACTCGATAAACTTTCTCAAAACAATTTTGTTAATATCACGTCAACCCAATTGAATTGAAACCACGCTCTGTGTGAGATCATGACGGACGGATTCGTTGAAAGCTAGTTTGTGATCGATTATATTTCTTTTTGAAGATGCTTTTTATTGGGAGAATATAATAAAATTATTTAATATACAGATCCTTATCGTTTACCTGTGATAAAACATATATCGTCAATAGAATTTACAGGAAGTACGATGTCAGTGGAAATGGTATTGGATGGCCTATGACAAAAGAAGGAATTTTTATTAACATACGATGGAGCGTTCGGTTATGAGACATGACAAAGGAATTTGAGTACTTGAAATTGTTTGAGAGTCGATAGATGACGCTTGACGTGGAAGTTATTGAAGCATGGAGCTTTTATATTCTCAGTAATTTTTTTTAGGATCGAATTTCCAGAAGGTCTTCATTTTCTTTTTGGAATCTCAACGTGTCCAAGTCTCCATGTATTTAAATAAGGGGAACAGGAGAACTCAAACGAAATCGATATTTGTGGTTTTGATGATGTTTATGTTCTACCATATTCAAATAGTCCATTGCAGTTATGCTTATCGATGTACAAAATTTCACTCCGCGTCCAGAAACTGCAGATGTACGACATCAAAATTTCAAGATATACATATCAAGGGACACTTAACAGTCTATTTTGGCGAGGTTTTTTGGCTAACGTATCCATGAACGGAGCCTTGTTATTATGAATTTTATTATAAACTTACAGTAATATAAGGACATTAAATTATATTTATTTATTACACTGCCACCCACTTTTATTTAAGGAGCACAAGAAACTGCATTGATTAATGGAATATCCACACAAGTTGATAAAATGTACGTATATCTGCACCAGTGTAAATTAAATTGTTATCTCAAATAATTATATTGAATTCATTTTTTAACCTTAATATATAATTTTCGATAGAAAACCAAAATGTAACTTTCAATAGACGACATTTGTTATAAATTAATTTAAAATTAGAAAATATTCACGCTTGAAAAATATAGAAATAAGAAAAATACAGAAATAAAAAGAGAAAAAAACAAAATTTTAAAAATGGAAAATTAATTAAAGATAACAGAAACCAAATATACTACTACTTTCTACGATCAGGAATGATATACTACTTTATTTGCAAAGTTGTGATTACTCAACGAATGCATAGATTGCATATATTTTGCATAGATCGACACTCCATGACTTCCAAATAGTAGATTCGGCGAAGGTGGTCTCGTAAAAAAATGTATAGAACTTAATGTTCGGGTTTCGTTCGTCTGTCTGTTCTGAGCAGCTCTCATGAAACTTTTATATTAGAAATGAGCGATACATTGAAATTGGCACAGTTATAGCTCAAATAAATTAATAAGGAAACGTATGAGAGAACGAATGGAGTATTCGAAAAGTTTTTTTATATTTCTATTGTTGTGTGGAGTGTCATATGAAGAAACAAATTGTAGGGATTACCGTAATTTTATTAATATTCTCTCTAAGATAGTTCTGGAAATATCACCGGAAGTGTCCTTGAAATATGTCATCGCACCCATTTCCAAAACTGGTAAAGTCAAAATCATCAAAAAACGTCGTTGCTTACAAGTTTACCGGAAATCCCGACTGTTCTAAATCTCATTCTTTTTTAGAAATTAAAGATATGACGACAAAAATGACGCAGACCTTTTTGCTTTTGTAAAAGATTTGCTCGATATCGTTTATGTGGTGAAAAATAATATTAATAATATAAATATTTTATGAAAATATCATGTTCCTTTAAATGTTTTTGTAATATTTGCTTAAATATGTACGCAAACTCGTAATTAAATTTTTCTTCGATTTTCCTGCATTTGTCATCACTAAATATCTATTTGTAACTACCAATAGAATACTTCTGTTTATTTGCATCGATTTAACATATTTATTTTTATAACTTTTTATATTCTTGTTCTATATAAAATACACATAAGTTTTAGAATGAATAATGTTTTAGCTTTTCTACTCATACAATTGTATTTAAATTAGTTTTACTGAAATACATCATAAATTTTGATGGAATAATAAAAAAGCTTATTGTTACAAATATGAAAGTGGTACTGAATCGTATGATCAAAAATAATTTTGCTGATAATAAACAAATAGCTACGGAAATGAAAATTTACAAAAAACCTTAAACATTGAAACTGAGTCATTAAAACATATATTCGCGCAACTAGAAACAAATTGAAATTGCAAACAGTGTAATACTGTTTTAATTTTTAATTTTGCTCATATAATGGTTTAATATCTTTTTTGCTCATAAAGTGGTACAATGGCTTTTACCTGCATAATGTTAGAGTATTAGTTTATTTCGTATAATGGTAGTTTATTACTTTTGCATGCATCAAGATGGTCACGTTTAGCTACACAGTATTCGTTTTTCTAGGTGTACCTGTGCAAATATAAGCAATAACTGTCGTTTTGAACTCTCTCTGCAGATTAATTGTTGTATGAAATTTGCAAAATTTCAATAAATTTAATTATTTCGTGTTCGTACTAAGATTCGTTATGCTTACTCAAATATACTATTACTACCTAATCCAATATAATTCTTCCAGTATTATATGGAATTTAACATGTGACCAATTTAAATCAATTATAAAATAAATAAAAAAATATCTAATATTTATCCTCCAAAATTCAGGTCAACCGATATATAAATTTAAATTTATTAATGCACATTTAAAAGCACAATAATTTGATATTTATAACAAAAAATAGACCTTTCATATTTAAATTAGCTAATAAAATATACGAGTAAATCATAGAACTTAATATCCTTACGCATTTATTTATTCAGTGAACCTTTTAAATTTCCTCAAGAAAGCTCCGAGGCGTCACTGAGATAAACGGGCATTTTATTAAGATGAGGTCAAGGTAGTGAGAGGAAGTCCAGTTTCATTTACGTTTGAGAACGAACGAGGGCTCAGAGAGAATTGTTGAAAAATAATTTCGGCAGTAGGATTGAAGGTGATTATCCACTTTCTGGTACGTGCTTTTGGCACGTGTTATAATTACGTATTTACGTATCTTGCTAAGCGCTGATAATATATTATACTATGTAAGCATATTCAAATGTCAGTGACTTAATCAATACGTTCAGTATGTTTAATTTTCGTTAAAAGACGCATTCTTTAATTTAAAAGTATTTTACAAAAATAGCTCGACGCAATATAATTTAAACTAAAATTAAAATATAAATTTTGATAAGGCTGACTAGGAACAACAAGCCTAGAATTTTTGTTTACCTATATCGTTTATACTATTGCGTAAAAAAACAATAATGAAAATGTTTACAGCATATCCTTACACAAAAATCCCCTTTTTTTGTATCGACGCTTCGGTAAGCGAAACAAGTTCGTAGAAACGTATATGTGATAAATAATACAATGCCATCTAGTTAAATTTTAGTAAAAGTTTAATAAAATATTTTAATAGCATGGTGTGACCTTATAATTTAAGTTCGATGTAGGGTTCATTTCCACATATGCAGTTTAAGTGATGCACCGCCGTGCGCGAAAAACTAAATATTAATTAAATCATTGGCGAGATTTTGATTAACAAATCCATTAACAAGAGGAGCTCAGAATTTTGATTCCAAATTCCAAAAGATAAAAGAGGAGATCGAGATTTTCCTCTTTGAATATTTATCTAAATCAATATCTATATTGATATATCATTATCGTAATAAAACCTTCTAGAACACTGAATATTTCATTAAATATGGATTGATATACATATATACCATATAATTCACAGGAATATTAGACCATTGGAATAATTATGAAAATGGTGATTTTATCTATTTCCATTTTTTAAATTTTTACATCACGTAAAGATAACTAAACAAATTATATGGGACTTTCTTTATTATGAGTCTTGGTGTCATAATTTAAGTATTTGCTATTTTAACTGATATAATGAAGAGCAAAGTATTCGACACAACGAATACATTCAAATATCGGAGCGGTCGGATAAAATGCATATTTTAATAATTTTAATGTTTAAAATAATATAGCTTTCTAATTAATTTTTGGTTTCCGACATGATTTTCAAAAAAACTTTTTAAAAATTATCTCACCATAACCTGAAGATACTTAAGCAAAACTGTGCGTATGTGAGTTTTAAACACAAACATTGCATCCTTAATTATTAATTTTTGTATTCAAAATTGAAGCTTGTAGCTTGCATTTTCATTAATTGCTTCTGCATTTAAATTAGAAAACTTTTTGAAATTACTCTAACGAAAAGGAAAAAAAAATATATATATATATATATATATATATATATATATATATATGTATACACATATCAGAAAAGCTGATTATAAAAATTTAATTAAATTATAAAGGACTTATTCCCGGATAATAAAATTATAATTTGAACAAATAACAAAGGACATGTTTTTCATTATATGTCGAATGAAATATTTTTTCGCAGTTTCAAATTTAAATTATATACTAAACAAGCAAGTTGAATCGACCTTGCTAACGCCAGAAATTACTTTCACTATTCAAATCAGACCCATATGACTACAAAAAGCGAACCACAGTCAGCGTTAAAGTTAAAATAATGACTTAATTTAATGAAAACACAGACTATTTGCGAAACGAAATAAAATACAGCAATTACGGTACTTACCGCCCCGTTTCGGTATCCTGCCGCGCTGGGGTTTAAATATAAGCATGAATGTGTCGAGACTGTTTTCGTTCTAAGCTCATAGCCGATGGTACACGTGCGAGTAAGTCCTAGGATTTGGATCTGCAAATGATACAAATTGTTTTCTTAATAATAGTTGTTTTTTAACTTTAATCCAGTAACAATTATTATTCATTTATCGAGATAAACTCGTATTAAAAACAAAAGTTGTATAGTTCCTACATCCTGAAAATATATATTATTTAAGTATAAAGATTGAAGGAAGGTTCCTATTTTCTGTACACAGATGTTGCGTTTTTGTTTTAAAAATTCAGATGATATGAGATGCTAAATGAAATACTTCTCTTCGTAGATAATTCTTGACGAATAATTACAATATCAGTGCTGGTGATCACAAATTCATTTGAAATATTTGGTAATTAATTATAGTTCAAGCAAAATTGCAAAGCAACGTCACACAATCAAATGTTTATAATCTATTGTTTTTTTTTTTGTATACTAGAAGTAATACAAATCTACTGGCATTAAAATAACAGCTTTTTATTGTATTTATATGTGAGAAAATCACTATAGATAAAAAAACTTATATACATTCTGTAAGGAAAACAATTGAAGTATGATCACAGTTACAACTGTTATTTTATTAAATAACTAAATAAGCTAATTTAATAAACAAGTGAAAATGAGCAAATCATTCTGTACAAATTATCTTTCATACATTTTGTAAGTATAAATGCAACCCCTTAGATTCGATAAGTAACGTTAGAAGCATGCATTAAATATTATTTATTGATAAATTAAATTATTGATAACCTTAAACAAAAAAAAGTACAAACATTAACACCATTTTTGTTAGCCTAATAACTAACATAATACAAATTTATAAAGAGCGACGAAATAATAAATTATTCACTTCACTGATACCTTGGTAATTTGTTTTGTTTGTATTCTTGTTGTTCACTGAACCAAGTAAAGGAGAAATAGGTACATAAGCATTTTTAAAACAATTTTATTTATATAAGAATTGTGGTAAAGGTTTGCGCTCGTACTGCTATACTTTTTTAATATTATAAAAAAGATTTTAAATTTTCATAGTTGTGTTCTTCACCATAATTTCGATAAAAAACTTATTTGTTTTATTTCAGTCTAAAAAAATTATTCCTATTAAAATTTGAACCCAATTTTTGAATTCACAGTTCTATGCTTTATCGCTGTATCAGTGTCTCGCTTGGTGAAAAGATGAAATAAATTACTACTACGTATTTTTACATGTTCTAATTTTGTACTAATTATGTAAAGAATTAATAATGTCCCATTATCAGATTTTTTATTGTTTCTACTGATAAAATTATATGACAAATTTCATATTTTTGGCTCAAATAATAATCAAAAAAACCTGGCGTTATAATCACACAAAATGTCCTCATAAATGTTGCCACCATTAAAATGTTTTATAGTTAAGACCTTGCTTTGTAAATGGAACATAAAATTCGATTTTTGTTAACCAATATTTTTATATTAAATATTATGTGTAGAGTATTTCGTAGGTTATTAAAAATTAAATAAAAGTCGTGAAATCCAATAAATTTTGCATAAAAACATATTTATTATAAAACTACTATAATAAGATGAAAAATCAGGTATGGAAATCTCTATAGATCAAATATAGGTAGAACTTAAATCGAACGTGTCTTTCTGATACGATAAAATACTTGGATAGAACAAAAATAATTTTTTGAATTTTTAATAATTTAGATAATTTTAAGCACAATTAAAAAAGAAAACACATTGTAAAACAAAGACTTTTGAAGCGATATGTTACAGCACCGGTTCATATGCTGACTTGTAAATATTTGAACAGCGTTCTTTAAAATGTTGTCTTATTTTAAAGAATGCTGTACAAACATTTACAAGTTAACACATAAACCGGTGCTGTAATATATCGCTTCAAATATCTAATATAAAACAAAACAATCCAGGGCCGTCGGAAAAAGTACTGGAATTGTTTTTCAAATTTCCTGTTTAGTCCGGAGTATCGTTTAAAAGAGTTAGTTATAAGGGTCTCAAAAATAATTTATTTAAGTACTGTAAACTACAATGTTATTTCCGGATTTCATAGTTTTTGAGATATTCTAAATAATATACGCTTACCTATCAATATTTGGTATTATTTAATATTTATGGCGTTAGACGTCCGTATTAGTTACGGTTTGTGATATTTAAAGTAATTTTTTTCGAACAATTTACCGAAATTTAGAGTTACGAACCAGCCTCACATTTGACTGGTTTTTTCCTACATATTAAGTGATATACTTATCTGGATATTGCGTTTTATGCACACGGCTCTAAAACTTCAAGAACTGTGAGACTGTGATAGACGGTCAGGTCAGGATGAAGTTATAAAGATCGTTAAATTTTGAAAGCGTAAAAATATTGTGCAAATAGATATAAAGTTTAGAAAATAAAATAACCAGGCGAGACTTATACAATATTGGGTTTATTAATACTTGAAGCATAGAGTGTTTAAAAATTCCAACCAAAGCTTTTTCAATCTAATTAGTAAGAAATCAGGAAAAATACAGGACGAAAAGTGTATTCCGTCATATTCGAATATGCAACGCCCATCACAAAATTTTGAATACATTTTAAATATTAATTTACGCCTTAATAAATATAATCAAACTATTTCTTTTTAGAGTTTCAGTCAAACCAACAAAAATTGCTTCATACTAAGATCAGGTGACTTTGGTTTTATGAATGCTACGTACTAGAGAGTTAAACGACACTACATTAGAATCAAAATTTCGCAGGTTTCGATTGTGTAATTGTGAAATGTAATGAAGTCATATTGAGTTTAATTTTTTAACAGTAATTCCAACTAGCTTAAACTGACCACAAAATGGTTACGTGTATTGAACTTAGTGGTCATTGTTCATGTGAAATTTGGTTTATTGTTATTTATTCCATTAATCGTATTGAAATAGTTCACCGTCAATTCGGTTGTCGAACTTTCTCGTAATTATCACTTGGATTATATTTATAGTCAAACTCAAAATAATAGGTATAAAGCCAAATAAACATACGTATACACCAACTTAAGGTTACACACGCCCATACTCAGATACACAAACATTTTAAATCGAAATAGCAGATAAAAGGTATGACCCATAACAACAGAATATGATGTATACAAAGGAAAATACTTGCTAACATATGGAAGATAATTGTAATTTTTAAGTAGAGAAACTGAACGTCAAGTTGTATGGATAATTTTGCCTACAAATTATACTTGGGTGGAAGTTGTATAAGATCAGAATGGACGAATTTGAAAGAAGACGGGTAAATAACAGCATCCTTATAATTACAGGTCCATTCTGAGCAATGTATGTATAGAATAAATTTCCTATTATAAACATACTTTTGCAATAAATCACATTCGTAAGTTTTGTTTTAATGGACATTCGCGTTATAATCGAAATTAAGATTTACATTTAGAGGTTTTTCGCCAAGTACTGGAACCATTAAGGTGACCTCACAAACCGACGAGGTTGTAAAACAACATCTATTAGGTTCTTCACTCGATTGGTAAGTTTAAATATTTCAAATCGTAAAATTGATAGAAATTGAATCGACGAATCTTCCACTCGATCGTTACATAAAATTTATAACTGTGTTGCGCCAATTGTGAGAGCCTTACTCTCGCCGCCTGATTTATAGTCGAACTAGTTCACGGGGACTTTTGTAATCGATATTTTTATATACCATAAAATTCATAATTCCATCGAATGAAGAATATTATTTTTACAGGTCTAGGCAGTTCAGTCTAATATATGTAGACGATTTAGTAAAGTTTGGTCACATATATTGATCCAATGCATATGACTTTATAAATGAAATTTAAATGTGGTCGGTGTTTAATTGCCTATCTATTACTAAAAATTATTATATTTGTTTAGACACTTTAGGTCTTAATGATGTTAAAATGAATACTACATTGTTACGATAGTAGAGAATATGAGATCCAACAAAAATATACCAGAGTTACATTCATTATTTGAGCATGAATTGGTTTATTTATTTTTTCGGTCCTTTATCTGCTTATGACATTTATTACTTTACAATGTTTTTACATTTCTCAACAATTTTTCACAGGGAATGATCTCCTTAACAATTAATTTAACAATTTTACAGAATGTAAGAATAAACAAATCTAACGTAATTTCAAAATTACAACAAAGAGGGTTAAACATGTTTAATTGCATTACGCATATAATATACATTATGCATATAATATATTTACATATTCATGGTTTAAAAATATATTTCAAGAGAGTTGCAAGACTTTGTAAAAAAGACCTTAAGAAAATATTTCGGTCTATTTTCAAACTCAATCTCCTCATAGAATATTACCATAAAGTGCAAAGAACCCAACTTTCGAAAGAGTAGGCAAACTATCGCATCAATTATTATTTGTCGTATAATATAAAATATTTTCGAAAAAATTTTTGCGTTGCGTTTACTTTTAAATTTTATGTTGGAAATAAAAATTTGTTTAATGTTTTGTAACTTTGTGACGATACGGATATTTTCCGCGTGTTAATAAATATTATTCGCTACTAAAAAAATGCGCACTTACAATACTTAGCTTTTAGTCGTATCTGCTTGCAAGCTGATTAATATGTCATTGCATCTTCTTTTATATAACTAATTGGTGTAAATATTATAAATTAATTATTATGATATATTTATTTATTTACAATTGACATACAAAAGTAATATTACGATGAAATTGTAATTTAACAACACTAATTTAACATATGTAGCATTACATTGAATCGAACCAATAATCAGTGACCTCATTATTGACAATATAGTGTTCAAATAAAGTTAAATCAAAATAATGAATCAAATATAACATAAATAATTAACTGAAATAAAATAAATTAAATTAAATTTTAAAAAAGAGAAATTATATTAAACAAATTAAATAGCATTGAATTAAATCAAATCAAGCAAGATACCGTCCAACGTAGCTAGTAACCAGCAGTTGAAATGAAATGGCATTAAAAAATTTAAGAACGTAAGTAAGTCGACCAGTAGCAATACAATGCTACTAGTCGACTTACTTGGTGAAATAGTTCATAATTATATTAATCTGCAATTAATATAATTATGAACTATTTCAAAATTATATTAATTGCAGATTAAATGATATCAATTAATGGATAAGACATTTTTATTAAATAAATCAGTTTTAAAGATAGTGCTGACAAATCAAATATATTCACAGAAGAATGAAGCAAATTCAAGTTTATAACACCATTCACCATTGGATACATCAAATACCATTGGATACATATCATCGTGGAATATTAAGCTTAACATTACAAAAGTATCTATATAAAAAACTGAATTTAATATAGATTGCAAGAAATATATATACCAATACTATAGTATTCATATCAACGACAGGAAAAGACCTAACAAAACAACTCTCGTATTCATAATACAATCGCTCGAACTGCTTTCCGTAACTTTCAGTTGCCTTCCTCGTTTCTTTTGACGGTACCTCGCTCAAGGAAAAAGTATTTTCAAATTGAAGTAATGCAGAATTTCTTTGTTGTGGTAAAGGAATATTCTTTTTCAAGTATTCTTGGAAATTTATTTATTTTACATCATGAAAATTCTTGTAGCTTCAGTTTAACGTAGCAAAGAAAACTGTAATTGTTATATTTAAAAAATATAAATGTATATTTCGTAATGTACTAAATAAAATAACTTTATAAGCACACAATGCTAAATTATTTGGGTACATAAGCTAATACTTATAAGATGAGTTGATTTATATGAGATATTTAAAAAAAAAATGATGAGTGTTTTATGCATAAGACTGTTTCTTTAAAAATGTTTCAAATACCTATTAAGAATGAAATGTAATTAAATATTATTATTTTCCAGTCAATATAATTTTTTTGAGTTTGTTTAAATATTTTTAATGAAAATGAGACCTACATTAGGAAATTATATTTTCCCCCGAATTTCAAATCATTTTTGTTTATTCCTCTAATACTGAAGTAAACCTCATGAAAAATTCCAGTTGGTTTTTAATGATAAACCCCTTGATGTCCATGAAAGGTTTTTTATTACTAGCTATACGCGCAACTCACGCAAAGTACAGGGATAATAGATCAATAAAATCACACGTATATTAGAACACAAAAATAAAATATTATTTCAGAACTAAAATATTTAAACGTTCATGGAGCCATTCGTTTATGCACATATGCACACTAGATATTTGTGTAATTGATACGCGCCGAGATACTTTCTGGTTTTTTTTTGTATTAATGCAATGGAAATTAATTTTTGAAAATATAGCGATGAAATAAAAACTATATATTGCTTCAAGTTGGTCTCTATGTGTTTTTAAAACTCCATCCGGATTATATCAATAGTTTACAAGTGAACTCTGAACAAATACACAAACATGCAAAGAGATGGAAAAGAAACTCCAAATATAATCTGAATAGAGTGCATTGTCTCTTGTTCTTCAACGGCCACGGTAATATTTTTTGCAAATATGCTCAGTGTGGAGACATGCAAAATTTACAGTTTTATTACATGTATAGATTAAAAATATGTTTTCAAACTTAGTTCAATTCTCATTATTACTTTAAGTTTTGTTGTAGCCGACCTTCCTATATATTTACGTCTTTATACATTATAACCTATACATTTGAAATAGTGTAGAATAAACTTTCATTTCCAACTTTCATTCATTCCAAATAATTAAATTAAATTAATTACTTCTTTTTAAGTCTAAATATCAGAGCAACCGTGTATTGAAAACCAAAATATAACTTGTAACGGTTCACATATATTATAAATTAATTCAAAATATTTAAATTTCCACTGTTAGATTTAATGTTCAACCTTAAATGTTTGTTATTTTTGTCGTGATATGAAATGATAGCTAATGAATTATTCAATATTTTTCTTATATTTCTTGTGTAGTTTAGAGTATTAAATGAAAAATAAAAGTTGGAGGAGTCCCAAAAATTTCTTAGATACTTCTGGAAATATTACCGAAAGTGTCCTTAAAAATATGTCACCCCGCCCATTTCCAAAAAATGTGAAGTCAAAATGATTAAAAAACATTGGTACTACAAATTTGCAAAAACTGGAGCAATGACTTTAAATATCATTCTTTTCAAGAAATTCATGACATGACAAAAATAACGTAGATCCTTTTGCGTTTGTGAAAGAATCGCTTGACAATGAGTTTATGTGGTGAAAAATAATATTAATTTAAAAATAATACTAACCACTATACACCCATAAATAGTTTTGTGGTATATGTTTAAATATATAGAGATACCCTGAATTAATTTATTTGAAGCTTTGAAAAAAAAATTAATGGAAACGAGACTTGTTACAAATTTAATTGTGTTTATTATCACCCAATATATATTTGTAACTAGTGATATAATATTACTGTTTGTTTACGCTGATTTGACACATTTATTTTGTTATTTTTTTTTCTTCTTGTGTTGGATAAACGAGTACTTAAGTTTTAAAAGGGACGATATTTTAACGTTTCTACTGAGAAAAAAATTAAGTTAGTTTTATTGATCTACACATAAAAAAATAAAAAGAACCTCATAACAAATTTGAAATTGGTATTAATATATAGTTAACAAACAACTGCAAAAATAATAAATACGAAATATCTGAAAAATTGAAATGCAGACATTAAAAACTTGCACAGCTTGACTAACTGACTTCAAGAAACAAAGTGAACTAGCGAAGAGTATACTTTTGTTCGTATAATGATATAATATTAATTTTGTTCCTATAATGTTTCAGTATAATTTTTTCTCGTAAAATAGTTTAGTACCCTTTTGCTTGTATAATGATACAGTATCAGGTTTACTCGTATTATGGTACTTTATTACTTTTGCACGTATAAGGATGATCACGTTTATTTCTAGTGTTACGTTTGTTGTGAAAAATACAAGCAACAGCTGTCGTTCTAAACTCTATCAGTTTTAAATGCTTCATCAAATTTGCAAAAGTACATTAAATTAAATTAGTTTATTATTATATGTCAAGCTTCATTCCTATAACGTGCTTAATAAAATATAATAGATCCATTATTCTATCTAATTCGGCATAATGTTTCGAGTATACGCATGCACCAATTTTACGCGGATTATGTAATAAATTAAAACATTTGATTCACATCTTTTAAAGTTCATCTCAACCAATATATCAATTTCATTTCATAATATCACAATTAAAGCAAAATAAATTGATACGTGTAACAAAAAAATAGACCTTTCATCGTCAAAGTAATGAATAAAATATAAATGTGAATGACGGAGCCATCACAAACTCACCCACACATAATGAATTCTACATAAAATCCTTCAGACTTTGTATTCAGTTAAGCTTTCGATCCCACTCAAGAAAGCTCCAAGACGTTAGAGACATAAACGGCTGTTGGATCAATGTCAGGTCAGAGGAGTGAGAGGACGTCCAATTTCGGTTACATTTGAGAACGAACGAGGCCGCATAGGGAATTGTTGAGAAATAGTTTCGACAATGGGATCGAAGGTGGGACCCAATTGTCTGGCACATGCTGTACTCGTGTATGTTTATACGTATCTTGCTAAATGAAGATAATTTATTATACCAAGTAAGTAGTTCGAATGATCAGAGATTTAATTTATATTTTCAGTTTGTCTTATTTTACCAAACATATTTGAATCCACGTGAGTTATTAAGTTAAACGTTTTTTTACAAAAAAGAACTCACCGTAATACAATTTTAATAAAATTAAAAATGTTAATTTTAATAACGCCGATGAGAAGCATGAAGCGAACAATTTTTGTTTTCCTATTTCATTTATAATTTGTAGAAAAAAAAAAAATAATGTAAATTGGATAATTTTACAAATATCCAATTCTGTGTTGGTGCTTTTGATAAGCGAAACAATTTCGTGGATACGTATTTTTCAAAAATAATGCAATACATTATAATTAAATTCTAGTAAAATTCTAATTAGTTCTTTTAATAAAATTTAAGTTTATTGGGTAAATAACACGCGCTATCTTATAATTAAAACTCTATGCGGGGTTAATTTCCGTGCATACGAGAAAAAATAGATATTAATTAATTAGTTGGCGAGACTTTGATTATTGAAGGCATTAGTACATTAATAGAACTTTTAGCCAAATTATATACCATTTTATTGTAGAGATAGAGAGGAGATTAAGATTCCTCTCTTTGAATATTGACCTAAATAAATATCTGTGTTTATATAATATTATCGCAGCAAATCTGCTAGTGCGCTCAGTATTTCATTATATACTGATTGACATATACATCATGCACTGAAGAGGAATATTATGCCAATAAAATAATTATTGAAATAGTGATATTTTCTAGTTGCTCTTTTTTGTTTTCGCATCATACAAAAACAATTAAACAAGTTTTATAGGACTTTTTTATTATGAATCTTATCATCATATTTAATATATTTACTCTTCAATATTAAAGATTAAAGTTATAGAAAGAAGATCTGAGCGATTGGATAAATAATATTTCCAAATACTATTAATATATAAAATAAAATAGTTTTGTTAGTTTTTTTTAACTTTTGAAAATTAATGTTTCCATAACCTAAGTGTTTATGTACAAAATCGTGGACAAGAGACTTTTAAACACAAAACGTCGTTTCCTTATTTATTGTTTTTGCTTTTTTAATTGAAGTTTGTGGATTGCATTCTCATTAATTGCATAAGAGTTATTACTAGAAACTTTTTTATGAAGGTTCACCAATAAGAAAAATACATCTAACACAAATACTTATTATACGAGGTATATTAAAATTAAATTACGAAGCCCATATTGCAATGTAAAGTAATCGTAATTTAAACATATAAATAAGTGTATATTTATATGTTTAAATTACGATTTGTAATCATAATTTAAATATAAAAATATACACTTATTAATATGTTTAAATTACGGTTAGTAATCATAATTGAAATATATAAATGTACACTTATTTATATAATTTAAATAGATAAATATACACTTATTTATATGTTTAAATTACGATTACATTACAAGGTAATGTAATCGTAATTTAAACATATAAATAAGTGTATGCCGAACGTAATATCTAATCGAAGTTTCAAATTTAGATTATGTATTAACAAAGCAAGTTTAATCGACTCTGCTAACGCTAGAAATTACTTTCACTATTCAAATAAGACCCACATCAGTTTAATCCGCAGACTCTGACGATGAACAAAACAATGGCAAATGCGCCTAAAAAGCGAACCGCATCCAGCGTTAACGCTGAAATAATGACTTAATTTCATGAAAACACAAGCTATTTGTTAAAAAAATAAAACACAGCAATTGCGGTAATTATCGTACCGATTAGGCATCCCCTCCGCACTGGGGCTTAAATATAAGTGTAAACGTGTCTAGACTGCTTTCGTTCAATATTCATAGCCGATTGTACACACGCGAGTAATTTGGATCTACAAATGATACATCTATTTTTAAACAATAGCTTTTTAACTTCAATTGAGAAGGAAATAAAATTTACTTAATTAAATAACGTAATATAAAAAAGTTCGATATATTCTGCATACAAATGTAGCGTTTTTGTTGTAAGAATACAAAAAATGTTTACAATATACACCGAGATTGATATTTACAAGTCAATCCTGGTGTCGATAAATTCACTTAAAATAATTCTAGTTCAAGCAAAACCGAAGCTCAATGTCATACAATAAAATTTTACATAACCCGTTATCTCCTTAATATACTAGAAGTAATTAATACAAACTTAGTGTCATTATAAAAAATAAGTTTATTAATTTAATATGTGAGCAAATCACCGTACATAAATTAACTTTTACACATTTTGTAATAAAAATAATAGGAAACTAGTAGGACTAGAACAACACTTATTTATTAATTTAATAAATATATAAATATAATCAAGTCGGTCTGGACTTACCTCTCACAGATTTTGCAAGTGCAAAAATGCAGTTCTTTGGATCCAATAGCTAACGTTAGAAATATATATATATATATATATATATATATATATATATATATATATTAAAGGTCAATCACTTTTTTAGATTAGACTAATAACAAAGCTGTGTAAATCATACCGAAATAAAAATTTACTAATTTCACTAACAGCCAGATAGTTTTTTTTCATATCGTTGACAAAACTAAATAAAATAGAAATAAGTACATAAGCCCTTATACTTTAAAACGATTCGATTTATCTAACAATTGTGGAAGAGTTACGCGTCCGTTCTGTCCGATTGTTTTTAGTATATAAAAACTATCGAAATTCCAGTGTTATGTTTAACACCGGAAATTCGAAAAAAAACTTTTTGTTTTATTCTAGTTTAGTAAAGAAAAAATGGGGTGTGGCTGCGTCACGGACACGGCCGTGTGTTGTACGTGATTAGGTCTATGCAACTGGTTATATTGAAACGTGCACTAGCTGCGGGCCAATGTGTTTTCATAATCGACGTTCGAACACAATCTATGCCTATACAGTCCGTTGTCAATATAGAAGCGATTTCATCATCCACTTGCATAATTTCAACCGCCTGAGCTGCCGATGTACTGGCACCGTCGTTGATCCGCTCGGACGCATTCATTCTTTTTTACGTTCCCGGCACTGCTTGACTCGGTCATATGTTCTTGAGAAGCCCTTTCCAGCCGTATACGATGTCTGTGTTTGGTTTTGGCTTTTCGACGCGTATAGACCGACATTATATATTTTTGATAATATTTTTTTATTCTAACACCTTATTATAATCACTGTCACTACTTTAAACTAATGTTTAAACACAATTTTGATGACAGCTGACGAATAAAACTTAAACGAACATCGTAGCTTTTCCGAATCAAAAGTTATACTAATTGCAAATCTTGATACGCAGCAAAATAACCACAAAATGGCGGCGCTTTCCTCTCCACCGCGCGCGATGCGTTACTGTTCTCGTTTATCGTAATTAATTTTTTGATCCTTTAGCTATCCAGTGGTATAATTTAATTTTTGATGTCGAGGAGAGATTCGAAACTGCAACGCCAATCCCCCCGATTTTGTTATCATTAGGTTTTTTGGATTGCCCCCATATGCTAACAAATTTAAAGACGTATTCACGTCAAAAAATTATTTGTTTTAAAACTCAAACTTAGAACTTTCGAGTTCAAAGTTCTTTGCATCACTAGTTGCATCGAGCGCACTCTGCGAATCGATTCAATAGCGCTGATTGGAGCGGCAACGTTACACCCCAGCTATTACAAAAACAAAATATTGCGATTGTATAGTTTAGAAATAGTTGCGATTATTTCAGGGCTAGGGTGTGTTTCACTTCAGCTTGTAAACGGACGTTTAAGGGTTATGAAGCTAGCTTAAATATTTGCCATCGAAAAGTAAAGTATTCAAAATATTTTTGCAATAACTTTTATGCGTTATAATATACTTATAATCTTATATTATGCGTATTTATGCGTTTAAAAATCACTTAGTTTACTCTTTTTTCTAACCCTTTATCTTACCATACCTACAGGATTGAAACGGCTCGGAAGCAGAAGGAAAAACTAAAGTCTAAGACGCGATTCAAATGATGTATACAGAGGTGGAAATCAAACATCTAAAATGCAATACAAGTAATGTATACAGGAATTAAAACAACATAGCAACGATGTGATACATCTAATGCACATTTGCGACGGATGAGCAACCAGCGACAAAGTAAAAAAATAGACTGAACGGTTAGCGCTACATACATTTACAATTGCGGCTTAACTTATCGCGTTATGTATTGAAATGCTATTTTAATGTGATATTACAGTTTCGTACTTCAATGCTTCTCATTTCGCACATTTGGGTATTACGTGATAAGAAAATATATGCAGCATCTTTCGAATGAGAGTCGCATCATCAAAACTCTTGCTATGGTATCGTGCATATGTGGGCGATATTTAAAATTAGTCGGCCATAATTTTTTGTCAGCTAATATTAGTATTAACCGTTTGTTAATAAATGTCATTCTTTACCCGAATATATACATATACAATGCGTATATGCGCAGCCTTTAGTCGTATATCGTCGATACAATGCGTAGCCTTTAGTCGTATATCGTCGATACAATGCGTAGCCTTTAGTCGTATCTCCATCGCAAGCTGATCAATATATCGTGACATCTTCTTTTATGTAATAGTATAAATATTATAAATTAACTATTTGCGATTTATTTATTTATTAAAATTTGATGCACAAATGGTCCTAATATAATTGCATATAATAAAGCTGATTAAAAATAACCAAAATGTTATTAAATTGATTCGAATTAAACATGATTCCAATTACAACCAGTTAAAATGAATATGCATTAAATAATTTAAAAACCTAATCGGTTTACAATTTTATTAATTGCAGTTTGAAATATAATAATTACTGGATAAGACAGTTTTCATTAAATAAATAAATATCAAAAGAGAGTACTGCGGGACAAAAAATCTTCACCGAAGAATGAACAAACTCTAGGTTCGACAAATTATATTATATTTCCTTGTCAATCTGACACAGACGGACATAAAAAGGTCAAAAAAGATGTTGATTTGAGAATGTTTGATTTTATCTACGGAAGCAAAGGGTCTCCGTCGATCTCCGTATTTATTAGTTTATGCAAGAAAATACAATCTAGCCCTTCTATGCAATGTCTTTCTATACAGAGCATTTTGAGTAACAATAGGACTCCATAGCAATTTATTGTTGGTAGTACCCGGGTAATATAATTACGTATTAGGGCTATATTATGGTCAATTGTAATCATATCACAAATATAATGTTTTTTATTTTGAATATTCTCAAATAATAGTTGTAAATGATTATGCAAAAATAATAAATTACATTTATATTTAACATTTACATATATGCCATTTTTAATTTAATTTTTAAGCATAGGACCTATATACGTAGGGAAACACATGCTTTTTATGTGAATATATTGGGTAATTTTAAATATAAACGCTTTTTTTTGCTTAACCAAAGTTAATCAAATGGAATTCATGGATCAGTAACCTATTAATTTAGCTCTGTTCGTAACTTTTAAGAGCTATTCACATTTTTAAATGCATTTTGCATGCTATTTGTTATTGAAACCCTAGAAGGTCTAGCGGGATATTAGTTACAAATGTCTCTGTTGGTGAAATTAATACTTTACTAGACCACTATTATCATTGAAAGTGTCGTTCTTAGTAGAGTGTCGTCCATATTGGGCGTGAGATATTGTTTTGTTGTAATGTGATTTTATAACCGTTTATAGCTTTGATAATATTGTCTTTCCTTAGTATTACACATGATCAGTTTTCTAAGCGTTTTATTTTCCAAGGGTCTTTATAAGATTACTTTATAGAACGGAAGATGATAGTACCCAATAACGCATGAATGCAGAATTTTCAAAATCGCGATGCAAATAGTAAAATGGATTAATTGTTTTTTTCTTACTTTAAATTCGATTCAATTTCATTTATTACATTTTGATAAATTTTTAATTTATTATGATTAGGAGAGAATATTTATGTTGGATAAAAAATTTTAAACACGAGCATATTTAATTCAGAAATAAGCAGTTAAACCTTACTATTTCAGTATAATATATTTATATCGAATTATGAAGCTTTGCCGAAGGCTATAAACTACTAATCGCTACGAAAATCTAACTGAAAAGTAAAAATAACGGTTTTATAATTGGACAGCAATAAATATATTTTATACTTCCTTCAAGAATACAACTACACTTAACTTCAATTAAGGGTGTCAGTAATTAAATATGAAATTTTTTGGGTATTAAATTTGAAGTTTAATCATGTAGATCATAAAGTAGAATAAATGAAAAACATAAAAATCGAAAAGATATACGAAGGAAACTTTGAGACCTGTCATTTGTGGGCTGTTGACGGCAAGAAACAATAATTAAAAAAAAATTATTGGTATCATCAGTTTACAGAGTTAAATATTTATATATCATGAATTCCAGGTAATAAGCATGAGGGTGAGACTGGTCAATTCCATTTATCATCATTTTTACTCGATATCAATTGTAGCAGGTCCATCACAGACGTCTTCCAATTTATTGATGTACTTACTGTTTAAAATTTCTATTTAATCTAATAAATTTTTATTTAATAACCAAATTTACGCGATATCAAATATCTTCAATTAACCTCTAGCGGATAATATAAATTATAGCAAAACTCTTCGTGATTTCACTTATGTATATTAGGTACTCGATTCAGGCGGCGGCAAACGTTATTGCAGAAGCAATGAAAGTCGCTAATATAAAGAATGCACAATATTGCATTTCACTTGCATATCGTAAGGGTACACTATTAAGAAATTGAGCTCGCATTGAAGCAGTTCCAACTAAAGCGAGCTCGGTATTTATAATCCACTTTCGTACTTATTTCAGACATGCTCTGATATCTCCTTCAAACCATTTACATTTATAATAAATATATCCTTAAATTCCGAAATGTATCCATCCCTTTGGGAGATTCCTCGGGTAATGACTGTTCTTAAATCTGACGTTAAGTCTGATGTTAAAAATTGTAGGCCTGTAACTGTGCTATCTACATTTGCTAAAGTATTTGAAACTGTTAAAAATTGCCGCATATATGGTCAAGTTCCGTGCCAACTGACGGACTGTTAGCACGGTTTTCAATCTAAGCAGTCTACCGTCACCAAAATTACTAATTTTGCGGAATATAAAAGATCAAAGGAGTTAGATAGTGGATGGTAAGTGCATGTGACTTATTTTAATTTTTAGAAGGCAAGCAAGTCAACAGTGAAATTTTTCTAGTAAAATTATTGGAGGTTGGTATGTCACTGTAGTATACATTTCTTGCCAGTTACTTTCGGATTCGAAATTAACATGTTAAGTTTGGAAATTTTAAATCAAGGCTTTACGTTACTCAGTCCGTTGTAAAGGTAGTATTTTATGACCTCTTTTGTTTTTTATCATGATGAATAATTTGCCATCAGTTTTCAGGACCGGCCGATGCCTCCTGTTTGCCTCTGATTTGAAACTATTGTCCGAAGAAGAAAAGCAATCTGATTCTGTATTTTACTATCTGAAACGAAAAGCAATCTGATTTGTTATTTTAGATTCTGTAAAAACCTAAAATTTAATGTGAGCAAATGTACAACGATGATGCATTCACGTCAACTTATAACCTAAATGCAGAATTACCTATTACATGGAACGATGCTCGAAAAGTTATCATCCGTGCGAGATTTTTGTGTAATTATGGATAACCATCTAACATTTTATGGTCATACCAGTGAAACCTGTCAAAAAGCCTACAGGATTCATAACGAAACATTCCTATGATTTTCCTGATAGTATGTGTATTGCGACCTCTTTAATTTTTAGCTTGAAGTATCCTTGAAACTAATGCAATTATTTGGTATCCACGCGAACCTACTTAGCCATTATTTGGTCTCCACGTGAACCAACTTACATACTTATATTGACGTAAGTATTGAAGAAGTTTAATAGATTTTTATGTGGAAAATATTCAGTCATTCTTCAAATATTATAAGGGGCATGGTTGGATGTAAATCATTTTAACTCCGATGAAAATTGCTTATGATCAGGCATTTTTTTAAGTTATTAAATAATTATGTCGATAACCTCTCGGTCTTGGGTTTGGTAACGCTTTATGTTCCTGACTGTTACACGGGAGGATAGTCATAACCTATTTCAGCTGCTTAAAGCACACACAAATATCCTCAATAAAGTATTACAAAAGGCAAAAGGATGTTAATCAATAAAGTATTACAAAAGGCACTAAGAGCATTAAGAATGCGATTATGGATTTGCTTGGTAGTTCACTTTTGGTAATTAATTCATATGTTTAATTTAAATTAATTTGTTTTTCTTTGTTTCTTTAATTATTATTCATGTTATTATGTGTAATACAAAGAGTAGTACTTTTGGGGTTTGCGCATGTTCAGCGTTTTTAGGTAAACTGTAAGTTGTTCATAGGATTTTCATGACAAATTAATAAATATAAATTTTGCCTCTCATGGTTCAGCTATCAGTAATCCCTTAATAAGGAAAGAAAAATAGTGGTTGAAATTAATTTCATGATTATTGTCGTTATAAGAATAATCAATGGCATATTTAATAGAAAATATTATTGCAATTTCAAACAGGTTCTTTACATTTTGCAGCCTCTAAACCTTTTGACGTTTCCGCCATTGTAAATGAGTGGTTTCATATATGTAATATACACATTTGAAAAACGCTATAAAGACCATTTGAACATCAATGCTTTTTATTTCAAATCAGCAAAAAGATACGAAAGCAAAAACGTACAACAAATAACGGCATCACATGTTACGACACAATGTGTAGTTTTTAATCCAAGACAAAAGAAAAAAAGAAACATTTTGACATTCCAATTTTCCCTTTCCCTGCCTTTCAAGTATAAAAAAATAACTAATGTGTTTTCAAGTATGAAGTCTGCAATTCGCTTAATAAGGTCGCACCTTATCCACAAATACACCCTACCAGAGTAGTGGCGTTGGGAAATGACGAGCCACAATGGAAAGTGAAACGCCCACAGGAGAACCGCCATTGTCCATTGTCTCGGCGGGCGACATAGTGCTAAAATTGTAATATACTCATACATATATTAGCGTACGTTCATATATGAATGTGGGTATAAGCACGTAGTTAAATGTTAAAATTACTCATGAAGAGGATATGTAAACATGGTGAATTTCCCACAAGCATAATTATTCTTACCTAAACATTTTAGGCGGCGGTTAAATATATACGACTCTGGTTTTGCTGAAGAATATAAATAGAAACATGCATTAATGTTGAATATATTGTGAACAGTTCCCTATTATTCCGTATTTTATTTATTAACAACAGATTTATTAGATGCAGAAGTACTGAAGCACGTAAAATATGAAAATTTGGATGTTCACCTACAACGAATGGATTTTGACTGTGTTGTTCACATTTTATATTATAAATAATATTACTTTAGAATCGTTGCTTTTTAGTAAAAAAATATATTAATAAATAAATCCAAAAATACCTTTACTGGATATTTATAACGAAGGTATTTTTGTGAGGGTTATTAAAAAGATAATCGCAAAAATATTAATTTTATTAAAAAAAGGTTTTATCAGTTTTATTTTTAATTCAATATAACTAAATTATCTCAACATTTCATTATCATTACAATCACACTATCTTTAATAAGGTATTTGATATATTTGACGTATATCTGCATTTTTAGAATATCGAGGTCGAATGACAAAAACTAAACCTTGCATTTTCGCCACAGCTCTTTAGCTCTTTCAATTGAAGATCGATTATATCATTTTAGGTGAATGCATTGTTGGATTACGTAAAAATGTAGAAATATAAAAAAAAAATCATTATTTTTTATCTCTGCAACCATCAACTTACCAGCGTCTTTGAAGACGACTTTTAAAATATAATCGAATATGTTTAGTGATATTTTTATATGGCTTCTTCTTCTTCACTAGATATGAGTCTCCAAGTAGTGTTTAATGTCGTTTCTATGTCGCAACTTTTATATCGTACATGAAAAATATACTATACGTAAAAATATACTGGACACGGGCAATTTTCAAATACCTCAATCTTAAATAATTTCAACCTAAATTAAATAATAAAGCATTCCAATGAATTTTTAATGACAATCCACTATCCACGATTCCAATGAATTTTATTGTCTTATTTAAATTCCTTCTTTGATTTGGTTTTCAGTTTCTAAATTTGTTGGCATAATAATAATATTTATTTAATCAGATTTATTAAAACGTACTCGTTTTAATAATATCGTATAATACAAATAAGTAAAGTCGTGAAAATTGAGGTCCTTCGTTTATTATTTGGATTTGATTTGCAGTTGTAGTTTTTGTCTGTGTATAGTTGTGTTTATTTATTTTTGTACGGGGGGTGATTTTTAGAAACCGATGTCTCTCAATACTTGCCTGGAAATTCGTCAAAATTCATTTGCAAATTTTGCCTCTTTTGTCCATAACTGCTTCATGCATTTTTTTCAAAAGCGCGGCATAATATTAAGCCTTCATAGTATAGTTTTTGGGAAATATTTGATATCGTTTTCGAACTATTTCGGTGGCTTTTGCCCTTTTTTTATCAACTGTATTGACTATCGATTTGATTCTGTCGAATCCAGATTTTATCTGCGTTGACGACACGAGAAAAAAATTCCTCAAAATTGTTTTTACATAATTTCAAAAACTTCCAAAATCTGAACTCGCCAAAGATTGTCTAATGTCATGTGCATTTTTGTTACTCAAAACAGACTGATTTTTCTCATCTGCAAATAGTTGTGTAAAATGTGTACAATTTGTACCTTTACAGTTTATTGACTGACAATATTTTTTTCCGTGATATTCGTATTACGACGGTCTAAGCGGCGATAGTCTTGCAGGGCTTTCGTTCCCCTTACCATAAACGTATCCATTATTTGATCGTAACAGACAATGGTGCAAATTTTCCGTAAACTTCAGGCATCCTCGTGAAAATTTCTTTTGCTTTTTTTCCATTTTTACCAGGGCCTTAATAATGGCACGATGTTCCAGTATTCTTAAATTCGGCGATGGCTTAGAAGTGGTGATTTTTTTCATTCAATTATTCGAAGCGACAGAATGCTAATTACACCAAATTTTCATCCTATATTACTCATTAGACATTTGTGTTTCTAAAACTTAATAATCGTTGTTAATATAAATGAAATATGAAAAGACGGTTAGATCAACGGATTTCGTCATTTATTAATATTCCTCGTCATCTCAAAAACTAATTAGAAATCTTTTAAGTCACATCTAACAAAATATAGCACACGAATATATTAGAGACTGGATTAATATACAGGTTACTTTTTATTCTAGTTCCTGATGTAAAGTATTCATCGTTTACACTGTTCAATAATTTCCACCTTGATCATATAGAATTTGTCTGCAAGGAAAATTGTTTTTATTCTGATTTTTACACACACATACATACACAAGCGCGCGCGCACACGCGAGAATGCACACACGCGCTCACGCGCGTACGCAAGCGTGCATGCATGCACGCACACACACACACGCACACACACACGCACGCACACATGCACACGCACACACGCATGCATTCGCACGCACACGCACGCGCACGCACACACACATATATTTAAGCTCATGCCGTAAATTTCGAATTGCCATGCTAATATCCGAGCCTGGTTCCTGCAGGATAACAGAAAACTTCGTCTTATATTTCCATCAAAATGTCCAATTCTAATAACATTGGAATAGATTTAAATTATAGCCAGGATTACTATATGTGAATTAATTCGTAAGCAGAAGATTGTATAATTGAAAGTAATTTTTATAATTTATACGAAATAAATTGTCATTGTGTGACTTTTAAGTAAGTGCTCGTCTTTTGAGAGGACTCTTCCACTTTTTTACAATGGTTTAAGCTTAGTATACGAGACGGAAACATATGTCAAAATAAAATATTTTTACCAATAAAAATACATAAATCTTGTAACCAGTTACGACCCTCATCACGAAAAACCTGACTATCATAACATGGGAATTTTAGAAAGGAAATTCCAACCACATTGTGTCACCTTTCGTAATTGCATTTTTTTCTACATGCTTTTTAAAAATTAATTTTTAGGTATTTTTTATTCGTGGTTTAAAACTATTTCTTCGAATGTAATGGATTGAGTTGAATTAATTTATTTAAATTTTTATTTTTTTCACGTCTTATAAGAAATATATATTTTTAGAATAGCCTTTGAAAACTCTCTTTTTTGATTCGCGTACAAAATATTTTTTCTCAATTTTCTAGTAATATATTCAACGAGGTTTAAAATTTAAATATAACTAAATAGCCAAAAGTCAAGATATAAATATTATAACTTGGCGAGTATTTTAATTTTTTTATACATGAATACAAATCGTATTTTAGGCGAATATTTATTTTTATTATTCTGTTCATTAAAATCTTATATTTACTACTAATTTTTTGATCTTTTAGAATTTTATTTTTTTACGTTGGGTAAAAATGGCTATAATGAACGAATTTTTACAATTATAATAATAAAATGATGACACAAAAATAGCAAGTTTTTAGATTACTTATTGATTTTTTTATTAAAATATAAATTTTCAGATCGCATATCACGTTTTCTTCGGGAATATTGTTTAAATTATATAGTTAGACTAACTTTTGCGTAAGTTAATTATAAATAGTTCTCAACGGTCACTTCTTAAAAAGTAAACGTGTATATATCACTACTTCTAAAAGTAACGTGTATTTATCGTATCATGTAAAATATTAATTGAATACGCATAAAAAAAAATCTATAAAAGGTTGTCCCAAAAGCATTAAACCCACACATAATTTATATAAATCGTACAGCAACGTTGCCGTTTTCGACAACGAATGCAAAGCACATAAACTAGGACGGACGTAATTAAGATACATTGTTCAAGCAGCTTTTGAGCGAGTGTCGATAAAAGCTGCCAACCACGTATATTCAGTAGCTCATTTCAAAGGCTATTCATAGAGCTTGAATGCTGACCACAGAAAAGTGTTTCAGTAAGAGAAGAGGCGCAAAAGAATGGAACCTCATTCTAATTTGAAAAGTTCAATAAATGACAAAGAAGTATATATTATTGGAATCGCCTTTCCACTGAGTTTCCCAGCAGGCAGGAATTTATTATAATTTTCTTAATGATATCAAAACTATATTTTATGGTACCTTCTTCTTCATATAAGCTTTAATAAAGTTTTTGGCATTTATTTCATTGGGTTATTGTAGAATAAAGTAAATGTTCTTTTTATTTTTTTACGTAAGGATTTATTTGATGGTGTCAATACTTACTTACGTACATAGTTCTTGGTCTCTCCTTGATTCTCAAATAAACTGTGTTGCTGCGGGTGTAACAAAACACAATTACTAAAATTATGGATATTATAGTCAATATAGGGAACGTGAGTTTCATAATTCGATTTTTCGTAAATTATTATTTTAAAGTGGAGAACATTTGAATGGCTTATATCGACCGCATATGCCACTAATGTTCGATCAATTTAAAAATTTGATACAGGTTGAGCAATATAAATCATATACCCATAGTTTTTAATTGATTAAAAATGGAAGAACAAGCTTTAGAACGAATCATCAGGATTCACTTCGAATAAAATTCTATCTTTTAGACGACAAATCTTACTCGTTACAAGTACAGTTATTTTCAGTCCATCTATAGTTTCTATATTTTGCATTGCCGAATATAAATGACTATTTATTGGTATACAAATAAAATACATAGTTTTAAATTATTACATAATGCAAAACCACAGTAATGAAAAGAAAGAAATCAGACGAGTAATTAGGGGAATTTAGATATATTAAAGAAAGTCATTTGAAAGTAAGGAATTATGTACGTCTTAAATTATCAATTTAATCACTAATCTTTGCACTTAGTTGTAATCATTGTATCCTTATAGAAATATTTCATGCATCTCAGCTTTAAAGCAAAATATAATTCTATAATATTGTATAATTTACAGCTAGTCAAATAAATATTTTCATTCGACCATAAATCATTCATATTTTCATTCAACCCTCTTCCTGAACCGGTCCAATATCTTCCAAACAGACCTTCAAATAGAAATTTCTGTCTTTGTCTTGGTGTGTTGGGTTAATCATAGGCTTAAGCTTTTGACGGCACAGCGCACCGCGGTATCCCGGGCGCTCATCGAATAGGGTTGGATTGATGTTCTGGTTGGCTCTAAGAGATTGCTCTAATAATAAGTCCGCCATAGGTATCGATTGTGTACATTGAGTTTATAATAAATAAATATGTAATATATTGTTGCAAATCATAAATATTAATAGTAATTGTTATTTTTTAGGAACTTATTATGAATAAGAAGTATTCATAATAAGTTAAGGATATAATAATTATGAATGAGAAGTATTCATAATAAGTTAAGTATATAATAATTATGAATAAAAAGTATTCATAATAAGTTAAGGATATAATAATTATGAATAAGAAGTATTCATAATAAGTTAAGGATATAATAATTATGAATAAGAAGTATTCATAATAAGTTAAGGATTTAATAATTAGGGATATAATAATAATTGTGGTTTAAGATGAAATATCTTTAAATATAACAATTATATGTTATTTAATTTTTTGTTCTAATCTACATTGTCATAATAATGGAAAATTTTGCAAATCTAGTTGTCTACAAATAAATTCTTTTCGACATTTTATCGCATCCACTTCGACGTTAACGAACGACGTACAAGTTAACACTAAAACATTTGTCTATGCAAATATAAAAAAGTACACAATTGAAACCTTTCTAAAAAGTTAACAATATAATTTTGCACATATATGCACAATATATACTATGTATGCAAACAAATGATCCATCCAATAAATACAATTAGCCTAAAAACCTTTTTGTAATATATTAACGTTCTTGTCCTAAGGCTACGTAGTCATGTATGACGTTTAAAGTTTAATTAAAATTCAGAATAAAGAATATAAAAAGCGTAGTTTAATAACATTGTCGGAGAAGTCATATTATGGTAATGCAATACAAAGCTTAAGCCGCAGGTGGCCCGAACGTTTGGGCGCTTCTTCAATTTGGATTATATTAAAATGTAATACCCACGTCATTATTGTAAATAAATTTACGATGTAACGCTGATTAAACTAACGGCGTTTGAATTCGATGGCGTTTTGTTTCCAGGATCGGATATAGTTATATATAAGATATAGCTTATAAGGGTTATTTTATTAAACATGGTTGGACGTTTTTTGTTTCCTTTTAAAAAAAGACTGTGTTTTTATTTTCAAAAAGTATATTTAGCAAAAATGCCACCAGTTTTTTATACATTTTAACTTTGGCTATTAATGCGCAGTTGTAATTTTAAAAAATGCATTCCATTATACCACAATAACCTGAATGTGATATGTGCAAACGATTAACTTTATTATTTGTTTGCACATATCATATTCAGGATATATAATAATAGAATACGTATGAATTCCTATAACTTTGTTCACAAACAATCCATGTCGCAATAGGTTACTTGAAATTCTTTCACACGATCCCCGCTTATGCAAAAATTATGCATAAGCGCGGATCAATTATACATAAGAGAGGATAAGTATGAAAGAAACATGCTGTGTGCTTTCTTTATGAATTAGGCGCATTTATAAATTTACGAGTACTTGAAATTTATATTAATTTTTTTATATTAAACTTTCTTTTAACTATTTACAAGTATTCATATTATTTCTCACTATGTAATTGTATTATCCATTTTATCTTTCAAAGGCGTGAGATCACGAATTTCACAAAAATTATGAGATATAGCGACATTTTTTGAGACGTTTTTCGGTAATTTTTAATTTACTGAATGTAAGTCGCTAAATGGTTTGTTATTTAATATTTTTAAACGACCAGTTTATTTTTGTAAATTCAATAAAAGCTCCTTCTTGCTGGGCAATTTTGCTGGTTTTATGATGAAGTAATTAATTTAATAATTGTCGATTACTAAATAGTACTTCATTTTAAAGTTATAAGTTTAATCAGTTAAACAACAATGGTTCAGTTTTGTAATAAATTATAAACAATTTATTATTTCTGATCAAATAGTATGAACGTAATCTTGTTATCTCGATTCAATGCCTTTTGATGCGTAATTAAATGCTATTAGCAATTATATATTGAAAAACTGTAAAGTTCATTTTGAAGTAAATACCTAGTTTTGTATTATAATAGGTTTTAAATATATGTATAATTTTACTTCTTATCGTCATTTGTATTTAATTAATTTTAACTCAATAATGAAAGTAGGAAATTTTCAGTAATTTAAAATATGTACAGATCTAACTCATTGATCTAAGAATATTTTTAACTATAAGCCTGTTCATAATTATTTAATACTTTACTAGCGAGCAAATAATTAAAATTATTGGAAAATATAGCTTTATATAGCTAGATCTAAATTTATTATAGCCAAAAAATGTTAAAATTTTAGCTGGAAAGTATGTAACATAATGAAAACACTCAACAATTAATAGGGCGGACGTAATTTAGCCGTATTGTTCGAGCACTGCTGCGGTACTGTCGTTAAAATTTTCTAGCCGGGCAGTCGCGTCAGCTTTAGAAATTAATTTTTAAGCTTATTCGCGAGGCTAAATGCTAATTCAACAATAAAACTATTTTGCTAGAATAAAAGAGATTTTTTCTAAAAGCTCATATCGTTAACAAAGAGATATCCATCATTGATCATATTACCACCACGTATGATATTATTATACTACTGATATTACAAAAGTAAATTGAAATAGATTTCAATTCATCAATAAGTCTGAAAAAAGCTAAAATATAATTTTAATTACTTCATCTAAATAAAGGTGATGTCTTATTTTAATATCCAGCAAAAAATGGTTTCAAAATTTAAATAATATCATATATATAACCTATTCATAATGCTTTTGGTAGTTTAAAACTATTCTTAGAAAGGGAAACGCTTGCTTGAATACCTTCTCAAGGAGAGGCGGTGTGTTGGTAATCATTTTATTCTTATGTTTTAATTTCTATATCAAGAACCGTAACATACCTCTTGAATACACTTATAGATAGAAGTTAAAACCTTTTTTTAATTATACATTTATAATTGTCATTACAATAGAATTGTTTGAGACAAAGTATTACTACAATATTAAATTCATACTATAATATTGTTTATACTAATACATTACTATTACATGTAATTGTAGGTATTCTCTGTTCCATCAATATTTTCTCATGTCCCCTTTCAATATTTGTTACTAATATAAGAAAAAAGTAAAATTACCATACTTAACGTGTACAAGCATGCATACGTGCACGCGCCCAAACGCCTAAAAGTTTCAATTTGTATTTGATATGTTGGACTTTTTGTAATTTATTACGTCCACTTCCCGTAACTGCCTTTACATTATAAATGTTTTTGGTATTAAAGACACTTTTAAAAAATTAATGGTGTACTCGTTCATTTTTGGATTATTAATTTAAATTTTAATAATCCGAATATATCCATATTCAATTTTGGTAATTTATTTAAAAAAAATCACAAAATATATAAATACTCTTCGTAAGAGTTAATCTTTGCTAATAGCCCACCTGAAGATGATACACTAACGTAGTTTTACTAACATAACGTAGTTTTACTTAATTGTCAATAATGAATTTCTACATAATTAACGCCAAATATATTCAATATTTAAAAAAAATCAATAAAGGTTTAGCTGATTGTATGGGATTATATAAAAATGCTGCTAAATTTCTTGAAAAGTTTGAAGAAAATGTATGTGTATCAAAAGCCGATTGAAAAATATAATCTATAATATTCACCTTATCTATGCACGTATATGCCATACTTATACACGTTAAATAAGTGAAAATAATAAACACGTATATATATATGAATATGATACTGACCAAAGAATTATGTTCCGTACAATACTTGTGAATCTTAAATTATATTGGCAATATTTGAAAAATTAATTCTGAAAGTAAAATTTTCATAACATTATTCCGTTTAATATGACAACATGAAGTTTACAGTTTTAAAAAGGAGTAAATAAATTTACAGGGCAATAAAGACAATTAAAACACAATTTTCCAAGTGGTATTTTCAAGTATAATTTTAGAATGTATAGTGTTTAATCAATAGAAATATCAACCTAAGGTTTCACGTCAGTTTCTACTGGCGCAGGAATTAAACCTTATTCACTTTATATGTCATAATAGGTCTTCGTTATCTTGCAAGGAATATACTTTCAAACGTTTCTTTTCATAAGATCGATAAGTCCTATAAGGTATTATTATTTTTTTCATTTTTCTCATAAAATTATATGCATTGGAATACTTTCTTATATTATCTATCGTAAAACTAGAGTACGCCGAAACTCCACAATTATATGAACTCCACAATTATTAATTAAAAAAATTTAGTCCAAAACACACAAAAGCAGAAAATAAAGGAAAACGAAAGTAAAACTTAAATAAATTTTAACATTTTATTTTTCAGTATCGCATTCTTACCTTTTATGTAGAAAAACCAATATTTTCCAACTTTGATTAATAAATATTTGTACCATTCCTATAAAGAAGCCTATTGAAAATACTTTGGGTGCTTTAAGATTATACTCGGAAAAGACATTCAAATATCTGTCTAAGAACGACCGCATTTAATCATTTGATTTCAACTATATTTTGTTTTTAATATCCAGAACGATAATAAGGCAAAGGCAGCTACGGGAAGCGGAAATAATTAAGCTTCATTGTTCGGACGTCTACCGCACAAGTATCGATTAAACGCTGACAGTAGCGCGATGAAGCGGGCTTTGAAAGCTCTTTTTAAAGCGTATTCGTGGAGGTTGAAATGATTATCTTAGGATAAAAATGGTGACATAAAACACGAGCAGAGGAAATGTGGGATTTTTATTCGTTTTAAATATACGAATAAGGCTGGAATGTTACTGAAATAGTCAATGAATTGAGTTTTCAAATATATGTGAGTTGAATAGAATTAGATATTTTGATAAAATCTAACAGGTGCCATTTTTATCATTTTACGTAATTGAAAACATGCATTTGAAAGCAGGATAAAATAGCAAAGTTATTATTACAAATATTGTGTGAAAACCGTAAACCCTGAGATAAAAGATGAAATAGTTTCGTACAAATATATTTAAATTCTGCGATGGTGAGAAAATCAAATTGGCAAAAGTATCTACCTTTTCAATGTGCATATAATTTACTTTTACACATGTATAAGTTATTAATGATAAGTTATTTATTTATTAGAATGTAAATATTTATTTACATTCTAGTAAGCAGACAAATACACTGATTAACTTATACATCTCATAGCCAGAAAAAAAGTTACTAAGCTTCCAATCAGTTTCTTATTAAAATACATTAAATTAATTTATTTCGTGTGTGTTAAATATGACATAATATACATATATGATCTATCTAACAATAGCTGGTAATTTTAAATATCCGTGCATTAAAAATAATTACCTAAATCTCCGTATATAGCCTTGAAAACAACATTAAAACAATTAGTAATTACTACCACTTATCAGAGTTTTATTAATATTCTACTTAGATAAAATAAATAAGATAAATAGATAACATTTCTGAAATAGTTATTTTGTGAAATAGAATAGAATAGAATTTCTCATGAAAATAGAAAATTCTTTAGTGTGAAATCATTGATTGATTAATTAGTGATTTAATCAGAAATACGGTACCATTTTATTTATAGTAAGACCCAAACTGCGCTGAAAATTAATATAAAATATATTTCGGAATATAATGTAAAACGGACAAAACTAATGAAGAAGTGATTTACGAGTGTCTAATATATATTCAAATATTATTTCTCCAAAATAATACAATATTAGCTTAATTATTCCAAATGAAGAAACTTGTATTTGTCTGGAACACAATAAATGTTTGGAAATATAAATATTTATTTCTGTAAAATCTTAAAATATATGTAAGATTTTAATTAAATTTTAATAACTGTAAAATCTTAAAGCGTAAAACTTCCTCCAAATATTTTTTAAAAATGCAACCGTGACTTAACTATCTTTCTACGCAGAAGCAAGCTTTATATTTATTTGGATTTTCAATGTCAAGTAAGTTATTAAAAAAACCCAAAGGTAATCATGAGTGGAAGTCTTTTTCTGGTCAGTGTCCTCATCGGAGGAGCATAATTTGTTGGTTCATTACATATTTTAAGAGGAAACTAACCATAATATTTTCTCGTACCTCACTTGCTGATCTATTTCTAATATTATTATATGAAAACGGAATAAAAGTAAAACACGCCAACAGAAAAAACATTCAATCTCCAAAAAAAATTTACATGTGTATCTATTTTATCTACATTCACATACTATTTATGTACTCATATGTTTATAAAATACCTAAAAATATTAATCACGATGAAATTAAATTTACGTCTAGTAATTTACTAATTAATTAATATTGCCTAAGTTTATTTCCTTAAGTGTAACTCATCGTTTATCGCATGGCATTCAACTTTTAATTTCAACAAGCATAAGTTATTTAAAAAGGGCGGGTCTAAAGTGGAAAGCTTAGTCTTGAAAACTTTCAAAATTTAATTAAAGTTCGGCTAAATGAATATAAAGCGTATGATTTGATAGCATTATTGGAAAATTTTCATTATAGTAAAATAAACCAAAGTTCAAACTACAGGTGGTAAAAACGTCAAAGGTATATATTAACTTATTTAGGTTATAAAATTAAAAAAGGTAATATATTAACGTATTTACGTTATAAAATTTATATCCATGATTTGTATTTTTGCGTATGTGATAAATCTACAAACGCAAAAACAATTTCTGAATTGATTTATACTTGACTTCTACGAAAACAATGCACTGAATTAAGATTAAGTAACGTGTTAGTATATATTTATTCAGATAAATAAGAAGCTTTCAGTACAGTTATTAGCATTCACGCAGTAAAGAGAATCTCGTTCGCTGTCTTAAAAACTGTCGAATACAAATTATCGAGTCCCTCATGGTTTCATATTTTTCCCGGTCAAAGTACTTTCGAGATCTAGTGAACGCTGACAGCCCCACAGTAGTTTTAGAAAGCTTATTTTGAAGTGTTATTTTATACGCGATGAATTATTTACTGCAGAATGAAAGCATCTAAATTGGAAACAAAGAAAAATGAGCCATCTGGAGTAAAGGTAAACATAATTCTTATCATAATTTAAATTTAAAGGAATACCTTTAAATCTAAATTTTACGCAAACTTGTTATTTAAAGAAAAGATAAAAAGCGGACAAAGTTCCTTTATAAAAACTATAGATTCAAGCATTCTTTGAATGAATCGTAAGGAGTCTGAAAGAGCGGTTTGCAAAAATAGTTATTTCAAATTATACAAACATATAGAGGGAAGTCCATCGGATACTCGCACTATCTAGACAAGTCACAACACGTTTGATTAAAAAATCGGTGGAAGCGGCGCGGGAGAATGTAGCAATACAGGGTTACGGGACACGGTTTGCCAGTGACGCGAATGGTCATGGTGGGAACGGTCAATTGCTATTTTTGGCGGGAAAGCACCGCATCACATACGTTCCAAGTGAGTATTACTGCTATAGTTTTATGTTTAAGTGTTTATGTCAATTGTCAATAATGATAATGTTTTATTATAATTGGTAGATTGTGAACATTTTTATTAATTTCCCAAAACCATTTGTATTACTTTCCCAAACAGTTTTAGTCTGAAACACGTAAATTTGGGGATTCCCTGTCCTCTAGTACCGGACACAACAAATACCCCTCAACAGCGAACAGTTCACAAGTTGTTTTTTCTAGGGTACCTAAGCCAATAAGTGAACTGTTTTCTCTTTGTTAATACAAATTATTTATAAATAAAATTTTAATCAATATTCATTTCCCTCCTATTGTTTTTTTCCTATTGGCAAGAGATTAGAAAAAATTGCCAATAGAAAAATATTACTTATTATTTTCTATATTTAGCTCTGTCTTATCAAATAAAATGTTAATATTAGTATAAATGGTATTAGGTGCCTTTTTAAAATATCAAATAACGTTTTTCTCATACAAAATATATCCGATCGTGTAACTGCAGGCTTAATATTATTGACACTACCAATGCTTGGCAGCACGTGCCACATTTGCAATATATTTTTAAATAATTAAGTAAACATTTATTATTAGCATTGTATTTAGTAGCTACTTTAATATTTAATTTTATTGAGAAAAAGTAATTTAAATATTTTTCCATCATTTATTTACTGTTTCATTGAAAATTCTTAAATTGTTCACTTATTGGTCGTCGTTCGTCTATTGGCTAAGTCACCCCGCTAAGGATTGATTTGTGTTATAATAATTATTGTATGTTGTTTTAGAGGATAGAAGAATAGAGTAATATCGAAATGGAAGAGACGAAAAAGAACCCAAAAAGAAAAGACAAAGTCTACAAACCCTTTTTCTTCAGCAGCAATTTTGCAACAAGGTTTAGAACATTGCTGTTAAAGACAAAGAGAATGAAAAGAACCTAATAGAAAAATAAATTAAAGGAACGATATCCAAGTTCCAAACAGCAATAGAAAAGAAAGGAAAACAAACCAAAGGTGTGAAGGCCAAAGAAGAAAGTAGAGATGAATCTAAGAAAAAGAAGTCAGGAAAAATGAGTACCTCAAATATCTACCATACGAAAAGCTACTTGCATATCGTGCTTAGAGGACCACGACGAAGAATGAATAAAATACTATAGCTACCAAGAATGGGCACATGAGTCATGTGCAGATATTCCTGACGGATGGAGATGTCTATATATGCGATCGATGCACGATGTTTTAATAATGCCACGCTTGGTGTTCGAAGTTAAGTCCGTCTGGTATTAGGTGCCAATGGCAAAGATTGCATTTTTTCTTATCAAAACTTAATTAACGTTCCTAAATATGCTTATGCAGAAGTTGTATTTTTGTTGATTGATTTTGATTTTATAATTTGGTGACTACTTTCATTTATGAACTACTTAATAGTTCATAAATGAAGTTACATTTCTCGAAGTAGTTTTTATTTTATTTCCTGAAATCCTTAGGTCCCCTCCCTAGGGGACTTTCCTCTAACAGTTATTATGACTATAAAATAGTAATGATTCCGTAAACAATTCAGCTTCTAACACGTTTTATTAGGCTGACTTGTATGTAACTATGTATTGGAATATGCGAAACTAAATTTCATGCACTTCTAATTATTGTATCATCATGATACTTGGCAGTTGTGTGTAGTTCTGCTGATAATATAATAATTTTAAAAAATTCAAAAGGAATTCTTTTAGTTTTAGTTATAATAAATTATTTTGCTTTTCAAATTAATATTGTCTGAAAATTAAAATGCATAACATTTTAATTCGATTTCAAAACAAAGCGCCTCACGCTTGTACATTCAAATAATAAAGTCAATAATGAACATGACTTACATTAAAGTTCTTTCTGAGTAGACAGACAAAAGAGGTTCGATAATTATTTTTCGTTTTAGTGCAGTGTTTTATAAAGCGTATTTGTATTTGTTTTTTAAACTATTAATTTATTTGCCTTTCCTTTCGGCAATACTTAATCGATTATAATTAAAAATAATTGCACATACATACGTACAGGCACTTTGAAAATACATTTTGTCCCTTATTTTGAAACACTTAGGCAATACATTTCTCTAACACAATACTTTTCTCTCACTTCGATGAAGGTGCATATTTAAGGCTTCAAATACTTTGGAACGTCTGACCGATGCATTGAAAGTTAAATCACCTTTTTATTGAATTTCCCGGCTGATAAGAATATAAAATTTCTGCGCATGTCTTTATTAATATAAAATTGGTCTCGATTTTGATCACAAAATAAACAGTAATGAGAAAAACAAACCATTACATTTCTCAATAAAAGGTGAGAATACAGACAAAATTAAAATAATCATACATAAACAACGTTGGACTATTACAATTAATAATAAGTTGCTAGGCAAATTTGACTTGCACAAAGTCTGGTATTTTTAGAATATTAAGTAACCCTTACGTATGTAGTGGAGTTTGAAACATATAAAGGTTTATAATAATTTTAACCTATGTAACTAGTATCCTATAGTTGCATTTACTTACGTAACATAAAAATTCACATTAATTATATTTTAGAACGTACATAGGTTTTTGTGATATGTGACATATATGTATATTAACGTACATAGGTTTTTGTGATATGTGACATATATGTATATTACCACGCTAATATTATAGATTTGAAAGTATTTTTGTTAGTTTGTGCCTATTTTATGTCTTTATTGCTAAATTATTAAACTACTTTTAATAAAATTTACCAAAAAAAATAACTCCAAATATATGATAGAGTTTAAAAGATATAAAGTTGTCGTAAATTTAATATGGAGAATATTTAGAGAGGCTGTGAAAGGGCACACAAGTGAGAGCAAGCATTGTTGATCGACGCGTGCTTTTACTTGAAAGTTCTGCCCCATTGAATTTTAAATTTTCAATATCGTTGTAATATAAGCTTTGTATAATAACTAATATTTCTAATTTCACTATTCCATTCCAATAATTGCCAAATACTATCTACATAATACCAAATTCGATCATAAATCTATTTTTACGCATAGCAAGTCACGGATAGTACATATATGTAATGAGCACTACAGAACTATATATATATATATATATATATATATATATATATATATATATATATATATAATAATACAATATAAATACGAAATTATGAAAAATTAAATGAAACAGGAATGAGCCGAGACTCTTATATAGGTCATTCAAATTACAACGAGCTACATATTCTGGCTGTTCAAAGGATCGTTTTCACCTTTTTGGTGCAGTCGGTACCACTGCACTTCTAGGAATCTACGTTTATTGATACTGTTGAGAATACCTAGTAAAAAAATCGTAAACTTGTCCATTTTTTATGAAGAAAAGAATGAGCCGAAGAGACTTGGAAATTCGTGGGCGAGTATTGTCGATCTTTATGACAATAATTACTAATATTAAAAGATCCTATGTCTTAACAATATTTTTTTTAAATATAAGCATGTATTTTCAGGTCTATGTTAATCTTTAGTTTTACTAATATTTATTTAAAAGTTAATCAAGCGAATATAAAAATATCATTATTGCTAGAAAAATCGTAGTTTGGTAAGCGAAAGGAAAGTTTGAACTAGATGTGCGACAATTCTTAGTGGGCGGCTTTAGTTAGTATTAAAATAAAATATGAGTGTAAGATGTAAATAAACGATATGATGTTAAAAAAAGGGTACTGTTTTTCTCAAATTGTAGTCAATTACGTTAAGTGTTACAATGGCTAAACGTACGGTAGAAAATGAAAGTGAAAATTCGCAAGGGTTGAAATGAATATAAGCTGAAATAAATTTGTATATTTATTTTCTAAAGAGAATAATTTAGTTTCATAAAGATCTTTGCTTCTTAAAATTAATAATACCTATTTAAGCAACCATGTACACTTTTTGTTGTTACAGTAGTGAAAAAAAAAAAGAAAGAATCTCAAGAAAATTTGAACACGTGTAAGGTATTATGGTTAAAAGGAAAACTTTGCTTATGTTGAAAGCATAATTCCCTTTGTAGTCGAAGGCAATGGAAATATTTTTTGTGAGATTAATTTTTTAAAGGAAATTGATACGGGGGAAATTTTATTGCTCTCTATGTCAGTAAAAAGTTCGTGAAAACTTATAAAAAGTCAAGTACTATTATTTTTGAGATCTTCACAACTAGACCTTTTAAACAATACTCCCACATATTATATGGAATTAAAAAATACAAGTACTCAAATCGTCCCTTTGAACTTACAATATAATTATATACGAATATTAGCTTTTAAGAAAATTGTGGATTAATACGTTTTACTACGGCGGTTTATGAAATGGATGTAATAGACAAACAGATAAACGCGTGAGTGATCTCATATGATTTCGTTTTTTCCTTTGAGATACGGAATCCTTAAAATATTTAGAATATTATAACTACATTATTTTTTAAAATAATACATGCGTTGTTATTGTAAGAAAATATGAACTTGAATGAACTGGCTCCCACGATTCATAACCTAATTGGATAAGGAAAAATTCTGCATTTCAATGGAAAATATTGAATTTCATTTAAATTTAGTGAAAACCAATCATTTAGGGATTACCTTATAAACGACTTATTTTTTGTAAATAAATCAATACAAGATTAATAAAACAGCATAATTTTAATAAAATTATGAGTAGCAAATTCTTACCAGAAACTGGATCAGTTATATATAATTACACTTATAATCATATTACAAGCGTATGTGATTCGATGAAATTATGTGTCTAATCTACTTATAACATAGTTTAATATATCAAGTATAGATGGTTGTTGAATATATCGAAAATATGCGAAATTATTACTTAATAAATTAAAACGCCCTATAGGATGACTTGTCTACCAAAGTATTACTTAAAACTGAAAATTATATATACAACTACTGAATTGATTATTTTAGTCGTAATCATATCGAATATTATGTCGCTATATAAACTGATTATTATATAAAATTAAACTTTAAAACTTTAGTAACGTCCTGCACAGGGTAACTCGTATCATCGGAAATTAATTTTCCCGATGTGTGAATTTAAAGTAGAACACACCCAACAATAGTTATACACAGATCAAGGCACTTTTGAGCATTTAAGGGGAAATAGTAATTCTATTAAATTATTTACAAATATTAATTTTTCGCAACGTAAATATGCTTGCCATATATGTCTATACCAAATCATGGAGCGTATTTAAACTATTTAAGATCTAGGATAATCACTACTAATATTTTATCCAGAACTTTAATATAGGCTTCTCTATTTTTTTATAATTTTAGTTTAAGTAGTTTCGGAAATAGAGGGGATATATTTATATACATTTCTTGTATATTTTTTTAATACCACTAGAGACATGCTACATAGGATTCGAAAAAAAATATTTTTGACGCCTTTATTTGTAGGTATTTAAACTTTTCTAACGCCACTTCATGCTGTACATGGAATTAAAAAACCCATTTCCGATAATTAATTTATGCGCTATAATTAAATTACGCTCTTGCGCCCTAATCGATTTTTGAGTATCAACTTTTTAATTTCAAGTTTCTACATCAAGTGGTTACTGCAGAGAATTGCTCTGACACACAGACGGCCAGACAAGTGAGTGCTCTTATAAGAGTTTTTCCTTTTCAGGTACAGAACTCTAAAACTTGGAACGTCTTTAAAATTGGTGCATCCGTTACATTTTTCCTTGAAAATATGCACATTTTTCTCAAATCAGAGCATGACTTAAATTAATGGAAATTCGTGAACGACACAATCTACATAATCTCACTTTTCTTTATGATATTTAAACAATTAAAATTATCCAACATGTCTTCAAAGCAGTATGGTTATTTGTCCGCTCACGGTCTAAGTATACGCTCTGGAAACCAAATCAGACTCCTTTTCCTCAAACAATAAACCACTTTTTTGTAAATTCTCTATGCAAGTTGCAAAACTTTGGCATCAACTGTATCCTGGCACCACGAATTCTCCCGCAATAAATTCTTCAAAAGGCCGTTTGAAAAATTTCTTCCTCTCACAATCCCTCATTCCTTTCCCACATCAATTCCATCTTGCTGCCCTTTCCTCAACAACGTCTTGTCAAGATTTATAAGAAATTTTTATTTATATTAGTTATTATATATTTTTTTGTTTTTATGTAGTGTTTATATATATGTTTTTCTTAAAATGATGTATATTCTTGTTTGTAATTTTCGCAATTGAGTAGGTTTTCAATATTTTTACCATCTTCCAAACTATTAAATTTTCATATTTAACCATTCCGGTTAACTGGAAGAGATTATTCAAGTAGCAATAAGTCTGCCAAAAGTTTGTAACCTTTTATGTATGTATTAATGATTGAAATAAATAAATAAATAGAATAAAAATTCAAATATTACTTAATAAAATTCAATAATTACAATAGATATATTTCCATAAAACTTAACTGATACATTTTTGATTTTAACATGATTTTGTTAATAGTTCAAAGTTCAACTTATTTCCATCTGAGTAAAAGCGGTAACCGTGAAGTTATCAACCAAAACATAAGAGTTAAATGAATATCTTTTAGTCATAATTAAAAGAGTGATTCAAAAACCTAATCAAACCTTTATTAAGATTGCTTGTTGATTGCTTCCCTACAAGTACTCAACAAGCAATCTTATTGAATACGTTTCAGGTGGCAAAGTTCAATATTTAAATGCTTTTCTAGATATATTGAAAATAATTAGAATACTTTTTTGTAATAAAAAATATACAATCTAATAATTTAGTATTTATGAAATACGCTTTTCCCTCAAAACACTGACAACACCGAGAAATATTTACAAATCAAGGAGTCGAATTGCTCCACTAAAATAATACCATTACCTGCATAATTGCATGCTCCGTAAATCTTTCAACTAGCGTCACATAATCCAAGAATTTCAACGCTTTGAGCATTCGCTATTATAACCTTTCTCGAAAATGTGATTTTATTTATAATCGATAATTATTATTCAATTGTCATCCACGAGGTCGGCATGTCTTCAGATAATAAATCATCCCATCCAGCGTTGCATTGCCACAATTTTTGCATAAGCATTTTGGCCCAAACTATTACCATCAGTCCGTTTGAATCATAAATCCGCGCAATGTTTGATAAGATGTGATATTTAGTGGATTTTAGATTTCTCCTTATATGTGATTTCGCCGTTTATTCGGTTCCATTGAATGCCTGACACTTTTGTTTGAGATAGGTTTCTAATTTTTCCATTTAGATTTTAAATTTTATCATTAAATGGTAGACGAACTATCGCCCTGATCTATTGTCTCGTTAAGGGGCGAGTTTAAAATATTCTTCTACTTGATTTTCTTCCTCAGATAAAACCATTCTTTTTCTACTTCCTCCATTTCCCAAAATTTTGATATGCATTTGTATAGTGAGTTAACCGTTAGCATACAGTTATTATTTTTTTATATTTTTTCATCGCTGTCGAATTTTTCAAAATTTATCCAGCCCAATTTTGTTTTATACAATCGCGCCAAATTTCCTGAAATTTCTATATTTTCAGCGCACACGAGCTAATAAAATATTTCGACGCCGAGTAACGCATCAATTTCGCAAGCTTCATAAAATTCGGATCAGTGGGTTTTATATTGGGAGGTATTTTGAGAAAGCGTTTATCCAGTATATTCATTTGGTAAATGGTTACAAACTCGCGGACGAACTAAAAATTCTGCTATTTCATTCTAATTGTTAAATTTTGATTGGATTTCTGTTTTGACTATACGTTTGATATGAGTTTCTAGCTAATTTAAACCTTCTACTGGGAGATCTATATTTTTTAATGGTAATTTTAATCGGCCCGCCAGTTTTTCATGATGAAATGTGATTGCGTTCCATTGTCCAGTAACACTTGAGCTTGTATAATTTCACCATTGTTTTTTCTTTTATTGATTAACGATGTTGATAATAAAACCTCCGTAGCCACTATGTGTTTGAGATGCCCGGAGACTCCTTTATTTCCGAATTTTTTCAGTTTTGTTGTTTATCGTAGAATAACGCAAATAGCGTTATTCTAGTGTATTAATATATTATGTTTTTTTCCTGAATTTCTCTCATCCGGACCATTTGCATTCATTACTACGGTATCCAATATTTAAACAATTTAAAAATGCTTTAGCTGCCATAATTTTCTCAATGCGTTCATTTACATCCATCTTTTGTAATTTTTCACATGCATAAATTTTATGATTTTCTCTACAAATTATATACGGAATAATTTTTGTGTAGGGGTATTATTATTATTTATTATATTGAGTATTCTGTGTAGGCCATTCTGTGTGGGTATTTCGATCGATTTTTGATGTGACAATGCAAATTAGCCGCGCAACGGGTTCACATAATGATTTCAAAGATCGTGTATGAGTTAAAATCGTATCTAGAAACTTTCTTAATTCGACAACAGATTCCTTAGTCATCGTTCGTAATTTGGGTATCGTAAAAACATGACTTTGTGTTATTACGCATTTATTATCCAAACTGGTTTTCAGCAATTCCCATGCAACTAAATAATTTTCCTCGGATGGTTCTAATGTTTCATTTACACCTACCACTTTGTCTCTCAAACTAGAACTTAAATATTGGAATTTTTTAATTTAGAGACCCACGGTTGATCGTGAATGAATCGTTTAAAATTCGTATATAAATTTACCCATTTTTCACCGTTAAGGGTTACAAGTTCAAAATTTGATGGTTTATACGGTGTAGTTGCGTCGTAATTGAGTTATGTGTTTCGTTTGAGCTTGCGATATGTTGTGCTAATGTGGACAGCATTGGATTCGTTTTATCTATTATATACTGGGCATAACTGATTTGTACATAATGTAGTTTTTCAAATTTATAGATTTTGGTCGAAATCTTGTAAGTCAGTTGGTCTATATTTGTTTGAATTTCTTCAAATTGATTTAGAATACTGCTTATTCTTTTTAAACGTAATTTCATTTCTGTATGATTATTATGATTCCCTTAATTTTTAATAGAATTGACAAATTTTTTAAATTTCGTTTTAATTTTTGATTTTTTAATTTAATTAATATTGCACTATCTGGCATTTTTGATAACTAGTTTATCTATTTTGCAGGCAATTTAAAGAGTCACAGAACATTCCAATTGTTTTCAAGGCTTATGTGGTGGATTATTATATTCAAAAAGGACAAGAGATTTGTTCACTTATCTTTGTTGTTGCGATGTTGACCTTTTGGCTGCACCGGTGTTGACTGTATTCGCTCTAGATGAGTTAGCATCGATGTTGGTGATGAGGACCGTTCGTTGGTTCTGGAAAGATGACGTCTATATCCTTTTTTCCCACGCTTCTCAGCTTTCGGCTGCTGATTTTCCTCCTATATTGATATATTTTCGTTGATTGAAGGCTTTAATGCATACGATTTTTATGCACTTTATGCTTAACGATCATTAGATACGTCGTACTAAATCATCCAATTTTTATATTGTTTTTAATTGTCTTTACAGCTTGCTGCTATCATACTGTATGACTTTACGTCCCTTGAATATTTCTATGTACTTTCACAATTAATCATTATTTTTATGGGGCGATTAAGTGAAATAACATATCTAATTATTATTAGACTATCACGACAATAGCGATAATTGCATTAAGATGCTCAAAAAACGTGAATGATTTGACACAGATTTTTAATATGGGTGGCGGGGCGGCTACTTGGCCCCACTTCGGAATGCTCAATTTTTTGTCATGCCTTTTATTGTACCTAATCAATAACAAAACTACCGAAGGCAATACATAATATAAGAAAATACATGTTTATGGTGGCCTTTCAGTCTATACAGATAATAGGCACAGTAGGGTTTTAACACTTCTTTACCAATACAGTACAATATGTGGCAAGTACATGTTGTAAATTTAAAATATTTTATTGAATACATTTCTTAACAATATTAATTCGAAGTTTTGCAGGAAAATATGATTAAATTTCCTAATATGGGTACTTTTAGGTGATTTCATAAAAACATCAATTTATCTTTTGTATAAATTTTACTGTAAAATATCGTTTCCAAACACGAATAAATTCACAAAATATTGCTATTATTAGAGATATATGTAGTTGGTACCTAAGGCTAAACGATATTTATTTAGGCATTAAATTCTGTGTTTATTTTTTTATTAAAGTTTACTTACTTTTGTCTTTCGCTATATAAATCTACCTATCTGAAATAATTTCCCTTCAAACTTTGCTTCAATATTTTTCCATTTATTAAACTGCATTTTTAGTGTCATACTTATGCCACGAATTTAAAAATTAATATAATCAAAGAGCTATCCGACTAAAAATGAGAAACGTATTAGGTTTTTCGGTTAATGTGGCAAAACATCGCATCGACAGGGTTGTAGAATTTAACTTTGCTTCAAAAGGAATAGATCGAAGTGAAAGTAGATAACAGAAAATTTACATATTTTTTCACCTAAAATCGATTAAATAATAAATTGATGTATTATATCGTTTAAAAGATTATAATAGCGTTAATATCTTAACACCATTATAATCTTTTAAATATTAAATGTACAAAAATATAAATTTTACTAACATCAAGTATCTTAATACACAGGCAGGTTAGCCAGTAAAATTTAATTAAACTTTAGCCAAGAGAATATATAAAGCGTAAGCGAGTATTACTGGAACAGCCGTATCATGGTAATATAAAAGTGAAGTTTGAGCCGCAAGTGTCACAAACACCTGGCGGTTTTTGCGCTAGAAACAAATTTTGTGATGTCACTTAAATAAAGTCGTAGAGCTCTCAAAGTTCTTTTTTCAAATATCCTATTATTATTTTTTGTCATCAGAAACAGTAATTGAGTGTTGTTGCATAAAATAAGTTTTTGAGTGTTGTTGCATAAAAGAAATTTTACTGTACGTAAAAAAACAAAGTTTTTCCACATTTACAACTCTATTGAATGGAGTTGTAACTGTGGGAAAAGTTTGCTTTTTCTAAACTTAAAACATCGTTTAAAATAATATAAAGTCTACTACTGCAGAGTGTAGTATCAGTTTGGCAGATCTCCTTTAAATTTACGCAACCAGGATAATGATTACATTAAATATATGTATAATCACTTAAATGTAGATAAATTGCTTTGTAACAGGATCACAAAGTGTGACATACTTGGTTTTAGACATTAGGCTTCTTTTCCTTTGGGTTTTTTAATAAAAAGATCAAAATTTAAAAATAAAAAATATCAGTATTTACTGCATTATTAATGCTTTGTAAATCTATACTTTATTTCTTAAAAATGTAAATCTATAATTCGTAAATCTATATTTTATTTCTGTAAATCTATACTCTATAAATTCATGCTATATTTATAAAAAAAACCCTTTCAACCAGTGCTGTGAAAATAGAAAAATGGAAAATGCAGTGAACTTTACTTCCACAGTGAGATAATAACAATTAGTTCTTTCAATTTATTCATTTAATTTATTCCTATGTAAAAGTTGTTATTGATACTTGTGTAAATTTAAAGCTATTTTACATATAATTTTTTTAATTGCAATATTTTTCATTAATACTACCATAGTTAAAAGGTTTCCAAACTAAATTGAGTTTATTTTAAAATAGAATCGGTCATGATTTTAATAGTTTCATACAAATTCATTTTTAACGTAAAGATGAAAGATTGATTGTAAATATGGCAAAAAATTAAAAACAATTTTGATTAAATAAAACACTTCTTATTAATTCAAAATAAAAAATTAATTATTAACGTCATTTTACAACATTTTATTGATCCAAATATTCAGTCGATAAAACTCACACACAATGTACAAATTCGTTCATCAAAAATGATTAATTTGTGTGTTTTAAGATTTTCATGGGGCTTTTGAATTAAATTTGAAAGCTCCCAGCCAAGTGTGACTAAAAGCTTTTATTAACACACGCGTAGAGTGCGGCAGAATAATGCAGCTTGATTGGATCATTTTAACTTCCACGATCCGCAACGCGCTGGCAAAATGCGAAATACCCTTGACGTTGCGTTTTTGCTGTTGTGATGCTTAATCTTAGGGTATGAACTCGTCAGTTCACATATTTATATTTGAGATGGATTGATTGCTTTTAAACGTTCTTTAATTATTCCACACTTCGAAAAGGGAAAAAACGAAATTCTCATAAGACCACTCACCTCTTCGTCTGTCTGTTTAGATTTTATAGTCGTTCTTCAAACAAATTGCTCTTTTTTCATGTATTGTGTGAAACATAATTTGTAAAAATACTTCTAAAATAAGTTTTTTTTTCCAAAATTTTAATCATTGATATATATAGTTGATATAATACAAAAAAATATTTCCTTTGATTTTCATTTTGAAACTAATAAACCTGAAGTTATGAAAATAACATAGTTCCTTGAAATTAACTAATTTTTTTTAGGAAAACTCTAACGATGATTATAGATCTTATAGTTTTTCAGGAATTTACGGTATTTTTACGCTATACCAAGTTTTTATTTTCATATTTTTAGAGTTCCTATATAAGGAACTAAATATTGTTTAGATTGCTGTAGTTCATCTTGCTTCTTAATAAATACAGTACTAACCGCCTATTTAGGAGTACAATATTTATTTTGTACATGAACAACACTCAGAAAAGAGCCAGAATAATCCTACAAGATGTGTTCTGAAAACGAAAAAAAAAATTTAATTGAGTTAAAATAATCCTGTGAACAAAGTATAAAAGGGTACGGATAGTACAAATCTTGCACGTAAAGGACAAGTTGTGTTTTAAATATGAAAAATAACTTTCAGTAATTGAGTTGATTTAGAATAATTCTGCCAGGAAAGTATATGAGTGTACAAGGGTACATCGATCCAATCAGCCAAGAATATACCAAAATGAAGTTAACAGGTGGATAAATTGGGACTATACCTTAAAACTGTTTTTCTATTACCTCAGGAATATTATAAATAGTATTTTAATAAGTGAATATTAATAATAATATGCATGATGCAGCTATGTCATTTTATTAGAAATAAAAAATTTGAAATAAAATAAAATGTCTACGGAAACCACGCAATCTAAAGCATATCGGATTCGTGCACGAAGGGTTTCGTAGCACCAAATTATATTATATATTGGTATTACTCAAACACTCTGGAAAACAAAGTGATTGCTGCAGTCGGTACCGAAAATATCCCATATCTCAAAACTACACAACATGTCATATTCAGATCAATTTTCGTCGAAAGTTTATTTTAAGTTCTACTAACTTACTTTTTTTCAGTGTTTTACACATTTTAGTTGAAAAGTTAGAGGGGGACACACACTTTTTAAGACTGTCGAAGCTAAATCTCACTAACTATTGACTTAAATAAACAAATTATTTTGGAACCTTTATATCATTTTAAGGCATATCTAACGGCAGTCTGCATATATATATATATATACTAGATTTTTCATCTCTCAGTTACATGTATGGAGTGCCACTCCTAATATTACTTTTTAATTATTCCATTATTTCATTGTTTGGCGGTTTATATAAAATATATAATATACAAATTTAATCTATATAGTGCCAATAATCTTCGAGTGTGTATGATAGTGCCAATATGTGATAGGGCCAATAGCTGCGATACATGAACAGACAGACAGGATGAAATTATAAGGGTTCAGTTTTTGTCATTTGAGTATAGAATTCTAAAAACGATAAGTAAATATTGAATATATTTGGCTTTAATTTTGTAGAAATTCATTATTCACAATTAAATGAAACTACGTGATGTAGTATTATTTCTACTTTCTTTAATTTCTTTACCACGACCTAGGTTTCGTTGAATTACAACATCTTCAGGTGGGATATTAGCAAAGATCTTTGCTAATAGCTCACCTGAGGATGTAGTAAAGAAATTAAAGAAAGTAGAAATAATACTACATCACGTAGTTTCGTTTAATTGTGAACGATAAGTAAACTTGAAAAATAAGTACAATTTACATGCTCCTTACTAGTAGTATTTTAATGACACTGCACATCACTACGTTGATGTTTCCATAACACAAAATATATTTTTTGGTTTAGTGATGCAAATAAATACCGAGAAAAAAAATTTGTTTATTTCAATTCAAATAGTAATAAAAAATATGTTTTTTCTCTTTTAGCCATTGATGCAAAATTGTGACAAATACGATAAATATTGTGAGTTTAATAAACTGAGTATCAATGCAGGAGTACATTGTACTGGGTTCTTGAACGATTTCCAATCAATATTAAAACTGTAAATAATACATCTTCACATTGAAAGAATTTTTAAAACAAAAATGTGGAATATGCCATTTAGGCTTTTCTGGCCCCAAAAAAATTGTCTCCTTGTCTGTCTTCATATCTGTTTGTTTGTTCGAATGTCTTATAATAACTACTAGACAAATTTGTTTGGAATTTCATTGAAATAATCCTTTATGTTCAAATTAAAACTTAAGCTGCCTATTATAAATTTAACATTTCCTTAAGGGTTTTTGGTTTTCTGGTCTATTTTTTTATTTACCTGTAAGTTTGTTTGTTTAAGAACCATGTAAATACGATTAAAGGGTTTAAAGTTTCACTAACATAATATTTAAAGTAATTAAAGTTGAAACACTTTTTTATTAATATTTTTTCTAAGTTCATTCAAGTTCTATTTCTTTTGTATTAATGTTTTTTCTAAGAATATTGAAGAGACTACTACAGATATTACTACAGACATCATTCAAGCTAAGATATAAAGAACGTCTATCCCGGTTAAGAGAACTTGTTAGATGCAAATGATTTTCAAGCTAAGATATAGGTCATTTTGTTTTGAGTTTAGAAGTCTGGAGTAGAGGGATTAGGGAAAGAAGAGGGTTTTCGTTTTAGACCTAAATTATTTTACAATCAATACAATAATCTCCTTAATCACCCTGACTTGTTTGTTAATGTATTTTAAGGGGTTAAAACTTAAAATTTAAGAATGTAATTCATGGTAATATTTACGATTCAATAACAATCTCATTTCTTCAAGGAAAGTCACAAAACTCGTGGTATTTTATAACTTTAAAAGAATTAATTGAATAAGATAGAAAATTTGTTCAAAGGAACTTGATGAAATTTTAATAGTCAGAATCGCGGTAGATAAATTATTTTTGCATATTTTATTGAAAAAAAAATTTCCATATTTTTTTTCAATGAAATTTAATAAAAACGATTAACTAATGTTGTCACACAGTGTTATCTTTGTATTTAAATAATCTAATATTGTAATATATAATCTATATATTAAAGAAACCTCTGACACTCGAATCCGACCAGAAATTATCGGTTAATTTTCTTTAGTATCCTTAAGTTTAAGGCCAAAATGATTGCTTCAATAACAATATCACTTTTAAGTTTAAACGCATAGTTTCAAAATATAATTCAAATTAGACCAAGAAAATGTAAAAAAGCTTAATATGGGAGCATCGTTGCCAAAAAAACGCTAGAGTAATTGAAAGTTTAAACCACAGGTGATGCTAATGCGAGAATATTAGGTTAATTTAGGCAATATTAAAGTATTTAAATTGAAGTCGTAAATAACTTTGTATGACGAAGTTCATTCTTTGTTTTGGAGATTTAAATATTATTCCGTGGTGTGTTGGGTTGAGCCCATGACCGCACACCGCGAGGACTCGGGTTCGATTCCCGGCGGCTCATCGAAGTGGGACTGGAAGAAGTCCAACCTTTCGAGGCTCTGGCAACCATTTTTCCATATGAGATATTCTTCATCTTATGTGGACACGACAACAATAACAACAACAACATTTAAATAATATAAACAAGTGGCGATGGTTAAAGTAAAGGAGTTTCAGTTTTCATAATATATCATATTCAATATATAAATGGTTCTGTGACTATATTTTTTTGTATATTTTTGCAGTATAAATTAAGATATTTAATTAATTACATTCCGGCCATCTTTTATCGACTTGTTCAATATAGGAGATTACAACTGCAAATGTTGAAATATATTCGACACTATTTTATTGAATCTCTACCAATATAACTAATAGAAGTAACGTACAACAAAGATAAGGCGTTCCATACCTTCTGGCATCATTATGTTGAATTTAAAACGAGAAAGAGATGTTTTGTCGCAAACTACAATTTTTCAATAATTATTAATTTAGGAATATTTACTAAGATATGCGCGATAAATTCAAAAACGTTTCCATTTTTTCTAAGCAATATACGAATTTGGAAATAATTAATTAAATTAAACATATAACATTTTTAAACGAAACGATACATGCTATTAACGTTTTTGATAGTAACAGCAAAAATATTGCAAAATATTTTAAATTAAACTGTCCATTTTAATGTCTGATTTTTAACCCTTAATTATTAATGAAACAAAATTTTATTTAAATATTTTGCGCGATAATTTATTATTGCAATATTCAAACAGGTAGGTTTCTGACATCAACTAGTATAATTTGAAATAGATTTTAAAGATTATAGTAATAAGAATATCTAGTACTAAAAACATGATATTAATAAACGATACCATTCCTTGTTATTCGCTGTATGAAATGTGACATTAGATAAAGAAATAATTTATGAAAATTCAGATCCATGATATAACGTTGAATACACGATTAAAATATTGAAAATAGAGAGGACAGTATTCTATAGCAATCCAGACTGAATATTATAAAATACACTATATTTGTGTAAAAGTTACAGCTCCGAATTATTTGAAAAATTGCATATATAAAGGAGTTAATTTAAAGAAGTCACAGCTGTAACAGTAAACACCAATGACTTTAAATTTTTTTTTTAATTCCTGTTGTTTAAAAATTAATATTACGTAAACATACTACTATATAAACATTATTAAAGAAAAAAATTAGCAGATAAAATACTAAAATCCTAATGTATAATGGACTTTTCAAGAATTTTCCCACGAATAAGTGGTAAAACTGTTAAAAATATACGTTAGGACTGTTCATTAGATCCGATGCAAGTATGTTAAAAAAAAATGGGACAATAATTTTAATGGCATTATGGAAATATAATTTAAAAGAATTTCACATAGTATTATTATACTCTTTTAAAATACAAAAATTTTTTGTCATCATTAAAAAACGAATAAACCTGAAAATAAGTTTCAAAAATTCATATTACAAAACAATTGAGAGCTTTCATCTGCTATTCGCTGAGCAGACGACACACAATTTAATTGCGTTCGGTTCACTACGTACATTTTACAACTCGTTACACAAAATATGAGCTCAGTGGAGTGTAAAACTTTTAATTCCACCGAATAATTCAGACATTTAATTATTATACATGCACATAATTAGTTTTAGTTAACAGTAATTATGAGTTTATAATAAGAGTTTATAATTGGAGATTTTGAAATCAGTGAGATGTCCGATGTTTTAAAATATGTTTTTTTTTACTGAATAATACGTGTCTAATTTAACAAAATATTGTGGGAATATAGCACAAATATTCTCTTCAATCTCATATAGGAACTGCCATGTATATAAATTTTGCCAATAATGCCATTGCATTTGTTTTTATTTTATCACGTTTAGAAAAATAGAATATAACTATAATTTATTATTGCAATATTCAAACAGTTAGGTTTCTGACATCAACTAGTATAATTTGAAATATATTTTAAAGATTATAGTAATAAAAATATCTAGTACTAAAAACATGATATTAATAAACGATACCATTCCTTGTTATTCGCTGTATGCAATGTGACATTAGATAAAGAAATAATTTATAAAAATTCAGATCCATGATATAACGTTGAATACACGATTAAAATATTGAAAATAGAGAGGACAGTATTCTGTAGCAATCCAGGCTGAATATTATAAAATACACTATATTTGTGTAAAAGTTACAGCTCCGAAGTATTTGAAACTTTCATGGATGGCTGCTAAAATTTTAAAAGCATTAAGATCGCGCCATTATATGTGAATTAGAATAGCGCGATTCTAATAAATTAAAAATTATGGTAGGTGAAAGATTAATTTCTAAACTATGCAATTTTTAATTTGGTAATATAACTTAGATCAGTCTGAATGACGTTAAAATCAGTCATGAAACGTTGGACAAAACATAGTCAGATAATAAAAAGAAAAACTAAAAAATAAGGCAAGGACATATCATTGATAGAAAGGTAAATTTTTATTTAAGAAATGAAAATTGAAATAGACAAAATTTTGCTTTAGACAAGGAAGAAAATAAAAACATCTAAAGAACCTATGAAATATATAGTGGAAAATTTATTAAAACCACAATTCGTTAAAGAAAATTAGAATTGATACTACTAGGATTCCATATTTATTCAGATAATGTGTTAAGGGTGTGCAGGATTACTTTTGAGTTAATTAAAAATATTTCTAACATTATCACAATGTTACTGTGCTAATTTAAAATTTTTATGCCAGACGGTATTCTACAAAAGGCTATGATAGAGAGACGAGTGACGGATATATCAAGAGTACTATTTTTTTCCTTTTAAAGTATGGAACCATAAAAATAATCGAAATATAATATATTGGGAGACACGTAATTTATCAAAAGAAAATTAAAAATTTATGTACGGAGCACATGTGATGAGTGTGCACGTATAGTCAACACCGCGACCAGCGGAATACTGAGACACGCGACCCTTCCGTGCGCGTGAGGTAGGAAGCTGCTGGAACTAGAGGTGGGTATTTACGTTAATCATGATAAACGTTAATACCTGTTAACGTTGACGACAGTTAATTGTGGAAGTAAACTGTTAATATTAATTGTTAACGTGTTTAAGCACCGCACCATAGATATATAACACCACGTCGAAAATGGCGCCGTGGCGCAATGTTTACAAATCTTCAAGTATTAGGGATTTGGACATGGACCAAATGTTTACATTAGTGCAATAAAGTAATACATATAATTCTATGCAGCTTGAGACATTGAATGTGTAAACATTTAAAATAAAATTGTGCGAATTGTCACTGAACCCGCTCGATACATTTTAAATCTTCTTATTAATATTAAAACATATAAATAAAATGAAAGTATTTTATGCCATGTGAATATATTTTTTAGAACTTCACATGATAATAATACACGAATAATAGTAAAAAATTTTTTTGAAAGCTTATATAATATGTCATTAATTCTCCAACAAATTCCGTTATCTGACCATAATCATTCCAAATGTCACTTTGTTTACACCTTTTTGACTACATAAATACAGACACAAACACAAAAAACTATTCATAAAATAAATTTTGATTACTAACACTAAAAGTTACAATGTCTTATTAGTTAATTAACTTTTTAAAAAAAAATTAAAAACTTAATTTGAAATAAAAACCTGACATATACGAATCTATAAAAATAACATATAATAAAGTATAAAATATTTACACTAAAAGGTCACACTTAACTTCTTACTATTATTAAAATGATATGCACGATGTGAATCAAAAATATTTACTAAATAAATATTGATTATTAACATTATAAAGTTAAAGGAACATTTTAAATTTTTGGTTATTATGGCTATAAATTTTAAGTTAACTTTCTTAAAAAATGTTAGAATTTAATTTGTAATAAAGACATCTTTTTAATATTAAATCTATAAAAAAACTAGTAATATAATGTAATATATTTACGGAAAAAGGTCCCATTTTATACCATTTTAAGATCGGATAAATCCGGACTAATTTCTAAACGTTCGCTCATTAACCGTCATTACACAATGGCGGTCAACGAAAAACTGTCCACTGAATGCATTAGCCGTCGATTCTACATATTCAACTGACGAGTGTCAACAGTCAACAGTCAGCACTTAGCAATTAGCAGTTAGCAGTTATCACTTGACGTTGATTATTAAATCGTCAAAGCTAACGAAACAATGTTCCAATGTACGTTACTATAAATAAGCATCGACTCGACCGTTTATTAACTGCAAGTGTTGATCAATCATTAACACACGTTTTCGTCAACAGCGCTTATCGTTAACACATTTTAACTTTGAGCTTTAACTGTTAATCGTTTTTTAACACAGATCTAACTTGAACGGACAGTTGCGTATGTGTAATATATGCCAAAATATGACATAAACAAAGTAGCGTAGGGTCCATTGGACTCTGCGCGACTAATAAAGGTTAAGCAACTATTTAATTAAATTTATATGGCACGTATTGTGCTAGTTTGTAGGTATATTTTAAAAAATATCTGTTTTAAGGGAAACATTTTTAAAAGAGTTTCTGTTAGACGCATTTACTCACATTGAATTTGTGAAAATTTAAACTAGTAAAATTTTTAATTACTTCATAAACTAATGGCCAAGATATGTTCATCGTTCATAATTTGTTTGTAATTTTAATACAACTGAATACTATTCTAAAATAATGGCAGAAACCGACCGATTGCGGCACCATGTGTGACTTGTATTTTAAATTGCATTGCCATAGTTCTTTTACGACACATATGCATGATAATTTTTTAGCAGCGGAGTAATTAAATTATAACATAAAGCGCTCAAATTAAGGTAATTACTAGGTGTGTAAACATGTGACATAAAGGTGGATTTGAATATTTCCCTTTTGTAATAAAAAAAATCACCTCATTAGAAATAAGATAATGAAAGCATATTTATGTGTATATATACACACACACACACATACTATTCTAAAATAATGGCAGAAACCGACCGATTGCGGCACCATGTGTGACTTGTATTTTAAATTGCATTGCCATAGTTCTTTTACGACACATATGCATGATAATTTTTTAGCAGCGGAGTAATTAAATTATAACATAAAGCGCTCAAATTAAGGTAATTACTAGGTGTGTAAACATGTGACATAAAGGTGGATTTGAATATTTCCCTTTTGTAATAAAAAAAATCAACTCATTAGAAATAAGATAATGAAAGCATATTTATGTGTATATATACAAACACACACATATACTATTCTAAAATAATGGCAGAAACCGACCGATTGCGGCACCATGTGTGACTTGTATTTTAAATTGCATTGCCATAGTTCTTTTACGACACATATGCATGATAATTTTTTAGCAGCGGAGTAATTAAATTATAACATAAAGCGCTCAAATTAAGGTAATTACTAGGTGTGTAAACATGTGACATAAAGTGGATTTGAATATTTCCCTTTTGTAATAAAAAAAATCACCTCATTAGAAATAAGATAATGAAAGCATATTTATGTACATATACACACACACACACACACACACAAACACACATATATATATATATATATATATATATATCTATACATATATATATATATATATATATATATATATATATATATCTGTACATATATACATATATATATATATACACATACATATATACAGCGTGTCCCGTAGGTCAAACATTTCACCTTAATAAATATCTCTTAGTTCTCGAGATAATAAAATTTATTTTGATTTCGCGAAAATTACTCAGGGTCGTCATTTTTTCGGTCCCACAGCTACAAATTAAGTCTGATTAATTTTTTTTGCAGTTAAGTATAGTTGAGTAATAGGTTTTTTGAAGTAATTAAAATATTTTATGACAATTAATATGGTTTTCTTAAAAAAAAAATCAAAAATGTACTGCTTGGTGTTAATTTTCGTCACCCTGCTATAAATGTTTATAATGAAAAAAATGTACCACTCAGAACAGGCAAATTATTCAAAAAATTAGCACGGTAATGTAAAAATTATATTAATAAAAACCTTATTGCCTTGAACTATAAAAAAGTATTCACCCTCAATTACAGAACGCACCCATTACATGTAATTACACTATGTTTGAGGTTTCATGTGAATATATTTCTCTTTAATTTTTCTCCTGATAACTTTTAAATCATCCTATAAACAAGAAAAATAACTAAAGGTTAAACATTTTTTTTTTAAAATAAAGTTTTTATTTTTCGTTATAACAAATGTTCAATCTGCCTGGGATTGATTGTAATGTACGTGTGATATCAAAGCAATAAAATTAATTTAAGGTTAGAGACAATTTTAATTACGGTTAAAAATATTCAAAGACTTAGCAAAAGTTGCTACCCTTTTTTATCGTATTTTTTTAAAGGCGCCACGTTAGGAGAAAACGTACGAGTGACTGATAACTAGATATTATTCATTTATGGTAAGTTTAAAAAATACTTTGAATTTTATAATTTTCCAAAAAAGCCGACAAGAGCATTTAACTTTTTTTTAAATTATAAAATGTTTACGTAAAATTTCATGGAAAATTGAAAAGTTCATGGTTTATAAACGGTATGATAATAATTTTCAACAGTTTTATTCTTAAAAGTAGAAGGCTGAAATAAAATGAACGTGAAGTTAAAAAAAGCATGCTACGAAAATTTTGCTTGCTATTGTAAAACTTCACACCCAAAGGATCAACCCCGAGTAGTGAGTTTCACAAATTTTAAAAAAGTATCTCTTTCTCCTCAGCTAATACATTTTTATGAAGGTCAAATTTTGTCAGTAACCCTGTAATACTTTAGTATATATATATGTATATATATATATATATATATATATATATATATATATATATATATATTTATAGTTGTTAAATTGACGCGACAAGCCGGTTTCTATGCGTTCCAAATTACGAAATAAGACCGGTATAAACAAGAAGCAATTTCATATATTATCCTATTCTCGATATTCACTATTTCAAGGTAATACCAAGTTCCCCGAAGCTTCTTCAACGATATACGACGCGATTAACTGAATACGTTATTTTTTAAATAGAGAATGATACCAATATTGTTTAGTAGAAATAAAAAACTATTTACTACTAACTCGATATTTTTCTCAAGTTTTTTGCATCGAGATCCCTTTTCTGACTACATCAAAAAATGTTATATTCAATTAACCATTTCGTATAAAAAATTACATCAATTTTTGATCATAGAATTAATAAAATGATATTTCCTTCCATAAATAATAAACAGCACGGCTGTATTATGGATACATACGTTTAGAAAAAAACACAATATTATCACTTTTAAACTATCGGATAACATGTTCTTCAATTGTTTAATAGAACTGTGACGATCCGTTAGTTTTTAAGGTTCCGTACCTCGAAAAAAAAAATTCCTTATAGGATTACTTCATTGTCCGTTCATCGGTACGTCAAAACCCATCTTTTTACGAGCGCATGTAGGTATCAAGTTGAAATTAATATCGAATACTTAGGTCTACGGTCCCTTCGAGCTGTAAAAAGCATCACTTCTAAGTTAACGCATTCAAGATAAACCCTAAAAGTATGATTAATTATGTCGCATATTTCGACACTCGCAAATAAATCGAAACTTATAGCGTACTTTCCGTTGACCCAGAATCATGAAATTTGGCAAGAAGCATAGTTTCACAGCAGAGGTAAAGTAAAAAGTCCGGAAATTATATCTATATCATATTAAAAAAATTAAAAGGTAAAAAACTTTTAAATATTCAGCTGTGAAAAATTTAATTTTTGTGAATAATTTAATAAGAACAGTAAATACCACTGAAAATGTATCAATGGCTAAATGTATACGGAATCCTCGAGCGAGTTCCACTCGCGCATGATAGTTTTTTTAGGAATAATCATGCTATTAAAGTAATTGGGGATTCTTTTCATATCAAAAAACCCTAAAGGTTATTGATTAAATCATTATTCAAAACGTTATATTCATTTTGTAAAAAATATGGAAGAAGCGAATTCTGATACAATTGTAATATGGGTATTACGATTAAGAACGTAAAAAAATATTGATGTATGCACCGTTAAAAGGATTATTTTCCGAAATCATCCATATATTTGTTATTTGATCATCTGTTTACTAATTTACGAGACATTTTCACTGAATTGCAAATAACACCATTACGAAATACTGAAGCGGAAACTTCATTCCAAAAAAAATAAAATTATAGGGAACTTTTGGTGTCGATGAAATTAAAAAGAAATTCTTTGTATCTCACAAAATATTTTCAAATTAGAAAGAAAATCGAAGTTTTAATTATATCTTATTTTTCAATCTCTAACTTTACCTCTTATAAATATGTATAATAATGTCAACGCAATGAATGAAATCTCAGCTTGAAAATTAAATTTTCCTTTTAATAGTTTTAATCTCAACGAATGACACAAAATTATTCAAATTCCATTGAATTAAGGAGGATACAGTACAGTTGTATGCAATTCAGTTTAATATTAATTTTGCGTAGCGATAACGTTTAAATATTGAAATATTTACATACATTTTCATAAATAAAGGAAAAATATAAAAAACCTAATTTTTTTATATAAACTTAACGTGTAATCACTCGACACTCTTCATGGTAAATTTTATGATATAATTTATTGTACGCCTAAATCGAGTAATTAAAATTTAAAATAATTCATTTTCTTAACATTAAACGCTGGCAATTGTTATTGATAAATTGCAAATACGTGAAAATTTGTCAAAAAAAGGAAATCCCTATTCTCATTTTAATCATCACCCCTGAGTATAATATAAAAATAGTCCCTAAAGACCAAAATTATTTTGAAGATCTTACCGTGTTGTTACATAAATGTCTGATATATATATAGGTTTCAGTTTATTTTCACATTCATACATTAAGGCAGAATAATGAAAGTTACGAATCGCGAAATTTTCCACACGATTCATAATGCAAGTTTACGGTAACTTCCTAGAATATGAATCGTAATAATTTACGTCCTTATCAATTTTGAGACACCTGTCTCCATAGTTTACGAGCGGTTCCATTTATGCGATCGTAAAACTGTGACCTGGAAATAATTTCTTATACATCAGCTCTGTATTATCTATAATCGTCGTTGAGTATCCAAGCCATTGACCGAAAGGATTTTACGACACATTTGTGGCATAGATGCTTATTGGACATACTTATATTTAAATTATACGACTATTTCTATATTTCATATCTGCAAAATTGAATATTTTGCAGAGATAATCGAAAGTAAATCCATTGAAATACTGCAGAAAGAATCCTTTTTTTTTCCTCGGTATTTCTGTTCGTTGTTATATAGCAGGAGACTTCAATAAATTGCAAACACACGTATGTTCTACTTAAAATTGAGTTAATAATAGATATCACATCGCTTTTAAATCCTAATGTCATAAAAGACCAGGATTAGAAACTTGTAAATATATCCACAGACAAGCTGATAATTTTATTTAGTCGCTGATTACGATGAGGACATGTGAAAATATTGATCTATCGTAAAATTTTACTGAATTTTTTCTTCTAATGTATTAGTGTGTACGCTTTGTCTAAGGTTATCTCCATTGAGAAACTTCAAAATGAAACACAATTCTGTTTTTAACTGTATATTTCAAATATCGTTGTGAACATTTATTTTAAGATATCGTTACGACAGTCCTTCTAGTATTTCCACTCTTTTGATGGCACGCAATTATTTCGGAATTTTTGAGTCGATTTCGATGAAATTGACAAAAGTGCCATTTATATAAATTTTCGTCAATTTAATATATTATTTACAAATAACATCTAATATCATGTCAAACAGCAAAATGTGTTGGATTCGAAGTTATTTCTGGGAATATGTACGAGCGATCGTGGCGAGCGATTTGGAGACCGTGGCTATTTGGAGAGACGTCGACCTGATTTTGTAATGGTGTCTGAAAAACAAGCTTTGTTTTATTATAAGTACTATTTATTATAAGTAGTTAATACTAAGTGATCATCCATTATAATTTCCGAGTCTCGATCTCATTGGCATACATCTTGAGACAAAACCTCGTTAAATTTATTAGACTAAAAACGGCGTGGTTATTACAGTTTTTAATTCATACGAAACTTACTCTTCACTTAAGAATTTAATGAAATTTTATTACATGTTTACTTGATTTGTTGTTTTTCTTTATTCTATTGATAATACATTAAATTGAATTTTCAGCAACAATTAAAACAAAATTATTCATCAAATTAGACATAAAAGGTTTTACAAAATATAATCACATTTTGATTTCATTTTATGTTTCAAGTTAGTTTTTTTGTATATCAATGCTTTGCCAATTATTACAATTTCAGTAATTGCCAAAGCTAATTATTTTCGAATAAAAAAGAAATATTATTATCAATCTTTTAAATATATACATATTACAATATATTTTTGTACTTCCGTATTTACATATTTGTATTAAAATTTTGGTGCCTTTAAACTTTATTATTCAGCTATAAAAATATTACCTCATAATTTAAAAACTAAAAATTGTTATAAAATATCCATCAAAAATTCTGGTCGTGTGAATCTTGCAGTATGAGTGAAACACACTTGTGGGTCTCACTTCGTCTATCATTAAGTTTGATGCAGACACAAAAAACGGAAATTGTTTGTTTGTGTTTGAGAACAGGTCCTCTAGACTTTGAAACTGTAGACTTTCGAAATTAAGCAGAACGAGGAAGCTTAACTAGTTTTGTTTGAGTCCGGATATTAATATTCATTTATAAGAAATATAAGATGAAATTAAAATGGATCATAAAATGTCCCTAAATGGTCATTTTGAAAGCTTTCTTGTTGATTTTCACGGTATAGATCAGTTGCTTTATACTAAGAGATTGTGTGAAAATCGTCATCAACCTTAGAAAAAATTAGCGGACCTTCCAATTTATTTAAAGGCTTTAGTAAATTTTTTAGATTTTCTAGTTTATCAGTTAAAAATTGGACCATAAAAAATCAATAATAAAAAATATGGAAATCATTAGTCAACCTTGCAATTAAGATTATCCATGTCGAGCCTATGATTTAAAAAAATTATAAAGATCAATCAAACATATTTTAAATTTAACACAGAGGTTTGAAGTTGACAAATTTTTACTTATTAAGTGCATATTCTAGATTGCAAAAACTACCACCTTAATTGATGAAATTCTAACAACTATTATAAATGTAAAAGTTTGGACGGATTTATGGTTGGACTATAAATGAATGCATATTTATTACTCCATAATTTCGTAATTTCTGAACGGACCTACAAGAAATTTGGCAAGAAATAAAATACAACCTGTATTAACACATCCATCTTTATCTGGATATCTGAAGTAGTTTATGAGAGATATCGTACTTATTTTATTTTATTCATTATATTTATATTTGTTCACGTACGTTTCTACTGGTCCCCAGAGAAAAATGTGCAAATTTGATTTTAGCACGTGTAAACTAATACCATACATTCCGAAACCCGTGCGTGGTTCCCGTGGGATAATATACAACATTTTTTCCCTTCTATAACTCGATTAGACTGTTATTTATGAACGTGTCCGAATTAAAAAAAAATGTAAAATAGATGAAACATCGCTTGGATTGACATTAAAGTTGCAATAATGTAATCCACGCAAACGAATTCGGATGCGGAAATAAATATTTATTTTGTGAGTATTATAATATATTCCGTTATTAATCCTATTTACACAACACAGATATATACTTATAAATATATATATATATATGTATATATATATATATATATATATATATATATATATATGTATATATATATATATATATATATATATACAGAATCATCTGCATTACAATGCACGCCTTCTTTATTACACTTCCGATATATGTATAAATTAGGTAATAAAGATGAAATACAAAGAGGATAGAGAATATACATCATTATATCCAAAGTGTGTCAGATAATTCAGATTGTGTAATATCCATGTAATTTAAAAAAAAAGAATACTACTTTATTTTTCCCTGTATGATCAAAATATAATTAAAAAATTTAAAAAACCTATGGCGTAGCAAAAACATTTAAAAAATTTATAAATAAAGTTTAAAGCAATAAAGACGGATTTATGAAAATGTATGAAAAGATTTATGAAAATTTATGAATAAAGTTTAAAGCAATAAAGACGTTAAAAAAATTGTCTGGTCTCTTAAACTATCACGGACTAAATAATGATGGCTGGATACAGATGTAGATATATCCGCTAATATTAAAAGCAGCTTTTTCATAGCCCAAAAAGGGAGAGCTTTTGTACCTTTGCATTTTTACAAATAATAGTAGATTGTGTAATAATAAACGCAAAGGAGTGAATTTTGGGGCCCATCTAAAGGAAATCGTATGTAAATCAAACACATCTTTATAAAGATCTCAATGTACGAGAAATATCTGCATAAAAATTACGATCAATTCTAATTTTTAATATAATAATATTAAAAAGTAAATAATATATTTCTTTCCATATTTAATTTTGCCGAAAAAATATGATACTTCATATTACTCTCATGTAGACAATCTAGCACCTATAATTACTTGACGGCCCCATTGGAGATTTGAACACTTTTCGAAAGTTGATTACATACACGTTGTCTCATGTGTTCTGGTTTTTATCAAACCAAGTGATTGTTTTTGTTTCACTAAAATGGAAAATACGATATCAACACAAAATCAATTTGTCAGGTTTCAAAACAACATCCGAAAATTATTACTATCCGGGATGTTAGCAGATATCCACCAACTTGTGAGTGGTTGGTTCTCTTAAGAGGTTAATATGTACTAATATCACATGAAATACATAAAATAGAGTTGTATTGAATTTCTATGTGAAACAATTATATATCGAGTTTAATAGAAATTTGCAGCACCCATTAGTCTGCCAAAAATACTATTATCTGTGTATATCCTCAATTTTTATTTGCACCATAGTTGTATCAATATGAAGCGGTATTCGGCAGTGGTTTAATCATTTTGCAAGACAATTTAAATATTCCCTTTAATCCAAACGATATGGTTACGCGTACCTCGACTCTTCAACCCTAAGAGAGCGCTAAATGAATGTTTAACCAATTAACTCTGAAGCAATGAACATTTTAGTAGTGGATACCATCACATCAGGCAACATACAGTTTATTTATTTACAACTTGTGGGTTCAGAGATTTCATATAATACCTGAAATAATGAGTATAAAATACTTACAAATCTTATTTTACTTAATTGTTACTTTTTGTTCTTCGTTACTTTTTATGATCTATTTTCAAACCTCTTATTAATATTAGGTTTCCTGGTTAAAACAAGTCGACAAAGACACCAGCAATATAGTGAGAAATGACCTACAAAAATTTTACCTTCTCATAGCGAAGATAAAAGTAAAATGCCAGTAAAATCATACTTAGTAATAATATTATTATAAAAATTTATCAGGGATAATCCCTGACCACGCTATTTTACCATCAGTTACAATGACTACGTATAAACGTATTGCATGTACATCTCGACATCGTATTTTGAGATATTTTCAAAGTATTTTGACACTCTAAGTACCGGTACTTCCAAAAGAACAACTGCTCTTAAATCATACTTTCTATATGCTGCGATATGCGAGTAAATTATAAATGAAAGTCATAATAACTGGAATGTTTTGTGTACCATAATTTTACATTTCTCGCAACGTTCCAAGTTATAGACATACATTCACTCTAGAAGTGGGCTTTCATGAAATTTAATTATTGAGATTATTATAGAATAAAATCAGCAATGTTTGTACACTGGCTAGGTATTATCCAGAGTTAATTTGAGTAATTAATAATTAAGGAATTAGGGAAGAAGGTTCTCCTTCTTCCCTAATTTTTTCTAATTAGGAATTAGGGAACCTTCTTCCCTAATTCCTTATTCTTCTGAATGATTCTATTTTAATGTAGCTTTATTGACCTTATATAAAACTTAGTTATCTCACTACAATATTTTGAAAAACAGCTTATTTTTTTGCATTCAGGAACACATATTTTGTGTACTGAACAACTCGCTCAAAATTAGTTGATCATATTCAATAATTTGTCTGGATATTTAGATTTTCATTCAGAGAATATACCAGTCATAATTAAATGCGCTAGGTGATGTATGTAGGTTCAAAAACGTAGTAATCATCTGTACTAACAGAAAGCAAATACTAAGTAAGTGTACGCTGTTTTGCATGTAAAGAATTAAAATTTTGTCCTGTAAGAGGTGAGATTGAGAATGCAAATGAATAAAAGATGGTGTGGCAAAATGTTTACTTTTTAATTATATTTATCTTTATATAGCTGATCCTCTAAAGTATCAAGGAATTATATGCTATTTTGGAAGACGAGCATTAAAATACATCAAGCAATTAATAATTTATCCGTTTTTAATCAAACAAAACAAGGCAGATATGAGAAAATCCCTTAGACTTTACATTCATTACAAGATGATAAAGTTCGGAAGTGATGTTGAATTTTGGGATAAATTTGTATAATATGGTAATGGTGTAACGATATTGTAAGTTTTCAGAGAAGTGATCAGAAATTATAAGTATTCAGTCTAGGTTTTTCAATTTGAGATTAGCTGGTTCCCCATTGTTGATTATTTTAATCTCTATTATGTTTCTAAGATGCGTATTAATAATTACTTTCCCTAGGACAAACATAAACCATTAAAGCAGAAGAGGAAATTGTAGCTTTAACAGGAAATGAGGTTATGTTAAAATCCCTAGTTATAATACAATAAAATTAGACAAGGTTTAAGATAAATGTAGTTATTGACTATTAATTACCCTAATACTCTTAAAATGGAATTAAATATTTATTTTATTAATAATCTTGTCGGTTAACTCTAATGGTCTCTTTCCAGCTAGCGAATTTGTTCTTTTTACGAAATATAGTATTTCGAATTAAAAATTGTTTTTTTCATTTGTCAATATATTTATAAGCTAAATTGGGTAAATATGACGTCTGTCAAGTTCTTGTACTTTGGCAGCAAAATAAATTATTATATCTATGAACGCGCTCTGAGTAAATGTATGAGAATATTTTAGAAATTTCTCACTCACAGATATGTCTGACCTTAGCCCTACATGATTCCATGCGGATGAACAGCGATGTTATGTTTAACATTTAATTTAACGGCTCGTATACAAATATTTCAAGCAAAATTAATTTTCCATAATATTTTATATTATATTAATGATTTAAAATATTAAGTTATATTTTACAATGTAAAATTTTTCAATATTCCAGTTAAAAAAGGAAAAAAACACATACAAATGGCATTATTATATTCAAGGCATGGCAAATAAAGTGAGAAAATTTATATCAATAAAGTTTGTGGTGGGTCAACTCCCTACAGTGGACAAAATGAGTACTTTAAAAATCTAAACAATCATTTACAAATTTTTAATCAGATATTTAATGGGAAGTCGGGTTTTTTCATTCATTAAAATATTTTTTGTGCTTGTTTTCACTGATCGCTGATGTGGAGTAACACTTTCCATCTATTCGTTAAATAGCTCGTTCGACATTAAATGTTATAAACGCTTTAACCCTCTGAGAGAGTGAAGATCCCCCAACATCTTTAGTAAATCATCAGCAATTTTCCGAAATCAAGCGTACGTATTGATCTTTTTTCCATCATTGTCAATGCACTTAAAACGTGTTACATCTTTTAGCCTACAATACATGTGCACACGTACTAAATAAACAGTTTGAATGAATTCCGTTACAAAATTGTATAACAAGCGACGTACTTCAAAAATTATATTGAATTTTTTAAAATTATATATGATAGGATATGATAAGACTTTTAAATTATATTTTATTAAAATTATGGAAAAAAGTTATATGAACTTGTTCTGTGTATAATAATATGTACTTGTAAGTGAGTTCACTTTTATTCAACGACCTTATGAGATACGAGTTACAAACATTTAAATGGCTAATATCTTGAAAACTATAAATAAAAATGTGGCATAAAATTTTCTCGAACCATAATGTTAATAGTCGCAACCATCGGAGTAAGAACATCAAGTTTAGAGTCGGATAAAACAATGAAACCAACTTCAGAAGTTGGCACAATAAGGCAGTTAGCAGCTACTATCGAAACTCGGACGAACAAGTTCGGAGACATCGAAACAATACAATTTAATTACGTTCGTTTATATTTCACCATTCAGTGGTAACTTCGATTTTCAACTTGTGATGTTTAAATATTCGTAGCGTGCGATAGTCAGTTAAAAATTGCGGGACCGAATAAACATATACTATTGAAATTGTAAGCACTTGGCCTAACTACTTTTATTATTTCGTAGAAATGTGAAATTAATTTCATATAAATACTCGCACCTTATCTTTCCCAAAGGATATTAGTTCCATCGTAAGGCGAAGGAATAGTTTAAAGGCACGTGGGTGTAATGGTTTCCGAATATCATCTTACGATGTTGATAGATAAATATAGAGGTACAATACACGAAATAGTATAATCAATCAGAACATTTAAATCAAGATACTATTCAACTATTATATACTGACTCAACATTCTTAACGTTATTTTTCCTTTATAGAATAGCAAAGTATTTACCTTTCATAGACGAAAATAAATTTGTGGCTCTTTTTGATATTCCATATATTGTAGACAGTAAATGAGTTAAAGGAAGCTTAGTTAGTTTGTTCACATACCTTCAACATAAGAGTATACCAAACAACCAACATAAAGCAGGCAAAGGTATAAGTTGAACATCTTAATACATTATTAATCATACTTCAATCTAAATAGGCATGAAGTAAACAGGTTATTAGCCTAAATCTTGCTTAAATTACGTATTCAACGTAAAGTGAAAATAATTAGCGAACCATCTGAAATATTAACTAGGTCTATTGCAGTAATTAATTTGCTTTCTGATTCATTCAAACATTTTCATTAGCAAAGTTTGACACCTTTCTCAAATTAATTAATATGTACAGTAAACCGCTGTGTTATGCCATATACTGTTCTCGTTTCACAAATAAACTGAATTTAAAAACGATCGTTGTTGTTATTGAGAAGTTTCAATTTATTACTAAATGTGAGTTATTTTTCGTTTTTGGAAAATGTGGTCGTTTCACGAAATTTCCCTTAAAAATGATTTTCCAATTTTGTCTATATATATAGCATTCGTTTGTTTTGTTTCATTATTTTATTTCTTCATTGTAAATTTAAAATTTTGCTTTTTAGTGTATACTTTTTGGTGTTAAATGAGAACGTTCTTTTACAACAAAATGTTGTAACGCCCCTTGGTAAGCTAATACCTTAACACCTATCTAGGAACCTTCGCCGATTAGTCCTAAATATTTTGCGGAAAAGAGTGTCTAAATCGCTCAAACTATTTTGGAGATAAATGGAAACGTTCGTTTGCACCAAAACGTTGCAGCACCCCCTGGTAAATTAACACCATATCACCTATCTGAGAACCATCACCGATTAATCTCAAATATTTTGCAGAAAATCGTGTCTAAATCTGTTAAACCATTTTGGAGATATATGGGAATATTCGTGTGCAACAAAATATTTATTGCGGCGCCCCCTTGTGAGCCATCGCCGATTAGTCTCAAATATTTTGCGTGAAACCATATCTAAATCGTTCAACCCATTTGGGTGATAAATGGAAACATTCGATTGCCTTAAAATGTTATAGCGCCTTCTGCTGAGTAATGGATGTAACGTCTATCCGAGAACCACCGCTGATTTGTCTTAAATATTGTGTTATTGCGGTACCCCCTAGGGAGTGATCACCATAACTACTATCTAAGAACAATTGTCAATGAATCATAGGCATTTTAGAGAAAACCATATCTATATAGCTCAAATAGTTTTAGAGATAAATAGGAACATTGGATAGCAGACACAAACAAACAAACAATCTCTTACCCTGAACGCATATACCTCCTCTGTTCAGTCTTGGGTAAAAATAAAGAAAAGGAAAAATTATTATAATCTTGATTATTTGAGGTGGGATAACAAAAACATGCATACCTTGACTTTTTTAAATAGTAACTGTCCTGTAAAATTATGTGTTGTTAGTGCATATGATATTTTTGATTGCACGGTACCCATATTTTTATATCAGATGTTGCAAGTTTTTGTAGGTTTGTAGAATATATTAAACTGTACAATGATTTATAATGATGTCTTCTTCAGGATAATATTGCTTTGGCCAAATTTCCATTTATTTTACATAAATATTAAACAGATTTTTGAAAATAATATTCAGAGATATGAACACAGACTATTCAATCTATTTATTCTACTAAAGCGTTCTTAATTTTATGTAATTTTGGATGAGTTGGTGAGACTCATCCAAAACTACACATGAAATAGATGACAATGGCATGTTTGGTAATAATACCATGAACAAATTGTTCCAACGCCCATTGTGTAATTAATATTATATGGTAATAAGTAAAGTCAATAAAAATAGATAATTTTATTAAGAAATGTTTAGTTTTACCATGATATAATTAATTTTATTACAAGTAGACTCGAAAAAAGTAACAAAGTTAATGGAAATAATTATATATAAGAAGATTACTCGACCTACATTCAAACGACCTTGTCTATCTCACGTTCATTTTAGTTACCTTGCAAAGAATTCAATCTTGGTTGTCGAAGAACTTGAAGTACGATCTTAAAACCTGCGCGTCTTACTAATTCCGCAGCACCCCACTTAATACCGTGCAAATTTCATTACAGGATACGCAGACTGACTACAAACCTGATCGTGATGTTAGAAATGTTTCAAAGTGAAAATTCATTCAGTATTCGTCTCGTGTGAATGTACTTAACCTTGTTCCCCCTCGTTCCAGATGTTTTTACATTTAATCTCCCTCTTTTTTTAATTTTTAGCTTTTTAATCTTAAATGGAAGTATTGAAATATTTTGTATATTGTCAGTGTTTCTGAAGATTTCAAAACCTAAAAGGAAAAAAAAATTAATTTTTCACTCAAATATCAAGGAACGTAGAAATTTGGAACTTTGTAGAGTTATATTATAAATTAACTGTCATTTATATAAATAACTGCCACACAATTTTTTTACAAGCAAATATTACTGAATTCACATTAAAATTCTAGACCTTTTTTATTTCATAAGTTTTCTGAAGTTTTGACTGAAAGGGCGAAATATAATATAATTGCACGAATCAATAAAAACATTCACTTCTTCACTTTTAGAATATAATGTTGGTTTATAAAAATAAAACTTTAAAAGAATATCAGGAAAACTTTTGTCATAATTGTACCCATCTGTTCTTTCAAAATTACTAAAGTCAAAATTATGAAAAAGAAACGAATAAAGTCATTTTAGAATTTAGTTCATACTAAGGTGTGTACTGATTGTACAATACCTTACGACATCCCTTTAAGTTACCCACTATTCTGAGTAATAAAAAGAACAAAAAAATAAAAACAGTTCCGTAAACAAATGGCAAAATACTTAACCTTTACAATTTCATCGTGTTCGTCTATCTTTCTCTCCGTAGGTAGATGAAATTTGGATGGTTGGTGTCTTCTGTGAACCGCTATACAAAGAAATAAGAAAAAAGAATACTCCACTCCATGTATGTAATGGCACTCTATAGATGTAGCTGAGGAATGAAAAAAAAACAGTGCACATAGGCGTCTGTGGTATCGTTACGGTCTTAAAAAACGATATGAGGTTCAGAAATAACTTTTTCATTTAAGTTAATATTCATTGAAAAACTGCTAAAATCTATTAAAATTGTCACTACATAAATTTTAAAAGTGAGGCCACCCTCCAACTTTTTGATCAACGTATGTAAAATTCTGAAAAAAATAGGTAATAGAACTTAAAACGAACATTAAATAAAATTTTATTTGAAAAAAAATTATTGGGTACTTTTTATGGTACGGTATATCTGCGGTACCGACCGCAGCAACAACTTTGTTTTTCACAGTGCCTTTGAGAAATATAGACTTATAGGTTTAATATTGTTTGATGCTACTTAACCCTTCGAGTGCGAGTGCGAACTGCACTTGGCTACTTTTATTTCATAAATTAATTTTGTTTATTATACTTTATTCCGAATATTGTGACAAAACACAAAAATAATGTAAATTGTGAGGTTTGATTTTGAGAAATGATTTCAAAACATTGGTTGAAGCAGTTTCGGAAATAGGGCATGTATTTCAATAATAACTCTAGAATTATGCTGTACAAACTTATAAAAAAAATATTTATATCCTGTTCCAATTGATGTTTCACATGATGCATGAAAGGAAAAAAAAATGTTGAGTATTTTATTCGCTTCTCAAATATTATTCTACATTAATATTTTTCAGTACATAAGTTTAGATATATCTATGTTAATGTGCCTTAACACTATGCCAAAATTCAAATTATTGCTAAGAAAAACTGTTGTATATGTGAATGGAGGAACAAACATATGACTGATCTTATAAGGATTCTCTTTCTTTTCTTTCTAGGAGCCGTTTCCTAAAACAGCATTACTAAAGTTCGCTTAAGGTTTATCGTAAAATTATAGCAAGATTTTCAATCTCACTATCTTCTCGTAAATTCACTATGCATTTACACCTGTAAAAGCCATATTAGACAATATATTACATGGTTTTTTTTATAACACGTTATTTATAATGTAATGAAACTATGTTCCAAATAACGATTAATTTCCATTAAGTTTCATTATTATTTTAATGAGTTCAGGTGTCTTTTTTTAGTATATAATACGTTTTATATAATAAAGATTGTAATTATAATCAGGTGTAAGCCAAAAATATAAGTGTTCACAAAAAGTATTATAAATGATTTAATTTCCAATATTGAATACTGCAGAAAATCTAAAGTGAAACTAAACATGTGGCTGAAATATTCTAAATATTTGGGCAAAAAAATTTCAAAATGATTTTAGCAATCCTTTTATTCTTGCAATAAAATTAATGTGATCAATGTTTTTCATTATTGATACTCTTAAACTAATGACATATAAAAATGGATTATATTTTAATTTTTATTATATATTGGATGGTAGCCGCTAGTGAAATTTTTCTTTCATGGTAATATTTCTTCAAAACAAGAACAACATAAGTTTGAAGCGATTATAATTTTATTACAGGATATAAAATGGTTAAATAGTTGTTTATTTTAAGAATTATTCCGCAAAATTCAAACGGAAATACTTTTATACAGAGTGTACAATTGAGACTAAATTTTATACGAATTCTCCCAGATATTAGGGATGATATGAGGTAGATATTTTTTATCTCCCTCATAGTTTGAAACCATTTCTTGCTCAACTTGTAATTTATAGTTATTAGTAAGAAACAAATTACATTTAAAAGTGCTTATTTCTATAAAACAAAAAATAAATTGTCTACACTCGAAAAGATGCAAAGTTTTAAGTAAAAATTTAATAACATTTTAATTACAATTAAATTCATTGCTATATCCATTACTTCTAAAATCTTAATAGTGATCGATTTATATTAAAAATATTGACAGGAATAGAAATATTTAAACCCTAAAATCTGATTGAATGTACTCAAAAAAGCACTATATTTTCACACAAAAAATGTCTTAGTAGAGTTAGTAATTTTACACTTAAACTTGCTAATTCTATTTTCATATATTCAATATGCTTAATAATTCATTATTACACTTCACGCAGAAAGTGGTCATCTCGAAATCTGTAACACTATTTGCATCTAAGCTTATTATAACGTAAAATAACTACCGGCGTCTTTAAAACTAATTGTTAAGAGGCCGCCTTCACAACTGATTACTTTATTTACAAAGTGAATTTTTAATTTAATTTCAAAACACTAAAGCCTAAATAGCTCGTTAAACAGTCGAGTATTTTTGGGTTTATTGTTATATATGATCAGAAATACTGATTTGTCATGTTTTACCTAACGATTTCCATCATTCAACGAACTGTTTCAAATTTATTTTTATCAGATTGCTGCCAAAACCTTTTTCATGCGTTATTAAACTAAAATAATTAAGCGAAACCAAAGTTTGTGCTGAAAAAATTATAAAATTACACGATTTCTAACTAAATGTAAACATAATTTAATCTAATTAAATGTAAATAAGAAAATTATAATATGAAATTTTTGTATTGCCTGCAGGAGTTTAATTTTAAAGGCTATTTTTGTGTTCGATTTAATAACTTAAATTTGTCACATTTACAATTATCTAATTAATAAATATGTTTTTAAATTTCATTTAACTTATACGAACTAGAGTTTAACTACCTAAATTAATGATAAGTAGTTCTTAGCTCGCAAGTTGTCTTGTTGTCTATGTTGTACATATTTATTAAATCAACAAATTAGTTACTGGATATCTTAAAAATAATATGATAATTTTTGCTACCTGTATATTAGCTAATTATTTTTTTCATGAATGAACACCGTCATATCACTTTCCGTAAATGTTTCTTGAAGTAAAAAGTAGAAAAGTCACTCGGAACTAAATTTAGAATATAAACATTACGGGTTTTTATCTTCCAATCTATAATTGCGTTCACCACTTATGTAAACTTATGCTGTATTGCGGGTTGTCGTAGAGAAGGACTTTTTTTTTAATTGTCCCGTTGGTTTTCTTTAATTTCTTTAGCATTAAATATAAAAGTGTAGCACTATATGCTAATATTTACTGAAGCTGTCACAGTACCAGAAATTTGTTATTTTAAGCTATCTAGCAATCACAGTCATTTTGAAAATTTTGGAATGGTCCATCCTCTTAACGTGTTACTGCATCGAACCTAATTACAATCTTAATCATGTTGTGAACCCAGATTTTAATTACGTTAACAAATTTTTACCATATAGTTCCAAAACGACAGTCAATACAAAACTGGTCCTTAAGTGGCCCATGAATCTGTAAAACTCATCTCGAGGTGATTCGTGGCAAATTTATTTTTATGTGGTCGTCTAAAATGTTTTATGACAACTCAAAAAAATCAAGTAACATAAAATACTAAATAACAGTTTAATTTTCTATGTTAATTCAATAGAATTTATTAATTTTAAGTTATCTAACGTTATGTACGAGGATAAAATTCAATTCATAAAAAGATTGTCAGAACTGCTGACCATATCGAATGAAAATATAAATCAAAAATCGCAAACGTACGTTTTAAGTAAACATAAATACACACGTAAAAACGAATCGCAAATAACATCGAGAATAATGCTATGCCGTCATATAAATTATGAAACGAGAACCGTGTCATTAAAATGGAAGTAAAAACTTAAATATTTATTTAAGAAGCCGAGTTCAAAGCTTTCCAGGTGTCACGCTCCTCGCTTTGTCAACGCCCCGCCCTGTTAAGCGAATGGAACTGGCAATTTTCGCTGGAAGAAAAAACGTATACTTTCCCGCTCAAGATATTTCAATTACACCTTTTTCGTTGACAGTTTCCTCGTTCGAAAAGCACTTGTATCTAATTATGCGAAATGGCTGCTGAGTATTATTTTCGCGGTAAGGTTTATAATAAAACATAGGGATATCTTTTTAAAAGAATATGCTCATAAGATCGTTGTATATTTATTTATAAATATTTTACTATACTTTATACCCGTTATCTTATTTACATAACAGTTGTACCAATAAAAGGCAGTGTACTGCAATTGTTTAATAATATTGGAAGGAAGTTATACTACTCAAAATGTGATACGTTATGTTTACAGAAGAATGTGCATACCTTGGCTCTTTAAATTCAAGAGCAAGCCAAATGTATGTTTAGAAAATTAAATCTGAAGGAAGGAAAATTGTTTGCAGTGGATTCCGTCATATCTGGTAACATATTCTGACAGTTTATTTATTTACAATGTGCATGAATGCAGATATCTCATATGATACCTGAAATAATGATTAGAAAATATCTATGTTTTTTTATTATTCTTAAGCGTTACTTTTTGTTCTTCGTTCCTTTTGGTGATCTATACTTATAGTTCTTAGGTTCCTCAAATAAAACGCATCCCTTTTACTTGTTGGCTAAAGCAACTCTAGCTTTATAGAGACACCAGTTACATTGTGAGGAATAATCTATAGAAATACTGCCTTCCAATAGTGAAGATACAGTAAAATGTTTTGACCACCACCACTTAATAATTTTATCCATGGCAACTCTAGTAGCCATAGTTCCAATGACTACATACAAATATCCTACGTATAATTCACGACATTGAATTTCTGAGAATATTTTTAAACTCTAAATGTTAATACTACTAAACGAACAATTTATTTTACATCATTCTTTCTATACGCTGTGCGCGTCTATTTAAGTAATTCTTGAATGAAATACATGATGACGGTAATGATTTCCGTACCATAAGTAATTTTGTATATCTCGCCAAATCCATATCCCAAATATTACCTCTACTATAAAATATTACCTCTACTATAAAAGTGGTCCTTAATGCAATTTAATAATAAAATTATTATAGAATATAATATAGCATTGTTTGTGTAGAGGTTAGATATTAGCCACAGTCAATTTGAGCAATGATGGGATAATTCCCCTTTTAATGTATCTTCGTCAATCGCATGTAAAACCTTGAGTATGAAATGAAAGTGTTTTTACAGCAATTATTTTGTCTTATTCTGTTTATTTTGTCTTATTCAAGAAAAATAGCTCACTTAAAACAATCTAATCATATTCATTACTTCTTCAGGAATTCAGACTTGTACCTAGAGAATATGCCAGTCGTAATTATTTGCGCAAGTTGATGTACATATTTTTAAAAAAGTAGTGATCATCTGTACCAAAGTAAGTATATATTAAATAAGTGTACGCTGTTTTGAATGCAGAGCATTAAAATCCTATCTATAAGAGATGATTTTGATTATGACAATGAGTAAAAGATGGTATGGCACGAGGTTCATTTATTTAAATACATTTATGAACTGATGATACTTTTGCATGAAGGTTATTAAGATATATCAAACAATTAAAAATTAGATGCCGATTTTTAGTGAAACAAAATAAACTTGATATGAAAAAATTACCTACCCTTGAAACTTGCAAGGTGTTAAGGTTCAGAAGTGACAGTCCACTTTTGAAATAAATTTATACAATGTGGTAAAGGTAGAACCAGTTATAGATTTTTAGAGAAATGAAAACTACAAGGTTTCAGTTCAGGTAATTTGCATGCAGTAATATTGCAATGTATAATCGACTCCCCACTATTGACTATTTTAATCTCTTTTATGTTCCTAAGGTGCATGTTATTTATTAACTTCCCAGCGTAAAATTAATACATAAAACCAGGAGAGGAGTCTTAAAAATATTTAGTTAAAATACAATAAAATTACACACGATTGAAAATACATGTAACATTGACTACTAATGATCCCTATTGCATTTAAATGGAATTAAACATTTATTTTATCAAAAAGCCTTGTCGGCTCATTTTAATGAACTCTTTCAAAATAAAGCATCTCGAATTACAATTGTTCTTTTACTCATCGATATGTTTATAATCCAAATTGGGAAAAGTAAGTCTGCCAAGTTCTTGCGCTTTGACAACAAAATAAATTATTTTATCTCTAAACATGCTCACAAAAAATATAAGAGAATATTTTGGAGCTTTCTCACTCACAGGTGTGCCTAAATTTAGCCAGATATGATCGCATACGGATGTACTGCGATGTAATGTTTGACACTTATTTTTAATCATTTATATACAAACCTGTTAAGCAAAATTAATTTTTCCATAATATTGAATATTAGGTTATGGATATAAAATATTATGGAAAAATTATTTCTGTTCATATTAACATGAAATTCTTAATATGGCAGAAATTTCTTTTTTTCTTGAAATTAAATATACAAAAAGTATAATATACAATATTATAGTTCTTTACACTGAGAAACTAATATGTTTCTTCCTGTTTTCAAATCTCAGATTTCTTAACATTTCGGTTCGATTAATGAAAAAATATATACAAGTGGTATTATTATATTCGAAGTATGGCATATAAAATGGGGAAATTTTCATCAATGAATTTGTGATGGACCTACTCCCCACTGTGAACAAAACGAGTCCTTTATAGTTCCAAACACAAACCAAAAAGTTAAACGTTAAATTTTATAAACGCTTTATTCTCCCAGAGAGTGAAAATCGCTCAATATCTTAATTCATTCATCAGCAATTTTCTGAGATCTAGGGTACGTGTTGGTATTTTCTATCATGGTCAATGAATTTAAAATCATGTTACGCCTTTTAATGCACAATACATATGCAGTAAAATAAATGTTTTGAACTTATTTCATTATAAAATTGTATAACAAGGGACGCAATTTAAAAATTATATTTCAAAGTTTTTAAATTACATCGCTTATTATGATAAGAGATTTTATTAATCACACCTTTTATAAAATTATGCAAAAAGAGGCATATGATTTTATTTGGGAATATGTATCTTAGTTATTAATAAGGGAGTTCACTTTTCTTCCATGACCTTGTAAGATACGAGTTATAAATTAACATTATTTTAGGACAAATATTTAAATAGAAAATGTCTTGAAGACTATAAATTGAAATGTGGCATAAAATTTTCTCGAGCAATAATGATAATAGTAGCAACCTTCGGATTAAGAGCATCAAGTGTAGAGTCGGAGTAAAAAAATTAGGATAATTAAATGAACCTCAGAAGTTGGCACAATTGGGCAACTGACAGCTTCTATCGAATATAAATGAACGTAATTAAATTGTATTGTTTCGACGTCTTTCACTTATTGGTTGGAACCAATAAGTGAAAGACGTCGAAACAATACAATTTAATGACGTTCATTTATATTTCACCATTCAGTGGTTATTGCGATATTGAACTTTTGAAGTTTAAATATTCGTAGCGTGCGATAGCCAATATAAAGATTTCGGGACCGAATAAACATATATTATTGAAATTACTTATTACACTTAGACTAACCACATTTATTATTTCGTAGAGAGTAAAAAAGGAAAGTAGTTTCATCGTAAGTCGAAGGAATAGTTTAAATGCACGTGGGTGCAATGGTTTCTGAATACCATCTTACGATGGTGATAAACAACTATGGAGATACAGTGCACAACTTATCTCCATATTTGTTTATAGCTTAATCAAGCAGAAAATCTGAATAAAGATACTAATTTGCCAGACAGCTGACTCGACATTCTTAGTGTTATTTTTCCATTTAGAAAATAGCGTGAATATGTGAACATTCCTTTATATTTCGTTTGGAGAAAATACGACAAACATTGTACAGAGAACCCCTATATAATTTTCATAGACAAAAATAAATTTGTGGTTCCATCTGGTATTGTACATATTGTAGATAGGAAATGATTTGAACGAAGTGTGTTTTTTCAACATGCAAGTGTATCAAACAATCAATATCAGGCAGGCAATGGCATAAGTCGAACATCTTAATACATTATTAATCATACTTCCATCTAAATAGGCATAAGTTTAACAGACAAATGCGTGGTTAAATTACGTATTCAACACAAAGGAAGAATAAATAGCGAACCATTTCAAATATTAACTCGGTCTATTGCAGTAATTAATTTGCCTTCTCTGATTCATTCAAACACTTTCATTAGTAAAGTTTTACACATTTGTCAAATTAATTAATATGTACAGTAAACCGCTGTGTTATTCAATAGATTGTCGCAGCTTTGTGATCAAATGATTAGAATTTCGCGACTCACAAAATCTGAAATCTGAAATTAAATTTATTTGGTCACTATTGGCATCGGAGTTCCCAATAAATTACTCTTTAGCAACAAAGCTCCTGAATTTGGTACTGTCCTTCAGAAGTTTAAAACCCTTTGACTTTTGGTATTACCCTATTATACATACAATAAAAATAATAACAAACAAACAAAATATCGTTATGACAATATCAAAATGTCATTATAAAAATTACAAAATACCGTTATGAGAATATGTGAACAAAATATTGTCACGACAATAACAAAACATCGTTATGAGAATAACAAAATACCGATATTTTTTCTTTATAACAACTTCAAACTGAAACTTAGCAGGCGTTGATAAAAGTATATTAAAATTATGTCAACAATACGAGGTCATTTTAGTACCTAATATTTATGCAAAGCCGTGATAAGCCATGTAATGTTCCTTGTATTACTCACATAAAACATTTAATGTAAGCACTGAAGGCTTTTATTTAAACATAGCATCTCTAAGTGGTGTAGGACATTTTTAACAGTATATATTCCCTGAATGAAATCTAGGACTGCTTCATATAATTTCCATCCTTACTGGAATCATTTAATATACAAGGTTATTTGAAATTTATGATTTAAACCAACATTGCATCAATGTAATAAAAAATTAATAAAAATAAGAGTCTTTTTACAAGCTAAGTGTATTGCTATTCATTTGTTCTAAGTCAAATTACTTAATAAATTGATTAAAAATTACTTAGTAAATTTATTATATGTTGGTTATTTTTGATGCTTGGAAAATATATTCTTGGAATGAAAACGTCCCTTAAACGTGTTTTTCTAACTTTGTCTATGTATAGTATTCGTTTAATTTTTTTTGTTTCATTATTTCATTTTATTTTTTATATCTAAAAAATAAACGTGTTGTGCATAGAAATAACGAAACCATTTATTGAAACACAGTAATAAGGGAAAGCTAGCGGATTTTTTAAAATAATACGGAGAGATATGAACATAAATTATTTGATATGTTTACGGTACTAAAGTATTCTTAATATTCATATTGTTTTGGATGAGTTGGTGGGACCGGAATGGGATTTAGATGACAATGGTGTATTTCGTAAAAATACCATGAACAAATTATTGCATTGCCTATTTATAATTATTATTATTTAGAAATAAGTAAAGTTAATAAAGATAGAGTAATTTTTTTAAGAATTTTGTAGCTTTACCATGATAAAATTAATTTTATTTCAAGTAGACTCGAAAAATAACAGAGTTAATGGAAACAATTAAATATAAGAAGAAGATTACTCGACCTACATTCAAACGACCTTGTCTATCTATATTGAATTAAATCTTGGCTGTCGAAGAACTTGAAGTACGAGCTAAGAACCTGCGCCTTCTACTAATTCCGCAGCAGCCCACTTAATACTGTGTAAATTTTATTACAGGATACGCGACCTGACTAAAAACCTGATCGTAATGCTAGAAATGGCCCAAAGTGAAAATTCATTTAGAATTCGTATCGTGTGAATGTGATTAACCTTGTAACGTTTCGTTCCACTTAATTGTACATTCAATCTTCCTCTTTTTTTATTTAATACGTTACTTTTTAAACTTGAATTAAAGTATTGAAATATTTTGTTTAGAAACTTAAAGTACATTTCTTAAAATACCATAACTTAAAAAATTACGTTTTGCTACTCACATATCGACCAGTTTGTCTGTCTAACCTATTTTTTTCAGAAACGGTTTTCTGTAGAAATTTGGAATTTTGTACAGTTATATAGTATATTAACTGTCTTTTATATAAATAACTACCACTAAAGTTTGTTATAAATAAATATTACAGGATTTACATTAAATTTCCAGAACTTTTTTTATTCCATGTGTTTTTTGAAGTTTTGACTGAAAGGGCGAAATATAAAATAATTACAAAAATATTTCTCTAAAAAAAATTTAAAAAATGTTTTTCTCAAAAAATTAAGCATTGCAAAAATATCAGGAAAACCGTTTCCATAATTTGGAATGATGAAAAAATTCAATGCACATGGACATTTCTGATATTGTTAAGGTCTTAAAAATGATATAGAAGTTCCTAAATAACTTTTTTAATTAAGTCATTTCTTGGTGAAACACTACTAAAATGTACTGAAATCGTCGCTACTAAAAATTTTAAAAAGTTTGTCTGTCCTCCAACTTTTCAAACAACCTGTGTAAAATTCTGAAGAAATAGGTAATAGAACTTAAAATGGACATTCAACGAAAATTTATTTGAGAAAAGTATGCTGGGTTCTTTTTGAGATACGGAATACTTTCGGTATAAGCTGCAGCAATAACTTTGTTTTTCAGTGTCTTTGAATTATACAAAAACTTTGCGAAATATACGTTTTTCCGAACAATCTGATGAAACATAACAATAACAGAAATTGTGGAAAAAGCCGTGACGTTTGATTTTGAGAAAGGATTCCAAAATTTTGGCTGCAGCAATTTAGGAGATAGGGTGGGATAATATATTTGGGTGACGTTTTCAGCAATACCTAAAAAAAAATTGTATCCTGTTTGAATTGATGTTCATCATGATGTATGAAAAGAAAAAAAAATTGTTGAATACGTTATTTGCCCCTCAAATATGCCTCATATGCCTTAATACTAAGCCAAAATTAAAATTTTTACACCAACGGATTTTTGAGAAAAAAACAGCCGTATATATAGACGGAGGAACAAACATATGAATGATCTTATAAGGATTTTCTTGCCTTTCTTTCTAGGACGGTTTCCTAAAACAACATTACTAAAGTTTACTTAGGGTTTACAGAAAAACTATGGCAATGATTTTAAATCCCATAATCTTCTTGAAAATTCATTATGCATTTACACTTGTGAAAGGCATATTAGACAATATATTACAGGATGTGTCTCATAACACTTTATTTATAAGTCAATAAAACTATGTTCCAAATAACGACTAATTTCCGTTAAGTTTCGTTACTATTCTTCATCTCAATTTTAATAAATTTAAATCCAAAAAATAGTGTCTTTTGCATAACAAAGGTTATAATTATAGTCAGGTGTTAACAAATATAAAATATTTATATGTTTTTCGTAAAACGTATTATAAATTATAAAACATGAAAGAGATTATTTAATTTTCAATTTTTAATACTACAAAAAATCCAAGGTTTAAACTGAACACGTGGCTGGAATATTTCAAATATTAGCGCAAAGAAAATTTAAAAAATATGTCAGCAATTCTGTTACATACTAATAAAACTAATGTTTTTCATCATTGATATTTTCACACGAATGACATGTAAAAATGGATAATCTTTTCATTTTTACTAGATACTGGATGGCAGCGGCTACTGAAACCTTCCTTTCAGAGTAATATTTCTTCAAAATGAGAACAGCATGAGCTTGAAGCAGTCATAGCTTTATCACAGAACGATAACAGTAATAAATATAACATAGGATGTAACAAGCACAGAGACTATATTTTCATATAGAAAAATAGCTTGATATCTATTTTTCTAAAGAAAACAAACTGTAAATTAGCAAATATTGAAACATTTTTGTTCTGCACATTTCAATTTTTATTTTATATTTTATTTTTGTCAAAATCTTTCGTAACCTACAGTACACAAATTGTTCAAAACTCTTTATTATATTTAAGCAACAGATACTTTTAGTCGACTAATTCAAACAATTTCTGCCGGGGGCAGTAAAACTAACTTCCATAAGAGGTAATATAAAAAAAAATAACGTTACTTTAGATTTTCTGATTATTTTCAGAAAAACTAAAGTAAATTTTTTTAACTTTTTATTTTTTTATATTTTGCAATTTTGTAATTTTTGTCGCTAAAATGCCAAAGCGTGAAAGAGTTTGTACAATCTTGAAAAATAACTAAAAGAAAAGACAGCAGGAAAACATCAAAAAAATTATAAAAAGAAAAGACTTACAAGAATTCGAAATACTGTGACACGAATAAGAGAAAATCAAAGTGAAGAAAACGTGAAAATATTAGAGAAAAAATAATACTAAAAGGTATAATACTCGGTAGAAAGCGGGTAATATAGCGAAAATTTTAAGTTACACCTAACTTAAAATTTTCGATTCAAACCATTCAAAACACTATTTATATGCAGTATCAATGTCTGTAGCAAACTATTTTCAATAAATATTTAAATATTAGATAAACGTCATTGTTTATATAAAGAACAATAAAGAACTGTAAATAAATATCGGGAGAATTTTTTGAATTTGAACAATTTAAATAAATTCAATGTCAAATGCCAGTCGCAAAGGTGAATTTAGGAGAGTTTTTGGGTAAGAATATTGTTATGCTGCTAAGGAAAATACGATAATGAGAAAAAGTTTACAAGAGGCTATTATTTTGCTTTTAATAAATTATCGAGTAATACACTTTTTACGTTAATTGAAAATTTGATTGGGCAAAAAACTCCTCCAGAGGAATACACGATTATTGCAAAAGAACATAATAATATGTTACTTCTGGTAGAAACACAATTAGCCGTTTAGTAAAATTTCAATTTGATTTTAATGTTAGTCTCACAGCGCCATACTCGAGTAAAAATGTTATGAGCGAATAATCTTATTGTACAACATTATCTGGTTCAGTCGGCAAAGTTATATACGTAAAAAAAAGGAACAATTAATAATATTTAATTAGTTTAGTAATAATATTTAATGAGGTTATCATAGCATGCTCTCTAATATAGAATCAAATGGACTGTTACCCGAAAAATTATTTATCAAAATGAAATAACCATGGGGAAGCTTATGCTTTGTGGGCGTATAGGTTGAAATAAAGTGTATGGGTATACATATACACACACACACACACACACGCACACGCACACACACACACACGCACACGCACACACACGTGTGTGTGTGTGTGTGTGTGTGTATAGGTATTCATATATGTGTAAATATTTATGGTGAGCTTGAGACCATGATCCTAAAAATTAAAAATTGTTAATGGTTTCTTAAAATCTTTTTGAAATGTTGATCAAATGGTACCTTACCAGATGGAACGTGCAAAAAAAGTTTGCACTCCTTTATATTATAAAAAAATATTAAAATTTAATTATTTTCAATTGATAACATCCCTCATATTATAGCAAGCAAATTACAATGTGATTGTATTTTAGCTTGCAGTTAAAAAAACTGTTAAAGCCCATCCGTCCGAAAGGGAAAGTTTAATGATACTTACGCTCCATTAATGGTCAACAGTTTTAAGTGGTTTGTTGATTATAAGGAATTCTTCAGTTCTATCGAAGTCTGAGCCATATTTCAGTATGTACAGCAATGCGGTATGAACTGCCGGTATGTAGAAGTGTTGAAGTAATTATCCAATATTACCACCATGTTATTCTACCTACAATAATAAAAAAAGCCTTTCGAGCTTGAGATTCAAATTCAATGTGCCTCTGAGCATTTGGGGGAATAGTGCTGTTTGATCGTCAAGATGAAATCTACCTCGTATTCATGCAACTATCACAATTGGGTCTAATCCATGCCCATTTTCTGAATCTATTTTTTTAAGAAAGAGTTCATCAAAAAGAGATTTTCCATCCCCAAAAAGTCAGCTAGTCTTTATTCCTGGTAGTCCCGCTAGTCATAATCAAACTGCTCTATTCTCAATTCTTTAACGCGTCGCTACTGCATTAATATCCAAAATATTACCTATTTATTTGTTGACTAACATTTGACGACACCCGGAGAAGTGACAGGTAAAATAATTAGAAAAAATGTAATGAAATTACCAACGTACAACCAAAGTACAATGAATTTTTTCTCAACAGAAAAAAATCTTTACATTATTTATATAGAAAATAGCCACATTATATTTAAAGAATCTTTCATAGTTAGATACAAATAAATTTAATTAAATTAATAAAATTAGTCGTTTTTTTAAACTTAATATATAATTATGGAACATTTATATATATTCATAAGGTTTCATAAAAACATACCAAGTTACAGATTAATAACGAAGATATAACGGTTCCTAAACATCCATCACTCTCTAGTCTGAAGCCACGTGTCAGAAAACCAATGAGAATTTTTTTGTTTGCTGAACCTTCAGCAAATTTGCCCTTTTCGCACGTCAAGCATAGCTCACTCACAATATTTAAAAACAAATTGAAGTCATGAATTCTACTTACATCTATCATTTGTTATTATCTGAGTATTATTGCTGAAATTTCTAGTTTCAATATAGATATAGCGTTTATCATTTATTATATTTAAGATTAAGATTGTATTTGTAGCAAATATAAAGTTTGGAACCAACTAACATTACATTTTTGTACGAAATATAAATAAGTCTTTAAACAAATATTAAAATTTCGTTACTGCATATGATTTCGCGTACTGAAATATAATCGTGGAATATATGTTTTCTTACTCCAGAAGAAACGAAAAGCTATGCAGCCTGGTCTTGTTTAATTTATTTACATCCCCAAATCAAACACAGTTCTGGTGTTACAATTTATGACTAGGTCCAAAAAATGACCGGTTAAATATTATTTATTTATGACATCGAATGTAACTGATTATTTCAAAGATATTTTTTCGTAGGTTTGACTAATCATTTATATAAATATTTCAGCGAATATTGATGCTATTGAAGATTAGGTGGGCATAGGTTTACAGTTGCTACAGACCGACCTTGGCAAGTCATAAAAAATAAATGAAGTAAAACAATTATTTATTTACCAGTATGACAAAGAAATATTCAATTAATAAATAAATATGGTCTATGATATTCCGACAAGACCAAAGTTGCACTACGAAGAAATCGTGTCTGCTCACAAATACAATTTTACACATTTGGTAGTTCAGCATAATATGCCTTAGAGTACCCTTATATAGATGAATTATTTGAAATTAACGAATTGCCTGCCGTTTCGCCTGTTTATGTTCATTTTAGAAGTATTTTTTTGCAAATAATACTGTTCTAAGCAGGGATTAGGAAGAAAAACATATCTGTGTCAAAATAATATAAATAATTGTTTACATAAAAAAATTACCCCTATTTAAAACGAACTTAAAAATTTAAATTAATTTCTCCTTGCTCCATAAAGCCCTATAAAGATTTATAACCTTATACATAGTGTAGTGGAAATTTGTGTTTCCAAATTTACAATAATACTTGTAAGATCTAAATTAAAAAAAGACGGGGCGCAAGTTCGTCTAAGTCATCAATTTTATTGCACCACAAATGCTACGACTAGTTTTTGGACGCCAGCTGCTTTCTACATTCCTTATCTATTGCATGCACCCCACGTTTTCTGGTTTATATCTTACGAGTATTTTCATGGTTATTAAAAATTCCTAATCACAAATTACTAGGACACTATGTATGAAGTAATAAATCTGTATGGTTTTATAAACCTTTATGGGGCAAGGAAAAATTATTTTAATTTTTTCAGTCCGTTTTAAAATCATGGTAAGTTAAATAATTATTATTATCTGCTTTTTAGTGTTTTGTATATTACTCAGCCTATGATTATGTATTCTCGTAGTCTCGACTAGGGAAATGATTTTATTTTATTTTAAAATATACATCAAAGCCAATATAATGACGTAGCTTTCATTGTGGCACAAAATTCGCCCTGGGCGTAGGTTATGTTAATCGTGTGAGCATTCTTCTTTGCGCCGAATAGACAAACACACAGACAAAAAAGCGAGTTAATTATTGCATTGTCGTTCAGTTCTGAGTATGTTTAATATTGAAATTCACTAGCTCAACGGGAAGTTAGTTTAAAATCATTTGCAAAATTTGTGTTAGACAAACAAACAAGCCGACAAAGAAGCGAGCTAACAAAAACGTGGTAAAATATCGCAGTACATCAATCATAATTAAATCTATGGTTATTTTCCTTTACTCAATTGAAACGATTAAATTTTAGAAGTTAACAATATATAATTATTTTAATTGTTGAATCATTCGTGTAATCATATTAGATAGAACAGGATTTACCCTTCTCGTTCTAAGTCTCGAGTTAAAAAGATTTAAAATACATATTCATTCGATACCTATTGTCAATAACTTAAATATAAAATATGACTAATCTTATCAAATTACGGTATATCTAAATTTAATATTAACTCAAAAATTGTAATATAAATTTATAATTCGATTAGCTTCGGGATTTCCTATTAGGTTGATAAAATTTAAATTGTAATATTAATAATGCTCTTTGTATTTCGGTTAATTTAATTTCCATAATTTAGTTTCAATTTAATTTCAACGTATATTTATGAACATTTTACTCGTATTTAATGACTGGATACGTTTTCTATTTTTGTACTCATTCCTTTTTAAAAATATTACAATTGCGCTAAATAATGAAAATTAACACTTGTCCCTATTTTTTCAAAGGTTATATTGTCAAAAATTCAGATCGATTTTAAAAATTCTAAAAAGACATCTTCATATTCAAGAATTTTAGGTAAGTGTGGACATTTATTTAAAAAGTAGAGGGAAATTTTAAATTGGTAGGGAGCTAAATTAATTAATGTTTCTACTTTGATTTAAAAATCTTTATAACTTAGTTGCAAGGATACAAAAACATTTTTTGTTTCACGCCTTTATTCAATATTTTATCAATTAAACTTTTAATTTATGTTGTAACCGAAGCGCAAAGATGTGTAATTAAATTTTCAAGTGCAAAATCGAATATTTAATGGAAGCGATATAAAATTGTATCGATAATAATTCCAGTAATTAAAAGTTTTTAATTAAATTTTAAATGTCAGTAAGTCCATGTAAATTTTCCAAATATCCCTACATGGAGATTAAATAATTTTATATAAAAGGCATCTAATTGTATTAATTATAAACACGTTTGTTACAATTATCAAGGGCAAATAGCAGCAGTTTGATGTTGCTTAATCCTCGATTAAAATTTATTTCGAAGTTCTAATTAAACTGAAGATTAGCTAAAATATAAAAGGGATAAGTGTAAAATATTGTGCTGTATTTAAATAGATAATATATATGCGTATGTGTGTATATGTGTGGGTATGCGTAGGTGTGTACACATACATATTTATTTTCATCTTAGATATATGTATTTTTACTTTCAGGTCTTCGAATGGCAACTATTTTGTGACTGGGAAATAAGAGATAACCCACGTGTCCGCTGCTACCGTTTCCCTTAGAAATATATTGACGTAGATATTTTATATTTTGCATAGTTAACACTCATTATGTTATAATTACATTACACCAATACTCAAACTTGTTATATGGAAATTTTAGATGGGGAGGAGGAAAATTAAATACTCGTATGTTTTTTTTAATTACATGTATAGTGTGAGATACCATTTAAAAGGGCAAGTTATTAGTGTTTCGAATATAGTAAAAATATTTACAATATCTACAGAACAAATACTTATTACAACAACCATAATACCTAGTTTTTTAAATTGCATAAAATTCCTTCACATATCATCGACACCTCGAAAGATTCTTCCTTGGATTGTATTATAACTCACTTTTTATAATTGTACAGGAGGATTTAACAAAGTAAGACAACCAGCTCAAAATATCTTTGACATTTAACTTCAGTATAGAATATATTTTGTTTTAGAATTACGAAATTTTAGTATCAAAATAAATTGTATACTTATCTTTTAATGTTTTATCGCTCATTAGATTGTTTTACATTTTTCGTTGTAGATGTTTATTAAATTCTCCTTTTCTGTTAATAATGTAATATTTCGAATTTGTTTGTAGAAGTAATCTAATACAGGCCAACAAGGTATACGAATAAATAATAAAAGCGAATAATGAATATATTTGACGTTAATTTTTTAGAAATTCATTATTCACAATTAAATGAAACTACGTGATGTACTATTACTTCTACTTTCGTTAAGTTCTTTACCACGACCTGGTTTCGTTCTATTACAACATCTTCAGGTGGGCTATTAGCAAAGATTAACCAATCTTCTAAACCAGTTAATCTTTGCAGCTAAAGATGTTGTAATGTAACGGAACCTAGGTCGTGATAAAGAAATTAAAGAAAGTAGAAATAATATTACATCACGTAGTTTCATTTAATTGTGAAAAGCAAATAATATTAAAAGCTCTGTGTATCATTGATTCAATTATTACGTTTCCAGAAATTCCGGTCTTAAAAACTGGCCAAGTGCGAGTCTGACTCATGCATTGATGGTTTTCACTATTAATAGTGGGGATATAGGAGGGGGGTAAATTTAGTACCATAGAAATATTTTTGAGTACTATTTGAGATATGCGCATGTTGATATGCTGCCAAATGAATGATCTTTTAAAGTTTACATTTTATTTTTAGAGGATGAAACCATAGAAAATAATAAAAAACTCAACCATTCTTTTGATGAAATTAAGAAATTATGTAATGGATATATAAAATTTAATGTTGGGTTGGCTAACAAAATTTTAGCCCTGAGTACGGAACTTTAGAAAACTTCTATAGAACTTTAGAAATTTATTTTATTGAGAGAAATTTATTTTAACGAGAGTTATGGCCAATCTTTCAAGTGTATTACCTCAAAGAAAGTTAATTTTGATTTTTCTCCAAGGACGAACTCTCCTCTACATAATGAGTTTCGAATGGACCACGATGTGAAAACCATTACAAACAGAAAATATATCTCATGTGATGGGTAAGTCAATGGAGTCCTACAGAACATCAAAAATTGGGTTCAAGATGTTCAAGAACGAGAAATATGACCTTGAAGAAGAACCCGGCTCCAGAGAACCTACTGACGTAATTAATTAGGAATTGCTTCCAAAGGCATACATGAGTATATTAAAAGCAGATATTAAACGTCATCAATTAGAATAACTAGTTTGTAGGCCAGGTTTTCAAAGACACCAAGTTTTTTTCTCAATAATAACACTATACCACATATTGCAAAATAAATAGGACTGTGTTCTTATGAAATTCCACCATCTGATGATTACATGTGCAGAGCTCCAAGTAATCAGTTACAGAATAAACAATTCTTCAGTGTAAAAGACTTTCAAAAAGACCTTGGAGTTTTTTTATACTAAGTGCATTGTTTTTACTCTGAAGGTTTATTGTCCGTACGTTATTTAATAACGGAGTGTCGTGTATAAAGTAAATTAAAAATGTATTTATAATATGATTTCTTAATTAGATATAGGATTTAAAATATTCTTTTCATAGTAATCTTGTATTGAATAAAACTTGTTTAATTATTGGCGATATTCTTGTTCTACGAGTTTTTCGGCTACAATTTCCGGAAAGTTAAACAAAAAGTACGGAATTGTGCCCAGAACTAAGAATATTTAATAGTTATGAAGTACATTGTAAGAAAATTGTTAAAACAATTAATTAATAGCCTATGGATTAAATGCATATTAGTGGAGAATTTCTTATACACGCCAAGGCATTAATTATTTAGCTTCACTATGAACACTTTTTTAAATATAATGTAACGTACCTAAATATTGTTAATTTCTTACAACTCAGTTTTGCATACATAATATGAGAGAAGTTAAACAAAATGAAATTGTGTTTGTTATCAAAATATTTTAATTGTATATTTAAAATAAAATACCGACTAATTAAATATAAATTCACCGAGCGTTGTCATATGCATAAAAAAACAATTTTTCCGATAATTTGTAATCTTTTTTCTCATCCATTAACATAAAGTTATCACTTTAATAACGCTTGAACCCTATGAAAAATATGATCAGTGTAAATAGTATTATTTTAATTTGACTTATAGCTTTCACTTATATTTGTATAAAGTAATATCGAAATCTTCATTGAAATTTTACATTATTTTTACAATTTATATAATATAAATTTGAAGACGCATTTAAAAAATTACCCTTACAATTGTGTCGTAATTTTAAAGTATACAGCTGTTTCATCTCTTTTAATGACGTTTATCAAATTAAGAACAGGTAGCGTTCAGTTTTGCGAATCTTTCTGTATTTGCATTATATTATATTTAAAATAATATTGAATAGATGCTACTGGTTTTTACGACTCGGTTTTTTCATCTAAAAAAACATAACATAAACGTCATCTCGTATTTAAATAAAGTTTAGAGAGCGACTTTATTAGAGTACTAAAGCCTAGATAGTTTGTATTTATTTAATTACTATACTGTACTGTACTGTATTTCTTATGAATGAATTTGATTGCTACATGATTTTCGGTTTCAGAGATATAATAATTCGAAATGAGATATATTTTGTAGCGTCGTACTTTGGAACTTACCGGTAAAATGTCAGAAATAATGAAAAGCAGAACTATAGAAATGCAAAATCAAAAACTAATGTTTTATATACCAGCACAGTGTATATAGGTGTGTTCTTCAAACTACTTATTATTATACAGAGTGTACACTTGAGATTTAATTTTGTACGAGATCTAGTAAATAAATGAAATTTTTAAGCGTCCCTCATAGACAAATGTATTATTCATTAAATTGTATTGAATTACTACATTCATAACTTTTGATAGCTTGGCAGCGATCTAATTAATTTAAAAATATTCAAAGGAGAAGAAATGTCTAAACTCAAAAACCCCTAATTTTCACAAACTATCCCTGAGTAGAGTTATAAAATTTATATTTAAACTTACTAATTCTTTTTTTATTAATTCAATATGCTTAATAATTTACCTGCACACTTCACGCAGAAAGCTTTCTTGAAATATGTTATAAAATTGTGCAGCTAAACTTATTATAACATAAAATTAATTACCGGCGTCTTTACAATTAATTGTCGACGAGGCCGTCTTCAGAACGAATTATTTTATCTATAAAGCGAATACATAATTTAATTTCCAAATCTTAAAGCCTGAATTGCATACACAAGTTAACAAGTAGACTATCATATGGATTTTATGTAATAAATTATCACAAATACTGGGTTGTTATGTTTTACGTCAAGATTCCCGTTATTTAATGAGATATTTCAAATTTATTTGAGTATTCGATTTCGACATGAAAAGTTAATCTGAAAATGAGATGTTACCAGATTGCTGTCAAAACCTGTTTCATATATTACTAACCTAAATTAATGATAATAAATTAATTCTGAATAAATTGCTTCTAAAGAAATTAGGTAAAATTAATGATAATAAATTAGTTCCAATTAAATTAGCTCGAGTTGCAAATATTATAAAATTACACGATTTCTAATTAATTGTAAATATGGCAGATACTTAAAATATAATATGAAATTTTTGTAATGTAATTTTAATAATGCAAATTTGTCAAAGTAATATTTACAGTTCTCTAATTAATAAATATGTTTTAAATTTAAGTTAACTTACGAAAACTGAAATTTATTTATAGTAAAAATATAAAAAAGATATGTGTGAAAAAATATTAAATGAAGAATTAATATGTATATATATATATTTATATATATATATATATTTATATATATATATATATATATATATATATATATATATATATATATATCCATTCCATTATACAATATACAATTTATTGGACAAAGTATATTATCTGGGTCATATCAATATCCTGATTTATATCACAAATCACGGGATAACATATAGATCATTTATCGCAGATGAACACACATTTCCTTAAGGAGCAACAAAAAACTTACTTTTCCTCTTATTTTTTTACAATATTGTATTAGAAAATAAATCCTCATAAAAGATCTTCCGCTATGGTTTAACTACCTAAATTAATGACAAGTAGTTTCTAGTTTGCAAGTAGTTTTACATTACATATTTATTAAATCGATACATTATTTGCTCTATATCATAAAAATAATACGATTATTTTTTGCTACCTATATTTTAGCCAATTATTTCTTTACGTGAATGAACATCGTCATATAATTTTCCGTAAATCTTTAAAAGTGAAAATAAAAAAGTCACTCGGACCTAAATCCAGAATATAAAGTGTACGCGATTATATCTTTCAATTCATAACTGTGTTCGCTACTTATGTAAACTTATGGTGTATTGCGGGCCGTCGTAGAGAAGGACTTTTTTAAAATTGTCACGTTGTTTTCCTTTCATTTCTTCATCATTAAATATAGAAATGCAGCACTCTTGGGTAATATTCACTGAAGATGTCATAGTACCAGAAATCTATCCTTATAAGTTATCAAACAATCACAATCACCTTGAAATTTTGGAATAATCCATCCTCTTAATATGTTACTGCATCGACACCTGATTGCAACCTTAGTCATATTATAAACCTAGGTTTTATTTGCGTTAACAATATTTTGATGATCCCTTCAAAATGTTCACCACATAGTTCTAAAACAGCAGTCAATATAAAACTGGTCTTTAGTGATCAATGAATTTGTAAAACCCATCTCAAAGTGATTTTTGGCAAATTTATTCTTGTATGGTCGTCTAAAATGTTGTTTCAAAACTAAGAAAATGAAATATTAAAAAGTACTAAATAATAGTTAAATAATTGTCTATATATATTCAGTGGAATTAATTAATTTTAAATTATTTTAAAATATGAACAGCGGTAAAATTCATTTCATAAAAAGTGGCGAGAAACCACTAACGATATCAAATGAAAATGTACATCAAAAATTGCAAACGTATATTTTAAGTGAACATAAATATACACGTACAAACGAATCGCAAATAACGTCCAGAATAATGCTACGCCATCAAATAAATTATGAAACGAGAACCGTGTCATTAAATAGGAAGTAAAAACCTTGAATATTTATTTAACAAGCCGAGTTCAAAGCTTTTCACGAGGGTACTTTCAGGTGTCACGCACCTCGCGCTGTCAACGCCTCGCAAAGCGAATGGAACAGAAATGAAAAAAAACGTATACTTTTCCGCTCAAGATATTTCACTTAAACCTTTTTCGTTTACAGTTTCCTCGTTCAAGACGCATTTGTATCTAATTATGCGAAATGGCTGCTGAATATTATTTTCGTGGTAAGGTTTATAATAAAACATGGGATATCTTGTTACGCGAATATGCTCGTGTCATCGTTCTGAATTTATTTATAAAAATTTTACTGTAAATTATTTTTGAATTTGTTCGTTGGTATTGGAGGGAAAGATAATGCTATCATAAAAATATCATCAAAATGTACCAAATCATAGGAAAAGAGATATAATATTGCATTGTTTTTGCCTTAACAAAACTTGATTTGTTTTTTTTACTGTGATTTTATTTAACTTGGACTGGATTTGCCTTGATTTCGTATTCTAAGATAATTTATTTTCCATGATTTGTTATTGCACATCGATCCTAATAAATGATCAATTATATAATAGTGCAGTTAAATCAAACTCTTCATACATAACACGGTTATATTTTATAAGTTATTTAATGAAATATTGAAAATATCTAGACCCAGCTTTACTTGAATCAAATCATTGAGAAAGGTGGATCGATTCAGAGCAGTGTATTTTATAGTCCACAATTACATGAAACTGTGTGATGTAGTATTATTTCTACTTTCTTTAAGTTCTTTACCACGACCTAGGTTTCGTTGTATTACATCTTCAGGTGGGCTATTAGCAAAGATTCTTTGCTAATAGCCCACCTGAAGATGTTGTAATACAATGAAACTTAAATCATGGTAAAGAACTTCAAGAAATTTGAAATAACATTACATCACGTAGTTTCATGTAATTGTGAATAATGAATTTCTACAAAATTAACGCCAAATATATTGAGTATTTTATAGTGTTTGTGCAAATGAGAATAGTAACTACGTATAAATAATAATTTTAAGTTTAACCATACTTTAATTTCAATGCCAAGTATGAGATTAAAAATTGCGAAGGCTATTATGAGTGGAATTTGATAATTCTCATCGGGCAGTATCTTGAACTAGTATTTGTAAAATATTACAAATACTAGTTCAAGATACTGCACATATTATATATTCATAATTCCATTCTGCTATTAAATTTTATAAAAAAACATTTTGTAAAATTAATACCTAATATCATAAATTGTTTTTAAAAGGGAAGGCTCAACCATCCTTAAACCTTTATAATACTTACGATAGGGATCCAAAAATATTTCCGGTATTTATAGTAAATTTACGACATGAAAATGTGTGCAATTAATTTATTTCAATGACCAAACGTCGGAAACGTTAGGAAAGTGGTATTTTTTGGATTGTAAAATGATCCTTCTTATTAACCCTTCTCTGGATTCAAATAGTACGTTTCAAAATCAAACTTATTTAAGATACACATTATAAAAAAAAGATTGTTGAATTACAACTTCCGGAAAATTAATTAATAACTCCGGGAAAACGTAGATATTTAAGGGTTCCGCAGATAAACTACAGGAAACCTTATAGTTAGAACATTAGTATAATAAAACTGGCATTAAACAGTTGTACGTATCTATAACGTCTACAGAATTATGCAAAAATAAAACATTTTAATAAAAAATACAACTACACATTCAATGAAACCTAGGTCGTGGTTAAGAATTTAAATAAAGTAGAAGTAATACCGCATTACGTAGTTTCATTTAGACGTGAATAAAAATTAAGTGACAATGAATTTCTACAAAATTATCGCCACATATATTAAAAAAATTATTGTTGCAGGTACGTCTCCTAGATATAAATTGGGCGCGCTTTTTAGTCGATTTCTCCATTATGCAGTGTATCGTTGAATATATCTTTTAAAAGTATTAGATATATATCATGACCACTCAGTGCAAAAGTCGGTTATAAAAAGTTGAAATATAAACCTTTAAAATGTCAATTGTTGCTAAAGTTACGTGTCCCTAACTCCACCAGCTGTATCGCTGTTTTGAATATCTAAAAATATTAACAATAGTAGTGCATATAACGACATTAAAAGGAAAATTATAATAGCTAAGTAGATTTTACTAGTTTACGAGTAATAATCGACTTATGACTTAAATCAACTGCAAAAAATAGTATTTTGTGAATGATAATTATTATCTTTAATAAACAAATTTTGAGTTACATATTTATAAATTTATGTGGTGAGGAATAATATTAATATTTATAAATAGAAATATTCTAGAAATACTTAGTAAACCTAAATGTCTATATGCACCCTGATGTGTACTGAATGCTTATGGTGCGAGTTACATTCAAATTTAACATATACATATGTTCATTTACACGTCACTTCTAGTCATTTTATTTCTATGAAAAGTCTAGTATTACTTGAATGGTTACTTTCTTCCGGACATTTTAATAATCCTTGGTATCAAAATCAAGTCGATTTGCAAACCATAATTATCACAGATGACCACAAATATTAGGTTCTCATTATTTTATATCCAGCTTTACTAAATAGAACACTTAGGATGAATGCTTTCTGAATTTTACTGTGGTTTCTTGGTCCATATTGCATTAATATTTCCAATAGATATTTCAAAAATGTCTGTCAAAAAATATTGTTTTTATGAAAATAATTTACCAAAACTATTTTCAAGCAGCCTCTTAAATTAAAGTGGGGCTATTTAATTAATTCACTTTTTAATATTTATCGTTAATATTGATTTGAAATATTTTATATTTCTCTTGCATACTTATAGATTATGGATGTGTTACTGCAGTCATTCCACTTGATAACGTCACTCATGTTTTATGTCCTTTCATATGTCATAATGATAGATACATTAATTCAGTTGGTAACCAAGGGAAAATATTGCATTCCTGCATTTTCATCAATACACCGCTCTATCATTACTGTAATATATATCAACATAAAATAAACAATAAACCGTATACCATAAAAGACCACAGAAAATATTTTGATTTTCAGGAAAAAGAATCATTAGTATTTTCTCCTTTAGAAAAATAAATAGTAATGCATGATTGCATGTAAGTTAATTACAGGGTGTCTAACATCATTAAAATTTAATAAGCTACACATGTGACGGTGATAAATATGCTCATATGAAATTTTAAATATCAAAAAAACTTATTTGTTCAAAAAAGAATTAGGCCTCTAAGAAAAAAGTAAAGAGCGTGCTTCTTAAAAATATAGAGGTCAATCTTTTACACTAGTTTCAGTATGTTTTACTGAAAGTAATTAAAAACGTTGCATATAATAAAACAAATTGCACATTCAATGCCGTCTGTACAGTCTTATCGTTAACTTTGTTAACTGAAATAATTGTATTTCAAAAGCAATATATATATATATATATATATATATATATATATATATATATATATATATATATATATATATATATATATATAATTTCGTTAATTGCCCATAGCTATTTAAATATTATTATTTATTAATTGTATATATTTAACTTCTCCATGATATTTTAAATAATGCTTTAAATCAATGTTGCCATTCAAACTAGAATCGATAAAATCAATTTTTTGCGTTTGAAATTACTTATATAAATTATGTATCAGTCAAACGCTACTAAAATATCCTCAAGGTTCTGTGTCAATAGACAAAGTTTCTGACTCAGAAGTATATGCCTATCCGGTAGTTGATAATTTATAATCGTAAATTGTTATTTTTCGATCAACCTTTTTATTGCTTCAATTAATAGCTCTTGGCAAGATTAATAAAAGGCATTATGTACTTTTTTACTTTACCTTGAACATACTGCAAATAATAATCGCATTCGGTAAACAACATTTTATTTATTTATCCGCTTTGACAAACATAACTGGAACAGAAAGTGGACTTTAGATCCAAGATCAATATTCTACAGTTAATAAAAAGATTTAGTAAGATAGTAAGTGTTCCGATGGTGCACGCTGTATACGATTGTGCATTAGGATGACACTAAAATGAATATAAGTATGTATAAAATGTTTTTATAACAGGAATTTAAAGTTAATTTTTGTCTGTGAACCCAATTATACGCAGAATTTGTTTCACTGCGATATTTTAAAATTTTAAAAAAGGCAATGGGAATTTTATTTCATTTGTTATTTTAAATATGACATTTTAGTCAATTTTAGCAATATCCAGAAAATTAGGACTCCGAGACATAATTTCAAATTAATTGGGTATATCGTTTTATGAAACTATTTCGCAGTTAAGAGAAAGATTCGTAAAAAAAAATATTTAAAAACGGAACATTATTTATTTGGAAAAGCCTTCAATATTATAAAATTACGATTCAAAGAATACTTTGCAAAATAATTTCTATCATCATCATCATATATATTAATACGCTAAGGTTAAGATGTTACTCTCCCTTTTTAGAAAAAACCTCACAACTAATCCACATAAATTATATATCATTTTATAGATAATTGCTTGCTCTACCGGCATCCACAACTAAAAAATTTATTATTGCTATTGTTTTTGCAAATTAATTAATTATTAAAATTATATACACAAAACAGCAATGCTGCCATCTAACGGCTCAACGTCAATATGATTGACGGTCGGTAAAATTTTTGTTTAATTTCAAATCGACTCACGTATAAATAAAGTGGCGCTTTAGCTCAATGCTTTTGATACTTGCGCCTCTATATGTCAATTTTAGTAAAATATTTGTTTTATCTGTCATCTGAGCTTCATAATGGAATAAATAATGCGAAGACTTCGCACGGGTCAAGCTAGTTATCTTAAAATTATGATATACGCAGAAAAACGGAATTTTTCAACCTCTCTCTTTTCCGTAAAAAAATTATTACAGAAATTATAAGTGCTCATAAGCCAACGCTGTTGAAAAGTTGCGCAATTTGCATGTAAAATGCAGCGAGTTGTATGTTCGCGAGGCTGCCGGATATGGCAAATGCTTCGCGTTACGCTTTTTATTTTTGTTCGGCAAAGCAAATATATTTCCCGTAGCTGTGTTTGAAATGAAATTCTTTTATTATTTTATACGTACAAACAGATCCACATACATATATTTCTGATAAACAACATTTTTTGCTTCTGTCGGTTTGCGTATTACAGAAATAGCTGCAGAAATATATCTCTCGGATAAACTATGTATTTATTTATAGCTTAAATCTAAAAATAAATGTACGGCAAAAATAATATTACAAGGTTGATTGATTAAAAAAATTATTTTACTTTTCCTCTTAGTTTTTTTACATAACAAAACATAGAATCTTGAAAATTATCATACAGTAGAAATAATTAAAAACGTTATGTACTTATACATCTATATCTATCCTATATGTATATGTATATCTATCCATATACACATACTACGAAATCGATTGCCTTTTATAGTCACTTGTGGCAAGTTTAGTATATGGAATTTGAAAATATTTCTTTGACTACTGATTATAAAAGCTCGCGACTTATTATGATTGATTATGTATTTTCCAATAAAGTGAAGAAACAGCAACAAGCGAATTTCATTTTATATGAATTATAAATGAAATTTCAACGCCACTTTTTTCAGAACAGTTCTTTTTCTTATGCATTAGTATAAGTATCCCACACTATTAAAAACATATAGTTTAGAGTGTCTTCATTTTTGTTATTATTTAATTTTGTCTGGGTATATTAACAGGAAATTAAGAGTAATAATAAATTAGGAGTATATTTTGAAAATATTATGTTACATTCATATAAAAAATAAGCACTATTTGTACCGGATTAGTTATTAAAAGTAGAAATATGCCAAAGCGAAGATCGCCACATCTCATGACGAGATCTCAACTTTTAAATTTCGGGGTTTGCAGGTAAGTTAAAGGCCCCATTTTCTATTCGATTTGGATGAAACTTCAATCGATCATTTTGGTTCATTAATTTAAAATGGCGGAATTTCAAATTTAAAAAAGTAAGTCTTTAGATGTGTACGAAACCCTCGTAATACCGGTTTTACTCGTACTAGAGAGGTTTTATTCTTGATAACGATCGACATAATTTTACAAAAACTAATTTAGTATTTTCCATATGATGAAGTAGAAAACAAATACATATAAAGTGATATTATATAATTTAATGCGTAACCCTGTTAGGACCAAATTTTGTAGCCCATTCAATAATTTTTTTTGGAAAATCGTGAGGATTCATATATTTTAATAACAACTCCTTTATTATGAATTATTTATTTATTATTAATTTTATTGCACACATATTTGCTGCAAAAATGTAAAATTATGATCATAATTTTTAATACTATGTCTTGTGAACTTTATTCTCACGAACTTGTAATGGAACGTGTAGGTTATTTATAATACACATGCCGGAATGAATATTGCTTATATTTCAAGACATCAACTAATTTTTTTTAAGTTATATATATAATGAAACAAATCGTCGGTTGTCTATAGTTTTATATATTTAAAATATTTATTTCAAGAAATATTGTGCATGACATAAAGTGTGCAATAGATGCGAATTGGGAAACGTTATTAAAGTGCCCCACGGCATTTCATCTTTTTGATAAAACCTTTCCCTAAAAAAAAGACGGTTCCTATTTATTGTGGCTGTCTTTTACATAACGTTCACTTGAAGTTTAGGTTAAGGTTTAAATTAAATTTTGTCAGTTTGTTTTTTTTGTTTGTGTCAGCAGAATCAGTTTCTTTCTTAGTTTTATTTACCACTTGATTTTATTTTTGTGAGCGCGTTTGTTGAAAATATTGTCAAAAACAATGCTAAACAAATTTAATGAAAATGGTATTACATTTATTTAACATCATTATGTAGTTTCTTTAGATGTGCGTATTTATTATGTGCGTATTTATTATGTTCGAAATGAAAGTAACATATATCTATCTTAGAAACCACTCCAAATGCTTCAGTTAATAATATAATGGCAATTTTTATTTTCTTTTTAAACAAAAAAAATTAATATTTTGAATAAATTTTGTCCATTCATTTTTCCTTTTTCCTTCTCTTAATACATTTCCCCTTCACTCTCTCTTTCTCTCCCCCCCCCCTCTCTCTCTCTCTCTATTTCTTACTCTTTATATGTGTCCATATTTCTTTGTAAATTTTCATAAAAATATGAATTTTCATTATATTTTCAATTGAAGCATTTAGTGTTGTTTCTAAGATAGGCACATGTTACTTTTATTTCGATTATAACAAATACGCATATCTAAATGAATTACGCATATCTAATTTTCATTAAATTTGTTTAGCATTGTTTTGACAATGTTTTCAACAAACTCGCTCACAAAAATAAAACCTAATTGTAAATAAAATTAAGAAATAAACTAATTCTGCTCATACTTATGTAAATCGCCCTAAAAGTAACTTATAATTTACTAGATCAGAACCATTACAATAAAACTCGTTAGTAAACTACCCATATTCGTCTTATAACAGAAACAAAAAGAATGCATGGTTAAAAATAGTTTTTAAAATTGTACCACTGTTACGCAAAAAGTTTTCCAGTCACTTTTTGAAAATGGAAGCGGAAAAATGCCATAAAATTTATTTTAACTTCTTCTCGCGGCATAAGTTTTGAAACTGGCCATAACTTTTGTGGAAATTATTGTCTAACTGACACAATCGAGGTTTTCATTTTTGTCATTTAAGCGGATTGAATCGATGAACGGCCATCTCGGCCGTATATGACAATAAACAATTATATAATATGTAAAAAAACAATTTTGAATGTATATTAGTAGATTTTTCATTAGTAGGTTTTTAATGCTGAAATGTATATCAAAATATGCTAAGGAAAGCCATTGTAATTACGTTTATAATATTTATTTTCCTTAAGACATTGAAAATGACTGTTTTATACAGATAGGTGCAAGGGTAGAAGACGAGGTGATATGGGTCTTTTCGCCAGACAGGTTAAGCTTGCGGATTGTCTTATGTCATTCGATGATTATGTTTTGTTATGATGTGTTGTTCGGACATCAGTTTTATCTAGGAAAATTATAATAAGGGTTTTGATGTTTAATTAATATCATTTTGAAACATGTAATAATGAAATGCATGTCCAGTAGAAGGTATAATGTCAGGCTTATTACGCCATAATTCCAAATATTTTTCCAAACTGTTCCATAAAATATATTTTTTAAATAAGTTTAAATTATTCATCTTATATTTTAAATTATCAACTCTCCTTTGAGAGTATATTCGGGATACTTCAGTCTGTCTCTCTTGGTATAGACCATAATAGATTAGGAGATATTTGCCAAAAAAAAAATGGGCAGAAAATTCTCAATTGAATCCAGTCAAATCGCATTCTTATAATTAATCTTTTAAATCGTGTAAAGTTTGTGAATATTATTTTTCTCAAGTCAGTTTTGAATCTATTTAAAATCATTACTAACTTATGTATCCAATCGCAATTTTCGACAAGCAAACCTGTCACTAGAGGTGTATTCATAAGTAAAATATCGATGATTGGTGCACACATACCGTTTATTTTCTTAGAGGATATTGAAGAATAAATTAGAACTTTAAAACCCTTGCATATATACTGATATTTAGTGTACTAGAAAAAGCCATGGTTTTCTTTTTTGCAAGTTGGAAGCTATATCGCAGTTTTATTTTCCTTGATACTGCGTAGTCAAATTATTGTCAACCAATCATAAATAATTATTCGATTGATGACTTTTTTAAATGCAGATTCCAGTTTATAAAATTATCATTATAATAAAAATATTATTCATAACAATTATTTGGCTGAATTATGTTCTATACAAATTTTCTTTCAAAACAGTTTATTTAAAATTTGGCGTTGTTGAAATTTTCCTCGATTTTGCAGTTAAATTTAATGACTATTTTGCTGTAAAATGAATAATATTTATGATACCAATTAATAGACGACCTGAAGATATTGTAATACAAGGAAACCCAGGTAGTATTTAAATAAAGTAGAGATAATACTACATCACATAGTTTCATTTAATTGTGGACACTAATTGAATAGACAATTTAGGACAGCTAACCAAATACATTCAATATTTCCAAAAATCGATTATAAATTGTTTATCAGAATCCGATACTAATCACGATGTTAACGTTAGTCGCATGTATTTGGCAAAAACATGAGTTTAATATTAATTAATTAATTGTTATTAATGCTATTATTACCGAAAGCAAAGAAATACATATCCAATTAATAACATAAACCTTTGAGCAAAGAGTGGTTTCGTAGACTCCTCGTCTATGAAAAACACTCCCTTAGTTAGGAAATACATTATAATAAATTTTCTTACTTTCTTTGGAAATTTGTTATTTTATTGTAAACTCTAATTACTACTTGAGTCAAAATCATGTATTTTTGTTATCAGTTTGTAATCAGAATTAATAATCGCTTGTTTAATTTTTCCAGTTTTTAAAAAATTGTTTGACAAAATTCATTCGCAATCACATCAAAAGTTTTCGTAATTAAATTAATATTCGAATTAATATTATTTCAAAATTATACGTAGAAATTGTCTTTTAAATATTATATTGCAATTGTGTGCCGATATGTCACTGTATAGTATTATCCAACAAGTATTCGACTTATGTGAAAAACGGGTAAAGCTTTTAAAGGTACCAAATTGTCAAAATTTAAAATATTTATTTTAGAAGTATACTGGCCGTGGTTGCTTATATTTATTTACCAAGAATTGGTTTACGATTAATTTAATAGATCATATACATATGTATCATATCAGTTGGAGCAAACATTATTTTTGCAGTTTGTTAAACACTTTCTGTTTAAATTATTTAAATCGCCTAATTCATTCGTCAACTTCTTAATATTTTATTATATTTTATAAAATATTTTCATCTTCTTTAGTTATGTAGTAATTATTTATTTGTGACAGGAAATCAGTGAAATAGGCACGTCCGCCTATTTGACAAATGATAGTATTATATATTTCATTAGTATATTTTTATTTGTTGTTTTTTAATTGTAAATTTCCACTCGGAATTAATTAGTTTCAAAATTATTTTAGATTGATATAAACAGATAGCATCTAGGAAACAAAAGAAGTAGAATGGCAGGTCAGAATGACAAGTTCAGTTTGGAAAACTACTACATCACATTTAAAATACGTTATACACAAATAGTTTGAATTAATTTTTTTAGAGAAAATAAAAGGCAAACGAAATTAAATCAAATATTAATTGGTATGTTTTTTTTCTCGCGAAGTTACCCCCAGAAAAAAATCTGAAATTAGAAATGGTTTAAAGAAAAGATCATATACACAAAATAAAGACGAAAGAGCTATCCTAATAGTCAGTATATCAGCTATTATATAAGTAGAGTTTGCTTATAGTGAATGTTAAAACTTACAGTTTTTCATGTTATAAATTTCCTATTTTATGCAGTTGAAACTTTTATAGTAAATAATTTAATAGAAAAAGAAAATAGTATAACAAGTGCTGATTTTAACAACAGAAACTTTCCATTTTATGTAGTTGAAACTTTCATAGTAAAGAATTAAATAGAAAAAAATTGATAATATAACAAGGGCAGATTTTAACAACAAAAATTTTCCACCTTACAAATTTCCCATTTTATGTAGTTGAGACTTTCATATTAAAGAATTTAATAGAGAAAAGTTGATAACATGACAAGGGCAAATTTTAACAACAGAAAAACTATCAAACTGATAAATTAGTTATGTATGTTTAAATGATAAATTAGTTACGCAGTTTTGTTATTGTCATATACGGCCATCTCTTCATCGATTCAATCTGCTTTATGACAAGATGGCTGTCGTATACGTTTTTTGCTACGGAGTTTTTATATTTTATACGGAGTTTTTATATCAATTTACGTTGTAAATATTTTTTTCTCGTTATTTTCTTGCTTTAGAATTGTGTTTTTATTTCATGTTCTAATATTACTATTAAAGAAGGTAGACATTATCGTGTTAATCAATAATGTCATCGAAAACAAATCTCTAAAACAGTAATGTTAATATTCGGTATATTCCTAATACATATTATTGTTTATTTAACCTATAAGTAAAATATATGGCATATTTCCATAAAAGTGGATGTATCGTGATATCCTTGCAACTAAAGCTATCATCTGGTCTCTACATGAATCAACTTATATACATATTTTGGAGAAAGTATTGAAAAAGTTTAATAGATTTTTAAATAAAAAAAATTTACGGGAACTGATCGGATATAATTCACTTCAACTCTGATAAGAATTGCTTTTTTCCATGCATATTTTCAAATATTAAATTAAAATGTTGATGATCGGAGGGATCACGAGTTTGGAGGTCTCGAGGGTCTTGAGTTTGGTAGCGCTTTACGCTCCTGATTGTTACCTGAGAGAAATGAGTCATAGTTTATTTCATCGGCCTAGAGTATGCATGAATATCCTGTAGCATTCACCATTTATATTAATTAACAAGATATTGCCATAGACTCCAAATCCTCATATTTCCCCCTCTATTGATATTGGTTAGGAAAACGATTATAAAAATGCTTGGTATTTCACTTCTAATAATTACTTAGTTTTACGTTTAAATTAATTCAATTTGTTTTCTTTCTGTTTTATTAATTATTATTTAAGTTAGTGTGTGTAATGTAAATTGGTGTAATTTTGGTATTTTAAACTTGTACATATATATATATATATATATATATATATATATATATATATATATATATATATATATATATATATATGAGTATATACATATTATATGTATTCAATTGTCCATAAGCATTCACCCCAAATTCAGAAAAAGGACCAAAGTTGTCTGAGTTATTTGATATTTATAGAACTCTATAACGGTTAAGGAAATAAAATTTGCGTATAATGTTCATATTTAGGAATTTTACGATTAAAACGACATTATTTACTAAATAGTAATCAAAAAATTACCGTCAAGCGTCAATTACATTGCTTGACTTCAATTGTTAAAACTTAATTACGTGTACTAACTAACTTAATAACTTTTATGGTCAACGAAACACATGTTGGAATAAAGATAATATTTAATAATGCTGTCTTTTTTCGAATAATATGCTGAATACAACCTTATAATATTTACAATACCAATTTGATTTTCATAGAAAATCAACCATCATCTTTTATAAATCGCCATGGAAAATAAAACAAAACTCTATATTCATGGTCTATTTGGAATAAGTGAAGCAAACTTTTATTTTATTATAATACATTTTTACACATATCGTTTACTTAAATATGTTGTCACGTTCAAAACTTTAGCAAATAATCATAATATATATGTATATATAAATATATATATATATATATATATATACATATATGTATATATATATATATATATATATATATATATATATATATATATATATTTATATCGCACTCGTATCCTTGTCACCTATTGCGGACGATGCGACAGAGTGCTCACATTACGATCAAAATGAGCACTTGTTCCTGTTGCTGAATAAATAAATATCATGTCAATCGTTTTGTAATCTTTGCAAAGATTATCATTATTTTTGTTGCCCGGTGTGATAATGATATAACCCGTATGATGATCAAAAGTCTAATACCTTAAGAGAGTTACAGCGTGCCGACATCTAAATAGCAAAGATCTAGACCAGCCTGGTTTACTGTGTATACCTAGATCTCGTTATTGCATTAGCCAAATTTATTTAATTAACAGTTCTTTTAATGGAAAATTCTATAATTTACAGAGAATGGAAAATTAAAAACGAAAAACGAATTTTCTAAAAACTATTTTATAATTACTATCCCGTCCTTTTTTTAAGTCGCTTAAATCATTAAATATATAAAATATAAACAATTTGGGACTTGAATATTTTTACAGACGATATCGGTGATTATTCCGTATAACATATTATGGAAAATGCATTTAGAATTTTAATGGGATCTTCAGTGAAATATTTGAAAATCCGATAGATGTTGATTTGAAGAAAAAATCATAATGCAACTTATATGAAACATAGTCGACTATGTTTGACTTAAGCTAAAATTAATGAATCGATACCTAAAATACAGTGACAATATTGTTCAGCAGAAATGGTGTCGATAACTTTGCTAATCTACTCACCATGGCTTTCCATTAAATTACTTATTCTCAGTTAGTTGTTGATCAAAGGTTGTAAGTTTGACAATTTTTGTTGATTTATAAAAATTGGTTCGACATGGTTGAAAAATATGTATTTTAATTATTTTTGTTTGTATTAAATTAGTGAGTTACTAAAATAAAATCGAAATAGGCGAATTCGCCCTTAGTGTTTTGTATAATAACTGCGTGCATTCTGATTTATACATTACAAATTCAATTATTTAATAGAAAGCTCTTTGGTAAATATTTTCACAAGATTTATAAGCGATATAATATTATTTGCTTCGAAGAAAACTAAAGTGTTATCTCTATATAAAGTAAATGATTAAAACTGTCAGGTGAGGAAATTAAGAAATATAATATCGGTTATAATCGTTCTTTCAAAATATTTCTTTTATTTTCCATTTTCTTATGGTAAATCGTCGCTCAAATTCGACGTTATATATTTAAAAGGAGTTTTATATCTCATTTTATCATAAACTGATAACATTTTTTTCTTTATTCAGGTCGGGTTTGTGAGACATTAAGTATTAAAATGACGTTCTGTTTCTTCCCCATGCCTCTAAATTTTCAACTATGGATTTGAAAAACGAAAGTGAATATTCCGGAACTAATTTGATTAGAATTTTAAGAGATATAGTATACTACTAGAAGGGTAGCGCCAAAATAAATCGCCCCATTTTTCATATATAGGGAAGGATATTAAAAGAAAATTGCTATATTAAGCTACATTTTAATTGACATCTCTATGTGAAGCATATACTTGCGTTAAGATGTGATAGACCGACGGACGATTGACGGAAATTATAAGGGATCATCGTTTCATAACGGAACCCTCCATGTCTGGGGAGACCTATACTTTTAGGAGCTTTTAGGTATCCATCCATTATTTATACAAAATAATAGACAACATATTTAATTTAGATCAGATTATTGATTTAAGCGCTAGACCTTAGGAAACGCTTACATTCATGCATACAAACGTGTACACGCATTCGTCTATATACATGCAAGCATGCACAAGCACATATACACACGTGCGCACATTTACAATGACCCATGCAGAGTGTGTATGAACTCAAACATACTTTCATACATACGCATGCATGTACATAGGCCCACTCTAAAGTACGCACTCAATCATGTATGAGACTGAGCAATATTTGAGTACTCATGTACATACGCAAGGACAAGAAAATGACAGTATATAAAATATCACCAAGTCAGTGTGGTTCTCGCTATTTCTCAGAATATGTATATATATATTTCCTTAATACACATTAAATGTGTATTAAGGAAATATATATATGTATATATATATATATATATAATTTTTAGGAGGTTGGTTAAAGTTAAAATTTACTAGTAATATAATCAAGACATATTTACTTTAATAATTTTATACGAAGTTGTTAGCGTTTAGTCGAACTTAAATGATTATTATTTTTTACTATTTAAATACCTTCTCACGCTTAAACTGATGATAGAGCTCTAAAAAAGCTTCAATACATAAAATTTAAAGACAAAATACTTTTCACAAATTTACAATAAATTTATGTTTGCCAAATAATCCTCATTCCCAAAAAGCCAATTTATCGAAGCTTGTATATCGATTTGGGAAGCTTTTTATGTACGCCTCGGGCTAGAAGCCTCATCCCGTACATATTTACATAATTTTATTTAAAAATCCCATATCATATGTAGATAGACAATTTAATTTCGCGACAAATTTGGGTCAAAGCGGCCGAATGAGGCTTAGCGGCGGACCGATCTCCCTTTGGGCATAACGCGGGTGCAATAAAATGGCTGTACCGGGACCGTAATACAAAAAGATTCTTATTGCTGTCGTGGGTAATGATTTTCTTTTTAAATTACTTTGCCGTAAAGGCATTGGATTATCAAAGTACTCTAAAGAAGAAAATGAGTGGCTCCGAGCATAAAGAACTTAAAAAGAAATATGTGATTAAGCTGAGAGAATTTTCATGTTTCTTTTTGCCAGCTATTTTATTATATATGTTTTTTTGTCAATTTCTTTGCCAATTCTGGTTATTTATGTTAACATTTGTATATATAGTTGAATAGTATAACTCAGTATTTGTGGTACTATTTTACTTGAAAAAAAATAAAACTAATTATAGTTATTATTTATTGGCAACAAGGCAAAGACAATAAATGAAAATTTACTTTTTAAAAATAATATTGTTTAAATGATGGCCACTTTGTTGATGGCATTGTTCGAACCTTTCGCGAATGTTATCGAAGATTTTTCTAAGTAATTTTTAAGGAATTGATTTGATGTTTTCTTCGAGATGTTATTGTAGACGATGTTTTTAAGATAACCTCACAAGAAAAAATCTGATAGGGTTAAATTAGGGTTCCGAGGAGGCCATTTGATATCTCCTGCTTGCGAGATAATCTCTCTAACATTGCAATCACATAATTCAGTCTCTTGAGATAATCATTTTCATTCAGCGATTGCATAATCCGAATTTTATAGGCCTTAAGATGCAAATCAGATTGCATTATGCGGGGAATCGTCGCTCTTGATAATCCCAATTGAGACACACGCTTGCTGATGCTGACCCGAGGCTATTGCTTTACAGAATTCACAACCAACCCGACGTTTCCAGGGGATCATGGTGTTCTTGGAAGGCCATGATGAATGTTACCTGTAGTATTTCCATGTTGAATGTCTGGATCCACACAAGAATGGTTGCATGTCTAGGGTTTCTCAAATGTTGCGTAGTCGATAGTGAATTCAGTTTAGCCGGCGAACGTGAATGAGCGAATGATCGTTCTCGAAACGGGTGAGCACGCAATACGCGCATTGCTCCCCGTGTAAGGCATGATGCCAACTAAAAATATAAGATCCGAGCTGGCGAGCTATGCCCGCACCCTCTCACTGCGCTATATTTGCGTCTTATTCAGTCTCAAAAATTTGAGTTGTATTGAGACACCTGTATAAATATTATAACGCTTATTTACGTAATAAAGTTAGTTACAATCGGTGCATTTGTCTTTTAAGGCAAGTTCCTGTAAACTGATGCATTTCAAAGTTTGTATTTCAAGGGTGTAGTTTTTGAAGTTCCTTTGCTTTTGATTTCATTGTACTGTTGAGAATGAACACATAAGAGCGAATATTCATGAACGAAAGAGATATCCTCAAAATTAGACGGCTAATTATTCATTTACTTACGTGTTTTAGTGTATACTCATAATACATATAGGGGATTTATTGCTACGAAAACAATCTCTTACACCATCCTAGCCCCGGTCAACGAACGGCTGGGAATCAATATCGAGACCCCGCAATGTGTCTCGCTGTCAAAGGCCTTGTGTTCAACCCAATACACGACGGTGACGAAAATTAATTAAAAAGCTCAAAAATATGCCTCTTAAAACACCAACCTTAACTCACCACCTTATAAAAATTATTCTCTTCTTAATTATCGTAACGAAAGTAATCATCGTAAACGAGTCTATAATTTAGTTATTTAAGAATTCTGAACTGAAAATAAAATACTCTATGTAACCAAAACACTCACTTAAGGTTGTAAAATATAACGATATAGAAAAAAAATTGGGGATATATTGGTAACAGAGAACCTTAAAATATATAACTAAAGAGCATATTAATACTTCGATATGAAAATGAAAAACCTTGGGTAATTTTTACTTGGGATAATGAGTGCTATTTGTTGTAGAAACATTAATTTCTAAAAGTTGAAAATTAATTGTTGTAGAAACATTAATTTCTAAAAGTTGAAAATTAATCACAAATGAATGTCCTTACGTTAATAGCATAAGAGTAGGCATTGCAAAATATATGGTTTTCATTAAATAGTTTTTAAATGAAATAAAGCAGAACATGATTCTACTTTGCAACGTTTTGAACGTAGCGGTTTACGTAGCGGTTTAATAAAATATTTTTAACAAAAATTATGGGACGCAAACTTTGGAATTTTTCGATATCATTTAACGTTAACTGTAATTAGTTAACGTTAAATGATATCGAAATTATGCTAGGTACAGATAAGGAAGGTCTTTCATAAACACGTCTATAGCATAAAAATTAGAAGAAACAAAACCAAAATGATTATGACGATAATGATTAACAGCAATATCTGAAACAGAACAGCTGACGTTACACGAATTATCCACGGATATTAAACTTCACTTAAAACTTCACTTAATTGAAAAATATTTCATAGAAAAATATTTTTCAATAGAAGTAATATTTGTTTACAAAAATGTAATAAAAGTAAGGAAACTTTAAAAACAGCCGCAAAAATGGGATTCAAAAATCAAAATAATTAACATTTTTAAATTAAAGGTCAGAATGACTAAACTTTCTTGTGGTATTTCAATACAGTCATATTTTTTTTAATAAAATACTTTTTCCAAAAATGTTTTACTTTTCAGGTATATAATAGAAGTAATTCTCGTAAATAGGGTGAAATTTATATATTTAATGGATAATTTGTTTTCAAATTATTTACCTAATATTGGTTACATATATATATATATACATATACATATATATACTTCTGTAGTTTTCTATGTTATGTAAATATAAATTGAACTTTACTCAACATTCATGTATCCTGAACTTAAGAAAATATAAAATATAAAACATAAAATAATAAAAGATTGTTAATAACAAATTAAAAACAGCAGATCATCGCAAAACCAAAACACAAAGGTCTTCGCGCTGCACAAACTACCTTTGCTTTTTTATTCCATACAACACTACATCGACAGCCGGCACCCAATATAAAATTCATCAGACATCTTCAGACGAGACCCCCAATTTGTTCACCCTCGCAGGCGGAGCATTTTTTCGCGACTCGCAGGCGTGGTACGAGAAAGTAATCGTCTTTGAATGCGTAATGCCAGCTCACGCTTACCGCAAAACAAATTTGGGTCTTTCATCCGGCGCCCGTATGCGAGGTAAATGTGACTCGCCTGCATATTTTACTTGCCGTGTGGGTGCTGCGGCCACACATGTCCGTACGGGTTATGAAACATCACGCCTATTGGCTCAAGATTAATTAGATCTTACATTTTTATGTTAAATATAAAATATAAGTCATGGAATCGAATCTCGTTTTTAAGGTTCCATGATTTATGATTGGTAACAATATTTATCACACTCCCGTGTTCCATATTTCTCTCTGTCCGTTTAAATATTTTGCAGGTGGTATAAGTGTAGAAATGTTACGTTTAAATATAATACTTAAAATTATGATTTAAAGAGTCGAAAGTAATAAGTGATCCACAAATTTGAATCCTATTGAATCCTAAAAATATTTTTAGTACAATCTGCAACCTAACCAGTTCTCTCCAATTAAAATCGTGATAAACGCTTTCTGCCTACGAGTATTAATTTGACGTTTTGTCACTTCAAGTTATCGTTATCAATATATTATTGGTATTGCAAAATATTGAGCATATGAAGAGAGTGTAGAAGCTTCAATAACTTTTTTCTTGTTTGCTAAAACTTCAAAGTTCGTATAATAATGGAAATCCCGAAACATTTATTTCATATCATTCTGTAATAGCAAAAAATACACACAAAATATTTTCTCCATTTATCGATAAATACATTCTCTACCGTAGTTTGTAAATATTAATATAAAAACAATAACTAAAATAAACGGTATTTTTGAGTTATATGCGACTTACCTAAGAGATTTACATATTTTGGCGTAATTTTTTAAAGGCATATTTTCGAATATTAATAGTAGTTGGTTTGGTTACAGTTTGATAACATACAAATTTTGAAATAAAATTTTTACCGCGTCATAAGTATACGTCATTATCGGAAAATTACGGACGGAAATCAAGCATATAATGTATATAGTGAAGTATATCTCTGTATTACGTACAATACATTTCTAGCTATACACAAGAGAACAAATATGCGTTAGCAACGTTTTACTTTTATTAAATTTTGACGTTCTTCAAGATAATACATTTAGTCATTTCATTTATCCACACGTAAAAAATATCTCTTTAGAACTTGTCCGGTTTTAAAGGTAACGGAATATTTTACTTGTTTAATTGTGTGCTTTGATTTTTTCGTCAAATTTTAGCTTCAAAAACCAAAAAAGTCTCTTTTCTTTTGGAACTTAAAATAAATTATTTAGTACCTCTATTTTAATTTTGCACGTGAACGGCAAAGAAAAATTCATACTACATTAGAATGTGCTAGTGTATATGAGAATTGTTTTTTTTATTAAAATAATTGTAGGTAGAGATTGCATCAAAATAATTGAATGTGATACTTTATTCAATCTGACCTGTATTGTTAAGCTTAACCTAAATTTCGTTTGCGAATATTAATACTGTATTTAAAATAATATTTGATAGTGAAATATTTCTCAATATGTACATCGTTACATCGATTCGATTACTGTCGTTATTTTAGTTATAGTAAAATCCTTAAAATGGTTATTTAAGTTTAAGCGTTTAAAGTTGCTACCCTTGAAATATAGGTACAATATTAAAAGTGCTGCTTTTGTCCGTATCGAGTTCTCGACCATATACTTACCTGTATTGCTCGGCAAGAGTGCGCGCGGGCGAGTAAACGCTCGTAAATTCCACATGGAACTAATTTTTTCTCTCGCTTTGTTGTAGCGAATGGGTGAGGTTAGGAAGTGTTTTCTTGTTTGTTTTATTCTTTCCTTTGCTTCACATTCAAAATTTAATAACACAAAGTCTCGCATTCATTTTATAACTCTTGCGTTACTTTCATTTGTCGGATGGGTATTCAGAAGCTCTTTATCACAGGGCCCATTTGTTGGCTTAGTGTAACAGCAACTTGTAGGAGAGAATAACATCATTTGATAAGTATTACTTACGTTTAGTCTTAAGCAATTTATTGATGTTTTCCTAATACATAAAAATAATGTATTTCAAAACTCTCATCAAATATTTAAGTAGAAGTAAATATAAATTAGGATAAGTGGTAGTACCAATTATAAGTGTTTTATTTTTAATTTATATTATTTGAATGTTAATTAATTTTTAATTCCTTTTTTTAACAAGTCAAGCTGCGAACAGTGGCTATATATTAAATAATAACGTTTGTTTTCAATGCTCGTTAACACAAAAAAGATCTTTTAAAATTTCATAATGTTCGTCCGTTTTTCCACGTATTATAGTTCCCTTATAGTTTCATCAAATGATTTAAACTAGTGCTACATATGGAGATTTCAACCAGTGATATCCATATTTATTTATTTACTTCAACTTATGTTACTATTTTTACACCTAAGTGTTCCAATAGCGAAATCAGCACAAACAAATATACGCATTAATATTACGACAAAACAGTGACACACTTAAATAAGTTTACTCTCACTCATTACAGGCATATCATACCCTGATGCAACCAGATGGTTGAGCAATGGTATATGGTGGAAAAGTGAGAATTATCACATAATTCGATTTAGGTACTCGTATAGCATAATAATGATAACCAAGCGAGGCAGTTATTAGGTACGGAGATTGAGCAGTTTTACGAAAAATTAAACTATAAAATTTTCCCATTTAATAATCGAAAAATAAAGAGTTCTCTTCTGCCCAGCAATATGGGGTAACCCAGCATACTCAAGAGAAAATCGGTAGTGTATACATATATCAAAGATGTGGTAAAATTATATCGGTCTTACCAAAAAATTAAAATTATTCTAGGAGGAATATTCCAAAATAAGGATTTTTTTAAACGCAATAAGTGGGATATCATAGGACAGGTCTTCCAAAATGAGATAGTGGTTTCATTTTCATATTTTTTATTTTACGCTCTATTAATAAAATTAATTTCAAAGTAACTTGAAAAATGTGAGAAAACGCAAAATACCACTAGTCTGATTAAAAGGTACGGATAAAATCATTGTTTTTTTTTAAATTTATGTAAACATTTACAGAGCTTAAATTTTACTTAAAATTATTTTTTTCTATTTGGGAAATGCTTGTTGGATTACTCTATATATAATGCAACAGCTTTTTCTTTTCAACAGCTTTTCTCATTCTTTATAAGCTTATTCTCAAACGTGGGAGTTTCATGAAATAATTTGTTTAATGTAAAGTAAGGAGGATACACGCAAAATACGGTCGATATTTTTTTATGCATTTCATTAAATGGAGTATCACATTGGATAGGTTTTTCTTTCAAAACGAAATTTTGGTCTTTTCCAATATATTTAACCAGCGATCCGCCCTGGCTTCGCACGGGTACATTGTAGGTACTAATGTGGTGTAATTGAGGAGCCCTTATAAAATAGGATATCTTCTAAAATATTAATGATAATGTTTTGCTGTAAAGAGTAAATTTCGTCTAAATTAAACAAATTATTTAATTTGAAAGTGTAACACACAAAAAAAATAAATGTCAATTGCATAAAAATGGCCACTGTCGGTTATTCGTAGGGTATAGACTTTTTTGTAGATGTTTTTAAAACACACATTTCCATATTATAACGTTTTGATATATCTCGTAAAGTTTAGTCAGCGTCAGCAATGAAAGCGCCGAAAATTCAATTTTTTTACGAAACATTGACTTTTTTAAATTTTCTGTAAATATAACATGCATGTATTATACCTATAAACCATCCGGAAGAAATTATTTGAATGATAGTGAAAACATGTTCAAAATCCGTTGCGTAGTTTAAAAGATCTAAGCATACAAAAGGACAGACAGATGAGGAAGCGACTTCGTTTTATACTGTGTAAGGATTTTGAGAAATTTCACATAAAATGATTTCTCCAAATTTTATCAAAAATTTCTAGAGAATTAAAAACTATAGGACACTACTTAATGTATAGTCCGACATGCGTAGTCTCATTTTTTTTAAGAAAACCTTCTTAAAAATTATGTGATTCCAGAGATATTGAGAAAGTACGACGAGAACTCGGGCAAAACGTAAATTTCGTGAACATACTTAGTGTACTTGATCTCATCGCTGTAGCTACGAGATGAATATGTTATACCTATCAGACGGGACCGTTTAAATGAAGTGTCGAAATATATTATGAAAATGGAACAGGAAAAACGAGATTTGCATATAGACACCGACGAGGTGTTTAGGATATTAATCTATATAATTGTTTTATTGTTGTATGTATTTTCTACATATACCCAGGTACTTCAAGTACCTTTTTTGAAGACTGTCGGAAGAATGCTTACGTTCTGTCGATAAATATTGAGAAGAATCCAACCGGACGCAATTTTTTAATAAAATTTTCCCTCTGACTAATTATAAAGAGTAAGGATTTTAATGTCTAAAAAATTATACGATTGGGATACAAAAAAATCGTCACAATTTTTCATGGTTGCATCGCATTGATGGATCTTAAAGAATCTACTTCATTATCCTGATCGATTCTGTTTTCATTTTAATTCTAAGTCTAAGCAATACTCTGCCTTGAATGGCAACGCTCCCTTTTTTTCTTAAGACTTCTAAAATACGTACAGCATCTTTGTGAATATAAGTAGGCTCCCTTCTGTGCGAGCTTGGAAGAATTCAGTTCTTCAATCTAACTTCAGGTTCCATTTCATTGAATCAGTCCGATGGTACCATTTTATTGTGTGGTCATCAGAATTATCACAACTGTTAACTTTCAAGATGATACAACAATTAGAGACTCATGTATGGTTTAGATATGTCGTTCCGGTATCGAATTCAATATCTAACTTCCAGTTTCATTTCATTGAATCAGCACGATGGTACCATTTTATTGCCTTATCATCAGAACTACACAAAGCTGCAGAGTTTAATGATTATACAACTATTGGAATCCCAAACATGGCTAGGATATATTGTTCCGTTATCCTAACTTCCGGTTTTATTTCATGAAATTAGTCCGATGGTACCATCATCATCATCATATATATTAATACGCTAAGGTTAGGATGTTACTTTCCCTTTTTAGAAAAAACCTCACAACTAATCCACATAAATTATATATCATTTTATAGATAATTGCTTGCTCTATCGGCATCCACAACTAAAAAATTTATTATTGCTATTGTTTTTGCAAATTAATTAATTATTAAAATTATATACACAAAACAGCAATGCTGCCATCTAACGGCTCAACGTCAATATGATTGACGGTCGGTAAAATGTTTGTTTAATTTCAAATCCACTCACGTATAAATAAAGTGGCGCTTTAGCTCAATGCTTTTGATACTTGCGCCTCTATATGTCAATTTTAGTAAAATATTTGTTTTATCTGTCATCTGAGCTTCATAATGGAATAAATAATGCGAAGACTTCGCACGGGTCACGCTAGTTTTATTTTATTGTCAACAGAATTTTACACAACTACTGATTTCATGATGATAAAATTAGAAGTGCATGAAATTTAGTTTTGCAGATTAAATTACATAGTTAGAGATTGACCTAATAAAAGCAGTTTATACTGATATCCGTTATAAGATATTACAATTATTTTGGAATAAATTTGTAAACCGGATAATAGATATACATAGAGTTACTTTTATCCATTAAAGGCGGACAGTAAAATATCTTGATGAAAATTATTGAAAATTTTAGAAGTTACTGAATAGAGTTTGCAGCATAATGCATACAACATTTTGCCAGAGTAGTACAAACTCGAAAGTTTACACTGTACACAAAGAACTTACATGACATGCGGGAAAATTTACAATTCACGAGAAATCTAATAAAATAGCTACGTCAATATTATTGATTAACCTTATTTAAGGTTATTTAAAAAAAAAGGCAGTGATGATGAGCAAAAAGTTTTATTCCAAAAATTCAAATACTAAGCCTTTCATCCTGTATCTATAAGTTTTATTTAATATTGGCATGTACTAGTGTATATTTTAATTTGTATAAATGTTATTCAACAATATTACATTTTTAGACAATGCATTCTAGATGTAATAGTACTCTGCCTTTATTGCATACCTTATATTACTTACTTTTTACCAGATTCCCATTGTCATTAAATCTGATACGGTCGGAAAATCTTAATATTTTTCCCACTTAATTTTTACGATCACACTTTTTTTCTATATCGCAATCACGTCGTAAAACGTTACATTTTATACGAGACAAATTAATGTTCGCTTCAAACAAAACAATTTAGTGAACGGAAGCCGCATTAAAGTGTAATCTTCCACTTCCTTATTTTATGACCGGAAGAATTTTTCTCAATATCAATTTAATATGCAGCGAGAGTTTATAAGGCTGTATTAAAATCGCGCTGGCTCCATAAAACGTCCGTAATGCGATCCAAGTCGGTCTCATCCAACTTGACGCTCAAAGCGACAATAAAAAAGTGCGCTCACGGCGCCGGGTGAGCGTCTAGAGTACCCTCGAGACGAGAGATAAACATTTGTAATTTCACTCGTTACATTTAGTCAAAGGTCCCCCGACTACTTACCAGCCCAGGCTCATTGGGTACAGTAAATGAGGTAAGGGCAGTGAGTTGAGGAAAATTATCATCAATATATATAAATTGTGATGCGGAAAAATCTGTGGTTTATCTGAATGAAAGTGCTTGAGTTTTACTACCGGAAGATATCAAGACGAAAAATGGTTTGCTTTTTCGTCTTTACTTTTTATAACACACCATTATCTTATGGGTTTTTTAATTACCACTACAATGTATTGCGTCAATATATCTCAAATCTTGGTTCCTTAATTACTGATCTAATATTATTTATGTACTATAAGCATCATAGTTATTATGTACTATAAGCATAATAGTTAATGATATTAACATATGAACTACTTATGTCTACAGGGAATCTAATAACCAAGATTCATATATAAAGATGAACATTGAAATTATCTTACTGTCCAATATTGATTGTAAAAGTATTAAAAATTCAATGCAATTTATATGAAATCAGTCCACCATTCGTTACCAAATTCGCGTTATGTCCTCAACGAGCTTGAACAAAAAATTTAGATCTAAAATTGTTTTTATACTTTTTTCCCTTCAAACAAGCTTGAAACCAGCATTAAAGTGTTTGTATAATATTTGTTTACACAAAAGACTATTTGTTTTCATCTGTGTATATGTATATTTTGATTGTACCTTTATTTATTTTGTTATGCATGACTGACTATGAATTGCAAATCTTCTAGTCGTAACTTTCGGAAAAGAGATAGCCGTTTCATTTAGTAGTCGATATTATTCCTTGTTAACCTTTTTCTATACTGACTATGTTGAGATTGATACTGTCTTTGGCATCTTTGTTTTCAGTTAGTAATATCAATTTAGTTGTGCAAGAAGTCAAATAGTTAAATACTTTTTAATATAGTAAAACTAATTTTTCTTTTTGTTAATTTTCTTTATTTTTTATGACAACGGATTTCTTATATTATTTATAAAAGTGCTAAATGATTGTGCAGTAACAACCTATAGAGTTTATCATCATGAATACACTTAAACTGTCGCAAATGGGTATGGCATCATATTTTGGCTGCCTGTCAAACATGTAATATGTTTGAAAATACTCAACATTCAATTTGTTCGTATTCAAATAATAAAATTCGAATAAAAAAATATGCGGAACTTTTATTAGAAATTCGATATTCGATGTTCCTGATTGAACAAGTTAGCACTCGATATAGAGGGTTGAGATCTTAGGTTAAGATGGGCTGATAGACTTGAAAGAAAGTACTAATATTCCAAACATTAAAAATTCCGTCAACAGTTGATTTATACCCCTACTAATTCTGTTTCACCAACGAATTATTAAGGGCGGTTTTAGAAATATCACGTGAAATAAATTGTTGGTTTTATTTGCGCCAATTTTGAAAGAAAGTAGAATTAATGGTTAATAATTCAGCAATATTTGTTGTTTCATGGTGAATTTCTCCTTTATTTGGTTTTTACCTCATATACCAAAATTTTTAAGTCAAATGTGTATTAACAATATGACCCTATAACTAAATTGGTCAAATTGAAAAAAAACGAGGCGTTCTATGTAAAATTTTTATATCTAGCTCTTCTAAATAAAACAATTACTACACGGGTCTTTTAACATATTTAAGAAAAAAATTAATTAAATAAAAATGATATATATACATATATATATATATATATATATATATATATATATATATATATATATATATATATATACATCCTCACACTGAACTTTAATAAACCTATTAGGTAAAACTCGCACTATTAGGAACATACTTATAAAAGTTATGTTTATTCTATAGCACGATTTTCACGAATATCAATATTATTACTAACTATTGCTTTATAAGTTATAACAATTGACATGGATCATCCTGACTATATTTGAAACGGATCTTTATTTAAAATAATTTCTTAGTATAATTTTGACAGAGAATTTTCAGGAAAGCTTGATAATTGTCATATGTTGTATTCCCTACTAAGTTTTATGCAAAGCCGTAGCGTACACGTGTCCTTTTTGATTTGTATCTTTTCAAGGCGTGTTACGATAGTAGGTTGAAAACGTGAAACGAAATGAAAATGAAAAACTTACTAAATGCCCATTATCTTGAATTTGTTTCAGATTTTTGACATACGCAGTTAAAAAGTTATTAGAGGAAGATAGATCTTACAACACAGAGGCCGTACAAAAATATTTCTATACTATATTTATTGTCTTAAAAGACATCCATGAACATTTCAACAAAATTATTACTAGGACTACTCGATACATGACAAAGTATTAAAAAAAATGGAACATGATCTTTCTATAAAATTTCATCACAATAAAATTTAGACTGTGATAGTTCTGATGCCGAGGGGTGTGAACATATGACGAGATTTTATAAAGAAATTAGAAGGAATGCGTTTTTGTCATTCAGCTAGGGGTACCTAACAAGCGGTCTAGAGTAAAGTTGTACAGATTATTTTATCAAAATGGATTCAGGAACATTAAATATTTAAATATAAAATAAATTGTGTTCCTGACCATAAAAAAGAGATTCAAATTAAGCTGACTTATTCTTTTTTTTCGACAATAGTTTACTCAAGTTCGGGACTGTAAAATAACAATAATTCGGCAATAACTAATAAAAAGGAAGTTCAATATTTTTATATAAAACTATTGAAAAATATTTGTCAATTAACATTTCACATTGGCTGCTATGTTTCACAGATATAAAATATAGAGCATATTTAAAAACCTGTTAAGCGAGTAGAACTCGCACTACGAGCACTTATTATCACCTTAGGGTGCATCATATTTCTATTAAAATATTTAAAAACATTATTTTTTCAACGAATATTTTATATTGGCTGCTATTTTCCACATAGATAAAAACAAGGCGCATATTTAAAAAATATGAGATCCGAGAGAAAAACCTAAATATATTGCCCTCTACGTCTTTCACAGGCGTAAACACGTGGTACAAACTTCAAAAATCGTTTGCATAGAATTCTAAAGACCCATATCTCTTCATAATTTCAGGTTTAGTTATTTCGTAATTAATGTAATTTGTACATATTGTTTGCCTATTTTTCAATATATCTCTAAAGACATAATAACTAAAATTATGAAAAATAAATTAATACTATAGAATACATAATAATTTAACTAGCCTTTCAGACGATACCCCATATTATATATGGAATCCGAAAAATTAAAAAGTTGCGAAATTAATATATTTTTTGAGATTTAGCTATTAAGATATGTATAGGTTAATGATTTATTATTACACTATTTTAAATTTCCTACATGAAGCGATTTCTGAGAAAAAAAAACCATTGGGATGAAAGGATGTAGGAAAAATAACTTTATTAAGCTATGAGGTTTTTTTAGTTGCCGTTTTATTTTCCTGCTAATATTAGTCGGCTATTTTTAATTTTCATTTAATAAATGTAATATGTTCACAGAATCCTTTAGACAATTTAATTATACTATAAGTTAACCTTCACTGTCATTTTTTAAATAATACAATAAAAAATATGCACTTTAATGTACACGATGTTTCCTTAACGTGACTGTGCTACCCCAATACATACGCGAGGCACCTTTTCTGTTTTAAATGGAAAATTTTCATTTCATTTTAGTCCGGGACTGTATCAAAGGCATTCGTGAAAATACTCATCGCACGTCTCATTAAGTCATTACCTAGCGGCGCGAGAGTATATGCGCAACGCGATTCCATTATAACGTCAACCCCCTGGAGGCGGTTACGGTACCCTACGATGTCGAATTAAGCTCACGCTGTTGAGTGAATGAGACTTTAAGGGACTTGATGCGAGAGATTATGTCATTGTTTATTGAAGGTGAAGTTTATTTTTATTCGCATACTTCTTGTGAATACACCTCGCTACTCAGGTTATAATAACAATACCTTATATCAACCAATACAATATACAATTTTCTGCAGAAAATGTAAGTTATTTCCAGACTTACGAAAATATCGTTTATCGTAACGATTACTGTGTTATAACTTTACTAGTGATACTGTTTTCTATATTTTGTCACAACAACTAGTTGCTAACCACGGTTTCGATCACGTGGGAGTACTTTTATCTACATTATCAGAGGATAGTTTCTTTTTAATTTTCATATTTCCAGGAAGAATTATTTAGTCTAAACGTTGATTTCTCAGTAACTAATTTTCTAATCTTTCTTTTTTGAGAAATTTTAAAACCTTTTTTCACTCATTTAAGTGTTGAAATTTGAAAATCTCTCTTTAGTGGCTGTGTAACACTGTGTATAGAATGTTCCTTCTAAACTGACAAGATCGTTTAGCAATTATATCCCATTACAGAACTTTGAATTTCTATTCCTCGAATCATGTGTTTAATTATGTTTTAGGTTACTTTTCCAAAATGTTCATTTAATAAGGCCATTTTTCTCCATTTAAAGTTTGAACCGTTATTTTACATGTTTATAAGTCGAAAAGCTTATTTATCATGTCTCGTTGTGATCAAGTAGTTTAATTTTTTTTATTTATGGGTGCGAATGTCATAAAATGCTACCATTATCTAAATTTTGTTGATTTAGTTTTAGTGGTTTCGGTTTGGCAATAACAAAGAAGTCAGAAACATATGCTATACACACACATATATATACATATACGTGTATAATATATATATATATATATATATATATATATATATATTTATATATATTTATACATATATATATATATATATATATATATATATATATTTATATATATATAAATATATATATATATATATATATATATATATATATATATATATACATATATATATATATATAGATAAAGAGAAAAGATTTACAATTTTATTAAAACCATTGCGATTTTTCTTTAGATTTATATTTAATTATTTCTAGGTAGTCTTAACTAATTTCTATATAGACTTTTTCTATGGGAAACTAATCAGAATTGTTTTTTTTATTTCTGAAAATAGAAGGGATATTTATAACATGAATTAAAATATTATCTTTTACAGAATAAAGTAAGCGAGAAAAAATTAAAAGTATATTATTATTTGATTTAAATTTAATTTTTAATTTTACTGTACAATGTATAATTTATAATTCTTATTTGAGTGAATAAATTAAAACTAAGTTATATTATGAAACGAAGCTTGGAATTATATGCAATTTTTATAATACAAAACAAGGCTAATTTCTAGGGTTTTAAACCTATAGTATTAAAGGTAACCAAAATTATAAAATTTCTTTATTTGTATATTGATACTTATTTTATACAAAAAATTAAATACGAATTTCTCGCCAAAATTGGCACTATTACGATTTTATATCTAAGGCTTTAATGAGATTTTTTTTTCCAATAATGAAGACTGTGGGTAATTTCAATATTATTTTTACGTAAATCCTTGCAATATACCTTTCGCATCAGCTTTTATACTTTTTTTATCAGCTTTATACCTACTTTATCAGCTTATATTCATTATGATCATTCATTTTATTTATAAAAACCTTGTCGTAAGTTTAAGAAAACGGAAGTACAGAGTTAATGAACTTTTCCCACGAAAGCACCAAAAACATCGCCAGAAGCTTAAATAAATGGTGTATTTAATTTTTTTGTAAACGTAATTAATTTTTACTAAAATTAATTTTACGAAAAATTCAAAATTATAATTAATCTTAAAGGTATAAAATATAAATAACTAAGAACAAATATTTGAAAGGAAAAATTAAATTCATTTTAAAAATTAATCTTACCTCACGGGCTTGTAACTACCATCTTTTTAGATTTTAAATTTAATTATTAGTAGAAAAATTGGAAAGAAGAGGGTGAGAATTGAAAAAAATAGGGGCTTAATACTTTATAAAATGACATATAAATAAAAACATATCCAATCACCTCATTCTCAATTAGATGCGCGAAAAAAAACGTTTCGCCTTAATTTTTAATGCAAAGGGAATTAAATTAAAGTTGTCTTAAAATTTAGTCTATTTAATGTTATATTCATTATTTTAATATAGGTAACAATACGAAGCCCAAAATTTCATTCAAATAGGTCTAAAAGTAGTTAAAATTGTGAGTCTGTGGCCGATGGATGGACGAAATTGAAGAGATTGTTTCACTACGGACTATTATAAGCCACTGTCTCATTATAAGTAATTAATATAGTTCAATGACAATCATTGTAAAATTTCCTGGTTATAATAAAGGCTATAAATACAATATACCGACTAATGTCAAAAACCTGGTTCGGTGGAATCGGTTTCAATATTAACTTATTTGAATCATCTTACCAAACCAATTAAAAGTCATTAAAAGTGCTTTGATTCAATATTCATGACTAAATGTTAAGTTGAAACTTTGTATCATAGTTAAGGGACAATGTGAAATTTTAGGTTTCCTAAATCCATTCTTCATTCGAAATTAGTTAAACCTATGGTAATGTCGAAATGAGTTTACAATACAAAAAAGAAAATACACATAGTGTTCCTAGCAAATTTTTTTAAATACAGGATAAATATTCGTAAGTCGAACATACGATATTTTGCGGCATAATAATAGTACAGACTAGTCTCCCGTAAAGTATGTGCAAAGTGAGTTTGCGGTAAAGTAACGTTGACCTCTAAAGTTTCGCAAGATAATTGTCACTTTGTCTAATATGAAATAACTTCAAAACTATTAATCGGATTCCAAAACTTTTACTGGCTTTAGTATTTTTAATTAAAAAACAGTAAAACTTTCTATAGTAAACTATAACCTATAATATAGAAACTGCTAAGTATGTTTACCATACACTACTTGATATGCGCATTGTCAATTTATGGCAAAATAAAATATTCTCGATTTTAGATAATAATAATAAATGTGAGTATAAAATATAATAATGTAATTGAAATTACGGTATTAGTCAGATCATAATTTAGAAAAAAACGGAATTTATTAATTGATGTTGTTAATTAAAATTATTACATACTCTTGTTATTCAATACTGATATGAGTATAGCTATCGAGTTTTTAATAATATAAGATTAACTGATATTAAAATTACTATAGTATTGTTTACCATCATACCTGTATTTAAAAATGATGAAATAAAAACTAATGAAAAAAATTAAACCGGCTTCAAAATGTAGATAGACACTTATACCGCTTAAAACAAAATAAATAAAAACAGGACTAACTAAAGAGGAAGAAATAATAAGTATAATATGCACAAAATCAATCCAATTCAAAAGTGAGTACTAACCTACGTTTAATAGGTAACCTAATAATATCAAGCGTACATGCCAAAAACAAAACAAATTGCCTTGGCTGGCATCAACCTAGAAAAAAAATTCGTTAAAATACCAATTTAGATTAGTATCTACTTTTCATTTGAATTTATGGTTGATTTCGTTCATATTTTAATATTAATTTTTTCTTCCTTTTTGGTTAATTGTAGTTTTATCCATTATTTATTTTGGTAATTGTAAGTTGTGTAGGCATTTACCTACATTTTGAAGTCAGTTTAACTTTTTTAAAATTAGTTTTTATTTGGAGTTAATTTTTTTTAGTCTGCCCGCCTATTGTGATAGTTTTCAATTTATGTATCCTTAAAACGGATTAATTAAGTTCATTACAATATTTAGAAATTTGTATCAAACACTATGAAATCATAAAATTTAGTACAGCTGTTTAAGTGTGATGCATGCAACATCGTAACTATGAAAGAAGTTTGTTCACAAAGTAAAAAAAAAAACAAAGAAAAAACAATACAATCTATAACGAAAACTCGACGGAGATATCAATATCTAAAGCCATACTGTGATATAGAGAAGTAGGCAACCAAAAGGTCACTCAATAACTGCAATGGAAGTGAAAAAGTTTAAAAACCATTAATAGGACCGTAAAAGGTATTTCATTGTTGTTATTAATAATCTAAAGTAAAGCTATAAAAAGGTTTAGTCCTGTTTGTGTATTAACTCCGGTCCCTGTATTATGAAATATAGATGATATTACAGTATTTCGAAAAGAATTGCTTGTATTCCAATCGTGATCTTACTTTTATAAATATTTACCCAAAATGTTGTAAATGGTTTGTAGATTTAAATTCACAGTGCAGCTTAGAACATAAGTCATTTATTTTGAGAAAGAAGCCATTATCCAGCCTTTTGTTTAATATATGATCTAATAGGCAGCAGTTTAAAAAGCTATGAGTAAATTGGTGGCAAAGCTATGAGAAAATTTACAATGAATGACTTACAGTACTTTAAACGATTGAAATAAGTTATCACTATTAAACATTTTATATGCTCCATTTCCACGTGATGTTAGTCAAGGACAATTGAATTCATAGTGGTTTATATGTAAATATCGTTAAATCGCAATAGTTTAATGGTGTTTCTAGAATATTATAATTCATTACGAGTTCTTTAATGACATGGATTCACTTTATTGTGTAAATGCACATATGTGCGGTAATTAAAACAATTAAAAAAAAACTCTTCTTCGAAGGATAACTATTTAATTAATAAAATTTGGTAATTCTGTGCTATATTTCCTCTTCTGTTTGGCATTCTTTTGGTTAAAATTTGTCCAATCTTATAAAAATTATTAGATATTAATGTATTTATTAAATCTTTAACACTTTTTATATAGAAGCTTTGAATTTGATGTTTTGAGTGTTATATACCTAGGTCTAACCTCTGCTAATAATTAACAACTTTGAAGTACAGATATCTATAAAAGTACCTAAATTTGTTTGGTCAATATTGCTGATGATACATGTTTAAACACGAATGATGCTTAAATGACAATATCTATACAATTCTTAGTAATACCATTGACTTTGCCTTAAGTTATTTAATACTGGCTGTACCCATGACTTCGTTCAAGTGCAAATATGAAAAAAATTGTTTTTTCTCTGATTTTTTGCCCCTAGGTATATACTATTACCACACCAAATTTCATCGAAATCCGTCTTGTAGATTTTGTGCGATACCCGAAAAATTAACATAGAGACAGACACAAAAATTCTAAAAAAAATGTTATGGGTCCCATTGTCATTCTTTATGCTAAATCAATAACTTTTTTAAAAATATTTTATTTGTATAGAATTTGCTCTGTTACAAATTTATTATATGTATAGATTTCCAATACTAATTTAAACTGTTGTTAAAAAAAGTTCAAATATTCAAATATATTGGCTTATGATTAAATGAACAGAAACTTTCAATAAATGCTAATGAATCCATCGCTGTCACTACTTTAGATTAAAAAGGTGAATAATAACTTTTCCTATTTCCAGTCTCAGCTGGATGATTGCCAGTCGCGGTGATAAAAACTATTTCAAAAAGATCTTGACTTCAGTTGCGGTTCATTTGATCTATATTTATATTAAGGACTTTCAGGAAACAAAAAAATCCTTATTATTTGTCATAATAATAAAATATATAAAAACGTGAAGTTCTGGTTTCATAGTTTTTGAGAGATGTGTTGATAGCACTCTTGGAATTCTCCACAGTTTTATTTATGAGTAAAGGAAATTAATGAAGCTGTAATGGTAAAACTTAATTTATGCGTTAAATTGGAAACCAACGTAGGTAAATAGTTTTTTTAATAATAATATTTTTTTAATAGGTAAAAACTTGAAGATTGAAACGATTGTCATTTCAATAGAAAAGTATAGTTCTTAAATGAATGTAAAAATTGTCTCTTTATAATCTATAATTCAGGAGTTTATCCTTGAGTATTAATGGCAGGCCAAAATTAGTAACGGCGTTAAAAAATAGTGAAGAAAAAAATAACCTTTTCGAATATAAATATAATTAGGACCAACACTCGCGTGGAAATACCGAGTATATTTCCGCAAGGCACAAAATTAGCAGAGCAACCAAATTAAAAAATCGCTACTTGCTGTTAAGTAAACTAAAATTAAATATGTTTGCGATGCTCAATTCATATTTTTTAAATTTAAATTGAAAAAATTAAAAAAGTTATTAATTTTAATAAGATCCAAATGACAAGAAATCTAAATTACCCTAACATTGTAAGAGGCAAAAATAAAATACAATAGAGAATTAGTTGGAATATACACAATATAGAAATTTGGTTTATGTCTCTACTAAGGCAATTTAAAACGACAGCGATTTACAAGAAAACGGGGAAAAATCAAGATGAAAGGCAGGTGCGAAAAACGCATAAAAGAGGGGATATATAAAAGTTCAGAGCAATTATCTTTATTTCGATAATGTTTTAGATTGGCGATATAACGAAGATATAACAGATGGACTGATAGATGAGTGGCGTTGTAACATTGGAACCTAAAGATTGTATATTGGTGGACGATAGCTTCACCTTCTATCAATGTCAAATCGAGATTTCACACTGCTGTAGTATTAATTAATATTTAAGCTTATCTGTAAATTTCGTGTGTTCCAAATATCAGATAATTTACGCTTGACATATTATTTACGTGTGACTAATTATATGTGACAAAGTGTTGACGTTTTTATTATGCAACAGGTGAATCCAGTATAATACAATATAATCATTATATTTCTATTTATTACTTGCATTTTCTAAATTATACAGGTTGTATAGAGCTCGCTGAGTAGAAAACTGGACACGAGTTTCCATTCTTAGACAACTATTATCCATCAATATAAAAGTAATCATGTTAAACGTTTACATTTTCTACTTTTTCTTTTTTATGTTACGAATACTCCGTAATTCTTGTTTTGAATTTTAGAGTCGTTAACCTAACTTTTTCATTAATTTTCTAAACGGTTTTTCCTATGGGATATCTATAGTAAATTATTTTATGTTTTTGTATACGTAGGTTTTCATATAAAAATATTTTTGAAAATTGTTGTATATGAAAAGATGCAATTTGTAAAAATATGTTGAATTTTACGCTGACCGTGATTATTTAAAATCATATTTGGTGTGCACAATTTTTAGGTATTTTTAGGTATATTATACATAGGACTTAAAACATATATAAATTATATATATATATATATATATATACATATATATATATATATATATATATATATATATATATATATATATATATTTGTGATACAAAATTCCGTTTAAGCTCAATAAGTTTTACAAACATTTATATTTACAACAAAACTTAAATGCCGTGGAATATGATAATCTGTTTCTGTGAGCTTACAACACTTATCGTTTTAAAGTTAGGATGAGGTCTTGTATGAAAACGTAAACTACAGGATGACGTATGAATGATGTATGACCTAAAAATTTTTAATTTGAATTAAAAACTGTATCGTAAAACTGGGAAATAAAGCTTGAAAACTTCAATGTTGAGAAGAAAACGATTAAGAAGAATTAGGAAAATTGTTCCAAATAAACATTACATTTTTTAGAAGTATTAGGGCTATTAAAAAAAACTTGTTTGGTAATATTTTTGAGCCTGCACAAGATAATAAATTTACGAGTACCTATTGTAAAATCGATATCGCTCCCGACCCCGATTTATCTAGGGCGAGCTGCTTTAATACAAACCATTCGTGGGCGGCTAACTAGAGCCCGGGCGTCGTCCTCTAATGACCTATTTAGTGAATATTTAAGTGAAGATAATAAAGACTAGTCTGCTTGAGATTAATAAAAATTTATAACTGTATTATTTTCCAGGTTATTTCGTGAAACTTGGACGTTAAAAAAGAGGAATCATAACTTAGCTGAAACTAATTAAACTCCTCCGGACTTTGATTTTTAATAAATTATGTAATCAATGGGAAAGCATAAAAATAATTTTGAAGAATTGTAAAAAAAAATCATAATTTCGTTTACTTGGAAGCGTTTTTGTACTATGCAGGAGACTTCTCTATTTTTTGTTTTATTTCCAATATAAAAGGAAGACAAAAATGTTGAAATTAATTATAAAACGAGATAATTTTTTAATATGTTTTTTAATACAGTATAATTAATACTTAGTTCTTAGTTACTACTAAAATTTTATATAGTTTGTTTTGTGCAATTTAGTCTTATGTTATTTCATGGAGATTTTATAATTTTAGGTTTAACGTAACATTGTACAGAAAAATGTTAACAGCAAAGACATGTTAAATCTTTCTTTTTGGATTGTAACACAGTAGGACATTAAAAAAATAAGGACAATTACCTTTTCTCAAAATTTATCAGGAATGACCGAATTACATAGTTAGTTTTTTCTCTCTGCAATAATGAAATTTACGATAAAATTTTTGAAGGAAAATATTAATAACCGTTTAATGTTAATATTTTCCCATAGCTACGACACAATCGGGAAATCCTGTAATTGCAGATATATTGGGCGCGTGGGAAAAATACTGAAAACTTGCTTTGCTCGCTGAAAAAATTGAATTAATAAAATGTCTTATTGTAATGAAAATCTTAAAATTTCGTTTAGAATTTGAAAATAAATTTTTGAGAATCACATTTTGTTTCATATTTTTTTATTTATAAGTAACTTTGCGTAAATTATTATGTTTAATTTAACATCTCTCTAGGCTCGAAAAAATTCCAAGCGCCCTGTTGAAGAAAATGAAGGGCGGGCGTGTACCTGTCTGCAAGTTAGCTAAGTATTTAATTAAGAAGTTTGATGCTATGAATTAATTAAGATTGGATTCTTCATTACCTTTTTATGTCATTATATTTCCGATAAAAGTAAAATGGTGATGCTTCTAACGTGGTATCATCTTTATTTCAGTATGAATATTTAAAAAGGAAAATTCCTAAATATATATATATATATATATATATATATATATATATATATATATATATATATTTATATATACACGTATATGCATAAATCTCTATATTTTATTTATTGTATTAAAATTTTGGCTATTGAAATATAACAATAAAGTATAACTGTAATTTTAATGACTTGCTTCACAAAAAAAAAATTTGCCCACTCTAGTAAAATTAAAATATGCCAGTTAATTAGGTCACATTTATTTTATATAAAAAATGTAAAAATAGTCTATAAATTGTGATTTACAGTAATTTGAACTAAAGGAATCCATTGTACTGAAAACGATAAACTTTCTTTTTGGTTTCATCCTATTTGGACAATAAAGTCACGATCAACCATTTCGTTTATATTACTTCTGACATCGTCTTTCCTTTCAATTACTTTTTTTTTCAATGTATTGTTTGCAGGATGTTGACCAGAATTACCCCAAATTTATTAAAAATGGTAATAAACTTTAAAATTCCTGGGATAACAATGCCTCTTTTTCTGTCGCATTTTTTTTAAAATTCAAATTATCATGAGAAATAAAGACTGCTTCATCCCGACATATTATTATATATTTCCATTTAAATTAATTTTGTAGTAGCTTTTTCTAGAGCAAGATATACGCTATTGCTTTTCTTTTGATAAAAAAAGAAAATAAAAGCATAAATTTTACCCCGGAAAACTACTCAAAAAAATTCTTGATTTACTTAATCCCTCTATTTATTAGAAATAATAAGTTTTATATACTTGCATTTGAAGCAAGGAGAAAAATTTCCTTATAATCTATATTATTTTCTTACCAATTCCGTAGTTTTTTGTTTTTCCAAAATTAAATTCCTATTCAATGAAATTGACTATTTTTTCTTAATATGTCATTTTTATTACATAAGTTACAAGTTTAGTTACAGAAAATCTTAGATGAGTGAAAAATATATTTGATTTTCTTCTATAATTAAAGAGGTTAATTACTTTCATTATTTAGATGGCTATTCGTTATTTTGGGTATTTATAATGGAAACAATTTATAAATATTTTTTTTAGAACAAAATTAATCAACGCTTTTCTTTTTAAAATCAATAGATTTTGTCTCAAAACTATGTTGTTCTTTACCCATATTCGACTGACAGAGTAGTTAATATTTTTATATTCCACTGGTATTTTTAATGTTATTGTTTGTAATTTTGTTTTGGCTTAAAATATATGGAATATGGTTAACAAAGTAGTTAACTTTATATTTTCTTATGAAAACGATATAAAACTGTTTAAAGCGTCATACCTCTGTATACAGATATTACATTTTGTGATTTAACTTATTGAACTGTGTAATGAATTTTCTTTTAATTTCATCGTCTTTTATTGTAATGAAATACTTACCATATTATCGTAAATTAATCATAACGTTTGTAATAAATTCTCAATATCAAGACAGATTCACGGTTACTTGCATATTTAAATTAGACATTCTGAAAGGAAAATTTAAATTGTTATGGCATGCAAATTTAAATATACGATGATTACTAATTAGGAAATATCTTATTTCTTTATTTAAATTATAAATAAAAGATACAGAGGAAAATTAACGTTAGGAAAGTTTCTGTTAAGTCGTAATGAATTATTAGAGTCATATTTATGTCAAAACATTAAGTTGACCATAGTCATTATGGCTAAAAGCAAAGATAGTAGAAAACGGACTAAACGAAATTGAAACGGTATAGAATTTTTTACTCCAGTCCTAAGTAAGGAATTAGTAATTTATTTGGTTTTAATTACAGTGGTAACTTAAAATAATATTTGGGTCGAGTTAAACCGTTTTTTTAAAAAACTGTTACTATTCATAGAAATAAAATGAAAATAAAAATAATTCAGGTATTGTAGTTAATACATTTCTTAAATTCTCATACAATTAATAATTTAAATAATTTTATAAATATCTGAGTTATGTTGTTTCTGAGAAAGAGTTTGTTTTAAATTTATAGTGCTCACATAGGAGTTCACGTCTTATACTGACATAAGACGTGAACTTCTATGCCTTGGATCGTTTACCGTTGTTCTTAGATAAGTAATTAATTCTGCTTGTTTGACTTATTAAGTATTTGAAATTTCTATATCCATATCAATGTCAATATAAATTTTCAAAGATTCAACTTACCAGTATTGTAAATATCCTTTTTGCCATAACCTGTTGTCTATGAAAGTGTCACCTAGTGATTTTATAAACGTCTATAACGTAAATCAATTGAAAGTTTATTGAAAATTAAAAGCTAATAACATGATAAATATAGAGTTTTTTTCATTTATTATCGTGAAACAAAAAAAGCTATAAACTGTATTTCAACTAATTTAGGCATGAAAAGCATTAATTAGATTATAACGTGATTTTATTTTGGTAAATATTTAAGAAATTGAACTTTTCGATATATTGGTGCATTTATAACAAATAACTTAAGAATAATTTTATCTCGTATGACATACTACAAAAGAAACAGTAAATCAAACAAAATTTTCGCAGGTTTTATCTAGATGGCGTTGTGTTATTTTGTAGGAATACTGCATTTTTTCGAACGTTGTTCTTAATACAAGCTTTATTATCGTTCAATATTTTACTTAGTTCAATTATTTTATTTGTTATTTCTATAATTCTCATATAGAGTTTTACAGTCTTTCAGGCGATGTACTGCAATATTATTTTCATATTTTAATACACTTCTTCTAAAGTTTTATTTTAAACGTTTTCTTTGAAAGGCTCTTGGCACTAACCGATCCCGCTAATATCATGAACGAATTGAACTTTCAATTATGTCATTAGTGTAAAATGTCATACCCTATTAGATTTTATTAAGATGTTTTGAAATTCATAAAGCAATCACGTTTCAGAGATAGTTACTTTAAATATTATTTGTGCTATTTCTAGATATATATTCTCCTCTATACGTATTAACAACACAACACCTGAGTGAAGTTTCTACTTCAATCGAAAATTTATCAAAGGCCTACGCTATTTTCGCTGTGAGATATATTTGAGACACGAAAACTAGATAACTTCAAAGCAATACTTCCTGGCTCGCAGCCAGCATTTTGTTCATATGTAGCTCAAATATGGCAAATTTATCATGAATTGGAAAGTTTGTGTTGGTTTCGTCTCGAGGTGGCACCGCAATAAAGTGTCAGGTGCACACAACTTATTTGCATGTTTTAGTAAAGTTAGAATGTGTTAGAAATTGTTAGACAATTTATGTTGTGAAGTGATATTTTGTATGTCATATTGATTTATCAAAGTTTTGAAATACAGAAGGTTTTTGTATTTTATGAAAGTACGTCAATCGCTGCCTCGGTTTATGTATGCATGCGTACATGTGTGCAATTATGTTGTTATACGGTTTTGCGCATACGTAAGCGAGCCTATGTCTAACCTGCAGGCGTGCATTTACGTACATAATTATTGCAAAATACGACGAAAAACATATAAAACAAAAAAAATTGAAAAATACAATATACTCGTGGAAATCGTCACGTAAAGATGCTTTCCATTTATAACGTAAATAAAAGAAAATTCGTGAAGCTTTGCCTCAGAGACATAAATTAAATAAAAGTGTTTTCAAATAAATTTCTAGGAAAGGATCATGCCAGGGCAGGGCGCCTTACGACGAGATATTTGTTCACCAGGCGAACGATGAAAGGGCGGGCGGCGGCCTACATTCACCTGTTTACAAGGCAATCACGTATTTAATTGAGAAGTTTGACGCAATGAATTTGTTTAAATTAGGCTTTGTATTGCTTTCTTACGCTATTAGGCTTTAAGGTAACGAATGTTCTTGAGGGAGTATCTCGTCCATATGTAATTCGTGAGGGTTAGAATTTCAAATTTTTATACAAATGAGAAAATATATGGTTTTATTATATAAAAATTGCAATTAAGATTCTTAATTTTTCCACAAGCTTATTTCTAATTCCAACTTAAAACAACTTAATGCTTTTTTCTTATTTTGTTTCTTATCTCTCTGAAGATTACGATAGTCCTTTTCTTTTGTAATTAAATTTTTTTTTCATTCAGGAAGTAATTTATTGCGAATATTATGTATTGATGTTCTGAAAAGATTTTGGCTTAGTATTAATACTGACAATGAAATATAATTTCTTCAGGCTGAGTTGAAAATTATGTAAAGCCGAGATATAGAGATACGAAAGGAATTCAAGGCAAATCCATCAGTTGGCAATTCATGAGTAGGATTCATGTGTATTATAAAATAGAGCAACAAACATTGTAAAACAAAAAAATATATATAAATTTTTGATAAGGGTACGGAGAATTTCGAAAATTCTTTTACCAAATAAAGGTATAAATTCTTTGACCATATTTAAGTATATAATGACTATAGCGGTAATGCAAGAAGTTGACTTCGACTGACTGAATTGTTTAACATCCTCCATATTTATCCAATCTACCTGACCCTAATTTATTTCATATATTTTGGAAATTGAAGGAATACTTGAAGGGTTAAAGAGTTATGAATGCAGTTGTACAAGAATTGATATGTATTCGAAATAAAAAAAATATAACACTGGTTTATCTATGAATTAAGAATATTACAATGCAAACTTTGGTAAAATAAATTTAAATGAATACTGTAATAAAAACAATTATCTTATTAACAGTGTACTTAATCTCTAAACCAACATAATAAATTCGGTAGTGAAATTAGTAAAATTTAAAATTTTGTCCCTTTTTATATACAGTAGGTATGACATAGCGCCAAAAGTATTTGCTTTATGCTTTATTAGTGTAAAGCAAAGAAATCCAAAGTGATTATAAGTCCATTATAATTTGTAACATGTCTTACGTAAATTACGTACGAATTTAAAATGTGAAATAGAATCTAATCTCCTTTGGTTTTATTTTGTAGTAACTAAAAACTATTGGTGAAATTGAAGCAAAATCATTGTATGTCCCTACGATAGCAATCCACTAAATAATATATTATTACATGCAAATAAATGAAATTAGTAAGTATTTATATACGAATATTTCTTGTATCGCTACAATAAAATATTATAAACAATGGACAAAATCGCCCTACGAAAAATGTCCCTACGATAACAATCCACTAAATAATAGATTATTTATTATACCTCATGCAAAAAAAAGGGGATTAGTAAGTATTTATATACGAAAATTTCTTGTATCTCTATAATCGAATATTCTGAAGAATGGGCAAAATCTATATCGAGAATTTAACATCATGGCCCGGAATTGAAGTAAAATACAATATTTTGTCGAATAGTTGTAGCATAAATTTTACGTAAAGAATTAAAATTATTTGTTTTAATTGAAGTTATAAATAAGAGTCGTGTACAGATCGTGCGTTGACTTTGTGATTTTTGCTGGTACCTTCCAATTCAACATTTTAAGAATTAATGCTTAAACTATTTATTTTCATGAGTTATATCTTAAAAATCATTCTTATTATTATTTTCTGAAATGATTTTTTCATTATAATATAACACGTACGTCACAACGCAATATACAAATTAGATCCTCAAAAGGTTAACAAATTTGTCTTGATATGGAGTAATTTTCATGGGATTTAATTATTTGGTATTTATCTTTCAACCAGATAGAGAAAAAATATTATACATATAAATAAATATATCACATATTTATTTATATACACACACACTGTGTGTGTGTGTATAACTGTGTATATATATATATATATATATATATATATATATATATATATATATATATATATATATGCATATATATAAATATATATATATATATACATATATATATATATATATATATATACATATTTCTACATATATATAGGTATACATATAAAAATATACTTTTTTAAAACGTTCGTTCTTCACTTTTTTTTGTGTCAAAATAAATTTGTATATAAAATGTCATACATTTGAAATTTAAACTGCACAAAAACATTAAAACATTTTTTACTCTATTTAAATATTTATCTTGGCCTTTTATATACTAAAATGTAAACTTACTGTCTGAAACACATGTTTTCAAAGAATGTTAAAAAAAGCAAACGTATCCGATACCATTAATTTCTTTTTTTTAGAAACAATAAAGAACAAAGGCTTTTAGCTGGAAATTCCACAAATATTTTTTCCGCAATAGCACGGTGGTAACTTATTGTTAAAGTATAATATTTATACAAATGCTTAAGAAAAATGAACCAAAATACGTTTCTACATGGCTCACGGATTTCTTAGAAACATTTTCTTATTAAGTTTATACGCAGTGTAGAATCGAAACAAAGAAAATTGTTGCTCACTAAAAGCAAGCTTTTTACTCAACAAAGGTACAATAGTTTTATACATAACGAGTCTAATACATATGTACACCGTTATTTTATGCTATTACTTTTAGCTTGAAAGGTAAAACTAATTACACTAACGGAATCAAGTTAAATTTCTTAGTTCATTTACACCGGAATACATTTTACCTCACGTTGATATAAGAAACGAAATACTGAAATTATTTGTTGTAGCAATATCAACTAGGATTATTGTTTCTTTGTTCTTAATTTGTTCACTGTAAGCTTTTGTTCTATTATATTTAGTTTAGGTACCGTAACATAAAACGATATTGTGGGATTAGGAAGCGACATGTTGCTCGTATAAGTGGTAGGGTATTTTTGGATCAATCAGTTATTCTGGTAGAATTTAACATGAACTGAAACCTTCAAGTCCTACTCTGCATTTAAATTAAAATTCATGTGATCAGTTTAATTGTAAAACTACATTAGAAGAAGATTAAATAAATGTAACCAACCATGTAATTTAAGGTTTGCATAAATCGGTATATAAAATATCACAATAATAAAATGTGAAGTTGCAATATAGCAATTTCAAGAAACTAAATAAATTTTAGTGTTTATGTTAAGTTTGGAGAATTTAATCATTTATTATTTCGGGTAACGTGTGCATTTTGAACGAAGGCTTTTCACAAAGAAAGTTTTCAAGTTTCCATTTTATGATGTAATAGCTCCGTTGTGGATTTTTTGCATAAACAGTCAATTTTCAGTACTTCCGTAAAGAAATATATCGGCAATGGATTCGCGAAGCAAATTAGATTGATTTTTTGCGTCTATTAGATAATACTGCCGTATAGGACTTTTTAAAAAACGTAGTTTGATGATACAAATTTCTTAATAACGTCGAAAGAAACTATAGACAAAAACGGGCATATGCGAAAGAAAATAAAATCTCTAATTTACAAACAGAATTAGTGCTACGATTGTTCTATGCACGCGTGGTATATGTGCGTATAATATAAACATTTAATAATATGTAGTGTATTTCCTAAACTTTTTATAGATATTAATATTATTTCTACTGCATAGAGATTATGCCTATCGTATCTTTCACACGGGAAAAATGGTCGTCAAATATATTTAAGGGTTGATTTTTGAAATGGCTTGGTTTGTATAATTTCAAGTTTCTACGTCAAACATTTTGGAGAAAAACGGGTGTGAAAGATGAACAGACTTACTGAAGAACGAAAATAGTTTTAATAGACTCCAACAACATAGATGGGAAATAACAAGGAAGTATACTTTAATAATATAGGTGTAGAACAAGTAAATGAGTTATTTCAAACTGGATAAGTAGCCGGCATTGTTCGGCATATTATACACTTCAAATTACAGAGATATAGGCTTGCGGTGAGATTCGCTACCCCCTCAAGGCTTTGTTGCAGATATTGTTGTCCACTCATTTGAAAAACGAAGAAAATTTGAAGGAAAGCAGTTGAAAATTGTGAATAATACAAACACACATGAACAACACAGCTTTGTGTCTAAATATTTATAGACCAGAAATGAAAATATTTAATCAAAAGATAATTCTAAATAATAAACGGAAGTAAGGCAAATATACTAATGGCATACTGAAGAAGCTAGTGAAGAACCAAAATAAAGTAAAATACAATAACTTTAAATGGTAGGAACGCAGTAATTTTAAAGTATTTGAGTTTTCCCTTATTATATTCAATAATAACATTATTGCTAATGTATTTTTTATCATCACTATCTGTAAACTATGTACATAATATTTGTAAAATTAACGCAATTAAAAGTATATCTAAATCGTGCAAAAAAACTTTTGTTTACCAACAAAGAAACGAGTAAACTAAAATACCTGCTGTGATCTTATTCTACCACTCATTGAAAGGAAATAAGGATTGTCATAACTATTAGCCATTAATGTTAGCCAACGACGTTCAATATGGTACTTGACTCATTCTAAATTTTGATATTTTTCAAGCAATATTATGAAATATAAGTTAATTAAAAAGCAGTCTTGAAAAAAATTCAAAAATTTAAAAATCATAGGCTTCTAAATTTGAAGATACGGATAGAGTTGGGTATATCCCTGTCTCTTTTCCTCTTGTAGAATATGATGTGCAATATTAAAAATGACATCACAACACAGTATAGCCGTCCTTATCTAAAGGTTAAATTTAAACTTTTATAACTCGGTCAATTTTTAAGAAAAATTTCACTCTTCATCAGCTTGTACCTTGAAATTATGATCAATGAACTAAAAAAAAATAGTCAAATACCCAATTACAATACATGATTAACCTTTTTTTGATGAAAATTCTCTTACCTCGCTTTATATTATTAGAGGATATTAATAAAATAGAAATAATAACTTTAAATTTACACAAATTTTCGAGTGTTCATTTTAACCGCCTGAACGAATAAAAACTTATTCTAATTGGGAAATGTAAAAAAATTTTGAAGCCATGAATAAAAATTTTAACTAAAATTATTATTTATTATTTGTACGTGCCTTATGAATATTTTTTTGTTAATATAGGTTAAAGGATATACATATTATTTCTCAAAGGTGTTTTATGTGGTAATGCTATATCATCTCTAATTATTCATTAAAATTTCACATGGGAAGATTGGTCGATACAATAGGCATATGTCCCATTCGCACAGCATTTTAAAGCTCATGTTTTTTGCTAGTGACGAAAAATAGACAAAGAAATCAAAATATTATATACATACATACATATATATATATATATATATATATATATATATATATATATATATATATATATTGGGCAAAGGTGTTTATGCGCCATCTATTGACAAACTATTTAACTAATATTCGGTGACATGCGAATTGTTCGCACGTGCCAGCTAGTCTAATATAATTAAAAAAATGAAATAAATGTTTTAACGAAAATAAAATTCATAAAATAAGAAACAGAACAAAATTTATGCAAATATGGGTTCAGGTAAAACCTTGAATTGTAATATAAGTAAAACGCAAGTAAAAAGCAACTAGATTTAAATTAACAAAAACCGTGACACTAACGCGCACAAACTTTTTTCTCAGTTTCGTTTCTGGTTGAAATAGCGGTGAATGAACTGTGAAGCACATAGTCCTTCAAAAGTATGAAATATGTGAATATCCTTGATGATCTTACTCTCGGCAGTGATGAACAAATAACTTCGAAAACATTTTCGTTTTATTTATTTTGTGCAAAGTACGATTCTTAATAACACTTGATTGATGACAAAAGATATTAATTCACCATCCAATACCTAAAAGTTCCATTAAAAGCAAAATCTGATTAACCTAAAAGTTCCATTAAAAGCAAAAATTGACCATCCAATACCTAAAAGTTCCATTAAAAGCAAATCTCATTAACCTAAAAGTTCTATTAAAAGCAAAATCTGTTTAGTTTTTTATAACAGCCAGTATTAATTAACGACCTTAACGATTGTTTGTCTGCCTATAAAAATACGATCACTAATTGAAAACCAGAGCGACTATGACATTAAATTAAATAATTTGTTTACATTTTAAAGATTCCGCTAACGATGAGTCATAAATAAATGCAAGTTAAAATTCTTAATATTCTGGTTCAAGTCATTAAAACCAAAATATTAAGAATTTAAATTGTTTAGCTTATTTACTTCATAAGTATCAATGTGTTTAGGTATTTTTATTATTGATTTGTTTATGCGTGATATATTTGAGAGAAGAAAATCGTATCGCGAAAAGAAAATTTTTAATTTATATTTATTTTATACTATTTTCCTTTTCGAAATAGTGGTGATGACAATTGAAAGACGCGTCACGGAGATGTAAGTTCTCATATATTATAAAAGATTATAATGTGAATTCCTAATGTGTTTGGTATTCAAATATATTTTCCGTAAGAAATATAAGATTCGATAAAGGAGGCAACAAAGTTTTGATGAGTTTGAGGCACTCACAAGTTTCTGTGTTTATTTTTCTTGTGTATATTTCGACAGTTAATAATCTAAATCATTAATAAGAAAATTTTAGATAGGACAAACGAAGTATAAGGATTATTTTTTTTTTATTTTTAAGTGTAGTATCAAGTGAAAAGGCAAATGAAAGGACTACTTTTTAAGAATTTTATTTAAGACAATTGTGAAGATATTATTGAAAATATCCATAAAAAAAGATTTATCTTGCTATATTCCCAAAACTGCCAAATTGATCCATTGGCTATAATAGTGCTTTAAATTTTTTTAACTATAAATTTTATTATATAAGCGAAACCATACAATGTTAAAATAAAAGAAGAATCTTTTAAACTAAAGATAATAAATACATGTTCTTTATTTATATAATTATTGTTTTCGTGTATACATACAAATACATAAGGCAAATTTATGATTAGAAGAGCAATACCTTCCAATTAATCAAAGCGCGAATAATAAAATAAATTATTTGGTATAGATGGTTGCAACAGATCAAGCATATACTTCTACAAAAAAAAACAGTTCAAACAATAACACATATATGCGTGGGAAATATCCCATCGTCATATGGAAAATTTAGCGAAAAATTAAATCCTTCAGCATTCAAATAAACATGAAACTTATTAGATAGCAATCCAAGTGCAACCAAAGTGCATTATACTGCACTCTCATCAGCTCTAACCAGATGCCAATAGGTTCAGAAGTCATTTTCAGAATATAGTTTCCAATTATCGAGTTTCTTACCGAATTTTTTTAAGAGTGAATTAGCTTCGCTCTACGGATATTGTAAAATTATAGCCACATAGAAACGTTACGGAAAATAAAGATTGTAAAAACAAAATTTAAATGGATGCGGTATGGTATTGGTATTCATAATTTTCTAATTTATTGTGCAAAATTTTAATTCATTTGATAAAAATTAAACCCAGAGTTTTCTTTAACTGTTGCGGTCTAATAATTTATACAAATGTTTTCTTGTTACGAATATATTCTATGTTCTAGACTGAAGTTTTACACATCTTCATTATATATTTATTACATCTAAATATTGCCCTTTCTTAAATTTATTATAATTATTTGGTTTTTTTTCTATATTTTGTCGTAAACACACGCAGAGAAATCATATAAAGAGTGTTGTAACAACAAAATTAAATAAATGTTGCAAGTAATGTCTTACGTCTCAAATAGTTCCTAATTTTTTTTTTACTTTTGACTTCCCGTTTATTTTCCCTACTTTTTTACCCTTAGTCTTGTTCATTTTCAAAGTAAGCGGAAAAATTTTATTTATTTATTTATCAACTTTTATGCATAATACATATGGCGGACTTATTGCCGCATATGTAATCTCTTCCAGTCAACCATAACAATTGGTGTTGAAATTTAGTCGGTAGACTGTAAAAGATTTTACAATGAAAATTATTTATAGTACATTAAACAGGAAAAGAAATACAAAAGTATTAATAATACAAACTATTTACATGATTAATGATGGGAAAGACAGAAAAGCACAAGGGCACAAAGTAAAGGGTTTGAGGAGAGACAATATTTTTTTACTCGATCTTTGAAAATATTTATGGATGTGATTTTCCTGGTGTCAGGATCCGTGTGATTCCAAATTTTTGCTTCTTGGACAGTAAAAGATTTTTCATGAGAAGTAAATGTATTTTTAAGAATGAGTAGGCTTAGTGAATTTTCAGATCGTAGCCCAAGGGCGAGCAGATAAATCTTTAAATTTGCCAGTAAGTTAGTAGGAATGTTTAATCTAAGGAATGTTTAATATATTAAAAAGAAATGTATGTATAGTTGGCATCGATTACGGACCTTCAGCAATTTGAGAAGTGACCTATATTCAGAAATATGGTCATATTTTCTGAGGCCGAAGTAATTTTTATCCCTTCCTACATGTGAGCTCGAAAGCTCCGTACCTTCGTTAAGGGCCGACTTATATCCTGGTCTGTCATAGAAGGACTCTTGCAAACTATCTCCTAGCGAGCATACCTGAATATCGTTCATCTGTAGTTGCTGTATATGTGTACACGCTATATACACGTGTTAAAAATTATTGGGCTATAACATTCATAAATTGAAATATCATCGGAAATGTATTGTAATTTTTTTAGAAAATTTAAAGTGCATATTATGCTTATTATAGAAACAATGCTTGACCGATGTTAATGAAATTTACAATGAGTACAATAAACGACACCTTCAGAGCTACGCAAAGATTAAATATATCATCCGCAACATAACGATCAGCTTATTACCAACCTTTCTGTGTGTTATATGTTTATATAAAAATTACTAAAGAAATTATTAACTTACAATCAAAGTTAAAGTAAAAGAGAATGAAGACATGTAACGAAAAATGTAATAAGAAACAAGATGGTGTGTCAAAAAGCTCAACCGCGTCAAACAAAATTTAAAAATTCTTCAACCTTACATGAGAAAAGGTTCATTCTTCATTAATAGAATAGTCTTTAAATTATAATACCAACAAAAATTTTACTAGATAATAAAACATTTTTTTTTACGATGACTAATAGTGCTTGGTGAGCATTATATAATTTCAAGCCTAACCATGTTTTATGCGGCCACCATTTGGCTATTAGTTTTACCCTCTGCAGATTTTATTATTTTTAAATGAAATTAGCTTCGAATATTATTCGAAACAACAAAATTTTTACTACAAAGAAAAAGTTTCTTTTTCATTTAATCATTATTCCTTTTTGTTAGAAATAAAAAATATTTAAATTTTTAATTATTCACGAATGTTCCAGGAAAAAGAAATGTTTCAGAGGCTGGAAAAAAGGAAAATCTTTAAGCTCTCTGATTGCTATTTCCACAAGGTAGAGATACAATATTTACAGACGACAAAATGTTTATGTATTCAAAACCGCTTCAATTTATTTTATTGTTTGGCACAACTGAAACGCGCAGCATGATTAAATATTTGGAGTGCTGAAAAAATAAAGCGTTCAAGCCTTTTCCGAATTATATTTGTTCTAGAAAAACATGCATACATCGCTCTAAATATTTACGATTTTAAAATCCTACTCACAGATTGTTTCATAAATTTAAAACACGTAGCAATGGTGAGAATTCTGATTCTTTGAACTCTTTGTTCATAATCTGGTATGACATTATGCATATTTATACAAAAATATTCAGTAGTTCCAGTTTGTTATATGATATATTTAAATAACGCAATTTGAATGAAAGCTTATATATTTTTGTGAAAAATAGAATGAACATTTGATACATCTCGTAATTATGTTAGCTCTCTGTAGAAATATAAAATGTTATAATTAAAAAATACTAAGGTTATTATTTCATATCCTTTTAATTTACAGTTTTGAAACTTACTTTGCGTTTATATGTACCAACGTAAAAATATTGATTTTTCAAAACCATATCGAACTGTTATACAGTGACGCTTACTGTGATTAAATTTTTAATCCACTAAAGCCCATTGAATGATGTATACTTCACTGGCGGCTAATTTTAGTTTCATTTGTATTACGTGCATCAGGGGGAATAAACAAAATTAATTCATATATAGTCTAAGGGATCAATCAACGTATGTACCAATGTAAAAATATTGATTTTTCAAAATCATACCGTACTGTTATACAGTGACGTTTACTGTGATTCAATTGTTAATCCACTAAAGCCCATTGAATGATGTATACCTCACTGGCGATTAATTTTAGTTTCATATATAGTGTAAGGGATCAATGTACGTATGTACCAATATAAAAATATTGATTTTTCAAAATCATATCAAACTGTTATACAGTGACGTTTACTGTGCTTCAATTGTTAATCCACTAAAGCCCATTGAATAATATATACTTCACTGGCGGCTAATTTTAGTTTCATTTGTATTATGTGCATCAGCGGGGAATAAACAAAATTAATTCATATATAGTCTAAGGAATCAATATCTGCAATCAACAATAGACGTGTCTCAAGTAAATCATCAGTCAGAGGATTTACTTGAGACACTAATATGATTAATTGGACTAGATTCTAAAAAGACATTAATATGATTAATTGGACTAGATTCTAAAAAGACATTAATATGATTAATTGGACTAGACTCTAAAAAATTACTTATGTATTACAAGAATTGCCGTCAGTACATAGAGATTCTTTGTGATGCTGGTAGGATATAGATGTCATTAAGGTACATTATGAATTACTAAATGAAGGAGAAATAAGCATCAGTGGTTTATACGGTGACCAGCTTTATAACTTCACCGCCGTTATTAGAAAAAAAATGGAAAAATTTCCACTATTTATTTGTAATACGACAACGTTCGCTAATAAATAGGTTCCGCCATTTATCAACAAATGAACGAGCGTGACTGAGTTACGGTTCTACACCCTACATACATTGTTGTTGTTGCTTGTTTTGGCGTTGTTGCTTATTCCGCGCCTTTGTGACCTTTTTTTCAATCTTCAAATGTTTCCATTTCTTCGAATGTTTCGAAAGCACTAATCTATTTATTTGAATGTTTTGAAAGCTCAGCTTCCTACCATTGAACTATAGATGGCGCAAGTGATGTATATTTTTGATGATTTAAATGTAGAATGATATTTTTGGTAAACGAAAAAGGCCAAAGGTCAGAAAATGTTAAATGTTTCGAAGTAATTATTGACTAGCTTATCAAATAGAGGTGTCCTAAGTGGAATTTTTGAGCATTAACTCTCATTCTTTTCAATATCATCTCAAAATAGTTTCAACCTTTTGAACATAATAAGTGACAGTCATTCAACCTGTGCCAACTTCGTTGTTTGTACTGTAAAACGAATATTTACAAAATCTTGGTGACTTTATGTGGTGAGTTTTGAATGGATTTTGAAATGTGATTTAAACATTTACTCTTAATATTTACTAATTAATACTTTGTTTCACTTGAAGGAATAAATGTTGAAAATTTTGATCGATTTCATAGCTGTATAATTCGTATTGTACCTCAGTAATTATCAGTAAGAGTGCCACTTAAAACACTATTATTAAAAAAAATCAATATTAACCATATTCAATTTTTTTTATGTGAGTCATATTATTAAAAAATTATAGTGTAATTTTTTTTATGAAATCATAATCTTGTTTAAGTAGCGCCAATTATCAATTTAGTAATGTGTAACGTCTTGTCAAACATTTGACAAGTTTGTGAGATCAATCACCATTTAAAACACAGCTTAAATTTAGATTAACAACGTTGTGGTCATAATTTCGTAAGATCAATGTCTGTTTAACTTGTTGACAATTTAAACTCTGTAATATTTTACTTACAGATTTGGGTGGTTTAAACTCCTCTTTATAGATTAACCGCGGTAATATGGCTGCCAGGCTACCTATGAGCTGTTTGGGTTTCCGTCGTTCTATCGAATTCTCAATTAGTAGTCATATTATTTCAGTCGTGTTTAAAAATTTCTTTAAAATATTAATAGGTTATGAGAGATATAATAGAATACATTATTAGTTAGTAGATTTATATTATCGGTTAATCAAAATAAAATGGAAGACGCGAATGACGATTTTGATGAAGAAATTGTATTATTGTTAAATGGTCTTGACAATAATTTTCGATGCTCACATATCTTAGAAATCAACTTCATACCATTACCGCAGATAAAATATTCAAAGCATCTTAAATAATCCCATGTATTTTCCTTCTCTGTTAAACCGTTATATCGTACCGTGCAGTGACTGAAAAATTATAAAGTTACCCTTTTCTTTGGCGTAATTATTTTTTATATAATTATGCTAAAGAAAAATCAAGATGACGCTATTTACTTAAGATTATCATATTTTTTACGTTTATCCAAATACAATTCTGAAATTAAACAAATATTTCCAATTTTGAAATTAAAAAATATTTTATTATACATGAGAAAATTACGTTTATTGTTACGTCACTCGTGACAAAAAATTGCGGATTGATCTGGAGCTCTCACGGGTCCATTACATACCTTATGAAAATTTATCTTTATATAAGCATACTTTTATTTTTGATTGTCATAATTTCAGTAAACAATAGTTTTTTATGATTATATTAAAGGAGGAATATTATTACAGAAACGAAATATGTATATTTGATTCTAAAATTATTTGATAAATAGAATAGTAAAGTTATATTATAATAATATGTTTGTATACAAAATCGACTTTTATATTTGAGATGAATTAAAGAATTTAATAATTATAATCTGGTTCTATTCTCGCCAAATTTCAATTATATCAAATATCTTCTATCTAAACTGATTTACGTTTGAAAAAAAAAGTAGCGACAGGTTGAAATAATTGCTTATTCTTGTAATTTAAATAATCTTTGTAAATGTAATCTTTGTAATCTTTTGTAATTTGAATAAAACACAGGAGCATTGAGGACAAAAACAGATAGATTTCAAAAGATGGATCGATTACATAGGTTTTATTGAGCGCATGATTTTTCAGTTGAGTGGTTATTTCTAAAATTTGCAGTACCAACACTTGCTTAATGTTCACTCCACAGTCTCAGTGAATTAATTTCAAAAAATCTTCTAAATTTACATTAAGATTTATCGTAGCATAGCATAGCATAGCTTCAAGTCAGGTCGCTTAATTTTTCCTTCCAAAAAATTAGAAAATCTTTAAAATTTTTCAGTAGTAGAATGCTATGAAATTATTGAAAAGAGCTCAAGTTTCCCTTGAGCTTTTGCCTATCTGTTATTGCTTTACTTATAACAACGAAAAGACGTTATTAACCATTAACTTTCTTTAATTTGCATGCAATTATTGAAGTTATTTTAGGAAAAATAATTGTACAACAATTATATAATCGCTTTCGTCAGAAATTGTGCTATGGCTAGCTTAACAAAAAAAGACGATTGTAGCTTATAGCAGCAGTTTGACTTAATGGTACGAAAATATATTAATATACTCAATTATTTTCCAACAAATTTGCAGGTTGTAATTATTAATTTGTTAACAATAAAAATAAAACATATTTTTATATTTTAAAGTAAATAAAATTATCATTACATACTGAATATTTAGTAACTATTTTTCCTATTAATTTTCAAAAAGAAAACAATATCTTTCTTCATATTTTCATATCTTCTCAGCAAAAGCAGAGCATTCCATTTAACAATTCTATCATCCAGCTAATGGAAATGAAAAGCAACAATAAAAGCTGTCGACTGCACTCGAGAGCTTTTCAACCCTCTTTGCAACCACTCACCGTTGCTGCCCTCTTAGTCAACAGGTTTCTGTTCAATTCATTTGATAATATAAACAGGGCTATTAGTAAAGACAGTATTTAGCGCACACGTCTATTTACAGAACTATATTGCGTATTCAATTAATTAAACAATAACTGACATCGATTTTTAAGGACATAAAATTGAAATCTTACCATTTAATACGATAACTGGAATAATAAAAAAATATTATTGTAATTTTTTCGCAATTGAAATACATTTCCCTTAAATAACTTAAGGTGATATATTTATTAAGAAACTTATTTAACTTTATTTATATCCGTAATCAAACCATATATTTATACTGTCATGTAGGTTCTTCGTCATTTCTAAAGAATCATCTAGCGGGAATGGTGTATTTTAAAACAATGACTAAACATTTAATCTAAGGGAATTTTTAAATACATACATCCAATTATCAACATTGTAGCCCAGATATATTTATGTTCTATAATATATTGATTGATTACGAGATTTTACATAAAGACCCACTTAAAACACATCATATTAGTATTTAGTTTCTATGGCCAACTAAATGTGATTTAATATTTTGTCCTACGTAGTACAGTAATGATTGAATAAAATTTGGTACCAGTGATGAAGTCGAAAAAATATTTAAATTTCATAGTTTATCCATATCATTTATATTAACAGTAAAATTAATATTAATATATAATAAAACTTTCAGGAATAAAGATCTGATTTTTTTGTAATCGCATCGTTTAATTAATTGTTCTGGTAGAGTCAGTATGTTAGTTCATGGTTACAGTTTTTAATTTAGATTATTCATCAAATTGCTATATTCATTTTTCAAAATAATTTTCGCTGAACTGCCACTTAATAATTAGGTCTATATTAAATCACGTATCGTTTTTTCTTATTTATATAAGTATTTACGTGCCATAAACTAATATTCTTAAAGGATAGTGAGTAAAAGTACAGCATTACGTGGAAGTTTGTTGATTATAGGTTCACAACAACTACCATAGCTATGTAGGTAATGATTTGTATCGATTAGGAAAAAATATATAATATTTTAGTACAACAAAAGGAAATATGTATAACATGTGCTTATTGGCGACACGAATATTTCCAAACTTATCAATAGTCCACAAAGTGTTTCTTTCGATGTGAAAGATTTAGACAGTGACAAAATTATTTCTTCACCCGATCTTTTAATTCGGGAACTTTTTAACAGTCGGGAGAAACTTTAGTTGATATTCCGTTCACTACAATTTTTTTTATTGAACAATAAGCACATTTGCTTAATAAAAAAAAATTGTTGTGAACGAAAAGTATATTCGACTTGGCGTAAAGTATATTCGAAATATCTGCTTTTTTCAATACCAGTATTGGAGGCGATTTAATGCAAGTAACATTCAGTTAATGGAAATAATCACAATTTTATCGTTTAGAGATTCAAGATTAGTAAAATAAGTGTACTTTGTCACGCTTTCATATTTTAATAATCCTTCAACGCCATGTAACTTCAATCCAAATTCCAATGCATATTAGCTCATAGGTTTGAACTACGTTGAGAAAAAAGAGAAACCTCCTAGTTCCTCCACAAAGAACTCTAATTTATGAAGAATCATTAATATCTTAAAATTATGGCGAAGATTAATTATAAATACGTAAAATTTACCTTTAGTGTTTGTGATCAAAAGTCACATTGGCCAAGGTAATTTCTCGAAATCCTTTTTCTACTATAGCATCATTACATCACTGGTCCCACGTGACGACTGTCTCAATTTAATTGATTTATATTGTGTTTTTGAATTTTATATATATATATATATATATATATATATATATATATATATTTATAATATTTTTATTTTTCTCTTTATCGTTACTTTGTCAGTCATATCCCATTTATAGTTCACCACTGGAATATGTTATATTTATCTCATTGTTTGGCTCTAAATTTTTGTAGCTTTAATTCCAACATTTGTACATTTAGCTTATTAATAAATTATAAAGTATAATAAATAAATGAAAATTATTATAAATAACTGGTTAAACCCCATTGGTATGAATAAACTATTCTCTGCATTATAATAATTTTAATTTAACATTTAAATGAATACAATTTACAATGACCATAATGTCATTAGCAGTCTCATTAAGAATATGGTTGTCTCAGATCCGTATAATAAAATGGAACTATTTCGAAAGCAGGACCATTTAAATTATTGAAGCAGGGCAAAGACAATTTTCTTAATTTCATAAATTGATACAGTCGCTGTTAGTTTATGTATTTGAGATTGTCTTATTAGTTTAGACAGGTCATTATTTATGACCAGATTTATTTAAAATTTTTTCCCCTTAAAATTTTATAATATGTAAAATATTGAAGTAAAAGTTCATTTGAAATACTAGACCGCGACATATTATAATATTAATTAAAATAAACTTTAATTATGTAATAACCCACCATGAAATGCAAAAATATAGTATAATAATTTAAAAACATATAGATTGTATATTGTGATAAGTATATAAACATACCCTTTATATACTTATCACAATTTATCATGAAAAAGTGAGTAAAAAATGGGATAGAAAAAAACCAATAAAAATGCTCAATGCTTAAAAGATATCTGCACATTTAAAGCTACGCACTTGTGTATATATTTTGTACGCTTTTTTTTTCTTTAATAAAATTTATTTGGAACTTTCTTTTTCATCTTTATTTGACGTGTATTTCATTCTCTTTAGTAATTAATATACAATTTCATATTTCTCATATTTTATTTCGGCTTGCCTGACTTTGATGTAAAAACTCATACTTAATTTTTTTGTTAAATTACATTTTATTGGATGAGAGGCAATTTCAATGCGATAACTGTTAAATCTTCTTTAAACTTTTTTATATAACTTTTATTAATACCTTAATTGTCAATATTTGAGAACAGAGTACTAAACCAATTATATTTAAAGTTAGAGTTGTTAAATATTTAGTTTATGTGATCTTTCCTATTTCAAAAACGTATCATCCAGTGTAAGTATTTAAAATAATCTCTTAAAATTACCTATTCTGATTTCTTGAACATATTCAACTTTCTTGAATTTCTCGAAAAAATATTTCCTAAACGTACAATATTCCCATTATCTAATTCATCATATTTCATCCAATTTACAAGTAATATTTTATGTAACTAAAATCGTTTTGTCTTTTTTTGCAACTTTGTGTTGCTGGTGAATATACAAGTTTAAAATCGATACTCACTCTAGTTTTGTGGAATAAGTAAATGAATTAGTACTCAAGTATACAGGTTTCAGTCAAATTTGAACCAGTTCTTGATACATTCGATGGAAATATAAAAATAGCATATAACGTTTAAAATTATTTATCACAAATACCACTTTTCGGGATCAGTGAAAAATGGCATAATCCGGCTTGTTAACTGTGAACTTTACATTCGATCATTTATAATATTCGACTATTAGAGTCCATTGCTTATAGTTACCTATTTAGTAAATTCAATAGCAATAACGTAACTTGATACCAATACTCGTTTCGTGTTTACTCAATATTCAAGTGTTACTTGACCTTCAGATATCGTATACATATCTCGTTACGAAATTACGGTACGGACGGTAGTTTAAATTTGTTTAAATGTTTTACATCCATTTTATCCTCACTAAATAGTTGTAACTATAATAACAAATCATAAGTCAATAGTGCAGATAAACTATACTTTATCAATTAAACATGGGACTCTCCTTAAAAATCTATCTTCAATCCTTCGATATTTTTCGAAGTATAATATATATTTATATATATATATATATATATATATATATATATATATATATATATATATATATATATATATATTTATATCACTACTTCGATTAATGTGCCGTAAATTAATATATTATATATTCATAAATAAAATGATTATAATATCAAACGGGACTCATTCATAGGTTTAGATCCTCTGGAGGTAGTGATGCTGACTAAATTGTTAAATGAAATTTACGTTTGAACTTTCATATTGTGCGGTACTACAACAAGTAACTTGAATTTAAAAGGCACAGTCTTTAAGTTTTAACGTGTGGACATAAACGGAAAAATTAGCAAGGTGGAGGAAAAAATGGTGCAAGGCACACAAATATCGTTGTAATCAAGATAGTTAGTAGTATTAGAAACCTCCTCACTGAGATTTTAATCAAGATAGTTAGTAGTATTAGTAACCGCCTCACTGAGGTTGTAATCAATATAGTTAATTGTATTAGTAACCGTCTCAATGAGGTTGTAATCAATATAATTATTATTATTAGTAACCGTCTCACTGAGGTTGTAATCAATATAGTTAATAGTATTAGTAACCGTCTCAGTGAGGTTGTAATCAATATAGTTAGTAGTATTAGTAGCCGCCTCACTGAGGTTGTAATCAATATAGTTAGTAGTATTAGGAACCGTCTCTCTGAGGTTGTAATCAATATAGTTAGTAGTATTAGTAACCGTCTCACTGAGGTTGTAATCAATATAGTTAGTAGTATTAGGAACCGTCTCACTGAGGTTGTAATCAAGATAGTTAGTAACCGTCTCACTGAGGTTATAATAAATATAGTTAGTAGTATTAGTAACCAATTTGGCTTGAAAACAGTCGTTTAATCTCACGGTCTAGAAAAATAATTGTTTTATTCTAGAGAACCCGTTGTTAGGATATTTCATGATTTTTGTTAATTTGTATCGTATTTAATTTTTTGAACAAGTTTTTAAATAAAATATTGGATATCTTACGTCCAAAAGCTATATTCTATCTATCCGTCTTTGTCAAACTTTCTATCTATCCATAGTTTGCTTCCCAAAAGGGTTTTAATATTTGAACTATGTATCGATAGTCGTAGATATCCGTGCGCTCCTGTACAAGTGACTCATTCCATTAATATATGTTGCAAATTCCAAACTAAATAAATTAATTTTATACGCGCCAAATAAATAAACAATAAACAAATAGAAATATTTTAATTAAATATGATTAGAGGTAAGTTAAAGATCTCGGGAATTATTTAGTAGCTCATGTTCTTTTTTCGTATTTCAAAATCATGGAAAATATAAGTTAAGGAAAAGCAAATAAAGTGTTGTGTATTTATGAAATGCTTTTCTTTATTTCAAGTATTAAATGGGATAAAAGCCAGTATTAATATAACGTTTATAATCGAAGAAGGTAATAAATTACTAGAAAAAATGGATAATTTGCAATTACAATTTATTGTACATAAAATAAGACCTGCTGTTGTAAAAGTGATAAATGATAAACAAACTCTGATTTTGAAATTATGCTCATTGAGCTTACATATATAATTTAACCATCGTTTATATATGCGCCGGGTAGCCCTTACTTTTTATATCAAAATTATAATACCATTGTGACAACGGTCGCATAATTTCTAAATTGCTGTAACTAGGGTATGTCATGCTTGCTGCTGATTTTCAATAATTTTTAAATTAAAATTCAATAATCTTATATAAAATAGACCGTCGATAGGAGTTTATTGCTCGAAAATAATAGATAGAAGAGTCTTTTACTGTTGATAACTTAACCTCTCAAAAATAACCGTCAAAAAGTTATTCTGAAGCGACATCTGACACCTATGAAATATTGGATGGCCGGTGAGTGATTTGCCTTCCGACTGGTAGATATAGATTGGTAGTATGGATTAACATAAAAGCATAGATGGATACAGTATTATTTTTGGGCATAGAAACTCGTAATATATTAGACTGGGGGTTATTTTACCGACTCATAATTTTTTGTTATGATGCACAAAAAATAAGCTCCTCATTACTACAAAAATAATATATTGAAAAATAAATATCATTGAAATCAAATCATTAGGATTTTTTGTTGTAATTGTACAGTTTTTATTATAAATATGAAGAAGACATTAACAAAACATAAAGGAAATAGGTAAGTACACGTATGTAATAAATATATATTTTTATTATGAAATACTGGAAATTTTCGCACATTAAGTGCACAAATTTTCAAGACATGAAACCATGGCAATTTTTATGATATTTTTTGAAAATGTAATATCACAATTGAGATATAAAAATTATAAATATATTTATTTTTTTTTTATTTATTTATTTATCACCTATGGAGAAAAAACAGATACAAGTCATAGTGAAATACAAAATAAGAGTTTTTTGACAATAAGGTTAACTTATATCCTAACATTCCCACATGAAAGTAATATTCTACGTACATATATCCTCAGTCCCTTCTAGATATTTCCATGATACATTAAATATTAAAAATTTTATAATATATCAAATTACATTTTAATAAAGTAATATTTTTAACAATCAAGCAATAACTATTGAAATGATTGAAGTCAGCCTTTCCTTTAAAGTTCACTGTAACAGTTATCAATAATAGAATTAATAGTAATCACTATCCCACCCATAATAATATCGATTAAATAAAAAGAAAAAAAAAACAGAATATCACGTCGATTTGAATAAATGAAAATGTAGTGTCAATGCTTTCAAAGGACTAATGGTTGTATAGTATCCGTTTAACTGACTGTTTGTATTGAAATACTGAACTGGCAAATATATCTAGAGAATGAAATTTTCCGTCGCAATCATCACAAAGCCTGCGTAGTGGTACACGAGCACCAGCATTAGTGCGAGCGGTAGGTAGATGGAACAGTGCGATGCTACGGGTCGCTCTCCCTGGCACACGAAACTGCAACTGATTCACTATATCGGCGCAATCATAACAACTATGGCAAATATTATAAAGTACAATTGCTCCGAGTTCGATACGCCTTTCGTGGAGAGCACGGTATTTGAATGTATACAATGCATTATAATAGTCTATTTTGGGTGTATTGAAGCGATATTGCAATGTACGTATAAATCGTTTTTGCACTCTTTCGATCATATCAGAATATGTAAGATAGTAAGGATTCCAGACGGCAACAGCATATTCAAGTCGAGATCGCACAAGACTTGTGTAGAGGATGCGATACGTTCTCATTTGCTTAAAGGGTTTGGTAGTTCGTAAAACAAAGCCTAGCAAAGCATAAGCTCGCGATGTGATCTGCTTTACGTGAACATCAAAATGTAGCTTTTGATCAAACATTACACCAAGGTCACGTATGCAATTAATAGATTCCAAAGAATGACCACCTATGTCATAGGTATGAAAATAGATTGTCTTATTTTTAGAAAAGGTGATCGATTTACACTTACTATGACTTAATTGTATCTTGTTTATTCTGCAATACGCATCTAGTCTTTTAAGATTTTCTTGTAACTTCGAATGATCAGAAGAATCTCTTATTTTGGAGAAAATCTTTAGGTCGTCAGCATATAACAGGAACTTGCTGTGTTTAAAACAATTGCTGATGTCATTTATAAAGATGATAAACAAAAAGGGACCCAATATGGAACCTTGAGGTAGCCCTGAAGTGACGGGAACATGAGGTGATATAAATCCGTTAATTTTTACTGCTTGTTGCCTGTTGCTGAGATAGGAGACGAACCAACGAAGTAAATTGCCCTTTATACCGTTAAAAGAGAGTTTTTTCAGCAAGATGAGATGATCAACCTTGTCGAAAGCTTTTTTAAAATCTGTGTAGATGGAATCAACCTGTGTCCTGCAATCCATAGATTTAAAGAGATATTGCGTGTACAATAACAGGTTGGTTAATGTTGACCGGTTCCGTACGAATCCATGCTGCTCCTCAATAATATGCCGATGCAATGTCGGATAAATCCTATTGTGAACCACTTTTTCAAATACCTTAGACACTGCTGACAAAATGGATATAGGCCGATAATTTTCGACAGATTGTTTACTCCCAGATTTATATACTGGTATTATATGTGCATCTTTCCAGCACCCGGGAAACGTACCCTGCGCGATACACATATTAAATATTATAGTGAGTGGAGCAGAAATCGTATCGTGTGTGTTTTTGAGAAATATAGGTTCAATGTTGTCTGGACCTGCTCCCTTATTGGGATTGATTTTCTTGAGGGCATTAGTTATTTCATCTCTTTGGAAGCGGATGGAGGTGATATTAATATCCATCTGAAGTGCTAAATTGTGATATGTAATGTTTATAATTTTACCATCACATGAAACAATTCAAATTTAAATTAGAGACATGTTGTGTAAACTTGTTGTAAAACGGTATATAAAAGATGTATATATATATACTAGTCTGTAAAACGAAAAGGCCATTTTTTCATTTTATTTAAAATGAGAAAAATGCTTAATGATCGTATATTAAATGTGTGCGTGATTTAGAAAACCCTCAAATTATGATTTCCTTTATGGAAAAATCTGGCCTTTACAAATATTTTTTCCATGTTTTTTATTTTCTTATTTTTTAGACGCAGTATCCATTTCAAAATTATTTTAAATTTACATTTATAACATATTTATAAATATACTGCATCGTTTTTTTATATTATATTTATAATCATGGATTATCGTGGAAAATAACTACGGGTCCTAATATTTTCCGACATGTTTCAAAATGGTAATTTGTCAAAATAATTTAAAAAAAAATTTGTAGGTGAGAAACATTAGAAGATCTACAATCCGATATTGCATTAATTTAAAATGAGTAATATTTTGAGATCATATACGACGCAATAATCACAACAAACAATTATTTATTCCGAAATACATTTATTGCATCTTAAAACGCAAATTCAAAAAAGTTATTTCGTCACTCTTCTTTTGAAAATTTGTATCGATATATAAAACAATATAAGAACCGTTATTAATATCATTCATTTTGCTCTTAAAGGCTACTACATAATCGATAAATATATATATTATAGGTACTTAGTGGGCAGCTAAGCTTCAAAATGAAAATCTTACTGATTTTTCTCTTTCTGGCGGTACTTTGTTATACAACGTATGCACAAAGCGACAATAATGTCACTGGTACACTAGGAAGACTCACCGATGGTAAGTTACAATTTTGTGAAAAACGGCTGTGAAAATGAAGAATATTAATTTAAATTTGAATTGTTTCATGTGATGGTAAAATTATAAACATTACATGTATTTATAATTTTTATTTTTCAATTGTGATATTACATTTCCAAAAAATACCATGAAAATTTCCGTGGTTTCATGTCTTGAAAATTTGTGCACTTAATGTGCGAAAATTTCCAGTATTTCAAAATAAGAATATATATTTATTACATACGCGTACTTACCTGTTTCTTTTATGTTTTGTTAATGTCTGTAAGTTAAAAGTTTTAATCGTGAGCCTTTATTTACTTTCTTAAACAAAGGAAAATCACGAAATAGCCCAAAATACTTTCAAATTTTAATGACAAAAATATTTATTATGTGCTATACTTTTTTATCTTTTCTAATTAGCAAACCCTCAGAATTACATTTACATAGCATATAAAGATGAAGATATATTAAAAATATTTAAACAAGTGCAAAAACATGATATCGTATAAAGACTATAGACTCATTTATATTGTCTATAATGTCCATAAATAATGCTATTGAAATCGGCTATTCGTAAATTTCTTCACACATAAATTTTATGACTAATTTCCATAATAATTTATTTACCCAGCTGAAGTGACTTCACTTCAGCTACTCAAATAATGATGATACTAAATTTACTTACGCGAGGCTCGTTGTAATTTAGTGATTCTAACAATGGCGAATTAAAGCAAAGTGTAGCTAGATGTGAAGCGCTTAAGATATATTATAAATAATCAATTTAATTAAATTTAGATTTCGAAAAATATATTACCTAATAATAAAATTATCTTAACTTTGCAATAAATATTGAAGATGTGGGTCAGACCAACGAAGCGTTCTAGACCGTTGATCTTGAGGCCAATTTTCTTATTCAAATATGATCAATAAATATTGGTCTTTTTTATTCCGAAATGTTTCTAAAAGACATGTAAATTATTTATCTCTTCATATATTTTCGTACTTTTCATTACGTTTCGGCATATACTTTGATCGGAGCGAGTTAAAATTTTGTAGGAAGTATGACTACTTTCTCCTTGAATAGTATGCATCCACTGTTTCTTCTGTATTATCCATATATTTAGGCAAATATTCTTTTTTTAGTTAAAGTGTAATGACAATACTTTAATATTAGTTTGCGGAAATTACGAATTAACGTTAGAAATACAGGGCTTACTGATAATGTGTAGCACATTAGAATTACGTATTTATTTTTTATGGAAACCATTGCTTTCCATTTTTTTTTTAATTAGAAGGATTATCTCTCATTTAAATTTAAATACAGCATTACAGATATTTTCAATTTAATTGTCACTTGTTTACTGTTTACTAGATTGGAATTATATTACATCTAGTTCTAGCTATATATTTTAGACAGTTCAAGTTGTGTTACATTGCATAAAAATTTGTCAATCTATAAGGAACTTAAAAGAATAATTTTTAAAGATTCCAACATAATTTTTGATTGATTTTTTATAAGAAAGTTCTAATGTGAAGAAAAAATATCCAACCCATAGTCAAATTTTATAGCGAAAAAATAAAATGATATTTAAAATTCACCCAGTTTACTAGAAAATTATAAAAATAATAGTGCTAATTGCAAATAGCTTAATAGAAATGTTACTCTTAATCTTTATACACGCGCGAATAGAATTCTTCTGGTGTCGTACTTAACAGATTTTTTTTGGAAAATGACAAAGATTTTAAGACAATCCGCATATATATATTTTTTGCATGTACAGATAAGTGCATAGAGAGATAAAGTAGATAGACCAAAAATTCTCAACATTGTGTTGAGATGATAGATGGCCCATTTTTTCCTAATATTTTGACCTATATAATACCGAAAGTTTATCAGAACCCGTTTAGTCCTTTCTTCTTAGGACAAAGGCAAAGAAATAAAAAGCGTAAAATAGACAGAAAAGAAATTTTAAAAATGTTCAACTTCTTTTCTGTAATTTATTTATTCTTCCATAAAGTCCTGTTTTGAAAGTATTTTAATTTACAGATTCTTGCTTTTGCCCTTTTGTTATATATCAATTTTTATACGCGGCTTAGCTCGTGTGGTTATAGTTATGAACTTGTAACGAGGAATTACGAGGTATTTTTCATTAGACATAGGTCGACCACGCACACGAAAAAGAGCTAAATATACACTACTATAAACTAGGTGGTAGATACTTCCATTTGGCAATAATACGTGGACAATTAAGGCATTGAACTTAAGCCAACATGTAGCATGGCGCTATCCTTTTTGAAAGTATGATTTTTCTTAGTGCACCCCTATTATTTGTTATGTTTGCCCTCGCGTTTTGTTGATGCTGATATCAAAACTGAGCTTGAGAGGGGACTGCAGCCACTTGTATTAAAAAGGGTATTCTTTGTGATAGTAGGAGTTTGGGAGATGATATGGTGTTCGCCCATTCCTGATCCTGTTACAATACGGGTAACAAATATATTTCCCAAAAGTTGCAAAAATTATATTCTAGTTACGTAAATACAGCCGACATAAATTTTGAATAAGCTTGACCGGAACGCCTAATTTTAATTGTAGCAAATACTAGAGCACTCCAGATAAATTTAGAGAATTCAAAACTATTGAGGATGTACTCTTAGTCGATGAATATATCTGTTTGCAAACACTCCGTTACTTCTCCTTGAAGCTTTTTTCAGAATATTTTATTCTAACGAAAAACGTGAGTATCATTTAAAAAATGTATTAAGTACTGAAGGAAAGGAAAAGTAACTACGTGGTGGAAAAATACCATTAACTTAAAGAAATATTTTTAGATTCCACTGTATTTGAATGTATATTTGGCCTGCGTTTTGTATACATTATGAACTACTCACTAAAACCAACATCAATATCATCAAAACTTCGTAACTATTTGACATATTACGATGAAACTAAATTATTCTCAGAATTACGTTATTATGACCGGTGTAAAAATCGTGTCAGCAGCTTTAAGGTTTTTGAGGTGAATTCATTCGTAGAGATAGACAGAAATCTATCTTTTTTACTTTAGATTAAATATGCAATCCCATATGCATACGAGAAAAATATTTAAAAGATAAATAATTAAAAATTAGTGACAGACACTTAAGTTTTATTTATCTGCTTGATCAATAACCTGGTGAACTTTGAATTTGATAGTTGTAATCCCGAATATTTACAACTATAAAATTCAAAGTACTTTTAGTTTTAAAGATTTATTTGAAAACACTTGAAGTAAACCATTGGACCTTGAAGTAAACTAGTTGAACGATTTGTTTTGGGTATTTACATTGGACGGTGTTTTAGTGTTTCTACTAAATGCTGCTCTTGAATAAGGTTTATTTTCATTGTCATATTTAAACTAATATGACAAAAATATCATTATCCTGAATCCACCGTTTACCAGTTTATTTTTGTCCTGATTAATTTATTGTAATTGTAATAGTCCATTCTTAAATAATTTTTCAACTCATCCATCCGACTATGATTTATTAATCGGTAAGCATTTTTCAATATTTACAAGAATGTCTACAGTTCTATTTATTTATATATGTTCATGCATTACTGGAGGTTAAATTTAACCAAAGTGAAACGACAAAGTTTCTCCATATTTAAAAGAGATAGTGTTGATTAAAATATGCTGTAATAATAATATAATGGAGCATTTAACTAAATGTTAGGTAGATAATATTGAGTTAAATAGTTGAATTTAATTTCTTCCCCGAAAATACTCTATTGTAGATATTGGTATCGCATTGAGATCCTAAATATAAATATTCCTTGATAATAGAGCCATAAAATTTAGAAGCATTTTAGATTAATATATTTACAAAATTTCCATTCTTAAATCATATCAGAATTGTATTTCTTCAACAATTCGTAAATTTACAATAATATTTATAGCCAAGAATGGATTTAGATTTTGATTATAAATGATTAACCTTGTGTTTGTCGATGATTTAAAACTGTTCTTGGCTCTCACTATCCAATTTATAAGTAAACTGTTCCAACGTAATTTCATCTCAATATTCTAATGGAGTGTAAGAAACGCTATACTTCGATGTAAACTAACGTGCAATAATGACAACTCTTATTCACGTGTCCGTCTGGCGCATAATTTTAAGTTGAAAAAACTACATTTGAAGGGATTTCATTTGTGAGTGATCTCGGTTCACATCCATATTATCGAAGCCTCTCAGAAATTTTACCAAGTATTTCCTCTGAAGATTAATCAAACAACATTCCCACAATTTACATAATAACGATTGTATCGTTATTTTGTTGACTAGTCTGTAATATTCTCGAAACGAATGCAGCCATCTGATCACAATATGAAGCTTATATTACTGCATAGGAGAAAATATTAAAAACGTTCTACACCTTTATAATTTCAAAATATATGGGTATTAACCTTTTTCACTCCCCTCAAATTTTATAATAGAATTCGAATGCAATTCCTTTCAACTGCGATGAGAATTACGTTAATGACCCTTTGATCTAGAATATAGTAGCGTTTTCTGTTCCTGGCTGCTACAAAAGAGGATGACATCTTAGTTTATTGCACCTGCTGAGAGTGCGTATGAACAGCCTACAGCATTCAATTATTTTTCATGCTGAGTGCACGCAGTTTATTTAACGCTCTATTGTAAGTTACACCCAGTTTAGATATTTGTTCCTGCTCCACTGACCACTTCTCAAGAGGGATTATAGAATGGTTTGGTAAAAAAGGACTGAACACTAGATAACATTTATATTATTTTTGTTTGTTTCTGTCTTGTTCGTCACTGTTACTATATGTCTGTCTTATTCCTAATAATTTTATAACGGTTTGTACTTAGGTTCCATACGTTCAGTGCTTTGGATAAATCTGTAAGTTATGGCAAGATTTCCAGGAAATAAATAAATAATTTTAAGTTATAAGAATTTAACATTTTTAGATTAACCCTATGTCTTTATTTGTGAAATCGAAATCACATTTCTAAAAACTTGGCTCCCTTTATTTTCTAATTAAAACGGATCAATGGAGTGTTTCTCATTTTTTTTTATTTTAGAATTCATAGTTTCAAAGCATACCCTGAGGAGGTGAAAAAAATTGAGGGAGTGAAAAATTTAAACATAACATTTAGACAAGGGCGGCAATATTGAATTCTGGCCTTATTTTTTTAAAAAAGTTTACTCTACTAGTTTGAATGAGATAGGAAAATATTTTTACCGTATCCCTATCAGTAAATATAGAATTACCGATTTATTTTTTAAAACCATTTTGATTTTTCACTTCCGGTTTTTAAATAACCTACATTTTCATGATATTTTCAATAATTGAAAAAAAAAAAAATTGATGTACTTTTTGATTTGGTAAAAGAAGTGAGAACACCTTAAAAGTAAATTAAACCATCGTTACATGAAGAAACTATCAGGATATAATTGTTTTGTATTGCTTTTTATCAAAACCAATTCGTCTGTTTTGGCGGTGCTACATAGAACAATAAAATATTTTTATTTCATTTTAGTTTAAATCTGCCGCAGAAATTTGAGAATAAAGACTTTTTGTGAAAAAGTTGTGTTTTAAATTGTTTTTATTATCTAAACAATAATAAGCAAAAATATTCACGGACCTAAGGCGAAATTGTATTTCTTAACATTTATGTCTACATTTTTTTCCAATAACAAAAAAAAATACAGCGTGAATTTTTCGTTTTACGAGTCTTTCACATTTTCTTGAATTTCAGTCCAGTAAATGTATAAAATATTTAAAATTTTGATTAACATTTTTAAAAACCTGAAGAATGGTGTAACCATTTTTCGCCATCACCAGACGGATGTAATTCGTTTTCAAAATAAGTTAAATTAGTATGCACTAGCTTTTGTGCTTAAGTGTTTGTGAAAATGTTAAAATTAATGCTTTATTCAAATGCCCTATCCTAGATAAATTTTGATCCTACAATATTTCAATTCCTAATTATGTTTTGCTCTCACTTTTTCTGGGCGAGTTCGAAAATTAATGTGGAAAATTTCAAATGCTTTCCTTTTTCTTTCTGTATTGAACATGCTATTCTTTGTTTGTTGCTTAAATTCAAATGCGAAATATCAAAACTCAATCAGATTTTTCAGGCTAGAACTGGCGATAATATTAGTTCGATAATGGCGATTTTGATTATTACCCATATCATGTACATTATATGCAAAAAAAAGCAGTTTGATAAGGTACTTTGAAATGGAACCAAATTTAATGATTGAAAATATCTGTCTATTTTTCGTATGCTAAATCAAGTGATGGCGTATGAAATGATTCTTTCATATTTATTGCATATTTCATTTTATTAATTTTTGTCTCAGTTTTGTTCTCACGTAAAATAACATGTTTGGAAATGCGGTTAATAAAAGTATATTTCGAACACCTAACACATCGATCTGTGATGATGCTTGAAAGCGCTGCCTTTCCCCTTTTTGCAAAATTACTTAAGAGATTTGGTTGTTTGAAATCAACACAATACCATAATGTTAATACTCAAATCAAATGCAAACGTTCAATGAAATTATTTTCTGATAATTCTTATATCGGGAATTCGTAAATAGTTTTAAGCCCTTTAAACCTTACCTGCTATTATCATATGTAGTATTTACGTACACATATAAGATGCATATTACATATAAGATGCATACAGGTCTAATGGTTTGCGTTTATGCAAGTTTACATTTATATAGATACTCAAAATGATCGAACCCAGGTAAATAAATATCAATTAAAAGATATATTAACGGCTAGCAGCGGTAAATTCTTTGCTTCATTATATTTTAGGCAGCTGTGTCAACAAAATAATATTGTTTTTATGCGGTTTTATATTCGTAGTAATTTATGTTTATCCATGTACCACAGATGGCGCGTTCGTCATTTTTATTATTTCGCAAATAATCTAATGAAATAATGTTCTGAAAAAAGAATATTTCCTTCATAAAAAATTTTCTCTTTTTTATTCAAATATCGGCATTTGGTAATGTGCCCCTTCTTATGTAATCATAATAATCTATAAAATAAATAAATAGTATATAAAAACCGTGACTGGGTCATAGTATTTTCTCTTTTTCTGCTTGCAAACATTAGAGTTGCGGTGATTATTTGTAAGGGGTCCTCATCAAGGAACACGTTACAAGGACAAATATTTGTAATATAAAATTAGTTTTTAAATTAAACATTCATTATTTAAAATTTTTACTTCACACATACAGTTTTTGACACAAACATTTTTAATTTTCAAAATTCCTAGGACAAATAACCGTAAGGAGCACTCACTTAAATAATTAAATTTGTATTTCAAAATTCCTAATTAATATTACATCGAACTGCAAGACCGTGAAAAAACAATTTTAATTTATTATCAGAGAAAATAACATGATAAAGTGGTAATTATATTAAAAAAAGTCAACGCAAAAAAGTAACAAAAACAAATGTGGTATTGGAATTTACTATTATTTTCATATACGAATATAGTAAATGAGAATTCGCACGACACAGGTTTTACACTTGCAAAGGGCGCTGAAGTTTAAAGGAGCAATTACATAATATAATTATATTTTTGTTTTAAAGCTTTTTTGTTGACTAAATTTTCAATCTAAGGAATTTAATGTCTATGTCGGACATTGGTTTGGTTTTTTAGGGCTTGTATTTATTTAGATACTTGAAGTGTCTAAATTATTTAAAAAGTACTTGTACTCGTAGATATTGCATTTTCCATTTAAATTTTTTTCCCAAATACGAAATGATAATAAATATTGGCGTCTAGTCGATAAATGCCTCAATCATTTGAACAATACACGTAAAATTATTTTGGTGATTTCTTTATTTTAAAAGATACTTCCAAAATTTTCCAATATAATGGTACTGGTTATGTGTGATGAATATAATATAAAATCCCATTTTATCTCTATGTCGCTTTTGTATATGATAATATCCGTAAAATCACTCATTCCTGTTCACTTCTTAAGCAAAACTGTTCGAGTACTTGGTTGCTTTTATCTGATTACCTTTTATGTCTGACATTTTAGAGAACAACTTGTCTCTTTTCTCCATTCTTTTCAAAAGAACATATTAAAAACATGTTGGGGCAGTTTTATGTGGGGATCAAAATGAAAGCGAAGGGTTTCAGGTAAAGGGTACGGTGTCGGATATTATCCTCCGGAACTTTGTGGTAAACTAATGTATGTATATATATATATATATATATATATACACACATACATTAGTTTCAAGTTACCACAAGCGATTTCTGAGAAATAGGACTGTGACATACTTTGACTGGCATGGCGTTGTTAGATTGGCTAGTTCGTGCCTGTGATATTCTTCTATTTTGGAAGGAAGTCGCTGCAAGCATTCGGTGCTAGATTCCCGAGCGCGAGACGGTGTTGTTCTTATATTTTTCGGGCAAGTCGTTGTGAGCATTTGGGATTAGTTTTCTCAGCACGAGTCGGCAATGTTCTTAAATTTTGGTTGGCAGGTCACTGCAAGTGTTTGATGCTACATTTCTTAGCGCGTGCCTATAATATACTTAAGTGTCGACTGGCCATTTGCTACGACTGCTGGCCAGTTAAGTACTTACTTATTTAATTTCTGTTTTACCAGTGTTTCTAAATTGATAATGAAAAATTCTCATACGTAAGCCTTTTTCCTTGTTCCATATAAGTATGAAATTTGAAAAATTAAAACATATACGGTTTATTCTGATATACGATTTTATTCATGAGCGAACCTTGAAACTTACATAATCGCTTAGAAATCGTATAAAAGTATCAAGTATTTCATAGGAAAATATATAAAAATTTTGAAAAAAGTTCTAGTTTTCAAATTATTGACATTTCTGCAACCGGGGAGGAGCTGCTTCTTTCACGTGCTCTTTAAATAGATTTGATACTTATATTTATATATTTTGGTAATTTGAAAATTTTTCTCATGATATAATTAATTGAAAAAAATATATAAAATATCTTTTCCATATAAATTGCGATTTTTCTGCTATATTTTTTCATGGAAGGTCCGTAAAATAACATTTGGAATTTGATATTATTTTGACGTATTTGCCGGTAGGGAAACGGTTTTAACGTGGATTTTAAACTAAATAAAATTGCAAAGGGTATTTAGAAATAACTAAATGTAGTTTGTTATAAGTTTTCCTTGAGTTAAATAAAATAAAAACCGGATTAATTTACTATCGACAAAGAACACTAATACTTGCCTCTATTTTCTCGGAACCTGGTTTCGGAAAAGTATATTTAAAACATTGAAGCTGATATTTTTTAAACACAACCAAAAATCCTTATATGGGTTCCATTTTTTAATTCTGAGTTATAGAATCCTAAAATAAAATTATGTACTTAAGCAAAGCGAGAATTTTTTTCTTCGTGAATGTTTTAAAACGTTGCAAACATCAAAATAAAAATTAAACAATCTTATTTATTACTCATAGATGCATTATATAAGCAATTAAAAAAAAATAATAACACAAATTTTTATCTTTGCACCGTTATATTTTGAGTAATATTATCTAAATTAATCATGTACTAAAGGTTTCCTATTTCCAGGACTAAGATCAAAAAATTACAGCACAGTTGTCGAGCTCCAACATCATTGTTTGTTGACCAAATTTCCTATTAAGACCGATAAAGTTTATTTTAGCCTACGACGATATTACTCAAAGATACATGAATCATTAATTTATTCAAATTTCCGGTTTCAAGACGAATTTCACCTTTATAATATTTCATTTAGGCAGTAAGTAAGGTTAAACTTTGGTCACAAGGAATTAAAATTTGACAGGAAGGATATTATAATGCACTTCTGACACGAAGAGAAAGCATTCGAAACTTCAGTAATTTGTTCTTCTAAGCAATAAATGTTTTCTCTTTATACAGTGAGATAGTTAAAACTTCAGTCATAGGTTAGTGAATTAAAAATTGATCTTTAAAACTGCATATATATAAATATATATATATATATATATATATATATATATATATATATATACATATATATATATATATATATGTGTGTGTATATATATATATATGTATATATATATATGTGTGTGTGTGTGTGTGTGTGTGTAAATAAATAATTTCTGGTTTAATAATAACAGTTCGAGAATAAAATTAAATCTAGCGCTTTTTTACTAGCAGCATTATCAAAATGTTTTAGTTTGAATGGCATGAGTGTATAATTAGGAAATAGTATTTATACTGGTTTTATTGGGTGGGCTATGACATAACGAGCACAATGAAAAAATATCCACGATTATCTTTAAGCTTCCTTCGATCAATCACAAGTAGAATGCGTACCGACCACTAATCTCCAGCTTTTTGGCGAAGAATAAATATTATCGAAATAGAAACCTGCAGGTTCTGAATCGAAATATTCATCTACCCCATTAGGACTGGAAATAAAATAATTTCCTATTCCGGCTCGAATAGTCTTATTCGCATAACTTTTACCATGTGCAGATAAAAATTACAATGCAGAAAAGAAATGTTGTATTATTAAATTAAGGTAACAATTTAGTTTTTAGTTTTCGTAGATGATTGAAATTTAACAAAACGATAAAAGGTTCTAATCGATATATATATTAGGTAAACAAAATTGAAGAAATGCAAATAAATTACTTAACATTTATTTTGCCTGAAAATGGAAATGTTTTATTAAAAGGAAAATGGACAAAAGTGTATGGGACTTGATCTAAATTTCCACCAGGAAGAAGATGTACGTAATTTAGTCCATAAATATATAATAATTTCCACTAAGACACTAAAAAAAATAAAAAAATTTGGGCCGATTAAAACATTAAGGTTTTTTCTATACTTTCTTTTTATTTTTATTCAACATTAAAAATCAAACGTCTCGCGGGGGTTTCACATAATAGGCGCGTGCATTAAGTGTTCGTTCTTTTACTGGAAGCGCCATTATGTTTAGGGGTAGATAATTAAACGCCATAATTACCACCAAAAGCAGATATTATAAGCCTATTGTGTAAATCTTTTTTTGTAAGTTATTGAAACTGAAAATAGTGTTGGTTATTGAATTAATATTGAGTTAATTATAAAAATAAAAAAGGCATCTATTTATTAGGATTGTTTATTATTTCCTGTCTTTATAAAATACAATAAAATATTATAGCAGATTTTTGTTCATTTTCGTCTACAATAATATCATCTAGATCTGCAGCCGGGAGCCTGATTGTAGGTTGGTGTCTCGCCCATCCAATTCGAGTTGGATACCAAGGTCCTCTATATCATTTAAAGCGTTGCTCTTGTTGCTTCAGTCTAATATATGCTTTTACGTATATGTTCGACTTAATAGCTCCGCTCTAGCTTTATATGATAAGTTCCCACCGAAAACAATATTAAATCTTCGTGTGTCAATACTGGGAATTCATCTGCTCCGATCACATCTACCTTGGTATTCCGGAAATTCGCTCGTCGTTCTATAAATCACATACGCACCCAGACGTTTTCGTTCATGCAGCCTCTCCCTTACAGTTCGCAAAAACTCTTACACGTGTATTAGTATATGATATGCATTAATGAGAGCAGTCCCTACTCTAAAATGGTGTAGGGCGCGATTAAAAAAATCTTGTCGGAACAGTTTAAAGTCACGTTTAAAACGACTATTTACAACTTACTCAGCGGCAAAGCGTGACTTGACTGTTTTTATTAGCTCCTAATGCTGTTAATTTATCTTCACCATGTCGTTTACTTAAAGGCATATGTGCTTCATACCTGTACTATACCATTTCCGAAATTAAATTTCTGAAGCCACGGTCATTCCCGGGTGAAAATAAGAATGAAAGGCATTCTCTTCATTCTGGCTTATTAAACCTCACATTATTTCAGCATCGGATGGTGTAGCTGCGTGGCGACTAGTAACATCTACAATATAGCTATCGCATCAAACCAATAGATTACTATATTTGTACAAACTATAGGTTTCCGTTTCAAGCAGGAAGTCGCTGGACTTCTGAATATATACATATGTAAATTCGATTACAATTGCCACAGTTCTTTCTTGCAATAGTGCATCTGGGTTTCCATAAATGCCATTTGGAGGAGTAAGATTTCTCTGTACAGCTTCATATCTTTTAATATGGTTTAAACCAAGATGCTGTGGTACGGAATCTCGTATCAAGCACATACGAACGGCATTCATTTTGCGTTCAAGTGTTCGTCGACTCATTTTAAAAAGAGCGCTTAGTCTTTCATTGCTTTCTCCTCACCGAAGCTTCTTTAAATAAATGGCAAGCGCAATATTGGGCTTAGGCCCACGTGCCAGCAATGGAGTTTCGGTAATTATCTGCTCGAATTGTTCATAGGTTAAGCCTATGCGGTAGCGTACTTATGGATCTATAGAGCGCACATTTTCTAAATCCATTGAATTTTTATTATTAATAATCGGAATTTGTAATGATTTCACCATATCTTCAAACATATCTCCTGTAAATTCATGGGATGAGTTTTGAGCATGGATTAAACGATCATAATCATTCTGATCCGGGTGTTCTTGACACACTCTTGCGTTTCATAGTATATAAAAGTTAGATTTCAACAAAAAAACAAGCTTCATAGATTCTGGTATGGGACATCTATTTGTGTTACATAATGAAAGCTGTATTTTGGACGTATAGATAAATTCAATTATGCAGATACGGTTGAGGAAATACTTTGAATTCGAACCTGATTGTATACTTCTTGCTACCAGATTGAATTTTATTTCCGTACTGCAAATTGTGAAATGGCGTATGCGTATAAGGTTTGCATTTGTTAGGAAAATTATCCTTTCGTATTGATTACATATTTCCTTTTAGTTAACTTGAGTTCACTTTTGTTCTTCTGTAAAATGAAGGTATATTTTGAAGAGCTAAAATATAGATCTTTATTGACAGTTGAGAATTATTTCTTTATCCCTTTTTATAAAGTCATTTAGAAGATTTAAACCTTGGGTGTTATTAAATATTTAGTAGTCGAATATACCTTTTTAATACTGACAATACTTACGTAATATCTGTTAAATTATAAAGTATTACGGCTTCACTATATTACATCAGATGTATTCAGGGTTAATAATTGGAGTTTATGCAACATGGAAATTTATATAAATAGTTAGAAGTATAGGCCCACATAACTAAATACAAATTACAAACTGTTTTGATTCGTCATACCGTTGCCAATTTTGTTAACAAAATTTAACAATTTTGATAATGCTATCGGCCTTGAAGAATTCATTATATTTATTTACTTTTTATTTTCAATAATGAGAGGAACTGTAGTTTAGGGGTAGGTACTTTCTGATGTAATTCTAACACCCAATTGAGTACGAATTTTAAAAAATACGGGTGTATTTTAAATATCTGTAGTATAATCATCTATATTATTATCTATAATTAGATCATGAATATAAAATTAACATAGTTTGATCTGTTAATAGTAAAATAGAGGTGGTTTGATAATTCGATTTGGGAACGTTTTTAAAACAATGAAGAGCGCGAATAAAGAAATTTTACTTCTTTCAAAAAAGCTACAATTCCAAATATTTTGAGTTGAAACCTTTTTTATTTGGTAGATAAAAGTCTGACGGGGATTTTGTAGTTTTTTAAATACTATACTAGGACCATATGTCCATAAATTTATATAAGTACATCTACAATACATTTTTTTTATTTTTTGAAACCATAAATCACAGACTGAGCGGTCCATCATTTTGTTATTTGAAAAATAATCTTTAGAAATGACATTCAGAGACATTAATATTAGACACCCCAAAAAATGCTCATTCCAATAACGAATAGATGAATATTGGGGGTAGTGGCCACAATCGTTAAATGTAACGTAAAATCTTATGTTTCTATGTCGTTTATTAGATTCAGTTAAATTAAATATCGTGGTAAATATATTGTTTAATAAACGTAGACACTAAGATTAGCTCACTAATCTACACTTCACAAATTAAATATCTGTAAAAACTTGGCTGTTTTCCTTTCTACACTTTTTGTAATTTTAACAAAAAACTGACCGATAAAAAACAAGTAAATAATTTTTATGAGTGCCGTTTCTCGTTCTGAGGTACGGAATCTAGATTCAAAATACGACGTGAGTCTTTTCTTCACAAGGAGCTATCCTCTGTTAATGATTATTCGATATCATTACCAACGACGTACAGGATGCAGTTCAAGTCATATAAAGTGTTAATGCAATCCCTGATTATGTTCGCTGATTACATTCTTCTATGAACCACACGTAAGACAATGGTAGAGCTGGAGCGTAAAACCGAACAAAAGAAAATGAAATAAATGCAAATACTGCATAAAATGTCTACCAGGTATATATTCTGTCTCCAAAAAAGGACGAACATGGCCCTACTGTAAAAGCAATGTGAATTAGAGCTGCAAACTGAACTATAATCAATTGCAAATTACCTAAGTATCGTCCTCAATAGAGAAATGATATGGAAAGCTCACTTGGATTTCGAAGTGCCAAATTATAGATGATGTTCCGAATATTAAAGCGACACAATTTAGCAATATGGAAAATCAATAAGAAATGTTGGTTACTACTTATTAAATGTTCTTTAGACCAATCCTGTAATATGGCAGGGAGATCACGGCAAAAGCAAGTTAAACATAGTTATGGAAACTTGATAAAGATCCTATCATCGAATATTAGTATTCATGCAATTTTTTTGTATATTAGAGCTAGTTTTACCAAGAATGGTGATGAAATCCACCAAGTTTGACCTCTTTACTTATCACCACGGCACTGAATTACAGAAATGGGAAAGGCTGGTGCTGTCTAGAAATTATGTTTAAATTGTTTTAAAAGAATTATTTATTTTTTTAATCTTTACATTCAGAGCCTGGTGAGACTATTATTATAATTCATTATGTTATAATTCCACACTACAATCTTGTCATGAAATTAAGCATTAAATTCCAAACATATAATTATTTACATTGAAGTTATCTAACTGTATTATAAAGAAAGTCATACAACTGCAACTGCTTTAGGAACTTTTATTTGGAACGATAAGAAAATAAAATTCGATATTTTCTCCTCTAGTATTAATAACATATTTATATTAATACGTCTCTCTGTAATCTGATGCATAACTTCGCAATTATTTAATAGTTTTGTAAAGCTAATAAAGGCATTGTATTTTATGTTGAGAGGTTTTAATTATTTGCATAGCATCCGTCTTCCCAGTTTTGTGTATTTTCGCTAAAAAGGGATTTAAAACCTCGTAATTTTAATCGAACATATTTTTTAGTAATCTATAGAGAAAAAATTAAAAGATGCCATTAATTTTTATTCATTATAAAAAAATTTCATTTCGTTTCAAAATCTTATCATGATATAAACCTAACGGAATATAAAACAACACTTTTAGAAGTTACACAGATAGTAAGACGATGTATCATTTAATATACTCCAATGTTTTTCTTGATGATAAAACATCGTATGTTTCAATCGCAACAGCCATTTCACCGAGTTTTGTTTATGGGCGTATTCTCGGGAACGAATATGGCATCAGGATATGTGAGGTACAAAATAAAAATCAGATTTTCATATACTCAATGAAATAATTTATTTTTAACCACCTATTTACCATAATATTTTTGAATAAAAGAAAGTTTCTTAGAGAAAAAAAAGTAATGTGCTGGAAACAATAATAAATTTGATCTGTAGCGGAAAGTTAATTATTTTTAAGTAATTCAATTTTTTAAGAAATTAGAAGTAATTCAATTAAATGCTCGTTCTCTTGACTTAAAAATTGTTTAAGTATGGGTATAGTAATTCCTTTTATTTGATGGCACATTATAATTTTATTGGTTGCGAAAATGTAATTAAACACATAATAGCTCCCGTCAAAAATCTACTCGTTTAATTAATATTATTATATTTTTATACCTATTATAGAAATTAATTTTACAATTTACTGGGAAAATGAAATGAATGCAATAAAAAGTTTTTTTAATACATATTCAAGAAAATTGTTGACGAATTACATGTTAGAATTTTTATTTGTTCCGAATAAAATAAATTGGCCTGATTTGGCACCGAAATATTTTAGCTTATTTATACCAATTTTGCTCCATATATATACCGTTGTACTGATACATCACAAGCCTTTCCATTCAGGTTTATGATCGTTGATTAGTCCTGTCATTCCCTGAAGATCATCACCAAGCACATTTATTAGTTTTTTTATTTCTGTAAACATAATAACAAAATGAATGATAAATTTTAATATCAATGACGTCTTTGACGAAGAAAATGTACCAAGCTCGGTATATAATATGTTGCATTGAAAACTTAACAGCTTAGCATTATTATAAAAGTAAGTGTTAAATTAAAACTTATAAATTTGTATAATTTGTTTGGTACACTTATTAACAACAATTTTAATAATAGTAATATTTTCACTTTGCTGTTTATATTTTTGGTTTGTATATTAGAATATAAAATTTTGGAATGTGTATATATACAGACATAATGACATACACATGCGCTCGTGTATATATACAGACATAATGACATAAACATGCGTTCGTGCACAAAAAAGGACGAAATTAAAAAAAAATGTATTGTTTTATACATTTAACTTGCTTTATTTTTACCCAATATTTCAAGTTTTGAGGTAAATCCGTTTCTGAGAAAATTATTGTGGGCATTTTTATTAATACTTGGGATTATTTTATATACAATTAGATGATATTTTAGGTATCCTTATAAGTCGTTCTTCCAAAGGCTGTCCCATACGATAAAGTATTTTTAAAAAATGTATACTAGTACACTTTATTTACAAAATGCCTTCTTATAAATATTTTTGAATTTAGCTATGGACATGGTAAATACGCTTTACCACTATGTCTGTGATAGAATTAACCCGAGTTTTTCACCTAGAATTATATATATATATATATATATATATATATATCATATCATACATATTCTTGTATGATACTCATCACTCTTTCAATGTGAAAACTTGAATAAAAATCATCATAAAAATAACAGAAACCAGGGATGACAAAAACAAAATATTAATAAAAATTAGTGTAGTAATGAAAAAGTAATCAATACGGATAATAATTCATTGTACAACTCCGATAACGTAAACAATTTAAACTTACGATTAAGCACGTTTCCCAGCGTACCAGCTAAATCAGCGCGATCCTCTCTGTATCCAGCATACGCCGTGTAACAGAGTAGCGACAGCAGGATAAAAGAGTGAAGGATTTTCATTTTGAAGATTGTCTGCCCACTAAGTTCCTACAACATATATATATATATATATATATATATATATATATCTATATATATACATATGTGTGTCTGTGTGTGTGTGTACATATAATTTTTCCAACAGTTATGTAAACGTTTGCTTACGTTTGGTTCAAAAACCTTTTCAAAATTTGGCGTTGATACTTTTCTTTGCATATATGTTACATACACACAGATCCACGCACACACACACACACACACACACGGGGGCGCTTTCCCATGTGTATATATGTACAAATCTATGAATAGAATATACATTACTCAGTAAAGTTAAAGAAACAAAGTAAGTTTTTAGAATTTGTTTACTTTACCAGAAATTTAATCACGCGGTGCTATGAAAAAAAACTTGAACTATTAGTAATTTTTCATAATAATTCGGAATACGTATATCATAAAAAACTGTAACCATTTGAATAATTAAATGGCTTTCCAAAATTTGACTTCAATGTTTATAAAAATATCCACAGATCTCTTGCACGATCTCTTATTCAAAACTTGTCAGAAGCGAAACTTAAAAATGTTTTTTTTACTTGAAAACGAATAACATAAATATACGTTTGCTATAAATGGTCTTAGAAAATAAGAAAGGTTTTTATAAATATATTTATTTCAATCCGCGTCGCGTTAAAACGTTAAAGTAATAATATTTTATTTCCTTCCTATTGTTATTTGAGACTCGTTAGCGGTATTAGGTAATAATTATCTTGACATCTCAGATTTCAATTAGTATTTTCCTAATTTTAATCCGACTGTTTTACAGAGTTATCCAAAATGACCGAAAATCATTAAGACATTTGGGTTATATTTAAATTTTACTAACTAGTTTACACGTGCACCGTCACAATAATCATTATATTAATATATTCAACAAATGTTTAGATATGATATCCCGTATTTTAATTTAATAGTTTCGTACTTTTAATGTCAGATTTTCAAAAACTACCCCGCTTAAAGCCGCGAGTTTTGTCCTGAAAATACGCACATTTATTATTTGGATATTTCTATATTTTATGATAAAAAAAATTTAAAAATATAAATATGTACATATATATATATATATATATATATATATATATACATACACACACACACACACACATATATATATATATATATATATATATTAAGCATGAATTACATATGTTTACTTACCTATTTCCGTTATGTTCAGACGGTGTCTATAAGTTTACAATTTAAAATTCTCATTCGTCGGCATTTATATACCTTCTTAAACAAAACAAATTTATGACATGCGTTACAAATCATGTTCAAATTGAAACGAAGAGAATATTTATCATTTAATATACTTTGTGAGTTTATTCGATAACAAACCTTCAAACTTACATAAATAAAGTTTTCCATTAAAATTATATTTAAATATGAAGTTATACATATAACAAATATTGAAACAAGTTCAAGAATATATTACATACAACTTTTACAACAGCGAGCAAAGCTGCAGTATTACGCCAATAAGTATTCTTATTTATACAAGTTTAATCATTTAAAAAAATATATTTGCATAGGTGAAATGCAACGCTGCCAACTTAATATTTACTTGTTGGAATTTAGCTGCTAATATTCTGTGAAAACGTGAAAATAAGCGGTTACTGACGAAGCAAGCGCGTTTTCGACATTTGCTGTTTTGCTTTCCTTCTTGTTTTATTTGACGGAAAGTAGACAATATACTATACCTTTATAAATTCTTAGCGTTGCAGAGAACATCATTTTTTAAATAATGGATTTAGGAAACCTTTACCACATAAATTATGGGTTTGTTAAATTTCTATGAGATAACTTTGTAAAAGACATTTTTAATTTGGCATTGGTTTGAAGTATTCGCCGGTAGTAGAAAGGTTTTTCAGGTTGAATTTGTTTACTAAATAAAATTTCCAACACCGTTGGTAAATTATCATAATATTGTTTTATTATGAGTTTCCTAAAATTAAAAAAATTCGATTATTTTACTCTCTCTAAAGCAAGTTTTAGAAAAATTTTTTTAATTTTTAAAATATTGAAGCTGACATTTTGAGCACGATAAGTAAACCTGGTACGTACGAACAGAACAGTTCCGCACACTTTGAGGTACATAAATACATAAGATTATATCATATTATATTAGAATATATATATATATATATATATATATATATATATATATATATATATGTATATATATATATATATATATATACATATATATATATATATATACATATATATATATATATATATATATATATATATATATATGTATTTACATATTAGTAATAAAACATTTGAAAGTATTAATATTATTTAAAAAAAATTAAATAGTATCTATACGGCGAGTTTTATTTACAAAGCATAAATTGTTATCTGCTGTATGCAGATACAGATATTTACAAAGTTGTTCGTATTTACTCGATGCATTAACAGTCAACCTATAAATGACATTGAAGAATGCAGCGCGCCTTTCTATGCTCGACCAACTCAGAAATGATATTTTTTTTAAAAATGGTCTAAACATATTAGCCAACTCGATAAACAGCGACATAGCTTACTTGTAGATAGTTTTGTGATTTCATTTTGCTACTAACTTGGATGGAGATCTCATTAATATAAACATGACACGTACAAATATATAATTCTATCAATAATTAAATTAATTACATTTTTTTGCGTAACATAATTGTAAAATTGTTATCTCAAATACTCTTAACCGATTGAGATGCAGAATTCATATATTATGCTGATTTTTGTTCAAGAAAAATTCTTCGTTAAAATAAAGTCGAAAATAGACCTCGGTATTTGTATCATTTACGTGAGAAAGTATGAATGTAATATGAAAAAAATTATTTAAATTAGGATTTTTTTTTTAAATACACTAAGTTTTTTTATCGAAACAATTTAGCTGATTGCTGAAAATTTTTAAATTTTTAATAAAAAAAAACTAACATTTCTCAGAGTTATTATATGGATTACGCATCATTTGTGGTTTAAGAGGTAAGACATTAACACTCAACATAGTATGGGTAGTACTTCTATGGCCTTATAAACTCTATCAAAAAACCTAAATGTAAGAAAATATCCTACCAAATCTGACAGCGCATGAAAAATTATTTGCATTTTCTCCTTTTCAGGCATTAGGTGAAATGTTTTCTATAAAGAAATAAGGAATATCGCTAATGTATAATAAAGTCTGAAAGTTTCGAAAAAACAATAACGATATATATTTTTTTATTTAAAAAAAATACCATTAAATACTGACAATGCTCTCGGAATTAGTTTTCAGACCTTGTATTTGAATAAACGGGTTGGTTCCATATTCAAAACGGTATGGCGTCGAATCGACTCACTTGAGCTTCTCTGCTTTTGGGACTTGCGAAGTTGACTTCATATGTACTCGATATTCCGTTATCTACGATATGAAAAGTGCACTACACACTGATTCTTTAAATAATCAATTCGACATAATTTCTGAGTACCAAATAATATTAAATAATTAACACTAAAGTGTGAACTGACTACTTTGAGTTTGCTAATATAAGTATAAGAGTAAAGGATAGAATAGTATTCTACATATTAATGAAGATCTGATAATTCAAGTACGTAAATAGGGCTGAATGTAGCAGAGAAAAACACGTTATTTAAATAAAGTGTAGCCAGATTCCAAGTGCTTAAGATATCTTATAAACAATAATTTTAATTAAATTCAAAACATGTCACTGTATGATAAAATCTTCTTTACGCCACAGTAAATGTTAAAGTGGATCAGAACAATGAAGTGCTCCACACCGTTGGTTGTGAAGCAAATTTCATATTCAAATGGGATCGATAAATTTTAGCCCGTTAATTATTCCGAAATTTTTCAAAAGGACCATTTTCAAATATTGAATATATTTGGCGCTAATTTTGTAGAAATTCATTATTCAAAATTAAATGAAACTACGTGATGTAGCATTATTTCTACTTTCTTTAAGTTCTTTACCACGACATAGGTTTCGTTGTATTACATCTTCAGGTGGGCTATTATAAAAATATCTTTGCTAATAGCCCACCTGAAGATGTTATAATACAATGAAACCTAGGTCGTGGTAAAGAATTTAAAGAAAGTGGAAATAATACTAGATCACGTAGTTGAATTTAATTGTGGAGGACTATTTACCTTAAAAAAGTATTAACAAAATTGCGGAAACTACAAATTTATCGTTATAAATAGCATTTCCTATTTCATATATGCCTAAGTGATTTTGGAACACGTTATAATTCCATTTTAATATTTTACGGAAAACATTGGCTTCTATTTTTTTTTAAATTATATTGGTCCATTCTCATCTAAAAATTTAAATACGCGGTAATGAATATGCGTAAGTTGACAATATCTTGCTTACTGTTTTCCAGATTAGAATCAATTTACGTCTAGCGCTTTTTACTTCGGACAGTAATAATGGCGTTTGGAGATTAATGCACTAAACATTTTCGATATGATTTAAGTTGATAATTTTGGTTTTTTGAATATTGTTCTTTTCTTTAGTTTGCTTGTAGATGACAAAAAAGTAAAAAGTTTTAAAACGAGAAGTTTTTTCGTAGTAACATGAAAAAATAATTTTTTTTTCTGTAGACTGACAGATTATAAGTATTTCTCAAAATCACTTTATGTCCATTCATCTATTTGTCTGTTTCTTTCCGTAATTTTTTTAGAAACTGTTTGACCCAGATGCTTGAAATTTGGCAGAGTTGTGAAGTATTATAATCAGCATCTATCTCAGATAAATTTTAAAAAATACAAACATATTACCGTAATTGTTTTAAATATTACAAATCACGTGGGACATTAAATGAAAGACTAAGTTTTAGTAATTTTATAACAAAATTTTTCCATTTTTCATAGAAAAGTTTAAAAGGAAAAAGTCAAAAATGTTTATCCCATAATCAGAACTGATAACGTTAAAATAAAGAAAGAAAATTTACCAGATATTTATGCAAAATTCTCTAGAAGACTGTACAAGGAAGAATAATATTATTAAATATCCTAATAGAATTACTACATACACTTAAATGTAAAAAAATAACTCTCGTCCTTCCGGTCTTACTCGTATTTTATAGGTTTTTTGCGATAAAATGGCGAAAATTTTAGTAAAATCTGCGTGAATTTTTTTGATGCATTCAAGATTTCCCAATATTACATTGAAATAACATCTGGATCATTTTTTATGGAATTGTAACTTGTTCGTTTTTAAAAATCGGTTCAGTTTTTTTTAATGTCTATATCCGTTCAGTCTATTTCACTTCACGCGAATATGAACAAAAAAGACAGACCAAATTTAAAGAAATTGCAAATTACTGGACTGTAATTGATTTACATTCGCAAAAAGTAAGGTTTTTAAAACTTATATAATTTACAGTTCAGGCTTTTTTCTGTTTTTTAATGTATTCACGACTTTGCTCGCGTTGAGTTTTGAATTTATTTCGACAGGTTATTTAAAATAAATTCAGATACAATATGAACATATGTAATTTCTGCAGAACTTTTTACATCAATTTCACAATTTGACCCAAATGAAATTATTAATCATTTTAATTAATTTATAAACTAATTTTTAAAATACCTATTAAATTTGTTATCCCGTAGATGGCAATCAATGGAATATAATCGAAAATGCGAGTAACGTCTCAAAATATATCGAATACTGAACAAAAAGTCATTACATTGTTAACTTCATTTATATATTTATTGTTTATTTACGTACATTAAAGTATTAATTAAATCGGTCCTAGGTTCACGATCTGAACCTGTAAAAATTTCATGTCACAAGCTTCAGTTGATTTCAAAGATATTTGTACTAAGTTCGTTTTTGTACTTATTGTTAACATCACTTTATCTAGATCACAGTATTAGATAACATATTTTGATGTTTGTCGCTCGTATGTAAACAAACCGTATAATTTTATAATCTATATCTTCCGTTTCTAAGCTTTTGCTCTGGAATTTTCCTAGTGCATTTCAAATTGCATACGGTATTATTTTATAGATTTCTCATTAATATTAAAGTAACTACGTTGCTTTTTGGCATGACATTAGGTTACAGTGACCTCTTCCATTTATTTACTTTTCAATAGATAGTGAAACAAAATTATTCGATATAATAGATGAATAAAATAATTAGATCATATTAAAATACACGTAAAATAATTTCATTCAATTATTTTACAAACTAATTTGAAATGGCATAAAGACATTGCTAGAGATTTTTTACCATTTTATACAGTTTCTTATTTTATAGTTATTTTTAAAATAATATATTTTATCGCATGAACACTTTTTATTTACGAGTCTTTTTTCCTACAAACATAAGCAATTATTTTATGTTTTACTTATTTGTTAAACTCATAACTACATAAGTTTAACTTAAATGCGACAGTCATTGTAACAACATTTATTAATCGTATAATTAAAACAAAATATGCAATGGGGTATCAAATTTTGTAGTTATACATCATTGTACCATAGCGGCGAAACGGTAACCGCCAGGTTTGGATCGTGCGCGTTGTTGGGGTTAATGGCACGGTGACTTGTCCCATCTGTTCAAAGATGAGTTAATCCTAGTCATTATTTTAAATATAAGTCTTATAATTCAATTTACTAAACCTTGAGACTGTATCGACAATATTATTATGTCAGTAAACAGAAGAAGTTAAAGAAGAAGTTATTGCCGGATTAGGGATGCAATACCCATCACTCAGTTTGTGCGCATGATATTGTTTTATGGCCAAACATAATTTGAAGTAGCTTATAGTTCATGATGATGTCAATTTTTGTTCATTCATATCTTAACCATCTTTTTCGTCCTTCCTTATTTTAAAAATAATGTGGTATAGATTGTTTTCCTAAATTATCGATCCATCATATTTCCTTTAGCAGGATATTTCCCGAGAAAAAGCAAGTGATTTTAACCTCCAAAATATAAATTTTAACTATTTCGTTTTCTAAATTTGATTTCAATTATTTAGATACTATGAACATTCAATGGTTTCTATTCAAAATCTTTTAACTTCCAATGTATTGATTTCGCTATCACGTCGATAATCGTTAATTTATCAAAAGATGTTTTCTTTAGTTCCTCTGAATTTCAATTCTCTATAATCTGGTTAATAAAAATATCTTCAATATAAGAACTGGGGTTTAGTGGTTTGTTATCTAAAACTTCCTGAGAATTTCTCAAATTTTCCATACTTTTTTGACTCATTCACCTAAATATTTGTCTACAAACATTTTGCATTATTTAGGATGGGAGAGATTATATATCTAGCTTATAGATCAGCTTTTTAAAAACATATGCAATATCACTTGCATCTGTCATATTTACATTTATAAAGAAAATTTCTTAGAGCTCCATCTGTCCTCATCTTGGTCTGTCCATCCTGGCAACTTCTAAATATGTATTTAAACGTCCATTCCAGCCCTTTCACTTGCGTTTCTCTCACATTCAAATGAGGTACATTTTTCTCATGTTCAAATTTCTCCAGAGCAAGGTTTTTATTATTGGTTTCCCTGCAGACAAAGAAGGAACAATAAGAGTTCAATTTACCTGCAGATATCTCATCTTCGATGACCAACATTCCTGGTATAATTCAGTTCATACTATTTGCTATTACCAATTTATTAATTTTTTATTTCACACAGAGGAGTAATGACAGTACTATTTACAGGTTTGTTGTGCATATGTATATTTACAAACGAAATAACGCAGAAAATTCCAAGCTTCCAATTTAAAATTTTTTTAGTGTTTATTTTATCACTCCAGGATGAAAAAAATTGCGCATTGTTTTGCGTACTTCTCATAGGTGGCGAGGCGAAATTAAATTTAACTGGAAACACTACTACATTCCCTTACTTTGGTTATTACAGTAATTTAGCCAATTTATTTAAAATACAAAAAAATACGCAAAGAACAACACAACGGTTCATTAATAGAATGACTTGATTTTGAATCTTTAGCTTAATTAATTGGTTTACCTTGCTGTTTTTAACATACCATTGAATGGGAAAAAACATTTGCTTCCCATTCAATGTAATTCATTTTTGACAACAAATATTAAATATATTAAGCATGTAAGTAGTTATTTTTACCAGTTAAATGTGAAACAATAAGTGGAAATGAACACACTTTTTTTTTATAGAAAATTTACTGGAAATTACTAACGATGATTAAATAGCAAAATATTAATATTGCTATAAATGGCAAATGGAAACAGCTGGTCATGAATTAATTCAATGAATCACATAATATCTTACAAATCATCAATTTGCCTTAAAATTTTCCTCCGAAGTTATTAGTCTCTTGTTTTCTGGCATGACTTCATAGTTTTTTGATGTGGTTGTTTATAAGTGCGTATGCCCTTGTCGATTGATGTAAAGTATATTGATATATAATATACCACCTATTAAAGAGTACATATTGTCATGTTATTCAGATGGGTGCTCAAACTTAGGCAGTTTACTGTTGTTACGCTCAAACTTTATCGTGAATCTTGCCTTCAGTAGATATTGACCAAAATGCATGTTCATGAGACTTTGTGATGGAATATAACGAACGCTTTTTTGTTTATTTTGATTTTACTTAAATCACTTGCTTAGTATATACTTGTTCATTCTTCGCTTAAGATAACTTAAAAATTAGAAAAAAATATTTATAATGAACATCGAAACTTGATTTTTCAGATTGGTAGCCACTAAGGTTGTTCGTGCTCAGGAAGCTCGAGAATTTGTGGGAAAATTTTATTGCCGTAATCAGCAAATGAAATAAATACTATCCTACGCCACGGTGAATATATTTCTAGTCGATTACTATATTTTCATAGCTGCATAGTTAGGTGAATCGCTTTTCACTGAATAATTTTAGATCAGTCTATTTAAACAACAGACGCATTGTCTTTTTTGTCCATTATTTATCCAGATCGCTTATAATTTTCTTTATTGATTACATGACAGATCAACTAGATAAAGCAAATGTTAAAAAAAGGTTCCTTAATTTGTTTATAATGATAGTTTAAATTATACGCTTGATATAATTCATTTTAATGTAACAAAGAATTTTTCAAATGAAAAACTTTCAAAATTAATTTTTTGCAATTTATATTATAAAACATTTTTGACATCGATTTTTTTGGAATAAACGATGATAAACCCAAATCGTTAACGATTAGGTATATATAGTATTTTTTATAATTAAGTTACCTAGCATAACCTTCAAAGGTTACCGACGCTATCAGTCTCTAGGCGAGCAGGCGTAATTCAATAGCTTCTAAACACATCGGAATAGAAATTATTAATGAAGGTAAAAAAAATTAAGTTAAGAAACTGTTAATTGTGGGCGGAGAATACATAGAGCACGGAATGCAGAAATGTAAATAATTGATGAATAATATTGATTTGTAAATACATTATTTGTTTATTGCCCAAAGTAGACTACCAGAGTATTTCGAGATGTTCAAGCATTTCGAATGTCTTTTTAAAAAGTCCATCACTATTGGTCTTAAGCAGAACTACCTCTTATGACATGACATGCGGAAGGACAGACGGATATAACATATATATAATGATTTCGTTTCATCCTTTGGATGCAAATTCCCAAAAACGTATAAAACACGTATTTCCTGCAGACTATTTAGAATTGCCTTGTTTTCTATCCAGAATAAGATATAAATTTTACCCACTGCTCCCACATAAAATCCAAAGAGTTAGAGAACATATAAATGAAAATAAAATTAATAAATATTAAATTATGGTTTTAAAGCAAAAATGTGTAGAAAAGTGTTAACGTGTTTTATAAATCGCTAAATAAGGGAAGTCTTTAATGATTGTACCAGAGAATACCTACGGGTCACCAATGAATACAAGGAAGAGCATCACGGTGGTACTTATGATTAAAATTCTTTATTCAAATATGACGAATAGTTTCATGTAATAAATTGCTTCGAAAAAGTTTATAGAGACGCATGAATACTTTGTTATATGTTCTGCCCAGGACATACCAATTTCATTTCAGTATTAACTTCCGGCCGTATCCTTTTTTCACTTTAATACTAATCGAGTATTCTCTCCGAAACGACAAAAAAGGTTTTATAATACTTTATTGTTCGATTGTCGTTCAAAAGTAACTCGGTGCTGCAGAGACTTACATAGGATGGTGCCCATTTTAAATGTTAAGTTAATAATACATATAATGTACAAATATAATAAACCAAAATTTTATACAATACCACGTACATAATGAATGTGCCTTTAATTATTAGCGTGGTCTTCAATTCGGTTTTATTATTTTTTCGGAATTTTTGGAAGGTTCCCAACATTACTATTGCTTTCGAGTTTGAAGCATTTGACGATAATTTGATTTAAAATATGAATTGCTTTAATACGGTTTTGGATACGTTTTCCAACATGGTTGATTTTTGTTTCCTCTTAAGTAAAAAATGGAAATTCTAAAATATTTTAGCATTGATAGTTAATACACACATAAGTTGAAGATTTACTATGCTAAATGAGTTAATTATTAATATTCTTGTCATTTGACGGAAAAGTTGATTATTTCTTGATCGCGTAATTGCCGATCATGCCATGTTTCCTCTATTAATTTGGGTACAATTTATATACATGAAAGGAAAAAAAATTGTAGTGAAATACAAACCAGTAAAAGTGGATGTATCCTCTACGTTATTGTCATATCTGAGGTCGAACAATTGCTTGAAGTCTCTTTAAATCACTAATATAAACTAGCGTGACCCGTGCGAAGTCTTCGCATTATTTATTCCATTATGAAGCTCAGATGACAGATCAAACAAATATTTTACTAAAATTGACATATAGAGGCGCAAGTATCAAAAGCATTGAGCTAAAGCGCCACTTTATTTATACGTGAGTGGATTTGAAATTAAACAAAAATTTTACCGACCGTCAATCATATTGACGTTGAGCCGTTAGATGGCAGCATTGCTGTTTTGTGTATATAATTTTAATAATTAATTAATTTGCAAAAACAATAGCAATAATAATTTTTTTAGTTGTGGATGCCGGTAGAGCAAGCAATTATCTATAAAATGATATATAATTTATGTGGATTAGTTGTGAGGTTTTTTCTAAAAAGGGATTGTAACATCGTAACCTTAGCGTATTAATATATATGATGATGATGATGATGATGATGATGTGGAGATATTGGCAAAAAGTGAAATTGAGGAAACGTGTAAAATAAATCTAATGCCAGGGTATCTAGATTTAGAAGTAAATACATATTTATATCTGATCATTATAAATTATCATGTTTACCTATTAAAAAAAAAATATTCTTTGTAACAAACTTAGATCATCCAGTAGTTTTAGATCTAACCACATGTAAAAAAATTGGAATTGTAAAATGAGTCTTTACTTTAAATAACAATGTCTCTAATGTTTAACAATTATAACATAGTGCAAAAATTAATTTAAAAATATAGGAACTTCTTTCTCTATCTGCCACCTCAAGTAGCAGACTTGAGGAATTAATTAATTATTAAGTAACCTCACTTCTTGTCTCAATGCATCCGCAACTTCATTTCCCTCAATATCAAAATGCGGGATCTACCACAAAGTACGTTGTTTGTTCGTGTTAACAATTTTGCTCAAGTCACTATGTATATTGAGTATTTACCCTGAATGTCTTTTTTTAATAGTTTGAAGGGCATTTTTAGAATCACAGAAAATTATTATTCCCTCAGCTCTGTACATTTAGGGCCTTTTGGATCGCTCGGAGTTTACAGGTGTAATTCGAGGTCACTTGGTTTATTCAGTGAATAATATAATTAAATTATACAAAATATGTCAAACTTTTATGATCAGAAAAATGCTTTATCTTGTGCAGAAATTAAATCAGATCCTGTAGAACTTAAGAGCTAGTCAGTGACGTTTTCATTCGGCTCGTCTTAATACATTTTAGTAATTTAATATAAATCTAGTTCATCCTTTCTTTTAAAAATTATTTAATAATAAAATATTTAAGAAATTTAAACACACTTTCCAGAAAAGTTAAGGCTACAAACTCATTAGCCAAGTTAATAATTACTTACGAAATTTAAAATTTTTTTCCAATTAACATTTGTATTTATCTATGCGACATATTAAATAAAACCCTACTTAAAATTTTAATGCGGTACTGATATGTAGGTATATATAAAAATATATATATATATATATATATATATATATATATATGTATATATATATATATATATATATGTATTTATATATATATATATATATATATATACATATGCACACAGACACACACACGTGCGCGCGTGCTCTCCTGTGTGTGTGTGCTTGCGAGCGTGCGTGCGTGCGTGTTTGCGTGTGTGCGCGTGGGCGCGTGAGGCCGAGCGCACGTGCGCATGCACGTGTACGCGGGTGTGTATGTGTGTGTTTGTGTGTGTGTATTTATATATAATCGATGTACCTTAATTTGTTATTCAGTATGAAGAACCGAACCAATCATAGGATTGAAACAGGTATATGCATGTACATTGGAGTATTCTGCGTGTGGGTTCGCATAGGATAGTGACTGATAAAACAACGTCAACCTTAGAACGATTACATTTGTTTCAAGTTGAAATAAGCTACATTCACATGCTGCTAAACAGCGATCTTTGTTTACCTAGAATGGAACTTGTGCTTACGCCCGATAAAATAAATTAGGGTTTTGAAAACAACTTTGAATAATTTGGGATAATATATATGGTATTTACCGACCTGGATTCTTATTGGTTTCTTATTTAAATTCCTTACTCGCTCTGCAAATTGACGCATAAATACCTAAATATAAAAATGTGAATTAAGCTCACAATATAAAATAAGCCCCCGTTATGAATTAAAAGACTATAAAAATCGTCTTTACGCTTAAAAGAAACGCTCTTTTTGTTTTAGTCGTATATCTCTTTGTCAACGAGCGCAACAATCAGGAGCACGGAGTCAATCACGGCACACATACATCACCATATAAAAGAGACCAGAAAATCTGCTCATCTCGTATAAAAGAATGTATAAAATTTTAACCATTGTCTTAAATTCTTTATACCTCAATGATTAATTGAATATATCTAGAACTCTTATGCGTACAGACTGGATTTAAACATTATATGTAAAATATATTTTTGATTTATACTAATTAACCTGAAATAATTTGCTTTTTAGCATTTTGTAAATGGTCATTTGTATCTGATACTTAAGGGAATCGTTTACGCGAAAGAGATAAACATTTATGAGTTTTCATCGTATTTTCAAGAACATCTTTGATATCCAGTAAATTTGGCGTAATATTCGAATAAACGTATAGAGTGGCGGTAGAACAAATAAAAAAAATAATTTAAATATTAATTTTGCGTTTAGGAGTTTTTTAAATATATCTTCTTATTAGAAACACTGACATTTGGTTTTGTATTAAAGTCCTGTATTTAAGTGAAAAATCATAATGTATCAATAAACCTTTTTGAAATCGCGAGGACGTATATATATTACTTAACATTTTCTTCTATACCTCTATACTAAAATCCATAGAAGTAAATTAGTTTGCTTTTCCACCCGTAATAATACATTAAATATTAATTTTATTGGCAAATATTCCCTTGAAAACCAGAGCTACTAATTTTCTTTTATCACATTTTCTAAATATGTGGCACGGAAGAAAATTATCAAAAAATGTTTTTGAGCATATCAGTTTTGATGTTCATTAAGGTAGTTAATGATTGTTAAAATGGGACTATAAAATATATACTAGAAAAAAAATTTAAACGAAAATTAGATTAAATATATAATCAGAAAAGTGTACAAAAAACTGTGGACATGGTTATGTGGAGAATTTTCTGCTACTACATTTATATGAAGAATATATAAAAATATGCTGAGTTTAGATGAGAATAAAATATACTAAATACTGGGAAATTTTACAATTAACTACGTTTATTTCGATTCATTCAAAAGCCGTAATTTTTTAATACTTGCGTACAAGAAAATATGAAAAACTGCTTGGTTTTATTATACTTTTTATTGTCATATTAACAATACTAAAATTGTTAAATTATTAGCACATCAAAATGCACATGAAACATATTTAAATTCTTAGTTATAAACCAATTTAAAGTTCATAACAATTTTTTTTCCAAGCAATCTCTTCTTTAGTCTTTAAGCAATCTGTTTTCTACATCCACTAAAATTTCAATAAAATTTCGTGTAGATGTCCCATCTTTAAAATTTTACTTTGTAAGAAAAATTTATTTAGTTCTTTTCACAATTAGATAAACATTGTTATGTCTAACATTTTGAATAACTAATAGTTAGTATTATTATAATTATAGTAGTAAATTGTAATTCACCTAAACGACAAATTTCTAAATTCTCTTTAAATAATTATACAATGATTACTGTATTATTTTATAATATTTCTCTATTATTTTAATTTTTCTGGAAATCTTTAAAGTAGCCCTTTAAATATTATAGGTAATTTTTTTTGGCTCTAAGATGAACTATAGTTTGAGCATGTCAGGCCCCATTTAGCGCCTCTAATTACAAATAATGGGGCTAGATGAGGTTTCACTAATAAATATTTGAAATAAAGTATAACTCCTTGCTAATTAAAGTGCCAGAGAATATTACAAATAATTGGCCAAAATATATTTAGCATCTAATTTATTTTATTGCAATCAATTTTCATACAAAAATTACAAAACAAATAACGAGCCTCGTAATTTCTTACATATCAAAAAGATTAAAATAGGGAAAAATAATAATAATTTTTAAACTAACACTCAATGTACAATGAAACGATGCTTTATGATTATAATTTAAAATTTACTATTTAATTTTTAAAACAAAAGAAAGTTTCTTCTCCACTTTTCAATAAAGTTATTATTAAATTATGACGTTTAAATAACGACAAACAAAAGAAAAAAAGTCCGATAAAAGAATAGAACTCCCGACGTTATCCGTATAGATTAAGACCATTAGAATAAAATTCAAGAATTATTATTCATCACATAAATATATCGAAAAGTAAATAACTCACAGGCGCCAGAAAAATAACTTACCTGCCTACATGTCTTTAATTTATTAAAAGTTAAGTTAAAAAAAATAATTTACTTGTGTTGTATTTACTAAACGCTCATTCAGATTAGATGTATTAAAATTCAAATCTCCTGAAAGTGACACCGTAACAAAAAATAGATTAGAGACTTTCGGCAGCATTTTGAAGTACCCTTTTTAGGGCATATCACTAAATGAGGTAAATCAAAAATACATTTTTCATATCAAAGCTTAATATGAAGGATATGAAGGATTTATATGACAAAACGTAAGTGGTATTTTATTTCTTTGGATTTACGTATTGGGATAATTATTCTAAGAGTTAACCATATAGGTAATAAGTAGTTTTTACTTTACATCAGAACTTACACAGACTTTTTTGGAGACTTCCATATATCGATAGTAAAAGAGACAATTCAGTAAATGCATCTAAAAATGATCAGAGAGGATGGGCTCATCTATCCCTGGCGAAATCAACGCTCCTTCACAGTGAACGCCGTTCGCGCTCTTAATAATATAATTAAGTTTAATTGAAACACTAGCGTTAACTTTTTTTTCCCATAGTCGTGCCATATCGTTAGACACTCATAGATTATACATAATATTTACTGAAGCTTTAATTTACTTCCTGTTTCCTTAACCTGTAAGGAAAATTAAACTCAAATATGATAACTTTTTTTGGGGTTTTCTTCAGTAGCACTTAAAAGCATCTACTAAAATGTTTTTAAAACTTAGCAGCTCTTGCATGTGGATATCTTCTTTTGAGAATACCTTGTACTCTATTAATACAAATAAACATTATTTCAAATGAGATTTAACCAATATTCAGGTAAAAGCGTATTATAAAAATTATTTAAAATGCCACAGAATTTTTCTTTTGCATGTAAATTATTGTTAAAGTATATCATTTGTACAAATACTAAAAAAAATAAGACAAAATATACATGTCTCACGGGTTTCTTAGAAACATTTTCTGATTAAGTTTATTCGCAGGGGAGAATTGGAAGAAAGAAAATTAGAAAATTGTTGCTCACTAAAAGCAAGCTTTTTAGTCAACAAAGGTACAATAGTTTTATACATAACGAGTCTAATACACGTGTACACCGTTATTTGAGCGCTTTTGCTTTTAGCTTGAAAGGTAAAACTAATTACACTAACGGAACCAAATGAAATTTCTTAGTTCACTGACAGCGCAATACATTTTACCTCACAATGAGATAAGAATCGAAAAATTTGATGTCTGTTAGCAATTTCAACCTGCAAAATTATTTCTTTGTTTTTATTTAGTGCATAGCAGGCTTTTCTTGCATTGTATTTAATTCTGTCACTTAAAGCCGTTCTGTCACTTAAAGCCGTAGTGTTGAACTAGGAAACGATATTGTTGCTTGCATAAGTATTAAGACATTTTTGGATCAATTAGTTATTTGGTTTATATTCGTTTTTCCTTTAAATATCATTAGAATTTGACATAAAACTGTAATTGTTCAACCCATACTCTACATTTACCATTAAGATTGATTAAATGTGGTCAGTTTAATTTTAAAATTAACTTAATTAATATAAAAAAAAAATTGACCAACCGTTTAATCTAAGGTTTGCAAAAATCGGTGATCATAATAAAACGTGAAGTTCAAATATATAAAATTTACAAGACATAATAGATTTTTGTGTATCGTATTAAAATAACAAAATGCAATAATTTGGTTTTCTGTTTGCCATATAAATTTTTTCAAAAATAATTGACAATAAACTTATTAGGATTGATTTTAAGACGAAATGTTTCTGTTACGGATTTTTCGTAAAAACAGTAGGTTTTTACAGTTTTTCAGGTTATCTTTTCAGTACATTTTTCAGGCCATCTTATTCGGTACCAAAGTAAATATTATTAAATATATTATGTACCAATATTATTTTTGAAAATTTTCAAAAAATCTGTAAAAGAATCATTGTCACTTCATCATAAACTATCGAGGAGAAAATCTAAAAATTTAGAGGCCGGTGTTAACAGTAGGAAGATCGATCACTTTTCTCAACAACTCCTATTTATAAGATAAACACCAATATTTGTTCAGATTAAGGGTTTGGACGTATTAATTGAAAAAATCTTTAATTATTAAATTGGATATGAGGTGAGTATCGATGTCTTTAATGTGAATGATCTTCAAATATTTGATTACGATTGTATATGCATCGTAAAATAAATGACTACGATAATACTACTCTAATTACTATAATAATTATAACCCATAGGTAGATACATAGGTGAAATTTACTTAATAATATTTTTGAATCCGAATATAATAGCACATATTATAGTACAATTAACTACATTCATCAAAATGACAAAAGTATCAATTTAATATTCAGGATGATGAAAGTAAAAGAACCAAAATACCAAATTTATCAAGAATTTAAAATTAAAACGTTGCTTTACTCCAGGCCACACGTTAAGTAATATTTTCATAATAATTTGATACTTAAAAATATAAGTTGTTTTGAACTGAATTATTGCAATTTTTGCTAACCAGATTTTACATCTGAAATTTTTTGTCAATAGAGCTCATTGAAATTTTCAACAACTTCGGTTACTACCGAAGTTGCTTTGCTTTTGCTTATTCTACGCATTAAAATGATTTTAAGTATGTAGATTTTCAATTTTAATTAAGAGTGACATTTTCATTTAGCATGCAATTCGATCTTTCAATGGAAATTATTTCCTTAAACGCGCATCATTAAATCCTGGCTATATAGAAAATCCTGGCTATAAGACATAATAAAAAATATAGGAATCCTACTTTATTTTTAGTTTTTGATTTTTATTTTTTATATAATTGCATACTTATGTACTGAGTGTACATGTGATAAACATGTAAAATGTTTGTAAATATTCTAAATGCCACATGCATACTTACAATTTTTATTTTTCGAACGCAGCGGCGTAATCTGACGTGGACCCACGCAACATTTTTATTCCTATAATTTTCACATTTCTGGTCTTTCGTACAAAATCAAATCATTTTCCATAATATTTTGAAAAATGGGTTACTCAAGAATACTATTTCAGTTTCTTATAATGCAGATAAGCTTTTGGTGTTTAGCTACAATACATTTTAAATTATAATTTTTGTGTATGTTTTAAAGTTTATTATATTGAATTATTATGCGATTAAGGGATAGACACAAAGAAACAAATTTTGACATTTACGCGAATAGTTAATTTTTTCTGTGATGTCCATTAAAATATATTCCAGTGCTATCATTATTCTGAAATTTACTCTGAAAATCACGCACATTGTCCTATTAAGTGGGTATCGTATTCAATTATATAAAGTCAGGTTATCGAAAATTAAATCTGGGAATATTTTAGTTTTCATTACTTTTGTGAGTCACATCAAACCAATGCATTTTTACAGAAGTTTCTGTAAGCGCTGGATATGTTACTATATGGAAATTAAATTAAATTTTATTATTTATTATTTTAGAAAAAAATTAAACTTCGGGTTTTTGATAACTTAAACTTAATGAATGTTTTAAGTACACCACATTTAAATAATTCATAAGAAATTTATTTTAATAACATCAAAATTTTCTTAGAGGTTAAAGGTAAGAATATTTCGAATGTAAATTTGGCTGGTATACGTACAACATATATAATATTTTATACTTACAGTAGACAGGGACGTGGGAAAAATGACTATGATATATTTTTTTTTGGGTTATTGTAATTTCTTAATAATTCAAATTTGCAACAATACAACTATAGTATAAATAAATTAATATTTAGAAGACAACAAATACAGTAGCGGATTGCACAAAGAAGAATGTAGAAAAATAATGAACCTGTTTTCAACAGCAAACTAACTACAAAGCCTTTTTTGTCTCGTTCCTAGAGCGGTATTTGTGTCATGAAGATCATATTTTGCCATTCAAGCACATTTATGGAATGTGCTACGAATGCTACGTTGCTACGGATGATACATTACCTCTTTTATTCTACCTGAGTGGAATTTTTCAATATTTTCTGTCTACTGTATGGAATTTACAACAGCCATCTTATTAAATACGTACTTTTTATATTTATATTCCTTTTCCTATGACAAGGAAACATTTAAAAAGAACTTGAGAATTAGAACGGTAAAAATTGAAAATAATAAATTCATGGTAAAGAAATTTTTAATTTACAAAATTATTTATTTACAAAACTTTGACGACAATATACAGAAATATTTCATCATCTCAGGGTGACATGGCGGCGAATAACTTTGAAGCACATGCTTTCTCAAAAGTCTGAAATATGTGAATTTCCTTGACAATTTTATTCTTAATAGTGATGAACAAATATTTTTGAAAATATGTTTTGTTTAATTTTTAGTTTTTCAATTACTGGGTGCTTCTTGATAACGTTAGACCAACCGCCGAAAATATTAATTGATCGTCCTATACCTAAATATTTCATTATAACAAATGTTCGAATGATTCCACCATCATTTATGAGAACCAGTATTAACTAATGAACAGAATGATTGGCTCTCTGCCCATACAGACATGCAATAACCAATTTAAAACCTGAACGTCCATGACCAGATTCAGTAAATTAAAAAAATTATTAACATTTGAAAAATTCTGCCACGCTAATGATTTGCAAATACATGCAAGCCAACAATTTATTAAAACCAAAATATTAATAATTTCAAATTTTTTACTTTCGTGAGCTATAAGGTTTAGGTGGATAGGAAGACGCAAATCCGGAAAATAAAGGTATTATTACCATCTTTTAGCTGCGAATGTGGGTGTACTAAGAGGGGCATGACAAAAATTCTATAAACCGCATCTATTTTCATAGACGGGAAAATTCACGAGAATATAAATTTTCATTATTAAACAAAAATTTAAAAGAGCAGAATAATATTTCAGTGCTACTAGGTATTTTCTTTGGTTTGTTTAGGCAGATATGTGTGAGAGAAGAGTGTCGTGAAAAGAAGGTTTTAAATATATATTCATTTTACACCATTTTCTTCTTCGAAATAGTGATGGTGAGAATTGAAAAATCCATTATGGAAATGTAAGTAAGTTGTCATGTATTAAAAAACAATGATAGAATGTCCTACCTAATGTATTGAGTTTTCAAATACATAGTGGCTCAGTTTTCTGTTCAAATTGTATTCACCTTGATGGTGGCAACAAAATGTGATGCGTTTGAAGGACTGAAATGTTACTGTGTTAATTTGAGTTTTAATTTTGATGGTCAACACTTTTCAGAAGGCAAACGAAGCGTTGGGATATTTTCATTTTTAGGTGGAGTATCAAGTGAAAAGGAAAATTATAACTATTCCAAGATTATTTTATTTAAAACATTTGTAAAAATATTATTATAAATATCCCAAGAAAATAGGTTAGCCTTTATACTTCCAAAACCGTTGAAGTAATTCTTTAGTTATAAAAGTGCATTTTCAATTTTTTTACTTACACATTTTATTACATTTAGGTTTTCTAACAAAATAATACAAATACATATATTTTTTTATTTATCTAATTGTTTTCTTGATGTATACGCGCAAATACATAAGGCCATTTTATTGTTATAGGGCAATATCATCCAATTAATCAAAGCACGAGCAACAAAATAAATTGTTTATCGTAGAAGGCTGCATAAAATAAAAAAAAATAGTACAAACAATAACAAATATTCGCATAGAGAATATCCCATCATCATACAGAAAATTAAATTAAAATTTAATTTTTTAGTAAAAATATAAATATAAAACTTATTAGAAGCGAAACAAGTATAATCATAGTGGACTGAGCTGCACGCTCACCAGCAAAGCTATAGAAATTATTTTAAGGATAGTCCATGGTTTCGCTTTTCCAGTTATTAAGTTTCTCACTGAATTTATTTAAGAGTAAATTAACTTCGCGATACGGATGTTTTAAAATTATAACTACATACAAATGTCAGGGAAAATACAGATTTGATTTAGTTTGACTTATTCACCACGAAATTGACATTTCATTTTACGCATGGACAAGATGTGGAAATGATGTCTATAATTTTTTAAGTTATGGTACACAATTTTAATTCAATTGCTAAAAATTAAACCCATAGTTTTCTTTAGATCTTGCGGTCTAATAATTAATACAAATGTTTTCTTATTACCTTTATTATCAATGTTCTAAAGACACGACTGAAATTTTGGTCAAAGTTATATTTATTAAATAAAACCTTACCCTTTCTTCACTTTATTGAAATTAGTTATTTCTTTTTTCAGTATTTCATTTTAAATGGACGTAGCAAAATAATATAAACGAGGGTTGTAATAAAAGGTTAAACAAATGTTATAAGTACTGTTCTATGTTTCAAAAATTTCAGAAATTTTTTTAATGGGAATATTATTACTTCCCGTTTATTTATCCCACTCCGTTTGTGCTTGGTTTGTTAAATTTCCATTTGCCTCAAATTCAAATTAATTTAACATTACTCCTGTTCATTGGAGGAAAAAATTTTTGTCCTGTGATTTTATATAAGATATCATTATTATATAAAGTAACCTTCGTTAGGAACCGATCTATATCTTAGCGTGTGAAGGTCTGGCTCTCACAAACTATCTCTTAACGAACATACCTGTATGTCATTTATCTCTAGTGACTGCCAATATATTTACAACCTAATTTTATTACACTTTCGTCAGTTTGGTAGATTCCTTTTCGTATTTAATTGTTTGTTTCCTTTATCGTTACGAATTGTTAATACAAAGTGTCCATGAATTTGTGATAAATAAATAAATATTTAAAATGGATCCTTTGTAATTAGATACAAGATACACGCCTTTCTAAAATGATTGTACTTGTGATTGTATTGCAGTTCAAAGTGCAAAAATTACTTTTACTCTATATATTTGGAAAAAACGCTTAACCGGTGTTAATTACTATATATAATATTAAGTTCATAGCTACGCAAAAATTAAGTATACTATTCTTTAAATCAAAATCAAGTTATTATAAGTCTGTTTGTGTTTGTATTTTGATTTAAAAATTATTAAATAAATTGTTAACTTATAAAGTAAAAAAAGTATAAGAAAATGAACACATATGGAGAAAAAAACAATTACTGACCCGATAAAACGTGTGTTAAAACGCTCAAATGTGTCAAGCAAAAATTAGGAATCCTTTAATATTACGCGAAAAAAGTTTTATTCTTAATTAATGGAATAATTTTTAATTACATTACAAATTTAAACTCTAATTTCTTGCAATAAATAATAGTGTTAAGTGAGCACTATATAATTTCAAACCTAACTACACTCTATGTGGTCTTGACTTAGTTTTACCCTCTTTACTGGTTTCATTACTATAAAATAAAATTATCCGAAGCTGTTAAAAAATTTGTAGTGCTTTGGACCAATTTTTAATATAAATTGAATAATTCTTTTTCAGTTCATTTTTAATGCTTTTCGTAACGAATACAAAATATTTAAATTTTAATTTATTCACGAATGTCACAGAAAAAAAGGAAAATGTTTAAGCTCTCCAATCGCTGTTTCTACAAGGTAGCCGTATAATATTTACAGACAAAATATTTATATATTCAAAACCGCACAAATTCAATTTGTTGTTTGGAACAACTGAAACGTGCCGCATGATTATTTCGTGTGCTAAAAAATAAGCTTTATTTCTGAAAGAGTTTGCCTTTCAGAATTATTTTCTGTAAAATAAGCACATATCTCTTTAAATAATTACGGTTTTAAAATCATGCTCACAGATTGTTCCATAAATTTAGAGCACGTAGCAATGGTGAGGATTCTGAGTCTTTGAACTGTTCGCTCATAATACTGTATTACATTACGCATATTCATAGAAAAGTATTTAGTATTTTAAAACTGTTCCACCTTGTTACCTGAAACATTTAAAACACGTAATTTAAATGAACGCATGAAAATTTTTGTTAAAAATAGGACGAACCTTTGACACCTCTCTTAAGTATGTTAGCTTTCTGCAGAAACATAATGTATAATAATTAAAAAAATATTAAGGCTGTCATTTTACAACTTCAATGAGTACAACATGAACCAGTGTTTGAGGGGCTCACAATAATGAAAGACTTTGCGTAATTATTTTCATAACAATAACAATTACTTACGAATTTACATTGTTGAAACTTACGTTGCGTATATCAATGTGGAAATATTGATTTTTCAAAATCATATCGTAATGTTGTACAATGATATTCATTGCGCTTCAATTGTTAATCAACCAAAGCTCGTTGAGTGACATGTACACTACTGGCAGCTAATTTTTACTTCATTTGTGTTGAGTTCATTAGCGAGGAATAAACATGTTTAATTCATATATAGTCTAAAGGATCATGATTTGGGATAAACACTAGACGTGTCTCAAGTATATCCTTTGAAATATATTAATATGAGGTATTGGATTGGCTGGTAAAAATTACTTACGTCTTATAAAAAATGCTGCTAGTATGGTAGATTCTTTTATAGTTCTGGTGCTATGTAGACATCACTAAGGTACATGACGAACTACTAAATGAAGGAGAAATTAGCATCATCGGATTGTACGTCGATCTGCTTCACAATTTAACAATCTTTATTGAAAAGAAGAAAAGTATAGTATTCAAGATACACTTGTAATGCGACAATGTTCGACAATAAATAGCTTCCGTCATTTGCCAACGATTGAATGAGCATGACTGAGCTACGTTTCTACATCCCGCATGCTCTGTCTCAGCGTTGTCGCTTGTTCCACGCCCTTTTAAGCTTTTTCAATCTTCAATTGTTTCTTCGGTTATAATGAATATAAAAACGCATTTATCTATTATTTCGAAGGTTTTGTAAGCTTAACTTCCAGTCATTGCCCCCTCGAATGATGTTTTTTAAATGAAAATAGTAAGCATTTTAAATTGTGTATAAGACGTCTAGTTTACAAAATAAGTAAAGTATACATATTCAATGAAACCACAATTATATATCCTACATAAATAGCGCCAAATATCAGTTTGGAAACCTATAACATCTTGTCAAATTTCATGATGACAGATGAATCATCAATTCAGTATTTGAAAAAACGTAAAATTAAAACGTAATGTAAGTTCTTATGCCCATAAGATCAATTACAATTTAAACCATTGTTTAAGTTTAGTTTAACGAGTGATTTATTCATAATTTCGTAAGATAAATGAAAGTTCAAGTTTGTTCACAGACTAAATCTATTATTTTTACTGGTGGGATTGGATGATTTAAACCCTCTTCATATATTATCTGTCACGTCACCTAGAGTTATCAAAAGCTTAGGTTTCTGTTTTTCTATTGTATAGATAATCCTTGACAATGTTAATCGATTATAATGGATATAATAAAATTACAGTTTCAGTTTGTAGGTTTACCTCAATAGTTAATTTAAAAAAATGGAAAACATGAATGGCGATTTTCATGAAATAACTCTATTATTATTGAATGGTCATAATAATAATTTTCTGCGTTCGTACATCATTGATATCTATGGTAAGGTATTACCGTATGCGAAAATTTTGAAGTGTTTTCGTATATTTCCTTACATTCTCTATATATTCGTAATATCTCATCGTACAGTTACCGCGTCTATTGCGTTAAAATAAAGGGATAATTAGAAAAGTTAAGGTCACCCTATTTATGAAAGATAGTCACATTTTTTATGTTCATTCAAATAAACTATATGTGATAATTAAAGTAATTTTTCAATTCAAAACAGTTAATGGGAAATAGTTTATTTATGGGAAAAATTACATTTATGGTAATCCACTCATGACACGGATAGATGTTGCGCTTTCACGGGTCAATTATATAACTAGTGAGTGTTTTGTGTTTATTTTATATTAGCAAACTGAGTGATTTATTCTCAGTATTACGGTAAATAATATTTCCTTATGGTTTCATTAAAAAAAAAGTATTATTACAGAAACGAATATATCTACTTGATTCAAAAACTGTTCGACAAATAGAACAGATAGTGATATGATATATTATTATCGACTTTCATGCTTGACGGGAATTAAAAGGTTTTAAAAATTTGATTCTGGTTCTATTTTTCCAAATTTTCAATTCTTTAAAATATATTCTACCTAAACTTATTTACATTAATTAATAACAGTAGAAACAGGTTCAAAACAATTTTTTGTTCCTCTCTTGTAATTAAAAATATAGGGGCCTGGAGGAGAAAAAAATTAAAAAGGTCGACTTTGAAAAATAAATCGATCATAGGGTAGCATTGTTTGCTCTGAACATATATATTTAAGTTCTATTTTGTTTAATTTGCCGAACTTACACTGTACTTGATGTTCAATATACATTGTCAGTTAATTAGTTCCAAAAAATATTTTTGCTCTACGTCAAGACTTAAAACTAGATTAATTAGTCCTTCCAAGAAAAATTAGAAAATCTTTCAAATAATGCAATAATAGAAAGCTTTGGAATTAATAAAAAAAAGCAGTTTTCTCTTGAAATTTTCCCTATCTTAAGGCACTTTAACGTTAAACAGATTATCTATTTCCAATTATTTTTGTTTTGCCGATAACAGCGGGACGATGTAGTGGAGTTTCGCTAATTTGCACGAAACTGCTGAAGCTATTTTCAAAAAAAATAATTATTCAACAATTTTATTATCGCTTTCGACAGAAATTAAAATTATCGCTGTTTAATTAAATCAAATAATATGATACAGTAGCAGTTTGAATTAATGGAACAAACAATTTTAATATACATAATTATTTTCCAATAAATTTGCACATTATCATTTTTTATTTCGTGATGGAATAACAATATAACCTATTTTTCTATTCCGTACCCACGAGATAATATAAACTAAATCAATTTACTTTTATATACTGATTATTAAATAGTAATTTTTCCTCTTAATTTTGAAAAAGAAAAGAAGAAAAGATATTGGAAATAGCCTTAACCGGAAGATTAATGTATTATGAAATATTAGAATTTAAAGAGTCTATATTTCTAAGCAAATTAGGTGTCAAATAATAGAAATTAAACTTTATAATCGTGTCACTATTGTTGTAACATGTTTCTAAATGAAAAAAATACCCTAACAAGATATTAGCGCGCTACATCTTCCATGCAAAAGCAGGACTGCACTTAACAATTTGTTCATCCCGCCAATGGAAATGAAAAGCAACAATAAAAGCTGTCGACTGCATTCGAGGGCTTTTCAACCCTCTTTGAAATCACTCATCGTTGCTGCTCTCTCTGTCAAAACGTCAAAAAGAATTCGTTTGATAATCTAAACGGAACTCTTAGTAAAGACAGCATTTAAAGCACACGTTTATTTACAGAACTCTGTTGCGTAATAAATTAATTTGCTAATAATTTACATTGATTAAATTTTCTATACTGCTTTCTTGAATATCTCAAAAACCTCTACTTTCCTGAATTTCTCAAAGAAATATTTCATAAACGTACGGTATTCATATTATTAAATTGATCATATTTAAGCAGAGGTACACACATTTTTTACGTAAAAGTTACATATTGTAATTCAGATGTGTATATAAATTCTACTCGCTACATTAAACATATGATTCTACTTAAAAATCTATCTTAAATATACTGATATTTTTCTAAGTGTAACATCTCGTTATATAGCCATATTTCATTCAATGATGTATTTATGTCACTATGCCGAAAAATCTCTCTCAATTTGATTTATGATATACTCATAAATTAAATGAAAATGGTAATAAAAAATTCGTTCATAAATTTAGATCTGCAGGAGACAATGACACCGACAAGTGAGTTAAATGAAACTTTTAGCATTTGACTTTTTATTGTGCGGTTCTGGAACGATTTGGCCCCAAGTAACCAAGTAAAGGTGAAAAAGTATAGTCTTTTCAGCTTTGCACGGTGAATATTAAAAAGAAAATTAGCAAGCCGCGGGAACAAAGAGTATGCGGCACTCTAATAGCGGTGTAATCCACATAAAAGTATTTACAGTCCTGAATACCTTACTGAGGTCTTTTTATTCGGGACACGTAGACGCTGAACTGGGTCGAGTGCCGTGACGCTACCTTGGCTTGAAAACGGTCGTTTGATCTCACCGTCTAGAAAAATAAATGCTTAATGTTAGAGAACCCGTTGTTAGGACAAATATTTTGTAAATCTTGTTAATTTTTGTCGTTTTTAATTGTTTGAGCATGTTTTAAATAAAATATGTTTATTTTATACAGTCATAATATTAACACGTTACGTTATTGGGAGCTATTTTATGGATTAAAAATTTTTTGTTAACAAAATAAGCAAAGATAAATTTTTCATTCCTACAAAAATACTAGTTTGAAAAAATTAAATACTGAGAGTGAAATACTAATGATATTTTTTTATGAGTTTGCAATTTTCAGTCTCAATCCGTATATTCGAAATTATTCGAAAATACGTGATGTACTATTATTTCTACTTTATTTAAATTCTTTACCACGACCTAGGTTTCGATGTATGACATCTTCAAGTAGGCAATTTGTAATGATTGAGCCGAAACCTAGATCGTTGTAGAGAATTTAAATAATGTAGAAATAATATTACATCACGTAGTTTCATTTAGTTTTCAAAAATTAAATAAAAATGAATTTTTACAAAATTGACGCCAAATATATTTAATGCTCAAAAATCAAATAGGATAATTTTAGGAAATATAATTTTATAATAAATAGATAAATATTTAAAAATGAAAAAGTGGGCCTGAAAGAAATAGTATAAATTGTGCAATAAAATTTCGAGAAATTTATTTAAAAGTAAGTTTAAAAATACATATATTAACAAATTATATATAAAATACCTTTTTGTATTTTGATGGATTCTGATTTGATTTTGTAATAATCGACATTAAGCACTAATCAAAATAAATGCTTGTTGTCGCACATTAAAATCCTTATTATGACGGGAGAGATGTTATTTTTATTTAATTTTTTTTATATTCAAGTGTTCGCATTTACTGTCATTGCCTGTAATACACTGATTCTCAGCTAATTATTCTACACATACATTACAAATAGTGTTGTGTACATTAGCTGTTGCACCTATTGTACTACATTATCGCCCACCCCTTTCTGTCGATTTGAGATCCCTCCAATCAACTAATCTCATTATTAATATTAGTATTTCGTACCAAAGATAGAAATAAAACAATTTTGCATTCATCTCCGTGTCTTGCAATAAGTATGTCCATCAAAGTTCTCTTAAACCTAGCGGTATGACTTAGAAAGTTTAAACTCGTCCTTATGATCTGATGACCTAAAACATTTCAATACATGGTGTTATCATATTCTATTTAGTAATGTGTTTAAAATTAGTTTAATAGATTATGAACAGTATTATGGCTCCCATTCCGTAATTTTAATATTACGTACTGACTTAAAACTTTTTTGTATACCCGTAACTTAAGTGAAATTCCCTAATTATGGAAGTATATGCCTTGAATTAAAGAATAAAAATTACATTAAAATCAAGTACCTATTTGCATTATATCACATGCTTAACACACTTAAAATTATATACCAATATATGTCGTAACGTAACATTTGAAAAGAACACATTTTGAATTAACAACAGTCTTGCTATGATTTACTAAAGTTTCCTACAACTATAACCAAAATGGTTCTAGAATAGAATGATCGTACAAAAGACGAATTATGAACAATTTAAAGAAATGAAATTCCAGAATCAATCGATGAATGGAAATCCACCAGAAAAAGAAAGTATTCAAATATAAACATTTAAAGTAAGGCTTAAATAAAACCATGTACAAAAATTTAGGGTTTTCAGGATAAAACATTGAATCGTAACTGAATATTTAAGCATTTAAGTGCGTTTAAGTTCAATCTTGACAACAAAATTTCTTGGACTGGACACGGAGTAAATGTAATAGATAAAATATGGAAGAATTTGACGGCCACCATCAACTGTGTTATGCATATGGAATGTAACTTACAGTGATTAATGTAATGTAAAAAACATAGAACACTTCAGGTCTGCAAACAGAACCCAAACTAGAATTGATGCTGAAGAAGGAAATGAAAAAATTGATGATTTATTTTTTATCGATGAATCTAGATTTACAGGGCCAGACTTATTTATAAAGATTTTTATATAAAAGTAAGAGGAGTGGTTAAATCTTTTCATAAATCACCCCTGAAATATGATGTATCGATCAGATATTGTACTGTAAGACAAGATGGAATAGCTTGCCAGACACGGTTGGTTGATTTGTTGAATTAAAAACTTGCGATATCGAAGCGTTTCTGGATTTTAAATCTAATGTAAAATTTACATATTAAAAAAAATTTAAAATATTTATTGCATTACGATTTACGCTTAAAAAAATAGATCTTCAAATCACTGGACAACTTGCTTAATCTCTCAAAAAGATAATAAAAGAAACTAACAGTTGCATGCAATATTTTACTGTATTTCCATAACAATGAAGAATTTTTCACCACCGCTACCATGAAACATTAAGAAAAACGTAGTGAAATGAATTCAGAACATTTATTTTACAATTACTGAAAAGGCTGATATTGAAGTAAATACAAAGGAATCCAATGCAATAACCTCGAATGAAAGCTGTAACTATTGCACAATAATTGAAAAAAGAGATTCACAAACCTACTACAGGTAAGAAAGGTTCATCGAGGGAAAACACAGATTTAATATCTAGTATTCGAATCGAAATATGCATTTATTATAGCGCTGCTGGTGGCGGACGCGAAGTCTACCTAAGAGCTGCGTACAACTATTTATTGCCTGTACCGCCCACAACTGTTGAAGCTGAGCTAGCCTTTTCTTCCGCTATCTATTTTTGCAACAAATAATCCTTATCACAAAAGCAAAAAGTGAAAATAATTTGTAATTTTTATTATGATTTATTCTTGTCGATTTCATTAATATTCCCAGTTTTTTTCTTAAAATCACAAACATACCTCAATAATATAATATATCTTAGATGATTTGATCCTTAAAATTAAAAACATATTTTTTTGTAATACAAAGTTTATGGGTTTAACACTTAAGTGTTAAACCCATAAATTCGTTACTAGTTAGGTAATTGGCATACCTGTAATTTTAAAAACCCTAGTTACAAATGAACATTGGTTCCGGCATGCAGCGTATTAGAGTAAAACTAATGTAATAAATAAAGTTTATTTATGAAAAGAGGATAAAATGAAAATAACCAATTAAAAAAAACATTTCAAAGTGTACGAATCGGATTGTATTAATTCCTTTCTCTTTAAAGCATTTATCAAAAAATTTAAAATATATGCCGCTAGTGTATAAGGAGATCAACGTCAAAGAAAATACTACGTGGGATCGTTTGTAATTTATCACATCTCTTCTTCTCAGTGGTTACACTCTTGGCTAAGCGGTCATGGTCATCATGTTAAGTGTCTTGCAGATGAGTGATGCGCTACGGTAGTCTCTCCTAGTGTCTCCATCCCTCTCTATCAGTTGTTCTCCGGGTGCCCTCCTGTAGCGGAACGTCCATGGTTGTCTTGACCTGATCTATTCATTTCATTGGTGCTCTCCCACATGGTCTGGTTCTTTCCACTTTGCATTGTATCACCAGGGACTTAATATGATCATTGTTATACCGCGACACTTGTTCGAAGAAGAAGAAATTATATTTGTAAATATAATTTTCTTATATTAAGATACAGGAAAACACTATTTAACTAATATCTGACGTTTTGATTAATATTGTATTATTACAATATTAACAATTGATTACGTTTAATAATTATTCCAACGTCGTAGAACAAATGTCGCACCCCACATTGTAAAATATATCTATAATTATACGTGAAGCGCAAAATTTGCTTATATGTTTCTTTGTCAGCGCTAATCTCTTGAATTACATGTACTACCAAATGTTTTCGTGTTAGAAAACCCAATATTAAGAGGAAGACTATACATCAATACGCTAAAATTCATAGCGACACAGCAGCGATAAGGCGAGAAAGTTAATTCGTTCGTTTTGTATGTTTGTTAGCATTAATCTTTCGCACCACACTTTACATTTCAATAATTGTTTTCTTTTTTGCTAAGGAGTCCATATTTAGAGGACAATTTGAGATTAAACACCATAACGCTAAGATTTATAGAGGCAGATCAGCGATAAAGCCCGGCAGTTTATTTGTTTGTTTTGTTTACTTATACGCACTAATCTCTCGAGTCATAAGCTTCAAAAAATTTTTTTTTGTTAGAGAATCAACATTTGGAAAAAGATAACATACTGTATAATATAACTTTAAGATTTATGGCGACCGAGTAGCAATAAATTATCCCATATTTTATTTATTTGTTCGCACTGATCTGTCGAATCGCAAGCTTAGCTTTAAGAACTACCTCGCAACGGAGGTGTTCCATCTTTTGGCTGTTATTTATTTCTGACTCGTAGTATATAATTTTTCAACTGCCTATTTTTCTATGGGTGTGTAACGCAGGGCAAAGGTAATATTTTTATAAAGAACAAAGAGCACATATACTTAGAAAGTACACAATTTAACTTTGTCAATTTCTCTTAGGCTTTATGGTGTATATATTAATTTATTTATATCTTCACCAATTATTATAACATTTCAATATAATAGAGAAATATACAATCTTGCGAAACCTTTGACATAAGTCGTTCAGTTTATTGAATTTAACTCTGTCAAAATTGTTTACTACTCAGTAGAAGATATTTGAACATGATGTGAATTTATTTATAACTTTGAAAATTCTAAAAGCATTGAGATCAATATAAATAGCTAAATCTTCGGTAGCTTGAATCAGTCTGTTTCTGGACACAAAATCAATCACTCTAACTCTTTTCCTGTATATTAAATAAAAATTCTGTGCATCAATAATCGACTCTGAATCAACGATTGAAGAAATTATCTATTCTAGTGGACTTCAATTTTCATCATTCAGCGAACTGCTCCATCTCTCTACATTTCCACTATCACTTTTTCTATATATTCAAGCCTATATATTCAATTTATAATCTTTTCTGCCAGTAAACTATATTTAAAAAGTAAGTAAAAATCAATATGTATATTTGAGTCTAAATAAATTTGAACTTAATTACCTTGTTACCTTCAGAATATTCGATTTCAATCAGATATTATTCAAAATTATGTAATGTCAAATATGTATTATTTTTACGATATTGCTTATTTTGTAAAGTGCGTAGAAAATTGTGAAAAAAATATTTTTTAATTACTTTTGACTTAAATAAAAAAAGACTCATTTTAACTTATTGGCAATAGATAAACAAAAGAAATATTGCTTTAGAGATTGAAATATATTTTATATCTTGTTAGCGTTACGTTAAGGGTAGAAATTATCTGAATGAACTAATGAACTAATTCCACGTGTATTTGGGAAAACTGAAACTTAAAAATGGCAATTTTCAAAATCTTAAATGCTAAATATGTTCCTTCTTATCCTTTTATATGCAAGCTTAAATGACTTGTTTATTCATGCCCATTTTAATATAGATGGAAAAAAAAAATTATGAAAATTCTGAGTATAATTTTGAAAAAAAATTAAATTCACTCAGCTGATACATTAAAACTTTGCGTAATGATAATTTTAAAAGTGTATAAAAGGTCATGAACAAACGTGTCCTGAAAAGAAATCAATTTAATAGAATTTTTCCTATCGACTAGTTTGATTTTCAAACAATAGCAAATTTTTCAAGGTTTGGTACGGTCTTTATAGCATCAAATAAAATTTAATTCGTTACATGGAACAAAGTTCCATAATTCTGATCTAAAATTAAATAATAAAAAATAACTTAATTTTTTCACTACTAGAAATACCAATACATAGAAAATAAATATAAACAGGAACTTTTTCTTTAGAAGCACATTACAAATCGATTCTATCCAGCAATATATCGTGACTTCCTTATTTACAATATGGTGTCGATTTATCTAATACTATTTCATTGGATAACTACATAAAAAACAAATAGAATCAAACTCTCTAAAAGATGTCAGGTATAAAGTTCATGTCTGTTTTTATTAAAAATTTTGAAGAGAAATTGTTTATAACGAAATAAAGGATTCGAATCTGATCCCACCATTAATTACATGACACTATAAGATACTATAGCGGAATAATTCAGTTGTAGAATATCACTCTGGCAACTATCACCGTGTGAAAGTTAAAAGTAAAATTAGTAACTCGGTGAAACAAAGAGCGTGCACTGACACACACAACAATTTAAGAGACATTTTTACTCGCATAATAGTACTATATGTTGGCACAAATAGTGCTATGATGCATGCAAAAATATTTTAATCTGTTTTAATTGATATTTATTATGGTCACGTACACCCTGAATGTAGTCGAGGGTTCCTGGCACTACTTTGGTTGAAAAAATTTACTTTATATTACCGAGCGAAAATAATAATCGTCTATTGCAGAAATATTTATTGACGACATAAAGATTTATTTGTTTCTAAAACCTATTATTTTCCTTCTAGTTTATCATATCATGTCAATAGAGTATATCCAGTGGAAGAATGAATTTAGAATGTAAAAATTAATTTCCTTAGAAACTTTAATTTAATAAACAACTAAGTAATTCTAATTATTATAAAATAAACTTCCATTAGGAAAATTTATGAAACAAACCTGCAGTAGAAATAATCTATGAAATATTTTGACAATTAAAATGGTAAGTCAAAAAAGAGCCGTTCGCTGAAATATTTAGTTATATGTCTATCGTTGCGGCTATTAAATATATTCAGTTTAATTTAGTCGGTGCTCGGAATAAATTTTTAAACATAAATTAAACTGACAAATTTTAATGGAAAACTGACAACTGGTTTGACTTATAATAATTTAAAATGAAAAAAAAACACACAGTCTTCTTCCAGAAAATGTATTCATCTGAATGCAGAAGCGGTACTGATGCTCATCATCGAAGAGGTCGGAAGCTGATTGTAGTTCCAGGTGTCGATTACTGAATATAGTGAATGAGTAGTGAACACCGAATATTGAACACTGAATACTTTCGGTGGAACGACTCGCCCTTTTCTAGGACACAACATGTCTCCAACTGAAAGAGAACGAAACACCCAAACTGAGACAGAGCGTGGCGACAGGAACGGAACATCGCCGAGCGAGATGGTGCGTACCCGCAGGTTCCGCGCCCCGCACCGTAGAACTAACAAAAAGTCAGCCACCGTTGGCCCTGCCCTTAGCTTGCTGCAGGCATGGTTTACCGTGTATCGGCTGTTATTTAAAATTGTCTTCAAATGTTTTATTATTTGAATTGTCTTTTTGGTTTATAGGTAGCAGTAATCGCAGCTACAATGCTACTAAATATTATTACTATGTATTTTTTATTATGGCCGTAGTAATTCTGGAAATATTGATTTTTCATATTTAAAGCCACTAATTTAGAATATTTAAAGCCACTATGAAGTTTCAGATTTAATATTTATTACGCTTATGGTTTCGGGCAATGGCAGTAATACTTTACCGTTTTAGTATTATTTGCGTAATAAGAAATGTTTAAAGAAAGTGTGAAAAAATATGTGATTTCTCTATTCGTTACATAATTTTTAGTTGGAAACTTTTGTTAGAAACACCGTGGAACTAAGGATTGACCTTTAGATTTTGAGTAGCCATAGTATGCTTGAATTTGACCAGCAGTACGTTGAATTTGACCAGCAATAACATTTGTTAATAATTATAACAGACAAAGAAGCTGACACAATGCTCTTCTTATTCTGTTGATAAATTGAAATAAACTTGATATAGCTACATAGTAAGTAGATGAGCCTCTTCCTATTAAACTTTACACTATTATAATTAAATATATTAAATATTTAAAAAAATAGGTAATTCAAAATAATACTTTGCGTTAATTAATTTTTACTTTTTAGTACCTACTTTTTTGAAGTCGGTTTTTTAAAAGATATTTTATTTTAAAATGTTTAATGATTAATAATTTTAATCATCGTACTAAAACTAGCACCCAATTACTTTCTTTCTTAAACTGTTGTATAATTATTAAAAGTAATTGGCAAAGCTTAGTATACAGATAATTTCCTCTTTGTTTAAAGTTGGTTATCAACAATATACAGAAACGAAGCAAAGGAACAGTCGCCAATGATTAGCTGTTAGCCGTTGAGGAGTTCTATTCCCCATATCCGAAATTCAATATCAAATTTTGCAAAGTAACAACTAACTAATAGCAACCATTAATTTACTAATATACTTATGGAGTTCCATTGTTCATCCCCAAAGCTCATCATCAGACCCTGATCTAGTAAGTGATGACCTCATCAATCGATTATCATCATATATTTATTGGATCATTCAAATAAAAATTATAAAAAAAGGATCATCCAAATCATTCCACTTGGTAAGAAATTATCGGTAAACATATATTAAAAAAGATTCCGACTTATTTCCACCACCTCTTTCTTTGAAGTCGGTTAAAAATGGCTTCTTTTTGTTGGTTAGAGGTCTAAACTGCACTTTTGGCAACAAAAAGAGAAAAAATATCTTTGAGTTTCTTCTCTTTCTGTTATCCTGAATAACTGCGTTTATTTTTCTTTAAAGAGAAACTGAAATGGTAGTTACTAAACTGTTGAAACCATAGCCAAAACCTTCGAATGGTTAAGGAAGTATTTTGATGAAATAAATAAACTTGTCATTAAAATAATTTTTAACTAAAGTTTTCTTTTTTTAATTACAACTAAAATTCCGTGGGGTTTCTTTCATGAGGTTAGAGCTAGAGTATTTAATAAATGGACCGATATAGGGCATTTGGTTTCTAAGGTTAATTACATATTCAAACCAGACCAAAGTTTATGTCATTTCTTTATTATCAGAGAATGATAAAATGCTTGAATTATATATTTGTTCAAACGTCTGTTTTTAGATCAATATCGAGTTTATTTTTTTATTATTTTCTTACTTTATTGTGTTTCCTATCAAATAAACTAGGGTGAGTTTAATAATACTTTGACGAGTTTTAACATGCTGCGATGGTATGTTTTCCTTTTTTTCCTGTATTTTAAAATTTCTTTTGAAATATACTAAAACATGATAATCTATTTTGGTAAATTTATCTTTTTTGCAGATGTACTAAACTAATTTTGTCGGTCTAGCAAATTTTAGGAATTAAATTTAGTCTCCTTTCAAGTTTTGACTTTCTCATATTTTAATGTTTTCTTAAAACCCTTCAAATTTTTCTTTCGATCTGTTTTAAACAAATTAAAAATATTTAGTAAATATTTGGTATTCATTTTGATCAAAATTAAATGTTAGATTAGAATACTTTCGTTTCCCTGTTTTTCCTGCTTTTCTTACCCGTACATACGGAAATTTCTGAATGAATTATGGTAAAGAATAAAATATAGACATCCTCAAAAAGTTCGAACTTATGTACTTGGAAGACGCACCAGTACAAAAGATATTATTACTGATTTATATTTTGTTAGAGTAACTTAATACACAAAAAATATACTGGAAGGCAAATACTGTAGTAAAATGTAAAAATAAGAAATATATATTTTCATATATAGAACTTATTACTATATGACCTATTGATAAATTATATAGGCCATGGGCAAAAGTATTATAATAGTCACTTGGGAATAGAATATATCAAAGCAACTTTCAGTATTTTAGGAAATCAACGAACTTTGGCAAAGTTTTCTCATAACAACCAAAACCAAAAAAACAAACCCTAAGCTTAACCTAAGCGTCGAAAAGGAATGTAAATCCAGTTTTAAAAAAGTTGAAAATATTCCCTTTTGGAGATAATGAATATTCCCTTTTGGAGTTGCAATATTAATTTTATTCCCCTATGCGTATTATTCCTTGTGAAGTTGGAATATCAATTTTATAAGTATGTCGAATCTCGCATTTTCCTCATTTTTTATAAAATGCGTCATGCCTCGAGAAAAAAAATGATTTAATCAATAATATTTTTACGATTTTTCCTGGTGAAACTATGTAAAATAGCTGTATGTTTAATTTTATTTCGATTTGCTGTACATGTTAAAATCTGCTGTAATGCGTAAAAAAATATATAATTAATCGCAGTTTCGTGAATACATTGTAAAATATGTTTATCTGGTGCCCGATTAATATAGAATTTATCGTAATCTTTTTCTTTTGATTATCAAAATAAATAAAATTTTAAATGATATAAAATAAAAATATTACTGTGTCCAAAAATATTTGAAATATTAGTTATATCGCTTGATAATTCGGGATATGTATAATATAAAAATACTAACCCTTTCAATTTTATACAAATATGATAAATATAAATAACGAATAATTTTGAAACCGATTACAAACGTAAGAAAATAAGAAGTTTTGAATCAATATATTTAAAGTGCAATTTTTTCCATTTAATAAATCTTGGCTTTAGGCTTTTAAAACCATCCGTATATTTGATGGTAGATTATTTACTCACAAGTTACGGACACTGAAAGAAAAAAATGAGTTTTTTTCGCTTGGCAGAAAGTATGTCCGTTATAATTGATTGTAAAATGAATAATAAAAAAACTAAAGCAAACAAAATCACTTACATTTAAAGACGCAAATAACATTTTTATAAAAAATATTTACTTCAACCCGCACAATGTTTTAATGTAAAATTAAAATTCAAACTTTTATTTTACTATTTCGTTTTTAACTCGGTATTTAGATAAAATCATCTAAAAATACAAACTATAAAGTAGCATCTTTCTTATTCCAAACATACCACTTTTCGCGAAATTATCACAAGTTAAAAGTGACCCAAAATTTGTAAAAATTTTGGATGGACCATTTATATTGCTGAACTGTTTCCCCTTTTATAAACCAGTATATTGTTGTATTCCATAAGAAATTAGGAGAACTAATAACGACTATATACTATATAGAACTAATATACTCGTTTCTATTTTAGCCGTTATTATGTAAATAAAAAAATATATGTATGTTTTGATATTTGACATTAAAAAATGGCAGTGGTTTTATGTCCTGAATCTACTCACATTTAAGGTGTTGAAAATTGCCCATATTTTTCAATAAAGGATCTATAATAATTACAAACATGTACTGTTCCTTGATGTTTTATCGCCGTCTGTAAGTTGACAATTAAATATTCTTTTTTGTAAGCCTTCATATATGTTTTTAAGTAAAAAAACTTGCGACTGTTAAAAATTACGTTCAAATTTCAATGACGAGAATATTTATTTTTTGTACTGCCTTTAATTTGTTTTTTCAATTGAAAAGCTTCAAATTTACATTTATATTCATTTACGTAACATATGAGGCTGAAATTGCATCAAAAATATTGAAACAAATGCAATATGATATCATATAAAGACCACAGGCACACCTACGCTGCCTATCCCGTTCATAAATCACACTATTGAAATCGATTTGTTTCTTAAATTAATTTATGTCAAAATTTTAAAATTAATTTCCTTGTTTGTGTAGTTGAAGTTAAGCACTGATAATATCAAGTATACTTTCATGAGGCTTATTTTGATGAAATGCTTCTGACAATACCTGGGTTTAAGTGCAATATGGACATTCAATTAAATTAAATATATTGCCGGTTAACAAAATCATTTTTAACGCTGCAGTAAATATCAAAGAATGGGTCCAGAACAACGAAGCGCTCACACTTTTTACTGCGACGCAAATTTTAATTATTTCGATTCTTATTTTTTAAAAGACACAGGAATTTTTCTATTTAAGTTTACGATACTTGCTTTTTTATGATAACTTTTTGGGCAGTAATTAGACCGGAACGAGTTAAAATTTTACGGAAATTATTGAATTGTTTTTCTTTGTCTAAGAAGTTTGCGTCTGCTATTTCTAATTTATTATCAATATATTCACGCAAACATTTCTTTTATAAATAGATCAAAATGGCAACACGTTAATAACAGTTTGCAAAAAATATAAATTGGCTTTACAAACAAATTAAATGATATTGGGACGCATAATTTATTACTACAATCGTTGGTTTCTATTTGTTTCTTTTTTAGACCAGATCAACTAATTCTAGTATAAAAATTTAAATACCTTGTTACAAATATATGTAATTTGAGACTAACTCGTCAACTGTTTATTAGATAAGAATCAATTTACGTCTAGAGTTACATATTTTAGACAGTACATGTTTTTGACACCAATTAAAAATACTTCAACCTACACAAAACTTAAAGAGTGAGTGTTATGATTCTAAAACTATTCTTTGAGATTGATGATATCAATAAAAAATGTTTTAATTTCATTATTTTCTCTAAATATTAATACTCCTTTGTAAATATTACTGTTGCACTGATGTCTACATATAAATATACCTTCGTGTTAGAGGCAAAAAATTAGAAGTATTTTAGATAATGTTCTAGTACAAGGAATTGGTTAAATTTGCAATTTATAAATAAAATTGCCATTCTTAAATCGTCAGGATTATATAACCTCGAAATTTTGTAAATATGCAATAAGATTTATAATAATGTACCTCAAATATTAATCCTTAGGTTTGTCTATGATTTAAAACACTTCTTAGACGTCAATGACCAATCTGATATTGAACCTTTTTAAATGTGATATTGTCCCCATATTCCAATGGAGGTAGAGCAGCGAGCTACATTTTAATGTAAGCAAATGTGCAATGATCGCATATTCTACTCACGTTGTACATAGATATGAGCTGATAGGCGTATAATCGAAAGTGGTTCATCTGTGCGGAATCACGGTTTTTCCAACTATATGGTCGAAACTTCTCATAAAGCATATGTCAAGTTAACGGGATTTGTCAAATGGCATTTCAATAATTTTCATGATATCACGTTTATCGTTGCTTTATTTGACTCTTCAGTTCGTAGTGTTCTTAAAACTAATCGTGTCATCTGCTCTCCATATGAAGCTATTTATACCATCATGTTGGCGTAAATATTGAAAAGATCCAATAGGTTTTTGTAATACAGAATATATGAGTATTAACTTTCTTAATTACCTATAAATTGTACAATGGGTGAAGTCAAATGTAATTCCCTTCGACTACCATTGATCATGCATATTTTTAAATTATTAAATCTTACGTTGATAAATCCTTGATCTTAAGTCTATTAACACTTTGTGTTCCTAGCTCCTGGCTCACATGAGAGGATAATGCCGTAATTTATTTCACTTGCCTAAAGTTGGAACAAATATCCCACAGCGTATGTGAACGCTGTGGGGTCGCAGCGTATGTGAAAGCTCTCATGAATTCACTTTATTCGACATAGTATTGCGAGATGAACATGTTATGGAAGATATTTTTTCTACTACATTGACCGCTTCATAAGTGGGGTTAAGGAATCGCTTGGTAGTTCAGAAGTGGCCACTTGATTTTATTTAGTCGTATTTCTATATATTTGTTACTACCTTTTTGTCTTAATCATTATTGTTTTAAACTATTTGCACTTAACTTCTTCTACATATCTAGGATTTTGGATAAATCTGTGAATTGGGGATAGAATTTACAAGACATAAATTATTTATTCGGGAAGAACTGAACATTTCCAGATTAATCCTTTGTTTTTGCTTGTTAAAAATAAAGCTCACTTCTAACAAATTGGCTACTTTATTTTCTACTTCCAACAAAAACAGATCAACAGGGTGTTCGATATTTTTTTTTATTTGTGGTAGTATTATTTCTACTTTCTTGTAGATCGTGCTAAAGATCTTAAAGAAAGTAGAAATAATACTACATCACGTAGTAATTCTACAAAATTTCACAATTTCTACAAAATTAACGCCAAATATATTCTATATTTTCTATGTATAAAACGTATTTTAAGATGCGTTTATTTTCGAAATAACAGATGGCAAAAAATATTTATAGTCTCCTGAATAAATTCTAAATTCAAATAATCTTAACAACAAATGAAAAAAGGTCAGTTTACCTTTTGCCGCCAAAGATAAGCATTTAAATTTTTTCACATTAATTCTGAAACTCGCCCAAACAAAGAGAGGGCAAAAATTAATAACGAAATGAAATATTGCAGAATCAAAATTTATCTAGGAGAGGATCTTTGCATAAACGACTAATTTATACGTTTTCATGAACACTTTCCGAGTAAAAAAACTGAAGCAAACTTATTAAACGTATTTGAATACAAAACTCTTCCTGGCAATCGTGTAAAGATGGTTTTTCAATTTCAAATATTCAAGTATATAAAAATGCCATCAAATCTTTGTATGATTAATCCTTTTATGCATTACGTGAGGAAACGTTGAAAAATGTTTTGAGGAAACATTGAAAAACTCCAAACATATATTTGCAGTCGCAATTATTTGTATTTAAATAAAATATAACCGTAAATTACGGCACTTAATTTCTGTTTCCGTCATTATATTTTTACTTGTCTCTTCTATTCTGACTATTTCAGGTACATTTTAAATAAACATTAGGCTCTAAATTTTGCTGTCTATTGAACCTAAAAGGAATTGAGTTTTTTTTATTGTTTTATGTAGCACCGCCTAAACAGACGTTTCTATTTTCAATATATAGATTCTCTTAAACAAATTATATTAATTGACAACAACCAAATGAATCGCATCCACTTAATTTTTGACATAAAAACGGTGAAATTTGCCTCTAGTACATTATTAGTTCTCGCTTAAAATTGTACTATAAAAATTAGTAACAATAGTGTAGTAGAAAACTTTTAAATATGTTGTTCGTTTTTTGTAGTTTGCAATGTTTTGTTACTTATGTGAAATGTCACAAAAATAATGGCTAATTATAGAAAATAAGTGAACAAATTACAAATTTTTTTGAAAAAAACGATAAAGTTATGAGTTCCTAAATTTGGTGGCTGGAATAGAGAGGAATTTTACCTCCCTTTCATTAACTCCAATGATATGCATATACCACAACCATTATAGAAAAAAATCACAATTTAGTATTGAGATCCCTATCTAAACGTTAAGTTTAACTCATAAAAACTATTTTCACTTCTAATCAGCTTGTACTTCGAAGTTATAATTTAAATTAAAATGAAAGTTATTTGAAAATAATCTGTAGTTTCGTTTTCGTTGGAAGTAGAAAATGATGGTATTCAAACTGTTAAGAAGTAAACAATATTACAGTATAGTTTTTTTGATAACATTTAGTACATTATAACAGCCAACAATATTACAAAGCTATCGAAACTGTCAAGCAAAGTACAGTGTTAATCCGAATTGTTTCTACCACCTAATTGTTCCAACCAAAAATACATGTTTCTCAAGGTTACACGCTTAATAAGAAGATATATCATTTATCGTGTTCCTATTTTTTCTTTCATATAAAACATCACCTATATTTCAAACACACTAGCCATTTTCCAGAAAAACCGGGGACTGATTATTCAGTTTTATTCTCGGGTATACCAGCGAGGGTGAGCATGGAATCGGGACTAGTTGTTATTAAAGTTAAAAAAATAAAAATTTTTATATGCTCATCAAAATCATTCAATTTATATTAATACATTATTATAAAGTAAAGTTTAGTTATATAAACTGTAATGATAGGTTATTGCTTCAATAAACATACATGTATACATTTCTATATATATATATATATATATATATATATATATATATATATATATATATATTTATACATATATATATATATATATATATATATATATATATAATATATATATATATATATATATATATATATATATATACATAATAATTAAGTGTACTAAAAATTTACAAACAACTCCGAAAATGCAAGTAAACTATACAATTTAAACTTACGATCAGTCAGTTTTCCCAGCAGTCGTACTAAAGAAAAACGGCATTTTAAATCGAAACATTTAAAATTATTGTTCAGTAAAGAAGAAAATAAAATTATCATAATTTTACTATTCTTTCATTTTCTGATTTAAAAGAAATACAATTTTATTAATTTTGAGCAAGCACAAACTTAAAACACAAGTTCTATTGAGCCGAAATGGTCTTTTAAATTTTTAAATCAGGGATTTAACAATGTGGCACGTGTGAAAAAAGACTTGAGTTTTTAGTAATATCGCTTATTATTTCAGAATACACGTAATAGAAAATACCGTAACAATTATCAAATAGATTTCCAAAACCTGATTTCACTGTTTATGAAAATGCTCGAAACTCAAACTGTAAACTCGAACTTTACTCGAAAGTGAATAGCTAAAATATATAATTGGTATAAAAAGTTTAAATATAATATACTCTATTTCCATGTAACTAAATAATTAGGAATGTAATTTTTGTATCTTATTTTCAATGTAATGAATAACGCATTGAATTTTTTAAAAATGTTTTGAAAATACGTGCAATTAATCGTTTAATATTTCTTATATTTCATATTAAAAGATATATAATAATTATATATGTGTACTTAGCTATTTACTATATTTTTCGTCGGTATCTGTAAGTTGACCATTGATAATCCTTCTTATTAAGCCTATATATATATATATATATATATATATATATATATATATGTGTGTGTGTGTGTGTGTTACACACACACGCATATATATGTTTTAAAACAAAAGAAATGTATGATACGTTAAAATTATGTTAAAATTAAAATGAAGAAAATATATACTGTTCGATCTGCTTTGGAGAATTTACCCGTCTCTTTAATGAGCTATTTGTATAATTGAAATGCAGTGCTGCTGATGTAATATATACTTACCGGAACATTGCTGGAATTTATGGGTAACGTCGTGTGAAAATGTGAAAACGGGCGCATTTTATACCGAATATTTTTTTCTTTCTATTTTATTTGAAAGAAGTATACAATAAATATTGTACGTCTTAATCAATTATGAAAGTCGCAATTAACATAATTTGTTAAAAATAGAATTTTAATATAACTTTACCATATGAATTAAAATTTTCTTACCACATTTCTGTGAGGAAACTTAGTAAAATGACATTTTAAATTTGATGTGGTTTTGACTCATTCGCTGATAGTAAATCAGTTTTATTAATTTTACTAAATATTGTGGGAGTGGTGTTTATAAATGTTGAAAATATTCAAATTAAAAAAAATGAGATTATTTAACTTTCGTCAAACCCAGTTTTAGAAAAATATTTTTAAAATAATGAAGGTGACATTTTAAACGCGATAAGTAAACTTGTTCAGTACGGATATAACTTGAACTACGACGGTTCCACTTAAGTTCCTAAACGTATAAGGTTACGCAACATGGTAATAAACCGTTTTAAAAGTGTTAATATCATATAAAAAAATTACAATATGGCCATATGGCGAGTATTATTTACAAAGCAAATATTCATCTGCGTTATGCAGACAGATGTTTATGTTTATAAAGCAGGAGACGCATTTGACTCTGAATACTGTTGTTTGTATTTACTCAGTGCAACGACAGTCAACCTATAAATGACATTGAAGGATTCGATGCCCTCTTTCTATACTCGACCAACTCAGAAATTATATTTTTTTTAAAAACCTTTTGTATTTATTAGCTAACCCGATAAATAGCGACATTGACCGTAGTTTACTTCTAAATAGCTTGTGATTTAATTTTGGTACTAACTTGGAAGGAAATTCCACGACTATTATCCATGGCAAAGTGCAAAGAAATAATTACATGATTATAATACCGTTAAAAAAATGACTTATATTAATACCGTTAAAAAAATGAAATGCAGCGCCCGCATATTATTTTGATTTCTGTGAAGTAAAATCCTCAATAAAAATAAAGTTTTAAACGAAAAAGAGTTCGCAATTCATATAATTTAACTGAAAAAAAATTTAAATTGTGAAGAAATAAAATAATTAACAAAATAATAACTTTGTATAACATTATTAGTAAGGACATGAGTTTTACGGTAAAAGGTAAAGAACCTTGCATGTAATTCGTCTGTACTTGTAATACGAAGAATTGAAATACTTTAGGGAGATCGACAAAGTTACGATCCAAAAAGTTTTGTATTGGATTATGAACTAGCAAAAAATGTATTAAGTAAAATATTTTTTTCTTTAAATTTTATTATATTTTATTTATAGTCAAAGACTTCGTTTTTTTATTTTTTAATAACAATAACAAAATGTTGTGTTTTGAATTTTGCAATAACTGTGGTTATTTTGTAGAATATCATTCGGATTATGCATTGTTTGCAGTTCTGAATTTTGAGTTATTTGATACTTAATATAGGTTTCAGCAGAAAATCTGTGAGCTAATAAATGATGAGTAAAAATGTTTTTTCGTGCAATTTTTTTTATTTTACATTTTTTGGTCGAACTTATTAAGCCGTAGAAGTACTATGTACTAAATACATAAATTAATAACACCACTAATGATTACATACCGGCCTGTACAAAGAACAGGTCGAAAAGCAAGAGTTAAAATTTTATGGAAAATATTGAAAGTTTTTCACCTTAACCAGTATCCTTTACGAGGTTGCGTGCGTTTTTCACCTTAAGCAGTAACATTTACCAGCTTGCGTGCGTTATTTCTAATTGATTATAAATTGATTCATGCAACTTTCTTTTTATAAATATAGAAAAATATTAAGAATATTTTGGAAATTTATTTTAATATATTATTAGGATATGATATTTTGTAGTAACATGAGAAAATTAAATTTGTATGTAGACCAATATATTATCTTTATTTCTCTATTTATTGACATTTTGTAAAGACAATGTCCACTCGTATTAAATTTGTTGGCTTCCATATTTTAAAAGGAAACAAAATGGAACCCTTATGAAATCATTCACGTGTCTGTCCGTCCGTTCGGGATAGTTATGAATCATTTTAGTCAGCATATATCCCAAGTAAATGTTAAAAGGGACAAATAAGTTGCTTTAATTTTTTTATGATATCATAAGTCGAGTGGGATCGACTGGAGAAGAAATTTCTTTTGATTATAAAATCATTTTATGAGCAGTTCGGAGATTAATGTCAAAAAAAATATCCATTTCATCATTACACTACTATATATTTACATTAAATTTATTAAAACATTATGCAAATAACACTAATAATTATAGAAATCTAAATAAAATACCATATACTCTTAAATGTTTTAATCATGTTTATTTTGCTATAAAAAAAGAAAAATATTAATAAAATTACTTTGGAAATGTTTTTTATTCATTTAAAAGTTAACAAATTGAAAGATTAGGGAGGAGGTGGACCAAGAATTCTTGAAACAAAACAAAATTTAAAAAAAAATCAAAATCCGTTCAGTAGTTTTTCCTTAACGAGAATACGAACGAACGAAAACGCGCACGATGGATTTTGTAGCATCAAATAATATTAAACTTATAAGTTTGTATTTCTCAAAAACACTGAAAAATAACGTTGTTACTGTGGTCGATACTGAAAATATCCCACATGTCAAAAACATAACATATCTTCGTTGAATGTTTATTATAAATTCTACTCCCTTATTTTTTTCAGAACTTTAAACACATTAGTTGAAAAGTTAGAGGAGGATGGTAAACTTTTTAACACTTTTGGAAGCGCTTTGAAGAGATTGTTTCTTCCATGGTCAATTTTATGTAGCTTGCTCTCGTGTCAGTGTTAGGTTGAACATTGGTGTTGAACACGGATTATAAATATCCGATTCGTAATTAAATTTTCTTAAAAACCTTGAGAAATAATCGGTAAACAGCTCTATATTTTAAGAGAAGGTTAATAACTATTTATTAATAGGAACATTGACGTAATACCGATCGCTCAATTCGTGTGCGTGACTTAGATTTACGATTAAATATAATTTATAGCGGCTTGAGGTCCATGATGAGACCAAAATCTTAGCACTTTTATTTCCTTATGCAAAAATATATGAATCCTTAATTCTAATCCATTTTAAAAGAGCATTTAAACTGACCCGATTTTCATCAGCAAAATCATTTTCTCATTTTTAACCCACAATAATTTAAATTATATGTACGAGCAAGTGCTACTTTTAAATTGGTGAAAGTGGTATGACGATTTTTACATGATAAGTTTATACAATTGATTTATATATTCGTCCATTAGTATCCTAAACCAACTATCCTTCAATTTTGGGAAAGCTTTCACATCCACATGGTTTATTTCATTATTTACAATATACTCAAAGCTACGACTTTATTTTGTCCAATAGTTTTGAGTATTTCTTTAGAAAAAGACAGCTTTTTCATTGTTTCTCCTAATTGGATTTTGGTATAGAAAGAAAACTGCTTAACTTTACTGGATTTTACTTTTATGTGGTGGAAATGTTTTAACCGAATTTTGAACTTTTACCTAGTTTATTTTATTTCTATCAATTTTTTTTCGGTAATTCATTTGTATTCAATATGTTTTCAAATATGTATACATTTCAACTTTTACCTCAACAGATAAATGGGTAACTGCATCATTCTTATCAACATTAAATGTGTATCGAACAAAGTAATGGGGAATCAGCAGATTATGAATTCGCTGGTTTTGCGTTATTTAGTGTCCTTCTGTGAACAATATTTTTGTGCATCCTTTTTAAATAAAGAACGTAATATTGATTATATGTTTGAAATATTTTTTTCCTTTAGCGGGACATTTTCCAAGAAAAGCCAAGCGATTTCAACCTCTATATATAAAACGTGCTTTCTTGTTCACTGTTTTTTTTTAGTTTTATCTCAATTTTATTGATACAATGAGTATTTGTTTGTTTCTATTTAAAATCTTTTAACTTCGAAAATATTTGTTTTCTGTCACATCGTTAAGCAATCAATTTATTAACGAATTAAAAAATGTATGCAAAAGTTTTTTGGATATTTGATTTTGCTATGATCTGGTCAATGATACCTGATAATTTGTGGCTTGTTGCCGACGACCATTAGTATGTTTTAAAATTTTGTATATTTTTTCTGATTCATTTATGTGTCTTTAACACATTTTACATTCACAATTAAATGAAACTACGTGATGTAGTATTATTTCTACTTTCTTCAAGTTCTTTACCATGACCTAGGTTTCGTTGTATTACAACATTTAATTGTGAATGATGAATTTCTACAAAATTAACGCCAAATATATTTAACATTTTACATTGTTGACGAAAGTATTACTCCTCAAGATTTTCGATCGACATCTTAAAAACTTCGACAATTTCAGTGGCATCTGTCACTTCTACATACTTACGAGGCCTCAGTGGTATCTAAGTACACATTCATACTTCTTATTCAGTGTTTCCGCAAAATTCCTACCAAGTCTGCCTGAACTGTCATTCACTACTATTAATTTATTAATTTTTTTCAGTCGCATTGGTGAAGAGGGTGCCATTTACATGTTTTTTGTGCTTGTATGTATTTTTAAATGAAACTACGCAAAAACTTTACCACATTTATTACTTTATAATTTTGTTACATCATTCTTGAAAGAAGAAACTCATTGCTTATTGTTTTGAATCTTTCTCAGTACATTTCAATAAAGTTAACTTTTAGGTTATATTGTTAATAAAAATGTAACATTATTTCATTCAATTACTGCAGTCATCGCAGTAACTTAGTCACTTTATTTAAAAGTACGTAAAGAATAACATAAAGTTTCATTAAGTGAATGACTTAAGGTCTATTTAGTGGGTACAATTTGTTTTTAATCACATTGAATAGCGAACATTAATCCTTTTCATTTATGACAACAAATATTAACATCTCTACTACAAATATTAAATATGTAATATACTAGTTGTTTTTGGGTAATTAGACGTAGAAGTAATAAGCGGAAATATATTGTTTTTTATTATTATAAAAGTATTGGAAATAGTACACAATAAATTATGAATATTTTACGATGATATATGTTTAGAAACAGCCAGTCTTGACTAAATTCAATAAATGTATTATTATCTTACAAACAGTCACTTTGTATCAAAATTCCTCTCTGAAATTATTAGTCCCTTGTTTGGTGGTGTGGCGTGAAAGCATTATAACTTGCGTGTTTATAAGTGTCGATACGTGTATCTGTTTACGACGAATGTAGTAACATGTAACATATTACATGTCGCATATTACACCAGATCGGTGTTCAAACTTAGAGAGCTCTCTTGTGTTACTACTGTAAATATTGTCTAAATTAGGTATTGATCAAACTACGTGTTTATAAAGTTTTGTTACTGAATATGAGTCAATCTATATTTTTACTAATCAAACTTATTTTATAGTTAGCAGATCGATACGAACTTGTTATTGCACATTTATTCTAACACCATATTTTATGTGAAATAAAATATTTAAAATAAATTTCACAAATAATCTTGTGTTTAAGTTTTTTTATTTATTTTTAACATAAGTGCAATTAATTAAATAAACATGATGTTGCGTTTTTAAGAGCCATGAGAATTCATTGTAGTTAAATTCACTAACCTTTACTGGATTTTGAAGTTATTTTTAACCCCATGACTCAAATCTAGAAAAATATTTGAAAGCGAACTATAGGCAACTGATCGTATTCCAAATTTCAAGCAGGTTCCAGTTTCTGGGATATTTGACCTCGAAAATCGTCAATTTGGACCTTACTCATTCACTCCCTCACGGACATGTCATCAAGACCACTTTCCGTGTATTCGGGTCAAAACCTAGAAATTTGATTTTATCATGTATTAATTAAGTAATTTTACCATATATTTCATTTATATTAGTGATGTTAGGAATTTTGAAATTATTGACTTGAAATAAAGACAAATTTTATATTAGTACAAACATCAGGTTTCATTTATAAATGTGTTTTAATAAGACCTGGGGTTTTGGAAAATATTAAATGAATGTATGAACTAGATTACCTTTTGATTATTATCGATTCGCTCAATGTTTTTATTCGAAATTGAATATATATATATATATATACATATATATATATATATATATATATATATATATATAAATATGTATATGTATATATATATATATATATATATACATATATACTCTTGTATCTATTTAAATCTATACTTTGCTTTCTGGAACAAATGCTTTTATCTTCATTGTGATTTTAGTAAAATTATTTAATAAAAAAATTTGCTTACTTAGTCTGAACTTGTCTTTTATTTAGTCAAGACGTCTTAAAAACGAAAAAATGTTTGTTACTAATGTCGAAACGAGCCGTCATAATGAAGGTGAATTCGCGAGTGTTGCGTTTCTTACCGAAAATCTGTATGCACCGTATCATCATCCAATACAAGCAGACTTGCAATAAACAAGGTTGTTCATGTGCAGAGAGGCCGAATATTAGTAGTAATAATTTCATTGCCGTTGTCAAAATGTCTTCCAGTTCCAAAAATTTGCGGCAAAGCGAAAATCTCTATGGTCAATTGCCATATATTTTCATCACTGAATAGTTGATTTTGTCATTAAACATATGACTGTAAAAAACACTACACTTTAATTTTGACTACTGTTTATTATAGGTTTAAAAGAATGTAAATCAGCTTAAATGGTGCGTTCGTTAGACAGTAGTACGTATTTTTAATTTTTTCTCCATGGGCATGCAGCGTATATTTCACCACATTTCATTGTTTCCGTTTTTATAAAACAACATTAGTAATTCGCCTGATTTAAACCAGATTCATTAATAGCTTTACTTTCCATTGGTTATTTGGTTTCATTAATAATATCAAAAAGAAGATAAAACCTTGGTAGGAAAAATAATGACAAACTATTCAGTTTAATTAAATTTACACAACGCATAGACATCCGACTATGAGGCACATCTGTTGTATCGCTGGCGTAGATGAGTCGCTTTTATTTGAATAATTTTAGGCGAGTCTATTTAAGCATTGTCTCTTTGTTCCCAATTGTTTATCCAGGAAGCTTGTAATTTTCTTTATTAATTTTGGGACGGGTGTGTTTACTAAACAAAGACAAATGTTAAAAGAAAGTAAAATCCAGGCAAAATTCCTCAGTTTTGATATAAATTTATATTTTTTTCTTTAATTTTTTAGCAATGACAATTTACATTATTGCTAATTGCTCAAATTAAATATCTTTTCAAATTGCTTTTTGACGTCCGATAACTCATTTTACGAAAAACGATTTACGACAATTGTTTTAGAAAATTTAACTATTGTGTTAATAAAAAAACCTGTTAAATACGAAGGGAACTGCGATGAGGAGGGTTCTGTAATACTTATGTAAGTATAGTATTTTTAGGAAATAAATTATTAAGCCTTTGGAAGGTGTCTTCCAAAGACTTTAATTGTCATCAATACTTCAAGATTTACTGAAGTTTTTACTACTTACGCGTGTAAGCGGAACCTTTCATCTTCTAAACACGTCTTTATAGGAATTATTAAATAGAGATAAGAGGACTGTGGTTTAAAGACTTACTTGCAAACGAAAATAGTAGGGCATAGAATACGCAAATGAATAAATAATGTTTACTCATGAATTTATTGTTTGTTTTACATCCCTAGGTAGGGAATCTAACCCAAGGTATATTCAAAAAGAATATTTCAAGGTATTCCATTATTTTGATAGTCATTATAAGAAATCCGTCTCTGTAGGTCTTATCCAGAAGGATTTCATATGATTTAACATAATGGAGGACAGAACTGTGACCAATTTATAATGATTCAGTTTTATTACTTGGTCACGAATTCCAAAAATGACAAAAATTGTAATGAATGTGTGTATTTCTATAGAATGTAAAAATATATATTTCCTATGAACTGTCTAGAATTTCTATATTTTTTAATAAATACTGTCAAGTTTACCTATTGTGCTAACCCTTACAATTGCATAAAAAGAATCGAATTTAACCCCTACTAAAACCGTATACTTCAAAAATTAAAACATATGTAAATTAAAATAAAATTGGTAAATGATTAAATATTAAAACATCTTTTTGAAACATCAAATCGTAGAAAATACACTACGTATATAATACTCAGATAAATAAGCCAGTTCATTAATAATTGTGGCACAGGTCATTTGCAAGTCCTCAATAAATATGGGAAAGGAAACGCACCACGTTAATACTTATGAGGAACATTTTTTTCAAATACGACAAATAATATTAAATAATACTTTGCTTCCAAAATGTTAACAAAAATGCATGAATACTTTATCAAGTGTCTTGCCCGGGTTATACCCATTACGTTTCAGTATTGCTTTCTGAATGTATTCTTTCTTTAATATTAATCGAGAATTCTCCTCGAAACGGTAAAAAAGTTTGTATAATAATACATTTCTCAATTGTTGTTCACTGTCAATGGTAACTCGATCCTATAAAGACTTACATAGTCTTGTACACACTCTATAATAAGTTAATTATACATGTATAACATATACATAATAACCTAAAATTTGTTTTAGGATAAGTGATATTTTTCCCCTATCTGCTATCTCAAGCTTAAACCAGATTCATTTCCCACTGTGGATACTCCAAAAACATTTTAGTTTGCGCTGCGTAAAGGTTATTATGAAGAACAAGTTTGTATAAAAAAAATGAAAATTTATCAAACTTACGTCAGTCAGTCATATTTCTGATGTTATTACTACTTTTGAGTTCGGAGTATTTAAAAAAAGCATTTCATGACTGATAGATCCAGTATATGCATTGCTTTAATAAATGTCGATATAGGGGTTAAATTTAATTTACAAAACATATGAAATAAGTGGGATGTTAGAGGGTCAGAATTTGAAAGTAAAGATATACCTATGGACATAACCTGATAACGATCAGTGTAAATGGATTTGTTTATTTAATAAAAGAATAAATTAATATTGATTTTTGGAAACATTCTTAAATTATCCAGTAGTTTTAGGTCTACACGTTTAAAAAATTGAATTATAAAGCGAGTCGTTCATACAATCATAAAAGAATACAAACATTTATTTTGGGATATGTTATGTTTTTCCACTATCCGCCATCTCAAACTTAAGCCAGGTTCATTTCTCTCTGTGGATACTCAAAAAACATTTCAGTTTGCACTGCGTAAATGTTATCATAAGGAACAAGTTTCTATAAAAAAAATATATCAAGCTTACATCAGTCAGTCATATTTTAATACGCAGTCAGTCAATCACTCGTAAGCAATCAGTAGAAAGTTTGGTATTCAAGAGTCAGTACTGATTGTGTGACTAAGCGAGGCCATGCTGTAAAAATGGAGTGAAATTCGGTTTACCTAATAAATAATATAACTAAATTGTAAGAAATAAGTAAAGTTTTCTTGAGCATGTTAATGTCTTTAGTAGTAATTAATTGATGTCTTGGAGAATTTAAGATTAAGTACAGAATTAAATAAATTCCAGGGTTTCAATACCAGGGATCTCGGTTGTCGTCGTCAACCCATTGAAGTTTTTACCAGGTTTGTTTTTAAATTGTATTACTTAAATAAAAATCTAGTCAACTATTTTCTTAACAGGGAAATACAATAATGAAACATTTAGTAACTTTTAAATATACTTTCCACAAAATTATTTCTATTTATCTAAATAATACATTGAATGAGACCCTAATTAACAAACATACTACTGAAAGTTATTAAAATTATAATGTGGGCTTGACACGTTTACGCATCTTTCTTTATATATATATATATATATATATATATATATATATATATATATATATATACACACACGAACACACATGCACACACACACACATGTATGTATATAATCAAAGTAACCAAAATTGTGAATCAATATGAAAAACAAAAACTCAATACAAGATCAAATAGGGTATTCGCTTGTGATAGCGTTTGATAAAATGACACAACATTAAAAATGATTAAAAACATTTTTGGAATTGAAATTTTTTCTTTGCTACATTCACACGTTGCTAACGAACGAATGTAACATTTCAGATATTTGTTTGCCTAGAAGGAAACGTGTGATAATGTACGATAAATCAAATTGAGGTTCAGAAACAACTTTAAATAATTTGTGGCAACATATATTGTATTTATTGACCTGGAGTCTCTTTTTTCAATCCTGGACTCGCCCTTGCAAATTGATGCATAAATATCTAAGTATAATAATGTGAAATAAGGGTGAAATAACAATTCAATGGGCGTTGTGAATAAGAAGGCTATCTATGAAAATCGTCTTAACTTTTGAGAAACCTGCTCTTTTTGCATCAATCGCACATCACTTTATCAACGAGCGCAACAGACAGGAGCACGCAGTCAATCGTGGCGTTGCTATTACAAGTGCAAAAAAATAAGTTGTACGACACATCATTATATGAATAAACATAGACCGGATATATAATATATATATATATATATATATATATATATATATATATATATATATATATATATGTGTGTGTGTGTATATGAAATTAAATATCCGAGAGTTAGTTTTAAGGTGTGACTCATCATCTTAGATCCAAGTTCGTATATCAAATTTTATTAGTTTATAGATTTTCCTTTAAGGTTTAAAATAATTTAATTTCGAATTAATTTATAATTCGAAATTAAATTATTTTATTAATAAATTATGAAAATCTTACTATACAAAACTTTAATTAAGTTATTCTACATAATTTATAGGAAGAAGTTTAATGACATTTCACGGAATTTATGAGAGCACACTGTACATTCCAAAAGAGATGGGATATTAATAAAATTGAGTTATATCACTCTGATTTTTACTTGAAGCATAAATATGCCGATACAAATATTGTTCAATTAATAAAACTTGTCTGTGACTGAATATAATTTATAATTATTAAATAATATGTTCCAGTTAGTCTTCGATTTTTAACATTACTTTTTGGCATCCGTGTTTTCAAAAACCCTCTTGAAGACCTAATTTAATAGACGCCCTCAGTTATATGTTCCAAGTATATTTATTTATTTATAGGAATGAAGTATTCCGTCACTAAACCTAATGTGGGTTTGACGATTTCCCGAATATATTTTCCAAAAAATACATTTATATTTTACTTAAAATATCTCCAAATACTCAAATAAATTTATGAATTTTGGATGTATTCAAATTAGAAATAATATGCATTTTTATTTTTAAATTATACTAACTTTATGTAATATGAATATTTAAATAATCTTTAAAACAAATATGGTACCATTGTTGAAGTATACTTTCTCGGCGCCTCATGAATTTATAAGATAATAGCTGCTCGTACGCGTAATATTTCAAGTTGAAAAAATAATGAAACCACATTCACTGTTATAAGATATTGGCGAAGTTGGTAAAGATTAGTGAAGTTTGTAGCTTTAAGTGAAAAGTTGCTACCAAAGATGTGGTTAATGTTATTTTGAAGTTAGATGTTTTCGTGCCATGCAGTTCGTTTCAAATCTAATGTTTTAATCCGGTGTTATACGTATTAACGAATACGAACAGCTTTTTTGAATTTTTGACAAATCTGTTGTAAATAATGTTCTTTCAAGAAAATAAACTTAACGGTTTTTGCATATCATTTACCTCTGAATAACATCGTTTGTGCAGAAATTTGGAACTGTATATCCAGTTTTTCAAATCATATGGCAGTTGTCAGTTGTCGAAATTTGAGTAAATTAGCTTCATTAAATAAAATATTGTCGATAAAATTAATGGTACTTGAAGGGTAACTGACTATATTCAATGATCGCTTTTTCAGAAGCTCATGGAAATTGTGTCCAACTTACACGAAGACTTTAATTTGAGTCTGAGAAATGGTGTTTCCGAAAAAAAATATTTTTTATAATATTTAAGAAATAAATTACAAATAATAGCATAAATCACTAATTTAATGAACCTATGAGTGTTATTTTTGTCAAACTGTTAAATTTGCTGGTGAGGCAGTAAATTTGAATAATTAGCCATTTATTATATAGTAGTAATTCAACCTGTAGTACCTATAGTTATTGCACCCAATGCTAATGAAATACAGGTACACAATTCTTTGCATGTAAACGTAACAAATATTTTATATATTACATGTAAATATTTTCGAATTATATAATTTTACGGCAAAATAATAAAGGCTAATATGGTATTTAAATTACAGGGGTCATGCATTTCGTCGTGAATTATTCAGTATCTCAACAGCATATAACTAAATATCAGGTACATCGTTAGATAATTTTATCGCATCCGTAAAATGTGTTATACATTGACGTGATATTAAATGGATATATCATCGTAGCTTTAAAATAAATTGGAAATATAGGATAATTAATTTTCGTCAATGTAATTAATATTCCAGTCAAAATATCATTACAGGGCAATAAAAAAAAAATCCTAACTTTGTCAAAACTCCCAAAGAGGAGAAACTTGGTACAAATCTTCAAATCATAATTTTAAATTAAATGTCAGATCTCAACATCGATTGTCGATACTAAAAGACATCGACCTGCTAAAATATTATTGAAAATCAATTTTCATGAAAAGAGTTTCCCGCTATTATCTCTTTTACAATAAAACGGTAAGTTTTATTTTAACTATACTTAGTATCAAATTTCTAGATCATAAAATTTCCTATCAAAAAGCTTCTCACATGTTTTTTCCTATAAATATTCATTCGTGATGTAACTGATTTCAAAAATCGTTATTTATTTATCTACTTTAATGTACCTAATTGAAATATATATATATATATATATATATATACATATGACGGAATTATTGCTACAAGAGCAATCTTTTACAGCCAACCATAACACCAGTCTATGCATGACACATATACTGTCGTTTTTAGTTGGAAGGGCGTAAATGACCAAAAAGCAAAACATGTATTGTTAATTTTGGATGATTCCTCACATTAAAAAACGTGCTTATTGAAGGTATTTTTTTACTGAAATTTGTGCAGTTGCATAAATTTTTAAAATGTCAGAAATTTGCTTAATTTTGCTAAATATTTAAAGTTTTTGCATATATAGGTTCTCTTCCGGATGTAATTTTCGATAATGCGTGTCATTTCCTTCTCAATACGTAAGGGTCCATGAAAACAAAAAATTTCTATGAAAAGGTAAAGATATTTCAGTTTTTTGAAGAAAAAAATAAACAATTAATTTGTACAATTAGCCTAGTGCTGCTTACCGATATTTGTACCCAGTTTATCCTCAAGTTCAACTACAGATTGGTAATAAAGTGGATCTTGAACACTGGGGTGGATATTGAGTGACAGAGATATGAAATTCATTCAAATGTTACTCTCACTTGCTTAAAAAATACTGCTAAATTAAATTCGTTGTAAATGCTAAGGATTGTAATTACGATCGTGGTTATAAAAAAGTTGGTTTATTTTGTTCGGAAATATGTACTAATTACAAAGACTAGTCGTGCTCCAATATTACACCAAATATATAAGACGAAGATGCTTACGGTATTAATAAAAAGACATCTAAGATCTGAGCTGTAACTATAATAGAAGTCCAGTCGCCGGAGCAAGAAGAAGACGAAAAAGAAAAAAGGGAAGAAAATATTCATCATAAAAGAGAATTTGAGTGAAATTGTTAATAATAATAACACAATATATAATAATAAATTAAAATATGTTTTATTTTATGCATAATTATAATTCCGTTTTTTTAAATGAATGAAAGTCTGTTTTTTTTTGTTAAAACAGATCGTGGATTATATCAATAACGGATACTCCGTAAAAATACACTGAGTGCTCTAACTCAAAGGTGCTTAAAAAAATAATACATATGGCGAAATATGTGGCTTACAATTTTCTATACTGTTATATCCCACAATCATTTATAAGACACACACATCTTATACCGACTTCGATCACTACCTTACGTAATTTCAAGTAAATAAGCCCCGCACAAATAAGACAGTATGGGCTATCACTTCGTTGCATTTAAATATATATGACTAACACAAATTGAAGAACATCTGATATGGGTATTTTTAGAACTAGTGAATATGTTTAATGAATAAATTGTGTCATTTGCATGGCTTGTGTTGAAGATGCATTTTTGTTTTCTGTTATAAATATACATAAATTTTGTGTTTGAATAGTATACCTAAAAATTGCAAACGCTCAGAATGGAAACTGAAAAAAAATATGACAATTAAAATATCTTCTAGCGATTTGATTACAGATGCTATTTTATTCTTATTGAAAAATTAAACTGGTCAATATTCAAGATTTAAGATTAGAATTAAATTCATATCAATATGTATATTGACTTAACGGGAATGTCCTGTAAAGAAATGTAAAATTGTATGAAGCGTTTCAAACGTTAGAGTATTCTAGCGATGAACCAATTTACCTAGCATTGACAAATGTCCTGGCTTTTTTACATATAGAGATTTCCGCAATTCCAGAGATTTTTGCCTGAATATTAAAAATAAATATCCTCATATATCCTGCATTGCAGACTAAAATGATAACTTATTGGTGGGATCATTTCAGTGCCACATGTTGCAAAATTTCTAATGGCATGGTGAAGATAATTGTAGTTATATAGGGATGGAAAATGCCTAGTAGACATATTGTAATAAAGGGGTTTATTTATTGTGATATTTAATATTCAGCGCACGTCACTTCACATGATTTATACGTAAGTTTGAAATTTTTATTTGCATATTAATTTCTTAAACTTGTGTTCAAATTTCTGACTAAAATTTTGTTGTTTTTTACTTTTACAGTTTAATAATACGTAAATTTCTCATAGAAACCGCGACATGTGTTTCTGGTAAGTTCACTTTTGTGGGGCGTATAGATGAAATAACAATATCCTCTTATAATTAGATTGTTACAATGCTAGCGACTTATTTTGTTAAGACGCTAATAAAAAAATTAATTATTTGACACACATTTTGAATATGTGATGTCTATTATAAAGTGTCAACTGTTTGACTGCCAAGATCGACATGTCGTTTACAAATTTTGTTAGATTTACAACAAACATCGGTGTTTAAAATAAAATTATCTTATTGACGAATATCTCTTAAACTATCGTGGTGCGGCGGCTACTTCGCCCGCCTTCGGGATGCTCAGTCCTTTGTGATCTCTTTTATTGCACCTAATGTACAGCAAAACTAGTGAAGACGATAGATAATGTAAAACAATCGATTTTTAAGGTGGCCTTTCGGTGTACAGATATCAGGCGGAGTAGAGGTTTCCCACTTGTTTACAAATATAGTTTACCGAGAGAGTTTTACAATAGATGGCGGGTAAGTGTTGTAAATTTGAAATATTTCAGAAAATACATTTCTTAACCTACCGCTCGCCTTGAACAAGCCACGTTCAATAAATTAATTACAAAATATAAAGTTGAATTGTATTACTTAAATTATACATATTCTCAAAACGATTAATTACATCTATCAATCAAAAGTTATTGGTAAAATAGCGATTCGGGATATAGATACTTTATAAGTTCCTGAAAGGATCTTGATGGTGACAATACGAATTGCGCCATCGTCTCCTGGATAAACATCTATGATGCGTCCAAGTGGCGAGTGTAAACGTGCTACGTTGTCTTCTTTCAGCAAAACTAGCATACCGGTTCTTATTTGATTATGAGTTTTACAATGCCATTTGTTCCGGACCATCAGTTAATTCAAATACTTATTTTACCATCTGTTCCAAAGGCGGAACAGATGGTATGTTGTTTGATGTACTGAATGTGTTGTCAGCCTGACAGTCGCTTTATTATGTGATCTGTCAACTTTGCATTTTTTGTGAACGTATTTAATATGAGGAAGTGTGCGGGGGTAAGGGTTTGAGGGTCATTGGGGTCTTCAGATAAAAGAGTTCCTAACACAAGAGTTTCTACCACATATGTTCGAATTCTACCACATATGTTTCAAGTTTTTTGCCTATTGTTCATACAAATTGAGCCTTGATAAATTTGATGGCGGCCTCTCACAGTCCACCGAAATGCGGTGATCTTGGAGGTATGATGTGCCAATTTGACCCAATATTGCTTTAAAATTGTCTTATGATATTATTATGATTGTATTAAGTTTGTTAAGCTGCCAATTTCATTTTTGCACCAAAAAAATTTTTTGCGTTATCAGAATATAAATTCAAAGCTTGTTCACTTCTAACAAAAAATTAGCACAAACTAGCAATGTGGGCGTTTCACATTGAATTAAATTGGATACTATTTCAATGTGAACCGCCTTAGTTGCAAAATATATAATTATGGAGACATAAAGTTTTATTTTACCACGGTTTCTATACTTTGTCTTTAATTTGAAATGGTGTAAAATAGTAGATTCCAGCATTTAAAAATGGTCTAGTTTGTGTGACTCTACTGCTCGAAAGATAGCTCATAAATTATGAGCAGTCAATCGGTTTGCTTTGAAACTAGTTATATATTGCCTGATAATGATTATGTTGCATTTTTGCAACTAATGGGCCAGTATTTTAATCTCACTGCATTCATAGTTGCTTGTACTCCTTTATGTAAATTTACAAGATATTGTTCCCCTATAAATATGTCAGTGATGTATCTTAGGTAAGATAATTGGGAATTTACGATAGTTTGAATATATCGGGTTCTTTAACCTGTCGCCTATAAAAATAAATCCACCTTTGTCTAAAAGTGGATTGAATGCTCGAATTTTAATTTTATAGCTAAGCTGCCCTGTAGGGGATAATTGTATAATTTCATTCTTAATGAATGTTTAATTAAAAATGAATCTGAGTTTATAATGGTAGTCATAATTATCGGTTTTAACTCCGTTAATGGTACCTGTGCTAGGATACTCTTTGGCCATTCATTCTGATCTTACCCGGTTGTCTAGCGTATATTATTTTAAAATTATAATGGTAGATGTTCACGTGGAAAAACGTCTGCCATATTCTCCTGAGATAGTACATGTCTCCAATGCACCGTTTTTATTGAGTCTCTAATTTTTGAAACTAGAATAAAACTTTGTCAATTGTTCAACAAAGAGCAGTCAAGACAGTTTTTTCTGATAATGTTGTGATGATTTGACGAGTGTTGATTTTACGAGTGTTAATAGAGCCACACATAGTTCTAACTTAGGTAATGACATTGTTTTTGGTGGGGAAATTCGATTTTTTTGACATAATAGATTTGTAAATATTTTTCTGGTGTTGTCTATAGATCTCAAATAAATGCATGCTCCGTAAGCCTTTTCACTCGCGTCACAAAATCTATGAATTTCAACGCGCTGAGCATTCGCTATTATAACTTTTCTCTACAATCTCAGAGTTGTTCGATGTCCATTTTCTAAGAGTAAATTCCCGGCGTTCGTCAGCTCAATGAATTTCTTGCATAAGTTTTTTACGTATTTGATACTATCTTTTCCTGTCATTACATCGTCTACGTAGCAGTTGCGTTTAAAAATTTTACTGGCCGTTGGACATCTTGAACGTTCATCCTTAGCTAATTGGTTGAGTGCGCATGTAACCGAATGTGGTGTCGATGCACAGACGAATAAGACTACATGGATTGTGTATATTTGTAACTTATTGTTCTCATTTTCTCGCTATAAATTTAATTAATAATACATATCCCGTTCATCAAGGAGAATCAGTATACACGTCTTTTCGATGTCAGCTAATAAACACTACAATTTGATGTATCTGAAATCTGAGGATGATGTCAAAGCTTATACTTTTAATGGCGGTTCCGACTTTTATGCAATCGTTTAAAGAAATTCTTATGTTATTTTTCGATGAGGCGTTATACATTATTCATTCTTTCGTGGTTGTGCTCCATTCTTTAATTATGGTATGGTGTGGTAGACAACAATGCTGTTCTTTAATTTCATGTGAATTTGTACGTTCCATGTGTACTAGTGTGATAATTTCACGGATATCTCCAATATATTATGTTTTAACTCTGGATTTTTATTGAGTTTTTTGTCTAATGCTTAGAATTGTTTCTCGGCGCTTTTGTATGATTCACCTAAATTTCCAATTTTTTCATTAAATGGTAAACGAACAATGTATCGCACTGATTTACTGTTGAGAGGTGAGTTTAAAATATGCTTCTACTTCATATTTTTCCTTAGGTAAAAATATTCTTTTTCTACTTCCTGTATTTGCCAAAATTTTGATATACTTTCGTGTAGTAAGTTAAACGTTAGCATACAGTTATTATTTTTAATCATTGCCTACTTTTCCAGTACCCAGCCCAATTTTGTATTATACAATCGCGCTTTATGTCCTGGAATAGCTATGTTTCCAACGCATACGAGCTCGAAAAATACTTCGGCACTGAGTAACGCCTGGATTTTGACCGGTTCATAAAATTTTGGATCGGCGAGTTTTATATTGTGAGATATTTTGAGAACGCATTTATCTATATATTCATTTGTAAACCGTTAGAAATTCAGGGACGGACTAAAAATTCTACTATTTCACTATATTTGTTTAATTTCGATTGTATTTCTACTTTAACTGTATGTTTGATACGAGTTTCTAGTGAATTTAAACTCTCAACCGGGGAGATCTGTACTTTTAAATGGTAATTTCAATCGGGTCGCCAGTTTTTTCGTGGTGAAATGTGATCGCGCATTGCTCAGTAACACACGAGTTTGAATAATTTCAACATTCCTTCCTTTATATTAATTAATGCTGTCGATAATAAAACTTGCGTAGCCACTATGTACCTTTATGTTTGAACGATTTAAACATGATTTAAACGATTTAGCTGATTTGATATTCTCAATACGTTCATTTACATCCATGCTTTGTAATTTTTCACATTCACAAATTTTATGATTTTCCTTGAAAATAATACAGCGTCAAATTTGTCAATGCTTATTTTTATGCAAGTGACCAGCTTTGTCTGTTTGATTTAAATCTGAGCTCATGGCCGTCATTTTTAATATTTGACAGTGTTCCTATAAAACTTTTTTGAAATCACACACTTTGGGCATTTCGGTGCATTAAATACATTTTTGCCATTCTGTGTGGTTGGTTTGATCGATGTTTGATGTGAGAATGCAAATTATTCATGAGCCCCACTGCTCAATGGGTGCGCCTAATGATTTTAAAGATCTTATGTGAGTTAAAATCGTGCCTAGAAACTTTCTTAATTCGGAGATTTCAGCAGATTTCTTAGTCATCGTTAGTAGTTTGAGTGATGCAAAAATGTGATTTTATATGAATATGCGTTTGTTCTTGAAAGGGTCTTTCAATGATTCCCGTGCGACTAAATAATTTTCCTCGGACGCTTCTAATGCTTAAATTACACCTATCGCCTCACCTCTCAAACTAGACCTCAAATATTGGAATTTTTCTAATTCAGAGAGCCACGGTTGATCATAAATGAATCGTTTAAAATTTGTATAGGAATCTGCTCATTTTTCATAAGAGCCGTTAAGTGTTACAAGTTGAACCTTTAGTAGTTTTATACGGTGTGGTCGTGTCGTATTTGAATTATATGTTTTATTTGAGCTTGCGATATGTTGTGCTGACGTGGACAGTATTGGATTCAGTTTATCTATTATATACTGGACATAACTGATTTGAGAATTATACAATTTTTCCAATTCATCAAAGTCGTTCGAAGTCTCGTTAGTCAGTTCGTCTATATTTATTTGTATTTCTTCCAGTTGATCTAATATACTGCTTATATTTTTAAACGTAATTTTATTTCTGTGCGGTTATTATGGTTTTCCTCATTGTAAATATACAACAGATTTGTACTCTTATGTTTGTTGTTGCGATGTTGACCTTTTTGTCTGTGCCCGTGTTGACTGTACTCGCAGTAGATGAGTTAACGTTGATGTTGATAATGAGGATCGTCCGTTGGCTGTAGAAGGATAACTTCTACGTCATTTTGCTCACGCTTCTCGGTTTTTAAGTGCTGATTTTCCTCGGACATTTATATATTTTCATTGATCGAAGGTTTTCATGTTAACATTTTATGCAATTTGTGTTTAACGATCTTTGGATACGGCGTATTGAATCTTCAAATTTCTTTATTGTTTTTAATGAATTGCTTTTACAGCTTGCTGTTGTCAAACTGTATTACTTTACGTCACTTGAATATTTCGATATATTTATCCGACTCGAAAGACAATGTCATGGTGTGTATTGGTGAAATAACTATTACAACACTAGATACATATTTTATTAAGACACGCCAACAAAATCAATTGTTTGATACATATTTTGAATACATTATGTTTATTAAAATTATGTCAACTCTTTGACTGCCAAGACCAAAGTGTCGTTTATAAATTTTGTTGGATTTGCAAAAAAAAACATGGGTGTTTAAAATATAGTTATCTTATTGGCTAAAATATTTTTATCTATCCTATTGGGGCGGCTACTTGGGCGGTCCTTTGTAATCCCTTTTATTGCATCGAATGAACAGCAAACTAGCGAAGACAATACCTAATGTAAGACAATACAGGTTTATAACTATATTATGGCTTTCAATTCTATACAGATATTAGGCGCAGTAGGGATTTCCCACTTCTTTGAAAATACAGTTTACCGAGAGAGTTTTACAATATGCGACAGGTATGTGTTGTAAATTTGAAATATTTAATAGAATAAAATTCTGAAGATTAATCGAAGAAACTGTCCAATGCCTTTAAATTTTTTCCGAGTTCATTAGTTTCATAAATATATAATATAATTAAATATCTTTAAGCGTACCTGTTAATGAATACTTGTGTTATAATATTCATGTATGCAAATTGTACGTGTTAAGTTTATTTCACAAATTTAAGAAAACTCTTACGTAAATTATACGATGCCAGCATACAACAAGGGGATCATTAGTAATACACTCGTCCCGTTTGTTTTCATAATTCACGAAAATAAGATATTTAAATAAAAATCGCAGTGTTGGACAATTTTTCACCACATGGATGCATTTCAAACAGTATACGGTATTTACTAATTGGAGTAAATTTTTAGGTTTGTTGAAGATCATATAATTATTTCTTCTTTTGCTAGTGACGAAAGCTGAAAAATTATAACTTTATATTTAATTTTCTATAGATTGCAAATATAGAATTATATTGAACAGAAAACTTTGTCTTGTTAAGTAAACTTGCTTACATTTTTAATACATTTTGAAATTTTGGCGATATCTTAAATACATTTTTCATTTTACGTTATTATCTACATAAGTAGTAACGGTGATGATTTATGGAAAGGATATTATCGTAAAAAATTTTCAATAAAGTTAAATATTGGAAATATAAAAATTATATAAACTTTCATGATATAGACAATAGAAAAGTGCAATTTTAGACCAAAAATTGTTTAACCATTAAACTATGACTTAGAAGCCAACGGTCTCATTTATTGGTAAATTGCTTTAAATCATCTTCATAATAGGGTTTCAACTTATTTGTTATTATTACCTATTTGAGACTTTGAGAGGTTCCTACTCTACTAAAAATAATTACTATTATTTTTTGTTAAAATAAAGTATTCTTACCTAAGACATCAACCTGCAAAAGCTGCTGAGTTTTAAGAAATTTTAATAAAAGAAACATTTCATGTTTCAGTTCAGCTTTCATTAAAATGAATAAAGCTTCTTTAAATATTAAATATTATATATGCTAATAGTATACAACAATAAGACAGGACTACCAGAAAGAAAACGCTAACGCTGGTATTTCTAATAAACTTAATTAAATTACTAACATTGCGGTCGGCGTTCACTGTGAAGGGCGCATAAATTCTATCACGTATAGATGAGTCAATCCTGGTTGAATAGTTTAATTCGCATTTACTGAAATTGCACCTTTTATTATCCATGTATGAAAATCTCCAAAAGAAAGAAAAATTCTGTGTCAGTACTATTGCAACGTAAAAACTACTTACTAGCTAAATGAGTAACAATTAGAATAATTATCCTCATATATTTAAATAAGAAAACACGCCCCTTCCATTTTATCATATGGATCTCACTTCTTATTAAAGTTAGGAATGAAAAATGTTTTTTTCACGAACCACATTTATTGATAAGTCATAAAAAGTACTTCCAAACGTTTTCGATAATCTCATGCCCACTTTTTGTCACAGTGTCTCTTTGGGTAAATGTGAATTTGCAGTTTATCAAATCTGAATCTGCATTTAGTATATAAAACACGAGTAGATTATTTCTATTAACCCAACTATAAATAAATAAAAAAAATTAAGGTAGAAAAGTTATTTTTCTTACGCCTGTGAATTATTTATTAGGCAATACATTTACACGATGAAAAATAATTGAATAAAGTTTATCCGAAGGTTTGTTACTCAAACAGGTACCCTCGTATTGTGATTTCCACTAACTTCTCGGGTTTATTTACTTTATTTTTTATTATTTCGACTTGTCCATTAAGAACCTTACTGAAAACTAGAAATTAAGCTTCCTTTGAATAAAAAACTAAATAGTAAATTTTTAATTGTAACCACACGACATCGAGGAGCATAAACATTCCATTGTTTGTTGATTGGTAGTTTAACCATTATTAATTGGTCTTTTTTTACTTATTGGTGCTTTTAAAAAATTACGAATTTTTTCGTCAGATTATTTACAATTTTGTTGTCTGATGTCTCAATTAGCTAAAAGGCTTTATTATGTTTCAAACATCATTTAATATTATAGCTCCATACAATGCCATTATTCGCTCTTGGCATGACTAACGGCGTTAGATGGGACTTTATACGAGTACGTAGCCGTATTCATCTTAGTGACATTAAAAGAAAAGGACCTAATATTTTAAAACTGGTAAAATAAACTAATTGAAACTCCAGTTCACGTAATTATAGAATTAGTTATGGGTGCGTTAGATTATCATAATTCCAGACACCAACATTTTGCGATGAACAATCCTAAAGAGGGTATATATTTATAATTTTAATATAAGTTCCAGGCCATGTAAAAGCTTACAAACTGAAGAAAAGATTGCTTTGAAAAACAAATAGTTTTAAACTTTAAACTGGTTTACGACTGAGATTTAAATATCCTGATGTATATTTTGCAGTGCGTATAATTTGGCAATCTTAGTATTGTCGATACGAAATGGCAAATAAGACCAAGCAAATTGTACATTTCCTTGTATGAGTCCTATTAAAAATATATATAATAAATCAAAATAACATTTCTTGATCACAAAACTTCCCGATAACTAGAATTAATTTTCATCAACTAAACTCAGTTTACCCTTTATGAATTCTTTTTATAATTTTAGTACCAGAAAATTCTCCACATACCCATATCCTCAGTTATTTCTGCAAGTTTCTTGTTATATATTTAAGCTAATTATTGCTTATATTATTTTTCTAATATTTTTAGCTCTCCATTTCAACATTATTTAATTATGCCTTAATGAGCATTAAAATCAATTTGCGAAAAATTATTTTTGTATTTTTCTCTTGTATCATCTGTGGGGAAAATGTGATGATGAATGAAAATTAGCTCCTTCAGTTCTTAAGTAAATATCAGCCATTAAGGTTAATATTTTATATAGTACTTGATTATGTAGTACATAATTTTTGCTAACATGTAATATAACGTAAATATTGTTTTACTTTTAATTTCTTCACTTGATGATTGTTTTCGAAAACGTAATTGACACAATAAAGTTAATAGAGCTTATTTCAATAGCAAATATAATTTTTGATAGAATTTGAACGGTGAAAATTGAGTTTTTTTAGAGTTTAACATTTAATAATATTTTCTAAGTAATACATAAGCCTCCATATTAAAAACAAAAATAAATTTTAATATCGCATATATTGTGCACTTTGCTTGATATATAATAAAAATATCAATGAAATGTATATAAAAAAAAAAGAATTTACATTTTAAATAAGTTTTAAAACCTTATGATTTTTAAAATTATTTGAAAATATGTGCGGTAGGATAATAGTAAAACTTTTTTAGAAAGTTTAATTTAAAATTAACCCATGCTTGTTTAATTATTTACGTAATCGTAAAAAGTTAAATTTCTCACATCATTTTTTTAATGCAGTATAACATTTTAAAGTAAATTGTAAGGTAATTTTTTCGCAGATATCTTATCTTCCCAATTTCTCGACAGGGTTTCACTTTATTACACCCTCTTCACTCTGCATGTCAGTCCTGCTTGACGCCGCACAATTAAAAATGAAATCGTAAAATGTCTTGCTGACGGTAGAAGTCGGCAATTGTTTCTTTTTTCTTATTTCTTTTTACAGCTTTTTATTTTTAAATATGTTGTTAGTAGAAGATTGAGTCGTATGCAAGAAGTCTCCTTGTTTTTTATCTTATTGTAATTTACTATGTCCAATGAGTTATCAACTTTTAAAACAAAGTATTTTTTAGACATTTGTATTCTTAACAGGAAGTTATCATATTTTTGCCACTAAGTTTTGTATAATTTCTTAAAAGATTTTTTTATTATTAAATTACGAGTTATTTATATATTTCTATTATCTGGAAATAAACTGTTTGAATGCTATGTTGTTGAACGTTTTTAAATAAACTTTCATGGTATTAATCTAAAATTGTAAGAAAAAAGGTTTTATTAAAATGTAAATTAAAACGATGTTATCTCATAGCACATAACAAAATGTTCAGCTAGTGTATATTTACTTAGCTATCATAAGTTTGTTGCATAGGTGTTTAAATACCTGCTTTGTAACATTTGTTTTTAACTGTGATTCATTAATTTTAAGATCAAGTTAATTCCATTACTTAATTTTCTTTTAAATTCCAATATTTGCTATCAACTCTAGAAGTGGTTAAAACTAGTGCTCATCGGAATGATTGGTATGGAGATATGATATATTAATTCCTTAATAAAGCATTGCGTAAGATATGTTAATTTCAGTCGCCTTCTTACTTTCATTCGTATCTTTCTTTTCAATATTTATTATTTAAAAATGTACTTCAAGAATTTTCTCATTTTGATAAAGGCTTTATAAAAATAATGACGTTAAATTTATTTGTTTTCTACATTACCATCATAAAAATGTCATGAATCAAATTATGCATCTTAAGAGGGAAAATCACATTTACAATATAAAAGTTTAGAAACCAAATTCGAAACACATTGCATCACCTGTAGTAATCCTAAAATGTTCATGCCTTATATACATTATGTGTGTGTGTATGTGTGTGTGTGTGTGTATTTGTGTGTGTGTGTGTATTTGTTGGTATTTATTTTAACCAAATAATAAATAATAGCAATAGCAAAATTTCCGCATAGCCCAAAATTAAGTACTCATCCAGGCAATTTTCTTAAATATCATGCTTATTTATGCATTTTTCTAATTTGTTCATCAAGGTTTTTAATTCGATATATTTTTTGAAATGTTATTTTTCACGTTGAACAAATTGCCTGCTCTATGCGGTCATGTCGCATGGATCATGACGTAATATATCCAAGACCAATTACCAGAAAGAGTGAATGAGTCTAATGGTATCTCAATTGTTCAAATCTGATTATTTTTCACACTTTTAAAGAGTAATATTTAGACAATGTTGAAGATGTTGTCGTACAACGAAACCTGGGTCGTGGTTAAGAATTTAAGTAAGATAGATATAATGCTATATCACGTAGTTTCATTTAGTTGGGAATAAAAATTAAGTGATAATTAATTCCTACGAAATTAACGCCAAATATATTTAATATTTCAAAATGGTTGTATTGAAATTAATAACAAAATACACAGATTATTCAGGCATCTGACAATTTGTCCGTTACAGAATTCTTAGAAATTATCTAAGGAATACATTCTTTTAACATTCATACTTTATCAATTATTTTTTAAATATTCCCATAAAAATAAAAGAGGAAGAGAAAAATAAAGGCCCTAAATTTTCTATAAATTTTGTATGTCATCACATCATTTAATTACGAAGAGTACAGTCATTTCTTTATAATTTTAAATTTTACAATTATCGAAATATTCTCGAAAACATGTAAAAATTAGTATTTTCTCACCTCTCTCAGAATCTACTGAACCAAAATTAATAAAAAAGACACAGTTGGTAAAACCTGACTAAGATATTACAGAAAAACTACAGTGATTATCCTAGATCTTATACTTTTTGAAATATAAACTATGATTTTACACCATTAGGCAAAATATTTACGTTATGAAAAACAAATATATGTAAACAATTTGATAGAAATACTCTGTAGTCTTAAGTGTTTATAACGGCCTATGTACGAAACCTCTATATACGGAACCCTCATAGTGCAAGTTTTACTCGTGCTCGACAGGTTTTATGTAAATAGATGTACGTGTTATAATTTTCAACGCTAGTTACCCTAGTCAGTCTAGCATTATATTGACAGTCGGATTAGTCATTTCTCAATATTATTATAACTAGTTTCGATTTCATTCCAATAAATATCAAGTTAAAAGGCAAAGTAATAGTAGATGTTAATTATTTATTAGAACAATCTTTAATTATTAGTAGATTTAATTCTCTTTACGATTGTGGTATATCACATACACGTATTACAAAAGAAAATAGAAAAGGCTTATATTCAAATTTTACTCCTATTTGCGATATGTGCGGTGAGAACTTTGATTTAGAAGTAATACGGAAATTTCAGTCAAAATGACATAAACTAAGAAGGTGGTGAGGTTATAGTGAGTATTGGTAGTCGTTTTATCCAGTTAAATACAGTTTTATGTCCAGTTAATATTTCGCCCATGTCTCTAAGATTGTATGTCACTTATCATGATACCATTTGCAAATGGTGGTAATAAGTAACAGAGTATTGTATGTTTGAGGTAGCACGAGAGGAAACAAAATATGCAAAATCCATTGACAGTGTAAATAAAAACGGTATATCAATGAGCATTATAGTAACGGATACTTGTTGGTCTAAACAGTCCTGTGGCAGCAATTATAACGCTTCTGCGGGTGCTGCAGTTAATATAAATCTCCCTTGTAAAATTGTATGCATGTATTTATTTAGGAGCAAAAATAAGTACTATCTCACTTGTTCTCGGTTCTCCAATAAAGGTATTGAGGCTCTATTACATACCTGTTTTAAAAGTTATACCGATCCTTCAACTAAAATAGAGGCAGCCATTATTGCAAGTGGATTTAAAAAAATTCTTGCAGAAAATGTTCTCATTTATTCACAATTAATTGTCAATGGTTATGCAAGCTTGCACTGTAACAAGTTTGCACTATAAGAACTTCTTTCATAAAATGTTCCGATTGATTCACAATTGCACTGTAAGAAATTTCCGTCCTCATAAAAATATCTGTGAAGATAAAATAGAATGTTAAAACCATCTCTTGTGTAATTATTTTAAATCTTTGTTGACAATTACATCTAATAGAGCCAATTCGTTGACAGCGCGGAAGCTTGTAATTTATAAGGTTATAAAATTACAAACTACTTTCGTTTATAATACTGCTTCGTCGATATTAAATGTAAATTTGAATAAAATTCACTTCAAATAAATCAATACAAGAATTATTGGTGCCCCTTTTTAATATTAATCAGTTTCTAAAAAAAATACTATAAATAAAAGATTAATTGCGTACTTATTTACCTCGATTATATTACACACGTTGTTTACCTCGATTGAATTGTCCAATTAGTCCTGGCGCTATTAAGTAAAAGACAGGATCAATTTGTATGTCCCTAATCGCGACCTCCGCCGGTGCCATCCACTGCTGCCTTTCCTTTGCTAATTCTCTTCTTTGATTGACTTTCATATTAAGCCAAATTTAGCACAGTTGACCTCCTTTTACCCAAATAAATAAATGAAATACACGTTACTTAAGCACATTGTCATCACCTTCAATACTCGCTTTAGATCCCATATATCATTACAGATTATTCGTACTAAAAGTTTACAACAATAATACCTCTTTTTATAACCCCGTAAGTCGAATATGCCCATTATATAACGATATTGTCCATCCACATCTGTCATGGGACATTTTTGAACCGAAATTATTAAAATTTAGAAAGGAAATACTAAATATATTAGTTATAAATTAAAACCAGCTATATAAATAATGTTTTCTTCAAGAGGTAGAAAATAATATAATTCTAAATTAACACTAACTTTAATAATTATGATCAATACATTTTGTAATATACATTATAATACAAGTAAACCCTGAAATTGTATACATAAATACTCTAATCATTTTGTACACACATAATTAGAGTTATAGTATAGTTTTATACTCTGTTCTTTTTAGTTTACATCTACATGACTATAACTTGTTTTGTAAGCCTATCAATACATACATTTTATTTTCATTATAAATGTGAACATTTGACTATACTTACCTTTTCATTAATAATACTTTTGTTAAATGCTATACTTCCAGCCAAACAAACGATGCTTAATATGTCAAAGATATGCCTCAAATTAGCTGATTACACATTTTTTTATCGCTTTGAACTTCGTAAGCTCTGAATTTGTTATTTTACTGGTCATAAAATTTAATATCGGGTGGCATATATGAAAATCGATTCATGAGGAGTAAACTCCAAAAAGTTAAAGAAGAAATAAAACTGGTTATTTCTTTCGTTTTAGGTGTACTCTTTCAAAGTCATTTTTATACTATCGGTGCACGGTATTTTGAAACTCAATAATTATTTTTTAAAAATAATAAAAAAAAATCGTCTGCTATCAAAATTAATAATGTAAAGAAAGTTCTATATTTGCAAGTGAATAAGGAACAAAAATTGCAAAAATTTGCTGTTAGTAAATTTACATAAAATTGTTTTCAAACATTCCCTTTCTGAGTATCACAATATTTTCAAAGCAAATATTAGATCGAATCTATTATTTAAATGTATATGTTATAGTTGACTGCAAAGACTTTAAAAAATAGTGTTTCCTTTACCTAAACACTAGCTTGAACTCACTATGTGAACAGAAATCTATAACCTTATTTCACCAGAGAAAAATTAAAGTAGATTATTCTGCAAACACAGTAGACAAATTGGTGCTGGAGTCCAAAGATGCAGAGATGAACTGGGGGAAATGAAGAATCTGGTATAAAATTGTATGGGGTAGAGAAGCTATATGGAGAGAGGCCTTAAGTTTTGGCGTCGAGTAAAAGGACTTAATAAATAAAATAAATAATAAACGTGAGATCATAATAAAAGTGACATAATTTATGACAGATTGAAAACTATAATTTTGATTATTTCCTTAATTAAGATTATCCTTAGTAATTTGCAATGGTTTTACCATCTTGCTTTGTGAACTATAAAACCAAGAAGTGATCTAAGATTAAATCTACGATTTCAAAAAGTTATTCTTTTTTAACAAGTCTCATATGGCAAAGGTTCTTTACAGTTTTAATATATAGTATCATAATTTTGCTGTTCGATTGTTATGATTGTTATTCTATTTCTGCACACATAAAAGTAAACACCTAAATGTTTTTTTTTGTATTCTACCTCAATATTTGTTTAAAGTATTGGCTACCATACGATCAACAAACGCATAAACTTATAATAGAAATAGTAACAAATATTAGACTTTTTTGAGTAACAAAATAAATATGTTGCTTAATTTCATCTAATTTTTTTGAATATGGTACATCTATTTTATTCCGACTCATTAAACCAAAATAAATAATTGCACCTAATATAATACGCTTAATGTAATAAACATATAATAATTATTAGTTATCTACCTACAATATACCCATATATAATATATCACAACATATACCTAGAACATACCGATATAAAATATATCGCAAGTTTTTGAAATAAATATATTGTTTACAACTTACAATATCGCAATATAGTAACTTGTAAAAAATATATTTATTTCCAAAACCTTGATTAATCTAAAGCAAAATAAAATATGATGCGTTCTTAAATATAATTTAAATGATGTCCAGTGTAATTCTTTCATAAATTTACATTTTTATTTTTTCATAAATTGACATTCTTTCATAATATAAATTTACATTTCTCGGGAGCCCGAGGCACCGAATTCGTAGTTAAATGAAATATTTTAAGATTAGACTTTTAATTCCACGGCACTGGAACGGTTTAACCTCGAATAAGTTGAGTTTGAACAGCACAGCTTTTTAAATTTCACCGTGTGAATATTAAAAGGAAAATTAGAAAGGCGCAAGAACAAAGAGTATGCGGCGCATAAATAGCGCTGTAATCCACATAAAAGTATCTGTAGTCGTGACTATCTCACTGAGATCTTTTTATTCGGGACACGTTGATGCTGAACGAGGTCGAGTGTGCGCGACGCTACCTCGGCTTGAAAACGGTCGTTTGATCTCACCGTCTGGAAAAAGAATTGTCTTATTTTATAGAACTAGTTTTTAAGTCAAAACTTTTGTAAATCTTGAAACTTTTAAGGTTTTATTTTTTTAATACTTTTTAAATACAATATTAATTGTTTTGAAAATTAGTAAGGAATGCATCCTTACCACTCCTTACAAACAACAAGATACACACCAAGAATTTTTTTGTCAGTTTATGAAAGTTTGTATTATAATTTGTTGAAGACAATTTCTCTACATCTTCAGGTGAAACTGCCCACCTAACAAATTCCTGCTTTACAAATTGCCCACCTGAAAATGTTGTACAACGAAACCTAGATCGTGGTTAAGAATTTAAGTAACGTAGAAATAATACTACATCACGTAGTTTCATTTAGTTGGGAACAAAAATTAAGTGATAAGTAATTTCTACAAAATTAACGCCAAATAGTCAATATATAAAAAATGGTTGTATTGAAAATAGTAACAAAATACACAAGTTATTCACGCGTCTGACCATTTGTCCGTTAGAGCCGAATTTCTTAGAAATTGCCTGAGTAATATATCCTTTTAAAACCCATATTTTGTACTAGCTAATTATTTTTTAAATATTCACATAAAAATTGAAGAGGAGGAGAAAAATAAAGACCTTAAATTTCCTTTGAAATTCCAAAAATTAGTATTTTCTCACCTTTCTCCGAATCTACTGAACCAAAAATAATAAAAAAAGGCAGAGTTGGTAAAACCTGACTAAGATATTACAGAAAAACTACAGCGATTATCCTAGATCTTATACTTTTTGAAATATAAACGATGTTTTTATGTCATTAAGTAAAAGGTTTGCGTTATGAAAAACAAATAATTTGTAAACAGTTTGATAGAAATACTATGTAGTCTTAAGTGTTTATAACGGTCTATGTACGAAAACTCTATATACGGAACCCTCGTAGTGCAAGTTTTACTCGTGCTCGACAGGTTTTATGTAAATAGATGTACGTGTTATAATTTTCAACGCTAGTTACCCTAGTCAGTCTAGCATTATATTGACAGTCGGATTAGTCATTTCTCAATCTTATTATAACTAGTTTCGATTTCATTCCAATAAATATCAAGTTAAAAGGCAAAGTAATAGTAGATGTTAATTATTTATTAGAACAATCTTTAATTATTAGTAGATTTAATTCTCTTTACGATTGTGGTATATCACATACACGTATTACAAAAGAAAAGAGAAAAGGCTTATATTAAGGAATGCATCCTTACCACTACTTACAAACAACAAGATACACACCAAGAATTTTTTTGTCACTTTATGAAAGTTTGTATTATAATTTGTTGAAGACAATTTCTCTACCACAATAAAAATATTATCTAGATAAAATTAAATTATTAAAATCAGGGCAATTTTCTATAATTATACGGTATTCATTATCAGTATGTATATGGGCAAACATATAAAATTAAAATAATAATGATAATTGCAGGAAATATAATTTAAACTACACCAATAATAAAAAAAACAAATTTAGGACATTAATTTTAAAACAAGTTAAACCAAACATAATATGCGGAGAAAAGATATAATACAAAATTGTAAAATAGGGAGTTAATTAAAAAAAATATTTTGTAAATATACCCTTAAGGAAATAACAATTACCGTAATTAAAATGTGTGTACCGTAATTAATACCGTAATTAAACTTTCAAAGAGGTTTTTGTATATTCAAGGTCAGAATTCCGGTGACATCTCATCTACATTTGTTGTAGGTTTGTGAATATAAGTTGAATCTATAATTATATTATTTGTTGATGTCCAATTCGAGGCTTTTACTGTATAATGAAATAGTTAATTGAACAAAATGTAAAACTAATTTCAAAAAGTTTCACATATTCTATAAAGTTATTTTAGGGCAGAATTTGTAAAAAATGAGCACCGCCATTTGTTTGTGGGGCGAATTTTATATTTAAACAGACAATGCATGAATTATCAATTTATTCAAACTTTTAGACCTTAGACTGATGTCGATTTGACGATGGTCACTTCGGAATTATATAAAAGAGTTTGTGAAAGATGCTGATTATTTCTCCCCAGTCTCGAATTATATTTTCAGATTAAATGGCATTTTTTAATTTATAGCATTTTTTTAAATTTAATTGGAAATAGAAACAACAGTTCTGGAATAAATTTGACCTAATTTTGATTATAAGCTTATCGTCTCATGGTCGATTCTGCGTTATTGTTGTTGGTACTTGTTATTGGTCGTTGAAAAAAAATCATGGCGATGTAATGATAGTTGGGATTTTAATCATTTTATTACCTTGTTTTCCATTTTATTAACATTGTCTATAGTGCGTTGATTTCTAAACAATTATCGTAAAACATATTGTACACTAGGTTTTCCACTTACCTATTTTTATATCGTTAACCATACTGTATTGCTCACAAGTTCATATTGTTGCTAATATTAGTGATCACCGAAGATGAAAATGGAACACACATGCTTTCATCTCGGTATCTGTCGATCTGCTCGTCATCATAGAATCCTTGAATTTGTACAGTGTGACTTTGAAAGTTGACATTTGTCCTTATAATTTGATGACCTAAACCTATTAGGGTAAATGAAATTAAAATATCCAATTTTTAAATAAATTTAAGAATGATGATAGTGAGTTGCGAAAAAAGTATCCCGACATTTGATGTACATGAAAGAAATTATTATTAAAGAAAACTAGAAATTAATAACACCGTTCGTCCAGTCATTTTATTGAATTGAATTTTTTTTTAAAAATTCTTTAAGTGTACCTGTGGTACATTTGATGTCGAAGGAAAAAAAACTATAGAGAATATTTTACAATTAGTCATATGATTATTACAGACAACTTAATAATTTAAAGCAAAACTACAATTAAATCTCTACTGAGAGTAAAACAATATTTCAAAATGATTTTCCCATTTTAAAATACAGGAAAATATTTGAATTTTATTGTATTTTCATTTTTTTTTAGTTATCACTACGTTCACAGACGATTAAAATTAATAATTTATTACAACGATGTAGACCAAAGATTACGCGTGCAACGTCGTAAAACAAATCTATATTAATTATACACAGCGGCAAAGTTTGTTTATATTTTGTTTTCACTAATCTCTAAAACTACACGTCCGATTAAAAAAATTGTGTTTCTGTTAAAAAGCCCATTATTTGATACTATTATCCACAGTTTATATTATTATCTGGAGGAACAGAGAAGCAATAATAAATGTAAGAGAAGTCGGGAACACTACTTTAATGATGCAAGGTATACAGAGATTGGCTTATTCACTGACTAATCATTCTGAATTTCCTTCCTGATTCTGACGACAGATTTGCGAATGGAGTAGAGGAATTAAGTAACCGCAGGGGAAGGAGACCCAGGCGAGGTAGCATACCGCGTGGGTCATTTGCGCGGTCGGGTCCCTACGAAACGGATAATGCTATGCGAATGCTTTTGAATGCAAACTTGTTGCTAACTGTTGACATAGTACAGTACTTTTCAGTTGTCTTTTCAAAATCTCGAAGCACAGCTAGTGTTTCTATAAAACGTTCTAATAAACTAATGGAAAAAAGGTATTCATAATAACTTTAAAAGTTTATTTAGGCTTATATGTATATAATTGCTATGTACGAATTTTGCTTTTGATAATTTTATCAATTTATATAACGTTAGGATGTCGTAAAGATATATATAATTTTGCGACGACCCGTCGAGAGGCAGAAAAATAAATTTTTGTTTGAAATTTTGGAGTTGAGTGGAGGAGAGATTTTTGTATAAATATGTCTTTACAAAATTTTGCTTTTTATTTCCAAAATACACACCAAATAAATTTTTGTTAAAAATTAAAACACGTGACAAACTATTCAGTTACTCTTTAGGCGGATTCTAATAATGGAATAAATTATATTCAAGGAAATATTAAAATTTAGATTTAATTAATTATGAAATAAATACTTTCCTTAAATTAAGTAAAATATATATTCCAATTATCATAATTCTGAAAAATTATATAGATTTAAACAAAGTATGTATTCCTATAAGCAACCGCCACTCGTAATCGCCAAACGTATTCGATTCAACATCTGACATAATTACACACATAAAGCACTTATTCTCACTGATTTTAAGTAAATAATCTGTATATCAATTATCAACTTAGAATGAGCGTAATCATTTCTAAATCTATTTCTTTATTGGCTTCAGAATATTAGATTTTAATCGGATATTATACAAAAAGAAGAAAATTATAAATTATTCCGGTAGTAATAAAAAAAATATTCGTTTTAATTTATGAGTATTAAATCAAAAAAAGAAATGTTACTTTAAATAGGCAGGCATATATTTTATATTTATTCGCGTTTCGATTAAGGACCGAAATATTCTAAGCCAATTAATACATTTCTCTTCGCTAACATCTGACTGAGAAAACGTAAATATTGAAAAAATCTACAATATTTAAAAAATCAAAACATTAAAAATGTTATATATATATATATACTTTTAAATGACTTGTCTATACTTATTTTATTACATAATACCAAAAAAAGTGTGGAAAAAATACTAAGTGGAATTTAAAAAAAAAAAAAAAACATAACACTACGAAAAACATTTCACTCAACTGATACTCTGGAACGTTGTGTAACATTCTTAAAATTATTGTCAGCAAAAAATAATTCTTTGTTATAATAATGGTTTTTTTTCAATAACTGGCTTTGGAAACAAAGCCAGTTATTGAAAAAAAAACCATTTGTAATTTGATTTTCTTATATATTGTGGTTTCTTATAATCTCTATGGTATCCAAATGAAATTGAATCATTCTAATGAAACGAGATTTATATAATTATGATGAAATGATAGGAAACATTAAAAAATAGTTCTGAATTTCTCCAATACCTTTAAATAAAACTTGTTAAGTATGATTAAAACTTGCATTATAAGGGTTTCGTATACATTTACAATAAAGGTTATAATAGTATTTCCATCAAACTATTAACAAATGTAAATTTTTGGCAACGTAAATATTTTGTGTAATATGTATGTGTAAAAACAATAGGGATATTTCAAAAAGGATGACATTTAGAAACATCTCTATACTTTTGCTTCAAATTCAAATTTTGCATAGACTTCTTGAAATCATGTTTCTACGATAAATTTAGTTAAATAGTTTCGAAAATAAGTAGAACACATAATTTTTTTCATATATTTCATTGTCACTGAGGTCACACTAACTAAAATTGTGAAAAATATTTTCATAATTATTATAATAACCTATCACAATATTTTACACTACACAGGGAATTAAAAACATTGTTAGCGTACTTATGTACGTGCGTTAGAAGTTATACTTCTTTGGCATAATATAAGAATAACCTTATTTAGCATGCAAATAATTAATGGAAATAAAATAATGAAAGGACTGGAGCGTGATTATCAATAAGGTTGTTAAAAGCTAAATTCATTCAAATAATTCAATTGAAAAGATTTAATTTAAAATTTACTAGATAAAAGTGTGGTCGACTATTTATTTTTCTGATGGTTTTCCATTGTAAGCCAGGACCATTCCAAATTATCGCGCTTCCACTTTATAATTTTCTCATACAGAGTATTATCAAAATTTGATTTTTCATCTAAAACTACAATCATTATCATTTAATATATTATTATTATGGTTAATATATATTATTGTTATTTACCAAATTAATTAAATTAAATGTTATTATTTTAAAACTAAATGAATGCACAGCATTTAATGTAATATAAACACGGGAATATAATTAGATATTAAATTTACTAAAACCATCTAAATGAAGTTTAATTACTAATGAAAATATATGAATTTGCTCAAAATTTATTGTAATTTATTAATTTCAAATATTCAATAAACGATCGAGTAATAATTTATAACTTATAATGTAAATAAATACATACCAAATTGGAAGTGGCTTGCCAGATAATTAGCTGAAAATAGAAAACCAGCAGAAAAATTAATCGGTAGACCACTCATCTGTCACACAAACTATGTAAATTTTTGTTTGTTAACAACTTCGTGGTTTCAATTTCTTGTAGATTTTATGTTGCATAGTGAGCAACATCATATTGTCAATTTTTATTGCATTGGTAAAATTTCACTTTCATCATTTTTTCATAACGCGCCCAAAGAAGTATATCTTCATAAAGAAATGTTCACCCCTCCACCTGCTTAAAATATTCGTATGGAATGCAAATATTTTGAATAATGAATGAATGCTTACTACACTCTGTATTCAGGAAATGTAGAAGTTAATAAAGCACGTAAAATAAATAATGGATGTTGTAAAACTCATGAAAAAGAAAAGTAATATAACAACACAACACAACAACTTGCAATTATAAAGTATTAGTTTTTGTTTTATTTAATAATGCTTTAATGAATCATTAAAAGAAAAGAAAATGTCTAAATAATATTTTTACAGAACCGATAACAGATGACACCATATACTCTTAATAATGCCCGAAATTGTCAAAAGAAGTCTTGGATATAAATATGAAAGTGATTTTTAGTAACAATGTCGTAATTTAAATTTTGTGCTAAATTTTTAATTTGTGTATATGAGGTTACATTTTGATCAGTGACCAAATTTTAAGGAGCGTTTAAGAATCGGAAACTCAATCATGTATTGAAAAAATAAAAATTTGTTTTTTCAATTTTAGACCAAGTTATTTCAAAATCCTGTCATAAAAAGTAATTTGATTAAATTATCTAAGTTCTTGCAGAGTTTTGTCGTGGATAATTTTCAAATATTTATCGAATTAACACACAGAGTTATGCGAAGAGAAAATCTTAGTGGTTTTACAGATTTTATCATATAACAAAAAGAAAGAGAGAATAGGTGTTATACTACATTCAAAACTTATAATCACCATCACCATTTTGGCAAATTGGAGAATAATATTTAGTTTTTAACATAATAAAATCGATTTTAAAAAAAAATTTAGGTATCGCAAATAAATCTGTCACAAATAAATCACATAATCATTAAAGCAAATAAATCACTAGCACCAAATAACCTGTTAGACGCATAGTAAATTTGTTATACATCGTGCAATGAAAATGCTAATCAAAAGAAAAGGAAACACTTTTTTTTATATTTCACAGCACGTTGCAAATTTTAAACCGTGTCTGTTTGCATTTCGAATTCCCATCGCATAAAATGCTTTAATAATTATGTATGAAGGTTTTGTTTGCAAGTTTCTCTTGGTAGTTCCGATTAATTATCGGTCGTTAAGTTTATAGCTATTCAGACCATGTTTTTGGTTCATGTCGTATAATCTGGGTGACCCTAGAATTCCTTGTCAAAGTTATTTGAAAATAAACAATAAGTAGTCAAATTTAAATTCAGAGAGTTCCTTATCTATTTACAACAGTAGGAAAATTCTCATAGTACCATTTATATATTATTATAATTATTAAAATAACTTTTAATAATCTGAGTTCAAATAACCCGTGTGATAGAAATAACTGTTACATAATTAAAACAAAAAAGGAAAAAATTACACGGGATTAAAATCTTTTAATGATTAATAGAAGAAAAAAAAACTCTATACTTATAAATTTATAGTACTGTGTAACTTACTGAAGTAAAAACACCCACCATAACATTAATTTTTAATTTTGATTCATTAGTGTTCTGTGACAAAATTGCTTAAATGGAACACTTCGGTGTCCTTCCATCCGTCCGCCGTGTGTAATTTCTTGCAGTTTGATGCCAAGCTCTATACCAATACAAAATATGTACAATGTAATGAGGAGAAGAATCAAGTTGAAATGGAAGTAATAGTTAAATAAAACTTTAGTAAAGTAGCTAAGGTTTTGTTATCATATACGTCATATTAAAATGAAACTTTTTTATAAAAAAAACTGAACTGACTTCAGATAAACATCGCATAAGAAGTGTATATCAGCAATGCCGGAATATATTGAACTGTTTGGATAATAATTAGTATTATGCGTAATGGAAATACCAAACAAGCTGTTGAAATTATAATCTACATATTGAAAAATTGTACAAAATTTCCACAAGGAAAATTACATTATTGTTGAAAAAAAATCAAACAAAGTGTACATATTAAAGCATAAGAGTACTTTTATTTATTTATCCCGAATATTTAAAATAACAGGCTTTTAGTGCAATTCCTTATAGCTAATCAACCAAAAACTCGAACCATCAGACGGCCCCGTTTTCCCCGTTGTCACCATAATGTGTAATAACCGTTGAGCCGTACGTTCAGTAGCTACAGTATATGTTCACCATCATTCCGTCAAAGCACCTAAGACGACGAAAACGCTTCCTTCTCTCTCGCACATATTCCACATAAATTACTACCTAATGAACATACATTTCATCCCTATTTTGCTTTAGTAATTCTTTAATTTATTTGAGCATATTTGAACAACTGAATTAATAAAAGAATTAAAACACCTTTGCAGTGGGTATAGGTGACCTTTTTATTTTGAAGTACTTCCATTGTTAATTACGTATTAACCGCTTTCTTTAAGTAAATATTGCTGCCAATGTTTTTAAGTTATATATATTCCTATATTATCTTAGCTTCTTTCCGCATATTTCCGTACACTCCTTGCCTTTTTTTAATTTGTACTATTTATTATCTACCATAGCATTTTTTTATTCTACTCTATTAAATCAAAGTTACTGCTATTTATGTTGCTGTTATTTTAAACCAGCACAACTATGGGAGATTTTACTCCGTGCGGTGTAGGGTCAACATTTAAACTGAGCTTGTTGGTTTTAATCGTATTCCTCATATATATCTGATCTGCAGTTTCAAGGTCCTCTTTCTTTGCTTTCTTCTTCCTATGTATTCTTTACCTCTAATATTTTATTCTTTTGCCCACGTCTTCTAGTTTCTACTCTATAGTATCAATCACCGCAATATTATAGTTGAACATAAAATACAACAAGCTTGCAACATTCTTTAAATCTACACTTGGTTGTCCTATTTATTAACACTCTCCTTTACTTCTATTACCTCATTATATTGTCTATAATCAGTATCATTCTATCTATCGGTGACTGGTCTCGCCTGTTCAAAAATGTGTTATACCTAGTCTTTATTAGAAACATACGAGTCACAAGTAATTTTGCTGAAGCTTGACCATGGATCGGCTATATTATTCTTCACGGGTTAATAATATGTCTTCTAGTTTCTATTCTATAGTATTGATCATCACAATATTTTTATTATATTACGTCTGGAAAAGAAGTTGTGCCGGGGTTTTACAAGAAATTGTATGCTAAATATTATTGTGAATTGATAAGTTGTAAAGAAGTTATATTCTTAGTATTTTTATTTTTAACTTGGCTGGCTTTTAGTCTCTTGGTGATATCGATGTTGTGGTGTTCTGCTTCCTGGTTATACTGGGGCTAATGACGATCGAGTTACGTAATTTCATATGGTTTTCATTACAAAAATGTTTAAATTCGTTATCGTTTTGTAGTGTTGCCAATTTTATTATATCTTGACAAATATTTAATAAAATAAACATTCATTCCCTTTCTAGCGTTGGGCCTAAATGGTCGAGTTCAATGTCAATCTAAAAATGTACAGGTATTATTCTTCTCTTAAGATAATTTACAGGAAACGTTGTTAATGCCACTGTACAATTTTACAAATATTTTACTATGATCACTATACACTTGTCATATTTTGTCCACCAAAGCATAGTCCTTTGCTTCAAACTTATCCCTAAAATCCCTAGTTATTCTTCATTTGCGGCAGCTAAAACAATTTTCCGTAGATATATTGGGATAACTTTTTTTTTGTCCCGTAGTAATATTTGAACATAAAATACAACAAGCTTCCAACTCTCTTTAATTCTACACTTGGTCGTCCTATTTACTAACATACTCATTATATTTTCTATAATCAATATCATTCTGTCTATCGGTGACTGGTCTCGACTGTTCAAAAATGTGTTATACCTAGTCTTCACTAGGAACATACGTGTCATAAGAATTTTACTGAAGCTTGACCAAAGATCGGCTATATTATTCCTCACGGGTTAATACAAATCTCTATATTTATAGGATTGTAGACGTCATATCCTTCGCTCAATTTGTGCGCATGACTTTGATTCAGGGCTAAATATAATTTCTTCTGGTTTATGATGTGTGTCAAAATTATTCTTATATAAAACCAAATAAAAATGTCCTAGTGCCCAGGCTAATGTCAAAGCCTCTTTTTCAGCCTGACAGTAGCGGTGTTGGCAATCGCTTAGTATTTCTATATTAATTATACGTGGATCATTATCTCCAATATGCGCAAAGACAACATACAAACTGACAAAATTTTAATCAGCAAAGAACTTTTAATTTATTTACTTTCTTCCACTGTCACGTTGTTAAGCATAAATTTATCAACAGATTTAAAAATGTCTGTCCCCAGTTCCTCTGAATTACATTTCTCTGTGATCTGGTCTACTAGAAGATCTTCAATATCGGAAGACTTAGATTTTCTACGTTATTTTTCAATGCCTTCTAGAAACTTCTCAATTTTCTCATGTCTTTACTGACTAATTTGTCTTTCCCACTTTTGTTTTATTGAGAAGAGAAATAATCATCAAGATTCTTGTTCTCAATTTTAAATATATTTTTAATATCACCTGCATCTAAAATCACGTGCACATTTATATTCGACATATTAAAGAAAATTCCTTACAATTCGGGTCCTCCCCAGTGCAGTAAGGTTGCACCGTTTTTCTTGCTATGTTATTTTCCAGTATAATTTGTTTAAAGCCTACTAAGTTTATGAAGTGGGAAGAGAGCAGGAATATTTAATAGTCGTCACAAGTCCCATGTCCGAAACTAATTTGATAATTGATTTCATACCATTTACTACTTCTTTTTTTCAGACAGTTTGACAACTAAAGATAGTTTAGTCATTATAATTCTTATTGAGATAAAGCCAAACCAGTAAATAAGCGTGATGTGATAAATGATCGTGATGTGTGCGCTTGTGGCGACAGAAATGCTTTCATCTCTTTCGAACAAATCGTGTATACTACTACCTTTCGCACATACACAACAAATCGTATTACAGTTATGATTATGGTTCTTCAACGAAACGGATTATAATTTATCATCACATTTTACCTTCAATTTATTTTTAATTTAAATTTCAGAAATCCTTTTTTCGCTGACATGTTTTCGTGTTTTTTTTCATTTAATACCTTTATATTGCCAATTATATAAAATTGATAAAAATCTTGATTATTGATATTTTGTGTATTATAACACATTTATTTGTGGTAATAAAAATCTATCAAGAGATTGGTAATATTAAATCTTTATAGTATGCTGAGCAGATATATTATTGTTATATTTTTATCAACCTAAGCATATAATATAGCTTTTAATTGCAATGTTGGCCGTTTTGAGGAAAGAATATTCAAAAATTTTCTAGTATTTCATCAACTTTAATATGACGGTGTAATTCAAAATTACGCAGTATTCATAAAAAAATCCATTTAACACAGCCTGTCAAAAGGAAGTGTTCGTTCTCTAGTAATTAGTTGAGTGTGATTATAATTTGATAAAAATTTTATATTTTTTCTAGATATTTTTTTACATTACTTTAAATTTAATCGTGTTGAAACTGCTTCGATGCATATATCTAATTTAATTTATGTGTATATAGGTCAAATGGATTTACACTTCTATACTAGTTTTTTAAAAAGTAGAGAGGCAAAATTATAATCTAGATTATAAAATAATAAAGATATAATATACTTTTATTCATTTACCGTGAATAATACAGTGGTTTAGTCAACTCACTTAAATGTATATAGAGGAGCATACTAGTACAACAGCATTAAAATAATGACTTGATTTTGAAGATTATATAATTGATTCATATCGCAATTTTAAACAAATTCTTGAATAGCTAACACAAATATATATAATTTCTTGCAATAAATACTAAACATCTTTACTACAAATGTTGAAAATGTAACACAATAATCCTTCTTAGCTAACTAAATGTGAGAATAATAGGTTGAAGTGAAGAAAACTTTGATTATCATGAAGGTATTAGAAGTAGGTTACGATGAATTCGAACATTTTGCTATTATAAGCATATAGAAACAACTAATCTTGAATTAATTCAATGTATCTCTTGTCACTTTACATATCGTCAGTTTGCCTTAAAATTGATTTCTGATGTTATTAGTCTATTGCCACTGACAAGACGTGAGAGCGTTTTGACGTGACTGTTTAGAAGGAGGCGTATACGCGTTTCTATTTACATAGAATATGATGATAGGTAGCATATTACCTATCACATCGCCAATATAGTATCATGTTCTAGTATCAATTCTAGTATCATGTGCTCGAACTTAGGTAGTTCTCTGTTGTCACGCTAAAACATTTTAGCAAATCCGTGTTCATGAAATCTGGTGAGAGAATATACCTTAGTCTATTTTGCTATGCTGATAACTAAACAAACTCATTTTGGGGTTAGTATATTGATACGAATCGATACGGAAAGTTTACAGTAACACCACATTTTTATCACAAAAAATATTTCAAAATGCAATTTATATAAAATCTGTTATCAGTTATGGGAATAGCATTCATATTAACAAATATTTTTCTGTTTACTGTTATCATTGATACAATTAAAGAAAACAAACATGTTTTTCAGTTTTTTTTAATGACCCCTCAGAACTTATTACAGTCAAATTTGCTAACATCTGGGTGCCCATTTTCCTTGAAGATCTTTGCAATTATTTTGATGCTCCTATAACACAGCATCAGAGAATGCTTGAAGTCTCATTATAAGCGGTGACTTGATTTTAACATTTTAGTTTTTTACTGTCATAATCAAATCTAAGAAAAATCATAAAATTCGTAGCTCATTCACTCATCCAGTCATTGATAGATCATCATGGTCTGTATTTTAGAAGAAAAAGACTACGTTCGCAGGAAATCTTGAAATTTGTATATATAATATCAATGAAGGAAAATTCAGAAATTTGGAAGTCTTTGGCTGGAAATAAAAATACATTTTATGTTAGCATATCTGAAAAATTTCCATATTTACTTAACTCTTTTTTAAGGCTCTGTGCATGTACTCTGATAACAGACAGGGTTCCCAAAGACAATAAATAAAGTTATAAATCATGCATTGATCAATTTAGGATTAAGATTATCTCAGTATTTTGACATGGACGGCGCTATAACTTTTCAGGCTTGTTACTAATTATTTACTATGTTACTGCACGCAGGTTATTTTTTATATTTTTCAGTCTTTTTATTATATGCTCATCGTTCTTTTTGTACAACTGGATTTAGTTTCATTGAAAATTTAGTCTGATATTTTGACTACTGTTCTTTATAGGTTTAAAAAAGGTAAAGTAGGCCAAGCAGGATGGTTGTTTAATAATATTATTATTTTTTCCTCTCTAGGCATATAGCGCATATGTGGCCATATTTCAGTACTTTCTTCTCATAAAATAAATAAATAAAAAGTCACAGGCACCAAGGGGTTGAATCCGTAACTTTACTTTTCATCGCCTATTTACTTTCATTAATAACAGTCGAAAGATGGTAAAATCCTGAAAGAGAAATAATGACAAATTATTCAGTGAAATTACATTTTATGCTGCACAGTAGACGTACCACCGTGAGACTCGTTTGGTGTACAGACTGCGTAGATGGGTCGCTTTTCATTGAATAATTTTAGACGAGTCTATTTAAACAACAGGCGCATTGTCTTCTTGTTCCCCTTTGTTTATTCAGCTCGCCTAAAATTTTCCTTATTAATTATACGGGAGATCAGCTAAACAAAGGCAAATAATGAAACGATGTGGTATTTCCGCAAATTTTTCTAACTTTGCATATAAATTTAGATTTTTTCCTAAATTTTTTAATTAGCTTTACATATAATTATATATTATAACGGACAATCATAATCTATGCTGGATTACTGTGTTCTCATTGAAATATACAATATGCTGAAGCAAACTACTAGTGAGTAATTTGTATTGATATATTGTATGTGCCTGCCATATTTATTAACTGTGTACATTAAGGTATGGAAATAAATAAATAAATAAAGCAAACAAAGCTTTTATTGTATCGCTAATAAAAATGTATTTTAGAAATTAAAGTAAACTTAACTATTAAAAAAAATAGAAATAGTGTAAATTTACTTAAACTTAATTTAGTAAACTTAATTCACTTCAAGATATACGATCTAAATATAATAATATTAATGTAGCCATAAATAGTACATATATTACAGGAAAAAATAATATAATTAGCCTCTTCTATTAAACCTTAACTAACGTTTTTTTTAAATTTTTGGTGGTTTCATCTTAATATGTTTGTTAATATTTATTTCGATACGCTCTGTCAGTTAATAAGTTTTTATGGCATATATATCTATTTTCACGTTTATGAATAATTAGTATTATCTACAGGTATGATAACGATAACATTGTCAGATGAATCTATGAGAATGAGTTGAACTTTAGGGTCTGTACTCGCATATATTTTGGTCCAGTGTTCTAAAGCAGAATATATTTCCACACAGATATTATGTGTACTGATATGCAGTGTACCTGTAAAGTTGAATGGGCATTAATATATAATTTAGCAATATCTTTTTTGGACAGGAGTTTCGAAAATGCACCACTGACGTTTACAAACTGTTACTTGTGAGGGGAGAATATATAGAGTATGAAAAACAGAAACGCCAATTATTAAATAATGTTCATAAATAAATTGTGCGTTCTCTACCCCAGGGTTCTAGGTTTAACAGTAATCATTTTTTTCATGGCCTTTTTGGGTCTTAAACAAAATAATCCATTCTGTTATATCATATAGATGAACAGATCGACATCAAGAAATTATGAGGATTCTGTCTTGATAACTGAATTTTAAATACCACAGTAATTTTTTAATAGGAAATTGCGAATATATTAAAAATGAAATATTATACAAACATTGGTACGAAAATTTGAGATGTAATATAAAAACACGCGTATCTTATAGATAAATTGGAGTTACTTTGCTTTCCTTATAAATCTTGCTGGGTATGCTATTCAGTCTTCTTACATAATATGTAATAAATTTAATCGCCTTCATAATTTCTCAAAAAGTTATATAAATGAAAATAAAATTAATAAAATATTATTGCATTCAAATATCTGTTAAAAGCAGAAATTCAAAATATTTGACGTGTTTTAGATGCCAATTAATGTGGGAGATTTATACTTATAGTGTATTGTACCGCAGAATATTCGCACTTACATTTAGAGTATGCTGTGCAACCGAATATCCGCAGTTACACATATAGTGTGCTGTGCTTGCAGAATATCGGTAGTTTCCCAGGAAATATGCGGAAAGATAACTTCAAACAATACATCGCATCACTTTGGTACACATGAAGAACATTATTAACATCTGACAAATATTTCTGTCTAATACCTTGCTTGGAAAATGTTTATCACTCTGCACTAGATAAAGATGCATGAATATTTTATATAGTGTTTTGTCCGGGATACATTTGAATTTGATACATTTGAAATTTTGCATACATCTATAAAGGGTCAAACGAGCGTGGGAAGAATTTTAAGTGTCACTTCTTTACAATGAAAAACGCATTCCCATCTTTTTCACTTTTATATTTATTAAACTTTCTCTATGAACCAGACAGAAAGGTTATATAGCAATATCTGCTCGTTCTTTTATCAGTGTTAAATACAACCCGGTGATTCAAAGACTTACAAAGTTGATGCACACTTCATAATAAGTTAATCATACATAAACGTCACTTGGTCACTTTAACCACAGATGGAATATCATTCACCATCCCTCAAATAGGAGATACTCCGAATAACTATCCTGACTGTAACTAGAATAATAACGTGGGAGACTGGTCCATAAGTTTTACTCTGAACAAATTATTTCCAAGTATGAAAGTGGTTCGTAAATGACATTTAAATTGCAAAAAATTTTACTCAGTAATTTATTAAGGATATCATTCAATACTAAAACGGTTAAAAATTGTTTAAAGTAAAAGTAAGCTGCATTTATTTGCTGTCAAAAAAATTAACGGAAATTTCTGACCCTTTAATGCCTGGAACAAAAACTGTGATGAAATCCAATAAAGTAAATAAGTCTGAAAAAATTATTTAAAATAATTTGGAAAACATATTACGATATTCATTCACTTATACTTGTTTATTACAATCCTGAAGTCGCTTGCAATAAATAAAGAGATAAATATTTAATTACAATAATATATATTAACAGCTACTTAACAATCAGCACACTATCAATAAATAGCGAGGAAATTCATCACAATGGCCTACGTGTTAAGATTAAAAGAGTTGCGTTTTCAGCATCAAGCGTAAATCACTCTACGAACGATCCCAATGGGAAGGAGGACGAGCTACTTGGGGTACGGCTACTGCAAATTCAGGAAAATGTATTATCACGTATACAACACGTCATCGTTTTATAACCTTAAGACGTCACTTATTTAGACGTGACTTATTTCGTTGTTTTGTCGTGAATACATATTGTTTGTTTTCATCATCGTTTTTGCATATTGAAGATTAGCCTGATGGTGTATTAGACGAAAAATATGTAGATTAAAGTCTGCTTAGAAATAGTTAAAATTATATTATGTTTTATAATCTACATAAAATGTACTACTGAAGAACTCACTGAATTTCTTTGTACATTCAAAGTATATCTCTAACAGAAATAGATTGGAAGTTGATACCGTTGAAGAATGTCTATCTCCTTTCATTGGGGACATAGTTATTCAAATTATTATATTAATCAATTCATGGAACTTGTCAATAACTGTATCCATGCTTAGACGTATTAAATTCTAAATACAAATTTATGGAGCTAAATTTATAACACCAAGTTGAAAATACATGCTATTAAACATCCAATTTAAAAAAAATACCTGCTCATCAAAGTATTTTTATATATTTCTATGTATAAATTATTTTCAACAAAGAAAGATTTTAACAACACCCTAAAATTAATTTCGACTTAATATTAAGATGAGGGTATTTTCAAATTCCTTTATTTAAATTACCTAAATTACATTATTTTCAGGACTTTTTAATATAAGGACTTTTTAATAGATTTAACTTAAATATATAATTATGTTATACTTAAAATTTTCTCTGAATTAGAAGTAATAGCAACATTTGAATAATTCTCAGATCTTATGAATTTCACATCAACGAGCGAGATAATAGCTACCCTGCGCGTAATATTTCAAGTTAAACAAATACTGAAACAATTTTCTTATTGAAAGAGATTAGCAAAGTTCATAAACTTTGTTCATAGCTTTAAGTGAAAAGTTGTACCCGAAGACTTGGCTAAAGTTATTTTCAAAATAAACGTTTTCTTGAAGACGGTTGCCTAAAAATCGGTTGCTTAATCTAATATTATTTATATTTACTAATACAAATGGCGTAGCCGAAGTTTTAGAAATTTTGTTACCACAAATAATTTTTCTTTTAAAAGAAAATTTACTTAAAATTTTCATTGCAATTTTATTAGTATCCTTTTTAAGTGAATGGCACAGAACTTTAATAGAATCTTGGCAAGGAACGATTCAGTATTTCTAGTCAACTAGCTTTTGTTAACTAAAGAAAATCAATTAAATATTTAATGATTAACTCTGTTTAAACACGTGTGGTTTTCAAATAAATCATCGTTGATAAAATTAAAAGTACAAAATAAGTAACTAACTTTTTTCCTGATCATTTTCCTAGAGTTTCATAAACATTGTATCCTTTTTTTACTCTTGTTTGACTCAGACTCATAAATTAATAACAATAAGTGAACTCACAGTATCATTTATATCAAATTCATGAAAGATACTGATACAATAAAACAGGTTCTTTTGACTATATTATTATATTTGTTCATAAAACTTAATACAAAATTTAATAAATATTAACTTTGTTTACAATCCACAAAAATTTTAAAGAATCACGAAAAACCGATTACTGCTAAAATTCAAATAAGCAAGAAATGTCGGGAAACATTACATACACTTGATCTGAAACACCAGAATGAAAACGTGCATAAAACCTAGGTTTACATCAAATAACTCTGATATTTCATAATAAATTAATATTAATACAAAGAAAGGATTTAAAATTTTTAAGGTGGGAATCAATAGAATAGGTGATTAAATAACTTTGATTATTCTTTATCCATTTTTCATTTACTTTCCAACTGAAATAAACGGATTTATTGAAACGAAAGGTATATTTTAATTTAAAATAAATCTGACTTTATAATTTTCAGCAAAATAAGAATTCAGTTGCGTTATAAGTTTTAAGCATGAGTTTGAAACGTTTCTAGAGGTTGTGATCAGTTTCAATTGGGCTCGTTTATTGACATTTAGCGCTAAGCCATAAAATGAATTTCATTAAGAAAAATGGAGTTAAATTAACAAGAAATATGAATTCCTCAATTTCATATATACTACTACGATACAAAATTGTTTAAAATATTTGTCATGTGATGAGTGAATCAACGATATCTGGACTACAATTTCATTCAGGAAGTTCAAGAATTATGACTATCATTTTGAAGACGAATTCCGTTTCGGACGCCCTGTCGAATGAGTTGTACAATGATAATGATACCTAATTGAAATAGATTCTCAATATACTAGGGAACTCATTTTTTCTCCAATAAAATACAGTAAAAATGCTTTTGCATAAATTCATAACAGTTTTAAACTTCAGTATCCCGGGTAAGAAAAAAAACGGGATTAAAAATTATTGACCAATTCAAGATGTACAGCCTTTTTTGAAATTGAGGGAAGACAATTTTCTGTAGCTGTGTAAGTTACAAACATGCAAACAGTACACCAAGAAATCTAAGCTACATTTCCAAAAAAATACCATTTCGAAATTTTATTGCTTCATTGATGTCTGAACTGAGGAAACTTTTTAAACATTTCTTTGAAATATTGAAAATATTTGACGTTCATTTTGTAGAAATTCATTATTTCTTAATTCTTATTCACAACTAAATGAAGCTACTGTGATATAGTGTTATTTCTACTTTAAATTCTTAACCACAATCTAGGTTTCGTTGCATGACAACACCTTCAAGTGGGCAATTTGTAATGACTGCCTCTTGAAAAATCTTTACAAATTGTAAATTTGAATTTAAATAAAGTAGAAATAATACTACATCACGTAGTTCCATTTAGTTCTAAATAAAAATTAAATGACTCTTTGATTCAATTATTCCAGTCCCTACACCATCGCAATATTTGTTCTCTTTTACTACTAAAATTGAAATACCAATATTTCTTTGATTATATCCGATATAAAATTGATCTAATTATCCAAGTTTTCGTAGAATATTACCAAAATAGTTATCCACTATGTGTATCGAGTCACTATGTGTAAGAGTCCACTATGTGTATCGCTTACGATACACATAGTGGACTCTTTTTAAAAATGTTATTATTAGTGCTTTTTGTGATATATTATTCATAAAAATTATTAAGGCAGGTAAAAACGGACTATCGTTACATATAGCTTTTGACTATGGAAGAAAAAAAATTAGAAAAATATTAACATGGGATAAGTTATCTTTGATAGTAATTACCAGATTGCCCATAAAAATTGAGAAAAAATTGAAATAATGATTGCACAGATAATTCATTACTGTTTTTTAAATTGCTACATTTTGAAACTTGTTTTTAACACCTACAAAGTTTGGTAGCTTTATTAAATTATACGAATGTTTGACTTTATTAGGTTTGAACTTCAACTGAAAAATCATTAAAACTAAAATTAACAATAGTTAAATTGAAGGCCAATTTACGATTTATGAAAACATTTTTAATATTATGCTCTTTAATTTTCGTAACAGAAATTAATTATATTTAGTACGTGCCGAATTTGGTAATTTATTCCTCAAAATAATGTAAAAAATTGCTAATGAACACAAAATTATCAAAACAACCAATTCATTTCATGTGACCTGGGACAGTAGTTATTCCACATAGGGATAGGGATAGCTGACACATAATTGATATCTGAGACGATATATTTTATTTTATTTTTAAACTATGAAAAACAATTTATTAAGGCGCAGGTAATATAATTATAATTTCATATAAGTGTTCATAAATATTAATATTTATCTAAAAATAAAAGTAATCTCACCTAGCTCAAGCGTGAAAAATATAATTTTAACTTAGACCCTTACGTCATTGTGATAAATACTCGCGACTAATGGCTATAAACAGCGCAATTTGAAAATTGAGAGGGAAAGCTCTAAAATAGAATTTCTATATGTCAAAAATGTATTTAGTCGCAAGACAGTTAATTCCCTTACATAAACTGATATATAATACGGTTATGATGTTAGGATTTTATTTGAATTGCTGTGTAATTTTTCTTTGTTTTTCTTTATTGCGGCGCTTCACAATATTTATGACAAGGGATTCACTTTATGATTCCCACGCCGTTGCTTGAGAGTGTACCAGTCATTGCCCGCACATGAGTTGAAGCTGACTTGTTCTCTCGCTGCATAATTAAAAATAAAATTGTGAAATGTCTTGCTGATTGTTATTTTCACATTTCTACTCTCAAATGTGGTTGCTTGTGTATTGGCGATGCTTTTTCGTTATTTTTTTTGTTTCACACTATCGATATAATTTTTCATAAGTATTAAGTTCCCAGAAGATATTCTGGTACAAATTTTTGGTTTATATTATTGGTAGCATATAAAGAATGAAAATTCTTTGATAATTAAAATTTATAGGTAATTCTTTTGTTAAATTCGAACTTTGTAAAACGCTTTTTAATTTCTGGCTTGTAAAACCGTGCTTATTGTTATGGTTTTAACCACCAGATTTATCAAGATTTACTGGTTATATAAAATATTGATTTCTATTAATAATTTTTTAGTTGCCTGGGTTAACTTTTAATTGAAAAATCTGTACGATTGTTTATCAAAAATTCAATTAAAAAAACAAAAATCTCACCTGTATCAAGTATTATTACTGAAATCCTGTATGAGCGGTTAGACTGCATAGGAATTACAGGAAAAAACCGTGAAGAAGAAACGTACGCATGCTTTGAAAATATCATGAAAACTTTTCCATCCGCATCCCCAAAACAGACAAATGCTTATTTATAACTTTCTTTTTTTATGATATGTTTCTGTTGTGGTGAGAAAAATCGGTATTTTTTTATTTGTTTTTTATTAGCACATGCGTATTTGATATAAAAAAACATTACCTTTTTTTAACGGTGCCTAAAATAGTAGATCCTTGACATTACAATACATTTTATAAAATGAAACCTGATTTAGGCATTCTATTTAATTAAATGAAACTACGTGATGTAGTATTATTTCTACTTTCTTTAATTTCTTTACCACGACCTAGGTTTCGTTGTATTACATCTTCAGGTGGGATATTAGCAAATATTGAGTCTTTTTCGATTTGAATCTCATCCTAATAATAATCACATCCTAAAACACAAAATATAGTTTATTTTTGAAACTATTGGAGAAGTTATTAAAATATCTTTGTCCTTTGACGAGATCCTGAAATGCAGATGCGCTCCACTTTCCTATTAAAAATATCTCTAAATATCGTGCTTAATGTTGAGTTTTTTTCTAACAGAAGTTTAAATGTTATTATTTATTGAAACCTAGTACATATCACGCTAAGTTTTACATATCAAAATTTGTCGCACACATTTTACACGTATCACGTTTGATTTTCAAATATTCAAAATCTGGAAAAATATGAGCGATCTAATGTAAGTTACAGTAAGTTCTTGTCTCACGCGTTAAGTTCTTGTTTCACGTTTGCTAATTAAACTTAATTTTAACCACATTTCGAGAGTGTTGTCTGAATCTACATTAACTTTAAACGCAATATGATTGTACACTTAGTTAAATGACCTCAAAATTAAACGAGTTTAGGCACGTCTCAAAATCAGTTCGTTTGATGAAAATCGTTTTTCGTTCAAATTTTTCTTATCGATTAATTTTTATCTTAAGACAACTATACAATTTTGATTCTTGACTAATTTTCATTTTAAGACTTATTTTCTTTGGGATTATGTGGCGACGGTTAGGAAGTAACTTTGTAAATTGATTATAGTTTGTGTGATGATTTTATATAATCAGTGACACTCTATATCTAACCTCTGCTCAAAGTAACGAACGTGTGATTACCGACTGCTTTTTAAATTATTTGGTTTTTTGGAAAACTACAATTTATCTTTCTTTTTCGCTTTTTTGTCCTGTTAACAAGTAGTCAAAGTCCCTTTCTACAGTTTTGTTGTGAACAATTTGATGTAGGTTTTTAAAGTTTTTAGTTAGCTACAAGTGTTAAACAGATGTTAAATATTTTAATTCTTGCTGTTTATTTTAAGGGTTGGAACATAAATAATCTTTTCTCCATTATTTAAAAGTTGATCAATTAATATATGTATTACAACTCACTATAAAAAGGCATTCAATACGTAGGTACATAGGTATTTGTTCACATAAATCAAACGATGTGACAATCACGTATAAAGCACGAAACTAGATCACGAGAAGTGATAATAAAAAAAAGTCATGGTGAAGGTCATTAATAAACGCTCGTCCAGTTTGTTCCATAATTTATGAGAATGCGAGATATTTTAATTAAAATCGCGGCTTTTCGTAATGTAGATGTATGCTGAATTCGTATGCTATGTTTATATTGCTTGATAAATTTGTGACTGGTTGTTAATTAAAATTCAATTCATTCTAATTATATTTGAAGTTATTTTATAATATTTTTGCTTTTAAAAACTATTTTTGTATTAATTTAAAAGAATACGATTTAATATTTCCATACTTCGAGGGGAATATTACCAACCTCGTGGCGAGGTGTCATTAAAATTAATTTTTCCAATATGTATCCTTAACTATTACCATGAGAGGAAGGAAAATATTCAGCGATAACGCATTAATTAATCAAATTATTTACTGTTCGTTGTCATTGGGATTGATTGTGAGAACATTGAATTGCGCGTGAAAAAGCCATCAGTACCCATCAAAGGGGTTTAAGAAGTGAAAATATAAGTTTTCTTTACTTACTTTAGTAATTGAAAAATGCTCGCCGTGAAATAAGCATACGTCTAAGTTATTCGAAAATCAACGAATATTTTCGAATGAGCTTAGTCTAAAACAGACCACGTAATATTTTTTTCGTCGATTGTTTACTTTAGCTAGGTTAATATTTAGTTTCCTGGCTAATTAAGAAAGCGATACGATTTACGATTTGCTATAATTTTTAGAATGCTATTAAGGTGGTTCGGAAATAAACGAAAAGTGCAAGTTATTTCGCGCTATATTATCATTCATACAGTGCCTTTAATAAAAGAACAAAGGTAGATACGATAATACATAATATAAATGAGTAATTTCTGTATAAATTTAAAAATTTATATAAAAAAATCAGCATTACCTAAGCGCGGCTCTCATTTTTTCTAATCCACATGATATAAATTATATGATATATTACTATCAAAGACGTTGGAATCATACGCCTTTGCTACTGGCTCGCTTACTATTAAATAGTGTTCGTTTGACAACTTCGCTTAAGTACTTCTCAAGATAGTATATACTGCGGAAAAGGAAATTATACCTATATTGAAATGATACCTTTAATATTGGTGGATGAAACACTGACAAGGATTTCAAAGCGTTTCATGGACGTTAATCTAATAATTAATATCAATAAATTTATATAAGTACTTCTCAATTGCTATTTGTGATATCAATTGCAATTAATATTAAAACCATTTACCACAGATCGCGCGGTCCGTTATTTTTATTACATCAATAATTATTTTGGAAATTTCATTCTGACACAAAAATATTTTTTCACCCTTGTTTTAAAAAATAAAGGCTTTATTTAATTATGATAGAAAAATAGACATTACTTGGCATAAAATTTATATCAAATGTTTGGTTGTCAATTAAACCTTCATACTTTTTTAGTTTTACTTCGAAGTTACGGGTTGTTAGACTGACATTTTTTTTAATTCCTTTAGCCATAAAATTTGAATATTAATTTTCTTAAAAACGTTGGCGCTAAAAATAATATATTCATATATATATCAGGTTCAAATTCTAAAAGTCGAAACTGCCATGAACGTTCAAGTATATTAAAAAAGAGGAAGCCATGAAGTCAGGTGACGCACAATGTTACACCTTTAAGGAAAACTTCGTACTCAAATAAGACAATCCTTTCTTTTGAGCTTATCACGATTTAATTGTTTATAAAATATCCTAGTTTATTTTTGATATTGCTGTATTATATTCCAATGTTAGGTTTTGGTGTGTATTTAGATTCGATCAAATTATTTGAGAGATTTAAAGTATTCCTTCTTGATTACGAAAGATTGATTAATGTAACTTGAATAGGGTTATCAAATAGGGAGGAATGTTGACCAAAACTTTGGTAATAATTAAATTAATTCAACGTTATATAAAATTCTATAGCCTAAAAAATTTTTTTTTTATTTAAAAAAGATCGGATAAACTGGTTTACAAGATGAATAATGACTTTTTAAAGTTTTTAATGACATATGTGTTTTGTCATTAAAAAGTTATTGCAATTGTATACAGTAATTATTATAGCGACTTGTTACATATGGCTGTTAGAAAAAATTACGGTGATAGTTCTTAGATTAGATTATTGTTTGTTGTAGGTATATTATTTGAAAATAAAAAAAGTACAATAAATAAAAACCTAGTTTAATGATTGTTACTCTTTTATTTTACATATTGTCATCCTCAATTTCATCTATTGTCTATGGCTGCAGGAGCCGATATGAGTCTTCCCGATCTCCGACTACTAAAATACGACTGTAGTATGTTCTTGCTCTCATACGCCTCGTCTGTACACTTGTTATTAATAACCATATATTTTGTGGCATATTATGAAGATTTAAGTTATGGAGAACATTATCTTGTTATATATTGATCGAGTACATAATTAATTGATACGTTTCGGCGGTGTAACCTTGCAAGTTTTATGTGATATTACACTAATGGAATAATTGTAATATTATTCTCTGGAATGTGAAGACTCTTTTGTTACTGAGGATCATTCGTTTCTAATCTAGGGAAAATCAATTTTATATAAGAAATATTTGTCATTCACGCATGAATGCCGATGATGTGTTACGTGGCTCCTTTGTATAGAGAATCCAATCGACAATGGCGATATGGAAATCGTTTATCAAAGCTATTCTGAAATCTGGCAACTAGTTCGCTAAAATTATCTTAGTGTAACAGTTTATAATACGCTCAACTCGCCCATTAGCCACTTTTACCCCCAAACTACATAGATTTACCAGTCTGGAGTTCTGGGCTACGTATATATATCCTTAGTTTTGTGTAAAATATTTGTATCTCATATCTGCATGATACAAGGACTGGGACTGAATCATAAAAACCTCTATCGAGAATCACTGTTTTTTTTTGTTGACTTTTTTTTAATATTAAGGATGCCGTGTTTCATTGTGGATGGCATATGACGTAATATTCAATATTCTTTGCAAATTAAAACAGACTCAAGTAAATAAAATTTACAGTTTTCTAGTAAATAAATATTAACTGCGTTCAGTAATTACTGTTAATACTATCGACCACGTATAGTAATCTTCCTTAATCTGGAACGTATAGAAATGCGATACAATATTTTGTTCTTCGTAAAGAATATAAAATACTAAGCGTTTTTAGTTCGTTGCAACAGCGAAAACATAAAAAACGCGTCGTTATTTGAGTAGTCCGCTGCTTGTTAAGTCCCCGTCGGCACATATAGCAATTAATGTGATAGATATTCCATATTAAATCATAACAACTATTATCAAGTCCAATATATAAGCCAAGCTCAAAGATAAGAGTCCAGAAAGTCCGATGCGATGCGGTATCATATAGACGCGATGTTAAATCCAGTAACAAGCCGAGGTCAAAGAAGTGAACCTGATAAAATTCACGGAACGAAATTCTATACCTGTATGCTTGGCACTTCATTGTGAATCTTAATATTTCTCTAGTAGGATTCATCATTTACAAAAAATTACAAAGGAAATTCAATTTTAATTTAAACGATATTTTCAACTGTAATATATTATAAATTGTAAATGCCAACTTTGCACGCAAGAACTTTGTATTAACCGATTTCCATATCTGAACTAGTACGTGAAAAATTTAACGCTTATTAAATTTATGGAAATTGTAGAAACGATGAGGTTATGGCCGACAAAAGAAGACATGGACGGATATAATGAAATTGTAGGGGTCCTTTCTGCATTTTAGAATCAAAAGGAAAATGGAAAATGACGATTGGTATAATCGAAATTCGTGTAAGGAAAATGACGATTAGTATAATCAAAATTCCATTGGTAATTTGAAAAATACAATAAATGAGAATATGTGACACATTAATTTTCAAGACTTACTAATTTGTAGAACAAACGTTCGATCTTATTTACATGGCATACAGTTTCATAGTCGGTAAAGGCAACAAAACTGTTTAAAAATACTAGACTTAAATTTGAAAGGAATTTCAACATTGAAGACCTGTTAGAGAAAACTTTCAATACTTAACACGTATCTCATCATTTCAAAAAAGCTATTGTTTGTAAAAGTATACAAATTGTAATGGAAACGTTTTGTTAAATGTGAAGGATTAGTGCATTAATTATGTTATCAAATGCAAATAGATGATTCCTTTTTATTAAGCATCATCTAACAAACTTTAACTTTTCTCACTTACGTATTGTCAATTGTTAGTGTCGAATCGGATCTTTTCACACAGCATAACTCCACGTATTTTTTTCTCTCTGCCATTGACCAAGTGAAGTGCTAAAAATATGACTTATACGATTGAACTGGTAAATTCTTCGATCGGAGATTAAAATCTCCGAAAAGTAATGCTGACGGGGATTGGGGACTCGTTTCTTTACTACATGATGTTCCACAAATCTTTCAAAATTTTAGAAATATAATTGATTAATTATGTACATAACATATGCGTACATGTTCATCAATAAGACAACTTTTTAATGAATAGCAACAAAATATTATTTTTTCATATTGAAATAAAATGGTAATACTTAAGAGACCTTTTCCTTCCAATTATAATACCATTTATATTGGTTAAATATGTAAATTTTAAAAGTTTTTAAAAATTAGTATGACACTCCATTGATTAAAAAATTATATCTGAATTATGGAAACGACGATATGAGCGCAATTTTTAAGACAAATATTAATTTTATATAAACAAGTAATAATAAAGAAAAAATTAAAAATGAAAATAAAATACAGACATAGACGATTTTCCCAAGTTTTCAATCTAATTTTATAATACTTTGAAACAATAATCCTTTGTAATGTTGTAAACATTCATGTTTCCGTTAATTTTTCATAAATCTTTGCTACTTAACAAGAAAACTGACTTTGAAATTGATGTGAGCGATGAAAATTACCCAAAATAAATATTATAATAATTAACAAAATAGCTTGCATATTTCACTCACCTGAGTATATTTTCTCTTTTATTATCGTGATAATAGCGAATAAAATAATTATATTTCCATTATATTTACCTCTGAAAACAAAATTATAATAAGACGAGAAGTAAATTATTTATTTTTATAATCCATCATCATTTGCCATCATACAATTGAAAAAGTAATTGTATTCAAATAAAGAACAAAACATATTTTAATTAGTTCAATATTATTTAATTTTTTATGAGTAGAGAATACCACATGATAGAAATGGAAAATTTAAAAAAAAACTACTTAATTTCAAATATGAAAAATTCTACAAATCAACCTAAATACTTCAAGAGAATATTTGAATTAATGAACACGTTATTGTTCTATGTGAAGGGAATACATGAGGAAATATTTTTAAATAAAAATAACAATAAACCCCAAATCAATTCCTCTGATATTAAACTTCCTATGCAGTTTAATCGATCGTTTGTCATATGACTTAAGTTTCGAGTGATAATGTGTTTCAATCTATCTCGAGTAAAGTTTCATAAAATTTCTATATACCAACCAATAAGGGCATTGGTTGAAATATTTTTATAAACTTTAAGGGACAATAGAATAATGGAAACTTCATGTGATGTTTGTAAATATTATACTTTTTAGATTATATCGTAATAGAGAAATATAGTGATTTGAAAACAATGCTATCAAAAAGAAAACTAACATCTCTTTTATTTTTGTCTCTCTATCTGAATGTTTCTCTGAATGAACCTTACCAAAACTTCTAAAAGGATTTTGATGGACTTGTTGCATTTTTCGAGCCTAAAAATAAATAGAATAACGTATCACGACGTAATTTCTTTGGGTATTAAAACGAAGGCAAAAAATATAAGAAAATAGGTATTCACTTTTACTTAGCATAGGGTATATCTTCGCAAGTTTGGATAAATATTATTATAACTATTTTTTTCTCTATTGATTAAAATAATACACAAAAAGTAATAATACAATTTAAATAGAACTTTTGATTAAATAATATATAAAGCTCACGTTATTATAAAGAATATTCTCCTATCGAATTTTTGATTAGGCAGTTGAAATACAAATATAAGTGCTCTTCCAATAAGAACTACTCGTAAGTGCTGACTCAAAAACATATTATTAGGTATTTTTAGAACTGACAGAGTAGCTTAAAGTTTTAAGATTCAAGTTACTTTTATCTTGGCCCAGGTAACTCTGGACTTGCACTCATAGAAGATAAGTTCATATATTTCTATGAACATCGTTAACCTGTATTAAGTTCGGCAGTCTCTATCATCTCTACTAAGTGTGCTAAAGTATGTTTAAAGCCAAATGCATTCTGTGTAATTCAGACAACTTCTTTTAATGAGTTGATCCAATTTTGCTTATTAGTTTACCTGAAAGCATAACTGTTCTTACAAAAATCAATTGTATTTTATAGCCTTCAGCGTTCCTTTACATGACGAGACGTTAAAGGTTCAGTTGCACATTAGGCGGAAACAAGAGGAATGACGCTTTCATTATTTGTTTTCATACTCAAAGACAGCTCTTTATAAAATTTCCCTTTCTCTATCTTATTTCATGAATGTAGAACTTACTTTGAAGGTAAAATGTTCTCAATATAAAAGAAACATCTCAATTTACAGCCATATTTTAATTAAATTTTAATTAATTTCAAGCTCAGTCTGTTGCTAATATTTTCCTAGAGATTCCACTATAAAAATGTAAAATGTTGTTTCACAAAATTCCCTAATTACATATTATCACCTGACTTTGTTTTAACCCTTTTTAAATAAATATAGAAAGTTTTTACTACGTAAAATTTTTTTTTAAAAGTTTACAGAATATAAATTCTAAGATTAATTATATTTCTCATGATATAAGGAATAACTTGCTTCTGCATACATTTTTCAATATTTTTAATTTAGTTCTGTCGAAACGATTCCATAAAGTGAACAATTAAATTATTTATAAGATGTAAGGTTACTGAAACAACTAAATAAAATTGTGAAAGACAAAATACACTTTTTTGAATGTATTCTGGCCATCTAATTAAGAACGTTTAATTATAATTTATTGTCCTAAGTCTACTATTGAAGCAGTGAAATTTCTATACAAGTAAAATAAACCTGTTAAGAACTATTAGAACTTTAATTACGAAGGGTCCGTGACCTTGCACAAATACAGGTTGTATTTTTCATTAAAACGTCTCCCTATTACTAAAAGAAAGAAACACAACATTTTAATTAACACTTTTTTTAGTGTTCAAAATTATATTTGTAATCTAAGTAATCTTTACAATCATAGAAAAAATGTCATATCGATTTTTTTTAATAGTACGCTGATTTTTGGGGTATTTAATTTTGAAAAAGGTTTCTTTCAGAGATTTTGAAGTTTCATTTTTCTAAGAATATGCTAATAACTTAATGTAATGAATTTATAAAGTGATATTATGAAAAAAAATGTTTGCCTTTTGGAACAATTTTTCTTTTTGCATACTATGAGATATTTGATATTCAGGTTGATGAGAGGAATCAGCCCTATATAAATATGTTGTATGAGAAAATACGGTCTATATGAATATTTAAATATATGTAGTCTCTTCAATTTAAAATTACTCACCTGAAAATGTTTTCATACAACAAAATCTAGGTGGTGTTAAAGAACTTAAGCAAAGTAGAAATAATACTACATCACGTAGTTTCATTTAGTGGTGAAAAAAATAAGCTATATAGTATTTCCATTAAACTGTTTACAAATAATAATATTATATTTCGGCAATATATTTCCTGCCATATTTTTCACTGACCTAAAATTATCGTGAATACCTATATTACTATGAAATTTAAAACCATCACTGTAACTTTCTGATAAAATTATATTATTGTTCTGATTTCACTCAAAATGTTCGTATGGATATTTCTGGGTAATATTGACTATTAAAATGTATGAGCTAATATATTTTATCACTATACCAAATTTCGCATTTCTGCCATTATATTTGCAAACAAAACGCAGTGCAACTTTACCTTAAAGTTTATATTGAGTACATGAAATTTTACGAGTAAAGTTGCAACAACAGCCCTCACTTCTCTCGTCAGAATTTATCTCCGCGGCAGAGGTTAACATAAAGAGAAAAAGTAACTGCACCGATTTCTTGTAAAAATATCATTTAAAATGAAACACCGTTTGAACCTAAACTTTTCCAATGTAAAGTTTCACATTTCAAATATATTCGGGAAATAATCGACTTTTTTATTTGCTTTGTATAATTTAGACAAAGAAGGGTCGAAACAACTGTTGATTGTTGAAGATGGAATAAAGGGAAAAGCACCAATTATTATTTTTCTCCTACTGTTCGGTTATGTTAATAGTATCTTTTAAAAACCTATGTGGGATAATAATAGCTCTTAACGCGTCAACTGATTTTAATTAAATTAACAGTTTGCAACATATAAAAATTATTCGCGCAATTTAAAATAACTATTAACTTTAATTAGTTATTGCATCTTATTTTATCTTAACGACTACAACGCTTCCAAAAAAATTAAATATTTTAGGTAATGTTTCATCATTAACATGGCTCTATCGGTTCCGGTGGAACTGCTGCTCGTCACGTGTCTATGATATTTCAGCTAATATAAGAAACATCACTCCAGCCCGCTCGACAAGCGAAGCTACTAAAGACAATATGACCTTTTTAAACTTTAGTGAAATAAAATATCAATTAAAACCAACAAATTTGACCATAAATCGTTTTTAAAATAATGTTACTTTGAGAGATAAAAATGATGTATGTATTTTAGTACCCAGCTTGCATTGTTAAACAAATGATGTATTACACTGAAGTACATCACCTTCTTGAATGCAATATATTAATAAAGCTTCTGATCATCGGTAAGAATAAGACACTTCATGTTGCTCAGTTAATACGAAGTCACAAGTCTGCATTGGACCACCTTCACAACACACGCTCAATGATTCTATTGGATTTTCGGTCTTTGGTAATGAAATAAGTCACATCACTTTTTTTGGTATGATAAGTGTACGTCTAAATTCTATAAAACTTTAGTTCTTTAGTTAGGTTTTCCTCTAACAAATCAGCTACTAAATATTGAAAACTGATAATATGTTTTCAAAGATTATTTTATAACTAAATTGGTTTTATTGTTCGCTAATATTTACTTACGTTACAATTTTTTGTTGTAATGTAAGTAAATATTAATTCAATGAACGCACAGATTACCAAACATTTTGCCATGGTTTCTATGCAAACAATTTAAAAAAAGGATTGTAGAATATCCAGTTTGTAATATTTATTACATATAATGAATTTTAATCCATAAATTATTAGTTCATCTAGAAAGATCCACGTTTGATAATGATGTATTTTAAGACAATCGTTTTCAAGTAAACGGTTGGATATTATCATAATTTCCCATTTGAAGATGTAAAAGTACTATTAGTGATTTTGTAGGGCAACAATTTGCCTTCGTAAGTTTGAAAATTGCCCTTATCGAAAAAATATTTATAAATTTGAATGAGAAATTTTACGATATTGTGAAGGGAAGGAAAACAAATTAAATGCAAGATTTATTTGTGCAATTAGTACTCCATGTCATCAGCCCTCTACTTAAATAATAATAGTAATAAACTACGACTTTGTGACTAAAAGGACCCATCAGCTCCGCTACACGCCGGTGACCGCCGTTACACATCGCGTAAGCGCGGAGCTGAATGGGAATGGTTTTGTCTGAACCAAATTTAAAATATTGAAAAATGTATGCGAAAAAAGTATACTGTTAATATTTATGTCTAATTTGTACGAACAATTGCAAAAACCACGCTTTCAAAGCTCTGAATTATCTACAGGTATGAGTCATTCAGAGCATTTTCAAGAATACTATATGATGTTAACCCTTTTTCTTGAAAACTTCAACCATTAAAAACAAAAATGTATAAAATAGGTAGAAAATAGATGTTGAGAGTTTTCAGTTTTGATAGCTTTTCTCAGGGAACAAGAAGGTTTATTTTATTGCGGGAGTGGAAAAATCAAAGCATGGATTTGAATCTGATAAGGAAAAAAGAGCTCTCAAGAATATTGAAATGAACATTGCTCTCAAAGAAATGTTGCTAGAGTTTGAAAAGATTTTCTATTTTCATTCGTAACTAATTTTAGGCTGATAAAACAAGTTGTGTAGATTCTACTAAAGCTTTTTAAATGCATTTCTGACCAAAAGTTTCCTCATTGTCAAGAACCGAGCTCAAAAACAAGGATAAATATGTATCTGAATACGTGCAACGTAGGTTGCATAGTTATCCACATCTCTTTAATTTATGGATATAAATTAACCGAAATAATTTACTGAAAATGAAAAATGATAACTTTGAAAACCAGTGGACAAGCAAAAAGGTTAAGGTCAAATTAGTAGAATTATAACAAAAATAATGCAACATTTTTTGTATTGACTCTTTATACACGTATTGGTATTTTATGTGCTTCCAAATAAGCTGGCAATTTATTTTTGTCTGAATTTATTACACAGGTTTTACTTAAAATAATAATAATTATGATTGACATATTTTACGAAAAGAGTCCACCATACTTCCATACTTATTTTTTGCAGCTGCCAAATTTTTGTCCAAGATAATGACTGATTTGGATAATACTAGATATAAGCACTGTTAGATTCTGTGTGACATGTTAGATGTTACATGGTAACATTATAAATGTTGGTTTTGTTACTAAAATTTATTCAATTTATTAGAATTTATAAGAATGTTAGAAAAAAAATATATACTTCACGTAGAGTGACTTATTAACTTGAAAGCCTCTTAGGATGGTATTATTGATTTGAAAAGAATCAACGTTTTTGTTCTAAAATCAAGGTTTACGCTATTTTATTCGATGGTCTCAAAATTAAATAATTAATAGCAATAACAATTAAAATTTTGTTCCAGTTTATAGAAATTCTGTCAATCTATAGCCATATGGTGTGGGCAATTGCCCACAAATATACTGCCGTCATATTTTCTTCGTATTTCTCAATAATTTTCCGGGCTCCGAGTTTTTTAAATGTACACTTACATACTAAAATTTCGACTTCTTATTTACAGTTCTGACCGCTATTAGTTTAAAAAAATTCTAGTTATATAAAATTCATGGAAAATGTGTTGGAAAATTTCAGAAAATTAGGGTGCAAAATTAAATTAAAAGGACACTCTTTTGAAATTATACATCGACTACTTTTCCAAAACCTTTGCTTGAGTTTGGAACAAAAGGAAAAATTACACCAAAATATTAAGCAGCTGGAACAATAATTCAAGAAATTCATTATTAACAATTAAATGGAACTACGTGATGTAGTATTATTTCTACTTTCTTTAAGTTCTTTACCACGACCTAGGTTTCGTTGTACTACAACATCTTCAGGTGGCCTATTAGCTCAAATTGAAAATGAGTACTCCATGTGAAGACAGCACGTTAAAATTATATGTAACCGTAATAATTCATGCAGATTAATTTCCGAACGGTACATTTTGCACTGGCTTGTTACAAGTAATTAGAAAAAGTTGACGTGAACAAAATATTTTTTCCTCATATTCAAGGAACTGTCTGGTATTAAAAAGTAAGCTAAATATTTCTCTGATCTTGGTTATAATTATAGTAATATCAGTTAAAAATTTCTCCACTGAACGTACTATTTTCAAACGATGTTAGTCGAAAAAATTGAAACTATTTGAGGAAAAGCGGGCAAGCAGAAATTTTACTATGACTACTCATCTGATTTATAGAATGAAAAGCAAACTGCAAATAAGATATTGACACAAAAAATCTTACGGATATGTCAGCGGTTAAATGAAAAAATGATAAATAAAAGAAAACAAATATTAACAGATAACGGGAACAGGTCACGAGAGCGGCGTAACTGCTTCAGGGTAAGCTTGACTTCGGTACTTATAATGTTCTCCATGTTAGTCTCGTGGACACGACGACCTATGCTTCAGGCAGCTCCATGAGGACGTATGAACAGAATTTCAAGGCGATTGGGAAAATGAGTCCTGGACACAGCTTTTTATTTCATATTATTTTTTGCAATAAGTTCTCGTAAAAATTATTACGAAGCATAATTTAGAGTAATTTAAAACAATTAACATTTAATTAGGTACAAAGAGAATATAATTTTTAAGAAACGGTCGTTCGGTAATTCAGTGAAAAATGTTGGTCAAGTTAGAGTCCAAACCGCATATAAAATGTTGTAGAGTTAATATAAACAAAAGGAAAATAATTAAATTGCAGTACAAATGTATAAGAATATAAGTGAATTTTTATGCGACGAGGAGGTTTCGGAGAACGAAAGTTTGGAAATCACAGTTTTTCAAATTCCAGTGACACATTATCTGATGTTGATTCGTCTGAAGATGAAGATGAAGAGGATATTCAGGTGACAAATTATGAATATTATCGAGGTAAATACAGATTCAAGTAGGATAAAAATCAAACTAGTAGCTGCATCGTTAGAAGTCTCAACATTATTATGTACCTTCCTGGAATCATAAATCCAGTGTGTTAAAAAACCAAAACTTGTCAGAACCAGAACTTGTCATCAATTGAATAATGGTATTTGTTAATAACAGGTGAAATGATTGAAACCATATGAAATCATACCAAGCAGAAAGTATCGGAATATTCAGAAAAAAATAAATGTCAAACTTATCACACTGATCATATCAGTCTTGTAGAAATAAAAGCATTTTTTGGCTTGTATTATTTTCTGGAGTCTTCAAATCAGGTTATGAAGTTACAGAAAGTCCATGGGCTACGAATGAAATGGGAAAAGATAAATACAAACTAACGATGTCAGTAAAAGAACTCATGTTTGTGTTGTCTGCTACAAAATTTGATGATGTAAAAGAAATAAGAACTACTGATCGAGCTGCTCTCATTTCTGAAAGATTTAAAAAATTCATTGAAAACTATGAAAAAAATTACAGCTGTTTTGACGATTGACGAAATGTTTTTAGAGGAAAATATTTTTTCAAATATATATAAAGTCTAAGTCTGCCTCAAGATTATGTGTCTGTGCGAAACGAAAACGCATTATTTATGCTTAGGAAAGAGAAGTAGGCTCAAAGCATTTTACATCGTTAAAAAAAGAAAATACTGGAAAATTTGGGACATATTGATATATGTCCCAAAAAAGAATCAAATTGTCAATTTCGTCGATGCATCATAAAAATTCAATAAACGAAAGGAGTAGAAAATGTGAAGTTTTTGAATTCAATAACATCATTAAGGGTAGTGATTTAAGGGTAGTATTTTGAAGCAAAAATGTGCCAATTATTCAGTTTAAAGAAGAACTCAACGATGGGTCTGTGTCATTTCTTCGCCAATATTGAATATTTTAATAAATTGAATTGATAGGAAGCGCAAATATATTAGTTTTGTGGAAAGCGTCAAAGACTGGAAACGCATGAAACGTAATCAATACATAAATGAAATAAGATAGATGGTTATAAAACCATTCATGATGGAAAGAAGATTAAAGTATTCTACATCAGCGAATTTAAAAAATAGAATTGATAAATTTTGAAAGGCGGAAAAGAAAAAATTCTACAAGATGAAAAAGAAACTGTACCTCTTGCTCAAAGACCATTCACATGACGGTCACGCAAAAAGGGAATATATTGCTTATGTGGCTTTAAACGTGATAATTAATGTATAAAAATAATGTATAAAATACGTTTGTAAACGCCGTGTATCTAAAAAAGTTCGGCGTAGCCAATGTCAAACTTAGTGACACAGACTTACGTCATACTTTTATTAGCTTTAGGACTAGGTTGTAATTTTTTTTTGTTTTGGTTGATCTCAAGAAAGGATTTTATTTTTTTAAGCACAGGATATGCAGGTTGTCGAAAATAACATTTTTGTAGAATTATATTTTTTTATTTTTCATAACGTGTTCAAAAGGAACCAAATTTGTGCGCCAAATGTGAGACCTATATAATTTGTCGTAAGGTTTCGTCATATCAGAAATATCTTAGCCTTACATTCAATATCTTCATAGATTCTTCAGTGTATGTGATATACATACAGTTATATATTTATATATATGTATATATATATATATATATATATATATATATATATATATATATATATATAATTATTTATACAACTTTTCTTGTAGATAAGGGAACGCTATTTTTTTTCAATATTTTAGTGAGTTTTATTAAAATTAAATTAGTAATAACTTGGGGAGTGCTAGCAGATCTCACAATGCGAGAGTTTCATATACGCTTAGTGTATAAAGCTTTAAACTAAAGTTCCAAAACGTAAGAATTAATTTTATATTCACCCTGTAAACAGATTGCCTGCCAATATTACAAAAGTGTAAGAAATGTATTATCCCAGAAAATACTTCATATATTAAAATTATTATTTCTTTCCTTTTTAAGTACAGCATATGTGTGAGATTGGCGGCGAATTATAATTTCCCAGGTATTGCACTTTTTTGGAAATGGTCTATTTAAATATATCGATATATTACAGTTATGGACAGAGGGACACACCTCTTTATAATTTGACTGATAAGATTTAAAAATTCATCCACACTCCACGAAAGGAGTTTTCAATACTTCCTCATGCAACAAACACAAATATGAGTCACTTTATACATATGAGGAATATATTCCTTAAAACAAAAATTTCACAAAATTTTAAATGAAATGTTTACTTTAAGCAAATTGTGTATACACATGTGTTTGAAATTTTAAGTCATTCAATTTGCAAGCTCTGCATAATTTAATCAGATTTATTAGGGCAATAATACCAAGTTTGCCTTAACAAATTTAATTAAATTGTAACGTCAAATGCTCTGGAAATAATAATGCGGAAAACGCTTTGAAAACAACCGATATCGTAATAAGAAAATGGTGTGAAAGCACAGATATGAAATTGCTGGGTGCAAGGGTGTCAAACCTTTATAATAGTTTTTAAACGGGTTCAGTTTGATTTTGTCACTTCAGAGGGAACCCTATTATCAAATCACAGTCATTAGTTGAAAATTCACTACTGACTGCGATTTGATTAAATAAAATTATGTTTAAAAGGTAACCTTTCATTCCTTATAAATGCTGGTAGTAAACCCAAGTTACAAGAAAATCGGTAGGTTGTAAAGAATATAGTAACAAACACACAGTAGTGCATAGTACATACTCTCTCAGAGTACGGTAAAATCAAGTGCTTGTATCAATAATACCATTGAATCAAAAAAGTTCTTTGAAATTATTTAATCTATGATAATCTAATTGAACTAATTTGAATGTTTCTTAATGCAGAAATCCTTAGAAATGTTTAAAACCTGTTAAGTATAAAAAGAACCAATTCATTTAGTGACGTATACAATTACTCTTATTGCGATCTCTATGGAAACTGATACGGAAATTTTAAATAAATAATTGTTCCCAAAGTAAAATAATCGCAGGCGCGCACGCACGTACGCACACACGCGCGCACGCAAGCACGCATGCACACAAAGACTTAAAATTTAAAGGGGATTGTAAAAAATTACTGAACCTACTCATTTAATAAAATATTTTTTGCATGCTAATATGTATTGGAAAAGCAGTCATAACATTTCCTTTATTCTCTAAATCACTGTTAAATTTGTTTTCTCTCCACCGATTCCTTGTTTCATCTGACTATTAAATGTGTTTACTTTCCTCCGATATATAATCATTTATGCTAGTGTTCGCGCAGTGGTCGAACCTCAGCTGTAGTTCAATAAATTTTTACGTTACTGAGATGCCTTTAGTCCAAGGGTATAAATACCTCTGTAATCACTGCATATCATTTTTTGAATTTTTTCTTTTATATCATATGAGAGCGTATATAAATACGTTATTAGCGTATGTTGTTCGCCTTAATTTCCTGCAACACCTGAAAAATTTTAAATTTAGTATTAGTCAATTAACTTTTAAAATTCTTTGTCGATTATATTTATTATGTCCGACTGTTTGACCAGAGAATATTATGTTTGACATTGACAATTTGAACGTAAACAATGAATTCTTTAATGTATTTGTAACAATAAATTCTTTAATGTATTTGTTTTCAAATAAGAACATCAAATATAATTAGACTATTATTGGATTGGTATAAAACCACTACTTTTTGAACCGATTTCGGACATGTTACAGAAGCTGATAGAATATTTCTCGTAGTGTATATAAAGAGTTTAGCATTCGAACTTCTGTTTAGTTTGCAACGGAATAATCGACAAGTGAAGAATAAATTAAAAATGCAAGTATTCCGAAGTGAGTTTAGAAGACTCTTCCTTCATGGATGAGGGCGTTGAGGGTCGTTGAGGGCGAAAAATTAGCAAAGCTTCACGCAATATATGCACAAAAATGGATAACAATATGCTCTCTTACAATGCAGCCAAGTATTGCATCCAAAGGTTTTGAACCTTTTTATTTGCAGGGCATTTGACTTTTCTGATAAACCTCATCCAAACCGATCTCCTACAATTGATTTAGAAGAGCTTAAAACCCTTAGTGAAACAGTTCCCAGATTAAGTTCGCGATGTTTGGCACAGCTATTTTCATGCTCTCATACTGCAATGGTAAAAGAACTTCATGCTTTAAAAAAAAGTGAAAATATTCCGTTTGGCTCTCACATGATCTAACACAATTTCAACTTCAGAGGAGAGCTAATGTGTACTTGGAGCTGCTAAGTTCCCGTCGTACCAACGAGAGATTGAATTATTTGGTTGCAGAAGATAAAAATTTGATAGCTTACGTTAATTTTTAGCTTAAATATTAGTAGCTAGAAGCTTGAGAAAAAGGTGTACTTAGACCAAAATATAATATTGGACAAAAGATGCTTTTGAGTGAATAGTGGAGTATGTATGGAGTTATTCATTGGGCTATTAATTGAGAGTTCTTTCTAGCTGACAATACAATTGCAACTAAGATTTATTGTGAACAACTGAGAAAAGCCACCGCTAAACTTCCGTCAAATCAAAGCAAGATTTATTTTTAACATGATAATGCTGGACCCCAGGTCGCAAGGGTAACGCGTAAGAAACTACTTTCACTTAAAAGGAGTGTACAACTTCACCCACCACACTGTTCAGATCTTTCGTCCTGTAATTACAATCTGTTTCACTCTCTGTCTAATAATTTACGGCATGGAAAACTCAAAACCGAAAGTCAACAAAATCGAACTTCACCGATTCTTCAGTGACTCTTAAATTTTTACAAGGACGGAGCTTCGGCTCTGCCCACACGTCAGCGACAAGTGTTAGATACCGACAGTGGTTTTAAAATTAACGATTGATTTGATTGACTACATATAAAACGTTGAAAAGTTTGTGTACAGAGATGGAAGATTTATAAGTTGCCAAAATAATATTTTGATACGAAATTAATTATATTCGTTCCATAGTCCCATTTCTTATCTTGATAGTTTACAGTCTTGATGATTATAAACTACCAGGTACTTATCATCATAGCTGGTGACAGAGTTTCCACTTTGTGGAATACTGGCTAACAAAATTGAAATTATGTATAGTTTCCAACTTTAATACTAAGAACTAGGTATTTTAGAATCATAAACATCCATGTACTAAAATCACAAAAATCGTAAACGAGTTATATGATATACTGTGTGTAATACTGAGACAAATGGAATAAACCGCTCAATAATTTTTGAAGCGACCCAATAAATATAAATTTGATGATCATAAATGTTCATACTGACCTTGAACAACGATAGCAAAATGTGTCGTAGCAGTAGTAAATAATTATATTAGGAACTCTGTTAAAAACTTTTTCTAGGGGATCTTATAAATATGTATTATATTTTGTTTTGATTATTCGGTCAATAAATAATCTAAAAATTGATGAATTACTAAACGTCCCAAAATTATTAGTTTTACTTTGGATATTTTAGATAATTATGCTGACATTTTATTGAAAATTCTACTATAAATGCTACTTATAATAATATAAGCAGCACACATATGCTATTGATATAGATTTGCAAATTTGATAAGACCTAGTTTTCTAGAAAAATATCACGCATCTATTAACATTTATACTATTAAATATTAAAGCTTAATATTGTGTCATTCACTTTTTGATGTTATTTATAAAAATAAATTCGTTTAAATATAATGATATAGTTTCCAGTAAATTTAAAATTTTTGATTCGTTTAGATGTTTGAAACGTCATGTTACTATATTTTTATTTCAAGTTTCTTTAGCCGCTTATACATTTTCACAACATAGAGTGTGATAAAGTGAAAGGAACTGGAAAGCATTGTGAGTGTCCACGCAACGGCACCACTTATTCATTAAGTTAGCGGTATTTATTAGACGCGCCTGAAATCGGAAAAAAATGCTTTGTAGCATCACCTTTCCCGCGCCTTTTGTTGTAAAAATCCTTCGATATACACACCTTCTCTACATGCACCCTTATTCGCTTTAATTTTTTTTACACAAAGGGTCTGGAGGGAACTCTATAGCTGTGGAAACATCAACTATCGATCCTCCCATCGGTCAAAGGTTTTTAATTTCCAAACTAAGTAAGATGTTAACTTGAAATTAAACATAAGCTGTAGTTCATATTTAAATCATATTTATATGCAATCATATATAAATTTATCTGATAGCGTCATCCGTATATTCAAATAGTCACAAAAAATATCTTTGTATTTCTATATCTGTGGTATTGTTCAAAAGACAATTCTAAATTCTTGTCAAAAGTCTACCTTAATTATTATATTATATAGGAAGCTCTAGATCGTTTCTAATATTTCCAATGTCATGTAAAAGACAAGAATACTAAAGGGAACTAAATATAAGATATTAGAAATAATAAGAAAAACAAAACCCAGAACAATATATTTACGCCTTTGAAAGACATGATTAGCAATAGAACATACGGTCTTATTAAAAATAGGATTCATATTTTCAAAAGCTTTAATAGAAACACTATGTACTTTAAATATATATACGGAACTTTTGTTGTACGATTTCAAATCAAAGTTGACAGATTTATGTTTACTTCCTTTTATATTTTATAATGTGTCTAATTATCCACTGTCAAATATATACTGTTTATAACGCATAACTAATTCCACAGAAACCAGATCCTTTATTCGAATTCTTGTACATATTTATACAAATCCATTAACTCTAAATTAATATATAACACAAATTAAATTATTCACAAAATATCGTAAGCACGTTTCTCTCCTCTGAGGCTTTCTTCAATTCGCGACGAATACAGGCAGTGATATAATTTTCCCGGATCCGGTAAGTAAATACGAAAAAGGGTGTCTTTTAGAGGCTCTTGAACCCTCGGGCATCGAAACCCATCTAACTTGAAATAGAAAGAGCAAAGTTTCCTTAATTGCTATGATAAATAAAACAATGTTTTAGAAGTTGATTTTGTGTATTTATTTATTTTACATTCAACGTTCAGTAGCTTAAGCAGCCCCTGTTTTCTTGCGTCTGTTTACTATTTCATTTAACTGTTTGAAATTTATTTTACTTAGCAAAAAGGGGCTTGTTATTTAAGGGAAAGTTGTTGATTAAGGTTAGCTCTTCGTTACGTTATTATGGTTAAAACTTTTTTGTATTTTAATGAATAACGATCCCATGTTTACCTTTTGGATTTTTTAATTTTGTTCTTGGGAATTGGGAGTTTCTTTTTGTAAATATATTATTTTGAAATATTTTTAATTCATTTTAGAAATGAAGTCTTATTTTAATACATATGTTACAAGATGGCAGTTTAGGGTGATCTTTAACTTATTTCCAAACATACTAATAATATTCTTATTTTATCATGATATGAAATCTTACGTTATAATCGAGGGCAAAGACTAATATCTATACTGACAGAAACCTTGCTCTATAGTAAGAATACAGCTATTCAATTAAATAATAAACATAGTTTGAAAAAAAAAATTGTGAATCAACCTATCGTAACAGCCAAGTTACGTCAGTAGAACGCAGCATATATTTAGCGCAAAATGAATTCCCATGAAACGCGGGAAATGAGATCTCTTGTGAAAAATATAACACTCCCGCTGCACGATAGAGCGTTAATTTATATATTTTGACAGTGACATATTAAAAATTGTAGGTACAAAAACTGTGTGAGGAAAATTCGTTTGAGTACAAGGTAAAACTCAAAGAGGGAGGTGAAATTGAACTTGATAAAACCGGTCCATGTCTTCGAAGAGGTATGGTATTTAAATTTTAAAGGGAAGAGGAGGCTATTCACCTGTAATAAAGGGGCTGCTCCTTTATAATGCTTAATTTAAAGAATATCGACTAGACTTGGAGTACGTGATTCCCAGCATTGATTAGCATGGCAAAACGTTGTGAATTTTCCTTGCCTCAACAAGGATATATAGGCAATGAAGAGGTTGGATTCTTTTTATGTAGAGCATGAAAAATATTTGGTAAAAATTATACTAATTCAGAAGATAGCTACGAGGTTGGTCACGATTTATGTAAAATCCTGCGAAAATTATATCCTCTTATGAGGATAGGTTTTCACATAAGAACAAATGAGCAATATGTGTACCCCGTCTCATCAGGGGTAAAATCTATTTTTTATAGAAAAAAATTTAACAAGTTTTAACTTTTACCTCAGTTATTTAACAATACGTACATCACGACATACTTTATGAGAAATAGACTTACGATATTGCTGGACCGGATGCGGAGGTATATAAAGCATGTTTTGTGTCATGTAAATACTTTTTAATTTTTTTTACATTTGAAAGGTTGTTGTATCGATTGTTGGGATGTGAACATATCAACTTCAATATTTATTATATATAAATACGAAATATTTATTTATATTTATAATATACCCAACTGAATATTCAGGATATTTATTATGTTCAATATAAACAAAAAACTTTTTTTTAGTGCATTAAAAACAAAAAAGTTGGATGTCATCGATTAAAAACTGTTTTTGATGTCATCGATTAAAAATTCTGAAGCTCGATTTCAAAATTAATTAAAGATTTTAGTAATTTCTCAAATATAGAAATGGCGATAACAATATTAAGTACAAAATTCAAAGAAACACCATCATTTCCCTATATTAATAAGGATTGTTAATGATATGTGACCAAAAGGTCTGTTGACATGCAGTGATTATATAAGATAAATTGTGACAAGTAAATATGATTTTTGTGAAAGTTACATTTAAATTAATTCTAATGAAATCGGTACATAACGGAAATAGTTCGCGAACAGGTAAAGTAGTAAACATAATAGTAAAAAAAATATTCAAAGGAATGACTTCTTTAAACTTTCCAAATAAATTTAAAAAAAAATAGGACGTGAACACGATAACAAGACACATGTTTATTTAGGTTAACACGAAAATGGTTGGGTGAAGCAGAATTTTTCAATTTTCAATACTGAAAGTCTTCCTTTAACTGTAATTGTAAAGTTCGGCGTTGTTCAAATTGAAACTCGGTAAGCTAAAATTATTTTGAAGTAAAATTCATACTTTATTCACCACCTATAATTAAAATTCAAGATATAAAGAGTTATTCGTTAAAGAGATTTTTAAATAAGAGATTTGTAAATTATTAACGAGTAACCCTCACGGTAAAATTGCTGCAGAGGTTATATTTTATGACAAAAATTGTCTTATTATATATCGATTGTACAAAAGAGTAAATTTATATAATAATGAAGATTGTAAAAGTTGGAAATTCTATTGTGTCGTGAAATAACATATATTGCGTCACGGTTGTTTCCATTTTACAGTTAATTTAACGTTTTTTTTTATCTTTACGTAACAATGTTTTACTTATACCTCATCGTATCTATTTATTTAGAAGGTAACTTAAAGGAATCCATGTTAAACTACAATCCTTCATTAATGACTTGAATAGTTTTATTCCATATTTTCAGGAAAAAAACTAAGACGAACTAATATTGTTCTTTTAATTCGAAGGTTCCGTATCTTGACAGAAAAAAAACGGTACTCTTATAAAACCGTTTTAGGTGGAAACTTGAAATTTTTCATTACGATTAATCATATTAAGTACTACCAAGAGACACGTGCAACAATAGGAGTCTATGTGCCTATTTTAATCCTGCCTGATCAGCATAGTCTTTGTGATGTAAATTCTACCTCATCGCAAACAGAGCTGGGCACGGAGGATTGTGGACACGATCGGACGCTCACGTAGGGTTGCGGATCGCTGCTGCCATGTTATATGAATACTAAACTGTGGTCGTTTTTAAAATATGTAAAAATTTTCCCAGATTAAAATACTGAAAATCCTATAGAACACTGAAATGAAACAAAGTGTTTGTTGGAACTTTGGATGGCGTACATTAGCATTAAGTATCAGTACAGAATCAACAATATAGCAATTTACAGACATACCTATCAAAATTCTAAGTACATGTGTTTACGCTTAGTTACCATGTAATTAATTAGATGAGTTTTGGTACAGGTAGTTATTTTATAATCACGGAGAAACATTCAATTTTAATAATGTGTGGATGTACGTATTAATGTTACAGAAGGATGTTCATACACATAGACACACACACACACACAAACACACACACACACACACACATATATATATATATATATATATATATATATATATGAAGCAAACTAAAAAACGAAACATAGTATTATTTCAGAATTTAAAGAAGAAATTTCATTATTTATTATAATTTTAAAATTATTTTCTGAACACAAATGTTTTCAATAAGAGTGTGTTGCCAGTGACGATATACGAAAGAGAGACGTGGCTGCGTACGATTGGCCTCATAAAAATCTCCAAGTGACTCCACGATCTATAGTAAAAACTATGATCGGAATTCCTCTACGAGATATAACCTGTAGGAGAACTAAGATAACCGAAAATGCTAGAAAGATTACCAGGCTGTAGTAGCAATGAACAGGTCATACGGCGCGCAGAACTGATTGCTGGAGTATAAACTTTGTCGAATGGTAACCACGTACTGAAATAAGTTTAGTGAGATGACCCCACGCTATGATGACAGATGACCTAATAAAGTTTGCGTGAAGCTGTTGGTTTTTATTTTCAATTAAGATCAGCAAAAAACCTTTTAGGTGTGTTTTTCTGAAGATTTTTATTTTGACTAAAATGTACAAAGCAAATGAAAAATACTACTACCTACAACTATATAATATATTGTCGATCGAAATCAGCGTTACAGCCTTACAGCGTCAGAAACACACTTTCATATACAGTTGCAAGCATCCGTACCTGTGAGTATATTTTGTTTTAAGTAAAAATCCACAGATCGCAATGGTTTTATTACATTTGTTTAGCATTTACTAAAATGGTTACGGTTTCAAAAGACTGTAATGGTATGACCTTATTGTATACTTTCCATATCATTATCAATGGCAAGCTATTCATTACGCAGCGTTTCATTTACTCTGACGATATATTGGTGTCCTTCACGTCAGGCGCCGCGCCATCTGTGTCGTTACTAATTTAATTAAATCTAAAGGAAATATCAACGTTCGTATTTTGATTTCGTTTAGATTATGTAGGTAAAATATTAATTGTTGTACAAAGGTCGTAACAAATGAAAATAATATATCTTCGGGTATTTTGAATTTAAATAACGAAGTGTTTTCTGTAACTTGTTCTAGTAGGATGTTATATTAAATGGTGCTTTATGAATATTAATAAGGGGTAACAATCTAGCTATATAATTTATTATATTTACAGATTTGTAAAATCATATAGCAAACAAACATTTTTCCTGTATACGGCTTATTAAAATTAAAACCAACCAATAAACAAATTTGTCTTGAACTACGTAGGTTCCGTATTGTTACTATAGTTCCGCATTTATATATATATATATATATATATATATATATATATATATATATATATATATATATATATATATATATATATATATTTTAGAAATCTTTTATTTTGTGATGCATGCGCAATCGTGATCAAATATTTGAAGATCATTCACATTAAAGACTCTCACCTTATACGCAATTTTTTTTTCCAATTAATATGTCCAAACCCTTAATGTGAATTAATATTGGTGTTTATCTTATAAACAGTTATTATTTGTTATATTGTTTATTATTTTTGTTTGTCTTAATTATAATTAACTAGTCCACCTTGATCATTAAAAATGCATCTATATATATATATATATATATATATATATATATATATATATATCTGAATATTAAATATATATTAAAAGCAATTTCGTTAAGAATTGTCATAACTAAACAACTTGTCTTTATGTTACTCACAACTATCATAGTTGAACGTAATAAATGCACTTTGTAGGGAATGAAAAGCCACAATTAGGAAATCTGTGGTTTATAATTCGCTATAAGCCTACATAATTTAAATCATTATTCGGTTAAGATTTGGTTAAACTTATTTGTTTAATGCCAAGATTTCGTGCCAAACTTCGTAATAATGCAGATTTATACCCATGGAATTATTTTTTGCATACTTCCACAATTGGCCAATATGTAACAAGAGAAATTGAAATAGTTTTAATTTAGATGTGTTTCATTTGCATTGAATAAATTTACTTAATAACTAAGCAGAATGTTAAGTACTGAAATTCTTACCACAGTTAAATATTTCTATTTTAAAAAAAAAACTGTACTTGTTGTAGAACTATTGGCACATTATTCGAATAATGTGATACAATAATTTGTCTGCAAATAAATTTAGAGCATGGTAATTTATATACTTTTACTTTAGCCTATAAACATTTATACAATTATTTATTAATCACAGAGAAACGAAAGCATACTATTGGCATTTTTAAGCAGTCTTTTTTTGAAGACAGATTAACAATTTTCAGTACTTGTTGAAAGTGGAAATATCTATTGTCTTTTTACACTCAAATCAGCACAAGTATTATGTATTTTAATAGTGAAACGAATATACAGAAAACAATATGGAAATGTAATAATTCGATAGAAGTTCGTTTAAAAAAAACAGCTTAATTGCGACAAAAAAGATTTATACACAATAAGTAGTTAATTAAATTAATGTCGCACTAACTCGATTTCTTGCTTTGATTAACAAGCTAATGGGCCCGCTTAAATATTGCTATTGTGTCTCTGGATAAAATTTCAAATTGTAGTAATAAATCTAACAAATTTGGTATATTTAATATATTGGTGTGTAGTATGTTGCCAAAGTTTTAAATAATTTTAAGTGAATACTTCTCTTATAAACCTGAACGTAGATGCATTTGTATGGAATGCATAGCCAAATATTAAAATCTTAAATATTTTTTTACGTAGTTTTTTCAAAATCAGTTTCTTTAAAACTTTTTTTTCTCTCATTTTACAAGAAAAGCTATTTTAAGAGGCACGTATTAATAATAACTAAAAAAAGGAACAAAATATATAAGGTATATGATGCGAGAACTTAGAAATTTGAAAGAAAATATTTCTAGGAATATGCTAATTTAATATAATAAATTTACTAAGATGATATCAGGAAAAAAATATTATTTTGCATTTAATGAGATGATAATGATAATGAGGGGGATCAGTCATGTATAAAAATATTATAAGGAAAAATACGGCCTATAAAATTTTTAAATCCATATAGTATCTTGACTCTTTACAAATTGCCCACCTGAAGATATTTTCATACATCGAAATCGAGGTCGTGGTGAAGAAATTAAGTAAAAAAATAATACATCACGTAGTTTAATTTAGTTGTGAATAAAAATTATATATATATATATATATATATATATATATATATATATATATATATATATATATATAGTATTTCCATTAAACTATTTTCAAATAAAATTCGGCCATGTATTTCTGGTCATTTTTTTCATAGCCCTAAAATTATCGTAAATACCTCTGTGCCTATAGAATTTAGAACCATCGCTGCAACTTTTCTATGAAATTATAGTATTGTCGCATTTTCACCAAATTTTTTGTATGAATATTTTTGGATAATATTTTGGTTTAAAATATATGGATCAATATATTTTATCACTATTACAAATGGCTGCTTTTATATTTGCAAGCAAAACGTAGTGCACCATACCTAAAAGTTTATATTGAATACATGAAATTTTACGAGTAAACTTGTGACAGCCCTTACTTCTCTCGTTAGAATTTACCTCCGCGGCAGAGATTAACATAAATAGAAAAGGTTACTGCACCGAGTTCTTGTAAAAATATCATTCAAAATGAAAAACCGTTTGATGCTAAACTTTTCCAATACAAAGTTTTAAATTTCAAATATATTCGGGAACTAATCGTCTTTTTTATTTGGAAACAGAGATCGAAACAAATGTTGATTGTTGAAGACGGAATAAAGGGGAAAGTACGAATGTATCGAGTAGTAGGGAGGAATTTTATTTATAGGTTAAAATATTCTTGTTTACGTTACTTTTCCCATACTGTTCGGTTATTACAATATTATCTTTTAAAAACTTATAGGCGATAATACTAGCTCATAACGTGTCAACTGATCATGATTAAATCAATACTTCGTTACATTTAACAAGTATTCACGTTACATAAAATAACTATGAACTTTAATTGGTTATTACATCTTCATTTATTTTAACGATTAAAAATCTTGTAAAGAGAATAAATGTTTTAGAATATGTTTCATCATAAACACGGCCATGTCAATTCCCAGCTTCTTGCACCAGTGGTGCTGCTGCTCGTCACGGATCTGTGCCATTTTAGCTGCGGGATTAAAAAAAACATAACTTCAGCCCCGCTTGATGGGCGGTTGTATATGGAACCCGGTGTGTTGCGTCTCTTAAGTATAAGCCGTATAATCAATGCAACACACCACGGTGCCGACATATACTCTTAAAAATATTTATTAAAAACAATATGACCTTTTTAATGTTTAGTTTAGTCAAATAATGTGTCAATTTAAATTCAAAGAAATTGATCATAAATTATGTTTTAAATAATGCTACTGTGAGAATTATCGTGTATGTATTTTATTACCCAGTTTGCATTGGTAAATAAATTGTGTTTTGCTCTGAAGTACATCAACTTCTTGAATAAAATACATTAATAAAGTTTCTAATCATCGGTAAAAATAATATATTTTAATGGTACTGATAGTTAATACGTATACACAAATATGCAATGGAAAACCTTCACAACCTCCTCCTCTGTTCTAAGATTTGATGATGAAGTAAATACTGAGAAAAGGAAGAATTACTACTGGTCGATCTGCTCTTATTCCTGAAATGTTTAGAAAACTCATTGTAAACTCTCGAAAGAAATTACAGGTGTTCTGAGTATTTAACGATTACCCAAATACTTTATAATTTTAGAGGAAAATGGGTTTTCCCAATTTATATAAAGCCTAAAGCCTGCGTCGATATTATGTTTTTTTGCGACACAAAAATGCATTATTCATAGAATGCTTTAAATTTTAAATGAAACTCAGAAACCAACAGAAGGAAGCAGGAGCCATTTCCAACCCAAAATACGATTTGGTTTTCAGGACATTTATTTGGAACAAACAGAAATATTACGACTGATAACTGATTCTCTTCTGTACAACTTGTAGAAAAATTGTTTCCGAGGTATCCGAGGTCCGTGTTTACATATGATTTTTACCTAAAAAAAAGAGATATAAAATCAATGTCATTTGGATTCTTTTAAGATAAGATTTTGGCATCAATATATTCCAAAAAAGAATCAAACCGTCGTAATGATTTCGGCCATGTACCATGATATTTCAATAAACGAAAGTAGTAAGAACGAAAGTAGTAGTAGAAAATCTAAAGTTATGGTATTATATAATAGCATTAGGGGCGGTGTAGACGCTGTGGATTAAAAGTGTGTTAATTATTCAGTAGAATGTTGTACAAATAGTTCTAAATAAAACATTTCTTTTTCATTCCATCGTAAAGCAATTGAAGTTATTTTTTTCAATACCACTTGTAAGTTTGACAGTTGCATTAAGCGTGGAATTCATGAGTATTATTATAAATTGCGGTATAAGGGTTGTAAAAATACTCAGATTGAAAAATGTTTCTTCACTTTAACAAAGAAAATAACAACTCAATTTATTATATATAATTGATTGAGAAATGTTCATTATTAAAATCACACTTATAATCACAATAAAATTAGACCAATTCAACGTTCTGCCTACCCGCTGGAGGAATGGTTATGGATTTTTTTTCCAATGTTTGCGTCACATCAGAAATACCTAAGTTATATAATAGTTCCTTAAATAATATATTTTTTTAAATACAGGATATATATAATATTGTCCGCTAATGGTAACTTCCCAGATATTACGCTTCTCTGAAAAAATCTATTTAAAATATAATCTCATGTTAACTTTTAGTTATGGAAAGAGTGAGTAGATCTCTTATTGATAAGATTTAACAATTCATCCACACCCAATTGAATTTTTTTTTTCAGTTATTCCTCTCACACTAAAAAAAATTGTTAAGTAATTTTGTACTCATGAAGAAGATACTCTTTAAAATAAAAAAATGACATATTTTTATACATAATATTTAGTTTAAAGAAATTGAATTCAAACATATATTTATATTTGAAACATTATGTAAATGTTTTAAGTCTTTCATTTTGCGAGTTCTGCACCAGGTAATTTGATTTTTTAGGACAATAATATTAAGTGTGCGATCACAAATTTAATTAAATTGTGACTTGTAGATTCTCAAATGCTCTCGAAGCATAATGAGGAAAATGCGTTAAAAACAATCAATATTGTTATAAGAAGACGATATGAAAGTGGTGGGTAAAACGGCATCAAACCTTTATTTTTGTTTAGGGATTCAGCCATTCTCGAGTCTTGTACGTGAGTTTCCTCCTGTAAGTTTCCTTTTCGCTATTTACGAGGTGTGTTAGGTTATATTTTTTTTACTCGTGTAACACCCGTATCAGTTTTTATAACTGTACATGACCCATTAAACCGTTGACGTTATAAATTGTCACGGCAAAAATATTGAATACGGAATATATAAAAACAACGTTACGAACATTACGAACTTTTAAGAAATTTTTCAATTACCAGGTAATATTAAAAAGACCTTTAGAAATTTCTCTTCGATATACACACCTTCTTTACACGCACCCTTATTTTTTAATTTTTTTTGGACAAAGGGTCTGGAGGGAACTCTACAGCTGTGGAAACATCGACTATCGGTCCTTCCGTCGTTCAAAGGTTTTTAATTTCTAAACGAAGTAAGATGTAAACTTAAAATTTACACAAGAGCTGTAGTTCTTAAACCAAAATACTGCTATGCTATTTAAAATCATAAAAAAAATTATCTGATAGCGTCATCAAAAGATTACATACAATTATTTTTCTATTTCTATCCCTGTTGAAGCCGGGGCATTATTGAAAAGTTAATCCTAAATTTTTCTTATTAATTATAATATTTAGGAAGCTATAGATCGGTTCTAATATTTCTAAGGTCGTTTAATCGATAAGAAAACTAAAGAGAGCTAAATATAAGATATTAGGGAAATTATGAGATACAAAACCCAGAACAATATATTTACGCCTTTGAGTGATACGGCTAGTAATACAATATACGTTCTTATTGAAAATTTTATTCATGTTTTCAAGCGCTTTAACAGAACCAATATGTATTTTAAAGATTTACGTAAGTGTATATAGAACCATCCTTGTACGATTTATAATCGAAGTTTACAGGTTTAAGTCTATTTCGTTTTATATTTTATTAATACTCCAATTATGTACTGTCAAATTCAAAGCGTTTTTAATACATAACGAAATACACAGAAATCCAAATCCTTCATTCGAACTTTTGCATATCTTTATAAAAATCCATTAACTCTTAATTAATATAAAACACAAATTAAATTATTCACAAATACCTTAAGCACGTTCCTCTCCTCTGAGATTTTCTTCGACGGGCGACGAACACAGGCAGTGATATAATTTTCCCGGATCCGGTAAGTAAATACGCGAAAAGGGTGTTTTTTAGAGGCTCTTGAACCCTCGGGCATCGAAACCCATCTAACTTGAAATAGAAAGAGCAAAGTTTACTTAATTGCTATGATAAATAAAACAATGTTTTGGAAGTTGATTTTGTGTATTTATTTATTTTGCATTCAACGTTCCGCAGCTTAAGCAGCCCCTGTTTTCCTTCCGTCTATTTACTATTTCATTTAACTGTTTGAAATTCATTTTATTTGGCGAAGGGGGGTTCGTTATTTCAGGGAAAGTGGTTGACTAAGACTACCTTTTCATTATGTTGTTATGGCTAAAACTTTTTTGGGCTTAATAAGTAACGACGCCATGTTTACATTTTCGAATTTTTATTTTTATTCGTGGGAATTGGAAGATTTTTTTTGTGAATATATTATCTTGAAATCCTATAAATCCATTATAGAAATGAAGTCAAATTTTAACATATGTGTTAAAACCTGGCAGTTTTAATGTGCTATTTAAATTATTTGCAAACATAATATTAATAATCTTATTTTATCTCATTATAAAGTCGTAAATATTATAAAGATGTCCGAGGGCAAAGAATAATATCTGTACTTGCAGTAAACTTATTCTATAGTAAGAATACAGCTTTTCAATTAAATAATTAACATAATTTGAAAAAAAATAATAAAAATTGTGACTCAACCTACCATAACAGCCAAATTAGAAGATTCACTGAACGAAACGGCACATGATTAGCTCAAAATAATTTCCCATGAAACGCAAGAAATGAGATCTGTTATGAAGAACATAATACTGTTACTGCTCGATAGAGAGTGTCTTGTTAAAAATGTTAGGTAAAAAAACTGTGTAAGAAAAATTCGTTTGAGTACAAAGTAAAACTCGAAAACAGAGGTGAAATTGAAGTTGATCAAACCGATCCACGTCCTTGAATAAGTTTAGGATAATTTTTTTTTTAACGGAAGAGGAAGTTGCACGCCTGAAGTAAATAAAGATGCTCTTTCGCTATGATGGCTAACATAAAGAATATCGACTAGACATGGAGAACGTGACGCCCAGCATCGATTAGCATGGCAAAACGCTGTTACTTGTCACAAAGCATGATATTCAATTTTAAAATTATTTAAACATATAATTAATTTTTTTATTACAGAAATTCAGTACCAGTATTAATTAAAAAAATTAAAGAAATACCATTATTACCCTGTATTAGTGGTGATTGTTAGTGATATGTGACTAAAAATGGAGCTTTCGTTTACACACAGTGATTAAATAAGATATATTGTGATAAGCGAACATAATTTTTCTAAAACGGAAAAATTGAAGAAGAATAGAACGTAAATACGATAATAAAACAAATGTTTATTTTGATTGACAAGAAAATAGTTGCATGAAGCATTGTATCGAATAAAAGTAAAAAAATTCCGAAACGATTCTTAGTGCTGGAAGAGGTTAGAAAACTTCGTAAGGTCTTCCTTTAACTGTAAGCGTAAAGTTCGGCGTTTTTCACATCGAGATTTGGCAAGTTGGGATTATTTTGAAGTAAATTATTTTACTTAATTTGAAACTTATAATAAAAATTTGCTACTAATGTTTTTTGATGAAAGAGGTAACGGTTTTCCCGTTATAGTGGTTGTTAAACTTAAGACTAACGATTAATCCTCGCGGTAAAATTGATGGAAGAATTATATTTTTAACACAAATTTCTTTATTATTATGTGGCAGAAATCTTGTAGTAGATTACAACAAAATGTAAAATTACATAACATTGAAGAAACTCGTCATTGGAGCAAAAATTCGAAATTTTATTCTGTCTGGAAATGAAATATATTACTTTATAAATATTACTATTAATATATATATATATATATATATATATATATATATATATATATATTACTATTAATATAACAATTCTAAAGAAAGTATATAATACCGCCTTTTTTTAATTTCCATGAATCATGCAGGATAATAATTGACGAAGACAATTTTGAAGATTTCAAGATAATTTTTTTCAAATCTTTGCAGTGCATTTTCGAATTAAGCACAATGCTAAGTTGCTACATACTTACATAGTGCTACATACTTAAGTAGATATTTTTGAAAGGGCAAATGGTACAATCAAATTTTCTTTCTATTTTCATGTATCTTGTGGAATACTAACTGAAGACCAAATTATATGAATTTCAAAACCAATTTTTCAGAATGTTTTATAAAGTTGCTCTGGAGATAATGTTGAAAATAGCTACAAAAGTTTTCCGCCTTCTAATATCCGGAACCGTTGCTTTACAAATTACTAAAAAAAACAGTATAACTAAAAGTTTACTGGAAAACTATAGCAATTGTATTTTAATCTAATAGATGATTACTTTATATGTGTATTTAATTGATTTTATTATAAAATACAGATAGTGGACTGTCTTTGACCTGATACTACTTATTAATTTCAACAACAATCTCGATGAATTCTTAGAAGTCATTTTGCATATTACAAATTATTACCAAGGGATACGTCCAACAAGAAGGGCCTGCGTGCCTGTTTTATCAGCATCCTGTCTGAACAACACAGTCTTTGTGATGTAAATTCAGCCTCATAGCAAACAGAGCTGGGCACAGAAGAGTGGGGACACTATCGAATGCTCACGTAGTACTGCGACTCGTTGCTGCTCTGTTTCGAGAATAATGAACTCCGGTCGTTTTCAAAATATGTAGTTTTCCCATATTAAAATACTTCAAATCCTTTAAAATATTGAAAGGAAACAACGTGTCAATTGTAGCTTTGGATGGTGTATTATGTATATATATGTATATATATATATATATATATATATATATATATATATATATATATATATATAAGTGTCCATTACGTATCAGCAAAAAGTGCAGGTGAGCCTTTTTTGAAATCAGATTAGGTAAATGATCAAAAAATACAGACATACAGACAATAATTCTAAGTACACGTATTTACGTTTAAGTATCATGTAAATAACCAGATGAGCTCTGGTACAAGTAGTTATCACAGTACAGAGAAACATTTAAATTTTATTAATGTCTAGATGTACGTACTAATGTTAAATGTAAAAGTAATCATCTGCTCATCATTCAGAAATAATGAAGCATAAATGTTTTATGTTAAAGCACACATTAGCATGTTTTTTTTTATGTCTGCACAATAATATTTTAGAATTTAAAGAAGAAATTTAATTATTTATTATACTTTTAAATTTATTTTCTAAACACAACATTTTTCAACATGACCGCGTTTTACGGGGACAGACGACCTGATAAAGTTTGCATGAATCTGTTGGATGTTATATTCCATTAAGATCAGCAAAAACTTTCTCTGTGTGTTCTTCTAAAGTTTCTCCTTTTGAAATGAAAAAAATACTACTACGTGAAACTATATAATATATTATCTTATAGTTTAGAATCGTCTTTACAGCCTTATAGCATCGGAAATAGACTTTCACATGGAGTGGCACGCAGCCTAAACTGCGTGTTTATTTCTTTTTTTAATAAAAAACGAAATAGACCGTATTGGTATGACCTTTTTGTATACTTTCCATATCAATGGTAAGCTATGAACGTAAATATGAAATATTTTTAAAGCTCTATTTAAGAAGCTTGTATTGAAGAAGAATGTATTGAAAACCATATATACCAGTTTTACTTTAGTACATTTAAAAGTTAGCAAATAAAATAAATAAAGTTAGCAATAAAATAACAATAGTATATTGTATTAGTAAGTTTGTAAAGATTTAAGAACCGAAATAACGAGTTGAATTAAATGTTGAATAATAAATGAACAATGGCTCTGTTTTTTAATTAAACTCATTTGGAATTATTGAATGAGGAGCGTTTCATTTAGGCTGATGATATCTTTGTGTCCTTCACGTTAGGCGCCGCGCCGTCTGTGTCGTTACTTATGTAATTAAATTTAAAGTAAATATTAACTTCGCATTTTGATTTAGTTTAGTTTATGTAGCTGAAGTATTTATGGTTGTACATAGGTTACAATTACTGAAAATTATGTATCGTACCGTATTTTGAATTTAAGTAATGAAGTGTTTTCGGTGACTTGTTCTAGTAGGATTTTATATTTAATAGTATTTTATTTATAAATATTAATAAAGGGTAATAATCTGGTTACATACTTTATTACATTTTTAGATTTACGTAATCTAAAACTGGATAGATTTCTCTATTCACGGCTTAGTCTCGAATTACGATGGTTCTGTATTGTCACTATGTATTGTTACTATAGTTCCATATTGTTTTTTGTAAAGTTATAAAATACTTCGATATCATTTACATACATATGTACACAAATAAAATATATATTAAAAGCAATACTGTACTAACTTACGTACCTAAATAACTTGTTTTTATTACTTATAACTATAATAGTTGAACGTAACAACAGTACTTCGAAAGGGATGAAAGACCACAATTAGGAAATCGATGGTTTATAATTCGCGATGACCCTCCAGAATTAAAATCATTATGTGTTTAAGATTTTGCTAAACTTATTTGTTTAAAGCCAAAATTTCATGTCAAACGCGATATTAATGCAGATTTTTACCTATGGAATCAATACTCGTATACTTTTACAATTAACCAATATATAACAAGAGAAAATCAAATAGTTTATAATCACATGTATTTAATTTACTTTCAGTAAATTTATTTAATAACTAAGCAGAAAGATTAGACATGAAATGTTTATCACTGTCAATTGTTTCTGTTTCTGACAAAGAAAATTGTACTTTATATCGAACTATTGGCGAATTACTCGAATAATATGATACAATAATTTGTCGTGGTTATTTATGTACATTTATATTAAATTATAAATATTTATACAATTATTCATTAGACATAGAGAATAATATACGCCTTTTCAAGCTGTCATTTTTTTAGATCGATTATTGTTAGTTGTTTCGGTACTTGATGAAAGTGGGATTATTTATTATTTTTTTCCTCAAGGATAAGTATTATATGTTTTAATAGTAAAACAAATATACACAAAACGCTATGGAAATGTAATAAGTTGATGTAATTTCCTTTAAAAACCAGCTTAATTGTAGCAAAAAAGATTTATATATAATTAGTAGTTAACTAAGATAATGTAGCACTAAATCGATTTCTTGTTTTGACTACCAAGATAATAGGTCTGTTTAAACAATGCTATTGTATTTATAGTTAAAATTAAAAATTCTAGTTACAAATCTAAGAACTTTGGTATGTTTAATATGTTAGTGTGTAGTATATTGCCAAAGCTTTAAGTAATTTTAAGTAAAAATTTAGCTCTAAACAAATTTAATCAGAATCAATATAATTTAATCATTTAACTGATTTCAATTTGAAACTTCAAAAAAAATAAATCCAAATCAATAAAAAAGGATGCATGAAGAAGAATTATCTACAAGTAATATTAGAAAAAAATATTTCAAACGATAGAATGAAAACTATACGTGAAACATAATGAGTATTTGAATAAATCGGAAAAAGAAAAGAAATACGATTTTAGACTTAAACATTTAGAGGTTTTGAGACTCATGAATAAATTTGATTAAAAATAATTCAAGAAATATATAACATTGGTAATATTATGTTTAAAACTAACTTTATTGCAAGTACCTGTTGTCACGGGTATTAATGATATGGCGCATTAAACAATTAGCAACCTAACTAAATTTAATAATGAATGAAAAATAAAATGTACTTCCTTTTTAAACTAAGCTCATATAAAATAATTCAATAGCATCGACTTATCTCATTGTCTACCTATCTTTAATCCGTACCGAGCTTTGCTTGCTTACCCTAATTTTCATTCTTTGAAATCTTCTACCAATGATGGTATACAAATGGATTTTTATATTTTTCAAACTTTATAAATACGCATAGTTGAACTCTCTCTGTAGTCAAAGCAAGAGGAAAAAGGTAATAACTTGGTGAATTACTTCATCATGACTAGCTATTATCCAGTCATTTATCATAATTATATATATATATATATATATATATATATATATATATATATATATATATATATGTACATGGTAATGAGTATGCAACACCTTTCAATTTAAATACTTCTAAATGAGTTTCAACGACAGAATTCTGAAAAATTCAGGCATCTACATAATGAAGTCACAATTTTAATTAAAATATCTCACGTACTCAGAACTGATGAAACAAACGACAAGAATGACAAATGATATTCATGTCCGGCTTACCGTGCTCTAATATCGTACTTTATCGTGATTATTATTTCATTGGATTTATGTGAGCAAGTACACAGTAAATTTAATTTTCATAATTATTTTCAATACCATTTAATAAACTATATTTAACCTATCAATATGGAATCCCAGGAAGGAAATTCTCCTTATTAACACAACAAACCACGTGAAAAAGAAAAAAATACATAGTGTTTAAAAAATAAGACAATTTTTAAAATAGTTCGCAATCAGGATGGCTTTCGTTACTTGAGCTATATAAAATTGTTAAGTCTCTAATTGGTTTAAATTTATTTTTTAATTTAGATCTGTTTCATATTTACATTTTGTTTTTTACATCATTTAAATTTGTTGAAAACATAAAATATATTACCAAGTGTTATTACATACGAAAATTAAAAAAAAATAGCCACGTACAGACAAATTACCATTTTCGAAGAAAACTGTGAGAATAAATATACGGAAAATGTAGAATAACACCGAACTCTTGACAACTACATATAAACATAAAATAAATTAGTGAGTTATTTTACACATTAAAGTAATGAAAACTTATTATATTTTCATCTATATGAATGTTTGCATCTTCAGGTGGGATATTAGCAAAGCATCTTTGCTAATATCCCACCTGAAGATGTTGTAATACAACGAAACCTAGGTCGTGGTAAAGAAATTAAAGATAGTAGAAATAATACTACATCACGTAGTTTCATTTAATTGCTTATATAATGTTTAAAGCTCTCATTAATTTATAGGATACTTTTGTTTCTATCGAATTTATGATTAGGCGATTGAAATGAAAATACGGGCACTCATCCGATAAGAATACTTTTAATTTTTTTACTCTTTGTAAAAATTCATGGAAGCAAAGTCAAGAACAAAAGCTGCTGAATATTAAATTAATGCATGTATAAAAAATTCCACTTGCATTCACAGAAAATAGATTTATATATTTGTATGAAAATTGGCAATCTCTAATAAGTTTGGTAATCTCTGTAATCTCTCTTAAGTGCTCTATATTTAAAGCTACTCGCGCTCTGCGTAATTCGGGCAACTTCTTTTTAATGAGTTGATACAACTTTGGTTATTAGTTTACCTGAAAGTATAACTGCTCTTACAACAAACAACTGTACTTTATTGCCTTCAGCGTTCCTTTAGATGACGGGACATTAAGGGTGCAGTTGCGCGATAACAAGACGGATGGCGCTTTATTAGTTTTTTCATACTTAAAAACAGCTCTTTGAGAAATTTTCCTTTCTTTATCTTATTACACGAATAGAGAGCTTGTTTTAAATGTTTAAATGTTCTCAGATAATTATAAACGTCTTTTTTATTTCCAAAATATTGAAAATATCAAAAGCATCGTCCCAATTTAAAGCTTCTGGAGATTCTACTGCAAAAATATTAACTATGGATTGGGCTTGAAATTTTATAAAATTATTTATTATTATTACTTGGCTTTTTCTCAATTTTTTTCGAAATATATGAAGTGTTTACTATCTAACGCAGTTTTCTGATTTAAAAAAAATGTACAAAATATAACTTCTAAGACTAGGTATTTCTACAAAATATATTTCTCACGATATAAAAAATAATTTTTATCCGCATATATTTTTCCTAAATTTTCAATTTGTCTCTAATTAAATTAATAATTAAATTGTTTATAACATGTAATTTTTCTGAAACAAGTAATGGAAATATGATAAACTAAACATAACTTTTGAATAAATTCTATCAAGTTTAATTAAAATTTATTTTTCCAAGTCTGCTTATTGGAGCAGCTCAATTTCCATAGAAGTAAAATCTACTTGTTAAGAACGATTAGTACTTTCATTACGAAGAGTCCCTTCCCTTACGCAAATACAGGTTATGTTTTCCCAAAAAAAAGAATTACGGAATTTTAATTAACACTTTTTTTAGTTTTCCTTTTCAAAATAGTGTTTGGAATCACATTGGAATCACATAATGGAAATTATTCATTTCAGAAAAGGGTTCTGTTATAGATTTCCAAGTTTTATTTTTCTAGGAATATTCAAAGTAATAGATTTATATTCCTAGAAAAATAAAACTTGGAAATCATTCAACGTAATAGATTTAGTAAAGTGATAGGAAAAATATATTATTTTTTTTGCATTTCGGATCAAGTTTTCCTTTTTGAATTCTATGAAATATTTGACATCCAGAGTGATGAGGGGAATCAGCCCTGTATAAAATATTGTAAGGGCAAATACGATATATATAAATGTTTAAAGATATATAGTAATTTTTTTAAACTATTTACAAATAATAATACTAATTTGTGGCGATATATTTCCTGCCATATCTTCCACTGACCTAAAATCATATCCATGATTATGGAATTTAAATCCATCGTGGTAAGTTTCCAACAAATATATGGTATTGTTATTGTTTCATTAGAATTTTCGTTTGAATATTTTTGCGTAATATTGGCTATTCAAATATATGACACAATATATTTTATCACTATACCAATTTTAAAATTTCTGCCATAATATTTGCAAGCAAAATGTAGTGCAGTGATACCTTAAAGTTTATATTGAATACATAAAATTTTATGCGTAAACTTGCAACAACAGCCCTTATTTGTCTCATCAGAATTGTCTTTTTCGGCAGAGGTTAACACAAAGAGGAAAAGTAACAGCGCCGAGTTCTTGTAAAAATATTATTTAAAATGAAACACCGTTTGGTCTTACACTTTTCCAATATAAAGTTTTACATTTCAAATATATTCGGAAAATAATCTACTTTTTTATTTGCTTTGTATACTTTAGACAAAGTGAGATCGAAATAAATTTCGATCGTTGAAGATGGGATAAAAGGGAAAGTAGGAACGTATCGAGCAGTGTCATTTTCTTTGTAGATTTAAACATTCTTCTATGTATTACTCTCCTCCTACTCTTGAGTTATGTCAAAAGTATCTTTTAAAAACCTATGGGGGATAATATTCGCGCAAAAGGTGTCAGTTGGCTTTGATTAAACTAACAGTTCGTTATGTTTAACATATATGCACGCAATATAAAATAACCGTAGACTAAAGTTTATGGTTAGTTAATATATCTTCGTTTATTTTAAAGAATACATCTCTTGTCAACACGCTAAATATTTTAGAATATGTTTCATCATCAGCACGACAATATCAACGCTCAAATTCTTGAACCAGTGGTGCTGCTGCTCGTAATAGGCCTGTGGCATTTTAGCTGCTATTACAAACATCACTCCAGCCCCGCTTGACGATCGGCCGGGTATGGAATCCGGCGTGTCGCTTCACCTAAGGTCGTAAGCCGTGAAATCAACTCAACACACCACGGAACCGAAATATATACTTGAAAATATTTACTTAAAAACAATATGACCTTTTAAATATTTAGTATAGTCAAATAATGTATTAATTGAAATTCAACAAATTTCATCATAAATCAGGTTTAAAATAATGTTTCCTTAGGAGTTACAAATTATGTATGTATTTTAATACCCAGTTTGTATTTTTAAACAACTGTATATGACCTTCAGGAATAACATGTATTAATAAAGCTTCTGATCATCAGTAAAAATAATATATTTCATGGTGCTGAGAATTAACATAAAATCACAAGTCTGCAGTGGCAAACCTTCAAAACATGAGCTTAATTGTTTGGTACGATTTATTGTAGTTAAAAATGAAAAAAATTACGTCAGATGATTTTGATGTACTAAATGTTATACTTCTAAATTTTGATGTACTATATGTTTATAAATTTTGATGTACTATATGATGTACTAAATGTCATTTCCTTAATTAGTTTTTCCTTCGAAAAATCGGCTATTCAAGCTTGAAAACTGTTAAAATGCATTTCTGAAGTTTTTTGTGTAAATAAGTTGACATTTTTCCTTACTGATACTTCAATTAAGTTATTAGCAATTATTTCATTAGAAAATCGGTAAAATTTTCTTTCTTTTAAACAGATAAGTTTGCTGTAAATTTGACCATGATCTTATTACAAAAATTAAAAAGAGGAATTTTGAAATATCCATCATGCAACATTTTTTAAATATGTTCACGAATTTCGATCCATAAATTATTAGTTTAACTAGAAATATCCGCAGTCGGTAATCATTTCTTTTACGGCCATCGTATCCAAATAAGTAGCTGGTTGGTAACATCATAATTCCCCATTTGAAGACTTAAAAATACTGTTATTGAATTTGTGAGGCAACAATTCGCATTTGTAAGTTTGAAAATTGCCTAGAGTGCAAACAATTTAAAAATTTTCCCGATAAATTTTGTTATATTTGTGCGAGTATGTGTTGAAAAAAAGGTCAAGTAAGATATAAGTGCAAGAATTTGTTTAAAAATTTACTTGCAAGAGCTTCATTACTAGTCAAAAGGGGAAAAGATAATTTTCGACAAACTAATGGAAATATAGAGAAAAAAGAAAAAATTTATTCGATTTTACTCTCAAAATAAATAATAAAAAAAATAAATAAATAAAGTTTTAATGTTATACAAGGATATCCGGAGAGTTATAAAAAAGTTTTAACGTTGTTTTAATATTCTTTATATGCTACTATTTATGGGGTCATTAAAAGTAAGATTAATGATAATACCAAAACGCATAAAAACACGGTTCGAAAGCTCTGAATTATCCACAGGTATAAGTCAAAACATTTCCAAGAAAACTATGAGGTTTTAGCCCTTTTTCTTGAAACTTCTACCATTAAGAACAAAAGTGTATGAAATTTGTATAAAATAAATGTTGTATTTTGAAAGTTTTGACGATATTGCCAGACAACAAGAAAGTCGTAGGATATTTTTTTCTTGAGAGTGAAATAATCCAAGCACTGATTTGAATTTTATAAGGAAAAAAGAGCCCCCCAGAAAATCTTTGGAAATCGAAATTAATATTGTTCTGAAAGAAATGGTGCTAGATTTTGAAAAGCTTTTTCTATTTTCATTTGTACTCCCGAAGTAAAGAAAACTTTTTAAATACATTTCTGATAAAAATGTCCCTCGTTATCATAAGCCAATCTCAAAAACAAAGATAAATATGTGCCTTTATATATGCAATGTAGGTTCCGTAGTTACCCACATTTCTTTAAATTATGAATGCAAATTAACTGAAATAATTTCTTGAAAATGAAAAATGATACGAGTAACTATGAAAACGCAGTAGGAATGGAAAAAGCTTTAGATTTAACTCATGGGATTAGTACAAAAAATGCAACATATTTTTACTTTGAATCGTTATGTAGGTCTTGGTATTATATATGCTTTCAAATAAATTTCTGTCTGGATCGATTGTGCCATTTCTGCTTAAAATAATAATACCTATAATAGATTTTCCCTATGAAAAGAGTCCACCATACTTGTTTTTGACATGTGACAAATTAAAGTCGACGATAATCATATATACGGATGATACTAGAAATAAGCATAAATTGTCAGATGTTATGTGACATGGAAACATAACAAAATTAGAAAAAATATATTTCATGCAGAATAAATAAATAAGTTACAGTTGTAACTTATAAGCCTCTAAAATCTATAATAGCACTAAGGGTGGTGTAGACGTTTTGAATAAAAAACAAGCCAATTATTCAGTCTTAAGAAGAACTCATGGCCATGTGTCATTTTTTGGCAATAATAAATGTAGCAAGCGCTAAGGAATTCGTTTTGTAGAAAGCATCAAACACTGGAAAACACTTGAAACGTAATCTTGAAAAATAATACATAAAGGGAATATGAGTGAAGTTGATAAAATTTTTCATTTTTGAAAGAGTATTTTTAATTTTCAACGTATTTTTGAAGGCGGAAAACGAGACAAAAAAGAAGAAGAAGAAACTGTGCTTCTTGATCGAAGACCTGACGGTCACGCAACAAGAGAAGATGTTACTTTGTGGCCCTAAACAAGAAAATAAATATATGCCAAATGTGTCCAATGTCTAAAATACGTTTGCAAACGCCGTTATCTAAAAAAAGTGTAGCCAATGCTTAGAATAGTATCTTAGATTCAGACTTACATTTTTAATAGGTACAAATTAGGTTGTCGTTTTTTTTTGTTTTAGATTGATCTCACGAAAGGTTTTTCTCTTTGCTTGTAGAGCATATCCAGGTTCTCAAAAATAGTTTTTTTGTAGAATAATAATGTTTTTCTATTTTTCATAATATGTTAAAATAAGGGACCAAATCTGTAGTGCCGAATGTGAGGCCTGAGATTTAGTATTAACAAAGCTCACACTTTATGATTATGAATCGTAATCCACATGGACCCACCACTCTAGTTACGTGTGTCAAAATAGCGATTCCCGTTAAGGGTTAATAAAAACAAGTAATTGCTATAGCAACAATGTTAAGGGAACTTTTTTCTGTTACAATATGCTACAAGTGATGAAATGTAAATGCTTAAAAAATATTAGCAGCTCTGTGTCACTCGCAAATGACTGTAAACACTTATTGTGGCTGTTATTAAAATATATTTGTTGAAATTTATTTTTATCTGCCTTTCTATTAAATTCTACATATCAAATTGTTCAAATATATTTACCTGATATAGAAATTGAAAAACTTCAATTAAGAGCACACAGCAAATATTAAACCAAGTTTTGAATACAAATGCTTTGAATTTTTCCATACACGAAATTACATTACAAAGTACATTAAAAATAATATAACAAGTATCTAAATTTACTTTCGTACGGTAGATTTATATGGCACTTAATAATTTGTATCTATATGCCGTAAAATAAGAACATACAAAATAAAAACCTTCATTGTAATTAGAGTGAAAATAAAATGAATTTTTATTAAAACAATCATCAATGCCATTGAGTTTTATTTTTGATTCACTAATTTTATTTTTCATTAACGATAAATTAAACTTGCATTAACCCGACTGTTTGCGATACTTGTATAATTGTAATACGTAAATATGTGCTTATTTACATTTAAGATAAAATCTACATACATCCTTATACATGTTTCACTAAACTTTCCGAACATTATACAGTTTATTTTCATCAGTTCAGCTAAATTCTAGCGAAGTACACAAAATAAGATGTAATGTAGAAGAAGATCGTTAGCTAAGTCAATTTTAATTCAAAATTGTTTATTTACATTTAGTGCCTTGGTTGTTAATCCCCTAGAAAAAAAGACAAGCTGCAAGTAAATGGCAGATTGATCATCAGGCGGTAGTTAAACGGAATTTGTGATGCTGTGCTGTTAATTAACTGTTAATTTGTTGAGATTTCGCTGGAAGTGAGGTCGGTGATCAGGCAATGTTGACAAGTTTATTTTGTATATGTGTTAGTTTCGATGTAATTAATGGCAGTCGTTAATTCGTGTGGGTTGCAGTTAAATTTGAGTCTTAATGGTTAAACTAATCAGTCCAGTTCATTACTTGATGGTCCACTTGGATTGTGCAAATAAATTGTTACATATTTGAAGCTACATACTTGAACAAATCTTGAAACTTGTCATTGAGTAACTATTTATTTTTCTTCGACGTAACGTTTAGTTGTGTAATAAACCAGTTATTAAACCAGTTCATACCATAAACATTTACAAAGAAAATAAGGTGCAAAACAATTCCGTCGACCAAATAAAAAAATGCAAGTTTTATCTCTAGTTAAGTAGTAAATATTTTTAAGAACTCTGGCAGTTTATGATTGACAGTGAAATGCTCTTTAAATATATACGATCTGTGGATATGTAAAGTCGAAATTTTGTTTTCATGTTACACATTCATATTATATTTGTGTATATATACATACATATATACACAAACAAACACGCGTGTGTAATAACTTAGTAAATATTTAATTAAGCGCTACCGAACTTTAAATGGGTATAGACCGTAGTATAAACTTATATATACTGCTATATCGGAAAGTTGATTATAATTTTGATTAATAATGAAAAGATATTTCTTCATTATCATTAATTTTATTGTCCAGCCTTTTTCCAACAGAAGCTTACGATATCAATAGGTTTATTTGCCTCAACCTTTCCGTGTTTTAAAACATGTTACTTATTTTTTACGTTTGCAATCAGTATTTTGTATGCATGCTGCTTTTAAATGTTATATATAACTTTTATTTTAGATATGATAATGCTATATTTCCAAAATTTTAGTAAGTTTTGATAAAATTAAATTAGTAGTGACTTATCATGTGCTAGTAGATCTCACACTGCGAGAGTTCCCTAGACGCTTAGCATACAGCTAAAATCTAAAGTTGCAAAATGTAGGAATTCATTTTATCTTCACCCTGCAAATATATTTCTTGCCATATATTTAAATATAGTAAGAAATATATTATATAATAAACCATTTTATTTATTATATTTAATATTTTTCCGTTTTAAATACAGGATATATACACAATTGTTGAGGTGAATTGTAACTTCCCAGATACTGCGTTTCTTTTGATAAGGATCAATTTAAAGGAAATGTAATGTTAATATTTTGACTTTAAAGTTATGGGAGAATATCTCTTCATAATTTCATTGATAAAATTTAAAAATTCATCCACACTCTACTTAAAGAGATTTTTCAATAATTCTTCACACACTAAAAAAAATTCTTGAGTCACTTTGTACGTAAGAGGAATATAATTTTATATGACCTTAACTGCAACGTTTATTTTAAATAAATTTTGTAAATGTTTGAAACATTATTTAAATGTTTTAAATCATTTAGCTTGCGAGCTTTGCAAAATTTAATTTGATATATTATGGCAATAATACCAAGTCTACCTTAACAAATTTAATTAAATTTTAACGTGTAGATCCTCAAATGCTCTCGAGAGAATAATGCGGACAATGCTTTGAAAACAACCAATATCGTAATAAGAAAAAGGTATGAAAGCACAGATATGAAAGTGCTAGGCGCAAGGGCGTCAAACCTTTATTATTGTTTTGGGACGGGTTCAATTTGAATATTGTCACTTCAGAGAGATCCCTTTAATCAAATCACAGTCAGTCTCGAATCTTGTACGTGATTTTCTTCTGTAATTTTCCTTTTGCTATTTGCAAAATGTGTTAGGGAAATGAAACAAAAAAATGAAGAAAAATCTATTTAAAAGGTAATCTTTCCTCCGACGGATACGCTGGTAGTAAACCTAAATAACAAGAAAATCATTTTACCACTTGGTTTCTATTTTTAAAGACAATCCTTCAGGTTGAAATGAAGCAATAGCAATGTTTCAATTTGTATTTTTTTATTTAAACCTATGTTTCCATTCAGGTAAAGTTCATTCATGAGAGAGTATAGTGCCTAATCCTAGTAACGAATGTTTGTACCAATCATTCTATCGAATAAAAAAAGAAAATAATTAAAATTCTGGGAAAAAGTCTAAAAAATTATTACAAAATAATTTGAGTGCTTCTCAATACAGATAACCTTAGAAATGTTCAAACCCTGTCAAGTATAAGAAGAAATCATTAACATTAAGTAAAACATTACGAAGCTTCCAATTGATTTAGGAATATATAAAACTACATTTTTTAAGACCTCTAAGGAAATTAATCCGAAAATTTTAAATAAAGAATGGTTCCCAAATCATAAAAATCACCATAAATAACCTTGGTTACATTGTCTTATTATACAAAAAAATATAAACATAGATTTATGTGTATATATATATATATATATATATATATATATATATATATTTACATAGAAGGGGAGAGAGAGAGATAGTTATAAATTGATTTGTGGGCATTGATTATTATTGAAGAAGTAAAACCCAAAGTTGGAATAAAATATTAAATATCTAGCACTTATACTTACTGTTTAATGGTATATTTTTTAAACAAAGAAAAAACTATTACTTGGATAATTATAAGGAAATTTTATCTTATGCTTTTTTTTTAATTGATTCTAAAAGACTTTATTTTCATATTAGGGGAATAATTTTGAAACTGTAATTTTTCCTATAAAACAGTCATAAAACATATTTTTATTTCCTAATGGTTAAATTTGTGTTCTTTACCTTAATATACAATTATTTATACTCATGTTCGCCCGTAATTGATGAAATTTTCATGTTTGAACTTTACTGAATTTCTTTTGATCAAAGTGTATATGATCAATGCATATAATTTTTTCCAATGTTTTACTGGTACGTTAGTTGGAGCGTGTATAAGTACGTCAAAAACCCTATGTTGTTTGCATTAATTCTCTACAATACCTACGAAATTTAAAATTTAATAATACTCAATCAATATTCTTAAATTTTAGATTCATTTTGTTAGATGCCCTGTACCAAAAACTTTATTTTATATAGGAGCACTAATCGGTTCTAATATTATTAATGTCTTGTACATAGCTAAATATAAAATATTAGGCAGCTAAATATAAAATATTAGAAAATACATGAGAAACAAAACCAAGAAAATTTGGGAAAATCACCATGTTTTTACACCTTTGAAAAACATGCTAGGCAATACAAAATACTTTCTTATTTAAAATAAAACTTATATTTTCAAACGCTTTAATAAAAATATTACGTACCCTTAAATGTTTTCATAAGTATTTACGGACACCTCGTTGTAAGATTATTAATAAAATTTGACAAGTTTATTTTTAATTTCTTTCATATTATAATATTTATCTAATTATCAAATGCCAATATAGACTGTATAGAATACCGACGTACCAAGATTAAATAACGAATTCCAAAGAAATCAAATTCGATATTCGACTTTTGTATATTCTTTATAAAAATCCATTAAATATAAATTAACATAAGACACAAATTAAATAACCATAAAATATCTTAAAGACGTTTCTCTCCTCCGAGATGTTTTTCGGCGCGCGACGAACATGGGCAGTGAAATAATTTTCCCGCATCCGGTAAGTAAATACGCAAAAAGGGTGTCTTTTAGAGGCTCTTGAACCTTCGGGCATCGAAACCCATCTAACCTGAAATAGAAAGAGCAAAGTTACCTTAATTGCTATGATAAATAGAGCAATGTTTCAGAAGTTGATATTGTGTATTAATTTGTTTTGTATTCAACGTCCAGTAGCTTAAGTAGCCGCTGTTTTCTCTGCGCCTCTTTACTACTTCATTTAACTGTTTTAAATTTATTTTATTTAGTGACAATTTAGAGTTATTTAAGGGAAATTTGTTTACTAAGGTTACCTCTTTATTATGTTGTCATGATTAGGACCTTTCTTTACATAATGAATAACGACACCGTATTTACATATAGGATTCTTTTTTATTTTCAGTCGTGGGAAATAAAAGGTATTTTTGTAAATATATTATTTTAAAATACTGTAAATCCATTGTATAAATGAAGTTACATTTTAATACATATGTGATAAGATGGGCCCTACTTAAATTATTTGAAAATACATTATCAATATTCTTATTTTATCTCGATATAAAATCATAGGTAATATTTGAGCAAAATCTGGCAAAAACTTTTTCCGTCTTAAGAATACAGCAAATCAATTAAATAATGAAAATATTTTGAAAAAAAAATTAATAAAAGTTATGAACCAAACTACCATAACAGCTATATCAGAAAACTTCCTGAACAATAACAGCATATACTTGGCTCAAAATAGATTTGCATAAAACACACAAACTTAGATCTGTTGTGAAGAAAATAACACTGTTGCCGCTAGATAGAGCATTCATTTATATATTTTCGGAGTGTTATTAAAAATGATAGGTACGAAAACTGTGTAAAAAGAATCCGTTTGAGTACAAAGTAAAATTCAAAATAGAGGTAAAATTGAATTTGATCAAATCTGTCCATGTCCTCGACCAGGTGTAGAACATCAATTTTCAAGGAAAGAAGGAGCTACCCGCCTGAAATAAATAAGGGACATTTCCCATTATAATGGAGAACTTAAAGAATATCGATTAGACTTGGAGTACGTCATTCCCAGCATTGATTAGCATGGTAAAACGGTAGCGGTACCTAATGCCCGCCATAGATTAGAACAGCAAAATGCTGTGACTTTTCCCTACCTCATCAAGGGGATTTAGACTATGAAATTATTAGTTTCTTTTGAAGTGAAATTTGAAAAATATTTGGTGAAAATTATACCAATCCTAAAGACAGCTACGAGGTTAGTCACAATTTATATAATATCCTGCAAAATTTATATCCTCTTAAGAAGATATGTTTTCATAACAAAACAAAGGAACAATATGCTTACCCCGCTTCACAAGGGGTAAAATCGAATTTTTAGAGGAGGAAATTACAAATATTTTGAACTCGGTAAAGTAAAAAAAAATTTAGTTTGTTAATTTATAATTTAGGATGTTGCTGCATCGGATGCGGGGGCATATTAAGCATGTTTTGTAACAAGTAAATACTATAAAAATTATAAATAAAATTTTATAATTTTTTTTACATTTATTACTGTATGTGCGTTATGAACATATCAGTTACAATATCTGTTACATACAATTACTAAATATTTATTTACATTTAATATATCCAGCTAAATGTGCGGGATATTTATTAAATGTTCAATATAATAAATTTTTCTTTTAGTTTCATCAAAAGCGAATTGAATATACTCGATTAAAAATGGTCAGTTGGTCAACTTTAAAAATATTGAAAGATATTATTTACTTCTTGTTTACAGAAATGTATTAACTATATTAAATAAAAATTTAGAAGAAATACTATTATCAACCTATATTAGTAGCGATTGTTAATGACATATGACCCAAAAGGGCGCTTTTGCTTACACGTACTGATTAAATAAGATATATTGCAATAAGTAAGTATGATTTTTGGTAAAATTAAAAAATAATAGTAATTGCATTTAAATTTAGATCTATTGAAACCGGTACATAACGGGAACTTAAACTAACCTAACAAATAATTTGAAAAAGAATAGAACGTGAATAGGATAACAAAACAAATGTATATTTTGGTTGACACGAAAATGGTAGCGTGGAGCAGGATTGAACTGAATAAAATAAAAAAAATCCCGAAGAAATTTAAAGAACTTGAAGATATTAACGGACTTCATAAAGTCATCCCCTAACTTTAAATGTAAAGTTCGGGGTTGTTCGAATTGAGACTCGGTAATTTGGAATTATTTTGAAGTGAAATATTTTACTTAATTTACAACTTACAATAAAAAATTCCCCTTTAGGATTTCTAATGAAAGATATAAAGAGTTATTCGTAGCTCTTATTGTTAGACGTCTTCCGGCTGATGATGACGATTATAGAATTTTACATCAGAAGTGATTTGAAAATGAGGGAGAAATGAGGTCCTGATAAAGTTTGTGGGAAACAGTTAGATGCAAACAGCATGAGATCGATCTTTATATGATTCCATAGGATAAGTCTGCGCTCAGTAGGGGCCGATGATGATTACAAAATTTTACATCAGAACCAATTTTCGAAAAACCTTTTGAATGTCTATTCATTAAATAGGAATACTGGCTGATTCCATGGTATCGGCTATAATTAAAGACTATTTTACTACCAATAAAAAAAACTTACCAAGTGAAAGTCAGAACACGCAAAAAGTAGGTTTATGCCGTATATATCACCTGAAACTCTTAATGCAAGTTAAGCAAAATAATTTCAATTTAAACTCAAATGTTAGTATATAAAATGATTTCAAATCGTTTAAATCTTTGTTGAAAAATTATAGGAAGTTGCGATATTATATGTTAGTTCGAAGTAAAATATTTTGTAGACGCGGGTTAAAAAGAAAATATTCATATTTAAAATTTCAATTTCATGTTAAATTAAAGTTAAATTATATCCAACTCAAGGATGTGTGCAAAAAATACAATTATATAAATTCTAAAGTCATTTTAATTTCGAATTGAATCGTAAATCCATTTCAAAATATTTGTGCAGCGATATCCTCTTCAATATAATGCGCAAAATTACATAGACTTGCCGCTAACCGCGCTCTCAAAATTTACAGAAAGCAATAACAAATGGACGGACGGGTATTCAAATATTCTAAGCGGTTTTTTTTGTTTCACTACGAAATCCCAAAAAGAACTAAAAGCAGAAGATACATTGTTTTAAAACAGAAAAGTTTTCTTTCCTTAAAGGAAATTTTATGTCTAAATTCCTTCGCTTAAAAGAATAATTTCATTCAAATTAACCTATTTCATGAATACGAAAAAAAAATTGTTATATATTTAAAAATAATATAGCGTCGTGTACACCACGTTAACAGAATTCTTACAGCAGCCATCTGATTATGTTTGTGACTAATATGGCGTGAGAATTTGTAATTAGAATATTTAAATTTTACGAAATGTTTCACTAGCAGTATCACAGATGACTTAATTATACGAAACATTTGTATTTAAAACAATGATTAAGAAAAACTTAATTAAAATAATGCAACAAATATAATCTTTGAGCTGTCCAAACTTAGTTTGCTGGAAAAATCAGTTTTTCAAGCATCGTTCTGAAGTAAAATTAAAAGCAATAATAATACAGGTTACGAGTAATTTTTGGGAATAATTACAAATCTCTGTGTATATTTTCTATGCCTATACATATATTCTAGATATTAATTAATCTTCATCTTAAAATATAAAACCTCGTTGCAATAGTTATGTTAACCTATTGAACTATTTTTTATTTGATATTACGTTGCTTATGAACCAAGGCAAAGTAAATATTTTGCTTAGAGATATTCAGCAAAAATCAATTTATTACAAGGGAAGCTGCGGCTAATGCTCATAGTTACTATGAAATAATATACCTTGACTGATCTAGATATTAAAAATTATATACACGAACCTTTACGCAGTTTGTTCAAGGATACGCTTAAGGACAAGCTGAGTGGATGTATTCTAATGTGAAACGATATGAATTGCGGTACTTATAATAACATTTTGCAAATATTCTTCAAGTTTTTATATAACAAAGTCATTACCGCTGTGAATGTGATTTTCAAAAGTTAAATAATTTGTCTCATTTCTAATACGACAATCTCTTTCATAAAACGTGCTTTCCTAGATGGTCTATCTCTAGCGCTTTGTGTCACTCATGCCTATCATCATCATATATATATATTAATACGCTAAGGTTAAGATGTTACTCTCCCTTTTTAGAAAAAACCTCACAACTAATCCACATAAATTATATATCATTTTATAGATAATTGCTTGCTCCACCGGCATCCACAACTAAAAAAGTTATTATTGCTATTGTTTTTGCAAATTAATTAATTATTAAAATTATATACACAAAATAGCAATGCTGCCATCTAATGGCTCAACGTCAATATGATTGACGGTCGGTAAAATTTTTGTTTAATTTCAAATCCACTCACGTATAAATAAAGTGGCGCTTTAGCTCAATGCTTTTGATACTTGCGCCTCTATATGTCAATTTTAGTAAAATATTTGTTTGATCTGTCATCTGAGCTTCATAATGGAATAAATAATGCGAAGACTTCGCACGGGTCACGCTAGTATTTCTTATTTGCTTTAAAACGGTATAACGTGCCTGTTGCATGTAACTTTGTTGAAGAAAATCTATACTGTACAAATATTTCTTAACATAATGTTTCTTTTTCATTGCATCGTAAAGTAATTTAATTAAATTTTTTCGACGTAGTTTGTAGGTTTGACAGTTGTATTAAGCGAGAAATCCATGATTATTATTATATATTGTATTAAATTATTAAAATATTTGTGATAGTTGGGAAGGTATACTCAGATTGAAAATTTTTTCCTAAATCTGACAAAAAAAATAACAACTCAGTTAAATGTTGTCATATTATTAATTACGAACAGTAAAATATATATATTTGGTTGAGAAACGCTGATTTTGAAAAATCACACAATCACAACAAAATTAAACCAATTCAAGGTTCTCTGTATACACAAATAGAGTATGTACTTATGCTTATTATTACAATAAAGTCAGACCGATCTAATTTTTAAACTCAAAGGCTGGAGGAGTTGCAATATCTTTTTGGTGTAAGGTTTTCATCAGGTAAGGAATATCTTAACCTTATAAAAAAATCATTTACTCTAAATTAATATATAAAACACTAATTAAATAATCACAAAATATCTTAAGCACGTTTCTCCGTCAGAGACTTTATTCGACGCGCGACGAACATTGGCAGTGATATCATTTTCCCGAATCCGGTAAGTAAATACGAAAAAGGGTGTTTTCTAGAGACTCTTGAACCCTGGATGTTGACTTGAAATAGAAAGTTTCTTTAATTGCTATGATAAATAAAACAATGTTTTAGAAGTTCATTTTGTGTATTTACTTATTTTGTATTCAACATCCAGCAGCTTAAGCAGCCCCTGTTTCCTCTGAGTCTGTTTACTACTTCATTTAACGGTTTGAAATTTATTTTATTTAGTGATAAGGAGCTCGCTATTTTAGGCGAAATTGTTTAATGAGATTACCTCTTTATTATGTTGTCTTGGCTAGGGCCTTTCTTACTTATTATATAACGACACCACGTTTACATTTCGGATTCTTTAATATTTAGTCATGGGAACTGGAAGTATTTGTTTTTAAAATGTATTATAAAATACTGCAAATCCTTTGTAGGAATGAAGATATGTTTTAATACGTATGTGGCAATATGGCAATTTATTGTGCTATTTAAATTATGTACAAACATATTATTAATATTCCTATTTTATCTCGATATAAATCGTCGTAGGTTACAACCGAGAGCGAAAAGTATTATTTCCACTGGCAAAATACTTATTCTGTCCTAAAAATAAAGCAACTCAATTAAATTATAAACATCTTTTGAAAAAAAATTAATAAAAATTATTAATTTTTTTTCAAAAGATGAACCAACCTACCATAACTGCGAAATTAGAAGACTTATTGAACAATAACGACACATATTTAGTATAAATGAAAACGCTGGAAATGAGATCTATTGTGAAGAACATAACACTATTGCTGCTATATAGAGCATTAATTTATATATTTTGGGAGTTTCATAATAAAAATGTTAGATACAAAAAGTGTGTAAGAAGAATCCGTTTGAGTACAAAGTAAAACTTTAAAATAGAGGTAAAATTTAACTTGATCAAACCGGTCCATTATCTCGACCAGGTTTAGAACATAAATTTTCAAGGGAAGCGGAAACTACCCGCCTGAAATAAATAAAGGGACTGCCACTTTATTTGGGTGAACTTAAAGAATATAAAGTAGACTTGGAATACGTGATGCTTAGCATAATTAGCATACCTGATATCCGCCATAGATTGGCAAAACGCTGTGATTTTCCCCAGCCTCATCAAGGTTAGTTTCTTTTGGAGTGTTTGGTGAAAATTACACTAATCCCAAGGCAGCTACGAAGTTACAAAACATATCCTCATAAGAGGATAAATTTTTATATCCGAACAAATAACCAATATGTTTACTAAGTTTAACAATAAGTAAAATTTATTTCTTACAGGAGAAAATTTAACATATTTCGAACCAGGTAACTTAAAAAAAATGTAATTTGATAATTTTACAATAAATGAAAGACATCATAAAAATCACATTTACGATATTGCTGCACCGGATGCCGAGACATATTAAGCATGTTTTGTGACATGACAATACTTTTTTAAATTTTTTTTAAGTTTATGATTTTGTTTTGGTACTAAATATTTATTTACATTGATAATATAGTCAGCTAAATGTGCAGGATTACATGTTGAATATTATCAAAAAAAAATTTTTAGTTTCATCAAAAGCGAGTTAAATGTCATCGATTAAAATTGTCAGTTGCCCAATTTTTGAAAATATTTTAAGATATTAATTACTTATGAATTACAGAAATGCATTAAATATATTAAATTAAAAATTAATAAATTAGAAAAAATACCATTATCACCCTATATCAGTTGGTTGTTAATGATGTGTAACCAAACAGGGCGTTTCCTTTTGCACCCAGTGATTATATGAGATATATTGTAGTAAGAATATATGATTTTTGTAAAATGGAAAAATAATTTTAATTACATTTAAATAAGTTCTAGTGAAATCGGTAGATAACGGGAACAATTCGCCAAAAGGTAAAACATCAAATGGTAAACAAAAATATTCGAAGGGATGCCTTGTTTAAACTTTCCAAATTAATTATAAAAGAATAGAACGTGAATACAATAACAAAACACAAGTTTATTTTGGCTGACACGAAAATGGTAGCGTGCAGCAGGATCGCACTGAATAAAATTTCAAAAAATCTCGAAAAAATTTTCAAAACTGGAAGGGATTGACGAACTTCATAAAGTCATCTCTTAACTTTAAATGTAAAGTTCGGGGTTGTTCAAATTGAGACTCGGTAAATTGGAATTATTTTGAAGTGAAATATAAGTGAATATGAAATATATAAAGAGTTATTCGTTGCAGTGATTGTTAAATAAATGTTATGTAAATTATTAACTATTAATTGCCATCTTAAAATTTCTTCAGAGCTTACATTTTATAAAAAAAAAATTACCATATAACGTTGCGGCATAAATTTTGAAGTATATTATAAAACAAATTAAAGTTAGGTAATAATGAAAATACCTTATAGTTCATATGTTAAAGTTAATGAATATACATTATGGTAGTCACGCAATATAAGTTATATTTATTTCAATTTAATGGTTAGTTTAATGTTGTATTTTATATGTGTGTACTAATATTTTACTTCTCATCATGTCTAATTATTTAGAAGTCAACGTTACGCAAAAATATTAAGAAAAGAGCTCTATAGAGGGTATAAAACGTTTTATGGGTATAAACTTTTTTATTTATTTGCAGGACAATAATAGAAGGAAATTATTAAGGTTTCGTGATATTTTTTTTCAAATGAATTTTATGTACGTTTTTAAATATAGCAGAGTAATATAGGTTAATAAAATGCATAAATTTTATAAGTTTAATCTTAAATATATTTAAGTAGACATTTTTGAGGGGACAAATGGCACCATCGATATTTTTTAAATTTCTTGTTTTCTATCAGTCAGCTATCGAATATCAGAGGAAAGACAAACTTATAAAGATTTGAAAACCAATTTTTCAGAATTTCATGTAAAATAGTTTGACAGATATTATTAAAACTGCACACAAGAAATAATTTCAGTCTCCTTATTTCCATAACCGTTATTATCAAAACTTTTCGAGATATTCATGATATTTTTAATGCCCGTGAAAAACACAATAAGCAGTATATGTCTCCTTCAGAAACAATGAAGCATAACTTTTATGCGTTAAAGTTATATATATATATATATATATATATATATATATATACATACATATATATATATATATATATATATATATGAATATATATATATTATATATATATATATATATATATATATATATATATATCATATATATGTGAAACAAAATAAAACAATAGTTATATTTAAAATTTAAAAAATTAATTTTATTATATATTATACTTTTAAATTGATTTGCTGAGCACGAAAGTTGAAAGTTCAACCAGTGAGTGTTGCCAGTGATGATATACGGAAGTGAGACCACGCATTCCATGGAAAGACTATGCTCGGAGTTCCTCTACGAGATATAATCCGTAGGGAACTGAGGTTACAGAAAATGCTAGAAGGATTAGCAGGCTGTAGTGGCAATGAACAGGTCATACAGCCTGCAAAAATAACGGACGAAAAATGTTTTCGATTGATAAACGCGTACAGAAAGAAGTAGAGTGAAACGGTCCCTCGTTAGGAGGACAGCTGTTCTCATATAGTTTGCGGGAAGCTGTTGGATACAAGCAGCATGAGGTCAATCTTTGTAGGATTCTATGGGAGAAATCTACGCTCAGCAGTGGACGTCTTCGAGCTGATGATGGCGATTATAGAAATTTGCATCAGTAGAAGTTTGCTGGAAACCGTTAGATGCAAGCAGCATGAAATCTATCTTTATATGATTCTATAGTAGAAATCTACGCTCAGTAGTGGACTTTTCCAGCTGATTTTTACAGAATTTTATGTCAGAATTTTTTTTGGAAAAACCTTCCAAATGTGTATTCATTAGATAGAAATACTGACGGATTACATGGTATTGACTATTATTAAGAATTATTTCACTACTAGTAGAAAACACCTAATAAGTGCAAGTCAGAACACGCTAAAAGTAGGGTTATGTGGTACATATCACCTGAAAGTGTTAACGCAAGTTAAGCAAAATAATTTGAGTTTAAATTCAAATGCTAGTGTGTAAAATTATTTCAGGTCGTTTAAACTTTTGACTGAAAAATTAGAGGAAGTGGAGATGTGTAATACGTTGGTTCGAAGCAAAATATTTTGCAGACGTGGCTTAAAAATAAAATAATTATACGTAAAATCTCAATTTTATGTTAAATTATCAGTTAAATCATATCCAACTCACTGATATATCCAAAAAAGAAAATTATATCAATTTTAAAGTAATCTTAATTTTGAATTGATTTACAAGTTCATTTTCAAAAATCTGTGCAATGATATCCTCTCCAATATAAGGCACAAAATTACATTGATATGCAGGTGCCTTGCCAAATAGTTTTTTATACACTTGGAACCACGCTCTCAAACTATACGTATAGCTGTATTAAACAGGCGGACGGATATTCCAATTGTCTTAGAATTAGACTTTAGTTTTTTTCGTTTCACTACGAAATCCTAAAAAGAACTAAGGGCAAAAGATACATCATTTTAAAATAGTTTTTGTTTTTTTTTTAGTTTCGTGTCTTAATTTCTTCGCTTAAAAGGATAATTTCATTAAAATTAATCTATTTGATAAAAAACTAAGAAAATTATCATATATTTATAATTAATATAACGTGTCCACTACGTTATATTAATTTTAACCCACCTACGTTAACCCACCTACGTTGTTAATTTTAACCCACCTAACGTTCACTACGTTATATTAATTTTAGTCCACTACGTTATATTAATTTTACCACGTTAATAAAATTCTTACCATCGCCCTCCGTTTCTTTTCGCGGCGTTCAATTCAGCTATTATACGTAAGAATTTGTAATTAGAATGTTTAAATTTCAAGAAATATTTCACTAGCAGTATTATAGATGACTTAATTATACGGAATATTGATACATATAAAAATTGATGGTTAAGAAAAACATAAGTAAAATAATGCATCAAATATAATCTTTGAGCTCTCCAAATTTATTTTACCGGAAAAAATAATTAACTTATACTTCGTTCTGAAGTAAAATAAAAGGCAGTAATAATAAAGATTACGAGTAACTTTTGTGCATAATTACAAAGTCACTGCGTATCTTTTTTATGAATATACGTGTATTAATTCACCTTTATCTCGAAATATAAAGCCTCATTGTAATAGTTATGTTTACCTATTTAACTAATTTCTTATTCTATATTTCTGGAAAAAGAATGTTATTAAAGTTCCTATGGAAAAAGAAACAAGGATACAATTAAAGTTCCCATGATTTTAAATGTGTTATGATACATTATAATAGTCAGAAAGTATCAGTCTAAGTAATGTTGCGAATGCTTTCTATAACTTCCTTTTAAAATGTATTAACTGAACATTGTTCCGAAATCAGAGGAATCAGTAGTAAATAAAAATAATATTTGTAATTTTTCTCGTTTTGCTCGTTGGTTATAAAAAGTGATGTAGCAAATAAAGCTTAATTATAATAATAAATAATTAACGACCATTATATTATGTTTAATTAGCGTGTCACATTTAATTTTCGAACCGATTCTACGTCTCACAAGAATACTGATAAGCCCTTACCGTTACTTTAAAGCTTATTTTATATTTTTTGGAAGTTATATTAAATACATTTTGTTATTCTTATAAATAAAACTATTTTATCCGATGTCATTAAGAAGGGTGTTATATTTAAGAGTCTGTGCATACATGTACGTGGGTATGACTAGATATTACTCTCTAGAAGCTAAAAAGATACCTTAATTTGAACGATTCAGGTAACATCAGAATCATGTGAACATTCTGGGTCTTTAGATATTTCATGCTACGATCCATGCAATACAGTGAGTTGCCGTTATATACAACGTGGAAAATAAAAATTCTCAAAGGCCATCAGTTTTAATATCGGACTAAAGACATTGATGAGTAAGTTTAAAAAATTTATATTTTGCGCAACTGAATATGATATTTCATAAATAACGTTTGAAAAATTTCCAATTTGCTTAGAAATTAACTTTATGTCAATCGGTAATGTTCGAACTGAAAATTTGATTTTCAACTTTAAATCGTTAGTATTTTCAAGAAAATTGTTTATTCCACCAATGTCAGAATATATTCCTTGTGTGAAAATGTTGCATAAAAGCAAAAAATTAAAGTTAATATGTTCGAATCTATTATAAAGGGTATCTAAAAAATAATTTAAAAAAAAAAATTGAAAATACCTATAGAAAATATGCTGAAAGAAAACTTAATCTATGTGATAAAATTAGATCAAATTTTTTTATAATATAAATTGTCATTAATAAAATTTAAATAAGTGTAACAATAAGTAGTCTATTCACTTTACTAAAAATATGTGCCAATTATAATGTTCTTTACTACAAATTAGAATTCACATTCAAATTTTTTGTCTTTCCTTGCGATTGAATATAGGATACAAATCCTACACACCAAACAAAATGTTTAGTCATAAATCGAAATATATAAGGCACAATCGTAATATATATTTTATTAAGTGCAACTTCTTTAACGTCTTCTGAATCATTTTGTCACGTTAAAATCGTGTAACGCTTGAGAAAATAATTGTCGAATGCATTCGACCGGCAGAGGAATCGGCCGATCGTTAATAACTTTTCTGTGGAGAATGCCAAAAAGTAAATTATAAATCATTAACAAATATTAACAGTCAAAGAAACTTCACTTCATGCGTTAAATTAATGTAGTTGATATTAAACTTTTTTCCTTCTTATTTATCTTAGAATTCTCGGATCATACGATGGAATTTCATTATATTTTTATTTGTTAAGCGTTTACAAATTTCATTTTTAATATTTGCAATAATCATTAGTGACATAAAAATAAATTATTTTGATAAAATATTAGTGAATAAAATCCATGTAGCACGAGCAGTATTGGTACAATTAGGATTCCCCACAAATTTAGTGTCTTATAAAGGTTTAAACATTCATGGTATAGTTTTATTAATTCATTTCCAATTCTTAACCCTATTTCTTATAAATCAAGTACATTTCGTAAGATATCTTTGTCTGACGTAAAAATATCATGGCTACTTTTTTTTTAAAGAAGAGTTAATGGTTACTAAATTCGAATTAAGAATTGTATATTATATTAGCGAGTCTATAACGGCTTAAACAACGAGTTTAATTAAATATTTGTTAATAAAATAACAGTTATCTTGCTACTTAATTAAAGTCACCTAAAATTATTTAATAAGTGCTGTTATTTACGCTGACGATATCTTCGTATCTTTTACGTCAGGAGCCGCGCCATCTGTGTCGTTACTAATATCATTAAGTCTAAAGGAAATACGAGTTTCTACTTTCGTATTTTGATTTCATTCAGTTTATGCAGCTAAAGTATTGATTGTTTTACGTAGGTCTCATAAATGAAAATAAAATATCTCCCTGTATTTTGAATTTAAATGACGATTTTGGATTTCTGAAATTAAGTAGTGGACAAAATTGTCCTATTTACAGCGTACTAAAAATAAAACTAACCAAGAGGCGATCTTGTCGCCAACTACAAATTTCTGTATTTGTGCTATTTAAAGTTACAAAACATTGTGACATAATTCATATATATGTATATATATATATATATAGATATATATATATATATATATATATATATATATATATATATATATATATATATATATATGAAGTAAATTTACTTAATAACTAAGCAGAAAGATTAGAGATGAAATTCTAATCGGAGTCGATTATTTCTATTTCAGTCAAAAACTGTATTTGATATCGAACTATTTATGAGTAATGTATTACAATCACTTATCGGCAAATAAATTTACTGCGGGTAATTTATATTAATTTACCTTAGCTTATCAATATTTATACACTTATTCGTTAAGAATAGAGAAGTAAAAGTATTGTAGTGGCTTTTTAATGAGGTTTTTTAAGACAGATGAATAATTTTCGATATTTGATAAAAGGAGAAAAATATATAAAAAAATTATAATCAATTATTATGTTATAAAAATAAAACAAATATACACAAAACGAAATGTAATAATTAGATATAAATTCCTTTAAAAACACAGCTCAATTGAAGCAAAAGAATTTTATATGCAATAAGTTTTTAACTAAGTTAATATCGCATCAACTTGATTTTCTGCTTTGAATAATAAGATAATGGATCTGTTTAACTTTGATATAGTACTTTGATACTATACTTCCGGTAAAAATTACAAATTATTGTCACAATTCTAACTACTTTGGTATATTTAATGCAATAGTATGTAGTATATTGCCTATGTTTGAATTAATTTTTAGTAAATATTTAGCTAAAAAACCTAAACGCAGAGGCATTACAGGGAACACATAGCTAAATATTATGATCTTACATATTTACAAAATCGATCTCGTTTTTTTATAACTTTTTTTTGTCTCTCATTTTACGAAAAAATCTATTTTAAAAGTTACATATTAATAATAACTAAAAACAATTATCATAATTTATAAGGTATTTGATGTGGAAACTTAGAAATGTTTAGGAAAATATAATGAAAAGACTCGTTAAAAACATTATTACACAGTAGATATAAAATTTAATTAGATTCAATGGTTTCAATTTGGAACTTCAAGAAGAAAGAAATAAATTCAAATTCAACTATTTAGAAGATTTTTGAAGAATTATTTAAAATTAGCGTAGAAAAAAACGTTTCAAACGATAGAATAAAATTCATACGTGAAATATATTGAGTATTGGAATCAATCGGAAAAATAAAAAAACATTTTTAGACTTAAACGTTTCGGAAATTTTGAGATTTATGAACAAATATAATAAACTGATTGAAGAAATTTATAATATATCTGTTGATAATACATATAAAACTCAACTTTAATCCAAGAACGTATTATTGATATAGCGCGTGATAACGTGCACTGTTTATTTATTAAGGAATTAGTGACCTATTTACATTTAATAATGAAAAAAGAAAACGTACTTCATTTTTAAAATAAGCTCATCTGGAAATATTCAATAGCATAGACTTATCTCAAAGGTATGTACCTTTAGTCGGTACCGAGTGTTACTTGATTAATGGTGTAAATAAATAAAAAAAATCTTTACCCGCATTTTTATTCTTTTAAGTCTTGTACCTATGGTGGTATACAAATTAATTTTCATATTTTTCAAACTCTATAAACACACATAATAGAACTCTCTCTGTAGTCAAAGTAAAAGGAAAAGAAAATAATTTAATTAATTTGTTTAAATATAACTCGATATTTTCCATTCATTTATCATACCTACACATGTTTAAGAACATGTTATTGAACAAATAAGATATCCTTTTATAGTAATACCCAAATTTTTATATTAACTGCAAAAAATATACACCTTTAAAATAACAACACATTTAAAATATAAACTCAAATACTTCCAAATGATTTTAAGTGACGGAACTCTGAAAAATTCATGTATTTACGTTACGAAAAGTCGCGATTATAATTTCAATATCTCACGTTCTCATTAATTATGAAACAAACGACAAGACAAATGACAAGCGAATGACAAACGACAAGAGTGCCAGATCGTCGTGCTTTAATGTGATTATTATTTCATTGGATTTACGTGGGCAAGAACATATTCAAATGAATTTTCATAATCATTAGCAATGACATTTAATAATCTGTAACTACGGAATCAGTGAAAGGGAATTTATCTCCTTATTAACAAAACCAACCACTAGAAAAAGAGAAAAATATATTTGGCTAAAAAACCTTGACCATTTATAAAATAGATTATAATCAGGATGGCATTCGTTACATTGAGCGGAAGTTGAATGTCTGGTGTCTACTAATACTATACTGTCTATGTCTACTATCTATTAAAAAGTTATCAGATAGAGTTATTTAAAGAATTACTTCACAACTCTCATTTTATTTATAATTTCTGCCAGCATATGAGCTTTTAAACATAGAATTATTTATGAGATAACATTGTTTTCAAGCTTTTTATCATTTTCTTTAGAAGAGAATAAAACTACATAAACGCAAAGAAAAAAGCATTAATAAAAATTAATGGAGACCCAAAGACAATTATTGTAAAAAGACCTGGATTTGAGACCGACCTAAATTCGTTTGAATTTGAGACTATTTAACTTAATTAATTTTACATGTTGCGTTTTAATTGGACATAGTTGCAGGTAAAGATAATGAGCACACACAAGAAGTGGGTACGAGCATTGTAACTTTTGCTATGTCGTGTCGCTCATATTTTTCATAATTTTGAAAATTTAATGGTCCTATAAGATACTTGTAAAATGTATATTAAACATTTTTGAATCAATTTGTCACATAGAAGTTGAGCTATATCTTAATTAAGAATTAATAAATATTAATGTGTGACTTATATTAAAAAAACAACTCACCACAACTGTACGTTGTTAAAATGTTAATGTCGATATAATATAAAAATAAATGGTGCTATTAGCTTCTAACATAGCTTTGATCTCTTTCTTAAAATCTGTTGAACTGATAATTATTTTCATGCGATGATGTTGTGCTCTGCTAATTAATGCACGAGGACATAGTACTCTGTAGAGTATGTGATAAGCGGAAACTACATATACGCTGCCCGTTTTTTTTTATGAAACGCAATATCGGTTTTAATAATGTGATTTTGTCTAATAAAAAAATTGCAATAAATTGATTTTTCTGTAACGTAACACTTATTGGAGTGTTGCAAACTCCACGCCACGTCTCATCCTAGCTGTATCAGCGCTCACAATTTAGTCAAGTGTCGGAAAAGAGGTACTTTAAGCAGAATTGTTTGGTAAACTTAATAATGAATTTATAAAGTACTGATAATATGAAAGCGGTATGGAAAATGGTTGGATTAATTTTCAATCTTATCCATTTTTTTTATGCATGGCGTCTTGAATTCTGATCTTAATATTGACAAAACTATAAAGTTCGAAGTCGATATATTGCTTTATACGTTAGATCAAACATATAAAATCATCAAAAAGTATAAAAACGGAAAATGGTTACATATATTATGAAATATTTAAAGTGTATCTAAAAAGAAATAATCAATGATATATGGCGATTTTGAAAGCAAAATTTCATCTATATAATGTAAAGAAAATTAATGATACTACATTATATAGAAGAAATTCCAAATTACGTATATGTATGTATCAATATACCGAAAATTAATATGAATAAAATAGAAACGGAAAAACAATAAGGCTTAACAAAAAACTTAACCGACTTCAAATGACCATTTAATACGCACTGAAAATTACACTTATTTACTATTGAGGTTGCATCTTATTTTGTTAATTATTTTAAATGTAATTTAAAAACATTTTTTTATGTAAAAATTATGTTATAATAAGTATTTTGCAGTCAATGACTGAACTAATTAATTCCGTTCCTTGGTTGTGGTTGATTTATGGCATTAAATCCACCGTTTGTATGATGATTGCATTGAAGACTCATAAAAAAAGGAGTTATAAAAATACGATAGTACTTAGTTGGAATTTTGCGGTATAATATCGTCTACGAATATAAATAAATTTGCAAAATAAAGCATCTCTTAGAGATTGCAGGAATCGGTGTCAAGTCGTCGCCTCTCTCTCTCACGTGCATGCATACCCACGCACATAAACACCTTTGACTCCAACAAGTATACTCTTTCAAGTAAAAAAATTGTCAACATAATCAACATTGATGCAAGGTTATTGTAGTTTTGAGTCACGGATACCGTGGATTTTAGAGTACGCCATGTTTGATATTTCAGTATAAATACTTGGGGCACTTTCGGTCAAAATTTAACTTAGACCTTCATCATTTTCGTTATCATAATATTAATTTGAGAGGCAAAATAATTATTTTTTGTAAAAAAGCACCCCATGCTTTTAAACTTTAACGCTTTATTTAATAAAAAGAATAACTTACACTCAATTCCTTACAGAATAAGCAGAGAAAACAGGTTGAATAAGTATTTTTTCTTTTTAGTTCAGTATTTATAAAAGCGTATTATTTTAGTTTATTAGACTTTTAATTTCTTTTTACTTATTTTGTCTTATATTAAAAGAGATTATTTTTTTGGACTAGCTCTGTATTATATTTAGAGCTACTTTTACAAATTTTAACACTTTATTAAAATACAAGTTATTTTACAGAATTAAAATTAGCAGAGCAGCATAGTTGATTAGATTGAAGCATCTCTTCTTGATTCTGTGTCTGTGAGCGACTGCGTGGGCATCCTTTCCCTATCTGCAAGGCGTCTTCGGTAAGATTGGAACAACACAATTCCTCGATATGACTTCTGGTCCTATTTCATGGAATCAGTCCCACCATACCATCGTATTGTGTCGTCATCAGACCTAGACACAATTGCCAAATTTCACGAAGATACAACAATTAGGAGTCCAAACTCGGTTAGGATACATTGTTCCCTTATCGTGTTCAGGGCCTAATTCTGGTTCTGTTTCATGGAATTACTCCTATTGTAACATTTTGTGGTATTGTTATCAGAACTACACACAACTGATAAGTTTCATGATGATCAACAATTGCAAGTGCATGAAATTTAGTTTCAAAGATTCTATTATATAGTTGATCTAATAAAAGTACATTAAGAATTACCTTCTTACACAGAATTTTCTAGGTTTCTTCCTTTAATTTTCCTAACACATTTTGTAAATAGTGAAAAGGAAAATTACATGAAAAAATTACTTATAAAACTCAAGAGTGACCAATTTGATTAAAGGGATCCCTCGGAAGTGATATTATTCAAATCAAACCGTCCCTAAACAATAATAAAGGTCTCACGCGTCTTCATGTTTGTGTTTTCATACCGTGTTCTTATTGCGATATTGATTGTTTTCAGAGCGTATTTCTGAGTTATTCTTTGGAGAACATTTGAGGATTTACATGTCACAATTTAATTAAATTTGTTAATGCACACTTTTTATTGTTGACTTAAAATAAGATCCCAAATATCGGAATATTATTTCAAAATAAGTAAGATGGATATAATATTTAGATCTTATGATATATTTAATTAGTTATGTAATTTTTATTTAAAATCGTTTACAGAGTGAACAATTTTATTTAAGTGTTTGTAAGGTTTCATTGTTTTTAACTTCATGTTTTTCATTTATTACAAATTTGCAAAACTGAAACAATCGAACTGAAAATGGTTTTGAATCAAATACCGAAATATAAACAATATGTTTTTAAAGTTTCGTGTCTGAAGTGTTCGAATGATAACATATTCTTGTGACGACGCCACAAAAACAGGTTATTATTCGATCATTTCAAGCTACGAGTAAATTAAAAATAATAAAAAAATGTTTTAAGTTCCAAACCTGAAGTGTTCGAATGGTAGCCTATTTTTGTGACATTCGTCTATGTGTCGTCTGTTAGAACTGAAAGACTTAAAACTTTTAAATTACTCATAATGTTATAAATTGTTTTACGCTAAACTTTGCTTATAAAGAAACTTCGAATTTAATTATAGCTACCGGAGTGAGTACAAGTCCCATACATACAAAATAAGTTAACAATTATTTTTAGAGTGCGAGGAATTATTGAAAAAAATATTTGAGTAGAGTTTGAATAAATTTTTAAGGTTTTCGCTACTACTGTTGATGTCCTCATAAGTAACTGTCAAAAAGATCGATATAAGATTATATTTAAATAGATCTGTTTCAAAAAAATGCAATGCCTGGGAAGTTGTAATTCGCCTCCAATATTACACATATCCTTTACTTCAAAAGGGTAAAAATGAAAATGGTAATAAATAAAAAAGTTTATTGGGTAATACATTTCCCACGTCTATTAAATATATGCTAGACAGTATATGTTTATAGAATAAAAATAAAAATAATTCGAAAATTTATAAATTTTGTAACTGTACACACCAAGCATGCACGGAACTCTCGCATTGTGAGACCTACCGGCACTCGACAAATTATTTCTAATTTAATTTTAATCAAACCCACTAAAGTTACATGTATATATATATATATATATATATATATATATATATATATATATATATATATATATACTTTAGGACCTATTATGATAACGAATATAAAACTGAGATATTCCTGATGTGTGACGAAAACCTTAGAACAAAAATCTATAGAGTAAATTTGGAACCTTCGATTAACCAATTTGGTTTAAAATTAACATTTCTCAACGAATTATATAATCTTTTTAAATTGGAAAATATTTTAAAATCGAAGTACCCTTATTGAGGCTCTGCAAATATTTAATTTAATATAATGCACTGCATAATTGTATTCATGAACTCTACGCTTATTGCAACTGTCAAATTTACAATATCGAGTAATATCCTAAAATTAAGTGAAATTGCTTTAGAAACCAATGAAAAGGCATATTTTATTAAGAAACATATTTATGACGTAGGTAACAGCAATAGCATTATGTTCAATTATACCCATATAAAATAAAAAAGAATTATGACCCCGTTATACCCATATAAATTAAACAAGAAATGTGACCCCGTTATATCCATATAAATTAAATAAAAAATATGACCCCAAGTGATACAAAGGGTGAATTATGATGAAAGAGAAAGGGAGTCTACGAAAACTCGTTTGTGAAAGAGATTGTCTTATTAAAAATGGGACAAATAACCTTAACATTTGAGAGCCACTTTTGAGGCGCTAACGACATTATTATGTAATATAAATTCGACGAGAAATATTATTAAATTATTTTTAATAAGAACCGCATTTAACATTGTTTCACCCTAAAATACATCCACTAAATCTGCTCTTAAACATATTCTTGAATATACCGCGTAAAGATTCGTGTATATAATTTCTAATACTAATCAACATATATTATTTCTTAGTAACTACTAGTGGCAGCTTTGTTGTAATAAATGAAATGGATATGTGTCGAGTATCTCTATCTTTGGTTCATGAGAATCTTATAATGCTTTATTATATGAATTGAAATTTATGACATTATGTATCCTATTTTTACTAAGTTAACAATTTTAATCCAATTAAATTATATAAAAATTATTCCGTATTTGTGTATGCGAAGTGACGTACATCCCGCATGTATATATATTTTCAATTAATAAAGGAAGGTCGATTGCAAAGAAGATTGATATTGGAAGCTCCTGTTGGAAACAAAGTGAACAATGGAATATTTAAATATATAGATTTACACCAAGGCCTTTAATAGGAAAGAAATACATTTTCATTCGTACTTATATTCGTTATAGCCGTATATACTAGTTTATACTATGGCCTATATGGTTGCAAACGTTCCGATTAGATCTATAATTATCTTGTTATATTAAAATGTTATTGGAATTTACTTAAAAAAGAAAATAAATTTAATATAGAAAATGAAAAACTCTTTTCATTTTCTATATTAATTCTATTTTCTTTTTATAGCTTATCTACAAATTGATTTACTTTATACTTCCATATTCAATATATGTTTAAGGAACATTACATAGTGAGTTGGAAACTGAGCCGTTTGAATTGTTTTGCTTCTCATTTTATAAATATTCGTGGTATGTTTGGACTGATATATAGTGTATAATGCAAAGAATATAATGATTAAGAAGTTCTAAATATAATAAATATATATTTATTGATAAAATTCAATATTTATTTTAGTACGTAACATGAAGTAAGTAATGAATTAAGTTAATTAGTTTAACAATTTAAAAAAGTAATGAATTAAGTTAATTAGTTTAACAATTACGACTCATTTTCAGTTGCAACCTAAACGAATTAACTAGTACCTTTAATTATATCTAAGGTAACACATACACAACATAAACTTGTCGGCATTGCCTAATCACCACCTTAATTGCAGCGAATTATTTACAAATTAACAATTAGTTAAGAGCACAGCATCGAAAACTCCGTTTTAACAACCATCTGATGATTAATCTTCCATTTACTTGCAGATTGTTTACTGTCCCAGAGGATTAACAGTCTAGATGTTAAAATAAATATACTATTTGGAGTCAACATTGACACGGATAACGATCTTCTACAATATGGCACTTTGTGTACGTAGCTAGAGTTAAGCTAGACTAATGACATTTAAAATGGTGTTATGTTCGAAAAGTTTAGTCCATGGATTGGGATTTAAGCTTAACTTCAATAAAATAAACTTACATTTACGAATTACAATTATGCGAGTATGGTTGACAGCGGGTTAACGCGCGTGTAGTAGATCGTTAATTTAAAAATTATAATTGAATTCTATTCTACGCTCTACAATGAAAGCTAATTGGTACTAATGGACTAAAGTATCTACATTTAAATTTAATGGCATTGATGATTCTCACCTTTTCACCCGGGTTGTCTCAGAGCTCCTCCAGGGACCCGTGACAACCCCCACATACATAAGAAGAGACCTTCGAAGGTCCCTAAATAATGTCCCTACGCAATGTCATTTAGTACCTCCATTTTTTCAAGAACGCTTTTAGCGAACGTTCTAAATGACTCAATGCTCGGTCTACTTCCAACCAAGTTACGATGACTAAAGGAGCCACGTTCTAAAGAACCTCATGCTTCTACTCTACTTACCAACGCATGCTCTCCAATAAACTCTACGCGCATCGCCGTCCTCTACGCATTTAAACATAATGTGTTCCATGTCCTGCGCCTCGTAACCTCATGTACAGGCCGAGCTATCTCTAGTGCGAATCTATGTAAGTTTACGTGGATGATGGTGAATTCAATTTATTTTTAATCTACTAATTACTATGAAATTCTGTAGGTTTTCATTTTGCAACACATAGATATACAAAGTATTGAGAGCTGTATAAATCTGCTTAAGTTAAATTTAAATACTAGCTAGTTTAACAATTTTAACGTCCTTCATAATATAATGTTCGAGTTAAGAAAAATTCAAAATCAACGTTTCATATTCAAAAGTTGTTTTAATGTCTGCTGTTTGATCTTAATTTAAATTCTTCAATTATTACGCTTAAAATAACATGTTTCAACCATTGAATATGTAGAATTAGACATTGCCGCAAGATAATGGTTCAATAAAGCATTAAAAACAGCGCAACAAATTCTTACACACATTTGCGAGTGACGAAAAGCTGACAATGTATTTGGCATATAATTTGGAGCGAAGAGTAAAATGAAATATGAAACACTGAACGTAGTTTCAATAGTTTTTTTTTTGTTTTTATTAATCTGTCTTGGAATACCAATTAAAATTTAAAGTATGGCAAAACTCTAAAATACTAATTATTATTTTAAAATTACCGTAAAAATTTGTTCATAATATTCCTCATAAAATACAGTCACCGCTCATCACAACCTCATAAATACAGTCATCATTGTATTTCATAATTGGTTTAAAATATACAATTTCGTAGTTTTCAAATATACATTCCCAAGTCAAGTAAGTTTAATGTCACAACTATATGGAGTTTATAGCCTCCTGTCCATACACACATACACACACACGTGCACGCGCACTCGCAAGTACACACACACACACAAACGCGCACGCACACACGTACACACTAAGATTTAATTTTAGGGGCTGAATTGGGAAATTAAAAAAAATTCTGTCAAAGTTATCGTCTGGGGTGTTAAATAAAAGATTATTGAAATAAAAATTGAGCTTTGTATTATGAATTTTGTCAAATTTATTTTATTTGAAAAACGCTTAAAATAAATCATATTTTTCACGAAAAAGATAAATCAGAAAAATCTGAAATCATTTAAAAATATTGGAAATTAGATATATATCGAACAAAAACTATCAGGGCTAAAAAATTTCATCGTGATGAATTCTAATAAACAATTTATTTGTTCATTTCCTTTTAAATACTAAACAATTATTTTTGGAGAAAAATTTATTCTACCAAATATGTTTGTCACGATAAAAGGAAAATTTTTTCCGCACAGGCTTTTTCAAAATTTTCAATTTGGCTCAATCGAAACTCTCCCCACTCAACTTCGCAGATGCGCGATGTGATTCGGCTGTTGGCGACGGATAGCAGAGCTGATGGGCCCCTTTTACATTTCTATTAATATTTAAGTGGGGAGGGGGGCTGATGTCATGGAATACTAATTATGCGAGCCTACATTTTACCGATTTTGCATGACATACTTTTCACGAATATAATAAAATTTGTCCGGCAAGTTTATAAAATGTTTTCCGCTCTAGGCAATTTTCAAACTTATAAAGGCGAATTGTTGCCCACAAAACAATTAACTGTACTTTTACATCTTCAAATGGGGAATTACGATGTTATGATTATGTCCAATCATCTAGTTCGAAACGATGGTCATAAAATAAATAATTAAAGATTGTGATTAATATATTTCCATTATAATTCAATTAATATATATATAATAAGTATTACATCATGGATAATTCACAAAATTTTCTAAATTTTTTACATTAAGGCCATGGCCAAATTTCTGGCAACCTTACTCGTTTATAAGAGAGAAAAATTTACACATTTCCTAATGTGACAGTTTCTAATTACATAGGTAATGTAAGTAATTATTAGTAAACAACGAAGTCAACTTAGTTACTCAATTATCTAAAAATATCTTGCATCAGTTTTAAGTTTGAACAACTGATTTCAAAACGGAAAACTGCCTAAGAAACTAGTGGACTACAGAATTTAAAGGTACAACATTTATTATGGCATAAAATTTGATGTAACTTTTTCCTCATTATCAACAATTCATTTTAATCTTTAAGCATATGTCGTGAAGGGTTTTTATTGCAAACTCGTGATTTTGTATTAAATCTCAGCACCATGAATTTTATTTTTTTGGTCAACCTTGGTCAACACCTTTATTAATATATTGTATTCAGTTTGATGTATTTTAGGAATGGCAACCAAGTAATAAAATATATAATTAAATTGAAATTCCTAAACAAGCATTACATCAAACGTGATTTACGATGAAATTTGTTAAATGTTAATTAATATATGATTTGACTAAATTTAAACTTAAATATACCACATTGTTTTAGTGAACATCTGTAAGCAAATATGTTGGCACCCGCTCCGTGGTGTGTTGCGTTGGTTACACGGCTTATGGCTTTTGGAACCATGATGCAGTGGTTTCTGTATCCGGCCTCTCATCGAGCGGGGCTGAAGTGATGTTCTTAATCGCGAAGCTAAAATGCCACAGACCAGTAACGAGCAGCAGTACCACTGGTGCGAGAAGCTACGCATTGATATTGCCCTGTTGATGATGAAACATCTTCTAAAATGTTTAAACAGGTTACAAAAGTTTTAGTCGTTAAAATAAATGAAAATTTAATAACTAATTAAAGTTTATAGTTACTTTATCTAGCGTGAAGATTTGTTAAATATATGAAATTATTAATTAAAACCAGTTGACACATTATGAGCTAGTATTATCCCTAATACATTTTGAAAAGATACTGTTGCCATAACAATAAGAGAAAAGTAATATAGAGAAGAATATTTTAACCTACAAATTATACTTCACAAAACTTTAATACATCGTAACATTAACATAACATTCCTCCCTTCAGTTCAATAAATTCACACTTTCCCCTTTATGCCATCTTCAACAATCAACAGTTATTCCGATTTACCTTTGTTTGAATTATACAAAGCATATAAAAAAGTTGGTTATTCTCGAATATATTTGAAATTTAAAACTTTATATTGGAAAAGTTTTAGATCAAGGCGGCATTTCATTTTAAATGATATTTTTACAAGAACTCGGCACAGTTACTTTTCCTCTCAATTTTAACCCCTGCTGCGGAGATAAATTCTGACGAGAGATGTAAGGGCTGTTGTTGCAAGTTTACTCGTAAAATTTCATGTAGTCAATATAAATTTTAAGGTACAGTTGCACTAAATTTTGCTTAAATTTTGCTTGAATTTGTAATTACTTTAAAATATCCAAATATTTTTTTTTTAGAATTCCGTATTTCAAAAAGAAAATAAAACAAAAACCTTATAACTTACATGTCCATCTACTATTAGTACACTGTAGCCATTTTTACAAAATATCTTTCAGGTAGAAACTTTAAATTTGGTATAGTGATAAAATATGTTAGCCTGCTTGTATTTCGATAGCTATTTCCCAAAAATATTCCTAAAAAAATAAAAGAGAGCAAATAAATTCCCTGATTTTTTATTTCATGTATTGCATTGATCTTAAAAGTATTTGTTTTGTAATTTTAAATAAAATGTATTTGGATATATCCTTGTCTTAACTCTGTCTTTCGAAATTGCAATTTTTTTGTAATTTCGAATTGTATTTTTTAAAATCAAAATTAGAAAAATAGACAGCATTACAATAAATTTACCGGGAAATTGCAGCAATGGTTCTAAATTTCATATTCGTTGAGACGTTCAGGATAGTTTTAGGTGTGTGAAAGAAGTGGCAGGAAAAATTTGGCTAAAAAGTAATATTATTATTTGTACATTAATAAATATAAATGATATATACTTTTAAACATTTATAGAAATCGTACTTCGAAAAGAAAAAATTTAAAAAATGACACAATTAACATTTCGCAGCTTTTTATTTTACATGTAAATGGATGTCCTTCTTACTTAAGGTTTTAATCTTACTTAAAATGTTTATTTAACTTTTATAAAAATTGGTCTGCTAAAATAACTAGATTTTTAAAGATAAATATTAATTAAACTTAATAGACTAAATTCATTAGAAAATGTATGTTTAGTCTATCACATTTTAATTGTTTGGATAACTTTACATCCATATATCGGTATTGATCAGTTAAATATAGGAATTTATATAATGTCCCTCTTTTGAAACAAGAAATTTACTTTGGGCAATTTAATTTTTGGCAATTAAATTTGGAAAATTTCATTTTTGAAATAAGAAATTTACTTTGTGCAGTAGTTATTTTCTTTATAGATTTTATTAAAAATTTGTTAAAAAGGGAAATTAGAACAAAGCAAAATGATAAAATTTTAAAATTCCGTGAATTAACAAATATTTTTATGAAATTTAAAATTCAGTCTATAGTTAATATTTTTTTAGTAAAATCTGTGATCCGTAAACTGGGACGTCGCTTTTAATTTAATAACATTTAATGGAAACAAAGGATGGCTACAATATTCTGAGAACATTTACCACTTAAAGCAAATTATCTATTCATGGAATAAGATAAAAGGAACATTTTTGAGCATGAAATCTTTGAGTACGAAAACAAATAATGAAAGCGTCATACGTCTTATTTTGCATAATGTATTGCAACTGAACCTTTAACGTCTCGTCGTGCAAAGAAGCGCTGAAGGCTATAAAGTACAGTTGTTTGTTGTAAGAACAGTTATGCTTTCAGGTTAACTAATAAGCAAAGTTGGAGAAACTCATTAAAAAGAAGTTGCCCGAATTACGCAGAGTGGGAATGATTTTAAATATACCTTAGCACACTTAAGAGAGATTATAGCGATTGCATAACCTAATAGAGATTGTTAATTTTCACAGAAATATATGAAACTATTTTCAGTGAGTGCAAGTGGAATTGGTTATACATGCATGAATTTATTATTCGCAAAGTTTTATTTTTGGCTTTGTTTGCGTGAATTTTTGATTAATTCGTCAGAATTTGTTGGTAATGATATTCATAAGTCCGGAATACCCAAGATCAAGGTAAAATAAACTTACGCCTTAGTTAGAACTTTAAGCCACTGTGTCAGTTCTAATAATATACAATAATCTGTTTTTGAGCCCGAACCCTTTCGAGTAGTTCCTAAAGGACGAGTGCTTGTATTTCCATTTGAATTGCCTAATCAAAAATTCGATAGAAATAAAGGTATTCCATGAAATAATGTGAGCTTTGAACATTATTTAAGTAAAAGGATTAATAGTATTAATAAGTATCGAAGATTGCGAAGTTATACCATATGTTAAATCAAAGTGAATACTTAATTCCTTCTAAGTAGAATAAATCTTGCGTCCAGTTTAAATAAACAAACAAATTGCATCGTGATAGGTTATTGTATTTATCTTTAGGCTCTAAAAATACAATAATAAAGTTTCATTTAAACAAACGTACAGATAGAGAGACAAAAATAAAAGGGATGATAGTGTTCTTTTGTATTAATTCCATTCCCTTGGTAATAATATATAATTTTTTTAATTTGTAAAATGACTGACAAATTTATTTTATATTTACATGTAGTTGTCAAGACTTCATATATTTATACTTACGTTTTTTACGCACTCAATGTTTTGTGAAATTTTTGTATATAATACAATTGTTGGACATTTTATATTTTAGATATATTTTAGTGATGTGAAATACATAATCTAAGCATGGAATTGATTTAGACACTTAATTTAGATTAAAGTAATTTGTAACGTTAAAATCTCATAAAAAAGATCTTTTTAAAAAAAATTACTATATTTGTCTATTAAAAAGTATATTACCAAGTTAAAAACCGGTAATTTTCTGTAATTGACCTAACAACGATCGCTACCATGATATTTTTTGTATGGTTATTGTGTTATACATTTATAATCTCTAGTAATTAGAGATATGAGTGATTCCTTAATTTGTAATATATCTAGTATTTTCTGTAGTTATGCTGATTAATCATCGCGTGTCATGAAATTAATAAAAATCAATAGTGTAGGGTTATTTTTTAAAACAGATAAAGAAAACTAAGAAAATGAAAATATAATTTGTTTAAAAATTAACTTATGATCAAATTTGATATTTAGTAGGTTGATGTTTTTAGAATTGTTTAGTGATAAGACAAATGTTAGTTATTATCGTTATATTAATTATTAGACAATCGATACGGGGAAAATCCTCAGCAAACGTAGACGTCCATCATGTGTGTAAGCATAGCTTATTACTCTTCTCCCCTCTCCACCCCACTTCATTACATCTTCTGTTAGATCTACTATTATGTTAGTGCATTGTTGACATGTGGATCTTTACATAATGTTTTTCACTTATATACAGCGTATCGTTACTTTATTCGGCAGTATGACATTTTGTAAAAATATTGCGTAAAAACACATAACAATCAATTTAATTTTTCTTTACTGTCGCGCAAATTATATATTTCTTGTATTTTTTAAAATTTTCTTTCATTCGATACCCACAAAAAGGAAAATTAAGGACCAAATAATACTTCGCCGTCTTGAAGTCGTTACACGTATGTCGTCGTATGCAAATTGACAGATGATAAACAAATTTAAAAGAAAGGTGCATGTTCTCACTCAAATATTATATAACTCGATATGAAACTATAAGCTTACTCGAAATAATTGAAAGAATTTAATTGTCAGTTTTCGACGAAATTTGCTGAATTTTTTACATAGTATTCAAACTATAAATACGTAACTTACTTGAAAATTTAACCGTTTTAGTGCCATGGTTTTTGTATGGTGTTTATACTTAAAAATTCCAAAGAAATCTTCTGTTTTTGATGTCAGTTACCCTTATCGAATGTTAAGCTATATGACAAACGATCGGTTAAACTGTGTAAAAAGTTTAATATAAGATGAATTTATTTCGAAGTTAATATAAGAGGAATAAATTTAAGAGAAATTGATTTGGTATTTGTTGTTATTTTTATTAAGAAATGTTTCCATATTAATTGTCTTTATGTAGAACAATAACATGTTCGGTAATTCAAATATTCTCTTAAAATATTTCAATTTATTTATAGAATTTTGCAGATTCAAAATTAAATAAAGTTTTCAAAAACTTTTTATTTTTAACATCTGATATCCTCTATCCATAAAAAATTAAATAATATTGAACTGATTAAAATATGTTTTATCATTTTATTTGAATATAATTGCTTTTTCAATAATATAATAGAGAACTTGAATGTGATTATAAAAATAAATAATTCACTTCGCTTCTTATCATATTTTCGGTTTCAGTTGGAAATATAATCAAAATTGAATTTATTTTTGTTCGCTATGATCACGATTATGATAAATTGATTTGAGCTCAAATCGCAAATAGTGTTTACGTTACTGTACAATGCAGGAGTATTATATCTATGCTCTGTTTATACATAAACGTTATAAACTGCACAGGAAATAAACATAGACTGACGAGACCGTAAATCTAGAAATTCTATTAAAAAATTACGGGTAAATATATTTAAGTCATAGGAAATAACATAGTTATGAATGATACAAAAAAACTATGTGTGCCTTGTTCTCTTTTAGTCAGTGTACTATGATTTATTTTAAATCATTAATTATTCGGTTAAATCATTCATTACGTTAAATCATTATGTTAATCACATTATGTTAATAATATTATGTTAAATCATTCATTATTCGGAGTTGCTAAGAAATCAGTGTAGTTATATTTGTAATATTATTGCATCTGTATTTTAGTGATGATTTGAAAATATTAAGCCAATTATATATTGGCTGCATATTAACACATATTGAATAATCTATTTTACAATAACATTTATAATAGCATTTCTATATATTACTTTTAAAAGGTGTTTTTGTTGGTAGTGTTTTGGTCGCCATACTCTCTTAATACTTCATCAAAACCAATGATTGTTTAAACGTTTTGTAGATTACCTTCAGCGCTAATGACAAAAAGTGAATCAACATTTTCATATTAATTTTTTAATTAAATTTTTCAATCCTCCCTATATCTTTTCTAAATTCTGTTTATATCAAGAAAGGCGGTATCTGTTTTTTTAGTTTTTTACAATAAAATATGCTGCATATAATAATACAATTCTTTCGCAAGGAGACGTATTTTATTACTTTTAAAAATGAAATACCTTTCATTTATTTATTTTCACATGATATTACTGGTTATTCGATGACTTGCAAATTATTCGCACGAGTTAATGATTTCTTGTATTTAAGTTAGTTCCCTCGCAAATGAAACACGGTTCAAGCAATTTTAATGAATGGAAAGTTAATAGATTTACTTAGGTTAGTGAAATTTCATAGATCAGCAATTAAATTAAACTTGTGATACAACTCCTATAAGAACATAGAAATGTTTTTTTAAAAAAGTTGTCATGATGGATATCGTTGCTTTAATTATAATTTTTAGAGCATGCCGATTTCGTAGTCAGATTTCATATTAAGTAGCAAAGATTTTTCTATATAGATATCCCGTAACGGGTGGACCAACGAAATGTCAGTGATTGAAGAGATTATTAAACATAAGAAGCAATAAATTGAATTATTCTAGGCCTAATCGATTTAGAGATATGATTTTTTTAATTTAAATTTTTAAAAATATTTTTTTCATTAGGTATTCTTAATATTTCTGCTTTTTTATTGTCTAAGGTTTTTAAGAGACAATTCGTCTTCCTAATTAAAATTTAATTCATTCGTATCGTAGTAAAATAATTGGGCACATAAGTATTTAACCCTGAAACATGTGCATTTTTTTAATCACAAAAATGAAAAGTGATTTTTGAACAACGTTAGTGTAAAAAAATTGTATAGCAACTTTGTGGAACTTTATTTCAAAACATCTATAATTCACACACATTCCAGAAAGGTATAACTATCTGTTATGAAATCATGTCATAACATCCTTTTATTCCTAAACCCATACCATTGATCATTTTTTTGGTCATAGTAAAATAAAACAAATGTATTATGATCATACCGCAATTTTGAATTTTTTTTATTAGAGTAAATGCTCAAAATGCCTTCCTCTAACTCTTACGCATAACCAGCATCTTCTTACAAAGTTTCTTCTTAAACTTAGTAAGGTCCTTTTGTTGTTTTTTAGCACTTCTTAAGTGGTAATAGCGTAATTTTTGTCTTAATTGTTATTCATTATTGTTAGTATTCTCATGGACTGCCTCTTTGAAATATCCCCATAGAAAATCGTCCACTGGATTGAGGTCTGGCGAAGGTGGTGGCCATGCAATTGTACCACCACGTCCTATCCATCGATTAGGGTGAGTTGCATTTAAGTATTCAGTTATTTGTCGCCAAAAGTGGGCCGGTGACAATCGTGCTGTAGCCACACTCTGTCACGTACGTACATCTTGTAATATTTCATTCAACAGATTTCCAAGTTCGTCTCTTAAAAACGGTAGATAATGCACTCCATTAAGCCTCGGTGTTACTTCAAATGGACCGATAATTTTGCCATCCAGGATTTCAACCCACAAATTGACTCCGAATTAATGTTGAAATCTATCTTGCCTTACTATGCGGGGATTCTCGGCAATCCATTTGTGTAAATTGTGCATATTAAATACTCCCATTCTTTTAAAAAATTAGCTCCATAAGATTGAATTGGATTTTGCCTACATCGATGCGGCATCTCTCGATAGAAATCAATTCGTCACTGATAATCAGCAGGTAGCAGTGCTTGCACTCTTTGTACATGGTACGGATACAAATTATTTCTGCTTACAAAGCGGTATACTGTACTCCTTGCGACAGCAGCGTGTCGAGTAATCTGCCGAACACTAGTAGAAAGAGCTTCTTCCACTTCGGCCAGCACTTGACGCTCATCAACATTTCTAGGTATTCCTCCAGGAACTACATTTCCAGGAATTCGACCCTTTAAATATGCGTTATTCATAAGAAGAAATACTCTGTGATCGGGGTATCCTTCGAGATTAGGGTCGCGCTCGCGATACGTACGTGTGACTAGCCGAGCATTCCCATCACATAGCCCATAAATGAAATACATTTCTGCATATTCACAAGCAGTATAGGTTTGAGGTATTTTGCAATGCAGTCGGCCAAACAGTATCCCGATAACAAACAAACAAGATCTAATTCAAGCTTAGGTCAATAAATACAAACTGTGGTTGGGAAAAAATAACCAAAAATACGTTGTTAGCTCCGAGCAATAAGCAAATCACTAAAGAAGCGAAGTTATTAAAAGAAGGTGTGGAGGGGGTCGCTTGATGGCTGAAAATAATAAAAAGACCATACGAGTGGGAAAGAGATAGCGAAACAATTCTGATGAGTGGTTGTTTTGATCGTAAGCATTTCTGGGAATACGGAATTATTTCAATAAAGCAAGTATTTTTCGAATGTTTACAGAACCAATTGTAACAATGTTACCTTTTTGGAATCTATGTAAATTGTAGGTGTTTTTGAAATAAAGTTCCACAAGGTTGTCATATATTTTTTTACCCTAGCATTATCCAAAAATCCTTTTCATGCTTTTAATTAAAACAATACATATGTTTCAGCGTTTAATTTTTATGTTGGCAATATAACGATTGATTACACTTTAATTAGGAAGACGAATGTTCTCTTAATGATCTTGGAAATTAAAAAAGCGGAAATAGCAATAATATCTAATAAAGTCGTTTTTTTATGTGCAGTAACAAAAATTTAAAAAAATTATAAAGGACATACCTCTAAAACTATTAGGCCTAGGATAATAAAATTCATTACTTCATATGTATAGTAATCTTCTCTATCACCGACATTTCGTTGGTGCACTCGTTACGGGACTGTATATTTTGGGATATTATTAAGCTATAAGTGAAAATAAGATTAAAATTAGATATATTTCTATGTTTGATTCGAAGTGTAGTTAGTAAAAACTTAACTGATTCAAGGGTATTTACAATATGGTAAATAACTATTGTCTCTAAGTATTGTAAAATTAGTTTGAAAACCTGGAAAATTTTGTTTATTTTATAATTAATTACTGATTTATATACGATTAATATTTGTCTTTAAAATTTCTCTTATATCGTCGTTGCTCATAACTCATTTAACTTCTTTAAATCAATGGAGTGTTATATAGAGGAAAGAGGATTCTTAAGTATAATAACTTGACTTAAATGTGAAAAACAATTATTATTTGGTCGCTACTAATTAAAAAATTGTTTTATTGATGAGTATGCATGCATATGTATATATTAATTAATTATATTTCTAAAACTTCAAAAGGTTTGCATAACCATGTACATATATTTTGAAATTTGCTAAATATGAACGAGATGAAACGAGTAGTCTATCTTCATCGGCGTTATTTTTCAGCGATATTGATTTCAGATGGAAGAATTTATCAGTTGAATCATTTATGTAATAAAGATAAACCAAGATAAAATATATTATGTTGTTCGGCAAAATTACAAGAGGTAAAAAATAGCACATATTTTAAAATATGATTAAGTTAACTGTGAGGACATGTTCGTAGAAGGTTAATTGTAATCATAACAGATGGCGTTACGTATCTAACGCAGCGCCATCTATTATGATAATTGTGAAATCATTTTTTCTACATAATTGTCCTTATTATTAACAGACATACCTTTCATTTAATTACCCCATTTATTAAATAAGCTGATTTAAAAAAAAATCCAGAACATCTTTGTTTTCTGTTACTTTTATTGCCCCCCCTATTTTTTTATATACCTCTTGGTTGTACAGAGACGTCACTTTAACAGTTTTGTTACTTGCATACCTTTGGCTGAGACAAGAGTATGAGCCTAAATCCATATGTGCCCGCCGTACTGATGATATATTAATTTAAAAATTAAACATACCTTTCATTTAATTACCCTTTTTATTAAATCAGCTGATTTCATGTTTTACTAAAATTATTACTACCTAATTCTTTCTAGTCGCGACATTCTTTGTACTAAACCGCAATTTCAGTTACCTAATACATACACTGAAATTTGGCCAAATAATTAATTATTAAAATTAAACTGGTAAAGTAATTTTTGAGTTATTTATACTTGTAGCCATACGAGTATATATAACGGTCATAGATATTACCTAAAGAACACAATGTATTTTAACACTGTTCACTTGGTAACTTACCGTAAACCTAACCTAATTCGTAGTACTCTGTATTATAATAAAAATGGTTTGTTATGGTACGTCCCTGGTAGATACCTTTTGAACTTTTGTTAATTATTTCTTCTGTTTCAACTTGGTTTTTTCTTCTTATCACATTGTATAGATTTCTTATTGGTATGGAGCTTCGGAAACTGCAAGGAATTAGATTATAGAATAAATTTGCAGCTTTCAACCCGTATAAACTTACAGATTGGAATCCACAAAGGTTTTAATTTATTCTGCTACTTATGGTTATTAAACTCATTAACTGCACATACAGAATCAGTTTTAAAAACTGAACTGAAAAAATATAATTTTGTATATAATTAAACCAAAAATAGCAAATACCGTCTCAAACTTTTTGAATATTTTGATTATTAGAGAATACACACAACTCACTTCACGGGCGGCGCTAGTGTCATGACTTGCTAAGTTTCTATGATAACTGCTCGTATTATTACGTATATAGTGGTAACTTGTCGACGTTTGTAGCGCTTCACTTTGTTGTTGGCAGACAGAAAAACACATGTGGTGTTGTGCGTGTGAGAAGTCGATACCCATATATTAACAATTAACAATATGTAAGCGAGAAAAGTTAAAACTTGTTAGATTATAATAACGAGAAATCTTGCACTTGAATTTGATCTATTTAATGTAATTAACCCACTAATATTCCACATTTAACAAAATATGTTCATTACAGTTTGCATACTTTCACAAATAATGGCTTCAATGTTTAAATTCCTTTAAAATTAAAGTTTAATATTTTTAAACATTTTTGTTACCTTTACCGACTATGAAACTGTATGCTGTATAAATATAATCGAACGATTATTTGTATTGACCTCGGCTTGTTACTGGATTTGATGTCGCGTCTATTTGATACCGCACTCGTATCGGACTTTGTGAACTCTCATCTGTTGAACTTGGTTTGTATATAGGACTTGACAATATTTGTTATGATTTAATATGGAAAATTATGACATTAGTTTTGATATGTGCTGACATGGACTAAACGAGTGGCGGACTTCACAAATAACGACGCGCGTTTTTGTGTCATCGCTGCTGTAAAAAAATAAAAAAGCCATTAGATAAATAGTACATGAAGAGCAAAATATTATACTGTATTCCTACATATTCCAAATTACGGAAGACTACTAAATACTGTCCATTATATTAACAACAATTACTGTATGAAATTAATATTTGCTTACTGCAAAACTGTAAATTTTATTTACTTCAGTCTGTTTGAATTTCAAAGAATGTAAAAATAGCAATATTAGAAATTATTATGTCATACGCTGTTCATAATAAAAAACGTCATCCTTAATATTAAAGAAAATGTCGAAGGAATTGATACAGTGATTCTTGATAGAGGTTTTTATGATTCTGTTCCAGTCCTTGAATCATGCAGATATGAGATAAAAATCTTAAGCGCTATGCACTACTAGCCAATAAATCTAGCCTGGGAACTCTATGTCGTTTGGGCGTGAAAGTGGTTAATGGACGAGTTAAGCGTATTATAAACTGTTGCGCCGGAATTATTTTGGTGCAGTTTTACGGAAATGGTTTTCATATGTTATGTTATTCACGTTATCTGAATAGCTTGTATCAATAGATAAGCAATTTCCATATCGCTATTGCAGGTTGGATTCTATAAATCGAAGGATTTAAGTAATATATATAATATATATATATATATATATATATATATATATATATATATATATATATATATATATATATATATATATAATTAGATATCTCAATAAATAAATTATATTACAATTCATCCATTAGGGTCATATCACATAAAGTTTGAAAGGTCACACTATCGAAAACGTATAAATTAATTACGTACTCGATTGACGTATGTCAAGATTACCCATTCGATAATTTACTTTTTCATAACATGCTACAAAATATATAGTTATTAATAGTAAGTATGCAGATGAGACACATACAGCCGTATTTTAATCGACAGAAATCGAGAAGACGAATATGAAATACTTTAATATTATTGCAATTGTTATTATTGCAGTTATACACACTAGGCAGTGTGCGCACATAACATAGGTAGAAAGATACGATTTGGCAGACATCGGCTTTTCAGGGCTCCTGCAGCCGAAGACCATGGATGCAATTTAGGATGACAATATGTAAAATAGAATAATAATGTTATACTGGATTTTTATTTAATCTACCTCCTTTTCTTCTTCGTAATAATGTACCTACAAAGAAGAACAACCTAACTATCGCCGTAATTTTTTTCTCACAGCGATTTGTAACGATTTGCCGAAATAATTATTATATTACATTGCAATATCTTTCCAATGACATATATATGACCATTATTAGTCTTTTAAACCATTTTTTCTGGTCCTTTTCAAATTTAAAAAACTTCTTAGTCTACAGAATTTTGCGAAATATTAAATTAATTTAATTATTATTAAAATGCTAAACAATATTCTGTCCTGTTTGATGTCTCTCTATTCAATTTACAGTAACCGATCCTTCGTCATAAAGAAGAAATAATTTAACCCTCTCAAATAAACTGATCAAATCTACGTAAACCAATATTATTGTGTAAGAATATAATTTCGAAAGATGAATTATAGATATAATAAAAATAATGGACCGCGCGATCTATGGTAAAGGGTTTCAAAGAATATCATAAACATCAATGAAGAAGTGCTTATATAAATTTATTGATATACCGACCTAGAATAGCGTCCATGAAACGCTATGAAATCCCTGTCAGTGTTTCATCTACCAGTGTAAAAGGGTATAACTTCAATATTTCCTTTTCCACGGCATATATCTTGAAACATACTAAATCGGAATTGTCAATCGAACACTCTACTTAATAGTAAGGGAGCTGGTGGTATTAAAGGTTTATGATTCCCACGTTCTTGAGAGTATAATATTTTACATCTATGTGGATCAGAAAAAATGAGAGTCGCGCTTATATAATGCTGATTTTCTTTAGATGAATTTTGAAATTTAAATAAAAATTACTCCTTTGTATTATATCATGGCATATATTATATTATGATACTGTACATATGCTAAATACACGTGAAGCAGACATATATATATAGCTGCGTTTTTATAATAATAATTAAAAGCATATCAAAAATTCCATGAAATCAATATATCGTCTTTTGTCTTGATTTTATTTACTTTCAAGAGAGTTTTGGAACAATAAAAAAAGGTAGGTAAGTAGATTTCTGATGTATTTTTTAGGATTTCAAAATTCATTTATTATATATTATCGTGTCTGCCCCTAATTTTTTTCATTAAGGTCTCTGTATACGTGCCCTATGTCCTGTACATAGTTAGAGAATTTTTTTTTGCAATTTCCGAATTAAACATTTTATGACACGCCGAACGATAGTAGCGCGCTTTCAGATATCCAATAGCGTACTGAAGAAACGTCTGCCTCGAAAAAATAACATACAAATTGTCTGCCCATTTTCATATTTTTATCATTTATCAAACCATTACTTGTATAGCTAAAAAGCAGACACGGTGAAATGATTTCACATGATGTTTTTTTTTTAGTTAAAAAATAACAGATTGAAAACACTACTGTATAAATGGTAGAAGTGTATTTTCATCCTTTTTATGATATCATTTTAATACTTAACGCAATTGCATTTGTTTTTAATTATTTCACACGTTAAGAACGTTAAATATCATGAAGAAATGAGAAGCAGAAATAGCTGTCATCATTTACTTTATTTAGTTCTTTACTTTTATCAACCTTTGCTAAATAATATAATCACATAGCAATTACTGCAACGACCTCCCTAACTATAAAGAAACAAGCAGCTTAATCATTTTGGACAATGTTAATTTTAATTATTATATCGTAGATACCTAAAATATCCTCTGTATAATCCTTTTTATTTTTGATACAAAAAATAAGTTTCATGAGCTCCTCTAATCCAATGGTCAAATCAAATTAGTTACATTTTGCTATAATATTGCGAATCAAGCAGTCAATGTTTTTTAAGCTGCTTTCTATTGATGTTGATTGTAAATGATATTTAATTATCTGAGTTCATTATTTTTTAATATTCACATAAATGTTTATCATTATATAGACTCAAATTATCAGACCTTAATGAAAGATGAGTTAAGGTCTGATATATGTGGTACTGACGTGTAATAATTCTAGATAATCTAATGAACAGAACAACAGACAGTACTAAAAAGTTTATTGAACTTGAAACTACTTAAGAATTTCCAGAAAATATATGATACACCATTGGAAATAATTATATTTGAAATAGGTTCAGCAATGTCATTTATATGTATTGAGAGTTGACATTAGTTTTCAAATATAACATTTTCAAGCGACTATACGAAAATGAAAAACCTGCCACACTCGAGTAAAATTTGCACAACGAGAATCAAGCCGTAAATATTTAGGCATTTTTAAACATTTAAGGATAAATAGTATTTATAATTAAACTTTTTACCAATAATAATTTTCTACAACGCTTTTATATTGCCTACAGGCGTAAAAGCGAACTAATAAAAAAAATATTTATAATTCCACACAGAATTATAAATAATTGATTTTTGGACATTTTCCTTTACTTATACTATAAGATCTCCAAATATGCCGATTTTCAAGATTGTAGGCTGAAAGGACGTACACTGTAAGATGATGTTGATGATAAGTAAGACTGTCATTAATAAACTAAATACGCTTTAAAGAGCCGTTTTTGTTACGTGAATCGACTAAACTTGAATTTTTTCAGCAATATAAAACTGTAAACCCTAATATATAATATAATCTCCACTTGATATGTTAAGCCGTCTTTTATAAAAAAGGGTTTTGACACGGACGGACTAACAGACAAATAAATGAAGGAACCCTAAAAAGGAAACATTTTCAACCATCAGCAAAATCGTAATGCTAACGGTTCAAAATATATATTAATTCCCGAAAAGTGGTTTTATGTGGGAATAAAATTGAACTAAAGTTTAACAAAGGAGAACTGTGTAAAAACTATGAAAAAGTTATTAACTGTAGGCCCCTCTGCGCGCATGTGCAGTCCCTTGTTTTATAGTACAAAAAATAGATTCAAGTGTTCAATTACTTAATTTGGTTATATTTCAAAGTGCGATACTCAACTGCCTCTACATAATTAGACTAATTAGAGATAATTAGACTAGACATAATTAGATCTACTATACCTAGACGTCCAAAGTATAACATTCAGTACGTAACTCACGTTTCATAGTTTTAAAGGACGCCGTAAATCACTTACTTTTTTAATTTGTAATTGAAAATTTACTTCATCTTTAAAAAATATTAAAATTAATATGAAATTGAGGTCTCCGTAGCCAAAGAGTCAAAGAAACACTAATTATATTCAAAACGCTGTCTGTCGTAGAACCTAAGTAAAAACAACAAACTATATTAACTTATATTTATATTATGTAATATTTTCACTAATAGCTATGGAAGTCAATTCGAAAATATATAAAATAATTTTTTCACAAGACACTCATATGATGTTGGCAGAGTTTTCTTTGAGTAAAATAGCACAAGGAAACTGAAAAAACATTGTTTTCAATTAGGCTTGTGAGGCATTGTTGAAAAATATCTTAAAGAAAAATGCAAATTAATTTTAATTTCTTTTTAATCACATAGAAAGTGATGGGTGTATCCACTATTATTAGACTTATTTTATTATCTATCTTCACAACATTAACTTTATTATGAAACTAGGCATCTGGAATCCTATGTTTTTGATATTCGAATTAAAATATAGTCGCTAATGTTATGGCGTCTAATTTTTGCACGCGACTGTGAACTTTTTGCTTACCTCTTACCTAAACCTAATTGTAAATATGTCTTTGTACATAGAAAATCTTTACGCTCTTCTTCGTATGGCCTGCTGAAACTAAGATGAAATACAGTCTTTTTTTAATTATCTATATAGATATCACATCAAATATTAAACCGCAACAGATGATTTTTATTTGAAACTATAGGTCATTTTAAATAAGTTTTACTAATTACCGATACCAAACTGAGTTAAAACCACTACATTTTTCATGTAAGAACGGCGTAATTCACATCTAAATTATTGTCAGTTTTTGTTCAGAATTATATTAATTTTTATTTGACACCCACAAACTCCACAGCTGGCAACAGTTCAGCATGAAGTTGTAAGCATCAAAATATTAGTTTTAACGCATACGAACTTCATATTCTCCTAAACAGTTTTGGGGAGAGGTCTGAATATAAATTGTATAAATTTCCAGTATCCAAATTGAGACAATAGATTTGTTCTGTGCCCCTTATAATTAACGATGTTCTTTCATGGTAAACGTGAAAGAGAGAAAAACCAGATGTGTGCTATTTATATTTATTTTGTCACGTGTAATATTTGGTTTTGAAATGTTAGCCCAGGTGTTTTATAACGACCTAAATGATTTTACTAAACACATTATGCTTATATTATTTTTAATTCATAGACTACGTCGGCACTGATAGGCGGCTTGCTTAGCGCCTATAGTCTAATGACTTACATCTGGTTACTTGCTAGGATATATGGTGGCCACACTGAAAGGTGGTTTGCATGTTGGGTCGCTAGGTGCCTTTGTCATTTGCTTGTTGACGAGATATTACTTTCAAAAATATCTTTAGAACTGCTACTTACAGAAAACTCATCTTTATAATATACTATTTCACAACCTCATCCGTCACGTTGGGTTTATGACATAAATAAGTTAAGGTCATGTCAGGGGGAGTTTAATGTTCTAAATAGACAATTGCGTAATTTTGATATAGAAATATACGAATATTTGCGTATTACTAGAAAAACATTTGACCTAATTCTTATTAAAGTTAAAGGAAAATCAACTAAATTGGTTACTAATCTTAGAAAAAAACCTTTCAGCCAAAGAATGACTAGTCGTTACACTGAGGTACTCTACTCTAAATATATATTAATTTATTTATTCAATTAGGAAAACACAGTAATTTAAGATATGAGGGAAAAACAATTCTTCACTTATTTATTTGTAATTGTTTAAGTAACTAATCAAAGCCGAATCGTTCCCCATTCGCATAGGTGTATTATGAATTAAATTTTATTCAGATGAATTCTGGATGTGCAATTTGTATTCCACTGATTGTTGAGTGTTTATATTAGGTACAGGAATAAGCATGACTGATACCGATTGCTGAATATTATTTTCTACAGCTTCAATTACAGCCAAAATTAAATCTTGAATCTTCGATCTTAACCTGAGTTTACGATATAATGAAATATTTTTCATATACGGCAAGACTCAAAAAAACAGTAAATCATCGTTTTTTTTATTTGATACTTTCCCTCTCGAGAACCTCAAGCTTCTTCTTTTCTATTTCTAAAAGTTAATCATAGTTTTCGGTTTGACTGTAACTTTGAAATTCTTGAGTATAACTTATAATTGCTTCTGAACCAGAATTAGTCTACAGAACCTGGGTTCTGCAGCTCCTCTAATGTTGTATCGGTTGTTATAGAATAATATCATCATTATCTATACTCTCAAATCTCTTGACAACTCTTGCTCTGGTTCTTCTTGCTCTTTAAAAACAATAATTGATGAAACCAAGGTCCATTCTGCTATTTCAATTACGAAAACTTTATGCATTCTGTACAACTTCGTTATGACAGAAGATCAATTTCAATTAAAATAGGACATGGATTCTAATATTGCTAATGCACCAATATCCACCAGGACACAATATAGGTTTTCAAATAATGTATTAAAAACTAGAGATCTTTTATTGAATTATTTCAAAGGAATTGGATCGAGTACTTGGCAGAACAATTCATTGCCTGAAAACATAATCCTACACCATAATATACATTCACAGCATTAACTTCTCATTATAACAAAATTTTCATAAAGAAATAAATCACGTTTTAATCTGTTTGTACTTGGACTGCTACCTCTTCCCATAGTTTTCTTTTCAGCAAAAATTATCTGAATAAAAATAAAATGAAAATTTTTGAACCCCTTTCATGAGAAATCTGGCGCGCAATAATCTTAGAAACCATGTAACAGCCAATATTTCATTTATTAGATTCGCAACTTAAATGTCGTAACTTATGACGTAACTTAAATGTTGTAACTTATGACGTAACTTAAATGTTGTAACTTATGACATAACTTAAATGTCTCACATTAAGTTGCGCCGTAAGTTCACGTTCGTTTCTATTATATTTCTGTTTATTTACATGCAAAAATAGGATTAATACTTCTTATAGAAGTTTTTAATCTCTCATATTATGAATGACATGATTTTATTATAATCAGCATATTTTTTAGAGGGCAAATTATCAATAAAGTTATATTTCAATCTCATTGATAAAAGTACACAAATTATAATACCCCAGGAGAAGGTATTTTATATAAACAAAAAAAAATTTCGTATTACATAAGTTTATACTACAACTAGTTTTGTTTCAAAATTTCGCTTACGTAGAGGAGGAAAAAAAATACAAAGGACGGGAAAACTTTCGGAGAGACGGATAAAGTTTCCGTACATATTTAGCCTTTTGTAAAGGTTTAAGGGTTCATTGTAATTATATTGAACTATTTAAAAATATTATTTTTTGCAACGTAAATATATTAAATGGTATATATTTCTGAGACATTGAAACAAGATACATATTTCAATAATTATAACAACAAGGAAAGTCGTCGCCGTGGTGTGTTGGGTTGATCACAAGGCATACGGCCTGTGCCAATCCGGCGCACCGCGGAGACCCGGGTTCGATTCCCGGCCGTTCGTCGAGCGGGGCTGGACGGGTGTTATGGTTGGATGTAAGAGATTGCTCACGTAGCAATAATTCCGCCATATGTATTAATTAGATACATTAAAGTAGATAAATAAATAATCCCTATGGTTTTCCTTTTATCCAATCAGGCTTAACAACCCTTTTTTCATGATTTTTGGGTCAGTAGTTTTGAAAATAAGGAAGATAGGGAAATGATCTATTCCTCGAATTTTTTAGAATGTTTTTTTAAATATGCAATTTTAAAATCATGAAAAAAACATTTTTGCTTTCTTTGTAACAAACACTTATTTACCTATTCATTATTTTTTTTTACAATTATCCATTACAGGGCAGCTTAGCTATAATATTAAAATTCGGGCATTTTATCCATTTTTAGACAAAGGCGAACTTATACGTATAGGTTACAGGTTAAAGAGTCCGATATATTCAAACTATCGTAAATTCTCAATTATCTTACCTTAGACACATCACTGACTTACTTATAGGGGAACAACATCTTGTAAATTTACATAGAGGAGTAAAAGCAACTATGAATGCAGTGAGATTAAAATACTGGCCCATTAGTTGTAAAAATGCAACAAAACCATTATCAGAAAATTTATAACTTGTTTTCAAGGAATACCGATTGGCTGCTCATAGTTTATGAGCGATGTTTCGAGCGGTAGACTCACATAAACTAGACCATTTTAAATGCTGGAGTCCACTATTTTGGACCATGAATTGGTATTAAAGAAAAAGTATAAAAACCGTGGTAAAATAAAACTTTATGTCTGCATAATTATATATTTTGCAACTAAGGCAGTTCACATTGAATTAGTATCCAACTTAAAAAGTGACGCATTCATTGCTAGTTCGTGCAAATTTTTTGCTAGAGGTGAACAAGCTTTGAATTTATATTCTGATAACGCAACCAATTTCGTTGGTACAAGAAATGAAATAGATAGCTTAAAAAACTTAATTCAATCAGACATTCATAATGATATCATAATTCAATTTTCAAAAAAAATTGGACAAATTGGACAAATTGACACTTTAAGAGTACCGCATTTTGGTGGACTGTAGGAGGCCGCCGTCAAATCTATCAAAGCTCATTTTTTATGAACAATAGGCGATAATCTGTTCACCTACAAAAACTTAAGAGACATACGTCGTAGAATTCGAGACCCATAACTATTTTATCCGAAGACCCCAATGATCCTCAAGCCTTTACCCCCGCACACTTTCTCATATTAAATACGCTCACAAGCATTAACGATGCAAATTTTACAGTAATTAATGGACAATCTGGCTGGCAACACGTTCAGTATAGTAAACAACACCTATGGAACAGATGGTAAAAGAGTACTCGAATTAACTGATAGTCCGGAACAAATGGCAGAGTAAAACACATAATGAAATAAGAACCGGTATGCTAGTTTTGGTGAAAGAAGACAACGTAGTACGTTTACACTGGCAACGAGGACACATCATAGAGGTTCATCCAGGAGGCGATGGCGAATTTCGTATTGTTTCCATCAAGACCCTTTGAGGAACTTATAAAGGATCTATATCCCGAATCGTTATTTTACCGATAACTTTTCATTGATAGATGTAATTAATCATTTTGAGAATATATAACTAATTTAAGCAATCAAATTCAATTTTATATTTTTTAATTAATTTATTAAACGAGCCACGTTCAAGGCGGGCGGTAGGTTAAGAACTGTATTTTCTGAAATATTTCAAATTTACAACACTTACCCGCCAAATATTGTAAAACTCTCTCGGTAAACGGTATTTGTAAAGAAGTGGGAAACCCCTACTGCGTCTGACATCTATAGACCGAAAGGCCACCGTAAAAATCTATTGACTTACATTACGTTTGCCTTCACTAGTTTTGCTGTACATTAGGTTCAATAAAAGAGATCACAAAGGACTAATCATCCCGAAGGCGAGCGAAGTAGCTGCCGCACCACAATAGTTTAAGAGATTTTAGTCAATAAGATAATTTTCTTTTAAGCATCCATGTTTTTTGTAAATCCAACAAAATTTGTAAACGACACTTCGATCTTGACAGTCAAACAGTTAATACTTTTTTTAATAAATATCACATATTCAAAATGTGTCAAATAATTCATTTTTTATAACCGACTTAATAAAATAAGTCGCTAGTATTGTAACAGTCCAATTATAATTAGATATTATTATTTTATCTATACATCCCACAAAAGTGAACTTACCAATAACACATGTCGCGATTTCTATGAGAAATTTACATATTAATAAACTACAATAGTAAAAAAAACAAAATTTTGGTCAGAAATTTGAAGACAAGTTTAAGAAATTAATATACACATAAAAATTTCAAATTTACGTATAAAGTATGTGAAGTGTGCGTGCGCTGAATATTAGATATGACAAAAAATATAGCCTTTTTACAATATATTTTATATATTGAAACAATTGAATACATTGAAACAAGTAAATATATATATTTTTTCATCCACAATGGCAGTTTGAATAAAGAAATTAGCAAGAAATTAATTTAACGTGGTCTTAAATTAATCAAATCGCTATAAAGTATGTTAATTGTCATATTTTATTCAAATCATCAAACAATCCATGCAAATGACACAATTTATTAATTAAACATATTCACTAGTTCTAAAAATACCTATATCAAATGTTCTTCGATTTGTGTTAGTCATATATATTTAAACGCAAAGAAGTGATAGCCCATACTGTCTTATTTGTTATGACAAGTGGGGCTTATTTACTTCAAATTACGTAAGGTAGTGATCGATGTCGGTATAAGATATGTGCATCTTATAAATGATTGTGAGATATAACAGTATAGAAAATTGTAAGTCACGTTTTTCGTCATATGTATTATTTTTTGAAGCACCTTTGAGTTAGAGTACTTAGCGTATTTTTACGGGGTATCCGTTGTAGATATAATCCACGATCTGTTTTAATAAAAACAAAACAGACTTTCATTCATCTAAAAAATTACGAATTATAATTATGCGTAAAATAAAACAAAAACGGAATTTTAATTATGCGTAAAATAAAACAAATTTTAATTTATTTTTAAATATTATATTATTATTATTAACAATTTCACTCAAATTCTATTTTATGATGAATATTTTCTTCCCTTTCTTCTTTTACGTCTTCTTCTTGCTCCGGCGACTGGATTTCTATTCTAGGTAACTGCTCAGATCTTAGATGTCTTTTTATTAATATCGTAAGAATCTTCATCTTATATATTTGGTGTAATATTGGGGCATGACTAGCCTTTGTAATTGATACATATTGCCGAACAAAATGACCTAAAATTTTTATAACCACGATAGTAATTACAATCCTTAGTATTTACAACGAATTTCATTTAGCAATATTTTTGAAGCAAGTGAGGGTAACAATTAAATGAATTTCATACCGCTGTCACTCAATATCCACCGCAGTGTTCAAGATTAACTTTATTACATATTTTGCTTTTTGGTCATTTACTCCCTTCCAACGCAAAACGATAGTATATGTGTCATGCTTAGACTGGTGTTATGGTTGACTGTAAAATATTGCTCTCGCAGAAATATTTCATTCAAATGTGTATATATATATATATATATATATATATATATATATGTATATATATATATATATATATACATATATATATTTATATATTTATACATATATATATATATATATATATATAAATATATATATAAATATATATATTTATATATATATATATATATATATATATATAACACTTTGATACTAAATATAGTTAAAATAAAACTTACCGTTTTATTGTAAAAGAGATAATAGCGAGAAACTCTTTTCATGAACGTTGATTTTCAATAATATTTTAGCAAGTCGATGGCAGTTTGTCGGTGTCTTTTAGTATCGATGTTGAGTTCTGACATTTCATTTAACCTACCTGAAGATGTTGTAATCCAACGAAACCTAGGTCGTGATAAAGAACTTAAAGAAAGTAGAAATAATACTACATCACGTAGTTTCATTTAATTGTCAATAATACATTTCTACAAAATAAACGCCAAATATATTTAATATTTAACAAATGGACTTTGTTACGCTTAAAATAGCGATTAAATGCAATGAACTTAACATCAAAGTGTATGAATATTCATTGTAACTTTTTAAAATGCTAACGTTGGAGACAAATGCAGTTAGGTTTTCCTTTCTACAAACTCAATTAAAGCTATGTTTGACAATTATTTTCGGGCCACTTAACTAAAATAGACGCAAAATGTATTGTTGATGCAAAATGTATTGCTGATGGTTTATAGCAGCTATAGCTTCTAATTCAGTAAAGCTATGATGCCCGTTTTGATTTTAATTAATAGCACTCTAGAACATATACTGACGTTGTAAAATATTAATGAACACGCATCCAATACCAAGAACTTTCCGTTAAATTAATAATGGTATATGAATTTATGGCCAAATAAAGTTTCATTTATTATATGATATATAATAAATGAAACTTTATTTGGATCTGACTTAAATTATAAAATTAATAATACATTAATTTAAACTAATTGTAGTTAAAAACGATGATATTAATAATTATCAAAAACAAATCCCTAGCAATACAGCCAATAAAAAAAAAATAACAAAGTTATTATACAATTATAAATATGATTCTATTTCTATCTTCTATAACTTATTGTAAAGTGTCGTTTTATAGAGAATACTTGGTTTTCGAAGTATTTGTCTTTAGTATTAATTACAAAATTAACAGATAAAAGTTTTTTTAATGGTAACTCAATAATTATATTATACCACTAATAGTATATACAATATGAATTGTTACTTGACATGTTTTCTTGTTATTTACGAAACATTAGAATCAATAACAAAATTCACGTGACATTTTCTTTTATTGGTTTTTCTTACATGTCAATATGTAAAAAAGTACGAGTAGAACTCGTACCACAAAAGAACCGTGTAGTTTTAGGCACTTATAAAAATTTAAGGGTAGTGTTTGAACACAATAATTTTTCACAACAGAAATTTATTGCCGACTCCACTTCTCACAGGTCTAAATATAGACCTGTTAAGTAACAATTTATATTGTATATACTATTAGTGGTATAATATAATTATTGAGTTACCATTAAAAAAACTTTTATCTGTTAATTTTGTAATTAATACTGAAGACAAATACCTCGAAAACCAAGTATTCACCATAAAACGACACTTTACAATAAGTTATAGAAGAGAGAAATAGAATCATATTTATAATTGTGTAATAAGTTTGTTATTTTTTTTCTATTAGCTGTATTGCTTGGCTAGGGATTTGTTTTTGAGAATTATTAATATCATCGTTTTTAACTACATTTAGTTTAAATTCATGTATTATTAATTTTATAATTTAAGTCAGATCCAAATTAAGTTTCATTTATTATATATCATATAATAAATGAAACTTTATTTGGCCATAAATTCATATACCATTATTAATTTAACGGAAAGTTTTTCGTATTGGATGCGTGTTCATTAATATTTTACAACGTCAGTATATGTTCTAGAGTGCTATTAATTAAAATCAAAACGGGCATTATAGCTTTACTGAATCAGAAGCTATAGCTGCTATAAACCATCAGCAATACATTTTGCGTCAACAATACATTTTGCGTCTATTTTAGTTAAGTGGCCCAAAAATAATTGTCAAACATAGCTTTAATTGAGTTTGTAGAAAGGAAAACCTAACTGCATTTGTCTCCAACGTTAGCATTTTAAAAAGTTACAATGAATCTTCATACACTTTAATGTTAAGTTCATTGCATTTAATTGCTATTTTAAGCGTAACAAAGTCCATTTGTTAAATATTAAATATATTTGGCGTTTATTTTGTAGAAATGTATTATTGACAATTAAATGAAACTACGTGATGTAGTATTATTTCTACTTTCTTTAAGTTCTTTATCACGACCTAGGTTTCGTTGTATTACAACATCTTCAGGTAGGTTATTAGCAATCTTTGCTAGAATTTAAAGAAAGTAGAAATAATACTACATCACGTAGTTTTATTTAATTGTCAAAGTCCATTTTAATTCTAATCAAAACACTCGAATTCAATTCTTACTCAATGCTGAGCTAGTATTTCTATTTTGACCAGGAATAATTATGAAATTCTACCATGGTTTGGAATTAGTAGATCAGTAGAATTTAAGTTCTAAAAATCGATGTTTACACAATGGTGTACTTTTGTAATTATTGTGTTGGCGACATCAACATGCATTTTGTTTAGTTGCTGATAGCCAATGCAAATAACATTCCCATTTTCACTTAACTTATGGTAATGATTCTTAATTAGCTATTTTAATTATATGGTTCTTAATTAGCTATTTTAATAATTCTCTTGTGACAACATTTTTTAGGAAAAGTATGAAGAGAGGAAGTGGAAAATCTATTCCTTATAAGAAGAAACTAAGATAGATTGTTAGGGATAAAATGAAAGGATATAAATTGAAATTGTCTTAACAGTGTCTAAAAAAGAAAAGTTTTTCAAATTGATTTTTATGTATTTTTTTCTTGACTTTACGTTCGTAACTTGAAGACGCGTTTAAAAATCATCATTACACTTTTTTGTTTGGAGGAAACGGTTCTGGAGGAAACGGTTCTGATAATGGATCCGAAAAATGTTTATGAGCATTACTCGAAAATAATTTTATCATGTTTTGCATTTTCTGACTTTTCTTAACGATTTTTTTGTGACAAAAAGTGATCAGAGTCTAATGATAGAGACGAAAGGCGAAGACAATACTCCTCAATGGTACGACGTTGTTTCATCTAGTTTGAAGTCATTTCATTTATCTTGATCTATAAAGATATAACATTACCTAGGTAGAATGTATATACCACGACTCAGGTAAAATACATAAGACAGAAGAGAACTTACTTGTTAACGATTTAAATGCATTTTTAACGTAATGCTCACGTAGGCTTGGAGTTAACTGTTATTAACCGTACGCACTTTATTCTATTAATATTTGATAATAAAATATTTTATAATATTAGTAGCACATGATAAGGGTAGTAATTTTTCTAAACTTTGTACGTAGTACCTTACCCAATACAAATTATACTCACAGAGGTCTAATTAATAAATTTTACTGCCTCACCCGCAAATTTAACAGTTTGAAAATAATAATAATTTTGAATAAATAACAAAAATAACTCATGAGTTTATTAAAGTAGTGATTTATGCTGTTATTTGTAATTTATTTTTTAAATATTAAAAAAAATATATTTTTCCGGAAACACCATTTCTCAGACTCGAATTAAAGCCTTGGATTCTTAAAAATGGTTAATGAAATATAAGTTGGATATAACTTTCAAGAACTTCTCAAAAAACGATCATTGAATAAAGTTAGTTATCCTTCAAGTACTTTTAATTTTGTCGACAATGTTTTATTTAATGAAGCTTATTTCCTAAAAACATATAATCGTTAAATACTTTTAACGAATTCCGACAACTGACAACTGCAATATGATTTGAAAAATTCGACATACACAATTGCAAATTTCTGCACAATTTCGGTTTTATTCAATTGTAAATGGTATGCAAAAATCATTAAGTTGATTTTCTTGAAAGAATATTTATTTACAACAGATTTCTCAAATATTCAAAAACCCTATTCGTATTCGTTAATATGTATAACACCGGATTAAGACATCAGATTTGAAACGAACTGAAAGTCATGAAAACATCTAACTTCAAAATAACATTAACTACATCTTCGGGAGCAACTTTTCACTTAAAGCTATGAACTTCATTAATCTTTACCAACTTCTCCAATATCTTATAACAGTGAAAATGTTTTCATTATTTTTTCAACTTGAAATATTATGCTTACGAGTGCCTATTATCGTATAATTTCATGAGGCGCCCAGAAAGTATACTTCAACAATGGTACCATATTTGTTTCAAGGATTATTTAAATATTCCTATTACATAAAGTTAGTATAATTTTAAAATAAAAATGCATGTTATTTCCACTTTCAATCAATCCAACATTTATAAAATGATTTCATTAATTTGAGATATTTTAAGTAAAATATAAATGTGTTTTTTTGTTTAAATATATCCGGGAAAACATCAAACTCACATTAGGTTTAGTGACGGAATACTTCATTCCTATAAATATGCTTAGAATATATAAATGAGGGCGTGTATTAAATTAGGTCTTGAACATGGTTTTTGAAAATACGGATCTCAAAAAGTAATGGTCCAAATTTTGGTCTAACTGGAACGTATTATTTAATAATTATAAACTATATGCAGTCACAGATGAGTTTTTATTAATTAATTAATATTATAATTGGTATATTTATGCTCAAAGTAAAAATCAGAATGATAATACTCAACTGTATCAATGTCTCATCTGTTTTGGAATATACAGTGTGCTATCATATATTCCGTATAATTGTCATTAATATTATCAATGTAAATTATATAGAATAACATAATTAAAGTTTTGTATGGTAAGATTTTCATAATTTACAAATAAAATAGTTTAATTTTGAATTAATTTAAAACCTTAAAGAAAAATCTCTAAACTAATAAAATTAGATATACGAACTTGGATCTAAAATGACGAGTAACATCTTAAAACTAACTCTGGGATATTTTATTTTATACATATATATATATATATATATATATATATATATATATATATATATATATATATAGGTATGTATATATATATATATATATGTTTATATATATATATATATATATATATATATATATATGTATGATGATGTGTCGTGCAATTAATTTTTTTGCACTTGTAGTAGCAACGCCGCGATTGACTGCGTGCTCCTGCCTGTTGCGCTCGTTGATAAAGTGATGCGCGATTGATGCAAGAAGAGCAGGTTAGCCTATATAAAACGTATTTGAAAAAAAAACTTCCTCATAAGTACCAACGTGATGCGTTTCCTTTCTCATATTTTTAGGACTTGCAAGTACTCTGTGTCACGATTATTAATAACCTGGCTTATTTATCTATATTTATAATATACGTTGGGTATTTTCCACGAATTGATGTTTCAAAAATATGTTTTAATATTTAATAATTTAACAATTTCATTTTTATTTTTAAGAAATAAATTCGTGAACAAGTAATGGAATTCGTGACCAAGTAATAAAACTGAATCATTATAAACTTGCCACAGTTCTGTCCTCCATTATGTTATATCATAAGAAATCCTTCTGGGTAAGACCTACAGAAATGGTTTTTTTATAATGTCTATCAAAATACTTGAATACCTTGAAATATTTCTTTTGAATTTACCTTGGGCTAGGTTCCCTACCTGGTGATGTAAAACTAACAGTGAATTCATGAGTAAAGATTATTTATTCATTTGCGTATTCCATGCCCTACTATTATCCGTTTGCAAGTAATAGTTTTTAGACCACAGTCCTGTTATCTTTATTTAATAATTCATATAATTCATTGCTAAAAAAAAATTTAAAAAAAAAATAATTTACTTCAAAACTTAGGAATTTTGCCTGGATTTTATGTTCTTTTAACATTTGTTTTGGTTTTGTAAACCCGTTACAAAATTAATAAAGAAAATCACAAGCGATCTGGATAAACAATAGGGAACAAAGAAACAATACGCCTATTGCTTAAATAGACTCGTCTAAATTTATTCAAATAGAAGCGACTCATCTACGCCAGCGATACGGCAGACGTGCCTCATGGTCGGATGTCTATGCGTTGTGTAAATTTAATTAAACTGAATAATTTGTCATTATTTTTCCTACCAAGGTTTTATCTTCTTTTTGATATTATTAATGAAACCAAATAAGCAATGGAAAGTAAAGCTTTCAATGAATCCGGTTTAAATCAGGCGAATTACTAATGTGGTTTTATAAAAACGGAAACAATGAAATGTGGTGAAATGTACGCTGCATACCATTGAGAAAAAATTCAAAATACGTACTACTGTCTAACGAACGCACCATTTAAGCTGATTTATACTTCTTTAAATCTATAATAAACAGTAGTCCAAATTATAGTGTAGTGGTTTGTCTGGTCATATGTTTAATGACAAAATTATGGATCAACTATTTAGTGATCAAAAAAATATATGGCAATCGACCAGAAATATTTTTGCTGTGCCACGAATTTTTGGGACTGGAACACATTTTGACAACGGCGACGAAATTATTCTTGCTAACACTCGGCCTCTCTGCACATGAACAACCTTGTTTATTGCAAGTCTGCTTGTATTAGTTGATGATACGGTGCATACAGATTTTCGCTGAGAACCGTAACACGCTCGAATTTACCTCCATTATGACGGCTCGTAAAAATATATGGATATAAGTTCCATATATTTTTCCGTTTTTAAGACGTCTTGACTAAATAAATGGCAAGTTCAGACTAAGTAAGTAAATCATTTTACTAAAATCACAATGAATAAAAAGACATTTGTTCCTGAAAGCATAGTCTAGATTTAAGCAGGTGCATATATATATGTATATATATATATATATATATACATATATATATATATATATATATATATATATATATATATATATACATATTCGAATAAAAACATTGAGCGAATCTATAATTACCCAAAAGGTAATGTAGTTTATACATTCATTTAATATTTTCCAAAAGCCCAGGTCTTATTAAAACACACTTATACGTGAAACTTGATGTATGTACTAATACAAACTTTGTCTTTATTTCAAGTCAATAATTTTAAAATTAAAAAGTCAGGAGACTTTACGGATATGAATGAAATATATGGTAAAATTACTTAATTAACACACGATACAATTTTTACCCGAATTCACGGAAAGTGGTCTTGATGATCTGTCAGTGAGGGAGTAAATGAGTAAGGTACAAAATTGACAATTTTCGAGGTCAAATATCCCAGAAACTACAACCTGCTTGAAATTTGGAATACAATCAATTGCTTAATGCTTTCAAATATTCTCTAGATTTGTGTCATAGGGTTAACAAATAGCTTTAAAGTCCGGTAAAGTTTAGTGAATGTAATCGCGATGAATTCTCATGGCTCCCAAAAAATGCAACATCATGTTTATATAATTAATTGCACTTATGTTAACAGTAAACACAAAGTTATACACTTCAACATGTAATATTACAAACAATAGATTATTTCTGAAATTTATTTTAAACATTTTAATTCACATAAAATATGGTGTTCGAATAAATGTGCAATAACATCAATCTGCCAACTCTAAAATAAGTTTCATTAGTAAAAAAGAGATTAAGTTATATTCGGTAACAAAATTTTATCAATACCTAATTTAGACATGATTTACAGTAATAATACAAGAGAGCTCTCTAAGTTTGAACACCGATCTGGTGTAATATGCGACATGTAATATGTTACATATTACTACATTCAACGTAAACCGATACACGTATCCACACTTATAAACACACAAGTAAAACCCTTTCAGACCACATTAGTAAACAAGGGACTAATAACTTCAGAGAGGAATTTTGATACAAACTGCCGGTTAAGTAAGATAATAAAACAAGACTAGCTATTTCCATATATCGAAAAATATTTACAATTTATAGTGACTTATTTCCAATACCTTTATTATAATAAAAAATAATCTTTTTCCGCTTCTTACTTCCACGTTGAATTACCCAACAACCAATAGTATATTACATGTTTAACATTTGTAGTTCAGATCTTTAATATCTGTTGTCAAAAATGAAAAGGATTAGTGTTCGCTGTTCATTGTTATGTTTATAAAGGCAAAATTGAACCAATTAAATAGACCTTAAGTCATTACCTTAATGAAACTTTATTTTATTCATTACGTACTTTTAAATAAATTGGCTAATTTACTGCAATGACTGCAGTAATTGACTGAAATAATGTTACAGGTTTTCTAATAATATAACGTACAATTTAGCTTTGTTTCGAAATTTACTGAAAAATATTCAAAACCATGAGCAATGAGTTTTTCCTTTCAAGAATGATGTAACAAAATTATAAAGTAATCAATGTGGTACAGTTTTTGCGTGATTTCAGTTAAAAATACATACAAGCACAAGAAACATGTAAATGGCACCCTCTTTACCAACGCGGCTGAAAATAATTAATAAAGTAAATGATAGTTCAGGCAGACTTGATAGGAATTTTACGGAAACACTGAATAAGAAGTATGAATGTGTACTGAGGTCTCGTAAGTATGTAGAAATGACAGAGGCCACAGAAATTGTACAAGTTTTTAAGATGGCGATCCAAAATCTTAAGGAGTAATTCTCTCCTCAACATTGTAAAATGTGTTAAAGACACATATTTAGATAAATGAATCAGAAAAACTACGCGAAATTTGAAAACATACTAATGGCCGTAGACAACAAGCCACAAAATATCAGGTATCCTTCACTGACCTAGAGTTCACAACTGATCATAGAGAAATCAAATTCCGAAAAACTGTTGCAAACATTTTTTTAATCTGTTAATAAATTGACGCTTAACGATGTGAGAGAAAACAAATATTTTCGAAGTTAAAAGATTTTAAATAGAACCAAATAAATACTCGTAGTATCAAAAAAATTTAAATAAACCTAAAAAGATAGTGAGCAAGAAAGCATGTTTTATAAACAGGAGTTGAACTGCTTTGGTTTTTCTTGGAGAATATCCTGCTAAAGGAAAAATATATTTCAAACATACAATTAATATTACATTCTTTATTTAAAAAAGGATTGAAAAGATATTGTTCACAGAAGGACACTAGTAGATTCCATAAAGTTAAAAGGGAAAATAGATAAAAAAATAATGGGAAACCAGCGAATTCATAATCCACTAATTCTCCATTACTTTGTTCAATACATATTTAATGTTGATAAGAATGATACAGTTACCCATTTATCTGAAGAGATAAAAGTTGAAATGTATACATATTTGAATACTTATTGAATACAAATGAATTACCGAAAAAAGATTGATGGAAATAAAATAAACTAGGTAAAAGTTAAAAATTCGGTCAAAACATTTCCACCATATAAAAGTAAAATCCAGGGAAGTTAAGTAATTTTCTTTCTAAACCAAAATCCAATTAGGAAGAACAATGAAAAAGCTGTCTTTTTTTTTAAAATACTCAAAACTATTGGACAAAACAAAGTCGTAGCTTTGAGTATATTGCAAATAAGGAAATAAACAATGTGGATGTGAAAACTTTCCTAAAATTGAAGGATATTTGGTTTAGGGTACTAATCATGTAAAAATCGTCAAACCACTTTTACCAATTTAAAAGTAGCACTTGCTCGTATACATAATTTAAATTATTGTGAGGTTAAAAACGAGAAAATGATTTCGCTGATGAAAATCTGGTCAGTTTAAACGCTCTTTTGAAGTTTATTAGAATTAAGGATTCATATCTTTTTACATAAGGAAATAAAAGTGCTAAGATTATGGTCTCATCATGGACCTCAAGCCGCTATAAATTATATTTAGTCGTAAATCTAAGTCACGCACACGAATTGAGCGATCGGTATTACGTCAATGTTCCTATTAATAAATAGTTATTAACTTTCTCTTAAAATATATAGCTGTTTACCGATTATTTCTCAAGGTTTTTGGATCCGATTCGTAATTAAAGAATCGGATATTTATAATAAAGACCGTGTTCAACACCAATGTTCAACCCAACACTGACACGGAGGCAAGCCACATAAAATTAACCAAAAAAAACAATCCCCTTCAACGCGCTTCCAAAAATGTTAAAAAGTGTTCCATCCTCCTCTAACTTTTCAACTAATGTGTTTAAAGTTCTAAAAAAAAATAAGGGAGTAGAATTTTAAATAAACATTCGACGAAGATATGTTGTGATGTTTTTGATATGTAGGATATTTTCAGTATCGACCACAGTACCAACGTTACTTTTCACAGTGCCTTTGAAAAATTCAAACTTATAAGTTAAATATTGTTTGATGCTACGAAATCCATCGTGCGCGGGCAACTCGCACTTGGTTAGTTTTATTTTAAAACCAGTCTGTCTCTCTTTTTTCTCGTTCGTTCGTATTCTCGTTAAGGAAAAACTACTGAACGGATTTTGATTTTTTTAAATTTCGTTTTATTTTAAGAAGTCTTGCTCCACCTCCTCCTTTATCTCTCTATTTGTTAACTTTTAAATGAATAAAAAACATTTCCAAAGTGATTTTATTAATATTTTTCTTTTTTTATAGCAAAATACCCATTAAATATGATTAAAACATTTAAGGGTGTATGGTATTTGTATTAAGGTTTTTATAAATATTATTGTTCCCACTCGACTTACAACATCATACTTCAGTTGATCCTACTCGATTTATAACATCATAAAAAAATTAAAGTAACTTATTTATCCCTTTTAACATTTACTTGGGATGCTGACTAAAACGATTCATAACTATGCCATATTTCAACTTAAAAACAGTTTTCTCAGAAACAGTTTTGTTTCTGAGAAAATAAGATTGTGACAGAAAGACGAACGGACGGACAGATACGTGAATGATTTCATAAGGATTCTATTTTGTTTCCTTTTAAGATACGGAAGCCAACAACTTTAATGCGAGTGGACTTTGTATTTACAAAATGTCAATAAATAGAGAAATAAGGATAATATATCGGTCTACATTCAAATTTAATTTCCTCATGTTACTACAAAATATCATATCCTAAAAATTGTTGGTTTTGTTTTCTTTATCAGTGAGAGGTTGAAGACATATTTAAACGATATTAAAATTGTTCTGCGTATTGACCTCCAAACAACATTTCTACTGCATAAATACAGCAATTGTAATTAAGAAAACAAGACGTGGTCAAATTACGCATGTTCATTATAAAGTGTTTAAATTTTAAATAAGAATAAATTGATATTATTAAAAACAGAATTAGAAAACAAAGGTTTCATTAAAAAAATTACATGAATTCTAATATATATCCCAATATCATTTAGGTGTATGTGAAATTCAAAATGTTTTTAATAATATTAAATTTATGATTTCCAAAAAATTCCTGATATTTTTCTATATTTATAAAAAGAAAGTTGCATGAATAAATTGATAATTAATTAGAAATAACGCACACAAGCTTACTGGTTAAGGTGAAAAACTTTTAATATTTTCCATAAAATTTTAACCCTTGCTTTTCGATCTGTACTCTGTATAGGCCGATATCTAATCATCAGTGGTGTAATTAATTTATGTATTTAGTACATAGTACTTCTACAAATAATAATAAAAATTTAAAATAAAAAAAATGGCATGTAAAAACTTTTTTTCCTTATCATATATCAGCTCACTTGTTTTCTGCTTAAACCTATATTAAGTATCAAGTAACTCGAAATTATGAGCTGCAAACAATTCATAATCCGAATGATATTCTACAAAATAACCATAGTTATTGCAAAATTCAAAACACGAAATTTTGTAATTGTTATTAAAAAATAAAAAAACGAAGTGTTTGTCTATAAATAAAATGTAATATAATTTAAAGAAAAAAGTATTTTACTTAATATATTTTTTGGTAGTTCATAATAAAAAACTTTTTGGATCTTAACTTTGCCGATCTAAATTATTTCAAGTTCCTCGTATTACAAGTAGAGAAAAATTACATGCAAGGTTTCTTACCTATTGCCCGTAAACCTCATGTCTTTACTAATAATATAAAACAAAGTTAGTACTTTGTTAATTATTTTATTTCTTCATAATTTCTATATTTTTCAGTTAAATTATATGAATTGAATTCTTTTTCGTTTAAAACTTTATTTTAATTGAGGATTTTACATTACGCAACAGTATTAATATAAGTATTCATGTCATTATTACTTTGCACTATGTCATGGGTAATATTCGTGGGATTTCCTTCCAACTTAGTACCAAAATTAAATCACAAGCTATTTAGAAGTAAACTACGGTCAATGTCGCTATTTATCGGTTTAGCTAATAAATAACAAACGTTTTTTAAAAAAATATAATTTTCGAATTGGTCGAGTATAGAAAGAGGGCATCGAATCCTTCAGTGTCATTTATAGGTTGACTGTCGTTGCACTGAGTAAATACAAACGATAGTATACAGATCCAATTGCGTCTCTTGGTTTATAAACATGTCTGCATACCGCAGATGGATATTTGCCTTGTAAATTAAAGTCACCATAAGGTCACATTGTAATTTTTTTATATGATATTAACACTTTGAAAACGGTTTATTACAATGTTACGTAAACTTATACGTTTAGGTACTTAAGTGGAACCGTCGTAGTTCAAGTTATATCCATACTAAACAAGTTTACTTATCGCGCTTAAAATGTCACCTTCATTATTTTAAAAATACTTTTCCAAAACTGGGTTTGGCGAGAGTCAAATAATTCCATTTTTTTAATTTGAAGAGAACTCTAAACAAAAAATATTAAAGTAAATTCCAGCAATGTTCCGGTAAGTAAATATTACATCAGCAGCACTGCATTTCAATTATACAAATAGCTCATTAAAGAGACGGTTTAATTCTCCAAAGCAGATCGAATAGTAAATATTTTCTTAATTTTAATTTGAATATAATTTGTAACGTATCGTACATTTCTTTTGTTTTAAAACATACATACACACACACACACACACACACACACACACACACATATACATATATATATATATATATATATATATATATATATATATATATATATATATATATATATATATAGGCTTAATAAGAAGGATCATCAATTGTCAACTTACGGATATCGACGAAACATAAAGGAAATAGCTAAATACACGTATATAATTATTATATATCCTTTAATATAAAATATAGGAAATTTTCAAAGATTAAGTGTGCGTATTTTGAAAACATTTTTAAAAAATTCAATGCATTATTCATTATATTGAAAATATTATACAAATTTATATTTCTATTTATGTATACATTTAAATTTTTATAAAATTTATGTACATTTAAATAGAGTATATGATATTTAAACTTTTCTTTATTTAATATATTAATAAAATGATGTATTCTATACACATGTGAACGAATCAGTAAAATTAAAAGATAATTGAAATTGTTTAGTCACCTTTGGACAGCATTTTAAACCTGAGATTTTGAGATATCTTTCTCTACTACCGCTAGGAGTCACAAAAAAAAGCGAAGTAAATAAAATATTTTTAACGTTATAGCGCAATACGGAGTGTAATAAATATTTTTTACAGAATCTTTAATTTATTTTATTATTTTGTTAAGTAATTCTATGACTATTTATACCAAATATATATTTTAGCTATTCACTTTCGAGTAAAATTCGAGTTTCGAGCATTTTCATAAACAGTGAAATGAGGTTTTGGAAATCCATTTGATAATTGTTATGGTATTTTCTGTTATGTGTATTCTGTGATTGACAATATTTACATACGAGTTTTGATATCGCTGATTAAAATAAAAATTAATGAATATATATATATATATATATATATATATATATATATATATATATATATTTATATATATATATATATATATATATATATATATATATATATATATATATAATGGAACTAGAAAGAAGTTCTCAATCAAGGAAAAATAAGGTAAATTCCATCGACTAATATTGTCCATTATGGAGGCAAACTGTGTTACAAAGGTTCCGAACCTAAATTGGAAAAAACGGATATGCAAAATATTAGTCATACGGATGGCTATGACTAATATGTTACGTTCATTTGAGATAGTTCTTTCTTGGAAAACATTTGATACAAAAACCTGAAAGATATAGTGGTAAAGCATGTTTTTCCACCTCTTTAACTAATATTCAATAGTATTCTGTAAAAATTTTAGTGGGGGGAGAAGTATACTATTATACCATTTTTTTAAATTATCTCCACGATAAAGGGATTTACGGAGCAAAGAGAATTTTACATTGGAAAGACGCCTTTCAACCATACCATAGCTAATTATTATAAAACGACATGTAATATTGCTTTAGGTATTGCTATAAAGGTCCAGAGTATTTTTTTCAGAAAACGATTCACCCAGAATTTGAGATTCAAATACTTCAGGTGAATATTTTAAACAGCACAATTAAAATATTACTACTTATGAACGTTTATAGTACCGCTAAGCTATTATGTTTTTAATGCAACGTATTTTATTTTATTTTTATGTTTACAGGACTGCAAAAGCTATTGGGTGGAGCAGTTAATGACATTGAGAAAATGGAAATGAGAAAAATAAATAGGACTAATTAACTTATTAATGCAACGAAATATATATGGAGCAAAATCAGTATAAACAACAAGCTAAATTATTTTATTGGCAAATTGTATCAAATTACCTCATTCATAATAATTATAAACTCTGACATTTATTTCACCAACAATTATCTCTAATATGTGGAAACAAACAGTAAATATTAAAATTAATTTGTCTAATGTAATATAACAGGTACAAAAATATAATTAATTAAACAATTAGATTTTGTCAAGAGTAATTGTATTTTTAATTACGTTCTCGTATTCATAATAATTGTAATATGTCCTCAATCCTATCAATTATAACAAAATTCTGTGCACATAATTATATAATTCTTAACTAAATATAATATTCTTAAAGCTAAGTTAAGAAGCATTTAACTGAAGTAGATCTATTGTTCAAAGTAGAATTTAATAATGATGAAAATTTGCTTTAATACGATAATACGTAATACATAAAAGGATTAATCGTAAAAAAATTTTATGACATTTTATATATTTGAAAGTAGAAAACCATTTCTACACCATTGCCAAAAAGAGTTTCGTATTCAAATACGTTCGATAAGCTTCATCCAGTTTTTTTACTCCGAAAGTGTTCATAAAAACACATAAATTAATCATTTATGCAAAGACCCTCTCCTAGATAAATTTGATCCTGCAATATTTCATTTCGTTATTACTTTATGCCCTTGCTTTGTTTGGGCGAGTTTCAGAATTAACGTAGAAAATTTTAAATGCTTATCTTTGGCGGCAAAAAGTAATTTATAAAAAAAGGTTGTTGTTCGGATTACTTCAATTGAGAATTAATTCAGGTTTATTAGAAATATACGTCCCATACTTATAAATCTACCCAGTTGCCATTCCCGTTTGCGTTACGCGGGCACCGCTTAAGCATTATTTAAAGTTACTTTGATCGATTAAATTAAAGTATGTAACATTATATTTAAATACGACATAATAGATTAACGTTTTAAATAAAACATTACCATTAAATTTATTTAATATTTGTTAAGTTATATTGTTATTGCATGTCAAAACCACGTAAAATGCATTCAGGTCTAATAATTTGGGTTTGGGTAACGTTAACATATTATATGAATACCAGAAATAAAAAAAGACCCTAAGTACCAAAAACAAAATAGGGGAATTTATGATTTAAATATTACGACATCATCAAAAACATTTCTTTTTTACTTCTATATTTACATTACAATTTCTATATTTACTACAATAAAAAACTTTCATGAAACGAAAATTAAGTATCTCAAACTTATTAATTAGCAATATTTTAGTGTTCTATTAATATTGTTATATTCCTGTCAATCATTCGTTCGTAAGTAATTTCAATATACAGATGCACCAAATTTACGGTTTTAACTTATATATGGACAAAACAGTACGTAATTGTAAAATAAATGTTGCCGGATATAAAACTAACCACGGTAATTAAAATGTAAATATTGATGGCAGATTAAATTTTAAACAAATTGAAGAAATATAGTAAACTTATAATGAATACATATGAATTGAAAATGTTACGTGCGAAAGAAGCCTGATTGTGATGTCTGCCCTCATGCGTCTGTCCTTATTCGGGTGACTTACTCAAGTACCAACCCGTCCCGTATCACTCTACACTCCATATCTGGCCACGTTCATTTCATCCATTTATATGCAGGTAGAAAACTTCATTTTAAGATTAAACATATATTTAGTACTATGCATAAATGCAAAGCATACATTCCGGTAACTTCTAATATTATACGATGTAAATGCAAAGTATTAATACAATGTAAATGCAGTTTTTAAAAATATTGTGTTATTGAAAAACTCTATCTTAATTGAGTCAGTCATTTTTACGTGATGCGTCTGAAAATAGGACAAAATTCCAAAAACTATATTTTTGTATTCTGTTACTTTTATTAAGTAAACTTTTATCACTTTTTCTTAAATATTTTCAATGTACAGATACATCAATTTTCTGTCAATATTTGTAATTTTATCACATTGATATGTTTAGTATTAGGCGGCTGCATTAACTTGATCTGATGCGTATTTTATTGTGTATTATAATAAAACTTAAACTTGGCCTATTTGTTTATTAAGAGTATTAATGAAAAAGTAATTTGGGGGAATATAAGAAAAGTAACATCAAAAAAGATATTGTTTTTGCAATTTTGACAATTTCCCCGTGAATCCGTTTATTTGTTTACCTATGAAAATTATACTATTGAATTGTGTTGTATCTAGGGTAACATATAGGTAATGTTTCTATATTGAATTATGTTGTTATGTTGGGTTTGATAATGTTGAATTACGTTGGGTTGGGATGAGTTATGTTAGGTTAAGTTTTATTGGAGTGGTTTGGGTTGGGTTTCATTTGGCAGAGCAGGATTAGGTTACGCATTGTTTTGTTATATTACAGTAGATTGGGCTAGACTCTATTAAATTGGGTTTTGGTAATTGGTATATTTGATTGGATTATGTTATGCTCTATTGAGTTATATTAGGTTAGATTGGATTAGATTGGGCTAAGTTATGTGGTATTGGATTATATTAGGTTACATTGGATTAGATTGGGCTAAGATTGAGTTTGGTTTTGTTGGGTTGAGTTAGGTTATATTGAGTTAAGTTAGGGTATGTCTGGTTATTTTGAGTTGTATTGGGTAGGCTTATGTTCGGGTGAGATGCGTTATGTTGGACCATGTTAAGTTGTGTAATGTTGGGTTACGTCCAATTTTGTTAGATTATGTCAAGTCATGTTAGGTAAGGTGGGTTATGTTGGGTTGGGGTATATCGGTTTGATTGGGTTGATTTGAGTTATACTGAGTTTTGTTGGGTTGGGTTATCTTGGGTTGTGTTGGATAATGTTGGGTTACGTTTATTTGGTTTATGTTGGATGATTTTCGGTTGGGTTTTATTTTGTTGGGTTAGGCTGGGTTATGTTGGATTATTTTCGGTTGGGTTTTATTATGTAGAGTTGGGTTATGTTATGTAGAATTATTTAAGGTTAAATAATCCTACATAACATAACCCAACTCAATATAATGAAATACAACCGAAAGTGATCTAATATATCACCCCTCTTCAGCTCCTTAGGGGTTGAATATTGAAAAATATTTAAATACGTGTTTCATTATTTATATTGAAAAGCATTAATACCATAAATACCAAGTTTAAAGTAAAAATTACCACAAAAATTAGAAGAACATTAAATCGAAATTTCATGTAAACATTTACAATAGAAATATTTTTCCAACAGATAGCTAGCCATCAGTTTTTCTAGTGAACCCGAAAAAAAATGTTAAATGCGTGTTTCATTATTGGAGTTTAAGAGTATTGATACAAAGTTTTAAGTAAAAATTACTATAAATATGTATGTATGTATTTATATAATCTTCACGCTCTAGGGGTTGAATCTTAAAAATGCTGAAATACGCGTGTCAAAATTTGTGTGGAAGAGTAATAATACCAAGTTTCATGTAAAAATTTACAATAGAAATATTTTTCCCATTTAAATTTAGCCACCAGTTTTTACCCCCTTAGGGGCTGAATCCGGGAAAATGGTTAAATACATGTTTCATTACTATTAGTATTGAAGAGAATTAATACCAAGTTTTAATAGCATTAGTACCACGTTTTAAGTGAATATTATTCTGAGAATATTTGCTTCTCATACAAATTTTGCCAATGTAGTTCTAAAATATGTAACAAACAATTGTTAATAGGGATAACGTTAGAAATAAAAAAAATGAAATATATTAATTTTTTTTATACTTTACGAATCTAAAATTTTGTTCAAGTTTTATTTTTAAACTTTTAGTAGCAGTGTAGTTGTAATATATATACATATACTTCTTCTAAAAATATAGTCTAATAGACCAATAAAAAATTGTACGGCAAAACAAAATATATTACATTCGAAATTTTTTCTAATAATTATGTGGACAAAATGTTATTTTTACATTTATGTATATTACATAAATATTTATATTAACATCGTGATAGAGTTTTTTACATTCTCATATTTTTTTTATACAGGTTGTCCAGTGGCAGATTTCAAAGTTTGAACAAACATAGTTTCTGAACGCAACACATAAGAGGGGCGCGGGGGACGTCGTTAGAAGCGCAAGCGGTGCGGATGTTTTAGTAGCCATGGAACAGTGGAGTGGAGAGCACCGCGCTTTTGCCGTCGAGGCGTACATTTCGAGTGGATTTTCGCTGTCTGTGGCACGCCGTCGATTTAATCATCGTTACAGTATTCATCGATTACGTGATGGACCATCGATCAACCACATTCAGTCATGGGTAGCAAGGTTCAGAGCTACAGGATCAACATTAAATAGGCCCAGGCCAGGGCCTACACCATTGGTAGCCACGGATGAAAATGTCAAGCGTGTTAAGGTTTCTGTCGTTGAAAATCCCCGTTTATCACTGCGTACACGTTCATCGATATTGGGAAATCCGAAATCAACTTTACAGGTAATAATGCAAAAAAAGCTCAAGTTCCATCCATATAAAATACAAATTGTTCAAGATTTACACGATTCTGCTTTGAATTAAGAAAAACTGTTGTTGTTGAAATTTCCTACTGCTACCAGGATGGGCAACATATTCTTTAGTGACGAAGCTCACTTTCACGTTGGACGATATGTGAATAAGCAAAAATTTCATTACTGGGATGTCCACAACCCAAGACAAACAGTCTGGTGTGCCATGTCTGCATTTGCAATAATAGGGCCTTATTTCTTTGAAAATCAACGTGGCCAAACTGTAACTGTGAATTCGGAGAGATATGCCCAGATGTTAAATGACTTTTTCAGAGTAGAACTATAGAATAGATCCTTCAACCAAAACACATGGTTCCAGCAGGACGGGGCCACAGCTCACACTGCTAATGTGTCCATGAATGCAATGCGGCAATTATTTCCAGAAAAAAACATATCCCGAAACGGTACCGTACCGTGGCCACCTAGGTCACCCGATTTAAGCCCATGTGACTTTTTCTTATGGGGATACTTAAAATCTGTTGTTTACAAAATAAATCCGAGCACTGTGACACAACTTAAAGAAAATATTCGAGCCGAAGTCAGTAGGATATGGTTGACTATGGTTGACTATGACTATGACTATGGTTGACTGGAAGAGATTGCTCATGTAGCAATAAGTCCGCCATATGTACTGTACATAAAAGTTAATAAATAAATAAGTAAATAAATAGGATACCCCAGTCGCTCTGCAAACGCGTTTTTGAAAACCTGCGTGCTGACTCGAAGAGTGTGTCAGACTCGATGGCCGCCATTTGGAAAACGTGGTTTTTAAAAAATTAAATCCGCATTTGTTGTTATAAAGTTAAAATCAACCTACTTTGTATCAGAGGTGTAGTTTTTTTTGCAATTTTTCAAACATTGAAATCTGCCACTGGACACATGTATATATATATATATATATATATATATATATATATATATATATATACATATTATATTTATTAAATTTAAATTAATAATAACTTGCCGAGTGCTAGCAGACCTCACACTGCGACAGTTCTATATACACTAAGTGTATACAGCTATGAACTCCAAAAATTCCAAAATGTAGGACTAAATTTTATATTAACTCTATAAACAGATTGCTTGCCAATATTTTAAAGGCGTAAGCAATATCTTCTCCAACGAACTATTTTATTTATTACAATTAATATTTTTTCTTTTTTAAGTACAGGTTAAGCCTGATATTGGGGTGAATTATAACTTCCTAGGTATACGAACACCAGAGGAGAGCTAATAGTACTTTCTTGCTCGGAAACATTGAGAGTTGGGGTGATTATTTGTCCGGAGTCCTCATCAAGGAACACCTTAAAAATAATTTCATTACCTTAGTGTTAACTTAACGTTATTTAAGTAGGATATAACAATAATTATTATTTACCGCAAATATTTGTAATATAAAATTAGTTTTAATTGCACATTCGATATTTAAAATTTTTATTTCATGCATACGGTTTTGGACGCAAACATTTTTAACTTTTAAAATTTCTAGGGAAAATTACCGTAAGGAGAACTCACTTAAATAATTAAATGTATATTTCAAAATTCTTAAATAATACAATATCGAAATACCAGATCGTAAAAACCCAATATTAATCTATTATCAGAGAAAATTTCATGTTTAAGTGATAATTTGATTTGTATATTGAAAACTTACATTTATTAATTGTGTTATTTACGGGACTGCAAGAGGCTATAGACGGTACTTTCTACGGTACTTTTATAAATATATTTCCAATTTCAATATAAAGCCAAAATTAAAAATATTATTTTTACAATTAATTTTAATTTAATTAATGCTGTGAATTTAAAAACGAAGTAACCTCAGCTAAACTGATATTAAGCATTTAACTATTGAAGTTACCAGACTACAAATAATAAAAACGATATATTTTCAATATTGTACAAAAGAAATATTTGATTGTATCCTATTTTCAATTTTATTGTCAGATTGATCATTAAATATAATAAAACAATCAATTCGACATGGTTATTTTGTTTATATCGATAATTATATTATACTAGAAATTATATTTCTAATGAGCTCCGACTCTAATAAAATACTTAATTTAAATTTGTACTTCTATTATGAGAAAACTTTGCCAAAGTTCGTTGATTTCCTGAAATACTGAAAGTTGCTTTGATATATTAGGACTTATAATACTTTTGTCCATGGCTTATATAATTTATCAATAGGTCATACAGTAATAAGTCCTAATTATGAAAATACATATTTCTTATATTTACATTTTATTGCAGTATTTGCTTCCCAGAATTTTTTTTGTGTATATTAAGTTACTCTAACAAAATATAATTGAGTTATAATATCTTTTGTACTGGTGCGTCTTACAAGTACATGAGTTCGAACTTTTTTAGACCTGATTTTTTGAGAATGTCTATAATTTATTCTTTACCATAATTCATTCAGAAATTTCCATATGTACGAGTAAGAAAAGCAGGAGAAACAGGAAAAGGAAAGTATTCTAATCTAACATTTAATTTTGATCAAAGTGTTGGTATATTCTTAATTTGTTTAAAACAGATAGAAAGAAAAAGTTAAAGAGTTTTAAGAAAACGTTAAAATATGCGAAAGTCAAAACTTGAAAGGAAACTAAATTTAATTCTTAAAACTTGCGAGACCGACAAAATTAGTTTAGTACATCTGCAAAAAAGATAAATTAACAAAATAGATTACTCAGTTTATTTAAAATAAATTTTAAAACACAGGATAAAAAGGAAAACATACCATCGCGGAAGGTTAGAACTCCTCAAAATATTATTCAAACTCACCCTAGTTTACTTGGTAGAAAACACAATAAAGTAAGAAAACAATAAAAATAAACTCAATATTGGTCTAAAAACGGACGTTTGAATAAATAAATAATTCAAGCATCTTCTTAGTCTTTGATAATAAAGAAATGACATAAAGTTAGGTCTGGTTTGAATATGTAATTAACCTTAGAAACCAAATGCCTTTTATCGGCCCATGTATTAAATATTCTAGCCCTAATCTGATGAAAGAAACCCCACGGAATTTTAGTTGTAATTAAAAAAAGAAAATTTTAATTAAATATTATTTTAATGAGAAGTTTATTTACTTCAGCAAAATATTTCCTTAACAATTCGAAGGTTTTGGCTATGGTTTTAACAGTTTAGTAACTACCATTTCAGTTTCTCCTTAAAGAAAAATAAATGCAGTTATTTAGGATAACAGCAAGAGAAGAAACTCAAAGAGATTTTTCTCTTTTTGTTACCACAAATGCAGTTTAGACCTCTAACCAATAAAAACAAACTATTTTTAACTGATTTCAAACAGGACGAGGTTGTCAATAATTTGGAAACTTTTTTTATGTGTGTTTAGCGATAATTTATTACCAAGTTGACCAATTTGGATGATCCTTTTTTCATTTCTTTTATTAGAATTATACCATGCAAATATGATGATGATATATTGATGAGGTCCGGAAATAAATGATGGAACTCTTTAACACATGGCAGTAAATCAACTATGATTCAAGGTATTTGCTACGTGAAGTTGATACTTTGCAAATCACTTACCAGATCACGGTCCGTTTATGAGTTTTGGGGATGAACAATGGAACTCCTTAAGCATGTTAGTAAATCAATGGTGATTAAAGACATTTGCTACCAGTAGTTGTTATTTTGCAAAATAAGTACACCGTCGACCAGGTCAGGGTGTGATGATGAGTTAGGGAGATGAACAATGGAAGTCGTTAAGAGATATTAATAAAGTAAACGTGCTGCAAAATATTTCTACTGATAGTATTTTTACTTTGCAAAATAATTGCACCAGCTCAGGATCTAATGATGAGTTCTGAAGATGAATAACACAACTCCTTAACGGATGGTAATAAATCAATCTTATTCAATATATTTGCTATTAGTTAGTTGTTACTTTAGTTATTACTTTGCAAAATCTGATATTGAATTTCATATATGGAGAACAGAACTCCACAACGACTAACAGCTAACCACTGGCGGCTGTTCCTTTGCCTCGTTTCTGTGTGTTGTTGATAATCAACTTCAGACGAAGAGGAAATTATCTGTGTACTAAGTTTTTCCAATTACTTTAACTTTTTTTGGTATCTGTCTAACGGCGTTTCTAACAAAAGTTTCCAAATAATAATTATGTAACGTATAGAGAAATCGCATATTTTTTCTAACTTTCTTTGAATATTTCTTACTATGCAAATAATACTAAAATGGTAAAGTATTATTGCCATTGCCCGAAACCATACGCGTAATAAAATATTAAACCTGAAACTTCACAGCGGCTCTAAATATTCTATATTATGAAAAATCAATATTTCCAGAATTACTATGACCATAATAAAAAATACATAGTAATAATATTTAATAGCATTATACTGCTACCTATAAACCATAAAAGATAATTCAAATAATAAAACATGTGAAGACAATTTCAAATAACAACCGATACGCGGTAAACCATGCCTGCAGCAAGCTAAGGGCAGAGCAGGCGGTGGCTGCCTTTTTATTAGTTCTGCAGTACGGGGCGCGGGACCTGTAGGGTACGCACCATCTCGCTCGGCGATATTCCGTCCCTGTCGCCACGCTCTGTCTCAGTTTGGGTATTTCGTTCTCTTTCAGTTGGAGTCGTATTGTCTCCTACAAAAAGGCGAGTTGTTTCACCAAAAGTATTCAGTGTTCAGTATTCGGTGTTCACTACTCATTTACTATATTTAGTAATCGACACCTGGTATTACAATCAGCTTCCGACCTCTTCCTTATCATCTTCTGGTCGAAGATTGTGTGTTTTTTTTAATTTTAGATTATTAAAAGTCAAACCAGTTGCCATTTTCCATTAAAATATGTCAATTTAATTTATGTTTAAAAATTTTCTCCGAGCACCGACTAAATTAAACTGCATATATTTAATAGCCGCAACGATAGACAGATAGCTAAATATTTCAGCGGACATGATACAGCTCTATTTTGACTTACCAAATTAATTGTCTTTCTCTTCATCACAATGTTTCATAGATTATTTCTACTGCTAGTTTGTTTCATAGATTTTCCTAATAGAAGTTTATTTTATAGTAATAAGAGTTACTTAGGTGTTTATGAAATTAAAGGTTCTAGGCAAATTAATTTTTACATTCAAAATTCATTCTTCCACTCGATATACTTTATTGACGTGATACGATAATCTGAAATGAAAATAATAGATTTGAGAAACAAAGAAATCTTTATGTCATCAATAAATATTTCTGCAATAGACGATTATTATTTTCGCTCGGTAATATAAAGTAAACTTTTTCCACCAAAATAGTGCCAGGGACCCTCAACTACATTGAGGGGGTACGTGACCACAATAAATAAGGAACTAATATAGATTAAAACATTTTTACATGCATTATAGCACTGTTTGTGCTTATAGTACTATAATGCGTGTAAAAATGTCTTAAATTGTTGTGTGTGTGTGTCAGTGCACGCTCTTTGTTTCCCCGAGTTACTAATTTTACTTTTAACTTTCACACGGTGATAGTTGTCAGAGTGATATTCTACAACTGAATTATTCCGCTATAGTATCTTTTAGTGTCGTGTAATTAATGGTGGGATCAGATTCGAATCCTTTATTTTGTTATAAACAATTTCTAGTCAAAATTTTTAATAAAAACAGGCATGAACTTTATACCTGACATCTTTTAGAGATTTTGATTCTATTTGTTTTTTATGTAGTTGTCCAATAAAATAGTATTAGATAAATCGACACCATATTGTAAATAAGGAAGTCACGATATATTGCTGGATAGAATCGATTTGTAATGTGCTTCTAAAGAATAATTTCCTGTTTATACTCATTTTATATGTATTGTTATTACTATATATACATCTAAAGGTAGTGAACAAATTAAGTTATTTTTTATTTTTCAATGTTAGATCAGAATTATGGAACTGTGTTCCATGAAAAGAATTAAATTTTATTTGATGCTATAAAGACCGTACCAAACCTTGAAAAATTTGCTATTGTTTGAAAATCAAACTAGTCGGTAGGAAAAATACTATTAAATTGGTTTCTTTTCAGGACACGTTTGTTCATGACGTTATACACTTTTAAAATTATCATTACGCAAAGTTTTAATGTATCAGCTGAGTGAATTTTATTTTTTTTCAAAATTGTACTCAGAATTTTCATAAATTTTCTTTTCTCTCTGTATTAAAATGGGCATGAATAAACAAGTCATTTAAGCTTGCATATAAAACGATAAGAAGGAACATATTTAGCATTTAAGACTTTGAAAATCGCCATTTTTAAGTTTCAGTTTTCAAGTTTTCCCAAATATTCATGGAATTAATTCATTCAGAAAATTTCTACCCTTAACGTAATGCTAACAAGATATAAAATATATTCCAACCTCTGAAGCAATATTTCTTTTGTTTACCTGTTGCCAATAAGTTAAAATGAGTCTTTTTTATTTAAGTCAAAAATAATTAAAAATAATTTTTTCAGAATTTTCTACGCACTTTACAAAAAATAGCAATACCGTAAAAATAATATATATTTGACATTACTTAATTTTGAATAATATCTGATTGAAATCGAATATTCTGAAGGTAACAAGGTAATTAAGTTCAAATTTATTTAGACTCAAATATACATATTGATTTTAACTTACTTTTTAAGTATAGTTTACTGGCATAGAAGATCTAATTATAAATTTAATACATAGGCTTGAATATATAGAAAAAGTGATAGTGGAAATAGAGAGAGATCGAGCAGTTCGCTGAATGATGAAAATTGAAGTCCACTAGAGTAGATAATTTCTTCAATCGTTGACTCAGAATCGATTATTGATGCACATAATTTTTATTTAATATACAGGAAGAGTCAGAGTGATTGATTCTGTGTCCAGATACAGACTGATTCAAGCTACCGAATATTTGGCTATTTGTATTGATCTCAATGCTTTTAGAATTTTCAAAGTTGTAAATCAACTATGTTCAAGTATCATTTACTGAGTAGTAAAGAATTTAGACATTTGGAGTTAAAGTCAACAAACTGAACGATTTATGTCAAAGGCTTCGCAATGTTGTATATTTCTCTATAATATCGCAATATTATAATAATTGGTGAAGATATAAAAAAATATACGCCATAAAGCCTAAGAGAAATTGACAAAGTTAAATTGAGTACTTTCTTAGTATACGTGCTCTTCGTACTTTATAAAAACATTTTAACCTTTAATATTATAACCTTTGCCCTGCAATACACACCCATAGAAAAATAGGCAGTTGAAAAACTCTATACTACCAGTCAGAAATAAGTAATTGCCAAAAGATGGAACATGTCCGTTGCGAGGTAGTTCTTAAAACTAAGCTTGCGATTCGACATATTAATGCGAACAAATAAATAAAATATGGGATAGTTTATTGCTACTCGGCCGCCATAAATCTTAAAGTTATAGTTTATAGTCTGTCATTTTTTTCCAAATGTTGATTCTCTAACACAAACATTTTTTTTGAAGCGTATGATTCGAGAGATTAGTGCTTATAAGTAAACAAAATAAACAAATAATGCCCATTTGCATTACAATGCAAATCGGTACTCGATTTTAATGTAATTTTTATTCTTTAGTTCAAAGCACATACTTCCGTAATTACGGAATTTCACTTTAAGTAACGGGTTTACAAAAAAGTTTAAAGTCAGTCCGTAATTGTAAATTACGGTATCATAATACTGTTGATAATACTGGGAGTACGGAATCGTAATACTGGGAGTCATAATACTGTTCATATTCCATTAAAGTAATTTTAAACATAAATAAATAGAATATTATAACATCATGTACTGAAATGTTTTTAGGTCATCAGATCATAAGGACAAGTTTAAACTTTCTAAGTCATACGGCTAGATTTAAGAAAACTTTGATGGACATACTTATTGAAAGACACTAAGATGAATGTAAAATTGTTTTATTTGTATCTTTGGTACTTATTATGAGAGTAGTTGTTTGGATGCATCTCATCCAAACAACTTATGAGAGTACAAATTATGAGAGTAGTTGTTTGGATGCATCTCATATCGACACAGGGGTGGCCGATAATCTAGTGCAATAAGTACAACAGCTAATGTACACAACACTATTTGGAATGCATGTGTGGAATAATTAGCTGAGAATCAGTGTTTTATAAGCAATGATAATAAAAGGGAATACTCGAATATAACAAAAATTAAATAAAAGTACCAATTTTCCCCGTCATCAAAATGATTTTAGTTTTCGATAATTGACTCAGAAAATATTTATCTATTTATACTATAAAATTATATTTCCTAAAATTATCCTATTTTATTTTCGAGTATTGAATATATTTGGCGTCAATTTTGTAAAAGTACATTATATTTAATTTTTGAAAACTAAATGAAACTACTTGAAGTAATATTCTTTCTATATTATTTAAATTCTTTACAACGACCTAGGTTTCGATTAAATTATTACAAATTGCTATTTCTACATTACCTGAAGATGTTGTCATACAACTAAACCGAGGTCGTGGTAAAGAATTTAAATAAAGTAGAAATAGCACTACATCGCGTATTTTCGAATAATTTCGAATGTACGGATTGACACTGAAAATAGTAACATTATAAAAAAAATATCATTAGTATTTCACTCTCAGCATTTCACTTTTTCAAACTAATGTTTTCGTAGCAGTGAAAAATTTATCTTTTGCTTATTTTGTTAACAAAATGTTTTACCGGTAAACCGTTTCCAAGCCAAGGTAGCGTCGCGGCACTCGACCTAGTTTAGCGTCTACGTGTCCCGAATAAAAAGACCTCAGTGAGGTATTCAGGACTTATACTTTTATGTGGATTACAGCGCTATTTGAGTGCCGTATACTCTTTGTTCCCGCGTCTTGCTAATTATCTTTTTAATATTCACAGTGCAAAGCTGAAAAGACTATACTTTTTCTTTACTTGGTTACTTAGGGCCAAATCGATCCAGAACCGCACAATAAAAAGTTAAATGCTAAAAGTTTCATTTAACACGCAAGTCGGTGCCATTATCTCCTGCGGATATAAACTTATGATCGATTTTTTTTAATACCATTTGCATTTAATTTATGAGTATTTCATAAATCAATTCGAGAGAGATTTGTCGACATAGTGACATAAATATATCAGTTAAATATGATTATTAACGAGATATTATACTTAGAAAAGTATCGGTAAATTTAAGGTAGATTTTTAAGTAGAATTATATGTTTAATACATAAAGTAGAATTTATATACACATCTGAATTAAAATATGTAATTTTTACTTAAAAAAGTGTATATATCTGCTTAAATATGATCACTTTAATAATATGAATATCGTACGTTTATGAAATATTTTTTTTGAGAAATTCAGGAAAGTATGATTTTTGAGATGTTCAAGAAAACAGTACAGAAAATTTTGAACACTTGTAGTGGATGATCTGTTTATGAAACGGGAAAGTCCACTGAACTTAAATATCTAACAACTCAGGGAATTTCAGAACTTCGACTCTAATATAATTGGCTTGATGCTTCTTACACAAATATTTACAATTAAATTATTACCAACAGTGATATAAAATTGTTTAAAGAAATACAGAAGCTTTCAAATGAGGCAACCTCTTGTTCAATAAAACAGCAATTTAAAACTCATTCACCATAAATTACGAAGAAAATTGAGGATTTATTTATGAAAACTTTCCATTTTCTTCAAATTTTAAACAAGAGGCTTTGTAAATTGTATTGATCCGCTAAAAAATTGTGATTATTTCTACTTTTCATCAGTGACAAAAAAATATTATTATGGTTTTATATATTTGAAATGGATCTTCAAGTAAAATGTCATAATTTTTTAGTGACCTATTTTAAATTACGTTATCTGTGAAATTACCTCATCTGGGCATATAGCAGCTTTTTGTATGATGTATAACGTCACCATTTCAAAATGCATCATTTTCGCTAGATGATTCATTGGGAATGGCCAAGAACCTATATGAAGGTATTAACTTGTAGTATGAATACGGATAAAATAAATTTAAATAAGTTTATGAAAAAATATATGACCTTAAGTTATTTTATGGAAAATATGATTTGATTGTGAAAAAATAACAATAATGTTGTTTATTCAGTAATCATTTTAATTGGTCATGTTTTAAATTTTGTGTCCTCAAAAATCGATGTAAATTATTAGCAAATTAATTTATTACCCAATAGAGTTCTGTAAATAAACGTGTGCTTTAAATGTTGTCTTTACTAAGAGTTCCGTTTACATTATCAAATGAATTCTTTTGAAACGTTTTGACAGAGAGAGCAGCAACGATGAGTGATTTCAAAGAGCGTTGAAAAGCTCTCGAGTGCAGTCTACAGCTTTTATTGTTGCTTTTCATTTCCATTGGCGGGATGAACAAATTGTTAAGTGCAGTCCTGCTTTTGCACGGAAGATGTATAGCGCTAATATCTTGTTAGGGTATTTTTTTCATTTAAAAACATGTTACAACAATAGTAACACGATTATAAAGTTTAATTTCTATTATTTGACACCTAATTCGCTTAGAAATGTAGATTCTTTAAATTCTAATATTTCATAATATATTAATCTTCCGGATAAGGCTATTTTCACTTTCTTTTCTTCTTTTCTTTTTCAAAATTAAGAGGAAAAATTATTATTAAATAATCAGTATATATTGATTAATTGATTTATTTTAAATTATCTCGTGGGTACGGATTAGAAAAACAGGTTATATTGTTATTCTATCAAGAAATCAAAAATTATAATGTGCAAATTTATTGGAAAATAATTAGGTATAATAACATTTTTTGTTCCATTAATTCAAACTGCTACCATAACATATTATTGGTGTTCGTTAAACAGCGATAATTTTAATTTCTGTCAAAAGTGATAATACAATCGTTGAACAATTATTTTTTGGAGAATAGCTTCGGCAGTTTCGTGCAAATTAGCGAAAGTTCATAATCAGTTACATCATTCCGCTGTTATCGGCAAAACAAAAATAATTGGAAAATAGCTTATCTGTTTAACATTAAATTGCTTTAAGATAGGGAAAAGTTCAAGAGAAAAGTCAGCTTTTTTTTAAATTCCAAAGATTTCTATTATTGCAAAATATTAAAGATTTTCTATTTTTCTTGGAAGGACTAATTAAGCTACCTAGTTTAAAGTTACGCTATGCTATTTTAAATCTTGACGTAGAGCAAAAAATATTTTTTGGAAGTAATTAACTGACAGTGTATATTGAACATCGAGCAAAGTGTAAGTTCAGCAAATTAAACAAAATAGAACTTAAAAATATATGTTATATATATAGTGCTATCCTATGATCGATTTTATTTTTCGAAACCCACCTTTTTAATTTTGTTCTCCTCCAAGCCCCTATATTTTTAATTACAAGAGAGGAACAAACAATTATTTCAACCTGTTTCTACTGTTATTAATTAATGTAAAGAAGTTTAGGTAGAATATATTTTAAAGAACTGAAAATTTAGAAAAATGGAAACTGAATAAAATTTTTAAAAACCTTTTAATTCCCGTCAAGCATGAAAGTCGATAATAATATATCATATCACTATCAGTTCTATTTGTCGAATAGTTTTTGAATCAAGTAGATATATTTGTTTCTGTAATACTAATTTCTTTTAATAAAACCCTAAGGACATATTATTTACCGTAATACTGAGAATAAATCACTCAGTTTGCTAATATAAAATAAACACAAAACACTCACTAGTTATATAATTGACCCGTGAAAGCGCAACATCTATCGGTAATAGTGTGTCATGAGTGGATTACAATAAATGAAATTTTTCCCATAAATAATAAATTGTTTTTGGATTTCAAAATTACTTTAATTATCACATATAGTTTATTTGAATGAACATAAAAAATGCGACGAACTTTCATAACTAGCGTGACCTTAAGTTTTCTAATTATCCCTTTCTTTTGACGCAAAAGAAAAGGATGGGTGTTTTTACATTACACACGGTAACGGTACGATAAAATATTACCAATATCTAGAGAATGTAAGAAAATATGCGAAAACACTTTGAAATTTTCACCTACGGTAATATTTTACCATAGACGTCAATGATATACGAACGCTGAAAATTATTATTAAGACCATTCAATAATAATACAGTTACTTCATAAGAATCGCCATTCATGTTTTCCATTTTTTTTTTAACTATTGAGATAAACCTAAAAACTGAAATTGTAATTCTATTATATCCATTATAATCGATTAATATTGTCAAGGATTATCTATACAACAGAAAAGCAGAAACCTAAGCTTTTGATAACCCTAGATGATGTCACAGATAATACATGAAGAGGAGTTTAAATCATCCAGTCCCACCAGTAAAAATAATAAATTTAGTCTGTGAACAAACTGAAACTCTCTTTATCTTATGAAATTATGAATAAATCACTTGTTAAACTAAATTTATAAGAGATAATAAGAACTTACATTACGTTTTAAATTTACGTTTACGTTTTAATTTTACGTCTTATACACCCTTTAAAATGTTTACTATTTTCATTTAAAAAAACATCATTCAAGGGGACAATGACTGGAAGTTAAGCTTCCAAAACCTTCTAAATAATAGATAAATGCGTTTTTATATTCGTTACAACCGAAGAAACAATTGAACATTGAAAAAGTTCAAAACGGCGTGGAACAAGCGACAACGCTGAGACAAGCTCCTTCAATCGTTAACAAATGGCGGAAGCTATTTATTGTCGAACGTTTTCGCATTACAAGTGTATCTTGGATACTATTTTTGTTTTTTTAATAAAGATGGTTAAATTGTGAAGCTGATCGACGTACAATCCGATGATGCTAATTTCTTCTTCATTTAGTAGTTCGTCATATACCTTAGTGATGTCTACATACCACCAGCACTATAAAAGAATCTACCATACTAGCAGCATTTTTTACAATACGTAAGTCATTTTTATAAGCCAATCCAATACCTCATATTAATATATTTCAAAGGATATACTTGAGACACGTCTAGTGTTTACCGCAAATCAGGATCCCTTAGACTATATATGAATTAAACTTGTTTATTCCTGAGTATTGTAATGAACTGAATACAAATTAGCTGCCAGTAGTGTAAATATCACTCAACGAGCTTTAGTTGAATAACAATTGAAGCGCAATGAATATCATTGTACGACATTACGATATGAATTTGAAAAATCAATATTTCCACATTGATGCACATATACGCAACGTAAGTTTCAACATTGTAAAATCATAAGTAACTGTTATTGTTATGAAAATAGTTACGCAAAGTCTTTCATTATTTTGAGCCCCTTAAACAGTAGTTCATGTTGTATTCATTGAAAGTGTAAAACGACAGCCTTAATATTTTTTTAATTATTTTACATTATGTTTCTGCAAAAAGCTAACATAATTAGGAGAGGTGTCAAAGGTTCGTCCTATTTTTCACAAACATTTCCATGCGTTTATTTAAATTACGTCTTTTAAATGTATCAGGTAACAAGGTGGAACCGTTTTAAAATATTAAATTTTAAAAATTATTTTCCGTGAATATGCGTAATATAATACGATATTATGAGCGAACAGTTCAAAGACTCAGAATCCACACCATTGCTACGTGTTCTAAATTTATGGAACAATCTGTGAGCATGATTTTAAAACCGTAAATATTTAAAGAGATATGTGCTTATTTTACAGAACAAAAATAATTCTGAAAGGCAAACCCTTCCAGAAATAAAGCTTATTTTTTAGCACACAAAATAATCATGCGGCACGTTTCAATTGTTCCAAACAACAAATTGAATTTTGTGCGGTTTTGAATATATAAATATTTTGCCTGTAAATATTATACGGCTACCTTGTAGAAACAGCGATTGGAGAGCTTAAACATTTTCCTTTTTTTCTGTGACATTCGTGAATAAATTAAATCTTAAATATTTTGTATTCGTTATGAAAAGCATTAAAAATTAACTGAAAAAGAATTATTCAATTGATATTAAAAATTAGTCCGAAGCACTACAGATTTTTCAACAGCTTCAGATATCACTTCATGCTAATTTTATTTTATAGTAATGAAACCTGCAAAGAGGGTAAAACTAAGTCAAGACCACATAGAGTGTAGTTAGGTTTGAAATTATATAGTGCTCACTCAACACTATTATTCATTGTAAGAAAATAGAGTTATAATTTGTAATGTAAATTAAAAATTATTCCATTAATTAAGAATAAAACTTTTTTCTCGTAATATTAAAGGATTCTTAATTTTTGCTTGATACATTTGAGCGTTTTAACACACGTTTTATCGGGTCAGTAATTGTTTTTTTCTCCATATGTGTTCATTTTCTTATATTTTTTTTACTTTTTAAGTTAATAATTTATTTAATAATTTTTTTATAAATATGTAATACACAAACAGACTTATAATAACTTGATTTTCATTTAACGAATAATATATTTAATGTTTGAGCAGCTATGAACTTGATGTTATGTACAGTCATTAACACCAGTTAAGCGTTTTTTTAAGTATAAAAAGTAAAAGTAATTTTTTCACTTTATATTTAAATAATAATTCGATTACAAATGTTATTGTACAATCTTTTTAAAAGGCCTTTAAGACGTATCTAATTAGAAAGGACCCGGTTTCAATATTTATTTATTTATATATTTATCACAAATTCATGGACACTTTGTATTTTAATTAACAATTCGTAACGATAAAGGAAACAAACAATTAAATACAAAAAGAATCTAACATACTGACGAGAATTTAATAAACTAAGGTTTTAAATATATTCGCAGTCACTAGAGATAAATTATATACAGGTATGCTCATTAGGGGACAGTTTTTAACTTGATGTTATGTTATTGTTAAGAGCCATACCTTCCTTTAAAAATTATATCTTATGTACAGGAGTAATGTTAAATTAATTTGAAATTGACCAAACCAAACCAAGAACAATGGAGTAGGATAAATAAACGGGAAGTAATAATATTCCAATTAAAAAAGTCTGAAGTTTTTGAAACATAGGACAATAATACTAATCTTTTGTTACAAATCTCGTATATTATTTTGCTACATCCATTTAAAATGAAATACTGAAAAAGGAAATAGCTAATTGTAATAAAATGAAGAAAGGGTAAGTTTTTATTTAATAAATTTAACTTTGAACAAAATTTGAGTTGTGTCTTTAGAACATTGATAATAAAGGTAATAAGAAAACATTTGTATTAATTATTAGACCGCAAGATCTAAAGAAAACTATGGGTTTAATTTTTAACACTTGAATTAAAATTTGGTACAATAACTTAAACAATTATAAACATCATTTCCACATCTAGTCCATGCGTAAAGGGAAATGTCAATTTCATGGTGAATGAGTCAAACTAAATATTCAGTCAAACTAAATCGGTATTTTCCCTAACATTTCTATGTAGTTGTAATTTTAAAACATCCGTATAGCGAAGTCAATTTACTCCTAAATAAATACGGCGAGAAACTTAATAATTGGAAAAGCGAAACCATGGACTATCCTTAAAATAATTCCTATAGCTTTGCGGTGTTAGCTAGAGCTGGTGAGCGTGCAGCTCAGTCCACTGTGATTATACTTGTTTCGCTCTTTAATAAGTTTTATATTTATATTTTTACTAAAAAATTAAATTTTGATTTAATTTTCTCTATGATGATGGGATATTCTCTATGCGAATATTTGTTTATTGTTTGAACTGTTTTTTTTATTTTATGCAGCCAATTATATGGAGCCTTCCACGACTAACAATTTATTTTATTGCTCGCCCTTTGATTAATTGGATGATATTGCTCTGTAAAAATTAATTCGCCTTATGTATTTGTGCGTATACATTGAGAAAACAATTATATAAATAAAAATTATATACATTTGTATTATTTTGTTAGAAAACCTAAATGTAATAAAATGTATAGGTAAAAAAATTAAAATGCACTTTTATGACTAAAAAATTAATTTAACGGTTTTGGAAGTATAAAAGGTGAGCCTATTTTCTCGGGTATTTTTAAAAACATCTTTACAAATGTTTTAAATAAAATCCCTGAAAAATATTCTTGGAATAGTTGTAATTTGCCTTTTCACTTGATACTCCACCTAAAAATGAATATATCCCAACGCTTCGTTTGACTTTTGAAAAATATTTAAAGTATTGACAATCAAATTTAAACTCAAATTGACACAGTAACATTTCAGTCTTTCAAACGCATCACATTTTTTTTGCCACCATCAAGGTGAATTCTATTTTGACAGAAAACTGAGCCACTATGTATTTGAAAACTCAATACATTAGGTATGTTTTTTAATACATGACTACTTACTTACATTTCCATAATGAAAAGGAGTAATTTTAAATTAATTTGAAATTGACGGGACTGGAAATTTACCAAACAAAGTACAAATGGAGTAGGGTAGAGTAAATAAACGAGAAGTAATAATAGTCCCTTTAAAAAAATTTTCTTCGAAGAAGAAAATGGTGTAAAATAAAGAAATATTTAAAACTTTCTTTTCACGACACTATTCTCTCACACATATATGCCTAAACAAACCAAAAAAAAACCTAGTTGCACTGGAATATCATTCGGCTCTTTTCAATGTTAAATAATGAAAATTGTTTTTTCGTGAATTTTTGCGTCTATGGTCCTCTTTAAGAAAATAGATGCTGTTTATAGAATTTTTATCATAACCCTCTTAGTACACCCACATTCGCAGTTAAGAGATGGTAATAATACCTATATGATTTCACTCCATTTATTCGAAATTTAATCACAAAAGCTGCTTTCTAGTGCAAATTTTTGCTGGTTTTTTCCTAAAGGATCGTGCTTGTGTAAATAGACAAGGTTTTTAGAATGATTTTGATTCTCAGTGAGAATCCTTAGCACCTCATGTTATGAGGATAAATGTTAGTTTCATGTTAATTTTCCAGATTTTCGTCTCTCTATCCACCTAAACCTTGCAGCTCACGAAATAAATAAATAAACAATTTGAAATGATTTATATTTTGGTTTTAATAAATTGTCGGCTTGCTTTGTCGATTTTTGATAATCGTACTTGCAAATCATTAGCGTGGCAGAATTTTTAAAATGTTAATAAGTTATTTAATTTACTGAATCTGGTCATGGACGCTCAGGTTATTGCATGTTTGCATGGGCAGAGAGCAAATTATTCTGTTCATTAATTAATGCTGGCTCTCATAAATGACCGAAAAATTCATCAAATATTATTTATAATGAAACTTTTAGACATTGGACGATCAATTAATATTTTTTGCGGTCGATCAAAATGTTATCAAGAAGCATCCAGTAATTGAGAAACAATAAATTAATAAAAAATATATTCAAAAATATTTGTTCATCACTATTAAGAATATTTTATTCTTAGAAATCAGGAGTCTTCGGAGTCAAGGATATTCACATATTTCACACTATTGAAAAAGTTTGTGCTTCAAAGTTTATTTGCCGCCATGTCAACCTGAGATAATAATGATGAAAGGTTAATGTCACAGTTACGTAAATAAATAACTTTTTAAATTAAAAATCCTTTTACCGTGAATATTTTTAATTATTAACGTTCTAATTCCCAAGTTCTTTTTAAATTTGTCATTCTTTATCTCAGTTTTCTGTTGTTGAAAATTGAATATACCTTGCCCCGTATTCCCATAATTTTCTTTATGAGATAAATTCCTTTGAAAACATGTTTGATGAAAATACTTCTTCGTCATTATATACATAGAATATCTATTTATATAAAAAGTGTAAGTTTTAGATTTTGAATTTACGATATTTCAAATTGATAGATTTTGGTGTATATTAATAATCAATAACCTTTTCTCCGAATTTAGTTTAATCCTTCTGCCTTCATAATCCTATATGTCATAGGAAAAGGAATATAGATATAAAAAGTACGTATTTAATATGATCCGTATTGTAAATTCCATACAGTAGAGATAAAAGATTGAAAAATTCCACTCAGGTAGAATACGAAGAGGTAATGTATCATCCGTAGCGACGTAGCATTCGTAGCACATTCCATAAATGTGTTTGAATGGCAAAATATGATCTTCATGACGCGAATACCGCTCTAGGAACAAGACAGCAAAGGCTTTGTAGTTAGTTTTTTGTTAAAAACAGATTCATTATTTTTATAGATTCTTCTGTCTGCAATCTGCTACTGTATTTTTTGCCTTGTAAATATCAATTTATTTATGCTATAGTAGTATTATTGAAAATTTCAATTATTTACAAATTACAATAACCCAAAAAGAAAAAAATTGGTAGTAATTTATGCCACGTGCCTGTGAACTGTAAGTATAAAATATTATATATGTTGTACGTGCACCAGCCAAATTTACATTCCAAATATTTCATACCTATATCTCTAAGAAAATTTCGATATTATTAGAATGAATTTTTTTATGAATTCTTTAAATGTGGCCTATTTAAAATATTCATTTAGTTTAAGTCATCAAAAACCCGAAGTTTAATTTTTTTCTAGAATAATAATTAATAAAATTTAATTTAATTACTCATAAAAGTAATAAACACTACAATATTTCCATATTTTATTTCTATAACGTTAACCGATATTTTTTTTTATTATCAAATTGTTCAAAATTGATCACGATATAGAAAGTTTTACTGCTAATTATAAAACCATGGTAAATCTTGCATTGTCCCATATGTGGTAGCAGGAAAAATTTGAAAGCAGGAAAATTTGCAAAGAATATCCCTTAAATTTTACCAAATATTAAAATTTTTTTATCGTTTTGATAAATCCCAGGAAAATATGAATATTTGTAGAAATATCGTATGACACAGTAATTCTCGATAACCTGACTTTATATACTTGAATATGATATCTACTTAATAGGACAATGTCCGTGATTTTCAGAGTAAATTTAAAAATAAATTAAGGGTTCATAATAAGACTGAGAAATATTTTAATGGACATCACAGAAAAAATTAACTATTTTCGTAAATGTTAATATTTGTTTCTTTATGTCTATACCTTAATCCCATAGTAATTTTCAATATAATAAACTTCAAAATATACACAAAAAATATAATTTAAAATGTATTGTAGCCAAATACAAAAAGCTTATCTGCGTCATAAGAAACTGAAATAGTATTCTTGAGTAACCCATTTTTCAAAATATTTCTTATGGAAAATTATTTAATTCTGTACGAAAGACCAACAATGTCAAAATTATAGGAATAATATTGCTGCGTGGGTCCACGCGAGATTACGCCGCTGCTTTTGAACGATAAAAGTTTTGAGTATGCATGCGGCATTTAGAATATTCTCAATATCTCTATAACAGATCTCTAAAAAACCCTTATTAAATAAGACTGTTGGATTTAAGGAGATATGGAAGAAATTTTTGATTTTTTTCCCCAGATAAATATAATTAGTTTAAATTTAGAAATAACTAAATAAAGGAACGTTATTCCAGTAGTAACCTAAGTTGTTAAAAATGTCAATGAGCTCTATTGACAAAAAATTTCAGATGTAAAATCTGGTTTGCAAAAATTGCAATAATTCAGTTCAAAACAACTTATAATTTTAAATATTAAATTATTATAAAAATATTAGTTAGCGTGTGGCCTGGAGTAAAGCAACGTTTTAATTTTAAATTTTTGATTTAAAAAAATTAATTATACTGGCTATTTTTTTTTAACGACAGCTCATTCAAACTCCTTACGGCTTTTAAACGATCGTGAATCAGCAATAATTTGCCACCAAAAATACTCTTCCGATTATACTTGAAACTAATAAGTACCATATTCAAAAATATATGAATAGCCTGTAACTTATCAGATTTCAATAAATTGATTTTTTTTCCTTTTTTAGAACATCACCCTAAAATTTTCGGTGGACTAACTCAATGGCGGAATAGAGTTCCGTACGGTAAACTTATCGTTTTGTTTGTCCTATTGAGAACTACTTAATTAAATGTTGATAGACAATCGTATGCTACTTTTGATTTAGTAAGCTTTTACAGCCGCATATACATACCTACGTCGTGGTTATCAACTAACATTTCCTCTGAAGAATCACTTCTTTTACTTCCATCATCCTGGATATTAAATTGAAACTTTTGTCATTTTGATGAATAGCATTATTGTAATAATTTATTTTGTGATGCATGCACAAATCGTGATCAAATATTTGAAGATAATTCACGTTAAAGACATCGATGGTCACCTTATATCCAATTTAATAATTAAAGATTTTTTCCAATTAATATGTCCAAACCTTTAATCTGAACTAATATTGGTGTTTATCTTATAAGTAGGAATCGATCTTCCTACTGTTAACACACTAAAATCTATTTTGTTTTGAAAATTTTCTATATTTGAACTTCATGTTTTATTACGATCACAGATTTTTGCAAACCTTAGATTAAACGATTAGTTACATTTTTTTATATTAAGTTAATTTTAAAATTGAACTGACCACATTTAATCAATCTTAATGGTAAATTCAGAGTATGGATCGAACAATTACAGTTTTATATCAAATTCTAATGATATTTAAATGGAAAATGAGTACAAACCAAATAAACAACTGATCCAAAAATGTCGTAATACTTATGTAAGCAACAATGTTGCTTCCTATTTCGACACTACGACTTTATGTGACATAACTTAAACTAAATACAATGGAAGAAAAGTATACGATGAACAAAATAAAAACCAAAGAAGTTATTTTCCAGGTTGAAATTGCTAACAAATATCAAGTTTTTAGTTTCTTATTTCATTGTGAGGTAAAATGTATTGCGATGTCAATGAACTAAGAAATTTAATTTGATTCTGCTGGTGTAATTAGTTTTACCTTTCAAGCTAAAAGCAAAAGCGCTCAAATAACGGTGTACACATTAGACTCGTTATGTACAAAACTATTGTACCTTTGTTGACTAAAAAGCTTGCTTTTAGTGAGCAACAATTTTCTTTGTTCCAATTCTCCGCTGCGTATAAACTTAATCAGAAAATGTTTCTAAGAAATCCGTGAGCCATGTATCTTGTGTCTTATTTTCCTTAGTATTTGTACAAATGATGTACTTTAACAATAAGTTACATGCAAAAAAAATGCTTTGGCATTGTGAGCTAAAACCCTTTCTTTTTTATGGTTTTACATAAAAAAATGTAATATCGAAGTAGTTTGTCTTTTTTCCATTTTCAGATAACAGATATATTGCAATGATACTTATATATAATAATATATAATAATATTTATACTACTCTCATTAGACCAATACTTCTGTATGGCAGAGAATGTACTTTAACAAAAGCACATGAAGATAGACTTCTTATTTTTGGAAGAAAAATTCTTCATAAAATATTTGGCCCCGTCAAAGAAAAGAACAAATGAAGAATTTTGCTCACTCATGAAATATATAGAAAATTTAAACAACCAAATATTGTCATTAAATTATTGCGTATCAGATGGATTGGGCATATTTTTAAATTTTAAAATAACGACCCGGTCAAGAACGAGACCTTTGCCAATGTGGATGGCACCAGAAAAAGGGGAAAACCTGACACAAGATGGATCGATTGTATTGAGAATGTAAATAGATATATGTGTATATATATATATATATATATATATATATATATATATATGTATAAATATATATACATATATATATATATAAATATATATATATATATATATATATATATATATATATATATATATACAAGTTATAGATCTTTATAAATAAATAAAATCCCATGAAAGGAGATCACCCATGTCAAGAAATTTTTCACTCATTAAGGGGCGATATTTTTTTATAACATTATGGCCTAGTTATTATATACTTTTGAGATTATCACTTCAAAAAAATTAATCATAAAAATGGTTTTTCAGTTATGACTGATGAAAGCAAAAAAATACTTACGCATTACTTCCCAACGAGATTTAATCTTACGATCTGTACACAATTTGTATTTATAACTTTTAATTAAAACTGATAATTATAATTGTTGACGTAAAATTTATTTCAAATACATTCGATGAAATATAATTTTAAGTTTTTCCATTTCTAGGACAGAAAAAAAGATATGACCGTCATATTACATCCGCGATATAGACTTTTACTAATTGTTCAGAATTTTTTAATGTAGTGATACGAGGAATATTCGTAGATAAAGACTTACTAGTGTTATTTATGGGCATAAGTAATAATAGGAACAACTGTGAAAAATTGGTTCTTTGCCAAATTACGGTCGTAACACCATTGTAATGATCATGGCTCAATTCAACTCAATTCAATTCTACGTACTCGTAGTGTACTACAAAATACAACCAAAGGAGGTTACTAAAAATCAAACGTGACCCAGCAAAAGTAGCCAGAATTTCATTTTATTTGTCATTTAAATAATTTATGTACTATACTGAAAGAACGTCATATTTAATCATATAACGGAATAAAGCGTGAGTTTCGTGAGCTTCTAATCTCTTTACAATACTTTGCTTTACACTATTAAAGTATAAAGCAAATACTAATGGCGCTGTGCCATAACTACTCTGCATAAATGAGCGTTAAAATTCAAGAGTTTGCTACCAAATTAGTAAGTCGATGTACTTAATGTGCACTGTTCGTAAAATAATTGTTTGTGTTAAAGTATTCATTTAAATTTATTTTAAACTAATTATATCGCAATGTTCTTTAATGACATATTCGTAGATGAGCGAGTATTATATTTTTCATTTCCGATTTATTATATATTATAAAATAAATTAAAATCAACAAAATTACGTTATTTTTAAATCGCAAAATAAACACTTTCATTGGCCCAATTAATCTATGTGACTTTTTAATATTTGCAGCTCGTGGATCACTAATTATTCAATAAGAGAAGTGAAGTTTAAAAATATGTCATGTTACAATTGGTTAATTGAGATTAAATTTTATTTTTAAACTCAGTCACCTAATATAAATTAAACATTTCTCAGAGTACATAATTCTCTTCATGTTTTTTTATATTCAAATAAATAGCAATCCTTATACGATTGCTGATAGCCAGTAGGCCAGATCATTCGTAACCCTTTAGCCATACAAATATACCTTCAATTTCGAAAATAGGTGGAATCAAAGAGATTGATTGCATTAATATGGAAAACGTTCAAAAATTTTCGAAGTCAGGTTCTTGGATTACGGCTATAGTATATTTTTATGTATAGACACGTTATCTGGAAAAACAAAACAATTTTCGAAATTTTCTACCGCCTCTCCACAAATATGTATTTTTTTTGTTTTGCAATGTTTGTTTGCTCGCTTTTATAATACTCCTCAAATCTACTCATAAATTACCGCCTGATGGTTTTGCCTTGAATTTCATTATAATAAATTTTTTTCCAAATCAAGAGATATGCTTTTATTTCCAAATCAAACTGAAGAAATTATATTTACTTAACAGTATTAATACTCACCACAATGTGAATATGTAATATTTAAATTTAAATACTTCATGAATGATCAAATATTTAATCATAAAATAAAATAACTATCGTAATCTTCGAAGAGATAGGATGCAAAATGAAAAAAGAAAGTCTCAAGTTGGTTCAAGTTTGAATTAGAAATTTACTTTTAGAGAAATTAAGATTTTTAACAGCAATTGTTTAATAACACAACCACATATTTCCCCACCTGTAAAAACATCTCAAATTCCAATCCTCACGAATTAGGCAAAGACGAGATACTTCCTCTAGAATGTTCTTTAACCGAAATCGTAATAGCGTAAGATAGCAATACAGGCCTAATTTAAATAAATTCATTGCGTGAAACTTCTTAATTAAATACGTGATTACCCTCTAAACAGGTGAATGTAGGGCGCCACCCGCTCTCTTATCGTTCGCATGGCGAACAAGTGTCTCGTCGTAAGGCGCCCTGCCCTAGCATGACCCTTTCCCAGAAATAATTTGAAAATACTTTCAATTTAATCTGAATTTCCAAAGAAATACTCTACAAATTTTCTTTTATTTTCATTTTTCATGTAAATAATATTTTAATTTTTTTACGTGAGTTTATGTATTTTATTTTTTCCATTTTTTTGTTTTTAGTCTACTTTTTCATAATTATGTACGAAAACTACATAGATAAAACACACACCCACTCTTATGTATACGCATGACCGTACAACCACACAAGTAGGCGCGCATGCATATTTTGAGGCAGCGATTGACGTTCGGAAAATACAAAAAAACTGCCGTATTCCAAAATTGTGATAAATCAATATGACATAACGAAATATCATTTCAGAAACAGAGAACTTGCCTAAGATTTCCTAAGCCATTCTAACTTTACTAAACATGTAAATAAATTGTGTGCACCTGACATCCCACTGCGGTGCCACTTCGAGATGAAATCGATAAAAACTTTGCAATTCAGGAAGAATTTTTCTCATATGAACAAAATTCTGGCTGAAAGCCAGGAAGTATTGCATTAAAGTTATCTAGGTTTCCTGTGCCAAATATATTTCACGGCGAAAAAGGCGTGGATTTTTGATAAATTTTTCATGGAAATAGAAACTTCACTGTGGTGTTGTGTCGTTAATAAATATATATATATATATATATATATATATATATAATATTATGTATATATATATATATATATATATATATACCTGTGTGTAAATAGCGGAAATAATCTTTAGAATGATTATCTGTGAAGATATGATTTATGATTTAATTTGTGAATATGAAAACATGTTAATAAACTGAAAAGGAAACCACAATTTACAGTAAATAAATTATTAAAAGTCGAATTTATGAATAATATTGACAAAGCCGATCAAAGCAATGAATATGAATATCAAGTTGAAATAGATCGCCGGAAAGACTATTTAAAACCCAATTTTAGAATTAACATGAATCAGACAAATAAACCAGGGAACGATAAGGAAACTTGTGTTAAGAACAACATTCAAAAAATTAATTGAGTAATCAATAATTCTGCAAAATGACACAGCGTTAAGCTCCTTGAATCAGAGACTTGATATATTTTCTGTTAACTTTGTAGTACGGCGTTATCAATAGACGGTGCACCCACCTACATCATACGAGGTAAAATAATTCTTAAATTAATAGTTATAAATGAACCAAAATCATCGAAAAAACAATCATTCATTTTATAATAAATATTTAACAAAATAAAATAACATTATCATGGAATGTTTTTGCACAAATAAGTTGAAATTCAGTTTAGTGTTTTTTTGTTTCACGATAATACAAGTGAAAAACTTTAGGCTGTATTATAGTATTTCGAAATGTCTGTGCAACGACATAAAAAACGAGTTCCAGGAGATTTTTTTTTAAATTGGAAACCGTTACCATTTTGAAACCAACCAATTAAATTATATTTTAAAAATCTATGAAGCTTACCTCGATTTAGACTGTGTTTTGGCCAAGTCATTAGACGAGGTAAAAGTGCGGAAAATGTGTGCCTGCGCGTTTGTGTGTGACTGTATGTGCTTGCGTGCTTTCATGCATGCATGCGTGTTAATATGGTTCCTTTGAATTCGACTTGTTATATTGAGTTCGTAATTGATTAAAATCGCAGAAATAGGTATTTTTGTGTAAAATTCACATAAATATCAATAATTGTATGATGAAATATTATGCAAAAAGAGCATTATAACATTTATTTATTTATTGACCCACATATTTATGGACAGCTTACAGGTAACCTATTGGTATTCATAAACAATTAATGATTTAGCAAAATATGAACTTACGGATTGGAACTGTATACAAAAATACATGAGAATTATAAAAGAATAAAAGGTTTTTCTTTAAATTTACTTTCACGCATCATGAACAAATCACACTCTGATAAAACCACTATCAGACATTTGAGCAGTTGAAAACGATAGAAAACTGGAGACATCCGGTTTAAAATTTCATGTCTAGAGGGTGGTATAGTGAATTGCGTGGGGGCAGAAAAATAACGGATATGAAGAATGAATATTTATTCAATAACACCGGGAGTAGGATTTTTTCTTTCAAGAGTATAAATTTCTCAATCGTAATATCTCTTCAGTGTTACAACGAAAGGAAACCCGGAGGCAATTAGAAGAAAATAGGAAAGAATATATTTACAAATATGGTAGGAAGTCTTTTGTTCAACCCTAAAGCTGAACTTGACATGAAGTGGGCTTCAGATGATAGATACAAATTCTAATTGGTTAATAGAGCAGTCTAAAAGAGAGAGATATATATATATATATATATATATATATATATATATATATATATATATATAAATATATAAATATATATATATATATATATATATATATATATATATATATATATATATAGATGTATATATATATATCCAACAATATATGACAAAGGGCCATTTACCATATCTGTAGGTGGACTTCTTTAAATTACATATTAATGCGGAAGCAAATGCATGGAGAGATTTAAATGAAATGTTTAATAAGTCGAAAAAGCGGTATTATTTTGATAAATAAAAACAAATGGTACACGTTTAAAAACATAAAAATTCACATCTTATATATACACTATATAATTATCAGGTAAAACATGATAAATTAAAAATGAATTCAATTTCAGAAACAAAATAATCTTGACTGCTAACATATTATTTGAATGCTGAATTTTAAATTGTGCGAGAATTTCGGAAATTCATTATTTGAAATGTTTTTGTTTTCATTTTATTTCTATAAATAGCAACAGTTTTTTTATGAAACTATTTAACTTCAACTCAAATATTATTATTAGGTGCTACTGTAATTGAAAACATCAAATCAATAATTCCACATTTAGGACTACAGTAATTATATTGTGCCAGTTCCATTTTGCTAAATCGTCTTCTATCACCATTTTCTAAAGATAAAATAACTGTAATTAATTTAATATTTCTATATCAATATGGTTCGAAAAATCCGTTAGGAAATTTTGATAATATTTATTTTTCTCTATATTTTTATATAAAAATTTATTTAGGTCTAGATATCTCAAATTTATTTTATAAATTTTTAAAGCAGTGTGTTATTATATAATTAGTAAAAACCGTTTATTTAAAATTGCACGCTACAACTATCTGATCTTTCTAGTCCTATTGTCTAATTTAAATATAAAGGCAACCGTGAAATCTATTGCCATATTGAAATTTTTTTACAAACATCATAAATAATTGACCGTATCATGTATTTAATTATACTAAAAGAAGAAGAAATTTAAACAAAATTAGTATTACAATTCAATAATTAAGTCACAAAATGTAATATCCGTACCTATAAGTATGTCGCTTTCCATAGCTTTATATAATTTTCATAAGAAAATATATCGATAACCAAATTGTACATAGTTTAAGTTCAACTAAAATTACAAATATTAACAATGGAAATACCAGTGGAATAAGAAAAAATAAATTATTGATTAACTTTTCCGTTATAAAATACCCAAAATAAAAAATAGCCTTCTAAGTAATCCCAATTAAAGTAAATAATCTCTTTAATTGAAAAGTATATTATATATATTTTGGGTTCGTCTAGTATTCTATGTAACTAAACCTGTTAGTTATATAATAAAAATATTTCAGTACAAAGAAAAATAGGCACATTCACCTAATTAACTTATTTTATCGAAAAAAAATTAAACAGAAATAAAATAATATAAATGACAAGAAAATTTTTATTAATCGTTAACACCTTATAAAAGCCATAATAGAAGCAAGGAATAAGATTACACTAAAGTGCATCATAAAAATACAGACAAATTTATAAAATGGAAATTGCAAAATCCCAAATTTTCAGTTTAAATATTAAACAATGAAAGAAAGACGACGTCGTGTTATAATCCTCACCATTTAACTTTTATCGGAAATATAATTATATAAAACGCGATGAAGAAACCAGTTTTAATTAATTCATAGCATTTAACTTCTTAATTAAATACTTGTCTGACTTGCGAACAGGTAAGTGCAGGGTGCCTCCCGCCCTTCATCGATCGATAACGGATGCGCAGTTTTAGGGTGGCCTGGCGCTCGGAATCCGGGCAAATCCGTGGGGAATTCCGGGCCTAGAGAGATATTAAATTAGGAATATTTATTTACACAATGTCACTCATAAAAAATGAGACCAAATGCAGTTCTCAAAAATTTCTTTTCCAATTTGAAATCAAATTTAAAATTTTTTTTGTATTCCTAATATTATCGGTGATCACAGCAATAGTACACAAGTATTCAGGGTTTTTGCAATGCTTTCTATATATTTGCAATTATGAACATATTTTACAAACATTTTTTTCGCTCGCGTTGAAGACGATATTACAATACATTCCACTAAATCACGCAATTCTATTTTTACCCTATATGTATATTTCAAACAAATCCATAAAAGAAATCAAAGAGTCATATAAATTTTCATTTTATATTTTACTTGCTTAGGGTTTGTATTTTTAAGGATCCTTTTTTATAATCTCTTTTCGCTTACCTTTCCCATGTACGCAGTGCATTGTGATAGAAGATACGTCAAATTAGAATTTTTTTTTCGAGACATTTATTTATTACTGGTTTATATGGATGTCTGAAATTAAGATATTAGTGGATGTCTAAAATCATCCTTGTAATAATTAAATGTAATTGTATTATGGCACATCCTCCGCCTTACGGACTTCCATACAAACTTTCATCGCCTTTTTCACACTTCCAATAAACGCATTCATTTTTTTGTTTAACCATGGATGTCAATCTAAAATTTCACCTATCTAACTTAGAAACCGAGGTAATTTCATATATATTTTCAATCCCTATTTTAACCCATTATGGGTTCAATTTATAAAATTCCTTTGTTAGTGCTTACTTTCGCTATATAAAGAACTTATCTGCCAAATTTAAGGATTCTAGATTTAGCGATTTAGGCTGTGCTTAGATCTCTGTGTCAGTCAGTCACCTTCCTCTTTTAAATATAAAGAAAAAGATAAATTGTAGTACTTTTTATTTACAGAAAAACTATGTTGCCTACAAAGAAACAATATGGTAAATGACTTTCTAAACAGTTTTGAATCTCGTCAGACCCAACATAAGTGAACTTCGTCACGTTACCATGTATTTTATTCTTATCATATAACCATTTCTATCCGACAGCGGCGTGACTTTCAAAGAGAGTTTTGTGTTTATAATTCTGTGGTTTTATTGTATGATTGTAACATCTGGACACACTCACTTTTCCATGCAAGTAGATGTGTCAAGAGCTAAATAACGTATTTAGAAAAGAAGCTAAACACATGGAACAATTGCAAACTTTTTAATTCTGTCTTTTCAAACAGGACTGACAAGCAAGATGTCTAATGAAGTGAACCCTTGTCATGAAATTGGCAAGACACAGAAAAAACAGAGATCTGTGAAAAAACACGTTACAATTAACTTAAAAATAACTATAATTTAACTTCTTTATGACTACGTAATTATTAAGTTAACTTTAAGTAAATATATAAGTTAACTAACAGCTTAACTACGCTGTTGAACTTTATGAAAATATTTTGTTAGTAACCTACTATGAAAGATTAGTATAAGATTTTAATACTTCTCTAAAGTGTAAATTTGTTTTTATTTTATAATATTGCTTATGATAAGATACCGACCACAGTGCACGCTATGAGCGATGATAAACTCCCACGAATGTTTTCGTTTTATTATTTGGCAAATATTCAATTATTATAAATTACATGTTAAACAATTCAATTCTTGCTATTGAAATTATATCACCTAATTATTTTTGCGACTTAAATAAGGTTTGTTTACCTTGCTATAAATATGTTTTAGCTACGATATTTTTGCCATATGGTATTTTTTTGGAATGCTCCGTTTATATATTTACCTTACATTTTTGACAGTAAACGAAACGAGGAATCTTGAAAAAATATTCAAATGTTTTAATGTTATGCTTGTATTTACGTATTCCTTGTATTCTTGTTTAAGCTTACTGTAATAACATGTAATGAAAAATATAAATAATTGAAAATAACATGTAATGAAAAATATGAACAATCAACAAATATGGTATGAAAGGGAACAAAGTGAAAAAATTGAAAGTAAAGTAATATTCATATGAAATTGTACGAACAAAAACATTATATCTTTATAATAAAATATTTCTTCATTATCAGGACTGCGTTTTTCTAAATTCGTTCTCCATTAAAGCTTTTGTTTGTAGACAAATTTTTAGTGTTATTTTTTTAACTGCACCTTCTTCAGCAGCCTTTCAATCATTACGTCAAGTTAAAATTGTCATTCAAGGTCAAAGGTCTACTTTTCGATAATATCTCTTAAACGGTAGTTTTTTTGTAAAAATAAATATTATCAAATTTTTAAATCATAGCATTTTCTACGTATTGGTCTTATAAATGATCCTTCGTGAGATATAACTTTCTTTAAACATTTTAGCAATAATCTAACCGATGTGGAGTTGTGACATTTTATTATCATTTTAGCATTACATGATTTCCTCTCTTTAAGCAAAGTTCACGCAAGCTCAAATGGAAACGTCATTATTTTTTTATAATATAAGATAATTATTAAATGCATAGGAATGATAAGTGTCATTATAATAATTTTGTGTTGATTTTAAATTTTGTTTTCATTCTAGTGATCATCCTAAATTGACTTCAATCACTAACTGACGAAATAGATATACACTAGCCATAGAGGTGATGTAAACCCTATTTGTCGTAGTGAACAAGATAATATTATCTTTGGCTGTCACTTCGTTGAACTAAAATATATCTAACATTCATTTTAAACCGAAGAACACACGATATATTTTTAGAACTAGTGAATAAGTTTGAAAAAAAGTTCGTGCTACTTGTATAAATCCTGTACTGAAGACGCATTCTAACTTTATAGTGCATTTATAATAAATATCTGTAGCTAAATATTGTGTTTGAATAGTATAGTGTGTTCCTACTGCTCAGGACGGAAATTGAAATAAAATGCAATAATAAAAAAAGATCTATAGAATTATTATTTAGTTTAGTTCTCATTAAGTCTATGTTGCCACCTTTTATCCAAACTTCCATTTTGGATAAAATTAATATTTGTTGGTTTCATTAAATAAAAAGCTGCTACCAAATTATTGTTTTTTCCAAAATAACATTGATTGATCACTTCAGTTAATAAAGATAAAAGGGGTGATTTTATATTTTTTTTCTATGATGTGTTTTTATTCTCATCGACATAATTGACTTTTATCTAAAATCTAAAGATTATAATCAAATTAAGTTAACTAATTAAGAAAAATAAAACTTTACGAAATATTTTAAAAGTTACAAACATTTTCTAACGATGAAACGATTTGCATAGGGTTGATTAATGACCTAGTTTTCTGACATTTTCATTTCAGCGCCACGTTTAAAGAGATTTTTTCACTCGCGTGTTGAAAATAGTCTTCATAATAATCAATAGTTGCCTGCATCGTTGATTAACGTTATAATTTCTTAGTACTATCATTTCAATGCCACATTTTCTGATAGTATGATAAAAATAATTGTGATTATATGGGAATAGAATATTACCGGTATATATATCTTTCAAAAAATGGTTAATTTTTTGAGATATTTAATTTTAAGTGCATATGAATTTTGCAAACTTTATATGTAAACTTAAAAATCTTTTTAAGTTGGGGTTAAAATTTGTTTCCAAAATATTGTTGTTTGTTAATATTCCTTTTGTATTTTATTAATATCTGAATATAAAATTTTGTCTATGAGTATTTATATATCTTTATATATACTAATTGCATGACATGTATATCGCCATGAAATAACCAAATCCAATGAAATAACCATCACGTAAAAGTTATTATGCCAGCGCACTACAAGCGGGTCATTAACGACTCACCCGTCCCATTCTTTCATAATTTGTGAAAACGCGTGATATTTTAACGAATGGACATTTATCCGTCATATAGATGTGTTTTGTATAGCAGTATACGGTATTTACTGCGTCGAATGAATTTGATATAATTATGTCATCATTAGCTGAGCTTAATGACGACATAATTATATCTCTCTCTATTACTAATGAATATTAAGAAACAACGATTATATATTTGGTTTTCCACAGACTGTAAGATAAAGAATGAATGTAAATGGATTATTATTTATTATCTATACGAATAACACAAATAATTTATGGAAAGTATATTATCATAAAGAATTTCAAAAAGTTAAATAGTGCAAATTAAATAATTATACAAAATGTCGTGAAATAAATTTTGTATCTAAGTGAAATTTCGTATGAAATTGCTAATTTCAATTTCACGCTATTTTCTGACGTAGTTATTTTATAACGAAATAATAAATCTTAATTTTGTTACTTATTAAATCATTGAATAAAAGGTTTTGTTTATTTGAAATTGTTTCTAGGTCGGTAAATACCATATATATTATCCCAAATTATTCAAAGTTGTTTTTAAAACCCTAATTTATTTCATCGAACGTAAGCACAAGTTACATTCTAGGTAAACAAAGATCTAAAATATTTGAATTCGCTGTTTAGCAGCATGTGAATGTAGCTTATTTCAACTTGAAAAAAAAATGTAATAGTTCTAATGTTGACGTTGTTTTATCAGTCACTATCCCATGCGAACACACACGCAGAATACTGCAACGTGCATGCATATACCAATCCTGTGTTTGGTTTGGTTCTTTATACTGAATAATAAATTAAGGTACATCGATCATATATACATACACACAAACATACACACACGCGTGCTCACATGCACATTCGTGAATGCGCACGTGCGCTCGCGCTCACGCGCACACGCACGCACGCGCGCCCGCACGCATGTACGCACAGACGCACGCAAGCACGCACGCGAGCACACACACACAGGAACGCAAGCGCGTGTGCGTGTGTGTATCAATACCGCATTAAAATTTAATTAGCTTTCAGTTGAATATTTTACCTACGTATCAGTACCCGCATTAAAATTTCAATAGCTTTCAGTTGAATATTTTTTATCAAAATTTTAAGTAGGGTTTTATCAATATGTCGTAAAGATAAATAAAAATCTTTATTGGAAAAACATTGAAATTTTTTTCTAGTTTTATATAACGCTTTCACAAAAAACAAACTTTAAATTATATTAACGGTAAATCAAAAGTTATTATTAACTTGGCTAATGAGTTTGTGGCCTTAAATTCAATATCTTTTCTGGGAAGTGTGTTTAAAGTTCCTAAATATTTTATTATAAATTATTTTTTAAAGGATGTATGAACTGGGTTTAAATTAAATTACTAAAATTTTTAAAGAGGAGCCGAATGAAAACCTCACTGACTAGACGACGGCGTCAGAAGTCTGTATTTCAACAATGGAATTTATTTATTAATCTACTTCCTCTTAAATTCTACAGGATCTGAATTAATTTTTTGCACAAGATAAGGCATTTGCATGATAATAAAAGTTTGACATATTTCCAACAATTTAATTATATTATTCATTGAATAAACCAAATAACCTTAAACTACACCTGTAAACTCCGAGCGATCCAAAAGGCCCTAAATGTACACATCGGTCTTCAAGAGACTGAGAGAGCTGAGGGAATAATAATTTTCTGTGATTTTGAAATTCCCCTTCAAACTATTAAAAAAGACATTCAGAGCAACATTTTTAACACGAACAAACATTGTACTATGTAAAATGAAGAGGGAAATGAAGTTGTGGATGCATTGAGAAAAGAAGTGAGGTTACATAATAATTAATTAATTCCTCAAGTCTGCTACTTGAAGTGGCAGATAGAGAAAGAAGTTCCTATATTTTTAAATTAATTTTTGCACTATGTTATATTTGTTAAACATTAGAGACATTGTTATTTAAAGTAAAGACTCATTTTACAATTCCAATTTGTTTACATGTGGGTTAAATTTATTTTTTGTTTTGGATGGACGTATTTCGTAAACCTAAAAATATTCCTTGGAAAACACAGCAATTCTTTTTTACGTTTTTGGGAACTACATTCGTTTTATAAAAATAATTCACAGTTTTAGAATTCGCATCCAAAAGATGAAACGTAATCATCATAAATATGTCATACCCGTCTGTCCTTCCTCATGTCATGTCGTGAGAGGTCGTTCTGCTTAAGATCAATAGTGATGGATTTTTTAAAAAGATATTCGAAATGCTTTAACAACTTGAAATATTTTGGTGGTCTACTTTGGGCAATAAACAAACAATGTATTTACAAATCAATATTATTCATCAATCATTTACGTTTCTGCATTCCGTGCTCTATGTATCCTCCGCCCACAAGTAACAGTTTCTAAACTTTTATTTTTTTACCTTTACCAATAATTTCTGTCCTGATATCTTTAGAAGCTTGCAGATTACGCCTGCTCGCCTAGATAGCGATAACCTTGATAAATTTTGAAGTATTGACGAAAATGTTGTACCTTTGAAGGTTATGCTGGGTAATTTAATTATAAAAAATACTACATATACCTAATCGTTTACGATTCGGGGTCATCATCGTTTCATTTATACTTAATAGGTTGTTTGTATACCTATTTGTATTCCAAAAAGTCGATGTCAAAATTTTTTCGTAATATAAGTTCTCGAATGCAAAAAATTAACTTTGAAAATTGTTCAATTGAAAAATTATTTGCTATATTAAAGTGAATTATATCGAGCGTATAATTTAAACTATCATTATAAACAAATTAAGGAACCTTGTTATAATATTTGCTCTATCTAGTTGATTTGTCATGTGATCAATAAAGTAAATTATAAGCGATCTGGATAAATAACGGGGCAAAAGAGACAATGCGTGTATTGTTTAAATAGACTAATCTCAAATTATTCAGTGAAAAGCGACTCACCTCAGCTAGAAATTTATCAAACGGACCTCGTGGTTGGATGCTGTGTTAGGTAAAATTTAATTTAACTGAATACTTCGTCATTGTTTCCCCTTTTATTATTATTCATTGTTATTAATGGAAGCAAATAAGCAAGAAAAAGTAAAGAGAAGTAAAAAAAGTTATGAACAGAATCGATTCAAACCTGCGAATTACTAATATTGTTTTACAAAGAAGAAAACAATGAAATATATTAATTTATATGCTTCATGTCTAAAAAAATTAAATACTTACCTATATTAAACGAACGTATTATTTACCCCGCTTTACATTTTTTTGAACTTTTAATAAATAGTATCACATAATAGTGTAGTGATTGGTACAGATTTAATGGTAACATTATGTCAAAATCATGCAGCGATTCCTGAAGAAAGGACAAGTTTAGATTAAGCAAGGAACTTAACTAAAATCGCAGTAAACAAAAAAGCATTTGTTTGTTATATTCCATCATAAAGTTTCATGAACACGAATTTTGGTCAATATCTACTATAGGCAAGATTTATGATAAAGTTTGAGCGTAACAACAGTATACTGCCTAAGTTTGAGCACCCATCTGAATAACATGACAATATATACTCTTTGGTAGGTGGTATGTTATATATCAATATAGTTTACATCAATCGACAAGGGTATACGTACTAATAAATAGCCACATCAAAAAACTATGACGTCATGCCAGAAAACAAGAGACTAATAACTTCGGAGAAAAATTATAAGGCAAATTGATGATTTGTAAGATATTATGTGATTCATTGAATTAATTCATGAGCAGCTGTTTCCATTTGCTATTTATAGCAATATGAATGTTTTGCTATAAATAATCATTAGTTATTTCCAGTAAATTTGCTATAATCATTTCCACTTTCTTGTTTCACATTTAACTGACAAACATAACTAGTTACATGCTTAATATTTGTGGTAAATATATTTAATATTTGTTGTCAAAGATGATAAAAACATTTTTTATCATTCAACGTTATGTTAAAAACAGCAAGGTAAACCAATTAATTAAGCTAAAGATTAAAATCAAGTCATTCTCTTAATAAACCAGTGTGTTGTTCTTTGCGTACTTTATGTATTTTAAATAAATTAGCTAAACTACTCTAATAACCAAAGTAAGGGAATGTAGTAGTGTTTCACATTAAATTGAATTTCGCCTCGCCACCTATGAGAAGTACGCAAAACAATGAGCATTTTTTTTCATCCTAGAGTGATAAAATAACCACTACAAAAAATGTTTGTTTTGAAGCTTGAAATTTTTTGCATTATTTCATTTGTAAATATACATATGCACAATAAACCTGTAAATAGTACTGTCATTACACCTCTGTATTAAAACAAAATGAATAAATTGGTAATAGCAAATAGTATGAACTGGATTATACCAGGAATGTTAGTCATCTGCAGGTAAATTGAACTCTTACTGTTCCTTCTTTGCTTACAGGGTAACCAATAACAAAAACCTTTCCCTAGAGAAATTTGAACAAGAGAGAAATGTACCTCCTTTGAATGTGAGGGAAATGCAGGTGAAAGGACTGAAATGGAAGTTTCACTACATATTTAGAAGTCGCCAGGATGGACAGACCAAGTTGAGGACTGACGGAGCTCTAAGAAACTTTCTTTAATAAATGTAAATATGACTGATGCAAGTGATATTGCATATTTTTTTAAAAAGCTGATCTATACGCTAGATATATAATCTCTCCCCTACTAAATAATGCAAAATGCTTGAAGACACATATTTAGGTGAATGAGTCAGGAAAATATGGAAAACTTGAGAAATCCTTAGTGAGTCTTAGATAACAAACCACTTAACCCATTTCTCATATTGAAGATATTTTCATTGACCAGATTATAGAGAATTGAAATTCAGAGGAACTGAAGAAAACATCTATTGATAAATTAACGATTATCGACGTGACAGTGAAATCTAATGCATTGGAAGTTAAAAGATTTTGGAGAGAGACCATTAAATGTTCGTAGTATCTAAATAATTGAAATCTAATTTAGAAAACAAAATAGTTAAGAGGAATAATTTATATTTAGGAGGTTAAAATCACTTGCTTTTTCTCGGGAAATATTCTGCTAAAGGAAATATGATGGATCGATAATTTAGGAAAACAATCTATACCACATTATTTTTAAAACAAAGGTGGACAAAAAAGATGGATAAGAGAGAAATGGAGAAAATTTACATCACCACGAATCATAAGCTACTTCAAATTATGTTTGACCATAAAACAATACCAGGCGCAGAAACCGAGTGAGGGGTATTGCATTCCTAATCGAACAATAACTTCTTCTTTAAATACATAGCTGTTTACTGACAGAATAATATTGTCGATACAGTCTCAAGGTTAAGCAAATTGAATTATGAGACTTATATTTACAATAATGACTAAGATTAACACATCTTTGAATAGATGGGACAAGTCACCGTGCCATTAACCCTTACAACGCGCACTATCCACACCCGGCGATTACGTTTCGCCGCTTTGGTAAAATAATGTATAACTTCAAAATTTGATACCCCATTGTATATTTTATTTTAATTATACGATTAATAAATGTTGTTATAATATGATTGTCGTATTTGTGTTATATTTATGTAGTTAAGAGTTTAATAAATAAAGAAAACATAAAATGATTCCCTCGTTTTTGTAAGAAAAAAGACTCGTAAATAAAAAGTGTTCATGCGATAAAATATATTATTTTAAAAATAACTATAAAATAACAAACTGTATAAAATGGTAAAACATTTCTAGCAATGTCTTTATGCCATTTCAAATTAGGTTGAAAAATAATTGAATGAAATTATTTTATACGTATTTTAATGACATAATCTAATTATTTTATTCATCTATTATATCAAATAATTTTGTCTCACTATCTATTGAAAAGCAAATAAATGGAAGAGGTCACTGCAACCTAATGCCATGTCAAAAAGCAACATAGTTACTTTAATGTTATTGGGAAATCTATAAAATAATACCGTATGCAATTGAAAATGCACTAAGAAGCGAAAAGAGACTCGAGAGCAAAAGCTTAGAAATGGAAGATATAGATTATAAAATTAGACGGTTTGTTTACATACCAGCGACAAACATCAAAATATTTTATCTAATACTATGATCTAGATAAAGTCAAGTTAGCAATAAGTAAACGCTATGTATGGAAGAAATAACCCAGGAAACAAATAATAAATTTTAAAATTTCGGTTTTTTCGTGTATTAAAAAACGATTTGATTAAAAAATTAAAAATTTGCTCAGTTCACAGATTTGATTACAAAAACGAACTTAGTGCAAATATGTTTGAAATCAACTGAAGCTTGTGACATGAAATTTTCACAGGTTCAGATCGTAAACCTAGGACCGATTTAATTAATACTTTAAAGTACGTAAATAAACTATAAATAATTAAATGAAGTTAACAGTGCAATGACTTTTTGTTCAGTATTCGATATATTTTGAGACGTTACTCGCCTTTACGATTATATTCCATTGATTGCCATCTACGGGATAACAAATTTAATAGGTATATTGAAAATTAGTTTATTAATTAATTAAAATTATTAATAATTTCATTTTGGGTCATATTGCGAAATTGATGTAAAAAGTTCTGCAGAAATTACATATGTGGTAACCTGTCTAAATAAATTCGAAACTCTACGCGAACAAAGCCGTGGATACATTAAAAAACAAAAAAATCGTGATCTGTAAATTAGAACCATACTAAAGACCTTATTTTGTGCGTATATAAATCAATTACAGTCAAGAAATTTACAATTTCTTTAAATTTGATCTATCTTTTTAGTAAAAAAGACTGAACGGATATAGACATTAAAAAAAAACCGAACCGATTTTTAAAAACGAACAAGTTACAATTCCAAAAAAAATGAGCCAGATGTTATTTCAATGTAATATTGGGAAATCTTGAATGCGTGAAAAAATTTCAAGCAGATTTTATTAAAATTTTCGCCATTTTATCGCAAAAACCCTACAAAATACGAGTAAGACCGTAACGACGACAGTTATTTTTTTACATTTAAGTGTATGTAGTAATTCTATTAGGACATATAATAATATTAATATTATTTATATAGTTTTTCAGAGAATTTTGCATAAATATCTTGTAAGTTTTCTTTCTTAATTTTAACAGTATCAGTTTTGACTACGGGATAAAAATTTTTTGTTGACTTTTCTCTTAAAGTTTCCTATAAAAATGGGACAAAGTTGTTATAAAATTACTAAAACTTAGTCTTTAATTTAATGTCCCACGTGATTTATAATATTTAAAACAATTACGGTAATGTTTGTATTTTTTAAAGTTTATCTGAGATAGATGCTGATTAGAATATTACACAACTGTGCCACATTTCAAGCTTCTGGGTCCAACAGTTTCTGAAAAAATTACTGAAACAAACAGACAAACAGATGAATAAATATTAAGTGATTTTATAATGATTCCATGTTTCCTTTTATTTAATCTTGATATAATGTCAATAAATTGAGAAATACTTGTAATCTGTCAGTCTACAGGCAAAAAATTTAATTTTTTCATGTTACTACGAAAAAACTTCTCGTTTTAAAACTTTTTACTTTTTTTGTCATCTATAAACAAACTAAAGAAAAAAAAATATTCAAAAAAACAAATTATCAACTTAAATCAAGCCATTTTTACTGTCCGAAGTCCGACGTAAATTAATTTTAATCTGGAAAACAGTAAGCAAGACATTGTTAAATTACGCATATTCATTACCGCGTATTTAAATTTTTAGATGAGAATGAACCAACATAATTTTTAAAAAAATAGAACATAATGTTCTCCGTGTAATATTAATATGAATAATAAGTTCCAAAATCACTTAGGCATATATGAAATGTAAAATGCTATTTATAACGATAAATTTGTAGTTTCCGCATTTTTGTTAAAATTTTTTTAAAGAAAATGGTCTTTTTGAAAAATTTCGGAATAATTAACGGGCTAAAATTTATCGATCCCATTTGAATATGAAATTTACTTCACAACCAACGGTGTGGAGCACTTCATTGTTCTGATCCACTTTAACATTTACTGCGGCGTAAAGAAGATTTTATCATACGGTGATACGTTTTGAATTTAATTAAATTTATTGTTTATAAGATATCTTAAGCACATGGAATCTAGCTACACTTTATTTAAATTAACCTATTTTTCTGTACTACATTCAGTCGTATTTACGTACTTGAATTATCAGATCTTCATTAATATGTAGAATACTATTCTGTCCTTAACTCTTGTACTTATATTAGCAAACTCAAAGTAGTCAGTTTAAACCTTAGTATTAATTATTTATTATTATTTGGTGCTCAGAAATTATGTCGAATTTATTATTTAACGAATCATTGTGTAGTGCACTTTTCGTATCGTAGATAACGGAATATCTAGTACATATGAAGTTAACTTCGCAAGTCCCAAAAGTAGAGAAGCTCAAGTGAGTCGATTCGACGCCTTAAAGTTTTGAATGTGGAACAAACTCGTTATTAATTATTTAAAATTATTTGGTGCTCAGAAATTATGTCGAATTGATTATTTAACGAAACAGTGTGTAGTGCACTTTTCGTATCGTAGATAACGGAATATCGAGTACATATGAAGTCAACTTCGCAAGTCCTAAAAGTAGAGAAGCTCAAGTGAGTCGATTCGACGCCTTAAAGTTTTGAATGTGGAACAAACTCGTTATTAATTATTTAATATTATTTGGTGCTCAGAAATTATGTCGAATTGATTATTTAACGAATTAGTGTGTAGTGCACTTAACTAAGAGATTTTTTAGAAAATTTCCGACTTCTTTATACATTAGCGATATTCTTTATTTATTTATTACGTACGTAGTACTTCCTTGGCTTTATAAATTCGATCAAAAAACCTAAATGTAAGAAAATCTCCTACCGAATCTGACAGTGCATGAAAAATTATTTGTCTTTTCTCCTTTTCATGGATTAGGTGAAATGTCTTCTGCATAAACCTATGTTGGGTGTTAAATGACTTACATCTTAAACCACAAATGACGCGTAATCCATACAATAACTCTGAGAAATAATAGTTTATTTTTATTAAAATCTTAAAATTTTTCAGCAATGAGTTATAATTTTTCGATAAAATTTACGATTGTATTTAAAAAATACTTTATTTAAACAAATTTGCGTCATACATAAATAAAAGAGAAACTTTTTGCTTAAAGTTGGAAGTTAATTTTCCCGACTTTCCTAAATTAATTTCAAGTTTCTTATATTACAAACTGAAACAATACAAGCATATTTTCTTACTTATTAACCTTGTAAATTATATCTGCAGTAAAATTATGACATAAAATATTTATTTAGTTAATTGTTTTATTCCATATTACATTCATACTTTCTCACGTAAATGACTTTATTTTAACGAAGAATTTCTCTTGAACAAAAATCAGAGTAATATATGAATGCTGCATCTCAATCGCTGAAGAGTACTTGAGATAACAATTTTACAATTATGTTACGCAACAATATGTAATTAATGTACTTATTGATACAATTATATATTTGCACGTATCATGTTTATATTAATGAGATCTCCACCCAAGTTAGTAGCTAAATGAAATCACAAAACTATCTACAAGTGAGTTATGTCGCTGTTTATCGAGTTGGCTAATATGTAACGACCGTTTTAAAAAAAAAAATATCATTTCTGAGTTGGTCGAGCGTAGAAAGAGCGCGCCGCATTCTTCAATGTCATTTATAGGTTGACTGTTAATGCATCGAGTAAATGCGAACAACTTTATAAATATCTGTATATGTATACAAGCATAATAATTTATGCTCTGTAAATAAAACTCGCCATATTGTCACTGTGTATTTTTTTCTAATAATATTAATACTTACAAATGTTTTATTACTATATTAGATAATGTTACATATTTATGTACCTCAAAGTGTGCGGAACTGTTCTGTTCGTACGTACTAGGTTTACTTATCGTGCTCAAAATGTCACCTTCAACATTTTAATAACATTTTTCTAAAACTTGCTTTAGAGTGAGTAAAATAATCCCATTTTTTTTTAATTCTAGGAAACTCATTTTAAAACAATATTTTGATAATTTACCAACGCTGCTGGCAATTTTATTTAGTAAAACAATTCAACCTGAAAAACCTTTCTACTACCGGCGAATACTTCAAACCAATGCCAAATTAAAAATGTCTTTTACAAAGTTATCTCATAGAAATTTAACAAATCTGTAACTCATGGGGTAAAAGTTTCTTAAATTCATTACTTAACAAATGATGTCCCCTGCAACGCTTAGAATTTATAAAGGTATAGTATATTGTATACTTCCTTTCAAATAAAACAATAAGGAAAGCAAAACAGCAAATGGCGAAAACGCGCTTGCTTCGTCAGTAACCGCTTATTTTCACGTTTTCACAGAATATTAGCAACTAAATTCCAACAAGTAAATATTAAGTTGGCAGCGTTGCATTTCACCTATGCAAATATTTTATTAAAAAACGATTAAACTTGTATAAATAAGAATACTTATTGGCGTAATACTGCAGCTTTGCTCGCTGTTGTAAAAATTGTATGTAATATATTCTTGAACTTCTTTCAATATTTATTATATGTATAACTTCATATTTAAATATAATTTTAATGGAAAGCTATATTTAAGTTAGAAGGTTTGTTATCGAATAAACTCACAAAGCATATGTAATGGTAAATATTCTCTTCGTTTCAATTTGAACATGATTTGTAAGGTATGTCATAAATTTGTTTTGTTTAAGAATGTATATAAATGCCAGCGAATGAGAATTTTAGATTGTCAACTTACAGACACCGACTGAACATAACGGAAATACGTAAGTAAACATATCGTTCAGGCATAATATATATTTCCATATATTAATATATATATATATATATATATATATATATATATATATATATATATATATATATATATATATATACATAAATAAATATATATTTACATTTTTTAATTTTTTATTATCATAAAATATAGAAATGTCCAAATAAAAAGTGTGGGAATTTTCAGGACAAAACCCGCGGCTTTAAGCGGGGTAGTTTTTGAAAATCTAATATTAAAAGTCCGAAACTAATTAAATTAAAATAACGGATATGATATTTAAACCTTTGTTGAATATATTAATATAATGATTATTGTGACGGTGTACGTGTAAACTAGTCAGTAAAATTTAAATATAACCCAAATGTCTTAATGATTTTCGGTCATTTTGGACAACTCTGTAAAACAGTCGGATTAAAATGAGGAAAATACTAATTGAAATCTGAGATGTCAAGATAATTATTACCTAATACCGCTACCGAGTTACAAATAAGAATTTGAAGGAAATAAAATATTATTACTTAAACGTGTTAAGCGACGCAGAGTGAATTAAATATATTTATATAATCTTTACTTTAAGTTACTTTAGTATTTTTAAATAATCTAAGACCATTTATAGCAAACATATATTTATAAATAATTCGTTTTCAAGTAAAAAACCCATTTTTAAATTGCGCTGCTGGCAAGTTTTGAATAAGGGATCGTGCAAGGGATCTGTGGACATTTTTATAAACATTGAAGTAAAATTTTGGAAAGCCATTTAATTATTCAAATGGTTACAGTTTTTTTATGATATACGTATTACGAATTATTATTAAAAATTACTAATAGTTCTGGATTTTTTTCATAGCACAGCATGATTAAATTCCTGGTAAATCAAACAAATTCTAAAAATATACTTTGTTTCCTTAATTTTACTGAGTAATGTATACATTTAGATTTATACATATGTACACATGGGTGTGCACCCCGTGAGTGTGTGTTTCTGTGTATATGTAACATATATGCAAAGAAAAGTATCAACTCAAAATTTTTAAAAGGTTTTTGAACAAAACGTAAACGTTTACATAACTGTGGGAAAAATTATGTGTATATATATATATATATATATATATATATACATATACATATATATATATATATATATATATATATATACATATACATATATATATATATATATATATATATGTGTGTGTGTGCATCTGTTGTAGGAACTTAGTGAGCAGACAGCCTTCAAAATGAAAATCCTCCACACTTTTCTCCTGCTGTCGCTACTCTGTTACACGGCGTATGCTGGATACAAAGAGGATAGCACTACTTTAGTAGGTGTATTGGGAAACGTGATTGATCGTAAGTTTAAATTGTTTACGTTATCGGAGTTGTACAATGAATTATTACCCGTATTGATTACTTTTTCATTACTACACTGAATTTTTATTATTTTGTTTTTATCATCCCCGGTTTCAGTTATTTTTATGACGATATTGACAATTATCTATTCCAGTTTTCATATCGTTAAATCCAAAAAAATAAAATATATATGATATGATATATATATATATATATATATATATATATATATATATATATATATATATATATATACATAAATACACATTTGTCCAAAAATATTCTAAGAGGAAAACTCGGGTTAATTCTGTCATTAAGTATGATGATATATATGTTAGATATATAGAGATGTTATGTTGGTATAGAGTTGTTATAAAGGTAAACTGAATTACTTAGGTTCTGTACCTAAATTGAAAAAAAACAGACTTGTGTAAAATCAGTTACTTCCTTTCTTACGTCTGTCTCATACAGTTCTTTCTCAAAAAGCATTTGACATAGTGGTAAAGTATATTTACCATGTCCATAGCTAAAATTAAAAATATTAATATGAAGGAATTTCGCAAATGAAGTGTAAGTGTACAATTTTTAAAAATACTTTATCGTATGGGACAGCCTTTGGAAGAACGACTTATAAAGATACCAAAAATATCATATAATTGTATATAAAATAATTCCAGTTCGTGTATACGTATATATACACATTCCGAAATTTTATATTCTAATATACAGACCAAAAATATAAACAGCAAAGTGAAAATATTATTATTATTAAAATTGTTGTTAATAAGTGCACCAAAAAATTTAAATTCACCAAAAAGTTTTAATTTAACGCTTGTAATAATGCTAACAAAGCTGTTAAGTTTTCAATGCAACATACTATATACCGAGCTTGGTACATTTTCATCGTCGTAGAAGTCATTGATATTAAATCTATCGCTAATTTAGTTATTATGTTTACAGAAGTGCAAAAACTATTAAAGGGGATTTTTAAAGATGTTCAGGATATGACAGGACTAAAAAATAACCGTAAACGTGGATGGAATGAAGACTATTGACATATCAGTACAACGGTATATATATGGAGCAAAATTGGTATAAAATAAACTACAATATTTCAGTGCCAAATCAGGCCAATTTATTTTATTCGTAATAATTAAAAATCCTAACATGTAATTCGTCAACAATTTTGTTGAATATCTATTAAAAAACTTTTTCCACAATCATTACTGCATTAATTTAATTTTCCCAGTAGATTGTAAAATTAATTTCTATAATAGGTATAAAAATATAATTATATTAATTAAACGGGTGCTATTATGTATTTAATTACATTCCCGCAACCATTAAAATTGTAATATGCCATAAAATAAAAGAAATTACTATGTCCATACTTAAACGATTTTGAAGTCAAGAGAACTAGCATTTAATTGAATTACTTCTATCGACCAAAGCAAAATTGTAGCAAACAAATAATTACCTTTTCGCTACAGATCAAATTTAGTACTGTTTCCAGCATATTACTTTTTTTTCTTAGCTACGTATACGTTTTGAAATAGTAATTTTTACTTGCAGCTTATGTATTAAAATTTTTATTTAAAAGTATTATGGTAAATAGGTGGTTAAAAATAAAGGATTTAATTGAGTATATGAAAATCTGATTTTTATTTTGTACTTCATAACACCTCACATGTCCTGATGCCAAACTGGTTCACGCCCATGAACAAAACTCGGTGAAGTGGCTGCTGCGATTAAAACATACGATGTTTTATCTGAAAAAAAAATATGGGAGCACAGTAAATGAAATGAGACATCTTCTTACTATCTGTGCTACTTCTAAGTGTTGTTTTTTATTCCATGAGGTTTATATCATGATGAGGTTTTGACGTGAAATACAGTTTTTTATAATGAATAAAAATTAACAGCATCTTTTAATTTTTTTCTCTTTAGTTTACTATAAAATATATTCGATTAAAATTACAAAGTTTTAAATCCCTTGTTAGTGAAGACACACAAAAGTGGGAAGACGGATGCTATGCAAATAATTAAAACATCTCAATATAAAATACAATGTCTTCATTAGCTTTCCAAAAATATTAAATAATTGTGAATTTATATGCAAATGCCGCATCAGAATAAAGAGAGACGTTTTAATATAAATATATTATTCATACTAGAGAAGAAAATGCCAAATTTTAATTTTCTAATAATTTCAAATAAAAATTCTTATTGCAGTTCCATTTGTATGATCTTTTTCTATAATATAGTGAGTTAACTTCAAGGTAAATAATTATATGTTTGGAATTTAATGCTTAATTGCATGACATAATTGTAGAGTGGAATTATAACATATAATGAATTATAATAATAGTCTCGCCAGGTATTCTATGAATGTAAAGAGAAAAAAATAATTAGTCTTTTAAAATGATTTTTAACAAAATTTCTAGCCAGCACCAGCCTTTCCCATTTCTACAATTCGGTGCCGTGGTGATAAGAAAAGAGCTAAAACTTGGCGGATTTCATCACATTCTTAGTAAAACTAGCTCTAAAATACGAGAAAATGGCATAAACACTAATATTCGATGATAGCATCTTTATCAAGTTTCACATAGCTATGTTTAACTTGATTTTACCGTGACCTCCCTGCCATATTCCAGGTTTGGTCTAAAGAATATTTAATAAGTAGTAACCAAAATTTTTTATGGAGTTTCCGTATTGCTAATTTCAGTCGCTTTAATATTTGGAACATCGTCTATAATCTGCCACTTCGAAATCCAAGTGAGTTTTCTATGTCATTTCTCTATTGAGGATGACACCTAGGTAATTTGCGATTGTATATATAGTTCAGTTTGCAACTCTAGTTCCCTTTACTTTGCAGTAGGGCTATGTTTCTTTTTTTGGAGACAGAATGTATGGACATTCTTCGCAGTATTTGCATTTATTTCATTTTCTTTTGCATCTTGTACGTCGTTGGTAATCATATCGACTAAGCATCAACTGAGGATGGCTCCTTGTGAAGAAGAGACTCACGTATTTTGAATCTAGATTCCGTACCTCAGAACGAAAAACGGAACTCTTCTAAATTATTTACTAGTTTTTTTATTGGTCAATTTTTTTTATTTTCGTGATCATATTATAGATGATTATGCTACAGATGTTTAAAATACACCTGTATGAACATTTTTTAAAATTCGTACTCAATTGGGTGTAAATTATATCAGAACATACCTACCCGTAAACTACAGTTCCTCTCATTATTAAAAATAAAAAGTAAATAAATATAACGTATTCCTCAAGACCGACAGCATTATCAAAATTGTTAAATTTTATTAACAAACTTGGCAACGGTGTGACGAATCAAAACAGTTGATGCATATTTAGCTGGTACACATTGATCTAGTTTGTAATTTGTATTTAGTTATGTGGGTCTATACTTTTAACTATTTATATGAATCTCAATGTTACATAAACTCAAATTATTAGACTTACATATGATGTAATATATTGAAGCCATAATACTTTATAACTTAACAGATATTACATAAATATTGTTAGTATTAAAAAGATATATTCAACTACAAAATATTTAATAACACCCAAGGTTCAAATCTTCTAAATGACTTTACAAAAAGGGATAAATATAAAGGATAATAATTCTCAACTGTCAATAAAGATCTATATTTTAGCTCTTATAAATATACCTTCAATTTACAGAAGAACAAAAGTGAACTCAAGTTAACTAAAAGGAAATATGTAATCAATATGAAAGGATAATTTCCCTAACAAATGCAAACCTTATACGCATACGCCATCCCACAATTTGCAGTACGCAAATAGAATTCAATCTGGTGGCAAAAAGTATACAATCAGGTTCCAATTTAAAGTGTTTCTCAACCGTATCTGCATAATTGAATTTATCTACACACACCTCAAAATTATAAAAGATATCACAAATTACTCCACCATCTAGCGGAGGTACTTGAAAACGGGCATCTATTTAGGTAAAATTAAAAGAAAATTGTGGAAACTTTTCACATCATTCGCTTTGCTCACGTCCCAATCGTCATTGTTTGTCACTTAATGGAAGATTATTGAGTTTGGTGATATTATATTAATAACCCTCCAAAATTCTAGAAACCTGGAGCTCAGTGTGAATAGCGGTATCTGCGCTTGTATAAATAAGTTTATTTGAAGACAAATAATACGTCATATAATTATACATTAAAAAAACAAATTCAAAACAATTTACGTCGAGAATTGTAATAAATTTTAAATCTACGATGGCACGAATTAGCCGGTGCAATTGATTTCCACTTTCGTAGTTCAACGAATTCCTGTATTGATAATTTAACCTTTCACTGGATTACCTGAATCTATCAGTAATCTCTGACGAATTTACTTATTTACATCAAACTAGAAATCCTTAATAAAATTTGGAACAAAAATACCATTTCATAAAAGCTAATTTAGTATTTTTCGAATCAAGGGCTGACTTTCCCTTCGCTGTCCTTTTCTACTCTTTTATATTTATGCTTTATGTATCATCTAAGCTAGCTATTCACTCAAAACAAGACATTCACAAAGGATCAAAACTGGTTAGCCGCATTAAAAACACCTATTGCTATTGTTGTCAGTCTCACTTGGGACATAGAGTGTCAGGTTTTACAGAAACACAAATATATGCTGTTGCTAATTTATTGCTGGCTAATGGCTGTGATGAGATACATCGGTTTATATAGATTTTGACTAGCGACATCTGTTAGTCAGGTATTATTTTTTCTTAGGTGGGTAAATATTGGTATTTCAAATGATCTATATCGATGAGCTACACTGGAGAAACAACAGGTGTAGCCACCAGTAACAAATCTATGCTAATGGATTTAACATTATCATTATTCTTTTGTTACATACCGCTGAATGAAAATCATTAGCGTGTTAATTTTTTTTGTCTGTAGCATTTACGAGTCATTATCGCAAAAGCGTCAATGCTACGATAATCAATACTTGATGCTGTTTTTGACCCATTCGCGCTTCCTATAATTGTGTTATTATTATAAACTAAGTTTGGGTGGTTTTGGGGGGAAGGGGAAGGGGAAGGGGAAGTGGAAGGGGAAGGGGAAGGGGAAGGGGAAGGGAAGGGGAAGGGGAAGGGGAAGGGGAAGGGGAAGGGGAAGGGGAAGGGGAAGGGGAAGGGGAAGGGAAGGGGAAGGGGAAGGGGAAGGGGAAGGGGAAGGGAAGGGGAAGGGGAAGGGGAAGGGGAAGGGGAAGGGGAAGGGGAAGGGGAAGGGGGAAGGGGAAGGGGAAGGGGGAAGGGAGGGGAAGGGGAAGGGGAAGGGGAAGGGGAAGGGGAAGGGGAAGGGGAAGGGGAAGGGGAAGGGAAGGGGAAGGGGAAGGGGAAGGGGAAGGGAAGGGAAGGGGAAGGGAAGGGGGAAGGGGAAGGGGAAGGGGAAGGGAAGGGGAAGGGGAAGGGGAAGGGGAAGGGGAAGGGGAAGGGGAAGGGGAAGGGGAAGGGGAAGGGGAAGGGGAAGGGGAAGGGGAAGGGGAAGGGGAAGGGGAAGGGGAAGGGGGAAGGGGAAGGGGAAGGGGAAGGGGAAGGGGAAGGGGAAGGGGAAGGGGAAGGGGAAGGGGAAGGGGAAGGGGAAGGGGAAGGGGAAGGGGAGGGGAAGGGGAAGGGGAAGGGGAAGGGGAAGGGGAAGGGGAAGGGGAAGGGGAAGGGGAAGGGGAAGGGGAAGGGAAGGGGAAGGGGAAGGGGAAGGGGAAGGGGAAGGGAAGGGAAGGGGAAGGGGAAGGGGAAGGGAAGGGGAAGGGGAAGGGGAAGGGGAAGGGGAAGGGGAAGGGGAAAGGGGAAGGGGAAGGGGAAGGGGAAGGAGGGGAAGGGGGAAGGGGAAGGGGAAGGGGGAAGGGAAGGGGAAGGGAAGGGGAAGCATCGTTCGGTCACCTGGTACTATATACATACACACACACAGATATATATATATATATATATATATATATATACACACACACACACATATATATATATATATATATACATATATTCATATAAAACACTAGGTCGACAACTAATAATGAAATACTAATTATAAAATTATTAAGCGTTTTTAATTTTAAAAAGTCTTAATAATTTTATGGTATTTTTAATATTACAATCAATTTGAAATTTCAAAATACAGTTTTAAGTTTTGACTTCTGTAAAAAGTCCTCTTGACAACTTCCGAATTTTTTTTTAATTTTCATTTTGTTGTTTGCAACGAGACAAAACATAACGAAAAAAAAATTCTCGCTGTGCTTAAGTACATAATCTTATTTTAGGATTTATAGAATTAAAAAAATTAACCCATTTAATTGCTTTTTGTTGTATTTAAAAAATATCAGCTTCAATGTTTTAAATATACTTTTCCGAAACCAGGTTTCGAGAAAATAGAGGCAAGTATTAGTGCTCTTTGTCGATAGTAAATTAATCCAGATTTTATTTTATTTAACTCAATAATACATTTAGTTATTTCTAAATACCTTTTGCAATTTTATTTAGTCTAAAATTCACGTTAAAAACCATTTCCCTACCGGCAAATACGTCAAGTCAATATCAAATTCCAAATGTTATTTTACGGAGTTTCCATGAAAAAATATAGCGGCAAAATCGCTATTTGTATGGAAAAGACTATTATTTATAAGAATAGTTTTTTTAATAAATTATATCATGAGCAACAGTTTCAAATTACCTAAATGATAATAAGTATCAAGTCTATTTAAAGAGTACCTGAAAGGCGCAGCTCCTCCCCGGTTACAGAAATGTGAATAATTTGAAAACCAGCACTTTTTACAAAATGTTTATATATTTTCCTATGAAATACTTGATACTTTTATACGATTTCTATGCAGTTATGTAAGTTTCAAGGTTCGCTCATTAATAAAATCGTCGATCAGAATTAATTATATATATTTTAATTTTTAAAATTTCAGACTTATATGGGACATTGTAAATGTTTGTTTGTTTGAAAACATATTAATAAAAAGGCTTATGTAGATGAGAATTTTTCATTATCATTTTAGAAATACTGATAAAACAGAAATGAAATAGGTTAGTACTCAACTGGCCAGCAGTCGTAGCAAATGGCCAGCCGACACATAAGTATATTGCAGGCACGCGCTAAGAAATCTAGCACCTAACACTGGCAGTGACCTGCCAGCTAAAATTTAAGAACGTTATCGACTCGTGCTGGGATAACTAATCCCAAATGCGCACAGCGACTTGCTAGCGCAAATATAAGAACACCACCGTTTCGCACTCGGGAATCTAGCACCGATGCTTGCAGCAACTTCCTTCCAAAATAGGAAGAACATAACAGGCACGAGCTAGCGCATCTAACACCGCACGCTCGCAGCGACCTGAAAAGAATGGAAAAAAGAGACAAGTTGTCCACTAAAATGTCGGGCATAAAAGGTAATCAGATAAAAGCAACCATGTACTCGGACAGTTTTTCTTGAGAAGTGAACAAGAATGAGTGGTTTTACAGATATTATTATAAATAAAAGCGACAGAGAGATAAAATGAGAATTTATATTATATTCATCACACATAACCATTATATTGGAAAATTTGGAACCTTCTTTTAAAATAAAGAAATCACCAAATAATTTTACGTGTATTGTTCAAATGATTGAGGCATTTATCGACTCGACGCCAATATTTATTATCATTTCGTATTTGGGAAACAAATTTAAATGGAAAATGCAAATCTGTATGAATGTAAGTGCTTTTTAAATAATTTAGGCACTTCAAGTATCTTAATAAATACAAGCCCCAAAAACCAAATCAATGTTCGACATAGACGTTAAATACTGTAGATTGAAAATGTTAGGCTAAAGAAAAGCTTTAAAAAATATTATTATATTATGTAATTGCTCCCTTAAACTTCAGCGCGCTTTGTATAAAACCTGTGTCGTGTAAATTCTCATTTACTATTTTCGTATATGAAAATAATAGTAAATTCCAATACCATATTTGTTTTTATTCCTTTTTTGCGTGGACCTTTTTTAATATAATTACCACTTTATCATGTTATTTTCTCTGATAATAAATTAAAATAGTTTTTTTACGGTCTTGTAATTAAGTGTAGTATTAATTACAAATTTTGAAATGCAGATTTAATTACTTAAGTGAGCGATCCTTACAATAATTTGTTCTAAGAATTTTGAAAATTAAAAAATGTTTGTGTCAAAAACTGTAGATGTGAAGTAAAAATTTTAAATATTGAATGTTTAATTGAAATACTAATTTTATATTACAAATATTTGTCGTAAATAATAATAATTATTATATCATACTTAAATAACGTTAAGTTAGCGTTGAGTTAGTGAAATGATTTTTAATGTGTTCCTTGATGAGTACCCCTCAATGTTTGCAAGCAGAAAAAGAGAAAGTACTATGACCCAGTCGCGGTTTTTATACACTCTACCATAGATTATTATGATTAAATAACAATAGGCACATTACCATATGTCGATAATTGAATAAATAAAAAGAACATTTTTTATTAAGAAAATATTCTTTTCTCAGAACATTATTTCAAAAGTTTATTTCTGAGTAATACCGAAAAAATTAAAATAAATTACTTTACAATGCAATGAAAAAAGAATCTTTTATTTAGAAATATGTGTAAAATATAATTATACCGGTTATACACATATAAAGCAAACAAGTATTATGGCCCCAAGTGACACAAGACGCTTATTATGATGAAAGAGATAGATAATATAGGAAATAACGTTTGTGAAAGATATTGTCGTAATAAAAATTAGACAAATTACCCTTAAGAGCATGTTACACTGTCAGGCAGAAACTGTTTAATCACTGAAGTATGTACTACTTAACTTGAAATAATGTTTGTATGCTTTTACATAATCGACTGAATTGTTACGCAACTTATTTTCTTTATAAATATTTATGGTATAGCCTGGATTGATATCTGGTCTATCATACAATAAAATATTGCTTTTCAACAGTTATTTAATGATAAGTTTCAAGATTAATTCGAATATGTAGATTCAATTATGTAGATATGTATTTGCGCAATCCAAGTGGAAAATAAAGTAATTAATTTATTTCACTCTACGACTGGACTTTATCTGTAACCTAAACGAATTAACGACTACCGTTAATTACACCTAAGCTAACACACACACACAACATAAACTTGTCAATATTATCTGATCACGGTCCTCAATTCCAGCGAAATTTCAGGAAATTAACAGTTAGTTAACAGGATAGAATCACAAATTTCGTTTTAACTACAGCCTGCTGATCAATCTTCTATTTACTTGCAGATTGTGTACTGTCCCAGGGGACAGTTATAAGTAAATATACCATTTTGAAGCTACATTGACGCGGCTAACGATCTTCTGTAACATCGCACTTTGTGTACTTCGCTTAAGTTTAGCTGAACTAATGACAGTTAAAATGCTAATGTTCGGAAAGTGTGGTGAAAAAAGTGTATAAGGGTGTAGGGTTTAACTACTGTATCCGGGACTCATTTTCTGAATCGTCTTGAAAATCTGCTCATACGTCCTCATGAAGCTGCATGAAGCAAAGGTCGTCGTGCTCACGAGATCGACATGGGAAATATTATATATATATATATATATATATATATACATATATATCGAAGTTAAGCTCACCCTAAAGCAGTTAAGTCGCTCTCGTGACTTGTTCCCGTTGTCTATTAAAATATGTTTTTATTTTTTCATTTAATCGTTGAAACTTCTGTAAGATTTGTTATGTCGGTATATTATTTTGTAGTAAGGTCTCCATTCTATAAATCAGATTACTAGTCATAGTAAAATTTCTGAATCAAATAGTTCCAATTTTTTTCGGTTAAGGCCGTTTGAAAGTGGTTCAGGGGTGAAATAGAACTAGTAGCTAATATTCCATTTTAATAATTAATAAAAACAAGACCAGAGCAATTTCTTGTATACTTTTTAATATAAGACATTTCCTTGAATAGGAAGAAAAAATATTTTGTTAATGTTTACTTTTTCTAATTACTTGCAAAATTTACCATTCGGAAAATAACCTGCATGAAATGTCTTCGCATGGAGTATTCATTTTCAATTCGAGATTATAAATTATGAAAATTTTAATAAATTTTATTTTAAAATATTATAACCAAATTGATGTATTAATTATCATATCAAAATTTCTTCTTTTAATAGTTCCAAGATTCTTTTTGTCAGTGTTATTTTGTGTTATCCTGTCCCATTTTCCCGCTTAAACTTACAACAGCCTGCAATTGTGCTAAGATTTTAATAATGGCTTTGGTGTTATTGTCCCAGCTGCTTATTATTTTGGTGTCACTTTTTCTCTTGTTTCAAATTTAAGTGAAAGTTTTGGAAAATAGTCGACGTGTCATTTCAAAAAAATGTGTTTTTAATTTTATTTTGCACCCTGATTTCCTAAAATTTCTGAAATTTTCTAATATACTTCCTATGCATCATATACAACCATGACTTTTTTAAACTTTATAGCTATCAGAACTATAAATAAAAAGTCTTAAACATTTAAAGAACTCGGAGCCCGGAAAATTGTTGAGAAATATTAAGAAAATTTGACAGCAGTAGATAAATGACTGCCCTCGCCAGACAGCTAATTTTAACTGTTATTGCATTTAATTATTTAATTTTGTGACCATCGAATAAAATAATATAAACGTTGATTATTTTCAAATAAGTAATATTATCCTAAGAGGCTTTCAAATTACAGCGGTAACATTTTAAGTCACTTTACGTGAAATATATATTTTTTCTATCAATATTTTTATAAATTCTAATAAATAAAATATTTTTTAGTAACAAAACCAACATTTGTGATGTTGCCAACATTTATAATGTAACATCTAACATATCACACAACATTTAACAGTGCTTATTTTTAGTATTATCCAAATAAGTCATTATCGTCGACATTAATTTGGCAGCTGTAAAAAAAAGTGAGTATGGTGAACTCTTTTCATAAGGAAAATCAAACAAAGTCACTATTATTTTAAGTAAAAACTGTTTGGGAGTACATAAAATACCAACACCATATAAAGAGTCAACAAAAAAAATTTGCATTATTTTTGAAATAATGAGGGAAATTTTTATCAGAAATTTAAAAAGCTTTCTTTTCTTCAGTAGAGTCTACACAAATTGTTTTTTCAGTCTAACATTAGTAACATGTGAAAATAGAAAAACTTTTGAAAATCTAGCAACATTTCTCTGGGAAGCATATTCATTTTGCTTTTCTTTACAGTCTTTTTTCCTTGTCAGATTCAAATCTATGCTTATTCTAGATTTACAAAAAAAATTCAAATATTGTATGATTTTGTTCTTATCCGAGGAATATGGTCAAAACTTTCAAACTACAACACCTATTTTCTGCCAATTTCAAACCTTTGTATTCTTAATGGTTGAAGTTTTCAAGAAAAAGGGCTTCTAATAGTTTTAAATCTTATAGTATTCTTTGAAATATTCAGAATGACTCATATCTGTGGATAATTCAGAGCTTTCAAAGCGTATTTTTTGCAATTCCGCATTTTCGCCACCCTATAAATAGTAGCAACGAATTTAACACCAAAATACTTTTATAAAACTTAGGATATCTTTGTTTCACATTAAATCTTTATTCTGACAGAACACTGTAATAAATGTTTTTCTTTCTCTAAATTATTAGATTATCAAAAAATAACTTTTTCATCCTTTATTACTGACGAAGCTCCTGCAAGTAGATTTCAGAGAAATTGTTTTTTCCTTGCGTATTTTTACGGAGCACCCGTAGCAAAATTGCCAAAAAGGATATTAATAGATTCATTTCGATATCTGTCCATTCGTCTGTCACTGAAGATTTTCTCCGACACAATTCGATGTAGATATTTGAAATTTGTCACAGATGTAGAGTATAGTGGCCCAATTACACGTGAAGTATAAAAATTAACTGGATTTTAATTACAGCGGGTAAATTGGTAAATTTAAAAAATTCCTTTAAGATTTTTACTTTGGGATCGCTCAGGAAAATGATTGCTTCAAAAAATGTGAAAATATGTAAATCGATAGAAAATTATCAAGATCAAACGATTAATTTCCCGGTTCTTGAATTGTTCACTTTCATCTAACTGCTGTATCATCTCTTTACGAGAAAATTTTAATTTAAAAATATAAATAGTATAAAAATTATACATTTAAACCGAAAATATAGAATATAAATATTTATAAAAATATATGAATAACGATAGCAATATAAATGTATACTTTTGGTCGCATAAATTTTTCAATATTTTCAATTTAGCTGAGACGAAATACCACACAGATACACAGATACATTGCCCCCATCCCCACACAGCCCCATGCGCTTACGCGATGTATAACGGCGATCAGGTGCATGTAGCTGGGTTGTTGGGGCCCTTTTAGGCACAAAGTCGTATTATATTGCTATTAATCTTTAAGTGAAGGGTTGATGGTACGGAATACTACATCAATAAATTTTGCACTTTACAATATAACAAATACCCTTCACAATATAATACAATTTGTCAGGCACATTTATAAATATTTTTCCGATGAGGGCAATGTTCAAACTTACAAAGGCGAATTGTTGCCTCACAAAATCATTAACAGTACTTTTACATCTTCAAATGGGGAATTATGATAACATCACAGTCGTTATCGACCGTGGATATGTTTAGGTAAACTAATAAGTGATAGATTAAAATTCATTATACTTAATAAATATTCCCTAATGGTTATTTTAAAATCCTTTATTTTATTTTTTGTAAAGACACCATGGTTTTGTCAAGAGACCATTTTTGGTTTTGGTAACCGTTGAAGCATGTCCACATAATGCATATCCACATGTACTTTTAATTTTTGAATACCGTGTATGTATTCATGTTATTTAGCTGACATTGTATACTTGGTGCGCGTCAACCTTGCATTCAAATATAGCAGAATCTAGAAATGTGGAGCCACATAATTCTTTTTTTTTCAGTACCTGATATCTACATTTTATTATTTTCTCTAGGACGCTATCTGGAGTGCAGAAGTAAAACTCGTGATTATCAAAAAAACTTTTTTGATGAAATTCTGCAAGGTGATGTGGTGCTTTTTTGATGTATTCAGTCAATGGGGAAGCAGTGAAATGTTTGGAAATTATGCATATTGGTATTTTGTTTTGATTTTTTTAAATAACATACCAAAAAATTTCAAAATTTCAAGCGGACAAAGTGACGGGTAGAGCTAGTTTATTATATAAAACTTACATCCACTATTTTCAGAAAATATATCTTATCTAAAATATATCTTAATTTTTATTAATACCATGTATCGATGTATCAAATATACGAAGCCAAATCCCCTATACTCAGCTTTTTAAAAGCACCATTCCATTCTTTGGTCTGACGTTAAACGGCAACCTGAGCATTAATTTATTTCGCAGGTTTTAAATTTATTTAAAATAAATCGACCAAAAAGTTGGAAAGTTTCAAGAAAATAGTAAAAATGTACCAAAATAATACAAAATTTCAATCCCAAAACTTGGAAGACCATACAATTTCAAAGCATCATTAGAAAAAATTACATTGCAAAACTAAATTAATTTGCGTTATAACACGAATATAGAATTTTATTTAAAAGCTTTAATTTTAAAGCTCTCTTTGAAGCCGTTTTCAGTTTTATAAGGTTGAGTTTCAAAAAAGAAAACGTAGTTCTTACATTCGGTCGAATATAAATAAGGTAAACAAATAATGACAACTAAAATTACGCATCATATACTGTTTCTCACAACATAAGATAGGTATTTTCAAATGCTTCATTACCCGTAGTCAAAGTCAGTTCAAATAAGTCAAAAAAAATTTTGTTTAATTATTTCTAGTATATTTAACATGGAGTTTCACGGTTTGTTTTCCGTGAAATTCCATGTTAAATATAAACTTTTATCGAAGGCAAACTATTTAATAAAGTTACGGAATCAGGGATTCCATATGATATTTTACAATTTTTGAGATATACACACTTTGATACCATGTTAAAACGAGAGTTGATTTTTCTAGGATTGACTATTTTTTTAATATAATACAATATTTCTTACCATTCAAAATATTATGCAAATAAATAAATTTTCTATTTTATAAATAGCGTGTCATTTAAATGAAATATCATAAAACAAAGTTAAAAATAAATAAAAAAGCTTAAGATGGTAGTGCTGTAACGGGTTTAATTATTTCAGTAATCTACATAACATTATACGTTTAGCTGTATTAACTTTTTTTATTTTCCTTCATTGAAAATGGAAACCTTTTGACCTTTTCCAATGAATTTCTTATTTTAGTCACTCTTTTAACCATTTGACAATAATTATCACTATGGTGCCATTATTGGTTATTAAAGATCAGTTATTTGAGATAAGATATTAAGTGATTTTAATTTATATCATAGTGCAGTTAATGATACTGAGTATTTTCATTCACGTTGATATGGACACGTTACTTTTATGGGATCACTCGGGTGTATGTCGCAACTTTTTTTCTCTGAAATGACTCGACATAGGAACTTGAAAGAGATAATAATATTAAATTTATAATATTAAAAAAATACTAACGTGCATATATTTAAATAGTAAACGCTCTCAAATATTGATGTGAAAATTTGGGGAATGGGGGGGGGGTTAAATTAAAGTTCTCAAAATATGTGATTAATTCCATTTGTAGTGTGAGATATTGTTTAACATTTCTCACTTTTTGAGGCCATTATTGGCCTCAAAATATTAGATTAGATGCTATATCTTCAAATATGTACTAAAACTATCCAAAAAAATTATGGCACCTTTCATTTTTGGAAATTGTTCTACTAAAATAAAAAATTTAATTAAAAAAAAACAAAAATATTTAAAAAATGCCGCGCTGTATATCACGGGGATCAGATCTTCAGATGGTACTGATTTAACCCAGGCTGGGGAAAACCCACTCTTTGTACGTCGTCAGCTAGCCAAGGGGCGGTAAAAACCCAGACCCTGCTGGCCCAGCGAGTGGCAGCGAGTCCATTATCCACTAGTAAGGCCCGGCCTGAGACCTAAAGTTACGAAAAGTAAGGTCTTCAAAAGCCTACGCAACGGTTGAAGGAAAACCATATCAATTATCCAAGATCTTATATTTTTTTAACTATACGCAATGTTTATACATTATATTAATACACGAAAATAATAAATACCAACGATTATGTAATTTTTAAAAATTATTTTAACGATTTAAATTTACTAATTAGATTATATTTACTAGAAAGATAAAGCAATTTTAATGCTTACGGCAAAAACATCTTTTTGAAATACTCGGTTTACATTTTAACGATAATTTTTAAAACTGTTGGTTAAGCATACTGTTAAAGATATAATGTAAATACTATGAAATGTATTGAGAAATATGAGCGAAAAGAATTTCATTTGTAAAAAATTCATAATATTGAGGAATTAAAACTGAAATAAGATTTGTATCGTTTTATATAGAACCGAAGACTGAATTACATAATCGTTGGTATTTATTATTTTCGTGTATTAATATAATGATATTAATACACGAAAATAATAAATACCAACGATTATGTAATTTTTAGCCATTTATTTACGACATGGGTAAAATTTCTGTATTTTTTTAAAATGGATGCTAAAAAAATTATAATATTGAAATTTTCAAAAATTATTCCAATAAATTATTCAAAAAATTACAATAACATGTGACGCTTATAAGCAAACAGACCAATTGGATCATTGGCACTACTATACTCTATGTATATTACTTTTTTCATTACCTCTATAATGAGATTAATTATCATAGTAATATTGGTCAATAACTCCTATAATGCCATTTATATAAACCAATGTTGGAAGAGGATGTAATGAATGAGGAATCGTCAGTAAATATAAACATACACTGTGTAATAGAATATAATTAGTTGCGGAATAAAAAATAAACTTAATTTATAACTGCATAAAATTAAGAAACTATGGAAACAAATATTATTATGTTATATTTAATTAAGATCTATAAAAAACTAATTGTGTATATTCTGTCGTTTTTTCTTATTAACTAAAACGTACAGAAAAAAAATGAAAAAATTATAATTACGTACAACATTATGGATTTCATCAACGTTCGAAATCATCCTATCCACATATTTAATATACAACCGCACGCACCCATAGAAAGAAGGATCCGCGCTTATTTCTATATATATATATATATACATATATATATATATATATATATATATATATATATATATATAAATGAAAAGAAAACTTTGTACCCAATGTTAAGCATATTGCGTGCACGGAGAAGTGTGAGATTTGGCACATTCAAAGTTTATATATAGAAGAAGTCTAGAAAGCTAAAATTTATATAACGAGTAAACTTAAAAAAATTCTGAATTATGGCCGAATTTCGACCAACCAAAAGAAATTAGATGTACTTTTTATCCTTTGTGTTTCAACAGCAAGCATTTATCTGAAATAAGAAATATTGGCAAAGCTCTGATTAAGTCACTAGAAGGAACGTAAAAGCGTTTATGCTATTTTTATCCGGTACTAACAATTAGCAAATTCTGTTTTGAATTTAAATATTGAATAACAAAAAAATAATGTGCACCTCTGCTTAATTAAACTTAACTCTAGTAATTTAACGAGTTGCGACCTGTTCACCTGACAATATCTTTGCGTCCTTCACGACAGGCGTCGCGCCGTCTATGTCGTAACTAATTTAATTAAATTTAAAGAAAATATCACGTTTGCGTCTTCTTTTCAGCTAAGTTTTTATTATTTGACATCAATTGTTTAAATGAAAATATTTCTTGGAGTATTTTGAATTTAAATAAGGAAGCCTCTTCGCTATTTTATTTCAGCAGGATTTAAAATTTTACTTTATTTATTTATATTAATAGGACCTTAAAAGTTAATAATGAAACTATATAATGCATTATGTATAAAAAAAAAGTTTTCAAATATAGTAGAAAATTTTCCAAAAAATAAAAGTAGCCGAGTAGCGGTCGGGCGCGCATTACAAAGTTTCCATACTTACGTTGTTTAAAGTGACACACATTTTGATAGAATTGACATAAATTTTTAAATTAAAAAACAGTATATGGATTCCAAAATTCACTTATTTAGGCTATATTTAAATCAATATATTAGAGAATCGAAGTAAACAAAAACTTATCTTTTCATTAGGTTCTCATAATTTATAAATGATTTTAGTTGAAAATATTAAAAGTATTTGCAAAGAAAAAACGAGCAAAGCAGAGAAATGTATGCTTTATAGTTAACGATGAGCTTCAATAACTTATTCGTATATGTTGTATGGAAGACGTAATGGTTTACACGCCATATTTAGAAATTCAATCAATATTCAATAGTACTATTCAAATAATTGTTTTCTCACTTGATAAATTTATTTTTAATAAACTTAAAACTAAGCAGAAAAAATATTAATAATATTCTAAACAAAGTTAAATATATTGTCGCAGTGCAATAACTGTAAAAACAAATGTAACATAAAATTGATTTCCTAGTTTATCCACATTTGTGCAGTTACTCCTTAAAATTGAATAAATATTCCTTAAAAAAGGAAGTAAAGGTACAATCATAAGCTACTGAACTGTCGTTTTGTTGTAACAATTATGTTGCCTTCATTTCTTATTAACAATTTTGGCACTTATTCGATGTGAAATTTTCGATTTGAAAATTAACAAATTTTAATAAACATAACCGAACTACTTTTATAAAAAAATTGTATTACATATTAATTTGTACGAATTTCAGTAAATAAAACAATAAATAAATCCAAATCCAACTATTTGTGAACAAAACTGAACCAAGTAAGGAACGTAGTGCCTAAATAAGACATTTCTGCTAGATTGGAAATAATGTTTCAAACAATTAAATGAAATCCATGCATGAAAGGTTTAGAAATAAAGAAATTTTTAGACTTCTGAAAATATAGTCTATTCTTAACCTCCACATTTTTACTACAACAATTTTCTTCACATAAACCTTTATTTTAACAAATATATATTGAATATTTATTCAAAACAAAAGTATTCTGGCATAGACACAACTATTATAAAATAATTTTTAACTTATTTTCCCATAATTTCTTTTTAAAACTAAAATTAAAAGCATATTATGGATTGAACAAAACTAAAAGATAACAGTTAATTATATTATGTATTAAAACCAATTTTATTTAAAAGAACATATTGTAAGAAGGATTAATGATATAGCGCGAAATAACCTGCACTTTTCATTTATTCCCGAACCATCTTAATAGCATTCTAAAAACTGTAGTAAATCGCTTTCTTGATTACCCGGGAAACGAAATAATAACTTAACCAAAGTAAATAATTGAAGAAAAAAGATTATATATGAAATTATTCAGTGATTTTCGAATCACCTGAATGTAAGCTTATTTCATGGCGAACATTTCTCAATTACTAAAGTAAGTAAAGAAAACTTATATTTTTACATCTGAAATCCTTTTGTTGGGTACTAATGGCTTTCCACGCGCAATTGAATACTCGCAGTATCCTTAAATAACAACAAAGAGTAAATAATTTGATTAATTTATTTCATGATTGCTGAATATTTTCCTTCCTCTCATGTTACTTATTTAAGATACATACTATTGAACGAAGGAGGAAGTAAGAGTATTGGAAAAAATAATTTCAATGACACCTCGCTACGAGGTTGGTAATATTAATTTTACTGGCACCTCCCCTCGAAATAAGGAAATACTAAATCGTAATTTTTAAAATTAACACTAAAATAGTTGTGTAAAACTCAAGAAGTATAAAATAACTTCAAATATAAGTAGAATGAATTGAATTTTAATTACCAATCACTCCCTAATTTATCAAGCTATATAAACATAGCATACGAATGCAGCATACATCTATATTACGAAGAGCCTCGATTTTAATTAAAATATCTCGCCCTCTCATAAATTATGGAACAAACTGGACGAGCGTGGTACTAATGACCAGCTTGTCGTGATTTAGTTTCGTGCTTTATACGTGATTGTCACATGGTAGGATTTATGTGAACAAGTACATAGATTAATCCTTTTTTATAGTAATTTGTAATACATATATGAATTCATTAACTTTTTAATAATGGAAAAAAGTTTGTTTATGTTCCAAACATTAAAACAAAAAGCAAGAATTATAATATTTAGCACCTGTTCAACGCTTGTAGTTAATTAAACACTTTAACAACTTACATCAAATTGTTCACAACGAAACTCTAGAAAGGGTTTTTGACTACTTGTTAAGAAGACCAAAACAGTGAAAAAGAAAGAAAAATTAGAGTTTGCCAAAAAACCAAATAATTTAAAAAGCAGTTTGTAATCAAGCGTTCGTTATTTGAGCAGAGATTAGATATCGAATGTTACTGATTATGAAAAACCATCACACAAGCTATAAGCAATTTACGAAACTACTTCATAGCCCTCGCCACGTAATCGCAAAAAAGATAAGTCTCAAAATGAAAATAGTCAAGAAACAAAATATTATATTTGTCTTAAAATGAAAATTAATCGGCAAGCAAAATTTGAAACAAAAGTGATTTTCTTCAAACGAACTAATTTTGAGATTTGCCTAAATTCTAATCAATTCAAGAGCATTTAACTCAGTATGCAATCATGTTGCATTCAAAATTTTAAAATTCAAAACTTAGATTAATAAAAAAACTTAAAAATTTTGAGATAAAATTAAACTTAATCAGCAAATATGAAACAAGAACTTAACGCTAACACTGTAATTTACATCAGATAGCTCATACTTTTCTTTTAGATTTGGAATATTCGAAAATCAAATATGATAGTTGTAAAATATTTTATATACTTGCAATTATTTTTCCACCCTTCTTATTTTTCACATCGAATGACGTCCTTTGAATTTTATTTAATGATGCTATTATAACCGCTGTTAAATAATTAACACCAATTCTATATATTTATATCTTCTCTCTACGTTTTACAAAATGCTATCTTTCTTTGTTATCCTCTTGTCAATTTTTGAATTTATAAAATAAATTTTAATTTATTACCCAATATTAATTATAAATGCATTTTGGCTGACTTAAAGAAACTTAACCTTAAAACTACGTTAATGAAGTAGACTCTTCAAAATCCAGCGGTAAATGTAAACTTCCTTCAGTCTGTGAAATAATCTCAAAATTAATGAATCAAAAGTTTTCTATGTTTTTAAATTAGGCTGTTAATTTTCCATTCACATATCTAGTCATTAGTTTCATTTTAGCATAAAATGTACTCTTCATTGATATTTTTCATTTTTTTAACCAATAATTGTTATGTCAGAATTATTCAAAACTTTATACTAAAAGAGCAATCTAACATAACCACTACTGGATAAAATGATATTAAAGTTCAATATCTATATGTTGAGATACTAAATATGTTGTATAAATATTTAATACCAATTAAAAAATAAATGGCACAAGAAATAAAAATTATGCAAGCAAAAAAAATCTGCTGTGCAATACTCTAAGTAAAACAGCGAAAATTCCCTTTCATTACTTTCAGATATTTAAACAAGGACAATTAACTTCAAAGAAAAACATTTCCTAGAAGATGGAAATAATTTCTCCCTCCTATACTAAAACCTGTATTTAAAGTCACTTATATTTTTCATATCTACATATATTATTATTAAAAAAATTTGTTTTAAGACAAAATTAAAACTTACCGAAACCGACCGAAACATTATAGTTTTTACTCACTCACTCATCACAAATACGTCACACTCAGGTACAAATGCAATCAGGCGGATGAGCAATTTTGTACCACGGAAAAGTGGACAATTTCGATATTACTCGTTTCTGGATGCCGGTATAGCCAAAAAAAAGCATGACTACGTGAGCGCTGGTAGTTATTAGGTACAAAGGGCAAGAGATTATTAACAAATTAAAGCATAAAATCTCTTCTGTGCTGTGATGTTGGGGAGCCAGCATATCCGAGAGAAAATCAGCAGGAAATAGGAAAGGGAAATAACTATATAGTCTGATGTACAAAAAAAAGGGTGGGTGTACTTATGTACGCGCGTGAGAAGTTATACTTCTTTGGCATCATTAAATAATACATACGGATAGATAACCACAATTATATTGGAGCACTTGAAAAAGTCTATAAACACAATTTTTCCACTAATATTTACGAATAGTAAATATATTAATCAAAATATTGAATTTAAATCACTACTGAATATAATTTATCAGCACATATATAAATCGCACTTATATGAAACTAAAACACGTGTGTGAATGTAGACACTAGAAACATGTGGAAAATAAATACTATGAATATGAAAACAGTGAACAGAGGCGACGATGGTGCCAACTTGCGCGACTAATAGAGGTTCTATTTCTATTTTGTTGGTAGCTTTTGTTTCAAGACTGCAACCGCTGCAACTTCATACTGTAACTTTTGTGTGACGAATCTTAAAATTTCACTCTCATCATCTTTTTATAACGCGCCTAAAGAAGTATAACTTCAATAAAAAAATAACGTTTTTTGAATACGTTCCATGTAGAGGCTGCATTTAGTTTCAAGTGAGTCATGTCATTCCTTAATGTGAAATATTTAAGGAATAATAGCGATACCCTCAAAAGGGTTAGTAAACTAAACATAGCAACGTTCGAGACAAGAAAAATTGTGAAAGGTCGAAAAGTAAGTTATTTCGTGACTGGTAATAACTTTTTGTTTCAACGAAAGTTTAATTAGGGTTAGTATTGTTTTTAATCATTAAGCATTGTTTCTTTCACTTTATTAGTTCATATTTGAACATTAGTAACATAGTTTCAGGAAGTAGATGTCTATAAATAGTATATAACTAATATTAAATTGATGAAATTGTACCAAAGCACAACTGTAGAATTTAACAAGCAAAAGTCTAATTATTCTGTACAAACAACGCAACATAATTATAAAAATGTTTAGATTAAATATGTTTGGGTCCTAAAAATAGGTAAAGTTTCAAAGAAAGGAAAATTTTTGAACTTAAATAATTATCAAGACGTTTACGATTTCATTTATAAGTATGCAGTCTAGGGCACGTCAGAAATAATTCAACCACAGCTGAAGAGAGGTGCGCTTACAATTAAAGCGTTGCTATAATAAAGATAAAACCTTATCGTAAAATTCTCGAGACATATAAACAAAACCTGTTTGTGAAAATATCAAGAAGCATTGTACATAAAACCATTCCATAGTTGTGACTTCATTCGTAACGCTAGTTTATATACGAAAATTATTTTTTCTGTGACTATATATAAATATTACTGACTTAAGTTTCAAATTGACAGTAAAATTGTGGAAATTCATTACTTGAAAAAATACTTACTTCTAAAAGCAATGAAAGTAGGATATTGTTAAGCCTATTAAAGATAAATAAAGGTTTATAAAAAAATATTGAAATTACGTATGATTAAATTTCTGCCAAATCATAATTTAAACATATCTGATAATTACTTGTAGAACTCGCACTATAAAGTTTTCAAATAGACTTGAATATCTGTGTAAGATATTTGAAGGAGCCCAATGAACTTTTTATAAATACTGAAATTATTTTTCACTACGTATATAATGTTGCCTATAATATTTTTCGTCGATGCCAGTTCAATAATTTGATCGCCTACATATCTGACTTAATAATTCCAAGTAAAGCAGTGACTGAAATAATTTTGAACTGCTAACTTTATGCTATTTTTTATAACTTTCATATACGCGTAGAAACAAATTAAGAGTAGAAAGAAAAATACTGCTTAACAGCTTGATAACTCATATCCAACGAAAGAAATGCTGTGTTCGACAATTTCGCTTTAAAATAATTTTGCAATGACATCCCTCTCGCCGTGGTCCGTACAAATAACACTCTCGATGCTCAAATATAATGCAAGTGGAAATATATTTATTTTTTCATTATTAATTCACATAGTTTACTGTAATATATACTAAAACGTGTACGTTTTAAAAAGCAACACGATGAAAAAAACTTTAAAGGCTGACTTTTAGCTAGGAATGCATTTCCTAGTTACCTCTGAATAATAAAATAATTCGTATAAATGCAAGGGTAACTTTAAAAAAAAAGTGTAACAGTAACCTATAATTTAGTTATAAGCAACCGAAAAAAGATAGATGAGCATGAAGGAAACACCACATGAAGAAAGTGGATAAGAATTGAATAAAGTTAATATGAACGGACGAACGTTGAAGAAATTCAGTACGCAGTGAATGAGTGATCATTAATGGAACATAACATGAGCGGATAAATGTTAAGGAAATGCAATAGGAAGAAAATTAATAAGCATTTAGGCAACACACTATGAACGCAAAACCGTTAGGGAAAAGCAAGGAAATGGGTGAGAATTAAGGAAACGCATAGAGAAGGAAATGGATGAGCATTAAGGAAGGTCGCTATAAACGAATGAACGCAAAGAAAACACAATATGAAGGAAACGGAGGAAATGAACATTAAGGAAGCAAGAAAGAGTAACCGAAATAAGGGACGTAATTTTTTCAAGGAGGATTTTAAAATCCTATCCAAACAAATTCTTTTTGATTTTGGAACTTGATTTATTCAAGAACTATTTTTGATAGAGTCTGTTTTACGCATTATTATTACAATAACGATCAATAACTAAGAAAAAGATGACGCGGAAGAAAACAAATATAGACTGAGACTGTATATAAATTCATAAAACATAGCTGTAATACATACAATATTAAAACAGTAAATGAATATAAATATTCAGCCTATCAGTTATTACAAAACTAGCCATATTCTAAACTCAAAAACGTTATCATTTTTCTGAGTGTGTAATGTTTATATAGGACGAATCAGTAAGTTTTGAAAGCCTTTTAATATTTTTAGTTATACTTAGGGAGTTCAAATATAATAGATATTTGAATCTATATCTAAGGGAAATAAAAATTTTTGAGAGTTGAGTAAATTTTAAAGGTAGGAATCTGCCAAAGAATCAAAAACAGTCATTATTAAAATGAACCTTTAAATTAAAATTAAAATTATCAATCCTGTTTTGAGAGATTGCTTTATTGGAAACCAATGGTTACAGATTTTTTTACAAACAATTTTCACAAAATATTATTGTTAATATCAGGGACGAATATGTAGTAACAATAAGAAAGACAGAGATTTGGTGGGATTAACAAAAGATAGTCTTTTTAGTCACTTGACCTATCAAATCAAGACTCGAATTAAGGGTATATTAACGATTGATTGTAGCATAAAGATTAATAGAATTATGTCAGTCGGCGTAAAGTCGTCGATTGTCCGAATACAGATCGAATTAGCAATGCATGTTCTCTCTGAAGGGTTTACGACGATTAATATTATCTGTATCTATGTGACTACAGATCACCTTAAGAAACACGAGATTTAAAATCATAAATTAAGTTATAATAGTCCCCACTATTATTAATTAAGCATGTGTAAATTTAATTTTTATAATTATAGTCATTCATAGTGGCATAAAAATGAAGTATTGTGCCCAACACTCCTGCGAAATATGAGTAGAACTTACTCTACGAAGTTTCCACAAAAATTTGAGCGAAATTTTCAATATTTAAGAACACATAATATTCCTAATAAAATATTCACTAATCTTAATATTAATTACCAAAATGCAAATAAATTTTCCGACGATAGCTTATTTTTTTAATTATTTTAACTTCATTCATTTTTTATTGTGTTACAATAACTTTTTTCCAGACGTTTTCAAAATATCCAAAGAGCTATCTTAAATAAAATTGGGAAAAAAATTTGCTATGGAATTCTTGTAAGTAAACATTTTTATTTATATTCTCCACTTGTCCCCACCTTTTAAATACTTGCTATTGGAAAATATGCGGGCATATCTCGCTCTTATTGCAAAACTCCTAAATCAATTTTGATTTGGTCAGGTTAAAGCAAGTATTTCTTGAAAATACATTTTTTCTGTGATTGAAATAGATGAAGATAATTAACTTTTTCCCAAAGCCATGTAGAAGGATGCTGTAGTTTTCGAGGAATTATTTCACGTTCATTTAATTTTTAATTTATTTGTATAAAATTTTAAACGAGTATGCGGAATAAAAAATAAACTTAATTTATAACTGCATAAAATTAAGAAACTATGGAAACAAATATTATTATGTTATATTTAATTAAGATCGATAAAAAACTAATTGTGTATATTCTGTCGTTTTTTCTTATTAACTAAAGCGTACAGAAAAAAAATGAAAAAATTATAATTACATACAACTACATTATGGATTTCGAACGTTTCGAACATTTAATATACAACCGCACGCACCCATAGAAAGAAGGATCCGCGCTTATTTCTATATATATGTATATATATATATATATATATATATATATATATATATATATATATATATATATATATAAATGAAAAGAAAACTTTGTACCCAATGTTAAGCATATTGCGTGCACGGAGAAGTGTGAGATTTGGCACATTCAAAGTTTATATATAGAAGAAGTCTAGAAAGCTAAAATTTATATAACGAGTAAACTTAAAAAAATTCTGAATTATGGCCGAATTTCGACCAACGGGTGAGTAGTTTATTTTTAATAAATACATATTAGGTAGAAATTAGATGTACTTTTTATCCTTTGTGTTTCAACAGCAAGCATTTATCTGAAATAAGAAATATTGCCAAAGCTCTAATTAAGTCACTAGAAGGAACGTAAAAGCGTTTATGCTATTTTTATCCGGTACTAACAATTAGCAAATTCTGAAAATTTTATTTTGAATTTAAATTTTGAATAACAAAAAAATAATGTGCACCTCTGCTTAATTAAACTTAACTCTAGTAATTTAACGAGTTGCGACCTGTTCACCTGACAATATCTTTGCGTCCTTCACGACAGGCGTCGCGCCGTCTATGTCGTAACTAATTTAATTAAATTTAAAGAAAATATCACGTTTGCGTCTTCTTTTCAGCTAAGTTTTTATTATTTGACACCAATTGTTTAAATGAAAATATTTCTTGGAGTATTTTGAATTTAAATAAGGAAGCCTCTTCGCTATTTTATTTCAGCAGGATTTAAAATTTTACTTTATTTATTGATATTAATAGAACCTTAAAAGTTAATAATGAAACTATATAATGCATTATGTATAAAAAAAAGTTTTCAAATATAGTAGAAAATTTTCCAAAAAATAAAAGTAGCCGAGTAGCGGTCGGGCGCGCATTACAAAGTTTCCATACTTACGTTGTTTAAAGTGACATACATTTTGATAGAATTGACATATATTTTTAAATTAAAAAACAGTATATGGATTCCAAAATTCACTTATTTAGGCTATATTTAAATCAATATATTAGAGAATCGAAGTAAACAAAAACTTACCTTTTCATTAGGTTCTCATAACTTATAAATGATTTTAGTTGAAAATATTAAAAGTATTTGTAAAGAAAAAACGACCAAAGCAGAGAAATGTATGCTTTATAATCAACGATGAGCTTCAATAACTTATTCGTATATGTTGTATGGAAGACGTAATGGTTTACACGCCATATTTAGAAATTCAATCAATATTCAATAGTACTATTCAAATAATTGTTTTCTCACTTGATAAATTTATTTTTAGTAAACTTAAAACTAAGCAGAAAAACTATTAATAATATTCTAAACGAAGTTAAATATATTGTCGCAGTGCAATAACCGTAAAAACAAATGTAACATAAAATTGATTTCCTAGTTTATCCACATTTGTGCAGTTACTCCTTAAAATTGAATAAATATTCCTTAAAAAAGGAAGTAAAGGTACAATCATAAGCTACTGAACTGTCGTTTTGTTGTAACAATTATGTTGCCTTCATTTCTTATTAACAATTTTGGCACTTATCGAATTGTATTACATATTAATTTGTACGAATTTCAGTAAATAAAACAATAAATAAATCCAAATCCAACTATTTGTGAACAAAACTGAACCAAGTAAGGAACGTAGTGCCTAAATAAGACATTTCTGCTAGATTGGAAATAATGTTTCAAACAATTAAATGAAATCCATACATGAAAGGTTTAGAAATAAAGAAATTTTTAGACTTCTGAAAATATAGTCTATTCTTAACCTCCACATTTTTACTACAACAATTTTCTTCACATAAACCTTTATTTTAACAAATATATATTGAATATTTATTCTGGCATAGACACAACTATTATAAAATAACTTTTAACTTATTTTCCCATAATTTCTTTTTAAAACTAAAATTAAAAACATATTATGGATTGAACAAAACTAAAAGATAACAGTTAATTATATTATGTATTAAAACCAATTTTATTTAAAAGAACATATTGTAAGAAGGATTAATGATATAGCGCGAAATAACCTGCACTTTTCATTTATTCCCGAACCATCTTAATAGCATTCTAAAAACTGTAGTAAATCGCTTTCTTGATTACCCGGGAAACGAAATAATAACTTAACCAAAGTAAATAATTGAAGAAAAAAGATTATATATGAAATTATTCAGTGATTTTCGAATCACCTGAATGTAAGCTTATTTCATGGCGAACATTTCTCAATTACTAAAGTAAGTAAAGAAAACTTATATTTTTACATCTGAAATCCTTTTGTTGGGTACTAATGGCTTTCCACGCGCAATTGAATACTCGCAGTATCCTTAAATAACAACAAAGAGTAAATAATTTGATTAATTTATTTCATGATTGCTGAATATTTTCCTTCCTCTCATGTTACTTATTTAAGATACATACTATTGAACGAAGGAGGAAGTAAGAGTATTGGAAAAAATAATTTCAATGACACCTCGCTACGAGGTTGGTAATATTAATTTTACTGGCACCTCCCCTCGAAATAAGGAAATACTAAATCGTAATATTTAAAATTAACACTAAAATAGTTGTGTAAAACTCAAGAAGTATAAAATAACTTCAAATATAAGTAGAATGAATTGAATTTTAATTACCAATCACTCACTAATTTATCAAGCTATATAAACATAGCATACGAATGCAGCATACATCTATATTACGAAGAGCCTCGATTTTAATTAAAATATCTCGCCCTCTCATAAATTATGGAACAAACTGGACGAGCGTGGTACTAATGACCAGCTTGTCGTGATTTAGTTTCGTGCTTTATACGTGATTGTCACATGGTAGGATTTATGTGAACAAGTATTTTCACATAAATCCTACCATTAATCCTTTTTTACAGTAATTTGTAACACATATATGAGTTTATTAACTTTTTGATAATGGAAAAAAGTTTGTTTATGTTCCAAACATTAAAACAAAAAGCAAGAATTATAATATTTAGCACCTGTTCAACGCTTGTAGTTAATTAAACACTTTAACAACTTACATCAAATTGTTCACAACGAAACTCTAGAAAGGGTTTTTGACTACTTGTTAAGAAGACCAAAACAGTGAAAAAGAAAGAAAAATTAGAGTTTGCCAAAAAACCAAATAATTTAAAAAGCAGTTTGTAATCAAACGTTCGTTATTTGAGCAGAGATTATATATCGAATGTTACTGATTATGAAAAACCACCACACAAGCTATAAGCAATTTACGAAACTACTTCATAGCCCTCGCCACGTAATCGCAAAAAAGATAAGTCTTAAAATTAAAATAGTCAAGAAACAAAATGTTATATTTGTCCTAAAATGAAAATTAATCGGCAAGCAAAATTTGAAACAAAAGTGATTTTCTTCAAACGAACTGATTTTGAGATTTGCCTAAATTCTAATCGATTCAAGAGCATTTAACTCAGTATGAAATCATGTTGCATTCAAAATTTTAAAATTCAAAACTTAGATTAATAAAAAAACTTAAAAAGTTTGAGATAAAATTAAACTTAATCAGCAAATGTGAAACAAGAACTTAACGCTAACACTGTAATTTACATCAGATCGCTCATACTTTTCTTTTAGATTTGGAATATTCGAAAATCAAATATGATAGTTGTAAAATATTTTATATACTTGCAATTATTTTTCCACCCTTCGCAATATTTCTCACATCGAATGACGTCCTTTGAATTTTATTTAATGATGCTATTATAACCGCTGTTAAATAATTAACACCAATTCTATATATTTATATCTTCTCTCTACGTTTTACAAAATGCTATCTTTATTTGTTATCCTCTTGTCAATTTTTGAATTTATAAAATAAATTTTAATTTATTACCCAATATTAATTATAAATGCATTTTGGCTGACTTAAAGAAACTTAACCTTAAAACTACGTTAATGAAGTAGACTCTTCAAAATCCAGCGGTAAATGTAAACTTCCTTCAGTCTGTGAAATAATCTCAAAATTAATGAATCAAAAGTTTTCTATGTTTTTAAATTAGGCTGTTAATTTTCCATTCACATATCTAGTCATTAGTTTCATTTTAGCATAAAATGTACTCTTCATTGATATTTTTCATTTTTTTAACCAATAATTGTTATGTCAGAATTATTCAAAACTTTATACTAAAAGAGCAATCTAACATAACCACTACTGGATAAAATGATATTAAAGTTCAATATCTATATGTTGAGATACTAAATATGTTGTATAAATATTTAATACCAATTAAAAAATAAATGGCACAAGAAATAAAAATTATGCAAGCAAAAAAAATCTGCTGTGCAATACTCTAAGTAAAACAGCGAAAATTCCCTTTCATTACTTTCAGATATTTAAACAAGGACAATTAACTTCAAAGAAAAACATTTCCTAGAAGATGGAAATAATTTCTCCCTCCTATACTAAAACCTGTATTTAAAGTCACTTATATTTTTCATATCTACATATATTATTATTAAAAAAATTTGTTTTAAGACAAAATTAAAACTTACCGAAACCGACCGAAACATTATAGTTTTTACTCACTCACTCATCACAAATACGTCACACTCAGGTACAAATGCAATCAGGCGGATGAGCAATTTTGTACCACGGAAAAGTGGACAATTTCGATATTACTCGTTTCTGGATGCCGGTATAGCCAAAAAAAAGCATGACTACGTGAGCGCTGGTAGTTATTAGGTACAAAGGGCAAGAGATTATTAACAAATTAAAGCATAAAATCTCTTCTGTGCTGTGATGTTGGGGAGCCAGCATATCCGAGAGAAAATCAGCAGGAAATAGGAAAGGGAAATAACTATATAGTCTGATGTACAAAAAAAAGGGTGGGTGTACTTATGTACGCGCGTGAGAAGTTATACTTCTTTGGCATCATTAAATAATACATACGGATAGATAACCACAATTATATTGGAGCACTTGAAAAAGTCTATAAACACAATTTTTCCACTAATATTTACGAATAGTAAATATATTAATCAAAATATTGAATTTAAATCACTACTGAATATAATTTATCAGCACATATATAAATCGCACTTATATGAAACTAAAACACGTGTGTGAATGTAGACACTAGAAACATGTGGAAAATAAATACTATGAATATGAAAACAGTGAACAGAGGCGACGATGGTGCCAACTTGCGCGACTAATAGAGGTTCTATTTCTATTTTGTTGGTAGCTTTTGTTTCAAGACTGCAACCGCTGCAACTTCATACTGTAACTTTTGTGTGACGAATCTTAAAATTTCACTCTCATCATCTTTTTATAACGCGCCTAAAGAAGTATAACTTCAATAAAAAAATAACGTTTTTTGAATACGTTCAATGTAGAGGCTGCATTTAGTTTCAAGTGAGTCATGTCATTCCTTAATGTGAAATATTTAAGGAATAATAGCGATACCCTCAAAAGGATTAGTAAACATAGCAACGTTCGAGACAAGAAAAATTGTGAAAGGTCGAAAAGTAAGTTATTTTTGACTGGTAATAACTTTTTGTTTCAGCGAAAGTTTAATTAGGGTTAGTATTGTTTTTAATCATTAAGCATTGTTTCTTTCACTTTATTAGTTCATATTTGAACATAAATAACATAGTTTCAGGAAGTAGATGTCTATAAATAGTATATGACTAATATTAAATTAATAAAATTTTACCAAAGCACAACAGTAGAATTTAATAAGTAAAAGTCTAATTATTCCGTACAAACAACGCAACATAATTATAAAAATGTTTAGATTAAATATGTTTGGGTCCTATAAATAGGTAACGATTCAAAGAAAGGAAATTTTTTGAACTTAAATAATTACGAAGACGTTTACGATTTCATTTATAAGTATGCAGTCTAGGGCACGTCAGAAATAATTCAACCACGGCCGAAGAGAGGTGCGCTTACAATTAACGCGTTGCCATAATAAAGATAAAACCTTATCGTAAAATTCTCGAGACATATAAACAAAACCTGTTTGTGAAAATATCAAGAAGCATCGTATATAAAACCATTCCATAGTTGTGACTTCATTCGTAACGCTAGTTTATAAAGGGAAATTATTTTTTTTGTGACTATATATAAATATTACTGACTTAAGTTTCAAATTGACAGTAAAATTGTGGGAATTCATTACTTGAAAAAATATTTACTTCTAAAAGCAATGAAAGTAGGATATTGTTAAACCTATTAAAGATAAATAAAGGTTTATAAAAAATTATTGAAATTACGTGACTAAATTTCTGCCAAATCATAATTTAAACATATCTGATAATTACTTGTAGAACTCGCACTATAAAGTTTTCAAATAGACTTGAATATTTGTGTAAGATATTTGAAAGAGCCCAATGAACTTTTTATAAATAATGAAATTATTTTTCACTACGTATATAATGTTGCCTATAAAATTTTTCGTCGATGCCAGTTCAATAATTTGATCGCCTACGTGCCTGACCTAATAATTCCAAGTAAAGAAGTGACTGAAATAATTTTGGACTGAACTGCTAACTTTATGCTGTTTTTTATATCTTTGATATACGCGTAGAAAAAATTTAAGAGTGGAAATAAAAATACTGCTTAACAGCTTGATAACTCATATCCAAAGAAAGAAATGCTGTGTTCGACAATTTCGCTTTAAAATAATTTTGCAATGACATCCCTCTCGCCGTGGTCCGTACAAATAACACTCTCGATGCTCAAATATAATGCAAGTGGAAATATATTTATTTTTTCATTATTAATTCACATAGTTTACTGTAATATATACTAAAACGTGTACGTTTTAAAAAGCAACACGATGAAAAAAACTTTAAAGGCTGACTTTTAGCTAGGAATGCATTTCCTAGTTACCTCTGAATAATAAAATAATTCGTATAAATGCAAGGGTAACTTTAAAAAAAAAGTGTAACAGTAACCTATAATTTAGTTATAAGCAACCGAAAAAAGATAGATGAGCATGAAGGAAACACCACATGAAGAAAGTGGATAAGAATTGAATAAAGTTAATATGAACGGACGAACGTTGAAGAAATTCAGTACGCAGTGAATGAGTGATCATTAATGGAACATAACATGAGCGGATAAATGTTAAGGAAATGCAATAGGAAGAAAATTAATAAGCATTTAGGCAACACACTATGAACGCAAAACCGTTAGGGAAAAGCAAGGAAATGGGTGAGAATTAAGGAAACGCATAGAGAAGGAAATGGATGAGCATTAAGGAAGGTCGCTATAAACGAATGAACGCAAAGAAAACACAATATGAAGGAAACGGAGGAAATGAACATTAAGGAAGCAAGAAAGAGTAACCGAAATAAGGGACGTAATTTTTTCAAGGAGGATTTTAAAATCCTATCCAAACAAATTCTTTTTGATTTTGGAACTTGATTTATTCAAGAACTATTTTTGATAGAGTCTGTTTTACGCATTATTATTACAATAACGATCAATAACTAAGAAAAAGATGACGCCGAAGAAAACAAATATAGACTGAGACTGTATATAAATTCATAAAACATAGCTGTAATACATACAATATTAAAACAGTAAATGAATATAAATATTCAGCCTATCAGTTATTACAAAACTAGCCATATTCTAAACTCAAAAACGTTATCATTTTTCTGAGTGTGTAATGTTTATATAGGACGAATCAGTAAGTTTTGAAAGCCTTTTAATATTTTTAGTTATACTTAGGGAGTTCAAATATAATAGATATTTGAATCTATATCTAAGGGAAATAAAAATTTTTGAGAGTTGAGTAAATTTTAAAGGTAGGAATCTGCCAAAGAATCAAAAACAGTCATTATTAAAATGAACCTTTAAATTAAAATTAAAATTATCAATCCTGTTTTGAGAGATTGCTTTATTGGAAACCAATGGTTACAGATTTTTTTACAAACAATTTTCACAAAATATTATTGTTAATATCAGGGACGAATATGTAGTAACAATAAGAAAGACAGAGATTTGGTGGGATTAACAAAAGATAGTCTTTTTAGTCACTTGACCTATCAAATCAAGACTCGAATTAAGGGTATATTAACGATTGATTGTAGCATAAAGATTAATAGAATTATGTCAGTCGGCGTAAAGTCGTCGATTGTCCGAATACAGATCGAATTAGCAATGCATGTTCTCTCTGAAGGGTTTACGACGATTAATATTATCTGTATCTATGTGACTACAGATCACCTTAAGAAACACGAGATTTAAAATCAGTTTACCCATGTAAGTATTTTAAAATATTTCGTATAAGGTTGCTATTAAACATATTTCCGAATAAGCATACCTGGCTAGATATGTATATATCGCCTACAATATTTACTAAGACTGTAAAGATACTGTGATATCATTTAAAACCAGATTAGGTTAGATTAGATAAGATTTGAGTAGATTTAAAATAAATATTTATAAGTTATTGTTTCTGCATTAATTGACCTTATACAATACTTTCAATAATTTCAGACATTGGTTGCGAGTGCGCGGTGGTTTGGTGGCGAGTGGATTATACAAGCCGGTGGCAGTCGCTTTGTTAAATTGAGTTATATAGGGTTAAACAAAACATGGTAATTGTAACTGATATATTCAGACAACTTCGGCAGTTGTCACTGATGTACGTATTAGGAATATTATACATTATTGTTATTGAATCAGTTTTAATTTAAATGTCACGCGTTAAAAAATTTATAATTATTCATAATTAGTATAGATAATTCGTAAATGGCAGAATCAGGTTAATTCTTTAGGTCGGGACCGAAATCTACACTGATACGTAAAACTGAGTTATTTCTAATAACATTTTGTAGTAAACTTAAACTATATCCTTGACAAGACTACACCTTGCAATCTATAGAAAAACTGCCAGTATTTATAAGCAGTAGAGAATAAAATCAATACATGATCAACTCTGGTTTATTTTTAAATTAATTAAATAGATAACTAGAATTCGTCAGCAAAGCATGGAAAAAGATTTTTTAGTTAAAATGTCCTAAAATCAAGAAAAAATCAAGCTAAGTTTAAAACTCACTTCAAGACATATGTACCGTTCATTACTATGTGAAATACATCTTACGATGGAAAATCATTCAGAAAGTCGCGATTTTAATTAAAATGTTTCCCGCACTCATAAATTGTGAAACAAACGGGTCGAGTGTCACTAATGACCCACTTGTCGTACGCTGACATCGTGGGTTTTACGTGATTGCTACTTCATTGGATTTACACGAGATATAAATCATACACACCAAAATGTACAATATATGTAAGTCTTTTCATTTATATAACCTTAATGAACTGAAAAAAAGTACACTAAAAAAGTACATACGAATTAAACTGAGAAACTTAATGTCGATCATTACAAAGTTTGTAATGTCGATCATTACAAAGTTTCTTAATTTAATTCATCAGTAACACATGTCAACTACCTTTTTATAGGAAATTTGCACATCGTTAAGATGTGAAAGTTGAAAAACGAAAACAAAATTTTAAAATTTGCAATTAAAGTGTTAAAAACGCATACGCATTAACACGAGAATAACAAAATATTAACCCGTTTGTAAAATATTTTTATTAGTGATTGTCTTATTTTTGATGATAATTATTTTTAAAATAAATACTTTAATAATTATATGATGATAATTATTTTTAACATGACGGCGGAAATCTCTGACTATGTGGTACTAAAATGAATATATCAGCACAATATGATATTTATCAACAATCTATAAATCGGTTAATCGTTTTGATGATTGTCGTAACTTTTGAAATAGCTGGTAGAATTTTAATTTTCTGAATCTTTTTTTATCTTTCATTAAAAACAGCAAAAATTATTTTGTCGTTTTAATAAAAAACACAGATAAATATGTTTAATTATTAAGAATTAAAATAAAACAAACAAGAATATGATCATGAATTATTTATTTATATTTTTCTATTCTTTATAAGCATTGGAAATATTTAAAACACATTATTTAGGCATCCTTTTAATAGGAAAGTAGAACGCATCTTCATTTCAGGATTCCGTCAAATCACGAAAATGTTTTATTAACTTCTTCAATACTTTTATAAATACCTATACTTTGTGTCCTGGGATATGACGTATTTGTATTGTGTCCTGTCGACTCTTAGATATACTTAAGTACAAGGAAGTGATTGCGTAAGCTAATAGCACTTTATCGGTCTGAATAATGAAGTATAGAAACGCAATACACTGTATCTATTTAAAGAACTAAAAGAATTTGTTGTGTATTCCATTGTAAATATTTTTGATATTGTAATTCTACGGCAAAACAGCAGATGTGGAGAAGATATTTAATTCTATACTTTTACGTAGAACTTTTTTATGCTATGATACGCTCGCCTATTTTATTTAAGTGGGCTTATGCCACTTTAATTTTATTAGCTTGTTGTATTCCAAATCTTGCCAAGTCAGAAATTAAGTCGACTTAAAATGACAGATTAAGTAACAACTAAATTTTAAATTGACATAAAAACAATCTCTAAATATAATCATCAAACTTATCACTCCGACATGTGCATATATTTCTCGTACATACCAAACAAAATGATAAGATCTCAAGTAACGCTCTTGTACAAATTTTACTAAAATACACGTATATGTAATAACTTATTATATTGAAGAAAATTAATTATACGGTCTTTCGAGTAGAATTTTAAGAACGTCAGACATATGTAAATTTAATACAACATAATCAGGTAAAACACTTCAAGAATGTGATAACATTATCTACATACATAATCTTCATACCTTCATAACATAATTTTCAGCTGTCTGCTGTTGATATTAAGCAAATCACTATGAAAAGTGTGCCGCCTACATTTTGAATACCTTCTCCACATCTGCTGTTTTGCCGCAGAATTACAACATCAACTATTTTTACAATGGAGTACATAACAAATTTAAAATTTTTTTTAAATATATACAGTATATTGCGTATCTATACTTCATTATCTTTGGATGCAATAACGACATGTATTGCAAGATGTACTGACAAAATAATCTGAAATCCAATTTTTAAAATATGACGTCATTATTCAAGTAGTTATTAACCTTGTTAACAGACGCAATAGACTAATAGTTTGATGATTGCACCTGTATGGTTATCTATGCATTTGTACAATATTTAATTACCCTTTTTACATTGATGCTTTACAATGAAATTGTTGTTGAATATTCAAAAATTAATCGCAATAATTTGAATCGAAAAGTTGCATGAGTCGGCTTAATAAAGATTTTTACTGAAATGTTTCCGCCCGATGTATTTTTATATAACAACAAGTAAAGAAACGTAAATTTTATTGAAATGTCACGTGCATATGGTTATTCAATATAAAGTTTCTTAAAGCGAGGAAAAGGTTAAAATTAAAATTTTATTTAATTACCCATCGATCATGTTAATGATCGAATGGTAAAATTCTTAATAACGTATCAACTACTATTAAGTATAAATATAGAAAACTAAGCGTTTTCAGTAAAAATCGGAAAAAAGTCGGAAAAATTAGGTAATAACAAAATAATATAATATTGCCATGTTTCTCAACCAAGTAAATAAATTCAAGTCAACTAGTATCAGGTACTCGTCTACCCATTAGTCACTAAGAATATATTAATTTTACAAAAAAAAATCGTTAATTTCTTTCTATTAAATGTATTGTTATGGTGTTTTTTTTTCAAATACATAAATCGTCGTTTTTCTTTCCAATAAAGATCGATAATTCTCTTAACTTAAATGTAGCGCTCAAATCAGATTTCACTTTATGTCATGTATCGTAATGTTAAAATTCTACTGCATGAGGCACTGTTAACAAAAATACGCATGTTTGTAATAAAGTGCCGACAAAAAAAAATATAAAATTAACAATTTTCTTACAAGGTCAGAAACATATAATAAAAAGGAAACTTATAAAGGAATTCGTCTGTCTATTTTGGGGATGCGGATGAAAAAGTTTATATTAGATTTTGAGAGAACGTTAATTCTATGCAGACTGACCCGCTCATATAGAATTAATTGGAACTACTGGACAATGGTAAGATTTTCGTTTTTAGAATTGGATTTTTGATAAGCAAATGTGCAGACTTTTTTATTTACAGATTTAACCCATGTAACTAAAATTATCAATGGAAACGAATATTTTACAAAATTAGTAAATCTTGATTAAACTGGCGGTTAGAAATATTAAAATTATCAAAAATACTACCAGTAATTCTTTATTTGATATCAATAATGTGAACCGAAAAATTGTACCAGAATACTAAAAGTATTGATATTAAAAATAAATCGATAGCTTGAAACAAAAAATTAACGAAAAATCTTTCTCGTCTATACAGGCATTTAAGAGTAGAAATGTGAAAAGGTCACATAAAAAGTAACAACCGTGAGCTGGCACTATCAGTAAGACATTTTACGACTTTATTTTTAATTATGCCACTAGAGAACAAGTCAAACTTAATTCACTCACGGCAGTGGCTGACCCTTTTAAGCAACGGTGCGGGTATAATTAAGTGAATCTCTTGTCGTAAAAATGGTGAAGCGTCGCAACAAAGAGAAACAAAGAAAAATTATCCAGAAATTCACATAAAATCGTAATATTGTTGTAATCGCATTGCATATGTTATTTCCTGCGATTAGGTAAATACTTGACATCCGTAAATTCCATTCTAAAGCTTAATTTTCTAATTGTGCTATTTCTAGGTATTAGCCGCGAGGGTATAACACATTTATGTAAGAGCCAGTTTGCAATAATATAAAAGTCCATATTTAGAGTGATTTTTTTTTCAAGTGGTTCCAATTTTATTTAACGTTAATTCTAACAAAACCGGTTTAGTTGGAATTCCGTTTCTCACACTTGAGCCAGCCGAGTTTAGGATGAACTAATTAGAGTTAAATATTAATAATCGTTAAGGTTATATAAAATAATAACTAAATTTAACTTTATTCTTAAGTAATGTGTATAGTTTAAAAAATACTAAAATAAATCTCGGAAAAATTATATGTAGTTAAAGAAATCTCGGTTAAAAAAACTTCGGTTACGCTATTTGTATTAGTATGAGTAATATCAGATTTTTAGGCAACCGTCCTCAATAAAACATTTGACTTCAAAATAACTTTAGCCAAGTCTTTGGGTACAACTTTTTACTTAAAGCGATGGAAAAAGTTTATGAAATCCACTAATCTCCTTCAACATAGAAAATTGTTTCAGTATTTTTTCAAATATTACGCTTATGAGCATCAATATTCCGCTCGGTAATATGAACTTCATAAAGCCCGGGAATTATTCAAATGTTGCTACTACATAAAATTCAGAGGAGAATTTGGGTACAATATAATTATATATCTAAGGTAAAACTATTGAAAAGTCCTAAGATATAAGTTAGGTAATTTAAGTAAAAGATGAAAGTATTTTCTTGCTATAATAAATCCTGGAATATATCAAACATATATTAATTTTAGTGTATTGTTTAAATCTTTCTTTGATTAACACAATTTACACATATACATATATAAATATACGTAGGCGAGCAGGAATTATATATTAAATTGTATGTTTATTAACGTGTATTTCCAAAATTTGTGTTATTGTACATAGAATTTAATACGTATAAGAGTAGATACGGTTACTGACAAGTTCCATGAATTGACCAATGTAATACTTTGGATAACAATGTTCCCAATAAATACTGATAGACATTACTCAACAGTATCAAGTTCCAATTTGTTTTTGTTAGAAATATACCGTGAATATAACGAAACAAATTTAATGAATCATTGGTTTATTCTCAGTATATAATAAAAAATAATATAATTAGAACTATATTTAGGCAGATTTTTATAATACGAAAAATATGTAAATTTATACCGAAATAATTAACAACATTTAAACGAAATATTAAATAAGTCACGTTTTAACACTATAAAACGATAACGTGTCGTATACGTGGTAATACATTTTTTGAATTTGCAGCAGCCGTACCCCAAGCAGCTCGTCCTCCTTCCATTGGTGTCATTCGCAAAGTGATGTACGATTGATGCTGAAAATGCTACTTTTTCATTCTTAACGTGCAGGACATTATAATGGATTTCCTCGCTATTTATTCATAGAGCGTACTCATTTTTTATTCAACTGTTTATGCATATTATTGTAATTATATATTTTTCCCTTTATTTATTGCAATCGTATCCAGGATTGAAATAAGCAAGTATAAATGAATGAATACCTCAAATATGTTTTCGAAATGATTTTTTAAGACTAATTTATTTCACAATTAAATGAAACTACGTTATATAGTTTTATTTCTACTTTCTTTAATATTTTTACCACGACCTAGGTTTCGTTGTATTACAACATCTCCAGGTGGGATATTAGCAAAGACATTTTATTAAATTTATTTTATTAGTTATCATCACAGTCTTTGTTCCAGGCATTCAAGTGTCAGAAATTTCCACTCTTTGTTTCGCAGCAAGTAAATGCAGCTTATTTTGATTTAAAAAAATGTATATTTATCTTTGCTAATATCCCACCTGAAGATGTTGTAATACAACGAAACCTAAGTCGTGGTAAAGAAATTAAAGAAAGTAGAAATAATACTACATCATGTAGTTTCATTTAATTGTGAATAATGAATTTCTACAAAATTAACGCCAAATATATTCTATCTTTGCTAATATCCCACCTGAAGATGTTGTAATACAACGAAACCTAGGTCGTGGTAAAGAAATTAAAGAAAGTAGAAATAATACTACATCACGTAGTTTCATTTAATTGTTAAAAAATTTGTTAACCGTTTTAATATTGCCATTCTCCTTAATTAATTACTGAGTAAAATTTATCGTAATTCAAATATAAACATTAAACCACTTTCATACTTGAAAATAATTTGTTCAATGTAAAATTTAAAACCAATCTCCCATATTATTATCGTTTTTATAGTCAGGATAATAATTTAGGGTGTCTTTTATCCTTGCGAATGGTAAATGATATTCCATCTGTGGTTAAAGCAACCAAGTGACTTTTATTTGCTGGTGAACTCCTTGTAGAATCAGGCAATTATAAAATTTGAAATTTGGGTTAACATGATTTTGGTTTTTTAATTAAATTAAATTTGTGTGCTAACCTAAATTTAAGAACAAAACAGTACACTTCTCTTGGGTATTTATCAGTAGGAGGTATTTATCCAGAACGGCTCGGATGGAATTATGCAAATCAGTTCTGTGGGACATTTATATACGTAATATATGTTTGTTATGAATTGTTGCCATTCACTTATTCCACATACTTATGATTTTGTTTATATTTACTGTTTTAAGACTATGTTTAATTTAGTCATTTACCTGTAAACTAATTATATAAGAGACCATTTTATCTCTGCATTAGATCACACGCCGCCTTATATTGGAATAAATATAAAATTGATAATGCGCTCAAAGTTTGTATATTTTATCAAATTTATCACAATGTGTTGAAATTAATAGCATTGTGTATTCTCAACTTTTGTTTTAGAGTCAAAGTATTAGTTTTGTATCAGTCGCTATCACATGCGATACGTTGAATTCTCAGTTGTGTATAGACTTTTAAATTCTGCATTGGGCCTGATTGTTCGTATTGAATGATTTATTCACTCGGTCCACAGTTTCAAATACTTCAGAGAAAGCTCTGTTTTTCGTATGGAGAAAAAACTGTTACCGAGTTATATTTTATTTCGGGAAAATTAAATTTTTTGTGGATATTTAAACATGATATAATAATTGTGTTATAAGATATCAACATATATTTTTTCGTAAAAATTATTAGAAATGATGTCGGAAAAATTATCTTTGGTCAGTATCATTCTACCCCGTAAATATTTATAAAGTTTCTCTTTCAATAAAATGTCAACATCCTTATATCCTTTATATCAGTTATTTAGAATAGCTAAAGGCAACTTATTTTTACGGCAGATATTATGGCAAGCGGAGAAAATCACTTGACCTGGTCTTGTTTTAGAGTCACCGGATTATATTTAACACTGAGCAACAAACAAGCAAAATATTATTATAAAACTTCTCTGACAGATCGTGAACAAAATAGGAATGCGTTCTTCATTGTGAAGAAGTGGCATTTAAAATCCTTTCCACACACTTTTGACACTTTACAGATGTATGTTAGTAACAGTCAAAAGGTAATATTGAAAAGAAACGGTTATAATATTATGTAAATAAAAATGTATTCCCGACAAAACACTAGATAAAATGTTCATGCATCTTTATCTAATGCATAGTGATAAATATTTTCCCAGCAAAGCATTAGGCAAAATTATATGTCAGAGATATTAATTAAAATGTTCTTTATAAGTACCAAAAGTAATGCGCTGCATTATTCAGCGGATATTCTACAGAAAAGCACACTATAAGTGTAACAGCGGATATTTCGCAGCATAGCACACTATTAGTATAACTGCGGATATTCTGCGGTATAGCACACTAAAAGTGTAACTGCGGATATTCTGCAACACAGCACATTATAAGTGTAACTGCGGATATTCTGCGGCACAGCACCATATAAGTGTAACTGCGGATATTCTGCAACACAGCACAATATAAGTGTAACTGCCGATGTTCTGCGGCACAACACACTAAAAGTGTAACTGTGGATATTCGACAGCACAACACATTATAAATATAGATCTGATATATTAATTGACAATTAAAACACATGGGAATTTCTGATTAGAACATATGCTTCAATACGTTAATATTTCATCAACCTTATTTTCATTTATATAACTTTTTGAAAGATTATGTAGCTGGTTAAATTGGGTACATATTATATAAGAAGTCTTAATAGGCATATCTACCAACATTTATAAGGACAGTGAAGCAATTCCATAAGATTAGCACGTTTTTATGTTTGTATTTAAAATATTCTTACTAAATATTTTTATAACGTTTTATGTTTTAAAAGTGCACAAAATAAAAAAATAACACAAATTACTACCTGGATCCCTTGGACCCAAATAATTACGATTACTCACCGGTCGGAGCGACGCGCACACACATCCTGTCGGCAGCGCGTTTGACGCGTCACTGGCCGAAGGTATTGGGTCCTGCGAATGTTTTCGCGCGCAAATAAAAACGCGACACGTGTTTAAAATTTTGGTATGGGTCCATGGGATTCAGGTTGATAATTAAGTGTTAATTATGATCTAATTACCCATTGAACACCGATAATAAGAATAATACCTCATTTCTTCCTGAGGCCATGCTTGGTTCTCCTGTCGTCTCGCAAGTTATGAGTAAATAGTTTATATACATATTAAATATTTATGTCAAAAATATATCACAAATTTGTTATCAATCTTTTATTCTTTTATTCAAGTATTATTCTAAGAACTTCGGCTATTTTCAAAAGTACATGGTAACATCTGTTATCGATTTTGTAAAATTATTAGTTTGAACTAATGTTTTATTTTAATGATTCATTGAAGTCTTCTTTAATACTTAATTTAATTTTTTTGTCATGAGTTTGACAACAGTGGTTATTATTTTTTTACGTAATTTATTTATATAATTCCTATTTACATCAATACCATATTTCACTCCTTTAATGGTTTACTTTTCCCCTTCTTTTCGTATTTTTTTTTATTACTGTTATATATTGTTATACTTAATCTGTAAAATAGTCCATATTAATTGAAGACTCCTCGTACATTAAATCATTCGTCAGCATTGTTTGAGTTAAATGTCATCTACTGTTATTTACGTACGTCGCAATAATAATTATCAATGTCGTCATAAAAATAATAACATGAAATGATGTGCATAGTGTAAATAATAAAAAGCAAAGCGATTTTGTTTAAAAAGTAAATTTTTCGCATACAAATACTGTTAATATCTAAAGGCCCATTAAAAAAAACGACATAATTATAATAAAAAAAAATAACAATTAGTTCCCACAACACAAGCACAAAAGTATACTTTTGATTAATTGACTGGACGAAAAAAAGATAAAATTTGAATAAATAATTAAAAGGCCAATAATCTAGGGGCAACAAAATTTGTCGGTAGAATCGAACAATTACATATTTTCAATCTTAATACAGTTCTTGACAATTTTTGTCGCAATTACGAACGATATAAATAACATTTTAACGCAATTTCGAACAATATATTTCGAACAATACATATAAGAACAATATATATAATTTCGAACAATATAGATTAATAACTATAATTAAGTGGCAAATTATTATAAAGTTGAAATTAGCGACATCAAGAACTGGCTTTGGAAACTATATAAAAAATATAATTACTATTTACTTTCAAACTAACCAAATTTCTAATAAAATAAATAAACTCTAAACAAAAATTACCTAGAACGCAAACTAATAACTATTGTTTCAGTTTCTATTTACATGCGAGAAAAAAAATACTAAATATTGTAAAGAGAAAGCTTAAAGACAAGGTTTTTTCACCTCTAACCAACAAAAACAAGTCACTCTGACCAACACTTTCCTAAAATTGTTATTGTTGTTATTTTTCACTAAATATATCCTCCAGGATTGGAGGATATATTTAGTGAAAAATGAAATAAAAAAAAAAATTAAAAAATTAAAAAAATCTACATTTAAAAACAGTTGAACAGAATATAAATTAATAAGTAATTAATTATAAACTTCATTCTCATTCTGTTAATTATCCAAAAATAACTGTTTAAATAATTTACCTACTTGATCTGGTAGCCATAACGGCTGTTAGAAATACAGGCTAAATATATTTTAACCAACAAGAGCAATAATCACTCGATAGTGTAACGTTAAAAAAAACTCACGTACTTAGTACGGAGATGCGTACTTAGTACAAGGCTAACTCCTTTTAAAACAAAATTATCAGTACTATGTCTCATCTTCTTATTACTTAAGTAGGCTAAATTATAACAGATATAAAGGTCCCAGACTGCATCAAAGAAGATAAACAACATCAAAGACAAAATCTCAAGCTCGAAGACAACATCTCGAGCTCGGAGCCTGTCTCACGAACTTTATGATAGAAGTTTCCAAACAAAAATTATATACGATGTGGGAGAAGTATATAAATATCTTAAAAAAAATTTAATGAAAGTTTCTTACTGTACAAATCATTCTAAAATAAAAAAAAATTTCAATAATATTGCTAAAAACCACACAAGTATTAATAATATATAGTATAAATACTTCTAAATTATATAAAGACATAAACGCCGAAATAACTATGGTCATAATAAAAATACCCCATGGATTATAATGCATAATTGCCATAGAGGAAATACTTGTGCAGATAGAACATAGTGTTTATTTTAATTGATCTGAGTTCAAGTAAGCAACTTGCTATTGTTGCATTGAAATTTTCATTTAATTTAAATTAATTGAAATATATGTTGTCGTAGACAAGTTACATTAAATTACGTACATTTAGTCGCTGAATGGCTGGACTGATGGCTAAATACTTTAGTGGAAATAATACAGCTCCAATGTAACCTACCAATTTATTTGTCTTCTACCCCACATCACAATATTTAACAGTTCCTTCTTTTCTTAAAATTAATTATTAGAGTAGCTTAATCGTTAATTAAATTAAAGTTTCTAAGTATTTTTTTCACCTCAATGTACAGTAACGATTGTCCATAAATTATATTATATGGAAGTACGTGTATGACATATTAAACAGTAGAAAGAATAACAGGTTAAGGAACGAAGAAAGACTTATTTTATCAACGAACACCTCTACAATAAGGGATTATTATTTTCACACTGTAATATCAAGTAACTCCTTCTAGCCAAGATAGCACTGAGGCCCTCGACTGCGTTCAGCGGATACGTGACCTGAATAAACAGGCCTTAGCAAATCGGTCACGACCTTAAGGCATTTTTATATGGACTACAGCGCTATTTATTTGGCCCTATGACCTTTGTTTCCGCAACTCACTAATTTTACTTAATATTTCCAGGGTGAGATTTAACAGAGCGACGCTCGTTAACTGAATTACTCGGCAATGATGTCTTTAGGGCAGTAAAACTAAAGGTGGATGTTGTAAATATTATAATATAAATATATATATATATATATATATATATATATATATATATAAAGATAACATTTTATATTATTCTGTATGAGAAGATAATAAAGTCGAAGAGCGATAATTTTGAAACAATCTGGCAGAATGGAAAGCCAGCAGAAAAATAAAATGGTGGGCCACTCAACTGTCAAACAAATAAATTTTAAATTTAAATTTTTATAATCGAATTTTTTGATTGAATTTAGATCTTAATAACGGAATCATAACCACGCTCCAGTCCTTTTATTGTTTTATTTTAATTAATTATTTGCTTGCTAAATAAAGTTATTCTTTTATTATGACAAAGAAGTATAATTTCTAAGGCGCTTACGTGAGTACACATTTTTTTTAATTCTCTATGTAGTGTGGAATATAGTGTGGATAGTGCTACTCATAAGGTTCTCGAAAGTATTTTTCATAATTTTTGTCTCTCAGTGGTATAATGTGAGATATCCAAAAAATACGTTCCCCCCAATTATTTTCAAAACGATTTACGCTAACATTAAAATAAAAGGTGGGTTTAAGAAGACTATGCAAAAGTTGTAGTCATTTTTGAAATATGCCCATTTTCTTAAGTACCTATATTAGGCGAAGATATTCACGTTGTAAAAAATTAATATTTGTAAATATTTTAATAGAAATACTTTGTACCTTTTAAGGCAATTTTTTTATAAAATCCTTAAAGTGCAAATTTTACTGGTAACTCCCAAGTTTCATTTAAAGATAATAATGCAATTTAAACTAATTTTTAACGTTTTCCAATATTTCGTAAGAATTGTGAAAATCTCGTTCTTTTAAAATTATTCAATTTCATTTTGATTTCACAGAGACCATAAAAAACCATAAACAAGTTCTGCTAATACACGAAAATAAAATTAACTAGTGAAAAAAAGAATTTTTTTTCGTAAACTGGTTCTGGAAACTGTAATTATGGTTATGACACTTATCTTTGAGCCAATTTTTGAGAAATTGTTTTTTGTTGAGAAACTCTTTTTTGCCTACAATTATTTGATATTGTTTTAACACAATATTTCAAAGTAGGGTATAATATTTTTTGTGCAATGTAAAATTTTTCTCTTTTTAATTTATACTTAGTATTTTTTCAAAGCTTTTTTTGTATTATTTCAATAAAATGAGAATAAATAGACTAGTACTTTAAAGCTTTATATCAAAACGACGGAAAGGAAATGTTTGGTAGATTTTACTTTTCTAATAGATTGTTGATTTTTTTCAGTACTTAGGTTTTCCTATTCGAGAAAATATTAGTAAAAAGTAATGAAGTAATTGGCTTAAAAACTTTTGCCCGAACCCCGACAAAATATAATGTATATTCGTGCATATTTAAAGCAACATTTCTATTTAGTTCTAATACCAGGGAATTAAAAGGAATATGTTTTTTATTAACGACCAAAATTACTGTAAATTACAAAAACGTGAATAACATTTTCGTAATTTACAGCAAGAAAAATGTATAATTGATTTATGTACGTAACTTATTTTTAGGTAATATCCGATTAAAATAAAAAAAATTAGAAGACACTAAATTAACAGAGTTAGAAATGATTTCGCTGATTCGAAATTGATTATTGATGTACAGAATTTTTACTTACATCTGCACAAAATCAGTCAAAATGATTAGGTTTGTATCTTAAAATAAAATGAATTATGTTGTCGGAGTCTTCGTTATTTAGACTGATCTCAAGGCTAATAGGATCTTCAAAAGATATAAATAAATTCAGGTTGAATTTTAGGACATTTTATTAACTTATAAACTACTTTAACAACAGCAGGATGCATGTTAAACAGACGACTGAACGAGTGGAACTGTTTATTTGAAAGACTCAAATTAATTTAATTAACGTTTCTTTTGAAGTATTTTCATCATATGGTACGTCGAGTACAATTTGCGTTTACGAATGATGGCTGCTTATAGGAACTGATATTTCATTTATATGTTTATACACTTTTAGAAATATGATAAGCGGACAACATATAATACACGTAAGGAGGTATTTATTTTATAATTAATTAAATAAAATTCTCTTATACATACATTTGTGTGTCAATTGATTTTAAAATTTCTTTGAATATAATTTATCCCAGTAAAAAAAAACCGTCTAAATAAAAATTTAACAGTTAGTTACATATACTAATTTTGAATGACCATTTACTTTCATGTGTTTTTTTAAAATAAGAAGTAATTTTATGTTAATATACATATGTGAAAAAAAAATCAACTCCACTCTAAATCAAAATTGTATTTCTTCTCAACATCGCAAAGTTATGTATATCTTTATGACGTCCTAATGTTATTGATGAAGATATAAAAAAAATCGTACATTTGCAATTATATATACTTAAGCTTAACAGAAACTTGCAAAGTGGATATAAATACCTTTTTTCAAATAGTATATACGTTTTATAGAAATACTGGCTTTACTTCGAAGTCTCAAGAAGACAAAGAAAAAAATATTATACTATGTCGACAGTCAGCAACGAATTTCATTCGCTGGGACACATCCATTGCGTAGGGAGCCGACTACGCAAATGAGCCAGAGTCCGGACACTCCATACTAATATATTTTTTCATACAAATTTTCTGGTGTGCATCGGCTATCTCTTTCTAACACAACCAACTTCATTGTACTGTACCTTTTCTTGACACGCCATTGACTTATGCTATTGTCAAAATGCGTCTCAAAATGGCTGTTCAATCGTTTAAAATGTAAGTAGCTTCATCGAGACTTATGCTTTTTACGCTTTCTACTATTGCTTTTGCATTTTTTATTTACTTTTAACTTTGTATATGTATTAATAATATATTTGTATCTGTTTCAATATTATCTGCATCTATTTTTATTCGTTCAACCCTATTTACGTAGTTGTCAAATCGTGTTGTTTTCTTTTTATTATATTAATATATCTTTGTATTCGTTTTAATATTATTTCCATCCGTTTTCATTTATTTCATTTCTATTTACGTATTTTTAAAATCGTAAAATAGTTATTTTTAAAGATGTTTGCTATGTATGTGTATAGTAAATGTTCCAAAGGATGAAAAGATGAACAGTTTGGATAAATATTATTGTACGTCAAATCATAAAAATGTTATTTATTGCAGGTCTGAAAAACTTCGTACAAGAAACCAAGTGTGAATATGTTTTGAAAGGTAAACGTAGTATACTTTCAATAAGTGTATTAACAATTAGTGATATTAAAGCATCCTTTACTTGTGTTTATTTTTAGGAATTCTTTTACTACAATTTAGGAAGCTAAGTAATTATCATATATTTATCCCTTACTTTATGTGTCATATATACTCATATTTTAATTTTTATTTATGACTAAGGCATTTAATAAAAGAGTTTTTTTTAATTGAACTGTTTGGTGTATTTTTATTTTAATCCAGTCTCGTATTATGTAAACAAAAGTGAATATAGGCACGTATGGCTAGGTCGTAAATCCGATGGCACATGCCATTTCTTTCTGACAGTGTTAAAAAATTGTATGGAGTGTCCCATCTATTTAGTATATTATCTATGCAAATGAGCCGCGCGACATGCGACCGCGCTTGATTACCCCCTCCCCCCTCGCAGTTACTTAACGCCTCGACGCCGTTCACAAAACGAAATCTACAGTTGGAGTCGGAAGTCAGATACAGAACAAAATTCAGAACGATCAGTCAGTTAATAACCCGGTCGCTCTATACCTCGCATCGTTGTAATTGTATCCCCCAGTTTTTGTTATATTTATTATTATTTTTATCTCTCTACATAATAATCTATATCAAAGTATGAGCATTCCAACATAAATTGAATTTTTTTTAATCGGACGATTAGTTGCGGAGATTAGTGCGAATAAACGAATAATTAAACAAATTTTGCCGCTGTGTATAATTAACTAAGATTTGTTTTATGGCTTTGCACGAATAACTTTTAGTCTACATCGTTGTTGTCAAGAATTATGTTCTCTAAAATATTTAAAATTTACAACACGTACCTGCTCCATATTACAAAACTCTCTCGGTAAACTGTATTTGTAAAGTAGTGGGAAAATCCTACTGCGCCTAATATCTGTATAGAATTGAAAGCCATAATATAGTTCTAAACCTGTATTGTCTTACATTAGGTATTGTCTTCGCAAGTTTTGCTGTTCATTAAATACAATAAAAGGGATTACAAAAGACCGGTCATCCCGAAGGCGGGCCAAGTACCGACCCACACCAATAGTTTAAGAGATTTTAGCCAATAAGGTAATTTTATTTTAATCACCGATTTTTTGTAATTCTAACATAATATGTAAAGGATCTTTGGAGTCAAACAGTTGACACTATTTTAAAAAACATCACATATTCAAACTCCGTGTTAAATAATTCATTTTGTTTGTGAGCTTAATAAAATAAGTCGCTAGTGTTGTAATAGTCTAATAATAATTAGATATTGTTGTATCACCTATACGCCCCATAAAAGTTGTAATTAACCATTACTCGTAATCGTCTGTGAACGAAGTGATAATTTAATAAACAAAAATACAAAAAAAAACTTTCAAACCTTTTTTTGTAGTTTAATATTGGGAAAAAATTTTATTATTTTAATTTTGTTATCAATGGTAACTTATTTGTAATATTGTTTCAAATTATTAAGTTATTTTTAATAAATACATGATGAATTTTAGAATACCCTCTGTAGTTTCTTCTTTAATACAGAATTCATTATACACTTACAAGAATTTGTTAAAACAATTTATGAATAATTAAAAGCGGGACAAACGATGTGGCAAATTTTTAGTTTTCTTTAATAATTATTTTAATCCTTTTTTATACACGTAAGCTTTATTTTGATACATCAAGTGTTAAGATATCTTATTTTGTAACTCATTCTCATCATTTTTAAATATATTTAAAAATATAACAATGTAATTTCATTTGCTGTAATTGTTTTAGGTCCTCAAATCATAAGGGCAAAGCCAACTTTCAAAGACACTCGATATAAACTTACGAAATATGTGAGTACGAACAGATCTACATACACCAAGATGAAAGTCTTTAATTTCCATTTTCGGTGAACACTAACATTAACAATGATTTTTTTATGGAGGCATATCGAATCAATATAGCAAGGTAAACCATAATAAATTAAAACAACTAGTGTACCTTGTGTACAAAGTGTTTGTACAATAATCGACTGGAAATCAAGTACTGTTGACAATGTTTATAAAATGGAAAACACGATAAAAAAAGTGAAATAAATCACTAATATCGCGACATCGCAACAATATTTGCTTGCAACCACCGATAACACTAACCACATAAACACAGAATTGACCAAATTACGATGAACCTATAAACAACATGAAGCTAAATTTATTATATTTTTAATATATTTCAAAACTATCGATTTTAATTCGAATTTAATTAAAAAATGCAGAAAAACCCATTCAGACAAAAATGCAATGAAATCCAAAAGCGTAATTTGTGATTGGGGTGAAAATATCAACATATTTCAAAAACGATTCTAAACTAAGTCGAAGTCATAACCTAATACCAAAGTTAAGTATCTTTATATCGATATCAGTACACGGTTTAAAAGTTTTAATAAATAAAAAATTCATACATTATCGCCAACAGGTTCAGAATACAAAAAAATTTGATAATTTTTATCTCTACTTAAACACGAAGTTCGCCCCAGGAATGAGTGACGGTACTCATTTTTTATCCATTCTACCCCAAAAAAACTATCCAATATTTCAAACTTTCGGAAAATAGTTTTTATTTTATTATTATGTTCAATCAACCCTTTCATGAAATAGTAGTAGCCGCGAGTTGAACATCAACAAAGAATGTAAGTATGTATCCAACTTATATGCAAAAAGATATAGTAAGTGTAGATGAAGCCTCACCAAAGATCAAACATTGAAAATAAAATGCCACGTTAAAAGTGCTAACTCTAACTATGGCAATTGTTATTTTCTAAACGGTTTTTCACGTACAATTTCTTAAAAACCAATTTTAAAAATTCTTCCTTAATTAGTTTCCTCAAAATATTATAGTAAAATTTGCACTGTTTCTTTTCTGCCCACTATATTTTGTTGTAAACCCTGTATTTTAAAGTTGTATTTTATGCATTATCATAACTATTTTAATCTTAAATATTTACGTATAAACAGACTGACAACGAATACTGTAAAATTACAAAAAATTGCCTTAATATTTGATCTTGATAGTTTCACTCTATATAATTAATATTTTTATTGTCTTCAGCAAATTATAATACGTTGACAAACATATATAAACCGACAAAAAAACGATTAGTTTGGTGCAACCATTCCACTATTTAAAGCAACCAATATTGTATTTACAAAATGTTCAAAAATTAAATAAGACAAAATTTACCAAGATTTACAAAAGATTTGATTTAACGAGTTCTATAAAATAAGAGAATCCTTTTTCTAAACGGTTAGATCAAACGATCGTTTTAAGCCAATGCTGTATCAATCGCATATGACCGCGTTCAGCGACTAAGTGTCCCGCATAAAGAGACCTGAGTAAGATAGTCACGACAGAAGATACTTTTATGTGGATTACAAGGCTATTTGTGCTCCGCACACTCTATTTTCTCGGGCCTTGCTAATTTTCCATTTAATATTCACACGGTGAAAATAAAAAGGCTGTACTTTTCAACCGCAACTTATTCAAGGTTAAACCGCTCCAGTGACGTGTAATTAAGTCTAATCTTCAAATGTTCCTTTTCACTACGACGTCGTTGCCATTATCTCCAGAAAATCTAAATTTATTATTGAAATATATTTGATACCATTTTAATTATATGTAGGAACGTATTATATATGATTTTGCATTAGATGAAATAAATATATTATGTTTTGAAATAAATATATTATGAAAATGTTACTATACCGCGATTTATTATACATAGGTATATTATAGGTAGATTATTAATAATTATCATATCTTTAATACATTAACCAAGTTACGTTTATTTAATTTTAGTATAATTAGTGAGAATAAAGTAGATGGAAAATGTTACAAAAAAATTGAGAAAAAATTAAGCGAAGTTATATTTTCGTACTAGGTTATATTTCATACTATTTGTTATCATACAAGAGTTCATTAATAATATGGGAGCCAGTGCTTTAAACTGAGGTATATTATTATTAGAATATACAAAAACTTTTTAAGTTGTTTGCATTCTGTGAGAAAAACAACCAAAGAGTGAAATCATAATATGTAAATTAAAATTGTAGAGAACCTTTGTCTTTTACGAGACTTGTTATAAAAAAATAACTTGGAAACCGCATGGTCGCTTTTTGGTATTGTAATTTACCAAACAAGATGACGTTTGCAAATTATTAAGAGTTGTTTTAATTCAGCATATAACCAAAGTGATTCATAGCTTTAAAACTTTTAAAAATTATCATATTTATTATGATCTCATGTTTAATACATATTTTATTTATTATGTACTCTTATTTGATACCGGAACTTGGGACCTGCACAAAACTTTACCACACCAACACGATTTTATACCATATTATTCATTTTCCCCCAGTTCATCCCTGCTTCTTTGGCCTTCTGTAAAAATATGTCTTCGGGATATGTCTCTGCTTCCATGCCTTTCAGGTTACCACTCAAAAATGTCTTTTTATAGTTTTTCACCCGGAAGGGTTTTCTACCCACTTCCAGCGTCGTGAAAGTTTTTATAAACTAGGGTAAACTTATGTTTACCCTCTCTAGATGAAATCTTTCTAATCTAAAGTTATTTTAGTTTAAGCTCTGAATCAATTAAGTTATGTAATTGAATAAAAAAAGTATTATATATATTATATATATTTATATAAAGTTGTTAAGTAAAGGAAGCAATCAAAATAAAATTTCAACGTAACATATGAAGTAGGCTTTCACCAAATTATGAAATGAATCATTTTATTTTATATTTTTTCTCATTTATTGTTTCAAAAATAAAGATTAATACCTTTCTACTTTGAAAGCTTTAAACAAATATTGCGTTTTACAATTACAATATTGCGTCTTACAGTCTTTACAGACATATTCATAGTGCATGAACACTGACTTTGCCAAAAGTGTACGAGAGCTTTTGCTGGAATTTTTGTAGAATAAATTGATTTAATTTTCATCGAATAAGTTAAGGTTAAATGTTACCATTAGCATAATGAATACAATCTCGTAATTTTATTGCTCGTGCTTAGACAAACCAATTACATTTGCTTTTAAACAGTATGTTCGTTCTAATATTTCTTTTCGAAATATTAAGCTATTTTGATATTAAAGAAAGAAATATTTGAAAAAATTTATGAAAATTTATTAAGAGAAAATTTTTCCAATTTTGTTTTTTATAAATTCAAATATAATACTTTCCTTATGTTATAAATTTTGATAGCAGTAAACTTATTTCATTTTTTTAAGCAGTAAATATTTTGAGTTCTAAAACACCTGTATCGATAGTATAAGAATGATCTTTATTTGCAGACTGTCATTCCACTACGCTTCCTAAAGTATGTACTTTGAAAGAATACACGTAAAATTAAATGACTAAGTAGAGTTATTTCTTCTCTAGTTTTTTTTATTCTACTGCTTGTGTTATCATAAAAGTTAATTCGTCTGTGAAAAGTTCCTTAAATTTAATTATGTTCAATGAAATTCTACGATATATATATATATATATATATATATATATATATATATATATATATATATATATAAGTATATATATCGTATCAAAACGTAAACAAAATAACCTTGAATAACTATATGGTGATCGCAATTTACAGGGCCGATGTAGCACAAATAAAACATTTCATAAAGTCTCCTCTAGAAATAAATATTGAAATAAAATGTGTATTGCTTCACAATTAAATGAAGCTACGTGCTGAAGTATTATTTCTGCTTTCTTTAAATTCTTTACCACGACCTAGGTTTCGTTGTATTGCAACATTTTCAGGTGGGCTATTAGCAGAGGTCTTTGCTAATAGCCCACCTGAAGATGTAATACAACGAAAACTGGGTCGTGGTAAAGAACTTAAAGAAAGTAGAAATAATACTGCATCACGTAGTTTAATTTAATTGTGAATAATGAATATCTATAAAATTAACGACAAATATATTCAACAGTGGATTGCTTCCATGAGTAATTAATGGCTACTGCAAGTTTTGATGAAATTGCAGTAGTTTGATGCTACATTTTTTTTTATTATGTAGCCTCGAAACAAGATATAAAATATGAAGTTATTCGCCTTCTTGTAAGAAAATAACCAAAGGAAAGTGAACGGAAATGGAACTAAAAAATTGAGCGAACTTCATTCAGAAAGTGAACTTAATTTAATTATAATAAAATAAACAAAACTGTCAAATTATAAAAAGTAAAAAATGGGATGTTTATCTTTTCTGTATCGCTATTATATTTATCCTCAATTTCTTTCTAAGGTATATTATCAGTTAATTCTTAATATATATGCAACATGTTATTATAATATCATCACATATTCACCAGTAAATTTATGATTTTGGGTCTCATACCGCGCATTAAATTATAATGAAATACTTTTGGCCAATGTACATTATTACAATAACACCTCAGTGGGTATTATTTTTGATCTTCATATTTTATTTTAATCTTTTCGATTTATTTTTAAAGCCACAATTTATTCTTCCCGCTTTGTTTTCACTAGCGAAAAGACCCTTCGTAATTCTGGATCCGAAAATTTCCTTTTTTATCCGTGAAAATGACAGCTTTGCTATGTTATTTACGTAAATTGATGCCTCATACGAAATTGTTAACAAGTAACAGCGTGGAACTTTGTTTGAATATTTTAAAATAAAAGAAGATAATACATTTTATTATACGTATATTTTACGGTATTGCCTTTTAAGTCTAAAACCATATACAACTTTAATAAAAAGAGGGTATTAAACTCTTCTTGATAATCAAATAACATAATTTACGGCTTTTCGAATGAAAATGCCACAAACAAATTTTCTTACAAAAAAAAATTAAATTTTGTATGCCTAAATTATGTCCATTATTAAAAAAAATCGTGCATTCTTTTTTCAAACATAAACTTGCTTTGGTAACGGGTTTATATTTGGTAAAAGAACCGGCTACTTAAGTAGATGAATATTTGGATGCTTTCTTAATTCAGTCATCAGCTAATAAAACAATAGTAGCTCCTTTTACTAATGTGAAAGCAAATTTGATGTGCACTAAGTCAAAGTTATCATCCGTCCGGCAATAAATGACGACTTAGAGTAAAATTGGAAAATGATAGCCCTATGTTAGTGCTATCATTATCCAATAAAACTAGGACAGAGCGAATGACATCCCTTTTCTCCTGTCTTTTCACTTATGCACTGAGTAGGGATACACAATAGGTGTTCTAAATTTTGTTATGAAACTGCAACATTTATTATGTAATCATGAATGGGAATATCCCTATTGCATTTGTAAAATATATCACGTCGCGTTTGTTGAGATACGAACTTATAATTTTTTTCTTAAAAAATACGTTTTTAAATCCTTTAAACGAAGTATGTAAATTAGGAGTGCAAAAGAAAAATTTAAACCATAACACATTCATAAATTATATTGGTTTACAAATTTATGGTCTGTTTATTATGTGCTCGTATAGAATTATTTACGTTCATCGCTGTAATCACAATACCTAGATGATATCAACCTAGGTCTCAATAGTAAATATTAACTTGGCAAATATTATTTGAATAATTTTGTATTTGACAAATCTGAGTTCTACTCATATCTAAAAATTAATATAAATGAATACCAGTGGCTATAACAAAGAGTAATTCTTCCTTCAAGTTACACATTTTATTTTAATGTTACTCTTACTGTTTGTTATACATTTTGAATTATATATTTTTTATTCTTGCAATCAATATTTTATACGTAATCGACGAGAGACTCGATTCGAAATAAACATTGTACACAAGCTTATAATCTAAAACAAACTTCTAAAATATCATTCGTGACATATATTTTTTTCTAAATCTTCCCTTGGTAGCTTGAAAATGCCTTAAATATAATTTTGAGCAGAATCTATTTGAGATTCGAACTGGAAATTTGGCATCGTGATAAAACCTATTATCTCACAAACGTACATTTATCAATAGCTAATATTCAAAAAAGTTTATTTTAATTTACAAGTTCGTGTATAATTTAATGTTATTGTAGATACTTTCAGTTGTTTGTATTTGTCTTTCCCATTTTAAGATGAATATAAATAAAATGCGCTTTTTCCGGCAGATGGTATTAAATATTTTTTCGACGAATAATATAAGTACTAAATACTAAATGGGAAGAAAATCAATGAAATATTTAAAAAACTGAATAAACTTGAAACGAATATGAAATTAAAATTTATTCTAAATTGATATAATAGCGTAAAATATAAATGTATTACTTAAAATATAGTAAGACTGGAATTAACACCTTATTTTCAAATTACAGTTCTATTTTCAGTAATATCTTTGAATAATCGTAATGAAATAAAGCGCAAATTAGAATAGACATATCCTTTGTAGAATGCAAATATTACGTCATCACTTGTACAAATAATAGCCAAAAACAAAAATCTGCAAAAAATTTTAGTTTATGTTGGACAAATAATGGACAAAAGAAAAAATCAAAAAAGTCAGCTGTTACAAATTCTGTAAATATGTAAGTTGAAGTCAAAAAATATTAAAATTTTTTTTAACAGATTAGCTACCCGCCCCGATTTTATTTGGCCAAAAAAGCCAGCCTCAAGTTTATATAGAGGGCGGTCAAGAACAGTTAGTTACTAGGATTTTGTTTATTTTTTTCCATACTTAAAAAGCTTAACAAATTTAGAGGACATTTTGTATATTGTTAACATATATCCTTGATTAAAAGATAGGCTTTATGTAATTTTGCTATCATTTATAAGAGCAAGGTAGTAAAAATACATACTGAAAAAATTATATGTGAGCACAAAAAACCGAATGCGCTGCCAAAACTAAGAATAAGTTTGCTGTGACTTATTATACATTGATAAAACATAATAAGTGTTATAATGATGTGTAAAAAAATTTTTGGTGAAAATAGCATTGTTACTTAATATCATATTCATAGATATTTATTGTGAATACTTATGAATCCTTATGTAAGTAAATTTTACTGTTATAAGTGCATATATTTAGTTTAAAAATCTTCTTCCTCGTTATATACCTACCATTAATAATTATAAAGGTAATGAGCATGAGGTTAAGGTATGTTGGTCATGTGCATGAGGTGAAGAGACAGGGAAAAGTTTTGCTTATATGCCAAGTGGGCGAAGCTGTGGGCAAAACTTATTAGTATTATAAAGATTGTAAAAAGGTTACAATTACTTTAAACATAATAATATCAAACTTAGTGTTAAAATAAATTTATAAATTAAAATGCATATTTTATTGTACTATATATATATCAATATAAGAATTATAAATTATATTTTTAAAACTATAAAAATATTTGCATCTCTATTCTATCGAAGTTTTCTTTACTTTGAAAAATATTTATGGTACTCCTGTAGAAATTTTCAATTCGAATAATTGGAACTATAAATAGAAAAAGGTCAATTTGTCTTTTGCGTCGAAAGAAAATTATTTTAAATAATCCATTTTAGTTTTAAAACTCGTCCAACAAATTAAGAGCAATAAGTAAACACGGATTGAAATATTATAGGATCAAAATTTATACTGAATTATATAATTAAATATACGTACATTATTAATTTATACATTTTTGCAAATAATTTCGGAGTAAATAAAAATAATAAAATTATATATTTAAGTTGAACAGTTTTACTGTACAAGCAATAACGTACTAGAAACTTGAAAATAATTATGAATCACTAGCGTTAGTTTTTGATCTGAAAAAATAAATCGTGGGGCACAAGGTATGTAACATTTATTTTAGGTATATAAGTTTTTGTATATTATCTTATATTAGAAAAATTTGTCCACGATACGAGCATTAACTTCGAAAAAGAGGGTTTAATATTATTCTAAGCTCCAAGAAAAATGTTTTCTACAAAATATGGATAGCCAAGCTATGAGAAGTCTGATTCCACCTTTACAGTATTTTCAGTGCCATAAGTACATTACAGTAGACATTATCTTATAAAGCTACCGAAATTCCTAAAATGCAAAATGTAGTGTTAATTTGAGTAGGTACAGTTTTTAAAACTGAATTTAATAATTTATGACTAATAATTTATTACAGATATTTAAGGTCAGTCGCGTTTATAAAGTTTATTCAGTGTTTATAATTTTTTAAGGTAATACAATTTTAATATGCCAGATAAAAATATGTATAATAAAAACAGGTAACTAAATGAAAAACAGAACTTATTATAGTACATATAAATATATGAATAATAAATTAAGTACACAAATTTTACGCATTTCGTCTCTGAAGTCGCAGTCTACAGACAGATATAAAAAAATTAATGTTAGTTTAATAAATAAATTAATGTTAGTTGTATATATATATATATATATATATATATATATATATATATATATATATATAATATTAAGCGGATACACTATTAACAACAGAGATAGACGGTTGGAAACAGATACCGAGGGTTTCGTGTCCCTGACGGGTACTTTTTGTAATTTGGTGCAAAGTGATATGGAAATGATGGTCATATCTACAAATTAATGTAAATAAAAACCAGTGGCTAAAACAAAGAGCAAATCTTCCTTAAAAAAATGACATCGCGAACCAAATTAATGGTAACGTCTTGAAAGTGTTTCAAGAAATATCGGGATATTTGTCAGCGGGCACATATATGGATAAACTTTAATTAAATTCCTGTTTCTAAGTTCTCTAGAGTTGTTGGGTGTGTCCTTACACAGGTTGCAATAACATTAAGCTTTTCGGTCGTGCTTATTCAAAATTTAGAGGCGCGACAATCATGTTCAGTGGCGGCCCTAGAAAAAATTGAAGTTATGCGAAATCCTACGGCAGAGCTTCCCACCCAAAGAAAAAATACAAAATAAGAACAGCTGGGAAGTCCGTTACAAAACATAAGATTAATCTGTAACCTATCAGTGTCCGTACATTGAATATTATGATCTACACAGAGACCAAACCCACAACTTCTAGGATAAAATATCAATCGATTGAGTAGATCCTGACATAGGTATTATATATTTTTCAGTATCTTATATAAAAAAAACAACTATTTCCGTGACTCTGGTGTAGGGATAAGAATATCAACCGTTTAATAAAAAACAAGTTTGCCTGGTAAATTTGATTTAATTGTGGTGAAGATAGGTTAAATATATAAGGAGAGATCGAAATCGAATTTTAAAGTGAAATCAAACACCAATTTAATAGAGAAAATACTATAGGGCTTGCTCCTTGCTTTCAAATTTGCCAGTTCAGTAGCAATACTATTTTCAGTTGACAAAATTGCAAGATCTGATAAATTTTTCTTGACACATGGTCGACCGTAAGCATGTTTTTATAAGTATTAATTTGCTGAAATGTCTCTCTCCTGTTTTGATAGTTACAGATATGGTAAGAAGGATATGAAGCGCCGTCCATACATTCGAGAATAAATCCTGCCCATTATTTTGTTAAATAAGCTGAAGAAATTTTAATGGCTCTGCTGATCTATGATCTTTTAGTAATGGATTTAAGCTCAAAAGTTCTTCAACAAGTTCACACCTTGACGCATCACATATTCTCTCATTTCTATCAAGCTAAGAATAATAGTATGGATATAATTCGTTTTAAGATAGCAGTCCACCGTGATTTTTCGTCTTCAATCTGTTCGCCGGTCGCCGGTGATCTAATTATATTTCGTGACTTTCGAGATGGGTTGATAAATGCCTCCTGTCGTTAAATCCTTCTTTGCTTAAATTACATTGGGGTTTTATGTTAAGGAAATTGCAGCTAAAACAGTATAATTTATCTGCAGGCTTAGAGTAAACGAGCCATTTTATTTTGAAAGTTTCATCATTTGGCTTTATTCCTTGAAAATGAGTATTAGAAAAGTGTCATTCATCTTGTTTCTTGGGTAATTTTTGTTGCTCATTTCATTAATGACAGGTTTCCAAATAATAATTTCACTCTTGTTGTAGAGTCAATGAGCGACGGCTATGCTGAAATATCACCATAATTTGTATTATGAAAAGATGACGGTGATGGTACATTTGGTATATTCTCTATAGTATTTAGAATTGTCAGTTCAGAGGGTCTTCCAGGAATTGCAAAAAATTCTTGCGTATGCTGCTCTCCATCTTCATGATCTTCACCTGAAGAACTCACATTTAACATATCTTCGTCACTTTTGTGTTGAACCATTTGTGATGATGACGATTCGGATGACTTCTCAACTCTTAAAAATTTTGCTAATTACAATACAGCCTCTTCTGTCTCTACTAGCTTTTTCCGTTTCCTTTTCTAATTTTGAGCACCAGAGAGTTTTTTTGGAGGTAGTGACATATTTTTCTGTAAAAGCAAAAATTTATTTTGAATCAGTATTTCTCTAACTTTACTTGAAAATACAATTTACTCACATTGAATTTAAGGAATGATTCTAATAATATTTAACACTGTAATATCACCTCAAGATATTAAATAATATAAAATGCAATAAAATTTACATAATTTCATTCAATTTACAACAATTCGAGACAAACAAGTACTTACTTTTAATTAATTAATCGTTAGGGCCACAAAATTAAAAGCCTTATGATTTAAATACACTCGGGATGAGTTTACAATTTGCAGATTTACATACAGCATATTCTTCCACCGACCGACACGCGATCAATGACTCGACAATAAACAATAGGACAGCAGATGAATGAAACTTCACGTCGCTCCCCCGCGAAGATAAGGCCCCGCACCGCCTTCATGTACAAGCGATTTGCGCGGACGATCGATTTTCTCGTTTCTTTTTCGTGTTCCTCTCCCCCCCCCTCCCGATTACGGCGCCCGGTACGCTGGCACCGCTCGCACCGCCTTAGGGCCGCCACTGATCATGTTACGGGACGAGGATACGCATCGTATAACATTGGCAAAACTATTTGGTATCCAAATTCCGACAGAAGCAGGAAAAGACAAAAACCTTTTCATCTCCCAGATCCTACAATCCGCTTTACAAATTAAATATCTGCAGTTCCCTTTAAAGCTCAGTTTTGTCATTCGCATCAACAAAGCGCAAAGGTAAACCTTTCAGGATGAAAGATGTGTGCTTGGTAAAACCGTATTACTTATTTAGACAGTTCTATGTCGCATGTTCACGTCTGTCCAATGATTAAAATCTCCACGTCTTGACGCCAGATGAAAATATCTACAACATCGTTTAAAATAGTACCCTAAAATAGCACTCCGTTCAGTGTTTATAATTGGTAAAGTTTATGTAATGACAAATACTCCGAAAATTTCTCCCCATAAGTTTGTATTGTATTGTTTGTATCACATGAGCGAAGTCATGAGTAAAACCTAATATATAATAAAAGAGCAAAAGTGCCAATCTTATTGATGACATTTAAATTAATGACATTTTCAAAACATGCTTTTAGAGGAATATAAATTAGTAATAGAAGAGGAATTACCCTGTTTTAAAATTTCTTTCCATCTACTGTTTTTAAATTTCTTTCCATCCCTGTTTTAAAATTTCTTCTGTTTTAAAATTTCTTTCCATCCCTGTTTTAAAATTTCTTTCCATCTACTGTTTTTATTCGCATTAAGAAAAAGAGCGATTGAACGGATTTTCATAAAATTTGAATACTGTACAAGTTAGGATTCCAGAAAAGAATGTACCACGCGTCATGGGAACGTGACATTGAGATGTCCTGGTATTGTTGTTCTGGTCAAATTAACCGCATTTAACCAAAATACAAGACAAACGTAAAGAACACTGAAAAGTATATTGTATTTATTTATTTATCAACTTTTATGCATAGTACATATGGGGAACTTATTGCTACATAAACAATATCTTCCAGTCAACCATAACAATTGGTATTGAAATTTAGTCGTTGGACTGTAATTGATTTTGAATGAAAATCATATATAGTACATTAGACAAAAAAAATATAAAAGTGTAAGTAATAGAAACTACTGACGTAATTGGGAATGGGAAAGACAGGAAAGGAAAAGGGCACAGAGGAAAAGGTTTTAAGAGAGGCAGGACTTTTTTACTCGATCTTTAAAAATATTTATTGGTGTGATTTTCCTGATGTCAGGATCCAGGTGATTCCACATATTTGGTGATTAATAATTTATTGTCTAGTTTTTAAATCAAAAGAAACTTTACTCTTCAGTTTTATTGATTGATAAGTAGTAAATTTATTGATTGATAATGACGTTGAAATAATGTAAACAAATCCGAGAAGTGAGTAGAACTCACAGTACGAGTGTACCCACATAAGTAAAGAACCTTCGGCTAAAATCCATGCAATTATTTTTCATTGCGTTAATATATTGCCTGGTAAGTAATTCATTGGCGTAAGAAATATAGTTTATCTGCATACAACTTTTTTTCATTTATTAACTGTAAAGTTGACAGAACTAATCTACTTGTGTTTTATGTACTAAATGTCGATTTAGATTTGATAAATGTGAGATTTTTGAAGGCATTCTGAAGTACTTTTTTTTACATACCACTCAATGGAAAATATATTTTTCTTTTCTAAATTTTATAGATAGGGGATCTTCTTTCCTATATGATAAAAGCCAATAGGTGTTTTCTTTTTTTTTCATGTACTGGGGTAATTATTCTCAGTGTAAATCATCCAGGTCATTAGTAGTTTTTACGTTGCTACAGAACTAAAAGAAATTTTTTTGGTGAGTTTCATTATGAATAATAAAAAATACAATTACAATAAACTCATCTAAATAAGATTGATTCATCTACTTGTGAAGAAATTTACGCGCTCTTCACAGTGAACGCCGTCCGAACTATTAGTAATTTAATTAAGCTTAATAGATACACCGGCGTTAGCGTTTTCTTTCTCATAGTCCTGCCTTACTGTTATATACTAATAGCTTAATTATACATAATATTTACAGAAGCTTTATTCCTTTTAATAAAATAAACTGAAACATGAAAACATTTCTTTGTGGCTTTCATCAGCGGAATTGAAAAGCATATAGTTTCCTGAAAAATAGTGATTTTTATTACTCTAGAAAATATCTCAAAATGTCAACTAGGTGTTAATTACAAAAATTTTAAAATTTCATTAAGAAGATGGTTTAAAATAATTAAATGAGATGGTTTACTTTTAAATTATAGCTCAATTGTTTTAAGACTATCCCGATTAAAGGTTAAAAATCAAAATAACTGCTAGGAAATTTCAGATCTGAAATTGCATTTAGCTGTAAACTTTATTTTATAAAAATTTATGTAATTGCATAATTTACACTATTTAACATTATTTAAACACTTTCCGATAATTTTCTTTCCATAAAACATCATCGTTACTGGACGTGTAGATAGCAATGTAAAATGAAAAAATTATTTAAGATATCACCATTTCAAAATTGATGAAAAATGTGAGCTAATATATACAACAAGAAACATTTTTCCGTTAAATACACTTGAGTTCATTCTACATCTTATAGTACATAGAAAATCAAATATAAAATTGTCATTTCTTAGGGACAAATATCCTTAGCAGAGAAAGAAATAATTACATGATCGTCAATCAAATGTAAAAAATTACACCAAGGGGTCAAAACCGTATTTTGCTTCATATGATGGAAAATTATCCAGCACTTCACGATTTTCATTTAAATATCTTGCTGTCTCGTGAATTATGAACAGGACGGGTGTATCACTAATGATCCGCTTGTTGTACGCTGGCATCGTGTAATTTAAATAACAGTTCCGTTGAATTTATAAATGAAGTTCAACACGTAAAATTTACATGAACATAGAATTCAAATCAATTATACATAAATTAATATTTATAACATAAGTGTTTATAAACAGGAATATATAAAGATTTTTATTTATATTATTTATTCACAAAACTTTAAAAAACTGTCAAAAAAAACATTGAACAGTATTAAAAATGTTTTTGATTAACTTTTCAGTGACATTTTATTAGAAATTTGCATACTGGTAAACTACGAAAATAAAAAATCAACAAAATTTTAGTCAGAAATTAAAACACAAGTTTAATAAATTGAGATATAGATTAAAATTTTCAAACTCATAAATATAGAGTACAAAGTGCGAATGCGCTGAACAGATATCACAAAAAATAAACCCTTTTTCGAAATATATTTACTAGTAATACTGTGAATAAATCATTCAAAATTAAAAAATATTTTTAGTAAGCACGTTTTTTCACTGTGAATAATCATTCAAAATTAAAAAAATATTATAGTAAGCACGTTTTTTCACTGTGAATAATCATTCAAAATATATATATATATATATATATATATATATATATATATATATATATATATATATATATATTATCTTTAGATCGTTTACGCCCCTTCAATAAGTATACGACCGTACATGTGTCAAGCAATAAAGCGGCAGATGTTTCTCAAGGTTAAATAGACTATGGATAGGGACCGACTCCGTGACCTGACATAAGAATGACGTTTTTTAGAGATGTACACTTTATAGTTTATAGCAGGGATGTACATGGACAAGTCTAGCAATTTGACAATAAATATGAAAATCAATTAAACTTACCGTCTTATTGTAAAAAAGATATTAGTAAGAAACTCTTTTCATGAAATTTTACTTTGAATAACATTTTTAGCAGATGCCTAATCGATGTGGAATTTTCTCATTTTATTTAAAATTATGATTTGAGTGTTCGAAGTTTCGTCTCTTTAGGAGTTTTGGCCAAGTTAGGAAATTTTTTAATGCTATGCCATGTAACTATGCTTTGACTGGAATATTAGACACATTGACGAAAATTAATTATCTTATTTTACAGTACATTTTAAAGCGACGATGATATACCGATTTAATATCACGCCATTGCGTAATACACTTTACGAATGCAATAAAATTACAAAGATGTACCTGAGATTCAGCTAAATGCTGCTGAGATCTGAGCAATTCACTAGGAAAGTTATGACGCCTGTAATTTATATTCGAAAATATTTATAATGATATTTGCATATATAAAATATTTGTTACGTTTTCTAACTAAAAGCGAAGTATTGTGTATCTGTACTTCATTATCATTGGATGCAATAACGATAGGTATTGCAAGTTGGATTTTTATCAAACAATTAATATTGATCAGAAAGCGCCTTATTATAGCAGTTGTTAATCTCGTTAACATATGCTTCACATATTAATTGGATGATGGCATATGTGTGGATATTGATGCATAATATGTACAATAATTTGTATAATATTTACATTGATATTTTATATCCAAATCGAAATTGAATCTTTAAGAAAAATCACATTAATTTAAATTGATTTTGCGTCCGTCCGTTTGTCAAAACCATTTTTCTCAAAAAAGTCTTGAGTTATCAAATAAAAATTAATATTATATACTGATCCCAATTTCTTTTGGTTCACGCAATAAAAAGATGTGGGCCTTTGATGTGGAACTTTTCACGCAATAAAAAGATGTGAGCCTTTTTTTTTTGTTATTTATGCCGTCATAAAAACCTATTTTATTACTTTTGATCGATCTACAAGCTTCAAAGTCCTGGGAGGTAAATGTGTAAATGAAGAAAAAAATCCAGAAATCAATCATTTCTAATTCTATGGTGAATTAGACATTTTTTTTGCATAAGCGCCTGTGAACGATATAGTAGGAAATGTATTTTTTATTCAGAAAATAGTTTTATTCATCGACTATCACAACCTACCTGGTACATTTTGTTGAAATACCGACACAATAGAATATCTTATATTATAAGAAAAGGAAAAAAAATATTTACAATTTTACGCAGAATTGTATATTTTTACAACTGTGGGAAGTATAATGGGCAATATATTTAAGTTGTGAAAAATTATTGTTTGTAAATACTACCCTTATAAGTACCTAAAAGTATACGGAACTTCTATGGTGCTAGTTCGACTCGTGATATTAACGTGTGTAGACAGCTAATATAAGAAAATGTTCCGTGCATGTTGTTATTTATTCTAAAGTTTCTTGAAATAGGAAAGAGTGTAAAGTAATAATTTAAATTGATCATACGAATAATAGAATGATATAATATTCACTTAACATTAAAACAATTTTGGATTAACTTTGCAATCAATACTAAATACAAATATTTCGAAAACCAAGTATTCTCCATAAAACGATACTTTATTTTTTTAAAGTAGCGGAAGACAGAAATAATATAATATTTATAATTGTATAACAATTTTTTTATTTTCTTTCTATTAACTGTATTGCTAGGGATTTGTTTTTGATAATTACTAATATAATCGTTTTTTCGACTATAAATATTATTTGTTACATATTATATTAAAAATGTTTAATATTATATTAAAAATCTACTGTTGTTAGGCAAAGTTATTAATATAATACAACATTTTTCATATTGATTGCATGTCAATTAATATACAGCGGGAGAAGAAGCCAAACACACTCACACTTGCATGAAAGCACTGGCGCCTTCTCAAGCAAAGGCGCGGGTATAATAAATGGAATACCTTGTCATAAAAATAGTGAAGGACCGCAACAAAAACGAAACAAAGAAAAATTACACAGTAATTCGCTTAAAATCGTGACAATAGAATGACCGCATACGTTATTTTATATAAGGAAGTTAACTACCTTGAGACTAAGATAATAATTTAATTTCCTTTTTATTGGTTCTTTTACATAATATTATTTCATGAAAAATTAATTATTATAATTAATTATTTCGGGACCTACTGACTGTAACTATTTTTGTCTTGGAAAATTAAAATAGTTTTTATAGCACACAACAATGTCGATAATTATTTCTTGTAGGCTACTATTATTAAACTATTGTCGATTTAAGATTAAACGGTATTTTCATTTGAAATTCAAACTTTCATACTATGTTAGTAAAGAGGTCCAAAAATGATTACCCAAAATACGTATTATTGAGCTTGTAGGAAGGAAAACGTAATTTCGTTTGTCTCCAACGTTATCAATTTAAAAAGTTGCAATGCAATGACCTTAATATCAAAGTGTATGAAAACACTTAGATATTAAGGTCATTGCATTTAAGTAGTATTTTAAGTGTAACAAAATCCATTTTACTTCTAATCAAAGAAATCGAATTTTACTCTCACTCAATACTGAACTAGTGTTTCTATATTGACCAAGAATAAGTTCTAAATTCTACCACGGTAAGTGCAGTAGAATTTAAATTCTGAAAATCGGTGTATACACGGTCGTGGACTTCTGCAAGTTTTGTGTTGGCCACATCAACGTAAGATCCGTCTAGTTGCTGATAGCCATGCAAATAATATTTCTATTTTTGCTTAAATTAACTCTCAGTAACATTTTTTTAAAATTTTTTTTCTTCCTTAAAACTTTTATGATAGTTCTAAATTACCTATTTTTGTAATTCTCTTGTATCAATATTTTTTAGGAAAAGTATGAAGAGAGGAAGTCGAAAATCTAAGCTTTCTAAGAAGATTCAATAATAGGTTATTGGGGCAAAATTAAAAAAATAATTTGAAACCCTTTTTAGGCAGCCTCAAAAAAGAAGTCTTTCAATTGATTACTTACGTTTTTTTTTGCATATATAATCGTAACTTGAAAACGCGTTCACCAATAATTATTATACTGTTTGTTTCGAAAGAAATGGTTTTGGATATATACGCAAAAAAACGACACGAACCTGACTATGGAATCCAGAGATATCCTAAGGAAATCTTTAACAGACCAGAGTAAAAATCACTCTAAGTTTGAACTCATTTAACATATTTTTATAAGTACTTTATAAGAACTCGTTTAACAAATATTTATAACGAAGGCAGATTCATCGATTTTGGACTTATCTGACTTGTTTTAATAAGTCCATTCATTACAAATGGCGACGACAGTCCGATAACGAATACGGAAGATTATGACAAGAGCTCTTTGATAGCTAGGAGTAAATTTATCATGTTTTGCACTCCTTTGACTTTTTTTGACACTTTTTTTATATTACTAATAGTAATCAGAGTGTAATGATGAAGACTAAAGGCGCAGAGAATACTCCTCAATGATGAGTCATAAGTTCGTCGGGATTAAAATAATTTTAGACTCAGATAAAATATATAAAGCAGAAAATGTTGAACTGTAACGTAATACATTAGACAATATAGGTTATATTTACACAAAAGATCGAATAGGTTAATAATTAAAATTAATTGCCTCACCAGTAAATTCCAATAATTTACACAAATAATACTCTGGGTCTATAAATTATTGATACATGCTGTTATTTGTAATTTATTTTTTAAACACTCTAAATAATTTTATTGAAAAAAAACATTCATTTGTCTTTTAAAAATTTACAAAATTTCAAAAATGCTATTTACATTCGATAATATGCATAGTTCCAGAAGAAGCATTAGGATATAAGTAAGTCAGGTAAAACCTAACTTCAAAATATTATTAGCTAAATATTTGTGTACAACTCTTTACTTAAAATAATAAACAAATTTTAGTTCCTTTTATTAAATAAACAAAACAATTTACGCTGATCCTGATTAGAGTATGTCTATAGGTATGTCTTTACTTCCAGATTCAGATCCTCTGATTTCACATTTATTTTAAATTAAATTTTTTTAAAGTGCTGAATGGCGTTATGTTAGTCATTGAGGTGTTTCCAACAAATATTTTTGTTAAAAAAAAAAGAAAAATAATGTCTGGAAAATGATCGTTGTTCATAAGCATTTCGATTTGTAACACCTTTTTAATCTTTATTTTTACCTAAGAAGTATTGAAAATTTATGACCTTTGAAAAGTTTTACATTTCCAAAATTGTATTAAAGTAGTTCATATGCTAGATCTATCAGTCATAAAATGTCCTTTTTAAATTCTCCGAACTCGGAAGCAATAGTAATGTCGGAAAACTTCCAACAACCACAAAAGCGGGAACAAAATCTAATTGAGGGCTTCTCAAACACTTAAAGGCGCATTAAGAGATTATTTTGTAGAATTTTAGTTTATTATTTAATTTTTATCTAAGAAAGATTGAAAACTTATGAGCCTTGAAAACGTTTGCATACCCAAAACTGTATTAAAGCAACGCATGTACTGGATCTCTCAGTCATAAAACGCCCTTTTTAAATTCTCCGAACTTGGAAGCAATAGTAATGTCGAAAAACTTCCAACAACCACAAAGCAAAAGTATAATGGAATTGAGGACTTCACGAACACTTAAAGGTATGTTAAACGAAGTATTATGTAGAATTTTAGTTTATTATATATTTAATGGTTAACATAAGAAATTAACATACTGTAGAGTGTACACAAGTCTTTGTAAGTCTCTATAGCACCTACTTACCTTTCATAATCGACCGAGTTACCTTTGAATGACAATCGAGTAATGTGTTATTATAAGCCTTTCCTGCCGTTTCAAGGAATATATGCGATTAATATTAAATTTAAAAAAGGGGAATATGGCCAGAAGGTAATACTGAAACGAAATGGGTATATCTAGGACACGACACTTGATAAAGTATTCATGCATTTCTGTAAACGTTTTCGAAGCATTACCTAAAAATATTGGTCATATTTCAATAAAGAATTTTCCTCATAAGTACTAACGTGATGCTTTCTCTTATTTATTGGAGACCTGAAGGTACTCGATGCCACAATTATTAGTGACCTGTCTTATTTATCTAAATATAAAACTTGTTGAGTATTTCTTTACGAATTGATGTTTTAAAAAGTTCTTTTAACAATTAATAGTTTAATAATTTTATTTTTTCTTTATAAATGCTTTCAAAGTTTGGAGTTTACAGTGGTAGCAGAGGGTTAAATTTAATTCTTGTCATGTAAGGACATAAATGGTAAATCTTATAATATTTATTACAAAATACGGCAGTTCTAGATAGTCCATAGGAAATGGATGTTTTTACGTTTTTAAGATATACACTCATTCATTAAAAATTATTGTCATTTTTGGAATACGCGGCCAAGTGAAAAAACTGGACCATCATAAATTCGTCATATACATCTATCCTTCCTTATGTTATACCATGAGAGGTTTTTCTGTTTAAGACCTACGGATTTTTTTTGTAAAAGCAGTCGAAATACTTGAATACTTGGAAATATTACTTTTCAAGGGCTTGAAGCACCTTGGATTAGGTTCTCTACCTTGGGATATAAAAAATTACATGCTGTACGTATTCTCCGTTTGTAATTAACATTGATTTTGAATCACGGTTCTTTTCTCTTTATGTAATAATTCCTATTAAGATGTGTTTAGCAAATGAAGGGGTACGATTGCACCCTGGGTAGTGAAAGCGTCAATAAATTTTGAAGCATTAAATAAAATTTAAATCTGTGGAAGTATCCTAGTTAATTTATTTATAAAAATTACTATACATACCTAAGTATTAAGAAACCCTCGTCCTTGCAGTTCCATTCGCCCTTAACAGTTTTTTTATAAATCTGGTAGTTAAATTTTCCAAAAAATTGTTGTCGAATGTCTTTCATAAAATATGTCTTCTGCCGTGAAAAAGCAATTTAAAAAGATACTTAATTTGATAAATTTTAGTTGTTGTAGTGAACTAAATAAAATTGGGTGTATAATTTAAACTATCATCGCCAAAAAATTAGGAATAAAACCGAAATTTATAGAACAACTTAAGAAATTTTACTTGGATTTTGCGTTCTTTTAATATTTGTCCTTATTTAGCGAACCCGTCACAAAATTAATAAAGAAAATTATAAGCAGTCTGGATAAACAACAGGGACCAAAGAGACAATGCGCCTGTTGCTTAAATAGACTCGTCTAAATTTATTCAATTGAAAGCGACTCATCTACGCCACCGATACACGTGCCTCACGGTCGGACGTCTACGGGTTGTGTAAATTTAATTAAACTGTGTAATTTGTCATTATTTTTCCTGGCAAGGTTTTGTTTTGCTTTAGATATTATTAACGAAAGTGAGCAATGGAAACTGAAGCTATTGATGTATCCGGTTTATTTCAGGCGAATTACTAATGTTGTTTTATAAAAACGGAAACAATGAAATGTGGCGAAATATACGATGTACTCCCAGAGAGAAAAAAAAATACATATTACTATTAAACGAATGCACCATTTAACCTGTTTTATGTTCTTTTAAACCTATAATAAACAGTAGTCAAAATTATAGTGTAGTGGTTGGTACAGTCAAAAGTTTGAAGACGAAATGAAAGATTAACTATGCAGTGATGAAAATATATGGCAATCAACCAGAGATATTTTCGCCGAGCCACGAATTTTTGAAGCTGGAAGACATTCATTTCCTTCGCTAATACCAGCGATGACATTATTCCTTCTAACTCTTGATCTTTCTGAATATGAATGATACGATGCACACAGATTTTTAATAAGAAACGAAACACACTCGAATTTCCCTTTATTATGACGGCGAGTCTGATATCAACGTTAATTGCAAACATTTTTCCATTTTCAGGATGTCAACTAAAGAAACCACAAGTTCAATGTAAGCAAATAAGTGAATTTACTAAAATAACAATGAATAAAAGGCATTTGTTCCAAAAAGCATAGTCTAGATTTAAGCAGATGTCTATATTAATACAATATTATATTTATTACAAAATTGAGCTTGGCGTGGTAGACTCTTTTCAAATATTTATTATTTTAACAACCTCAGTTATACAAAGAAACAATTCTATTTAATTATTTAATACGACCTAAAAATACATTTTTAATATAATTAAATATTCTTATAATAAAGCGATAGATAGAAAATAATTATTTATTTACAGTGTTGTATTAAATACAAATATTTTATACCAGTATATAAATGTAAAACATGCACTAATGAAACATCGTAACAAGAATAATGTTTTGCATATAAAATAACCTACCCATAGTAATATAAAAGAAAACAGCAAATTAAAAGGAAAGAAATCAGTACAATCAATTGCGAATAAAAATACTGAGTGAAAAGTGAACACTCCAAAAGTATCTAGTTTATATTTTCATTTAATATTTTCTAAAATCTCAGGATTTACTAAAATACATGTACACGTGAAACTTGATGATATGATATAAACATTGTCTTTATTTCTAGTCAATAATTTTAAAATTTCTGACTCTTAGGATAAATATGAAGTATATGATGAAAAGAACATATCAAATTTTTAGGTTTTGGATCGATTGCCCGGAGAGTGATCTTTATGATCTGTTTGTGACTGATTCAGTTAATAAGGTACAAAATTGACGATTTTCGATATCAAATATTCTAGAAACTACTACCTATTAAACATTTGGAATACATTTCAATCATGTATTTTTAGCTTGCCCATAGTTCGCTTTCAAATATTCTCTGGATTTGAGTCAAGGACTAAAAAATAGCTGCAAAGTCCGGTAAAGATTAATAAATTTAATTGTAATGAATTCTCACGGGTCACAAAAAATACAACAAGTTTATTCAATTTATTGGATTTACGATAACAGTAAACACAGAATTAGGCACTTCAAAATATACTAAAACAGCATATTTTGTATAAAAACAGACTTTACGTCAAACATATTTAAAGTATTGATTTAACATAAAATGTGCAATAAAAAAATTCATATTGATATACTAATTCCAAAATAAGTTTGGTTAGCAAAACAAGAGATTGAATTATATTCAGTCACAAAATTTCATGAACACGCTTTTTGATCCATACATACTTTAGACAAGATTTATGGTAGTGAAAACAGAGAGCTGTTTAAGTTTGAGCACCCATATGAGAAATATGATACACGATCTGGTATAATATGCGATATGTAATATGCTACATGTCACTGTATTCGACCTAAATCGATATACGTAAACACACACATAAATAACCAGGTTAAAACAATTTCACGCCACCTAGTAATCAAGAGGCTAATAACTTCAGAGGGAAATTTTAATGCAAACTGACAGTTTGTAAGACAATATAACATTAATTGAATTAATTCAAGACTAGCTGTTTCTACATGTCTATAATAGCAAAATACCTTTTTTTATAATAAAAATTCTATTCCCGGTTATTATTTATACACTTAATTAGCCAAAAATTAATAAATACATACATTTTTATTAAATTGTTATATTTGTTAAATTTCTGATGTATGGTCAATTTTGCAGTTAGGTGTTTGGCTAAATAATATAAACTAACATTAGTATACTTCTCGAGTACCGCTTTCATTAAATGTTATATGATTATCTGAAAGAAAATCTTTATAACGATGGAAAGCAAATCAAATATCTCTGTGAAACATTTTCCTTATCGAAATTGAAACTATCATATATATAATTTTCAATTAGATACATTTTCTTTATAATTTCTATTATCTTATGAATTTCAATTATATCACTGGATGGATAAATTAAACTGCCCTTCTTTTTCATGTCAATAAAATGATATTAATGCTTTTTCTCATTAGTAATCAAAACATCCACCCATTTGTCATATTGTATATTCTTTAATAAATTATGTTCAACAAAACTTACGAAGTACCTAATCACTTGAATGGTAAATTCGGAGCATTCTTCAAAAACAAGGAAAATTTCGTTTTTCGTCGTCGTTTTTCTGAAAAAGCTTCATCATCATCAACTAAACGATTGGCTGGCTAACTTCACTTTCAATATTTGATTTTGGAAAAAAGATGTGTTTGCCTCATTCACCAAATTTATTAGCCAGTGTATAAACTTAATGTATATTCGCCAAGTTTATTCCGTATTTGAAGTTTTAATTGTAGATTCACTCTCTATACTAAAACTAATTTATTGTCAAATAATTGTACTTTCAGCCTGAAAGTAAAAAGTTTCATCGGGGAGTAAATATTCAATAAGTATAAATCAGTATTGAATGAGAAATTGTATAGTCATCCTCTTTAAATATGAACATGGCATAAATCTCATTTCGAAAAAAATGTCAATGGTTAGAGGTGCTTTTGGGTTCAAATCATATTTTAAAGAGTGTGCTGAGAAAACTGTGCCTAACTTTATGGAAAACCAGTTATTTTGTCCAGAGGCATCAGTCCATTATTCTTTCATAAAAGGTTTTTTATGGAATCTAAAACAAAAGTATATAACAATATGTATATTACCGAGACACCCCGTTCAATTCAGTCTTATAATTGATACAAGGGCAAAAATTAAAAAATTGAATTTTTAAAAATATATTATTCAAACAATGTATACTTTAAAATCGTGTAATTACTAATCTACATTATGGAATGTATGAATAATATAGTAGTGGTTAATTTTAATACAATTATTTCACTGTATAATTTCTATGCGAAGTCAACTGTTTTAAATCACAAATTTTATCGTATTAAGATCACAGAAACAAATATATTTATGTTATCGATACTTATGCGATAATAACATTAAGTGTACAGCACTAGTGACGTATATCGGCCACTAAACAATAATATTCTCTGTCATACCAATACAGAACGAAAAGCTGATTTAAAGCGGTCAACAATAAATTTGTTTAATGAAAATCAAAGGAAATATATTTAAAATAGCTTAACGATGATGGGAAATTAAGCAACTGGTTACATTTTTTTGCTGGCTTTTATTTTTGCATGTAATTATGGTACAAAATGGCATTTTCGGACACTAATGAGCAATTTATGTAGAGAAAAATTACTGTGCAGAGAAAAATATACGATACGCGATTCATAATAGTAGCGCGCCGGCCTTATTACCATCTCTAGTTATATTATATGCACTGTGGAAATACTTATATAAATTGTTATAAATCACTTTACAATTTTTTATAATTTCTCTTTCAAAGCCTCTAATATCTTAAAAGTTTAATAATATTGAAACCAAATAAATAATAATTGAGCGCCATAATTAAAAACGATTCACAAATGAACTATGGGAAATAAAATATATGAATCGGCACAAAAACAAAGTGATGAATAACAAAATTAGATTGGGATTTTTATATTACTACGTCAATTCAAATACAATATTGAAAATTACGTTTGAGCCTTATTCCGATAGGCAGTAGCCATGTGTGTAGAGTGTTTCTTTGATTTGGCCCACTTCTTCCATATTTGCTGCGTCTGTAAGAAAATTTGTTCCTACTATAATATACATTTAGAATTTAATTTGTTGTTTATAAGGTATCTTAAGCACTTTGTGTTTAGCAACACTTTATTCAACATATCCACACATTTATCCACACATTTATCACACATTTATCCACACATTTATCTGTATTAAATGTATTTATCATGTATTGTATTCCCACTTATTTACATAAATAGGTTAACAAATCATTCTCAGTATATAGAATACAATTTTTTCCTACTTATAATAAAGTAATCAACTTGATGTAATCAGCGTAGAGTTTAGTATTAAATACACGGCAGTTTTAATATTAATTATCAGCCGCGACATGACCTCGAATCCCATTTTAAATACTATTACGTAATTAGAAATTATATGAAGTGTATTATATACGCATACTGTTTTATTGGAATATTGAGTAGATATGAAGTCTATTTCGCAAGTTCCAAGAATAGAGAAACTCAAGTAAGTCGATGTCTTAACGTTGTGAATGTGAAACAGATCCGTGTATTTAAATGCTCGGTCTAAAAACGAATTTCGGATAGCATTACCAGTATTTACCGGTAATTTCTTTTTCAATAAACACTGTATATATTCTTATTATTTTTTAGAAATGCTTCCATTTCTTTATATATCAGTGGTTTAAATGATTTACGTTTTATTAAAATTTCGTTTTTAACAAATTATGTTATCTGCGAGTCTCATAATAAACTAAGACTCATAATAAAATAGAAGGAAAAACAAAAAAAAGTAACTCTGCCTAAAATGAGCTTGTTTTCACAGGATGTTACCCCTAAATTTAAACACGTTCCGATAAGTAAATATTAATTCACCAGTGTTGTATTTCAATTATACAAATAGCTCATTAAAGAAACGATTAAATTTCTATAAATAGGTTTAATAGTCATCTCGATTTAAATAACACGATTTATCAACGTGACAGCGTGAATTCGCCCTCGGTTGTAAAAGGTTTACCTCATGTCATGTTCTTACACTTGTTTCAATACTCGTGATATAATATCTTGTGGACAATTTCATATTTTTTATATTATTTTTATGCATATGCAAGTATATGTAAGTTTAATGGTTTGTTATTGAATAAAATAACAAAGCAGATTTTATAGTAAATGTTTTGTTAATTTTAATTTGAACATAATTGGTAACGTATCATACATTTCTTTCGTTTAAAAACATATATATATAAAGGCTTAGTAATAAGGCTTATCAATTGTCAATCGACAGATGCCGACGAAACATAACGGAAATAGGTAAGTATACGTATATAATTATTATATATTCTTTATTATAAAATATTGGAAGTAATCAAATATTAAATTCCGTGTTTTCAGAACATTTTAAAAAAAATAATGCATTATCCATTATATTTTTGGAAAATATGGTACAAAAATTACGTTTATAATTAATAGTTGCATTGAAATGGTGGATATTATGTTTAAACTTTTCTTTATTGAATATATTAATATAATGATATATACAACAATACACATGTTAACTAGTTAGTAAAATGAAAAGATACCTTATAACTTTTAGTCATCTTTGGCCGAAATTTTAAACCTGCGATTTTGGGATATCTTTCCCTACTACCCCTACGAGTCACAAAAGAAAAACTGAAGTAAATAAAATATTTTTTTAACGTTGTAGCTTAATACGGGGTGAAACTAATACTTTTTACAAATTCTTTAATTTATTTTATTATTTTCTTAATAATTCTACTACCATTTATAGTAAATATAGATTTTTGCTATTTGCTTTTGAGTAAAAAATCCATTTTTTTGGTAAAATTTTCGAAACTTAGTGATCGTGAAACGAATGTGTGGGCATTTTTTAAATAGTGAAATCAAGTTTTAGAAATCTATTTGATTGTTAAAATTGTTATGGTTTTTTTTCTGTTACGTGTATTCTGAATTGCAAAATTACTAAAAACTCAAGCCTTTTTTCACACGTGCCGCATGGTTAAATTCCTGCTAACACGCAAGATTTAAAGGATCATTAGTGTTCTGACTTTATGCTTGTTTAAAATTAATAAAGTTGTATTTTTTAATCACAAAATTAAATGAAAGCAAAATTATGATCATTTTGTTTTTTTGTTTACTAAACAGAAAATTTAAATATTTTGATTTAAAACGACTTACAGATTTGTGTTTGCTTTACACATTTTTTTGCGAAGTTACAGCTATTCAAAAGTGATCTAAAATTTTTAAAAAATAACAATGTTCCTTTCATTTTACTGAGTAGTGTACACATATATACTTACACACATACTTATAAAATATGTATATTTGTATACGTATATATATATATATATATATATATATATATATATATATATATATATATATAATCTTCACACTCTCATTTAGGTTTGAATATATTTATCGAAATATAAAATAATGCAAGGATCACCATTAATGATATTAGTCTGTCACTTTGGTCTGTAAATTTGCTAAAGACAATCAAACAATCTTCAAACTGAAAATCCTACTACTTTTCTCTTGCTGTCGGTACTCTGTTACACGGCGTATGCTGGATACTAAGAGGACAGCACTACTTTAGTACGTCTGCTGGGAAAACTGACTGATTGTAAGTTTAAATTATATGGTTGACTTGCATTTTCGAAATTGTTTGTAAACTTGTAGTAGACTTAATTATTACGCGTACTAAGTATTTTTTCAATACTACACTGCTTGTGTCCCCATTTTGTTTACAACTTGGTTTACGATATTTTTATAATGTTGACAATATTTCCATTCGAGTTTTGATATTGATAACAAGAAGAATATCTAATTTCAATTACGAATCAACGTTTTAATATGACCTATATATATAAATATATATATATATATATATATATATATATATATATATATAGATCGCATTAAAACGTTGATTCGTAATTTAAATGAGCATAATACAAAATGTAATTCATTCATAAGTTTGGATTGTCGAGAGAAAATTGTGCTTTTAATTGCGCGGCACAGAAACGATTTGAACTTGAGTAACTTGAAATTGAAGAGCATATCGTTTTAAACTTTGTGAAAGAAAATTAGCAAGCCGCGAGAACAAAAAGTGTGTGGCACACAAATAGCACTGTAATCCACGTAAAACGTCTTAGTGTCGTAATCGCTGTACTGTGGCCTGTTTACGCGGGACACGTAGATGCTGAACGCGATGGAGTACGTGCCATCTTACCTTGGCTTGAAAATCGTTTTTATATAACTGTCTAGAAAAAAAATGTCCTAATTTAAAGATACCCACTGTTGGGAAAAACCTTTATTAAATGTTGTTTTCTCTTCTATTCTTTTTTAATAAATACAATAATAATTATCTTAGACAGCCATAAGGATGCAATAAACTAAGAATTATTTTATCCACTTAAAAAGTTTGTCATGTTACGATATGCTCACTTCAAATTCTAAAAATATATATACATATATACATATATATATATATATATATATATATATATATATATATATATATATATATATATATATATATATATATACATACACACACATAATGTGTCCAAAAAGAAGTTTTCAGAGGAAAAACAAGGTAAATTCCTTCGACTAATATCGTCCATTTTAGAGGCAAACTGGGGTTACAAAGTTTTCGTACTTAAATTGGAAAAAACGGCCCTGTAAAATATCTGCACATCCATCCGTATGTCTATCTGAAATATTTCTTTCTTGGGAAGAATTTGACGTAAAAACTTGAAAAACATAGTGGTAAGGCATGTTTTACCACCTCTGTTACTAATATTCAGTAGTATTCATATAAAGATTTTAGTGAGGGGAGGGGAGGGTGAAGTAGACTGTTGTACCATTTTTTTAAATTCCCTATACGGTAATGAGACTTACCATGTGGAGAAAATTTTCCAGAAGCATAATTTGGAAGAACGACTTTCAAGGATACCAACGATTATTATAAATCCATATGTAGTATTGTTTTAAATATTGCTAGAAAGCTTCAGAACCCGTTCTCAGAAACTGTTTCACCCAGAAACTTGCAGTTTTGCGTAACAATGAAATAAATTAACCTCAAATAAAACAAACACATTTTTGTATTTTCGCGTTTTCTGGGCACGGACACATCTGTATGTGCATGTGTTTGTCTGTATAAGTGCACTTCCCAAAATTTCAGATTCAAATACCTCAGATCAAAATTTTAAAGAGTGCAATGAAAAGATTACTATTTACGAAACTGCCAATAATAAGCATACCAAAGATTTTTACAAATTTAGGAGTTTTAGCTTCATATTTATATTAATTTATGTTTTTATTAAGCTATTATGTTTTTTAATACAACATATCATATAGCAAGCTTGGTATAATTTCATCATCAAAGACGTCATGAATCTTCATTGATAATTAAATTCATGCTATTGTTCATTTTATTTTTATATTTACACGTCTGCAAAAGCGATTGTATGGAGTAGTTAATGATTTTCAAATAAATTACATGAGAAAAATAAATGGAATTAATTTACTTGTCACTACAGCAGAATATATATATATATATATATATATATATATATATATATATATATATATATATAAATATATATAGAGCAAAATTAATATAAAATAAGCTAAATTATTTCAATGACAAATTGTGCCAAATTATTTTTGGTATACAATTCATTCATTCAATACAAAACCATGGCATATAATTCATTAACAGTTATCCCAAATATGTATTAAAAAATTAGTTCTACAGTTAATTTTAAAATTAATTTCCATAACGAAAAATAACAAATGCAGAAATATAATTAAACAAGTGGATTTTGGCGGGAGTATTTATATATTTATTTATATTTTAGTATTCCTTAAAATAATGTTATGCCATCAAGCCTATCAAATATAAAGAATTACTGTACACAAACCTAAACCATTCTTAAATAAATATAATGTATTCTTAAAGCCGAGATAAGGAGCGTTTAATTGAAATACTTCTTTTGTTCAAAGCAAAATTTAAGCATTGAAAAATTACGTTTATTAAAAGTTCATGTGGTTTCCAGCATATTCATTCTTTTCTTTTTTATCCTACAAGCATACATTTTTTTTTTTATTCTAGCATTTACTTGCATCTTATATAACTAAATTATGTGTAACAATAAAGTGATAAATATACGGTTAAAAAATAAACAATTTCAACGAGCACAATATTAATTGTTACTGAAATTTAAATATGTATATATATATATATATATATATATATATATATATATATATATATATATATATACACATATATTCATTTATTTCTTCTTGTTTTTATTGGAATCAACGATATCAAAACTCGAATAGAAATATTGTCAACATCATTATAAAAATATCATAAACCAGCGAAGTTGTAGACAAAATGGGAACACAAGCAGTGTAGTATTAGAAAAATAATTAGTACGCGTAATAATAATGTCTATTACAAGTTTACAAACAATTTCGAAAATGCAAGTCAACCATATAATTTAAACTTACAATCAGTGACTTTTCCCAGCAGACGTACTAAAGTAGTGCTGTCCTCTTAGTATCCAGCATACGCCGTGTAACAGAGTACCGACAGCAAGAGAAAAGTAGTAGGATTTTCAGTTTGAAGATTGTTTGATTGTCTTTAACAAAATTACAGACCAAAGTGAATCTAATATCACTAACGATGATCCTTGCATTATTTTATGTTTAGATAAAAATATTCAAACCTAAATTAGAGTGTGAAGATTACATAATTTAATTAAACAAGTGGATTTTGGCGGGAGTATTTATATATTTATTTATATTTTTGTATTAATTAAAATAATGTTATGCCATCAAGCCTATCAAATATAAGGAATTACTGTACACAAACTTAAACCATTCTTAAATAAATATAATGTATTCTTAAAACCGAGATAAGGAGCGAGTCGTTTTGTTCAAAGCAAAATTTAAGCAGTGAAAAATTACCTTTATTAAAAGTTCATGTGGTTTCCAGCATATTCATTTTTTCTTAACTACAAGCATACATTTTTTTTAATTATTAACATTTACTTGCATCTTATATAACTAAATTATGTGTAATAATAAAATAATAAATGTACGGTTAAAAATAAACAATTTCAACGAGCACATGAAAATATTAATTGTTACGAACAGTTTGAGCCTTTTCCATTTGTTACTGATATTTTTATATATATATATATTCTGCCTTATACCTTATTAACACCTGACAAGTCCGATGCCATCTTCGTACTCGCAAGTAGGTCTGCGAGTAAAACTTTATAATCGCCCCTAGGTTATATATATATATATATATATATATATATATATATATACATATATATACATATATATATATAAATATTGAAATTAAATATTGGAAGATCAAAATTTACCTAGGAGAGAGTTTTTTCATAAATGATTTTGTGTTTTCCTAAAGACTTTCGAAATAAAAAAACTGCAGTAAACTTATCAAACTTAACTTACTGTAATTTCAAATACATAAAAACGTCATAAAATGTTTACATGTTTACTCATTTTATATATTGATTCAAGTAGATTTTGGAAAAGCATTATGAACTCCAAACGAGTCACAATTATTTTTATTTGAGTTTCGAGTCGCAATTATTTTTATTTAAATAAAATATAACCGTAAATATTATGGCACTTAATTTTGGATAAAGTCATGATTATTTTACTAATCTATCAATTTGGGAATATACCTAATTTTAAATAAAAATTATGCTCTAACTTCCGCAGCCCATGGAATCGAAAAAACGGAGTCCTTTTATTTTTTTTGTGGCACCCCTATGTAGATGTTTGTACTTGCAATCTATAGGTTCCTTTAAACAAATTTTTTTAATTGACAACAATAAAATGAATCACATTCACTGTATTTTTCATATAACAACGGTGAAATTTACTTCTGTTATTAGTTCTAATACATAATTAGTTTTCATTTAGAATTATACCAAAAAAATAAGCACCATGGGGTAGTTGGCAACATGTAAATTTTTTGTGTGCTCCTTTTTTTGCAATATTTTATTAGTTGTTTCGTAAAATGACATGGAAATAAAGAGCACTTATAAGCCAGGACTGAAAAAGTTACAAATGTTTTTGAAATAATAAAAAAGTTATGGCTTCCTAAATTTGGTGGTGAAAATAGAGTGGGATAATATGTCTATTTTATTAATTTGAATGACATGCATGTACCGTAACCATCATAAACATTATTTCACAAGTCACTATTGCTAGCCTTGTCTAAACGTTAAGTATTATTCATTCAAAACCATTTTCACTCCAATCAGCTTGTATTTTAAAATTATAATTTAAATAAAATAAATTTTTAAATACCCTATTGATCCATTTTTGTTAAAAATAGAAAATAAAGGCAGTCAAACTGTTAAGAATTAAATAATTATCACTGTAATTATCACTATATTAGTGTAGTGGTTCTGATAATCTTTAGTACATTATAACAGACACCTGTATTAAAAAAAAAGCTATGGAAACTCTTAAGCCAAGTATAGTATTAACGGGCCAATGTTCAGTTTACAAAATTGCAACTAATTAATATCTATGCATTGCATATACCGGAACTTCATTTAGACTGGTCTAAAATCTTTGCCCTAGTGTCAATGTATATCTACATCTAAGATCTCAGTGCGACAAAAAAGTTTCCAAAGTATAAAATTACAAAAAAAAATGCATATTTTTATAAACCTTAACTCTCTTAACTATAGTAAAACTATGTTTTTTTATTAAGTTTGGATAAGCTGACCCTTAAGCTTTATTTTAATATAAATAAATTAATAGGATTGTGGCTGTTTTTGAAAGCTGCGCTAAATGCATATCAAATTTTTTACACCTTTTAGCTATTACACTTACTTCGTCTCTAGTGACAGAAATGATGTTGTCAAAATGAAGCTCAAACGCACTCAAATTCTCTTCTAACCATTCAGCTGTCATTGAAATCTTAATTCTCAAAAACCCCAAAATTTTTGTGTTTGCTTTGGTTTAATCCTTTATTGCGAATATTTATTTTTAAATACTTTTTTTTGAGTGAATGTTCATTCGTCTATTTATTTTGGAATTTCATTTCTTTAAATTGTTAATAATTCGTCTCTTCTTTAATCACTTTTCTAAAATAACAATCCATATATATTATAGTCTTGGTCTTAGTTGTATATTTATTATAGTCTATATATATTATAGTCTTGGTCTTGTTTATATATATATATATATATATATATATATATATATATATATATATTATAGTCTTGGTCTTAGTTGTAGGAGATTGTAGTAGATCACAGTCTATTGTAGTAGATCACAGATTTTGGTCATAGTTGTAGGATATTGTAGTAGATCACAGATATATTATAGTAGATCACAGATCTTGGTCTTAGTTGTAGGAGATTGTAGTAGATCACAGATATATTATAGTCTTGGTCTTAGTTGTAGGAGATTGTAGTAGATCTTGTTTATATATATATATTATAGTCTATATATATTATAGTCTTGGTCTTAGTTGTAGGAGATTGTAGTAGATCACAGCTAAACTATATTTAATTTCAAAGTGTGCTATTTTCTAATATGATATATTCCAACTTGTATTACTATGTAACTGTAAACGTGTTTAGCATGTAATGAAATGCAAATCGGTACTCGATTTTAATGTAATCTTTAAGTTACGTATTTATAAAAATTCGTAATATCGTTCGTAATCGTTATTACGTAATTGTAAAATTACAGAATGGGACTTATCGATTATTTCAAAACACATTAAGAAATGGAATATTTTAAAACCACTCACAGAAATGTTTTAGGTCACTGGATCATAAGGTCCAATTTAAACTTTCTAAGTCATACGGCCAGATTTAAGAAAACTGTGAGAGACATACTTATTGAGATATACGGAAATGAAAGGCAAATTGTTTCATTTCTATCTTTGGTACGAAGTACTAATATTAATAATGAGACTATTTGTTTGGAGGCATCTCACATCGACACAAGGGTGGGCGATAAATTAGTACAACAGATACAGCAGCTAATGCACACAACACTATATTGAAGGTTGCTTTAAAATAATTAGATGAGAATCAGTGTATTATAGGTAATTCGAATATAAACAAAAAATAAATAAAAACAATAACTCTCGCGCCATAATAATGATTTTAGTTTGCGACAATCGACCACAAGCATTTATTTTTATTAGTACTTGTTGTCAGTCGTTGTATAATTAAATCAAAATTCTATCAAAATAACTCAGTAATGAATATGATGCTTAGAAAACATATGATGCCAACTTTATTATATTACTGAAGAGAGATTTTTTTCTTTTTCCATTAAAAAGACAGGCATTAAAATAAATAAATTAAAAAATGCAATGAAATTCAAAGGCATCATTTGCGATTGGGATGCAATAATAATCATCTTTCAAAAATAGTTCTTTACAAAGTCGAGTTCAGCCTAATATCGAATTAAAATATCATCAGATCAATATAACAATATTAAAAAATTGGCATAATTTTTTTTACCCTAAACTAATTTTAGAAAATATTGGAAACCTTTCAAAATCACCTTTTTATTGTACTCTTATATTCAATCAATTACTTAATAATATTAATCGAATTTGATACAAACCCACAATGTAGTATCTGGCTCATATCCAGGAATATACAGTTCTCATAAACAGGTTCTACGCATAGATCAAGATATTGAATGTAAAATACCACAAATAAAGTGCAAATTGTAATCATGGCTTTTGTTATTTTCAAAAAAGTATTCTGTACATAATTTGTTAATACATATATTTTTAAATAAAAATAACTTACTTTTAAATAAATCTCTTGAAATTTTATTAATTTTTTTATCTATTTTATTTCTGAATAATTTCGAATGTACCGATTGACATTGAAAATTATGAAAAGTATCATTAATATTTTATTCTCATCATTTCACTTTTTCAAAATAATGTTTTTGTAGTAGTGAAAAATTTAACTTTTGTTTATTTTGATAAAAGCTCCCAATAACATTACAGTTGTATAAGATAAAAAATATTTTATTTAAAGCATGTTTAAGAAATTAAATACAATAAAAATTAACAAGATTTGCAAAAGGTTTATTTTAACAACGGGTTCTCTGACATAAAATAAAAATTTTCTTTTTCTAGACGATGAGATCAAACAACCGTTTTCAAGCCAAGATACTTAAACTTGAACGCGTTTAACGTCTACGTGTCCCGCATAAAAAGATCTCAGTAAGCTAGTCACGACTCAAAATACTTTTATGTGGATTACAGCGCTATTTGTGCGCCGCTCTTGGTTCTCGCGCCTTACTAATTTTACTTTTAATACTCAAGACTGTGAAACTTAAAAACTATACTTTTTAACCTCTAGTTACTTTAGGCCACAATTAAAAGCTGAATGCTAAAAGTTTCAATTAACTCACTAGTCGGTGCCATTGTGTCCTAAGGATCTCATTTTATGAACGAATTCGCTTTAATATTACATCCATTTAATATATATTATACATTAATTTGAGGAAAATTATTCGATGTAGTGAAATAAATGTATCAGTCAAAAATAACTATGTAACGAAATGTTATACTTAGAAAAATATCAATGTATTTTGGGTATATTTTTGAGGAGAATCATACGTTTAACAAATAACCGTTTATCTATATATTTGACTTGTGATTTGTTATTTATATGTAAAAAATTATTTGTACCTTTGCCTAAATATGTTGAATTACATAATATGAATATTTTCTGTTTGAGAAATATTTTTTTCTTGAGAAATTCAAGGCTATGAAATATGTTAAAAATAGCAGTAATTTTGAAAGATAATTTTAAATAATTACACCGGGTTTATCTGTTTGTGAAAGAACATATAACATAAATATTTAACAACTCAAGGAATTTCAGAATTTTAACTACAATATAATTGGCTCGATGCTTCTTTTTCAAATATTGATAATTAATTTATTAACGAAAGTTATGTAAAATATTTTTAAAGAAGATATAATAATTTTCACAATTAAGCAACCTCTCATTCACTAAAATGTTAATTTAAAATAAAAACTCACTTAAAATTCTATGAGTTTCCATCTCAAAACAAAGTAAGTTTAAATAAAATATAAGAAATATGAAAATGCATTTTGATTACAATGCAGAACGAAATATACGTCAAATAAAGAGGAACAAGAGAGTTGACAACAAAATATAATTAAAATACAAAAAACGTACAAAAAATACACAAATGTGCATAACCATAAAGGTATAGATATATTTTATACATCATGTATTTTCTTTTTTCTTTTTCTCTGCACTTCTTTTCTATTTCCCTCACTTTTTTACGATAAATTGTAATAAGTACGAAAACGTATTCTACGTTTTTATTAGATTATTTTAATTTTACGCATTTCATGGTGGATTATTACATAATTAAAATCAATCCTTAATATTTTGAATATTGTGGTCCCGTATTTCAAGCGAATTTTTTCTACAATATTTTACACATTATACAATTTAAATAATTAGGGAAACAATTTTCTTTAATGTAATCTTTGAATGAATCTAATAATAAGTAACGATCGGACTAAAGTAATAATCCTATCTCAACTACCGAGACTAACAGCGGCTGTACCATTTTTTAAAACATTTTTGATATCATACTTCAATAATTTAAATGGCAACTCTTCTGAATTATCATCATTCTCTAATACGGATTTGAAACAATTGTATAATGATATTATGGTCAAGATAAATTTTTCCTCATTTAAATCTTTAATTAAAATTACTATAATGCAAATAATATTTTGCTCATTCCAGTAGAGTTAAACCAGCTTTCTATTATTATTATTACTTAGCCAAATATACAAATGTCGAACTTATTTTTAAAAAAGTTTGACATTTGTAAGTGTTTTTGTGTGGTTTTAAAAGTATTTAAAACCAATCATAACGCGACAAATCAAATGTATTGTGGTCTAATGGTAAACTATAAATGGGAAATGACAGACAAATTAATGGTAAGAAAAAAATAAACTTATTCATACATAGACACATATCATAAGCCAAACACAATGTGAAGTCAAATAAAGTAAGATAGTATTCACGTCGGGATCAACGATATAATGAAGGTATGATAAAAAAGGATTTCGACCCACAAATTATCTTAAGTAATGAGAGTTTTATACATAAACACTGAAGTTGCATTTTGTAAATTTAAATTTAAACTACATCATAATTTTATGGTGCTAATGATTCTTATTAAAATACAATTATTTGTTGAAAGACTAGGGCGCGTCCTCCTTTCCTTAACGTAGCTAAAGACTATGACCTAATAAACGTTAGAACTTAAGGGTATAAATCATTAATATAATTATTAAGGATATATAAGATTGACAAAGTGCACATTCTTAATAATCTTGAATATCTAATCGATTAAATTGTGATTACCGCTATTGTATGAATCTTACTTGCGATAAATTACCTCCCAAACTGACGGTAAAAAAGCAGACATTTCAATATATATTATTAGTAACTTTGCAAAGTGGTTGAAAAAAAATGGTGGTGAACAAAGTATCTACGTAAATTACTTTCAATTTTTCAAAATTTCCTAAATTCAAAGATCAATTAAGGAAGAATTTTGTAACTGTCTGCATCCTCAGTACCGAAAGAAACTTTGGTTGCCCATAGAAAAAATTGAATATAATCATGTTACCAATAAGTACATGTTTTACATGTTTCACTTAGTTGGAAAAAAATATTATATTTTTACTTAATCTACAAAAATGATTACCTTTACGTAAATTTTTACGCAATGCTGTACTTTGGCTCATTATCCTTTGATAATATTAGTTTATGGCTCGTAAGAATAAAGAAAGTCAATATATGTTTTAATAGTGACCTAGTCAATAAGTAGCAGTTCAGCTAAATTAATAGTTTGATGAATAATCTATATTAATATTCGTAACATCGTAAGGACATGCGGACTGTCAAAAAACACAAAGCGATAACATTGTGAAAAAAATGCAAGGTAAAGAAATCTTCCATTTTCTTTGTAATTTAAAGGCTATATAAAATGAGGCTATATAAATTTCCCAAAAAAATTGTGATTCCTTCTCCGTTTCGTCACTGCCAGAAAAATATTACAATGGTTTCCTAAAAAATTATCCATCATTAATAAAAATAATTATTTAAAAATTACAATTACAAAGGTATTTATTTGCTGATGCAAAGAGAATAGCATAAACTGATATTACATCTTTGAAATGGGTTTTTAAGTAAAATCTCATAATTTATCAATGAACTATTTGAAATTACCTTATCTGGGAAATTACCTCATCTGAGCATATAGCAACTTTTTGTAAATAAATGTTTAACGTCACAATTTTAAAACGCATCTTTCTCGCTAGATGGTTCTTTAGGAATGATCAAGAACCTATATGATGATATTAACATGTGGTATGAATACGGATAAAATCAATTTAAATATGTTTATGAATAAATATGTAGCATTAAGTTATTTTGCGGAAAATATGTTTAGATTGTGAAAAAATAAGAATAATATTATTTATTATTTCAGTCATAATTTTAATTGGCAAGATTTAAAATTTTATGTCCTCAAAAATCGATGTCAATTATTCATAAATTCATTGATCAATATTGCTTTTATTAAAATGCTGCTTTTATTAAAAGTTCTGTTTACGTATATTTCAAATGAATTCTATTGAAACGTTTTGGCAGAGAGAGCAGCAACGGCGAGTGAGCGTTGAAAAGCTCTCGAGTGCAGTCGACAGCTTTTATTGTTGCTTTTCATTTCCATTGGCGGGATGAACACATTGTTATGTTCAATCATGCTCTGTCACGGAAGATGTAGCGTATGACTAATTTAATAGTGTATTTTTTTCATTTGGAATTTATAACAGATTTTATAACCATGATAAACGTTACGTCACAACAATAGTGACACGATTATGAAGTTAATTTCTCCTACAGGAAATATGATTTGCTTAGATTTTCAGTTTACGAAATATAGATTCTAAAAATTTAATTATTAAATATTTCGTTTTCTTTTTTCAAAATGAAGAAGAAAAATTACTTTTATATAATGATAAATTGGTTAAGTTTAAATTATCTGGTGAGTACGCAATAGAAAAATATGTTATTGCAATAATTGTAATATGCAAATTTGTGGAAAAATAATAAGGTACAATTATATGTTTGTTCCATTAATTCAAACTGCTACTATAAGATGTAGTTTTAGTTAAGATTGCGAAAATTTTAATTTGTGAGGAGAGGGATAATAATATTGTTGAATAAATATTGTTCGTATAATAGCTTAAGCAGTTTTGTGTAAATTAGCGAAAGTTCATAGTTAGTAACGTCGTTCCGTTGTTATAGGCAAAGTAAAAGAAAGAAGAAAATAGCTTCTCTGTTTAACATCAAAGTGCTTTAAGGTAGGTAAAAGTTCAAAAGAAAGGTGGGCTTTTTTACTTATTTCAAAGCTTCCTATTATTGCAAAACTTTTAAAGATTTTAAATTTTTTCTTGGAAAGACTAATTAAGCGACCCAGTTTAAAGTTCGTTATATTACTTGAAATATTGAATTACTGACAGTGTAGATCGAAGATCGAGCGATGTGTAAGGTCTGCTAAAGAAGAAAAAAGCAGAAATGGAATAAGTATGCGCTTACTGCAAAAAAGGAAACCTATGTATATCATTTTTCTTTTGGAATCGATCGTTTATTTTTTTTTGCTCTCCATGTCCCTATATTTTTAATTACAAGAGAGGATTAACAATTATTTCAACCTATCTATACTATTTTTAATTTACAAAAATCAGTTTAGAGGGAGCAAATTTTAAACAACTGATAATTTGAAAAAAGAAAAACAATCAGAATCACATTTTTAAAATTTTTAAATTTATCTCAAGTATGAAGGTCGATTTTGTGTATAAAGAGTTTTTGAATCAAACAGACACATTTGTTTCTATAATAATATTTTCATTTAGATAAAATTCTAAAAAAATATTGTTTACTGTAATAATGACAACAAATTACTCAGTACGCTCTTATAAAATGAACACAAAATTATCATAATTTATAAAATTGACCCATGAAAACGCCACCTCAATCCGTAATAGTGTATCATAAACGTAATTTTTCCTATAAATAATAAAATTGTTTTTGAGTTTAAAAATTATTTTCATTATTTTATATAAAATAATTTTCATTATTTACTTGGGTAAATAAAAAAGTGACAATCTTACTTAAATAGCGTGACCTTAACTTTTCTAACAATGCCTTTCTTTTCCATAATTATACAAAAATAATAACGTAAAAGAAAAGTGTGGGTGTTTTTATATTTTGCGCTGTAATGGCACTATAAGATATTACGATTATATGGAGAATGTATGGAAATATACGAAGATACTGAATTTTCCGTCTACGGTAACACCTACTACCGTTCCCACGGGTTATCTCAGGGCCCCTCCTAGGACCCATAGCATCCCCCTCCCCATCCATTAAGTAATAATACGATTACTTCATAAGAATCACCAGTTATATTCTCCATTTTATTTTAATTAACTATTGGTGTAAACCTTCTAACTGATATTGTAACTATTATATCTATTATAACCTATTAATATTTTAAAAAAATTTCTATACAACATAAAAGTTAAAACCTAAACTGTTGATAGCTATGCAGCTATACTGTCACAGAAAATATACGAAGAGGATTTTAAATCACCCAGTTCCACCAATAAAAATAATATAGACTTTAAACTTTCAACGAAGTTAAACTGTCATTATTTTACTAAATTATGAGTAAATCGCTATTTAAACTAAACTTAAGCAGCGGTTTAAATTTTGACTTATCTTACTGGCCTAAGAAGCCACCTCACGTTTTAGTTTTACGTTTTTCCTATAGTTGAATAATAATTCAACTATCGTCATGATATTTGAAAAGATTTTATACTTTGTCAAACTGAATATTGGCGCTGTTTACAAAGAATATATCTTATTTAATTGAAAATGTATACTTTACTCATTTCGTAAACTACACGTCTTATATATCATTCAAAATTTTTACTCTTTCTATTAAAAAAAAATCGAGAGAGCAAGGAAGTGAAGCTTCCAAAACCTACGAAAAAATATATAAGTGCGTTTTTATATTTGTCGCAGTCGAAAAACACTTGATTGTAAACGTTCACAAGGGCGTGAAACAAGCGACAACGCCGAGACAAAGTACGCCGAGTGTAGAACCGTAGCTCATTCAACAGTTGACATGGTGGAACGTTGTATTACAAGTGTATATAGGATATTATTATTTTTTTAGTGTCGGCGGTTAAAGAGCAGATCGACGTAGAACTCGATGACACTAACTTCTCCTTCATTTAGTACTTCGTAATGTACCTTAATGATATCTAGATCCCATCAGCACTATAAACATATCTACTGAACTTGGACTAGCTGCACTTTTAATTTTAAGTAAGTATTTTTTTTAAAAACCAATCCAAGTATTTTTTTTAAAAAACAATCCATCTCATGTTAATATATTTCTAAGGATTTACTTGAAAAACGTCTAGTGTTTATCGCAGATCATGGTCCCTTAGATTATATACGAATTAAATTTGTTTATTCCTCGCTAATGAACGTAATTTAAATGAAGTAACCACCAGTAATGTATATATCGCTCAATGAGTTTTAGTTAACTAACATTTGAAGCGTAGTGAATATCATTGTGTAGCATTTAGATATGATTTTGAAATCAATATTTTCACATTGATGCACATATACGCAACGTAAGTTTCAATTTAAAAAGTAATTGTTATTATTATGAATATAATTACGTCTTTCATTATTTTGAGCCCATTAAATACTTATCTAGGTTGTACAAATTGAAGTAGTAAAATAATAACCTCAATGTTTTTTTTTAATTATCACATATTATGTTTCTGCAGAGGGGCAATAACATAATTAGGAGAAGTATCATCGGTTCATTCTATTTTTCAGAAAAAAATATCTAATTGCTTGCTTTAAATGTATCAGGTAACAAGTTGGAACCGTTTTGAAATACTGAATACTTTTGTGTGAGTAGGCGTAATATAATACCGAATTATGAGCAAAGAGATCAAAGACTCAGAATGCTCACCATTGCCACCTGTTTTAAACTTATGAAACAATCTGTGATTAATATTTTAAAAACGTAAATATTTAAAAAAATATAGCATGTTTTACGGAAAAAAAATTATTAAATGGGGTTGAAAGCTTTGTTTTTTCAGCACTTAATTATGCTACGTGTTTCAGTTGTGCCAAGGACGAATTAAATTGGAGTGGTTTTGAATACATAAATATCTTGGCATCTGTAAATGTTGTATCTCTGCCTTGCAAAAATAGCAATTAGAGAGCTTAAGAACTTTTCTTTTTTTCAACTTCCGAAACATTTATCCTTTCTGGGACATTCGTCAATAATTAAAAATTTAAGTATTTCGTATGCGTTACAAAAATCATTAATGATTAACTGAAAAAACTTATTTCTATTTATATTACAAATTCGTCTGAAGCACCACAAATTTTCCAGTTTCGAATACAATTCATCGCCAATTATATTTTAAAGTAATGAAATCTCCGAAGAGAGTAAAATAAGTAGTCAATTAGTGGTCGCACAAAGTATGGGTAGGCTTGAAATTATATAGTGCTCACTCAACACTATTATTTATCGTAAGAAAATAAAGTTTTAGTTTGTATTATAAATAAAAACTATTCCATTAATTAAGAATGATGCTTTCTGATGTGAAATTAAAGGATTCTTAATTTTTGTTTTATGCGGTTGAGCATTTTAACACACGTTTTATTGGGTCACTATTAATTCACTTCACTATTATTTTCACCTTATGTATTCATTTTCCTACACTTTAAGTTTAATCGTACATTAATAATTTGTTTAGTAATTTTTATATCAAAATATAATACCAGAAAATACTTATAATAACATGATTTTTATGTAACAAATAATATATTTAATCTTTGCATAACTCTGAACTTGATGTATAAACTCGATAATATATACTACACTAGTACTATACTAATTATGAAATATAAATACTATACTAATTATAAAATATATTTTTGCACTTTAAACTTTTCAAAAATATTACAATTTATTTCAGATTATAATTAGATTTTTAAATGTTATTGTTCAATAATTTTTAACAGTGTGTCGATTTTCAAATTAGAAAGAATTCGATTTCTATATGTTTTTATTTCTGTATGACCTATCTATCAACACTTTGAATTTCGATTAACAATTCGTAACGATAAAGAAAACACACAATTAAGTACAAAAATAAATCTAACGGAATGCCGAGAATTTGATAAAATTAGGTTACCAATATATTCGCAGCTATTGCAGATAAATTATATCCAGGTATGTTTGCTAGGAGAAAGTTTACAAAAAGCACACAATGACACGCCATGATATAGATTGGTTCTTAACATATATACATAAAAATGATATATCATATAAAAGGTTATATCACATAAAAATGATATCTCATATAAAAGCATAGGATTGAAACTTTTTCCTCCAAAATTGAAAATGAACAGGAGTATTGTTAAATTTATTTTAAATTGGAGTAAATGGAAACTTAACACATCAAGCGTAAACGGAGTAGGAAAAATAAAACGAACTTTGAACTTGAGGCTTTGAAAAATGGTTATTTTTCACTTTTGAAAGGACCTTGAACTTTTTGATACATAAAACAGTACTTATAATATATATTTAATATTTCCTTATAATGTGTTTTTTATTATTTCGCTACATGTGATTATAATGGAATAATGAAAAACATATTTTATAATAAATAGAAGAGAGGGCAATGTTTTGATGTATTAAATATAAGAGTGACGAACAGTTCAGTCTTTAGAACATCGGCAATAAAACATTTATACAAATTATTAGACCGCAAGAGCTAGAGCAAGAAATCTGTGTTTCATTTATATCAAATGATTAAAACTATGAATATACTTTCCATATTGTGTCCATCAGTAAAGAAAATTAAAAATTTGGTGGGAAATAATTCATATTAAATACATTCTGTATTTTCCGTAACATTTCTACGTGGTTGTAAATTTGCAATATCTGTATAGCGCGAAGTTAATATACTGTTAAATAAATTCAAAGAGAAACTGAACAATTTTAAGCTAAACCATGGACTATCCTGAAAATGACTTCTATAGCTTTGCGGTGATGACTAAAGCTGGTGAGTGTGCAGCACAATGCACTAAGTTTTTATGTTCATATTTTTACTGAAAAATTAAATCCTGGTTTGATTTCCTATATGATGATGGGACATATTCAATGCGCGTATTTTTCATTGTTTGAACTGTTTTTTTAAAATTTTCCAATTATGTGCAGCCTTCCACAACAAATAATTTATTTTATTACACGTGTTTTTATATATAAATTCGCCTTATGTATTTGCACATAAACTTTAAGACAATAATTAGATAAACAAAATATATTTATTGTATTTAGTTAGAGAGATCTTCCTTTAATTTTACCGTTTCATGGTGTCGCCTTCGTAAATACAATAAAATGTATAATTAAAAAGTTTAAAAATACACTTTTATAAATAAAAGATAAATTTAATAGTTTTGGGAACATAGCAACGTGAACCTATTTTCTGGAGATATTATTAACTATATCTTTTCAACTGCCCTAAATAAAATTCCAAAAAAAAAATAATCTTGGAATAGTTATAACTTGCCTTTTTACCAAATACTCCACCTAAAAATGAGAAAAATTCTAGTACTTCGTTTGCCCTCCTTAAAATATCCATATGAATATTTTAAAGTGTTAATTATCGAAGTTTAAACGCATGTGGACATAGTAATATTTCAGTCTCTTAAACATAACATTTTTTTTGCCACCGTCACCACGAATTCAATGTTTTACAGAAAACTGAGCCGCTATGTATTTGAATACTCAATACAATAGGTAAGACATTCTATATTTTTTTTTATACATGACAACTTACTTATATTTCCATAATGAGTCTTTTAATTATCAATATCACTATTTCGAAGAAGAAAATGGTATAAAATAAACATATATTTAAAGTTTTCTTTCCATAACACTCTTCTCTAACATACATCTGTATAAACAAACAAACAAAAAATACACTGAAAAACCATTTTGCTCTTCTCAATGTTTAATCATGAAAATTGCTTCTCTTATGAATTTTCCCATGTATGGTCCTATTTATGAAAATTAATGCGGTTTACAGAATATGCGGTGAAAAGATGAAAATAATACCTACTTGATTGCCTCTACTTGTTCAAAATTTAATCACAAAAGCTGCTTCTAGTGGGAATTTTCCTCCCTGGTTTTTTACTCAAAGATTCTGACATTTTTTCTCACATATAATATGAGGAAAAATGTTAATTTTCTGTAAATTTTATGTATATTCATCTATATATCCACCTAAACCTTGCAGCTTATGAACTAAATGAGTTAAAAAATTTAAGTTGTTAATATTTTGGTTTTAATAAAATTTTAGCTCTCCTGGATTCGCGAATCATCAGTAGCGGAATTTTAAAAATTTAAACAGTGCAAACAAATTGTTTAATTGAGTTAACTTGGTTATGGCCGCTCAAGTTTTATATTAGTGATTAGTTGTTTGTATAGGCAGAGAGACAAGCATTCTGGTTATTCAATAATACTGGCTCTGAATTAAATGAAATTACGTGATGTAGTATTATTTCTACTTTCTTTAAGTTCTTTACCACGACCTAGATTTCGTTGTATTACATCTGCTAGTGGGCTATTAGCAAAGATGTCCAAGCCAAAGCCAATCTTTGCTAATAGCCCACCTGAAGATATTGTAATACAAAGAAACCTAGGTCGTGGTAAATAACTTAAAGAAAGTAGAAATAATACTACATCACGTAGTTTCATTTAATTGTGAATAATGAATTTCTACAAAATTAAGGCCAAATATATTCAATACTGGCTCTCATAAATGACCATGATATTAATCATAGATTTGTTAATAATGAAACTTTTAAACATTGGACGTTCAATTAATATTTTCGTAGTTGGTCAAGTATTATCAAGATGAACCAGTAATTGACAAACAATAAATTAAACAAAAAATATTTACGAAGATATTCGTTCATCACTATTAAGAATAAAATCGTCAAGAATATTCACGTATTTCATATTTTTGAGGTAGCGTGTACTTCAAAGTTTATTCTTCGCTATATCAACCTGAAATAAAAATGTTACTGTTACGTAAATAAATCATTTTGTAAATTCAAAAATTCTTTTACTATGAATTTATTATTTTAAATTTTTATCGTTTTCATTCTCAAGTTCTCTTTAAATTTGTTATTCTTTATCTTAGTTTTCAGTTGTTGGAAAATTGGATATATGTTGCCGTATACTCCCATATTAAGCTTTATATGATAAATTACTTTTGAAACATGTTTGATGAAAACACTAACTCTTTATTTAAAATACATAGACTATCTATTTATATAAAAACTCTAAATTTAAGATTATTAATTTACGATATTTCAACCTGACAGGTTTTGATGTTTTCCTAAGAGATTAGTTTGAAAATTTATGTAAATATTTAAAAACGTTGCCTTTTAATTCGATGGAACACTTTTACCTCCGTATTCTCATAAATCGTAGGAGAAGAGATATAGGTATAATAATAACGTATTTATATGACAGCTGTTCACAATTAAATGAAACTAGGTCGTGGTAAAGAATCGTCCTTTTAATTTATTTAATATTTTTTTTAAGTACTTTTGAAATTAAACTAACCACATTAAATTAAATTTAATGGTAAATGGAGAGCAAGGTATGTTTTCAGTTTTATGTCAAATTCTGGCAATTTTTATACGGAAAGCGAATGAAGACCAGATAAATAATTGATTTAAAAATGTTCTACTTCTTACGCAACCTACAATATTCCTTCCTAAACGACGGCTTTAATTGACGTTATCTACACTAAATACAAAAGAAGAAAAGCTTACGATGAACAAAATAAAAGCAAAGAAATAATGTTCCTAGCTGAAATTGCTAACCATCATCCAATATTTCGTTTTTTATCTCAAATTAAGGTAAAATATATTGCGATGTCAATGAACTAAGAAAAAAGCATAAACAAAAATAACAATATACACATGTATAAGACTCGTTATGTATAAAATTATTGTACCTTTGTTGACTAAAAAGCTTGCTTTTAGTGAACAAATATTATCTTTGTTCCAATTCTCCGTTGCGTATAAACTTAATAAGAAAATGTTACTGAGAAATCCTTGGGCTATGTAGAAACGTATTTCTCTTTATTTTACCTCAGTATTCGTCCAAATGTTTTACATTAACTATAAGTTACCACCGTATTAATGCAGGAAAAGTAGCCGTGCCATTTCCAGTTAAAAACCTTTGTTCTTTATTCTTTTCCACAAAAAAAAGGATAACAGTATCGGATTCATTTGTCTCTTTTGTATTCTTTGAAAATATGTATTTTAGAGAGTAAATTTACACTTTAGCAGGTAAAGGGCCAAGATAAATATTATCGGAGTCAAAAATATTTTCATATTTTCGTACATTTTAAATTTCAAATGGGATTTTTTATGAACACAATTTTATTTTGAGACAAAAAAACGTAAAGCAGGGAATAATTGACAAAAGCCTATTATATATACATTTATATACACACATATATATATAAATATGTATATATATATATATATATATATATATATATATATATATGTATATGTATATATATATATATATATATATATATATTTATATTTATATATATATGTACAAGTTGTCCAGTGGCAGATTTCAAAGTTTGAACAAACATAGTTTCTGAACGCAACATATAAGGGCGCGGGGGGCGTCGTTAGAAGCGCAAGCGGTGCGGATGTTTTAGTAGCCATGGAACAGTGGAGTGGAGAGCACTGCGCTTTTGCCGTCGAGGCGTACATTTCAAGTAGATTTTCGCTGTCTGTAGCACGCCGTCTATTTAATAATCGTTACAGTATTCGTCGAATACGTGATGGACCATCGATCAACCTCATTCAGTCATGGGTAGCAAGAATTAGAGCTACAGGATCAAGATTAAATAGGTCCAGGCCAGGACCTACACCATTGGTAGCCACGGATGAAAATGTCCAGCGTGTTATGGTTTCTGTCGTTGAAAATCCTCGTTTATCACTGCGTACAAGTTCATAGATATTGGGAATTCCGAAATCAACTTTGCAGGTAATAATGCCAAAAAAGCTCAAGTTTCATCCGTATAAAATTCAAATTGTTCAAGATTTACACGATTCTGACTTTGAATTAAGAAAAATTTACAGGGAGGTGATGTTGTTGAGATTTCGTAATGCTACATATTCTTTAGTGACGAAGCTCACTTTCACATTGGAGGATATGTGAATAAGCAGAACTTTCATTACTGGGATGTCCACAATCCAAGACAAATGCTTCAAGAGCCTTTACATAAGCCTAAAGTAACAGTATGGTGTACCATGTCTGCATCTGCAATCATAGGGCCTTATTTCTTTGAAAATCAACGTGGCCAACCTGTAACTGTGAATTCGGAGAGATATGCCCAGATGTTAAATGACTTTTTCAGAGTAGAACTTCAGAATAGTTCATCCTTCAATCAAAACACATGGTTCCAGCAGGACGGGGCCACAGCTCACACTGCTAATGTGTCCATGAATGCAGTGCGGCAGTTATTTCCAGAAAAAAACATATCCCGAAATGGTACCGTACCGTGGCCACCTAGGTCACCCGATATAAACCCATGTGGCTTTTTCTTATGGGGATACTTAAAATCCGTTGTTTACAAAACAAATCCGAGCACTGTGACACAACTTAAAGAAGATATTCGAGCCGAAGTCAGTAGGATACCCCAGTCGCTCTGCAAACGCGTTTTTGAAAACATGCGTGCTAGACTCGAAGAGTGTGTCAGACTCGATGGCCGCCATTTGGAAAACGTGGTTTTTCAAAAATGAAATCCGCATTTGTTGTTATAAAGTTAAAATAAACTTTGTATTAGAGGTGTAGGTTTTTTTACAATTTTTCTAACATTGAAATCTGCCACTGGACAGCCTGTATATATATATATATATATATATATATATATATATATATATATATATATATATATATATATGTATATATATGCACACATATATGTAGATTTTTATATACTTATGACATATCAATACCAAAATGTAAGTGTTTTGCTACATTTTGATGTATGTATTATTTCATAATTAAATTGTCCCTTCAAGAAAATTGGCCGTAGTAACTAATGCATTCATTCTTAAAATGCTGAATCGGAAGGCGCGAGCTAAAGTCACAAAATCAACTCACGATCTGTGCACAATTTTGATTTATAATTTTCATTAATACAGATACCCTTAATTGTTGACACCTATTTATGCCAGATCTATTCGATAAAATATAATTATTACTCTTTCCATTTCACAGAAAGAAAAAAGGTTTCATGTCAATTCCGGACGGCCATATTATATCCTTGATATAGCCTTTGTCCATTTTTCAGAATTTTTCAGTGTAATGCTACAAGTAATATTCATAGTCAATATTTACTAATATCATTTATGGGCATGAGTTATATTATTCATATATATATATATATATATATATATATATATGTATGTGTATATATATATATATATATATATATATATATATATATATATATATGTATGTATATATATATATATATATATATATATGTACATATATATGGCTTTGACTCTTCGAGTCGATATATTTAGTAGATTACAATAATGATTTTGATTCAATTCAGTGTTGGTTATTACGAAATACGAGTAAATGAGGTTAAACATTCAAACGTCACCCAGCTAAAACGACTAGATTTTCTTTTACTTGATATTTTAAATATAAATTTCGTAATATAAGTTTCGCATTGTAACGGAAATCGACCTATAGACCTAGGAAAATAGTTAAAAAAATGAATATTTTCATAAACCTACGATTTTATGTACGATACTAAAAGAACATTATTTTTAATCAATATACGGAAAATATTAGCTTTACCATTTTGTGGGCGTCTGAATTCCTTAAGATAATTTCCGTTACATTAGTAACGTATAAAGAAATAAATTTAGCGCTATACCATACTCATGCTATATAAATGAGCGTAATGATTCGAAAGTTTTGACGAATTTGATTAACAAATTTATTAAGTCCGTTTGGAGATTAAGTACACGGTTGAAAATTGTTTTCGTTACAGTATTTAATTAAATTTATTTTACCACTGTTTGCCTTATAATATTCTTAAGTGATATTTTCATAGATCAACGAGTATTATATTTTTAATTTCCGAATGATTAGATTTTATAAAAGAAAGTAATATCAATAAAAGTGACGTTATTTTAAAGTGCTTGTCATATAAATATTCTAAAAAATTTCATCGCCTAATTAATCTATGTGTCTCTTTAACCTTTTTTGACTCTTGGAGCATTAATATTCAATGAATAAAGTATTCAAAAATAATAACTACGCCATGTTACAGGTGATTAATTAAAACTATAATTTTATTTTTCATTGTCTGCTGCCGATTGAAAGGCAAAATCATGAACCATTTCTTTTTGGGTATTTGGCTTAATAAATGTTAAAGTATTTGCTTATGCGTTTATATAATTAAACATAGTAAATAAGGGTGTTAAATTTACAAAAAAAATTAGTAATCACTGGTGCGTGTTCGCTATTAAGTTAACATATTCACATAAATTACAAACGTGAAACGCTATTAAGTTAACATATTCACATAAATTACAAAAAAAAATTAAAAAATAGGAACATATCAATTAGTTTGCTGATTAACTTTGGTAATAAACCAGCCAATCAATTAAATAAATAATAATAAAATTCTGAGTGATAATTTTCGAAGAATACTACACAAAATCCTAGTTCGTCAGAACGAGTACCACAATACCATAGTGAAACTGTATCCCTGTTGTTTTTCGTTCACTGTTGGGTTGATGTTAATGTGACTCTTCGAGGCACTGCTTTTTTCTGATACTTAACCTATAATCATAAAGGTTCATCTTGGGTTGCCCAAAATATTTGTCAGATATTTTATGAGAATTGGTAATAAGGATATGGTAGGTGTGGATGGCAATCTTCAAATACCTGAGAGTTTTCCTTTCACATGAGTATTATACGAGAAGCTGATTTTTCCTACCTACTCCTAACATACATTTGTTGTATTTTGCTATAACTTCCGGTTTTTGAGTAATTTAGCCTCATTTGATTGCAGCTAGCAGCATTATGTCCTCATAAAGGTAGTATTGCAACATTTTTGGCGTTAGTTCTTCCACTTACCTATGTGTACTCATTCCCCAAACATAGATATATTTTTTTTACTTGTGAGGATTACCTATACTTTCTTAGACTTTTAGTACAACATGCAAGTCATGTTCTAGTAATTTTGCTAAAGCAAAGCTATTACAAAAAATGTCCATATAAACTTTGTGTGCCTTTTTCAATTTCTCTTGAAGTAGTAGCACGACGATCTTTTTGGTATGACCCTTATCTGAAACTTCAGTGTCTTTCAACCAGCACACATTCTGAACTTCAAGACTAAGTTGGCAGATTCTGTAACCATGCATAATTTTATGCCATGTTTATGGCACTTATGAATCTTTATCATGGAATCCTGAATTTCTACCGCGGAAATAAAATGAAGACATCGCATGATAGGAAGAGATCTATTTCTTACACGAACATTGGTATTGAAAACAATCCGTGTAATTATCTTATAAGCGAGACAGAGACGCACATGTGGAATAATAACTCCAAGATTATTCTTAGCTCCGGAACAACATTCTTATTCATTTGTTTCGGAAAAGATCGTCGCTAAAAAAGCTTGAAAGAAAAATAAATGAAAATAATCAATAGGATTCACTACAGTAGTACTTACAAAAAACTTGTTATGTTTTGTAAAATTTAGCTCTTTTACTCGCATTTTATAGTCCAATCTAAAGTGGAATCTTCAGCAGAATGATAATCCCGTGAACGTATGGTTACATTTACTAAAGGCAATTTTTATAGAGCCTGCTTCTCATCAGATTGCCTCTCTGATGAAAATTCTTAATCAGGAGTGTAATCATCATCACTATCACCGTATATTAAATGTTCTTCAATATTATTCTCATTTATTGCATATTTTATATTAATTTTCTTTTGTTGTCTTGTATTTTTGGACGAGATGGCCCTGCGTCACTGTTCATAATGAATAGTAGGTTGAAAATAAATCAATAAACGTATACTGCCGTATGAAGTTTAGTTAGTGAGTGAATGCAATGATGTGTGTCTCGCCCACATCACATATCATACACCTGTGCGTGCTTGGCATAATATTTATTGAACATTTCTCAGAAAATATAAAACAATTGATGATTTGTTTATTTAGAAAAAAAAAACAACTGCTGATGACTGATAGACTAGATCATACATAAATCTTTAACATTTAAATTATTCCTTCAAATTCAAAAACAAGTGAAATTAATGTGTTTTATTTTTCAATTTTTTTTATTTGTTTTTCGTTGTGTTTTGCCATAATTATATACGATATCTTCATAAATAAATCACGCGCGCCCACTTATGTACACACACTATACGCACGACCATAAAATTGCACACACGTATGCACGCATATTCTAAACCAGCGATTGACGTATTATCACAAGACATAAAAAAGAAACTTCTCATTTACAAAACATTTATAAATTAATATGACATAACGAAACATCCCTTCAAAAATATAAATCACCTAAAATTTCCTAAGCTATTCTAGCTTTACTAAAACATGCAAATGAGCAGTGTGCACCCGATACCCCACTACGGTGCCATTGAGATCGATACATACTTTTCACTTCATGCAAAATTTGCACCATACGAGCTACACGTGAACAAAAACAAACTAAAGTAGTTTACTAGATTTTCTGTGCCAAATATATTCCATGATGAAAAAAGAGTAGATCTTTAATAAATTTTCGATTGAAATAGAAACTTCCCTGCGATGTTGTGTTGTTAATATATGTGTAGGACAATATATGCGTGTAAATAGCACAAATAATATTTAGAGTGATTACCTTTGAAAATAGGATTTATGATTTTATTTATGAATTGAAAAATATGTTAATAAAACGTAATAGGGAATCATATTAACGTAAATAAATATTAAAAGCTCAGTTCATCCATAATATTAGTGAAGCCCGTCAAGGAAAAGAGCCTTGTAAAGAAAACGTTTGAAATACAATTTTATAAAAAGTGTGTTAAAATATGACAGTAAAATTGAAGTAGATCGCCTAAAAACTATAATACCCAATTTTATAATTACTGAAACTGTGAAATATGTAAAATATAAAGTGGCTGAAATAAGAAAAATAGTGAGCGATAACTAAGATTGTATTCAGAATAACACTCAAAAAAGAAATCCAGTATTCTGTAAAATTGAGTGAAAATTGACACAGCGTGACCTGTATGTCTTTTACCAGAAACTTGATTGATTTACTGTTAACTTTATAGTTACGACGTTATGAATAGACGGTGTAGCCACTTACGTCATAGTTATAGGATTAGTTATAAATGCACCAAAATATCGAAGAATTTTATATATTTTCGAAGAAATATTCAATAAAATACAATAATGTCAAAATAAAATTCCTTCTTGCCCAAGTAAGTTGAAATGCAGTTTACAACTTTTTTGTTTCATGATAATAGATGGAAAAAACTCTACACTGTATTTATGGTATTTGAAAAGTTCTTTCAACCATATACTTTTTGTTAATATTTATTGTAAAATAAATTCCAGGGGATTTTTTTAAATTTAAAACCGTTACCATTTCGAAATCATTGAACTAATTTTTCTTTTATATATCTATGAAGCTTACTTCGTTTCAGACAAAGTGTTTTTTACCAAGTTTTATCCGACGAAAAAGGAAGTGCGGAAAAAGTGTGTGTGTGCGTTTGCGTGCGACCGTGCGTGCCTACGTGCGTCCATGATTGAATGCATGTTAATGATTGAATGCATGTGCGTCCATGATTGAATGCATATACTTTCAGGGTATACATTCCAAGGTTTTTTTTAATTTGAATTGTTATCTTGAGATCGTAATCGGTCCTAGGTCTCGACAATAAATATTTTTCTATAAAACTCAAGTAAATACTAATATTGATATAATTCAGACTCATTCAATCCAAATATTGTGCAAAAAGAGCATCATAACATTTACTTATTTATATATCCATATTTATAGACAGATTATAGGTAACGATAAAGAATTAATGATTTGACAAAATATAAACTTATTGATTGGGCCTGAAAGCAAATGTATAAAAAATTAAACAATATTTTTCTAAAACTTTACTTTTATCATGAAAAAATGACACTCTGATGCAATCGCGATTATTTATTTGATCAGTTGAATAAGGCAAGAACCTGGAGACGAAAATATACCTAATTTTCGTTTCTAGAGGGTGGAATAGTAAAGAGAATACGCTTGTGTGAGCGCATAAAATATCGGATATGAAGAATAAATATTTACTCAGTAACACGTGGCGTAGGATTTTCTTTTTCGAGAGTCGAAGAATAAATTTTGCAAGCGCAATATCTCTTCAGAGTTGCAAAGAAAGGAAGCCCAGGAGGAAATTGGTAATAAATATAAAAGAATACAGTGTCATTTACAAATATGGTAGGAATGTATAATGTTCAACCCTAAAGCTGAAATTAGCATAAAGTAGGGTTCAGATGATGGATATAAATTCTAATCGGTTATATATGTACTAAAATTCTTATAAATATACGGCAGTCTAAAAGAAAAATACACACACACATATATATATATATATATATATATATATATATATGTATATATATATATATATATATATATATATATATATATATGTATATATATATATATATATATATATATATATATATATATATATATATATATATATATATATATTAATGCGGAAGTTATTGAATGGAGAATTTTGAAATGACATGGTTACTAAATCGAAAAATCATTATTATTTTGTTAAATAAAAACGAACGGTGAACGTTTAAAAATATGTAAATTCTTATATCAGCACACTAATTATAAATTTAAAATGAACTCACTTTCAGAAACAAAATAATGTTGGCCTAACAAATTGTTTGAATGCTGAATTTTAAATTACGTGAAAATTTAAAAAATGTTTGGATTATTTTTGTTTTCATTTTATTTCTATCAATAGCAATAAATTTTTGGTTGTAGTAAATAATATTATACCAGTTCCATTTTGCTAAGTCGATTTTTATTACGTGTTTTAGATAACTATGATTCATTTAATATTTTTACATCAATATGGTTCTAATGATCCCTTGCGAATTAAAAAAAACATTGATGACATTCATTTTTCTCTATACTTTTTATCAAACAATTTATTTAGAACAAAGGAATGTGATATTACGAAATTAATAAGAACCATTTATTTAAATTTGTATATTATAACCATTTGATTTTTGATTGTCTAATTAAACCTAATAAAATCAACCGTGAAATTTATAGTGACGTAGAGAATTTAATACTGGAAACGTCATGAATTATAATTGACGATAACATTATTCGATAACATTTTGACGATAATAGTACTTCATTACACCAAAATAAGAAGAAATTGAAACAAAATAATTATTTGTAGCGCAATTTTATAACTTAAGTCACAAATTGTAATATAATTTTATATAATTTTCAACAACATAGTTTTATATAATTTTCATAACAAAACATAAAATTAACTATATTGACAACCAAATTCTATATCTTTTAAGTCAAACTAAAATTGCAAATATCAACAATAAAAGTGTCAGTGAAATAAAAAAATATAAATTACTCCGTCAATTGAAAATAGACAAAGAACAATATATGTTTGAGTATAAATCTATTGATTATATAAAGAAAAACGGTAAAGGATTTCCTTCTAAGAGGATTTTCTTCTAATCTATTTTTTCCATTATAAATACCCCAAAATAAATATCAAAGCAATCCTGACGAATGTAATTATTCTCTTTAAATTAAAGAAGAAAATAAAATATATTTTGGGCTCGTTTAGGATTCTCTGTAACTAAACCTATAACTTACGTAATGAAAGTGATATAGTATGAAGAAAAATGGGCACGTTTACTTAAATATAGATTATTTCATAGAGAAGGAATTTTTATTTTACATTTTTATTTATACGACAAATAGTAAATGGTAAGAAATTAATATATTTCCCGTTGCTTTAAATGAATTGCAAAAACTTTATTATTTATAAAAATAGAGACGTAAAACAAAAAAAATAATTTTTTTGGGTTACTTTTTCAGGGCAAAGTATCTGCTGTTATTTTTTCTTTTTATAAAAAGGGAAAAAAATAGCATTGATCTTGCCCTAAAAAAGGTATCACAGCATAAATTTAATAAGAAATATATAGTAATGTGGATAAAACAACCTTTATTCATCGTGATCATTTTGATTTAAAAGTTACCCTAGGTGCTTGAAAGTATTTTTAAATTTTTAGCAAATTTTAGCTATTTCAAATGCGAATTTTAGCTATTTCAACGTGCTAAGAACAACGCATGGAGAAAAAAGTAATTGTAAAGAATTACCATGTCAAAGATAGTATAAACGAAATGATCGATCGCGACTATATCGTCCCACTACGATAAAGCGAAAAAGAAAGTATATGACTTTTAATAGATTGAATTCTTTTAGAAAACTTTCAATGATAAAACTCATATGTTACGAAACAGAATATGACTTAGCAACTTTTTTTTTTTAAATAGCTGTGCTTCAATTTTGAAGGGATTGTTGTACATCATCAGTTTGTTCATTATTTTTTATATTTTTCGTATAAAATAAATGTTGCCGAATTAACTGGCCTATTTGAATTTTACCTGTCAGCAAAGTAATTTTTTTGTTACGAAATAAGAAATATCGTTAAAATTATACCTATAAATTATATATTTTGTACTAAACTATAATTACATCAATGTCTAAATGTTTGTTACACATTATATGTAATATATACGTATACATAACAATTAAAAGGTTTGTATATATATATATATATATATATATATATATATATATATATATATACATATACACATATTTTTTTAAAAGGGAATAAGATTACTCCAAAATAAATCATAAAAACACAGACAAATTTATAAAATGGATATAGTACAATCCCATTGTTTATCGGAATTTTCATACTTAAATAGTAAAAGATGAAATAAAGGTAACCTCCTGTTATAATCCTCGCCATTTAACTTTTATACAAAATATAATAATATAAAATGCTACGAAGAAACCAATTTTATTTAATTCATAGCATTAGACTTCTTTATTATATATTTGACTGTCTTGAGAACAGGTAAGTGCAGGGCGTCGCCCGCCCTTCATCGATCGCTAAAGGATGGGCAGTTTTAGGGACGGCTTGGTGCTCGGAATTCTTCCGGGCAAGAGAAATATTAATTTAAAAATAGCTATTCACACAATTTTACTCATAAAAAAATTAAACAAAATGCAGTTAATCAAAAATTTGTTTTCAAATTTGAAATAAAATTTTAAAATTGTCGATTACATCAATTTTATTTTACTCCAAATATTTTTAATGATTAAAGCAATAGTATACAAGTACTCAGGATTTTTACAATGTATATTTGCAATTATAATATGTCCGGTTGCATAGAATCTATGGGATGTAACCAATACAAACTTTTTTTAAAGGTTTAATGGTGTGCAGGTCCTCCATAGCAGCAATCAATTATATCGTAGAAAAATGATTCAAAGGTCGCTAAATGAAGTGAAATAAAAAAAATAACATTAAAATGTAGATTACGAACGAACGTTTTAATGATGAAAAATATATATATTTGCATTTATATATTTGCATATATATATATATATATATATATATATATATATATATATATATATCTAATAATTAATTATGAAGATAAATTTTTATGTTCTACACAATTCATATGATTATTAGTTAGCTTTCATACCAAAATATTTCTTGGTTGTTCATATTTTTAATTTCTTTCATATATTTTTAGCAGTGAGCATAGACAAGAATTTAAAACATTTGATGAAATATAAATTTGAGATTCTTCTTTATGCTTACTGTTAAAAATGTAATAAATATGTTAACGTAGCATTGCGAAATACTACTTTATGGTGAAAAATATTGTAACTTATAAAAATTTATAATAAAGTAAATAGACCATATTTAATAGCAAAAACAATTAGGTGATGAAATTTCAATAACAAGAATTGAGTTGTTTAACATATCATTTATAATGATTGAATATTTGTCAAATAATAAAATGATAATCGCTCATATCGTGCACTATGGTTTATATTTCATCATAAGAAATAGTATAAAATAAAAAAAAACAGAATTTACACTTTAAAATCAGTTTTAAAACCTTATACTAATCTTATACATTTAGAATACTACCAAGTGTTTTTAGAAAGTTACACTTTTGGTTACTGGTTAAATTTAGTAATGCAGTATAGAAATGTTTAATTGAAATGTCAGGTATTGGTTACATGTCAACTTTTCTTCTTTCCGTGTCTCGCCAGTTTCACGATAAGGGTTCACTTTATTACACCCTCTTCACTCTGCATGTCAGTCCTGCTTGAGGCAGCAGAATTAAAAATGAAATCGTAAAATGTTTTGCTAATGGAACAAGTTGACAATTGTTCTTTCTTTTTTATTTTGTTTAGCGTCTTTTTTTAATATATTGTCGGTAGAAGGATACAATCTTTATAGGTTTCTTGTTTTTTCAACTTAATATCTTCATATTACTTGGTGTAATATGTTATTAATTTTTAACACAAATTATATAAAAGATATTTGTAATAATAACGCTTAATTATTAATTATTTTGCCATTAGCTTTCTCTTAAAATATATATCTGTTATAAAATTACGAATTGTATGTCAATTTCTATTATCTGAAAGTATACTTAAATATGATATTGCTGAAGTATACTTAAAACAACAAAACATTTTCACATACATATTTAAAGATGTATTTTGTGATATCTTTTTTAACTGTGTTCCGTTAAATTTAAGAGCAAGTTAATCTCTTCGATTTTATTCGTTTGTAAATTGCAATTTTTATTATCCACTTTAGACGTGCTTTCAAATAGTGCTCTAAGAAATAATTTTATGGAAATGTAATACGTCAATTTATTGTATTAAATTCGGTCAAATTTTTACTTTCGTTCACATTTTCTGTGCAATTTTATTATTTAAAGAAGGACTAAATATTTCATGAAAATAACGACGTTCAATTTATTTATTTTTTACATTATCATTCTAAAAATGGCAGGAATCAAGTTATGCTGATTAAGAGAAAAACCATGATTACGACATAGAAGTTTAGAAGGCCAACACATATTTTTTCAACATTCATAATAATATATTTTTTTTCCGCGTGCTTTTTATAGATATTATGGAATTTACTTTATTAAAAGTATTCATATAAATTATTTACTTAAAATTTTTGTTTTTTAAACAAGTTAATATAAGAAAAAATATTAGACAAAACTCTCTTAAAATATTCTTAGACCTCAATAATTAATTGCGTAATTATATAGAATTATTATATATACAAACTGGATTTGAACATTATATAACATATATATATATACATATATATATATATATATATATATATATATATATATATATATATATATATATACTTTTAATAATTAATGCAAAGTAGCCAAAAACAATGTGCTTTTTACGGTTTACTAAATTTCATAATTGGGAGAGTCATATATCGCGAAAGAGATATAGTGATGAAAAGGGCATATGACTTTTTGATTGCATTTTAAAGGATGATCTTCTAAGACACCCAGTAGCTTTGAAGTATCATTCCAATATACATATAGAGTGACAGGAAAAAAGATAGAAAAAATTTAAAAATACCTTTTGGGTTCAGGAATTTTTTTTAATAATATCTTTATGGGACAGACACAGTTTTGTAATAGCTACACTATTGATAGATTAAGAGTATGTTAAGCAGTTACTCTGCTACATGTGGCAAAGTCGTGGGTGATAAGCATATTATTATATTGACCTTTTGCAACCTGCTTTTTTAAAACGTTTTATTATACAATGACACTCTGTGCTATATTATAGCAACATAAAGTTATTTGAGTATAAAGACCGACCTTTTTAATTTCACTAAGACGCATATAATATATTTAAATTTTTTCTAATTCTAGGAATACAAAAAAATTGGGATAAACTTGTTTGTTTTTCGACCCACAATTGGACATTAATTTTAATGGATAGTATTTAGTTGAGATCTAGATGAAGTTTTTCCTTTCATGATCACATTTTCCAAAAATGTGAAGAGGAGAATAGTCTCAAGTTCAAGATGTTTGTTGCTTTATTATTAAATGATATTTGAAGTCTATTAAAGCTTTAATTTTAATTGAGGACAAGAGTAAATTTTAAAAAACGAATCAAAAAATATCTAGCATTAAATTAAATTAATTATAATGGCTAACATTAAATTAATTTTTAAGATTAAAAAACAAATGACTAATTATTAAACTACCAGTCAACAAACAAGGGAAAGTTTGTGCTCCTCAATGTTGTGTAGTCACAAATACAAATTTCCTATTCAGTTCTTAAATCAAAAGGAACTTTCTTTATAGTTTTCAGTAAAGTTACTGATAAATAATGACGTTGAAATAAAAACAAGTGACGTAAATAAACCCGATAAATGAGTAAAACTCACACTACGAGTGTAACTGTATAGATAAATATCATTAGGATAAAATTGAAGTAATTATTTTTCATTATATTAATAGATTTCCCAGTAAATATTTCATAGACGTAAGACAAATAACTTCCCTGCCTACAACTTCTTTAATTTATTAATATTTAAATTAACAAAAATTAATTTAATTATGTTTTATTTACTAAAAGCCGACTCAGATTAGATAAATTGGAAATTCGTATCTCCCTGAGGAGACAACGTACAAAAAATGGACATGACATTTTCGATATAATTTTGAAATAACTTCTCTAAGATACATCACTAAATGGTTTTCTTCGTGTTCTAGCTACTTCAAAAAATAAAAATAAAATTTTCTTTGTGTTTATGAATTGGGCTAATTATTGTAAGTATGAAAAATTCAGGTAATGCGTAGTTTTTACGTTGCCACAAAACTAATACAATTTTCCTTGTTTTTTGGTAACCTCCACATGTGGATAATAAAAGAGAAAATGTAAAAATGAGCCTCCTTATTTCGTTAAACACGTCCTGGATATTCAAGGATGATTGACTCATTTATCCACCACGAAATTTACGAAATTTACGGAGGATTGACTCATTTGTCCTCTCGAAATTCACTAATTTACGAAAAATGAACGTCGTAGACAATGTTAGTAATTTAATTAAGTTTAGTAGAAATACCAGCGTTAGTGGTTAATTTCTCTTAGTCCTGCCTTATTGTTATATACTAATAGTAGTGTTATACATAATATTTACAAGGGAGTTAATTAATTTCCAGGAAAGTTAAACAGAAACATAAAAGAGTTTTTCCTGTGGCTTTCATCGGTGGAATTTGTAATCATGCAGTTTACTCAAATATTCTTGAAACTGGGCAGTTTGACACTTGAGTATCTTTAATAAGAATAGTTCATTCTATTAATACAAAAAAATCGTGAATTCTTTATTGTAGTAGAAAATCTCTCAGTGTCAAATAGGTTATTAATCACAAATAAAGTAAAATCCTATTATATTTTTTTAAAGCTATGTATGAATAAATAAAATCATTTACTTTTAAGTTATCGCTTAATTGTTTAGAAAGTACCCCAAAGGAGGATTATAAATTTTTTATAAAATATTTATGCCAGAAAATTGTAAGTCTGGTGTACAGCTATAGGTCTAGCTGAGTGCTATAAAATTTATGGCATGAAAAATTACATAATTGTTTATTTTACACTATTTAACCTTATTTAAATTCTTTACGATAATATACGTTTCATGAATCATCATGATTACTGTACACTTAGATAATAAAAATGTATTTAAACTGTCACCAAAATATCAATATTTAACAAAAATCTATTCGTATTTGCTCATCAAGACGTATTTTTTTGTTAAATCGATTCCAGTTCATTTTAAATTTTACAGTGTATTGAGAGTAAAAAAAATGTCATTTCTTAGTATTCATCAGCAGTGGTGTAAAAATGTTTGTACCATTAGTACTATACGAAATGCATCTTATGATGGAAAGTTATCCAGCACTTCACGATTTTCATTAAAATATCAGGCGCTCTCGTAAATTACGAAAAAAGGGGACGAGTGCATCGCTAATGACGCGCTTGTCTTACGCTGGCATCATACGTTTTACGCGTTAACTTTTCGTTGGATTTATGGAAGAAGTATATAACGTTCAACTTGTATACATTAAGATTTATAATATAAGTATTCATAAACAGAAATGCATATAGACCTTTATTTGTAAAATTCTAATGAACTAGGGAAAAAAATATTCCGCAATATTTGAAGCGTTTTTGTTTAACTCGCAGTGAATTGCCCCATTTTTACAAGGAATTTACATATTGATAAAATATAAAATAAAAAGAAATGAAATTGTTATCACAAATTTGAATCCAAACTTAATAAATTAAAATGCAAAGCAAATTTTTTCACTTACATATTAAGTATGTGAAGTGTAAATGCGCTGTACACTAAATATCATAAAAATGAACCCTTTTTTCTAAAGATCATTATACTACATATATATATATATATATATATATATATATATATATATATATATATATATATATATACATAGATATACTAGTAATTTTCTATACATATCTGATGATAATTATTTTCATCATTCCGGTAGAAATCTCGGAAAATGTAGCACTGAAATGATCTTAGCACAAAAATATACGGTTAATCTATAACGCGTGATATTTAAAGACAATTATTTTCAACATCTGGTGGAAATCTCCGAAAATGTTGTAAGGGAATTAATAAATCAAAAAACCGGTAAATTAATCAGCGGTGCAAGACTCAGTTCATTGCTGGAATTCGAATGTTACATTTTCTTAAAGACATCGTAGAATTTAAATTTTCTTTACAGGAAATTTGCTTTCAACCTTATTTTAAGATTGGTCAATTAAAAAACTTTTGGTCAATTACATCGATAAGAAAAGATGTTTTACAGAAAACCCATCATGTGACCACTATTTTCGTAAAAGAAATGTAACATTACTAAAATGATAAATCGTAGCTTATCTTGAGCTTGTCGTAATAATAATAATTTCCAGAAAATTTTATTTTACATATTCTAAAACAATCAAATATTCAGTTTATCCAGACTTAAAATTTGGATAACAATTTAGAAACATAGACTTAATGAGAGCTAAAATAATGCAAACTAGAATAGGATTTAATTATTGCATTTTATTTCAGTTCCTGTCCTGAGTGTTAGGAATACAATATTTCTGTATATTGAACGGTATACACAATATTTACCTTTATTTATAATAGAAAATTAGAATACATTGGAAAACATCATCTATAAAAATGACACAATTTTTCAAGAAAAACTTTTTTATGCACGCTTGACTTGGGTAGTAAGCTGGTGAATGCGTGACGAGAGCGTTACGAAAAGTGTGATAGGGCGAGGCGAACGGAAGTTGAAAGGGAGATATAAGTTAGTGAAGACAGAAAGAGAGAGAGACAAGAGAGAAAGGTGAGAGCACACATTTTCTTTCTCTCTTCCTCTCATAGCCAGTGCAAGAAATATATATATATATATATATATAAATATATATATATATATATATATATATATATATATATATATATATATAAATATATGTATATATATATATATATATATATATATATAAATATATGTATATATATATATATATTTATATAAATATATATATATATATATGTATATATATGCGAGTTTTCTAGCGTTACGGGAACGGTGATTATTTGTTTATTTTGTAATTTCATTTCGTTCTTAAATAATTATAAATTATTATTTTGTTCAATACAATAAATATTGTACGTTTAAAGTGAATAAAATTGTAAATTCATTTTAAAGTTCATATTTTGTGAATTTGAAGTTTTACTTCAGTCGTGTGGTCTAAAGCACACTCGTTTTTTTATTACACTTGTTCACTGAGTACTTATACCGTATGTTCTTGGGTTTGAGGTGAATGTCAGATATACTTAAGTGCTATGAAGTGATTACCTAAGCTAGTAGTAGTTTAGATTACTACCTTATTGCTCTTTAATTTATCTACGTAGAACCCTTTATATAATAACATATACTCTACTATATTATTTATTAAACAGATTTGGGATTATATCACCTAAATTACGTAATAAAAATCTAATTCGTCACTTAGTGATTATAGTCGGTTTAAGATAATCAGTCAAGTAATAGGTAAATTTCAAATCAAAATAAATTGTAATGATGAAACTTATTATTCCGATACGTAAAAACTCTGTACGTAGTCAGAACTTCGATGGAGATGTAACTTGGTACAGACCTTCGAGTTATAATTTTAAATAAAATATCAAAACTCTTCACCAAATAGGCTCCTGCTAACATTTTTTTTGGGGTTAAAGGTTAACAAGAGGATTTTTCCAAAAAATTAATTCGGTTTTGTTCATTCTAAAATTGTCTAAAGCGAGAAAAAATGTAAAGTAACCATTTATAATTATAACATTCATTAATATCTTAGTAATAATTAATAATATTAAAGACAAATATCCGGAGAACTAAATATTTTTCACCAAAACACACTCTTTTTATAAGTAATGGACGGAAATGTTAGATAATAAAGGAAAAGAGTATTTTTCTAATTTTATGATAATTTCTTTTTTGATGTGAAACATCCATAGCCGCAGGTATAAACCGGATCGTTGGCGTGGCGACGCTTACCGTGGCGACGGGTCGCCACGCTATACTAAGGTATATATATAGTCTATATGTAGTAGAGTGTACGGTATGGCGACGTGTCGCCATGCGCAACCGACTACGCGACCCCCTCCTCACTCAGTGCGACGCTGTTGTATCCTACGGTACACATAACCTGTGCTTTATTATTTTTGTTTTAATTGTAAATAAATGTTTATTAAATAAAGTCACCATTTTCTATAAGAAATTCGTAATACTTTATTTTTTCATTATGCTATATTTAGTTCCTGTAATAATCTTGTCTTTTATGCATATTACTTGTACGAACACGATGTTTCACATCTGCCAGGCGTCCCGTGACGGCTTATTTCTTTTTTTTTTCTATTAAATGTGTCTTTGAAGAGTTACTTCTAAAAATAAATTTAGGGTAAATTTATTTTTTATTCATTCTAATTAGAATTATTAATGTCATTAAATTAAGTTAAACCCATTTTAAATTTTATTTTGTGTCATGTTATATAATATTAATAACCAAATGTTTTTAGACACCGTTAACAAAATAATGTAAAGGTTTTCACATTGAATAAGCATACGTGAAAATTCATGTCAAGCTGTCGACTAAAACCAAAACGTGTTTTATAGCTTTATTCAAAAGTTAGACAGCGGGGAAAGTTCCGGACAAGGCAAAACGAACCAAAATAGTGATGAGCCCCTCTGCTGCACGAGAAATGTCACAGTATCTACGAAGTATGACACATTCTTTCATTCTTTGGCTATCGAGTAATAATAACGATTTTTTCACATAAATAGTAGATATGTAGCTAGCGTTGTAGCAACAGATATAAGATATGTAGATAGCGTTGTAGCAACAACGCTTAACTGAAAACTGAATTCTACTGAAGTATTTCCAGTTATAGAAGCACATTTAGTTGTAAAAAGTGAAAGAATTTTACGGAAAACTAATATATTATTTTCTATAATTACTGTTTAATATACGTATATAAATTTACATGAGTTACGCAATTTAAGGGTAATTTAAATTTTTGCTCTTTCAAAAAATGTTCACTCATAACAGTAAAAAAAATGTTTGCTCTTACAAAAATGTATCACTCATAAAAGTAAAAAAAATGTTTGCTCTTACAAAAATGTATCACTCATAAAAGTAAAAAAAATGTTTGCTCTTACAAAAATGTATCACTCATAAAAGTAAAAAAAATGTTTGCTCTTACAAAAATGTATCACTCATAAAAGTAAAAAAAATGTTTGCTCTTACAAAAATGTATCACTCATAAAAGTAAAAAAAATGTTTGCTCTTACAAAAATGTATCACTCATAAAAGTAAAAAAAATTACTTTATTAATTTAATAATAATCTAAATCGAAGATGCGGACAAAAATTGCCATCTTATTATTTACCCAAAATAAAATCGATACCTGGAAGTAAAAAACTTACAAAAGCGCCATTTCTTCAATACACCACCTTCATCGGTTAAAAATCTAAAATGGTCATAAAGTAAAAAAGAAATTGCCAGTTTGAGCTATCATCAAGATATTTTACGATTTCAATTTTAAATGAAGTACGAGAAAAAGCCAGACTTAAAACACTTATGGCCTATGTCTGTCGCCCTCCTAAATATCGGGGCGGGTGTATTAAGCGGTATTTCTCGTCCCAAAAATAGTGAAGCAACGCAATAAAGAGGAACAAAAAAAATTACACAGTAATTCATGTAAGATTATAACATTTTCATTACCGCAATAATTAGATTATTTTTTATAAGGTACATAACTACCTTGCGACTAAGTATATATTTTTTTCTATGAGTTTTATTTTAAAGCTTTCTTCACTGAATTTAAAAATTGCAATTTCTAGACATCCGCCACGGGAGTATTATACAATAATATGAGGGTTAGTTTGCAATAATTTAGAGAAACTGTTTTCTTATACAACTCCAATATTATTAACTGTTCATTTTAAAAAAACGGGTTTAGATGAAAAATTATTTGACTTTGGATAGGTTAATATTTGGTTAAATATTTAGATTCATTCAGATGTGTATTAAGTTGAAAGTAAGACTTATTTTGCTTCTAAGTAATATCTGTGTTTATATATTTCAAAAGCTAAATAAAATATTGAATAGTAAACCATCTCGGTACTACTGACCTAAAATTAATGCATTGTTTGAATGATTTCTTTTATTGGCTATTTTACAAAATATTATATTGATTAAAAAGTTAATTATTTCGGCAGGTATTAACTATAAATATTTATGTATTACATAATTAAAATAGCTTCATGTCTCAACATTATCGATTATTTTTTTGCTATTGAATTCTAGTTAAACTATTCTTTATATAACGTTACACGGTATTTTTAATTAAAACTCTGACAGAGTCAAACTTTTCTCTCACTAAGAGCTTTCACATACAACTTTTCGTAATAGAGATTTTGGTAGAGAAAATTGATTTAAATATTAATTAACAGCTTAATTTCGTATTATTCTTAAATAAGCCAAAGACCTGAAATTTATACCTCTTCGTAATTATGTTTATAATACATCATCTTAGGAACAGAGAAAAGTAATTCGGTTTTAATGGATTATGACTTAGGCACACAGCTCAGAATATTAAGCTCAGAATATTAAATATTAAGTTCTATTTAATGACGAAGACACGTATCCCGATAAGATTTTATTTTAAAATTTCTTTTCTTTTTATCTAAAATGTGTATAAAAAAGGAACAGAGGAGTCTATCTGTATATATATATATATATATATATATATATATATATATATATATATATATATATACACATATATATTCCATAAAATAGCCGAAAAACCTATCTAAAAATACATACCTGCGTTTTTTGTTAAGTTTTGTTGCATAAAGCAATAACGGATATCAGCAGATACACATTTCATTCTTGATAATAATATCTTAATTTATATCTTTGATTAAGTAACTGTAAACTAGCTCTTTTAAGAAACAGTGGAATTTAGCTTAAATGAAACGCCTTTGAAAATTTTGATTATTTCAAACTGACCCGAAAATTTAAGGCTAACAAGATAGTTCTGCACTTTTTGTTATATAAACCGGGAATGTATTTTTTGTTTACAGGGGGCGCCGCCATCTTGTTACTTATGACAACCTGATGGTTTCAGTACGTTACAAGATGTCTATTTAGTGTATATTTGCACTGAAATTAGTATTTTGATAATTTTTTTGGTGAAAATGGACAGGAATTGAGATTAAATGATTCAATAAATCCAACAAAAGCGAAAATTAAAGCTATTTTAGCGAATAAAGCTTTGAATGAAAACAACGACAACGGCCCTATTGGTAAGTATCTAACTAACTATGTGCTTTCTTTTTCCCGTTATCCAGTAAGGACGGTTAGGCTACTCGGGTATTTGCATGTATGTTTAGATGTAGATATGTATGTTTCATATGTACATAAGTAGGCTTGAAGGATTTTGAAGTGCGAGATGTCATTTTTTGTCTTCATCTCCCGATACCAACACGATAATCGCAAAACCGAAATATTTTTGGAGTCTTTTTTTTGGTTTCGTAAATTTATTTGTATTACTTAATGCAGGGAGGCCGGGGAGGGAGGACGCACGTTTGAATTCCATTTTTTCATTATCTTCTTTGTTCTAAATAAAATATAATTGGGAGCAAAAAATTTTATCCTGATTTGGCCCTTAATAAATATTTATTAATATATTTTATTTCGATTTCCCTTTAAATGATACTGTGATAATTCATCGGAATTTTGAGCTCTAATAATGTACATTTACAAGTACTTGAAAATAGTGTAATAAACGTTTCAGCTTCAATAGATCTTCAAACAGATAAGGAATATTTACATATTCCTGAGACTCTTTAACCAGTCAATAGTTTAGTTGATAATCAACGATTTATACACCAACACAAAACAGGTCTGGGGAAATGTTATGCAGTTAATTGAACCAACACATAGAATTTGAATTGAAAATTCTCCTAGCATCCATGTCTAACCGGCACCCGATAGACTTGAGAAAGTTTTTCATATCTGCTATTTCATAAAACTTCTATAACCCTTTTACTTCTTTTCTTCTCGTTAATATAAAATAAATATGATTTCATAGAATGAAATATGACGTAAATTCTTTTTAAATACTGCTACTAAAAAGTTAACAACACAAGAACGTATCTAATCACTAATTCAAAGTTTTCTATTTTAAACGAGTAAATAGGAATTTTAAAAGATCTTAATTTACTGTTTTGTGGTTTTAAATAATGTATCAAAATTATTTAAAGATTTAAACGTAATGGCTGAGAAAGACATTAATTATATTCCCATTAAAGTATAGTGTTATAAGTTTTTTCTTAATTTTTTCAAATTTGCATAAATTGAGTCACATTACTGTGTTACGAAGGGAACGAATAGAGACTTATAAATATTAAGACAGATTACAGACATTTTCTACGAGAAAGTGGTTTATCCTATTTTATATTACTTTCTTTTCAGTAAAATTCTTGAGAAAAACATGAATATTATTTAGCAAGTGGATAATTTATAACGTATACAAGCAGATTGCCAAATGAACACAAAAAGCTAAGATTTTATTTAAAACAACTTTACAATTAATGATCATTAAATATTACTTTCATAGCTTTGAGTTTTCTGAAAATGAGATATACAGTTTCAACGATGTTTTGTAAAACACTTTGTAATTCACAATCATCAAGAGTTAGCCCCATGAATTTTAATTATTAGTTATATAAAAAACCTTCCTTTTATTTTTTTTGAGGATTTATTCGATGACTTCTTTGATCATAAGTGGTGGCCAGAGTCTGATGGTGACACCGACAGATGGTGACCGGGATTCCTTGGATGGGAACTCCGAGTAAAAGCTTTCTTATGGTTTCGTCATAAAATAACCAATAATCTCTATGCGATTCGCCGTTTTTTTTGTCTAAGCTATGACAGAAGTATGAAGCAAACTGATCTTTATTAAAAAAAACATAAAAATTAATATCTGAATAAATGTTTCTCACAGAGTCTGATCAAAATGATCAGACTTAATATTTTAAAATAAGAAAAATAACTAAGATAACTTATTAATTATCAATAGAAATAAGTACCTAAGTAAATATTTTTAGACAGACCAAAACAGTAAATTTTAATTAAAAAATGACCACACAAATTTATTTCTAAATAAATATTGTCTAGACTGAGCTAAACCAACTGTTTTGTATATTATTTTAAAAAGAAAATATTTCTAATTTAAAAAAGAAAATTGATGCAAAAAATAAAAAAGAAATAGAAAATTATACGAGACTACATGTTTCGAAAAGAAGAAAGTTGTGGTTGTTTTATAAACACTTTAAATAACTGAAATATTAAAATAATATATTTCCAATCGCTATCACTGTCGTTTTTAATTTACATTTCTTATGTGCCAATGTTATCCATTAAATATTAATCGGTAGTAAGCAAATTTGGAAAAGCCGTACGTATGTCAACAAAATGTCTCAGTTCGGATGTCTGCTACCAAAGCAGTTAATAAACACAACCACGGTGCCTTTCTAATAATGATAAGCGCCATCTGTCGCTAAGTGGAAATGTACAGTCTTATTGAAAATGTACCTTTTATTACGGTGAAGACAAAAGAGGTTAATATTGTTGATATGTCCGTATGTACTCGTGTATGTACTTTGCATGCAAGCATATATATTCGTGTATATACATACACATACGAAATTATTCATATTAATTAAACGTCATGAATGGGTACTTCGATTTCAATAAATGAAATATTATGGATTTCTGTGTAACATAATATGAGATAAGCAAAACCGATAAAAAATGAACTTCTTAACAAAAAAATATCTATCTTCAAATCATTATCAAACGAGAAACTCATTTAAACGTATAAAATTATAAAAATAATTATATAAATTGAAATTTCTGGGGAAAATATCGTTCCCAAACATTAATAAATTGGTGAAATATTGCTACTGTTATGAATTTTTTAATGAATAAAAAAACGAGGTTTTAATTTTAAGTGTCGTTACCAAAGAAATAAATTCATACTTCTATTATATGTAAATATATACTTCTATTATATTTTTGTAGCCAAGTAGATGGTGATACTTAGAATATTGACTGTACACACACGCACAATATATGCAATTGCTGGGCTTTCAGTTTAGAGTAAAATAGATTCAGGTATAAGTATCGACGCTCCTCTGTCTCTCTCTCTGTCTCTCTCTCTCTCTCTCTCACACACACAGCTAAGCGCGCGCCCGTGCACACAGACACACGCACGCATGCACGCACGCACGCAAGCATGCACGCTCGCATGCACGCACGCACGCCCGCAGATTCACATATACAATTTAAAACTAATACATAAGCGAAAAATGTTAACAGTGAAATAAAAAAAACATTACTTTTGTGCGTTAGGTTTTATAATATTGGTTAGCTATTACATTTTTTATGCATTATATTGAAATACATAATGAGGTTGATACGTTTAGAGCAGGACGGGGATCCTTGGGCACTTTCTATTAAAGTCTCAAATATTATAATAATCAATGTTTTAATTCCAGTTATCTTTGGCTTATGTATCTAAGCTTATTTTGGCATACTTAAAACAAAGTTCAGGTAAATTTAAAAATTAAAACTCACACTAAAGGAAAACTGACCAAGCCTCCCTACGTGAGGAAAAATTTGGCCCTTGGGTAGTGAAGATCAGGAATGTGAGTTTTTGTTACAAGATTTGGTTCAAAAATTCTAAATTTGTTAGTGCAGGTTATGCAAAATATATAAAGGCTTGTTAGAAATGTACTTCGTACTTCGTCTTGAGTGGGACGAAAGAGAGGTTTCTGATAATTTTGTTTTTATGTCATTTATAGGTATTACTATATTCTCATAATCTGGAAATATGAATGTATTTCGTAATTTAATTGGTCAGATGTACTTAACTCTGGCGCAGGTTTTGTGAAGATCCCCGATTTTACCGACATAGTGCAGTATACATTTTTTTGCTGTCTTGAATACAACAAGACCATAATTATCGATTTCAAAGATCCTATCTAAGCTTATAAGATCATCCTCATCACACGAATCACTTGATTTGACTTCAATCCATGACCATGAGCGTATAGAAAGAACTTTAGTTTCAATCTGGATTGAACTGAAAACTTGTTTAGGTTTTTGAAATATTTTTTTAGATGAAGTAAAATCTTTCGGCAGTTTTAGAAATTTCTTCTTTATTTCTTTCATTGGCCTTTTGTTCAATAATTATTTTCTCTTGTGTATCAGTTAGTATCCTTGTTCTTCAAGTTAGTCTCTTTTTAGTATTAGTATTTCTAGACGGAACTTTAAAAAAAGGTCCGATAGTTTCAGAAGTTCCTACGAGTGAAGAATAATTAACAACGCAAATACTTCCACCTGCATTTTCTTTTATTATTGCCACAGCCATGTTTCCATTAAATGTTGCAGCCACGCCTTTATTTTCTTTGTTTGAAGTCCCTTCATTTGGGATAGCGCTTTCTTTCTCTCCGATATTGCAAATGGGTCTGTCAGTCACAGAAGAAAGGAAGTCATCTTCAATAAAGATCTCTGTGTACAAGGGCCAAATTCAAACTTTGCAAAGCTACTTTGAATGTTCTGTTGCTTAAAAGCCTGTAGAACTGTTTTAGATGCTAGTCCAGGAATCTCACAAATTTTAAGTGCGCTTTCGAGATTGGCCACTAACCACTCTCTAGCAGCAATGTTGAAGTAATGCTTCAGAGACCCGTAGACTGACAAATTTAGCTACAGCATGGTGGGAAAGTTACCATGGCAATATCTGTACCTTTGTATAAATTCAAAGATTTTACCGAAATATGACTTTCGTCGTTATCGATTAATATCAAAATATATTAATCTATTTATAGTTTGATATGCTTAGCAAAATACATTAAATAATTTAAAAAAATTGCTGCTATCATACACCATGAATGAAATACAGCGCCGCAATAGCATTATTACGCACATACGGTTTAAAATTCACCTTTGGGAAAATGAAAAATAGGGGTACCAGGTTTCTAATTGAAAAATGGGGGTAATAGGTTTTTAGGGGTAAAAATGTTTAACGTAGTTGCAAAATATAAAGTCATCAATACACCACTTTCGGCTGATGTTGCTTGACCAACCTGCTTTGCACCTTTTGTGGCTATTATATTTTGCGTACGTTGAACTGTTATTAATCCAGTATCAACTATAGTATGTATATATATATATATATATATATATATATATATATATGTATATATAAATATATATATATATATATATAATATATATATATATATATATATATATATATATATACTAGGCCAAATTTGTATCGATTTAAAGTTTTGAAAAAATTCGTCTACGTTTGCCTTATTGATACTTTTAGCTCTTGATAAGTTAGTTGCTTCAGGGGTTCTGAGTGACAATAGAGAATTACAGGTTAAAAATCCTCTCAACGAATCTTTAGGTCCTATTGCGCTTTTGCGCCAACTCTTAGGAATTCTTTTATCAATAGAAACGGCGTAGTCATATGCTAATTTTATTGTTTGCAGTTTTGTTAAACCTTAATGAAATTTAGTACTTCTTCCAAATAATCTGAAAGATATTTCCATTCTTCTGCAGTAAATATTTGTGTTGATACATTTCTGACACCTGGTTCCTTTATTTTGCCGTGGAATTCCATATATAGTATCAAACTTTTTTTTAGCCGCTCCTTCAGATATTTACTTTAGTGCTTTTCAATAACGTCAGTAGATATATTAGCGCGATTGTCTTTCTTGACCTGTATGAAAAGCATTTTTTCACAATCCCGTAGAAGAAAGGTAGTATTTTTAAAGAATTGTTAGGTAAAACGTAAACAACCTTTGAAGCAGTGAGAATTAGACATGCCCAAATATCCTTACGTGCCCATGAGTGAAACAAGAATTTCGTGAACATAATCACCAGCATGTAATAAAAATCTCTTTCTTTCTAAATGTGTTAGTTATCACTGAAATGACCTTTTCCACAATGATATCATTTGATCCTCTGCCAGAATTATGCATATAAATTCCTATGACGGAAAAAGTATTTTGTGGCAGTAAATTGAATATATTAATTGTGAATGCGCCAAAATGTATCTATTTCATTTTGTCATGGAAAAATTAAATACAATGGCAAAGAATACAACTAAAATGAGCAATACAATGGATTTCAAAGTACCTAAGTGAAGTAGAAATAACCGATTCAAATTACGAAAGTAAAGTAAGGTGAAGAAAAATTTAAATCTTTTTCCATGTTACTTTTCTCGATTTCAGTATTTACATTTAAAAACGACTTATTTTATGTGGAGGTAAAATACTAAATATTGTAAAGAAATTACTGGCTGGAAGACATATATATTTTAATGTAATCGTTGACATTGCAATTACAGTTTCAAGACAGTATATTTATTATAAATTGCCCAAACCTTCGATATTATCACGAATCTCTGTGATTTAATCTTGCAAACCTGTAAACGATATAATAAAATTAATGACAGTTTTTTTATCAGTAATACGAGGTTTTATATTGGGATACATAATGAGGTTGATACATTTGTAAATGTATCGACCTCATTATGTATCCCAATATAAAACTTCATTATGTATGCTATATAAATCATTATAGCGAACCAATATTATATAACCTAACGTAAACTTCTAAAACACTTAAATGTATGTTATGAAAAATTATTGATAAATTATGGACATATCATAAAAAAGTAATATTCCTTATTTTATTCTAGAAAATTTTTGGGATATCATCTATAACAAGCATGTGAAAAATAACTGATATGAATCAGTGAATAAAATTAGCATCCAGGATAAAACTATGCTGCTTTAAGTTAAATATTAAGTTGTGTACACACGCTGCTGCGCGTGTGTCAGTTTGGTGCTAGAGCAGTAAATATTATAATATACGGGGGTCGCATCTTAATTTTAAAGTTTAAGTGTACATGAGATAACAATATACTTATTACGCATAAATATTAATGTCTTTATTCAGATGATTATTTTTTTACACTATTTCTTGGGTAATATTCAGAATCCTTCAATGTCATTTATAAGTTAATTGTTGATACACTGAGTAAATACAGACGACAGTATACAGACCCAATTGCGTCTCTTGCTTTATAAACATCTGTTATCGCATATGAATATTTACTTTGTAATAAAACTCGTCATTGTAATTTTTAAAAAATAATATTAATACTTTTAAAATGGTTTATATACTATATATACTATATATATTATATACTATATATATTTAATACCATGTTACGTAACCTTATATGTTTACGTACTTAAGTGGAACCGTCGTAGCTAAAATTCTATCCGTACTAAACATGCTTAAAAGGTTAGCTTCATTGTTTTAAAAATATTACTCCAAAACTGGGTTTGGTCAAAGTAAAATAATCCCATTTTTTTAATTCAAAGAGAGACAAAAATGTTTTTTTCATATTTATAAATTCCGCATTTTCAACATCATTTATTAAAAAAATAAACTTGAAAAACAGTTTTACTAGCGATTGCGTCAAACCTATATCAAATTTAAAATGTCATTTTACAAAATTTTCTAAGAGAAATGTCTTAAGAGAACCTTAATTTATATGGTAATGGTTTATTAAAATGCTTTTTTCATAAATAACTAACACATAGAATATGGTAGATTGTATTGTAGATAAAAGCTATTTTCAACTAGATTATAAATTCCATCATATAGCTTCTCCACATGTTTTCATGAACAATCGCATACTTCGATGGAAAGCGATGCATATATATATATATATATATATATATATATATATATATATATATATATATATATACACACATATATTTTTTAGTAAAAAATTGATAGGTCAAAATTATATTCATAAATCTATTTAAATATTTTTTTCATATTTTGTGTACCAACGGCAAATTTTCAACTAAAATGAGAAATATTGTTAAAGCTCTGATTAAGTCGCTAAAAATAAATGTAAAACAGTATTTGCTACATTTATCTTGTATTTACAATTACAATAACTCTAAAAGTTTTATTTTGAATTAAAATATTGGATAACAAAAGAATAACGTGACCCACCGTTTTCTAAACTCATCAGAAATTATTCAACGAGGAGCGAGGCATTTACATTAAAGATATCTTTGCGTCCTTCACGACTGGCGCCTCGCAGTGTGTCATTACAAATTTAATTAAATTTAAAGGAAATATTATCGTCCGCATTTTCTTGTTTCCTGAAATTTTCATTATCGTATATCGATTGTTCGAATGAAAACATTTCCTGGAGTATTTGGATTTAAATAAGGATGCGTCGTCTTTAGTTTATTTCGACAGAATTTAAGTGTTAATTTATTTTTTAATATTAACAGGATTGTGAAGGATAAGAATCTAACCATGTACTGCATTGTGTTTAAGGAAAACAATGCAGTACATACCTAATACATATGAAAATAATGTGAACAAACATTTTTTTTTCGATTTTCTAAAAATAAAACTAGCAGTCGGACGTGCACTACAAAGTTTTCACACTTATATTATTTGAAGTTACATACATTTTGAGAAAATTAAAAATTATTTCAGTTGAAAAGGTTCAAAATATTTATGAAGAATAAAGGAGCAAAATAGGAATATTTATGGTCTGCAATCAAAGATGAGCTTCCAGACCTTATTTTTATAAGTTGTATGGAAGACATAATGGTTTATAGGTTAAAATTCTACGCCAAATTCTTTGATATTGATGAATATTAGGCGTGGAAAAATCATTTCCCCCCTTAGAAATTCAACCAATGTACAATAAAACAAATTCCAATAATTGATCTCTTATGTGAATAATCTTTCTATTATAAACTTTAGAACTAGGCGAAAGAAAATTAATAACATGCCAAATAAAGACAATTATAGAGTCGTAATTCAATAATTGGACATATATTTAAAATATCCTGTATTTTTTTTGGTTATTTTAACCATATTTACGTAATTACTCTTTACAATGCCATAATTATTATTTAAAATGGGAATAAAAGCACAGTCATGATCTGTCGTTTTATTGTTGTGTGATTTATGTTGCAGTCATTTTTTATCAATAATTATAGGCACTTATTCCATGGGTTATTTCTGGTGGAAAAATTAGGAAATTTAAAGAAGAGATAATAAAAAAGGTTTATCATTAAAAAAATAGACACATTGAAAGCAAAACTAAATGGATTCAATGCAACATAATTTATTTCAACTTGGAATTTCAACAAAACGAAACAAAATATAAATCGCAATATTCTTGAAAATAAATAAATCCACATTTCTTATGAAACAAACATGGGAGCCAGTCAAAAAATATAGCGCCTTATAAGAATTTTCTACAAATAAAAGTGGAACTAACATTTCAGACAATTAAATGAAGTCCCTACATGAAATTTGATTAGAGTTAGGAGAGCCCGGAAACAAAAATTAAAGTTTCTAAAAATAAATAGCCTATTCTTAATTAAATATTACCACATTATGATCCTCCATATAAAACTTAACTTTTTTTCTTAATAAGTATTTATACAATATTAATTCGAAACAAATAAATTTGGACAGAGACGCTACTGTTTTAAAATATTTCAAATTGTATTTATTAGATTATTATCCTTCACAATCCTGTTAATATTAACAAATAAACTCTGTCGAAATAAACTAAAGACGACGCATCCTTATTTAAATTAAAAATACTCCAGGAAATGTTTTCATTCGAACAATCGATATACGATAATGAAAATTTCAGGCGACAAGAAAATGCGGACGATAATATTTCATTTAAATTTAATTAAATTTGTAATGACACACTGCGCGGCGCCAGTCGTGAAGGACGCAAAGATATCTTTAATGTAAATGCCTCGCTCCTCGTTGAATAATTTCTGACGAGTTTAGAAAACGGCGGCTCACATTATTCTTTTGTTATCCAATATTTTAATTCAAAACAAAACTTTTAGAGTTATTGTAATTGTAAATACAAGATAAATGTAGCAAATACTGTTTTACATTTATTTTTAGCGACTTAATCAAAGCTTAAACAATATTTCTCATTTTAGTTGAAAATTTGCTGGTACAGTTGGTACACAAAATATGAAAAAAAAATTTTAATAGTTTTATGAATATGATTTTGACCTATCAATTTTTTACTAAAAAATATATATGTGTATGTGTACATTGTATGTAAGTTATTTTCGAGACTTAAATTAAAAACCAGTTATACATTGATCATATCATATTAAACCCAATTTTGATTGAAAGAACGTAATGTGAAGAGGATTAATGCTATTGTGCCTAAATTAATGCTATTGTTATTAATGCTATTTCCGAACCACCTTTATGACATTTTAATAATTATAGTAAATCTCTTTATTAATTACCCAGGAAATGAAATAATAATCCAACTTAATTAAAAATCGACGAAAAAAGAGTAGGTATATGTACTTTTTTAGACTAAGCTCATCTAAAATTATTTAAGGATGATCGACTTATTTTATGTTTATTCCATGGCACTAAAATTAGTAACAAAATAAGAAAACTTATTTTTCTGTTTACTTTTTTGGGTACTAAGGTTTTTTTACACGCTCTATTAAACACTCTAAATAGCAATAAATAACAACAAGAAAAAGTTAGTAATTTGATTAATTTACTTTTTTATCAATGGTTATTTTCGTACATTTTAATCATTTTACTTATATGTTTTGTTGTTGTTGTTGTTATCGTCGTGTCCACAAGAGATGAAGAAGATCTCATATGGAAAAATGGTCGCCAGAGCCTCGAAAAATTGGACTTCTCCAGTCCCGCTTGATGGGCTGCCAGGAATCGAATCCGGGTCCCCGCGGTGCGCCGCGCTCTCACACTATACACCACGGTGACGGCTTATATTTATACTTACACTTATTTAAGAGATATATTATTAAATAAAGGAGAAACTACGTGTATTGGAAAAATTATATTCAATAACACTATGTGATAACAAATATTAACTTATATGTATATATATATATAACTTATCATTAACATATATGATAACAAATATTCATAAGGGCTTATGGATATAACAAATGATATCCGTTTAAATTAATGCCCAAATAGTATATAATAAAAAAAGGAATTACCTTCAATTTCGAAACAGTTTTTAATAACAAATCGTCCCAAAATTTATCAAACAATACGAGCATATCATATGAATGCAGCATACATTTACATTAAGAAAAGTCACGATTTTAATTAAAATATCTCGCGCTCTCATAAATTAAGGAATAAACGGGACAACCGTCTTACTAATGAAAAGCTTGTCGTGATCAAGCTTTTTGCTTTATACGTGCTTGTTATTTTATTGGATTTTTGTGAGCAAGTACAGACAATAATTAGTTTTTTAAGGATTTGTAATACATTATCTATTTATCGACTTTCAAATAACGTAGAAAGAATTGTTATTTTTTCGTGTTAAAAAATTAAAAAGGAATCGTAAAAATTAAATTTGGTAGCAATTGTTAATACCTCTATATAACTAAATACTTCAATCAACTGATCATTACGGGATTCTGGAGACTTATGAAGTTTGGGTTAAAATGAAATTTAGTCAGCAATCATGAAACAATTGCTTAACCGTAACACTAAAATATATTAAGGTCGCTCATATTATTAAAAATTTTGAAGATTTGAAGATTGAATAGGATACTTGTAAAATTATGTATTGCCACTTTTGAAGTTATTTTATCATATAAAACTAAGCGTTTGTATTAGATTGAAATAAATGGTAACACTTCAACTTTTGATGTAACAAAAAAGACAACAAAATTATACGTTGTTAAAATAGCGCTGTCAATATTTATATTGCGTTAGGCTAAAACTTTTCTTCTGAAATCTACTGATCTAATAATAATTTATACTCATTAACGCAATATATTACACGTCTTAATTAAGTAATAAACGGTACCAGCAGCTACGTTTCCAATTTTTTTCTGACAAAACGCAATATTGTGCGCGTACTGGGATGTTTTTTTTTATAATGTTGCAATAAAATGTTATTATTTTATTTTATTACTTGGTTTTAATTAAAGCACTTATCAGTGCAGTGCCACCTATTCCGCCCCATATATCAGCCTTACAGTATCAAAGCATAAAATGTATTTAAGTTTTAGGGAATATATATTTTAATCGGGGTTTTTTTTTTAAATTGTCACAGTTTTATAAACTACTAATAGCGCAAAAATTGTGTGAAAAATCGTTGTTTATTTTTCAGATTATAGCGTCTTTAATCGCAAAAAATCAAAATTTTACGTATATTAAATGAAAAGTCAAGTGTAAATTTGATGCATTGATTTATGCGCTACAACCCTGATAGGACATCCTCTTTTTTGTTAGTGGTTTTTTCATTCAAAATTACAATTAAAGTTTTTGGTGGATTGTAATATTTCCTACGTCCGTAGCGATGCTAAAATTGAAAAAAATTTTATACTTTCTTTGCTTATTATGATCTATGATATATATATACATATATATATATATATATATATATATATATATATATATATATATATATATATATATATATATATATATATATATAGAAACTAACAATAAAAGTCGAATCAGCACTAATTTAACACCTGTAGCTAATTAAAAAACTACATAAATGTGTTCACTACCCAACTCTAGAGAGTTTAATACTTGTTAACAAGACGGATTATATAAAAAAGAAAGATAAATTTTGTTTCTAAAAAAGGCAAGACTCAATTATTTTACAAGGCAGTTGGTAATAAAACGTTCGTTACCTTGAGCAGAGGTTGGGTATAGAATATTAATGCTTATACACAAATTAACATGTTTACTATAGGTAATTTACAAAACTAGTTCATGGGCGTCGTCTTTGATGCAGAACTTATTATCAAATATCTTTCTCTTCAAAGTTTCTAATTAGCTTCTTAAAATAAAATAAAACTACTTAATTACAAAAAAGATAAAATTTAAAATGAAAAGTAATCGAAACGCAAAATTTGTTATTTGAAAACGATTTTCGTCAAACTAATTGATTTTGAGATCTGTTCAAATTTGCGTTAATTCGAGATCATTTAACTCAGTTTAAAATTATACTGCGTTTAAAGATGACTTAGTTTCAAATAAAACTTGTTGATTTTGGTTTAAAATTAAACTTAGTCATCAAATATGAAACGAGGACCTAACGCTAATACTATAACTTATATTAGATTTAAAATAGACTCTTATAATATTGAAATATCTGTCCGTTCGTTTGGCCCAGCTCTACATATTTACCGTTTTAGGCCTATTTGAGTAGAATTTTACAAATATTTAGTTTCAGAGTGAAGTTCCGATCACATTAAAACTTTTTTGTAAATTATCTCACTGACATTTTTATACCTAATTAAATAGGGTGATCGAACAAATATTTTATTTTAAACCGCGTGTGCTAATTTTTTTTCTTTGATAGCGACGTGCATGTGTCCCCTTCCCCTAATTTTTCAACCAAAAATAATTCTATACACTAGCATTCAGTTAGGACTTTAAAATGTAACTCTTTTGGTTAACTTGCGTTAACAGTTTCAGAAGATATATGTCATATAAACCTACTTTTTTCATGTTGTGGCTTGCATTTATTAACTTTTTTCACAAGTAGTGAAATAGTCCTTAACAATAGTCGATACCGTAGAATTAATTAATGTTTAAAAGGACTTTCCAAAAATTATTTCTAACATGAAACTCTAAACATAGGTGTTAACGGCTAAACATATATTACTCCCATGGAATACCATAAATATCGTTCCCGAAAAATTTATCAAGTCATTTGCCCACTTAGTGAGGCGCTGTCCCGCTTCACATCTTTTGGTTTGCAGTTGCCATTCGAGAATTTTCCTCCCTCAAGAATCGGTTTTGCGGGCTATATGACTTTTCCATTGCCATTACGGCCAGCTAATCCTTCTAGCTATAATGGTGACCTTAGTTTTACGGATTTCTTTATTACGGATTATATCTCAGAGAGAAACCCCGAGTGTAGTCTTTTCTCTAAATCGGGAAGTCACTTGGAGTCTTTTTCCGAGGACAATAGTAAGCGGCCATGGTCTCACTTCCGTATATCACTACTTGCAACATAAACTCTAAAAGTCTAACAATCTAAAAGTATGATAAATTAATTAACTTACTTCTTTAATTTTAAAGTAATACGTAAGAACAAAAAAAAAGGGGAAGTGTGCATTAATATGTAGCAAACAAACATCATTATTTCTTAGAAAAAAGCAGATGCTTACTTTTACATTTGTCATTATAACATATATCTAGACATAAATAAAATTAAAAGTCTTTCTGTGATTATATAATGCCTTCCTATACCAAAGCTTAAAAGCTTACTTAATTAATTATATAGTATTTAAGAGTAAACCCATGTACTTAGAATTGTTGTTCGTATATCCGTATATTTAACTGGTTTAATTTCAAAATTGGCCTACCCCTCTAAGTGATTCTTCACTGACTCTTAATTTCAATAGATATATCAATACTTTCTTTATTTGACTTCAGCGTTTAAAGGATTTTGAAAAATGTGAAAATTTTTCAAATTTTGAAAAGCAGCAGCAAGCCGTTACAAAATGTGAGCACCCGATCGTATCCGCACTCCTCCACACCCAGCGCTGTTACAATCAGACACAATTTTCATGATCAGACACAATTTTCATGACAGACAGACTATACTAATAAAGTAGGCTTAAGACAGGCACGAAGGCTCCTGTTCGATGAGTCATTCGGCAATAATATGTAATGCGCAAAATTACTTTTGAAAATTCATTGAAATCTTATTTGAAATAAATATTATTATATTAATAATAGTAATATTTGGCCAAGGCCATTCCGGTATCAGTTCTTTATAGTACAACTAGTCAAATAAACATTTGAAATAAACATTTAGTAATTAAATAAGTATTTCAAATAAACTATTCACAATTTTTTTACAGTATGCTTAGTACTGCTTAGTATGACTTTCATGGATATTGTAATGTAGAGATTTTCTAAAAAATTTAATACGTTTAGAAAACTGCTCTGTTCCAGTAAACTTTTAGTTACACTAGTTTTTTGATAGTTTTGATTGTCGCAATTCAAGAGATTGGGAGAGAGGAACATATATTTTATAGGATTTTTTACAATACCTCTAGAACTGTCTCACGTAAAATTTTACAAAATGGGTTTTAAAATCTTTTTAATTTTGTCTTCAAACTAATATTCCACACGACACCAGCAATTAAAATAAAAAAATATTTAATTATAAAATTTAATTCTCAAATAATGACATTTCAATAAGCTATATCACTATCCTGAATTCGAAAACGCATATTAAATGTGTTGGAGTAAAATTATTCAGAAAGCTTCATAAATTTTCTTGCAATAATTATCCTGCAGAAAAATGATAAAAAACTCAAGTTACTTGTTAATATTTTTGAGTATTAGATTAATGCGTCGACATACTTAATCAGTACAAATTTATTGTTTTCATGTGAAAATATTTCTGAGAAATACAGCTTTGACACAAGGACGAAAGGGCCGACAATGGCTGTTTTAAGAGAGCCTTTTTTTTCTTTTTTAAGATACGGAATCTTTAAAATAAAGGTATATTATTTTTCGTTCCTAGTATATTCCCTTTTATAAAAAAAACCTTAATAGGAAATTTTGATTATAAGTTGTAAATTAAAATAGAATTATAATAATAACTTGAAAATTAAGTATAACATTTTACTTCAAAATAATTGCAGTTTACCGAGTCTCGATTTTAAGAGAGACGAACTTTGTTACACTTACAGTTAAAGGATGACTAGGAAGTTTGCCCACCTCTTTCAGTACTGAAAATTGTTTTCGCATATTTTTTACTTTTAATCGTAAAAATTCGGCTTCACGTAGCTATTTTTGTGTCTACTAACGTAAATATTTATTTCATTATCTTGTTTAAGTTCTCTCTTTTTCAATTTAGTTAGAAGTTTAAGCAAGATTTCCCTTCGAATGTTTCTCTTTACATTTTGACATTTTACTTGTTCGCAAACTGATCTCGCTATTTACGGAATTCATTAAAACTAATTAAAATGAAATTTAAATACTTTTTTTAATTTTACATAAAATTACCTTTTCTTTCAACATCCCTATATACTTATTGAAAATAATAATAACTTTTTTTATGTTAATAATGCTATATCTTCTAATTTTGTATTTATTTTTGTTAACGAGCTTCAGGAAGTCCGAAAAAACTAATGCCTTTAAATAATTTTAAATTTGGACATCTGACAATTATTAATCGATTACGTCAAACTCGCTTTTGACCAAATAAAGGTTGTGAATAAAGGTTATATTAAACATATAATAAATAACCTGCATATTCAGCTGGATATATATTAAATGTAGATAATTATTTAGTAATTATATGTAATTGATAATGAAATTGATATATTCATATCACACATTAACATCATGAAAATAAAAAAAATTAAAAAAATTCTTTACATCTCACAAAACGTGCTTAACGGCCTTCCGCATCCCAAATAATAATATTGCAAATCTATTTCTTATGATCTCCATCGTTTTTCGTAAAATTATCAAATCATATTTTTTTTACTAAAACCAAATTAAATTGTCTCCTGTAAAAAATATATTTTAACACTCGGAATATGGGATAAGCATATTACTCAATTGTGCTGATATCGAAGCTTGTCCTTGTCGATATAACTTTTGCAGGATATTACGTAAAGTTTAATTGATTTCACAGTTGTCATTGGAATTTGTATAAGTTTTACCAAAGCTTTTGTACGTTCTATGTCAAAAGAAACTGATATTTTCATGTCCTATGTTCCTTTGGTGGAGTAGAAGGAATTTACGGCTCTTTACCGTGCTAATGGAAATCAGGTGTCGATATCGCTTGATCCTGCTAATCTGTGATGGGCATCATCTACTCCAAGCCCAGTCGACAAATCCGCTGGCACAGCCGCCCCTTTATTTATTTCAGGCGACCAGCTTCCCCTTTATTTAAAAATTGTAATCCTAAAACTCTTTGAAGAAATGGATGCGTTTATTTCATGTGCTGCGTCTATTTTCTATTCTCGTTTATTTCATGTGCTGCGTCTATTTTCTATTCTCGTTTATTTCATGTGCTGCGTCTATTTTCTATTCTCGTTTATTTCATGTGATGCGTCTATATCTATTTTTAAACCTGTTTGAAGAAATGGATTTATGGAATGGTTTACTTACTACAAAGGAATGGTTTACTTCATGTGCTGCGTTTACTTATTTCATGTTTTACTTGAAATTAAATCGGATTCTTCTTAAATTGTTGTGGACAGTTAGATACAATAGTTGTGTAGTGCCCACCATTTTTAATATAATACTCCCTACATACAAATTAAGAATTATCAACAGTAATAGTGATATATTCATCATAATAAATCTTATTTTCTGCGTTTTACGCGAATTTATTTGCTTTTTTATTAAATCTTCTACTTTGGTTGTTACAGCAGGTTGATTCATAATTTGTATGTAGCTTTTTTAAAAATGTTTAATATTTTAGTTTCCATGTTCTTACGACAGATTAAGGCTGTTTCCAGTGGAGATGTTGCTCTTTGCCCTCGAATATAACCTACAGCATTATATCGAGATTTAACAATGATAATTATAATATATTTATAAATAATTTAAATGGCTCCCTCAACTGTGATGTTGCAACATAAACATAAAAACATAACTTCGTTTCTGCAATAGATCTAGAACATTTTAAAATAATACATTTAAGAAGAAATACTTACGATTCCAAAAACTTAAAATAAAAAACTTCAAAATGCAAACTCAATGTTTTTTCATCAAATACAAGAAATCCTAACCATGTCAAAATAAAGTAAATTTCAATGAGTTAAATGAATTAACAAGTAAACGTAAAGAAAACATTGGCTACTTAGTCTACTGAATTCTGAATGCAAAATAAATAAAAACACAAAATCGACTTCTAAAATATTGTTTTCTATAACATAGCAATTAAAGAAATTTTTCTCTTTCTATTTCAAATTAGGTGGATTTCAATGCTCGAAGATTCAAGATCCACTAAAAGACACCCTTTTTGCGTATTTACTTAGCGGATTCGAGAAAATTATTCCACTGATTTTGTTCGCCATGCGCCGAAGAAAGTATCGGAGAAATGTGCTTATGTTATTTTTTGATTATTTAATTTGTGTTTTAGATAAATTAAGAGTTACTGGATTTTCACATAATAGATACAAAAAAGTTGAATAAGGGATTTAGTTTCCGTGAAATACGATATTCTAAACCACTTATATTTTACAGTTAATAATTAGAAAATTAATAAAATCTGATAGTAATTGAAAATAAACTCGTAAAAAACTATTAGAAATCAAACAATAGAGTTCCATAAATACCTATGTAAACATTTATGTAAGGATACAAAGTGCTTCTGCGGAAGTGTTTGAAAATATTAATTTTATTTTTAACAAAAAAGTGTAGTATATTGTATTGTATATTGTATCTTCTTTCTACTTATGCCTTTGATGACATGATCGTAAAAATATCGTGATTTCCGCAAATCCTTTGTTCATAACTTTTTAATATCTTATATTTAGCTCTATTTAGTTTTATTTTGTGGACACAAGATATTTAAAATATATGCGTTAAATGAGATCTTTTTGTAGAAATAAGTTTTTGATAAAATGGATCTAATACCTACTTGCAAATTTGATGGTTTACAGGTAATTATGGCCCATGAAGTATTAAATATATAATTATGAATTTAGGACTTATCAAATTTTCTAATCTATTCCAATAATATATTAAGCATTGTATAAAACATTATATGCACAAGAAGCACAAAAATCTAAAACATCCAAAGAGCAAACTGTAGGAAATTTGGTGATTGATCAATTCACAGAATATTTGTTGGCTTTTTTTCATTATCGATTTTTGTATTAAATAAAAAAAATGCCCCTGCTTAAAGGAACATGTAATTTTTATTCATTAATTGCAATAGAAAAATATTGTTAAAAGAGTCTAAAACAATGAAAAGTTATATCATTTTTCTAGGTGGCGACAATTTGCGTATAATTAATTTTTTGAAAAGAATCGTGATGGCTTCAAAAAATGTTAATGTGATTTACCAAGTAAAAAGCTCACTTTATATACTAGCTAAACCGCTTTCAATATCATATTTTATTATTTTTGAACTAATGTTTTAAGGTCACATGAACATTTAAATTTAAATGAATATTTTCACAATTTTCAATTTAATTAAAATAATTACGATCGCCGTTCAAGGTCAATATAAAAATTTATGACCCCTCAAATTTATATTTATTGGGTAGCAAGCATTTCGGAAATTGTTGTTTGCATTTGTACCTTCTATGATAGTATCTACACACGATGTATTATATAAGTCACTGCGTGTAAATTTAGTACTTCAATGTTTACGATTGCAAATTAAGCTTCAACCAACTTAGCATCGTGGATGGTGATACAGTTCCAATTTGTTGTTCACTTTAATGAACAAAATGAGAACTTTATTACAATCTATGATACTTCATAGTTTGTAATCATAACGATTGTGAACTATCAAGGAAAGACCTTGAGATATGTAACGAATATAATTGTTTTCACATTAAAATCATAATCAAATATTCAATGAGCTTATTTTCAACAGAACCTTTTGATAAAGGCACAGGCACACAGCAACTTTCAGTGTAGCTTTTTAAAAAAATTTGTATGTACTGTGAAATGAACTCTTTTAACACATCGGACATTCCCGACACACATCTGTTTCAGAAACGACTAGCTTCACTGAAACGTAATCAGGTTGAAATGAAATAAATATACAGACAATCGTATATCGGTCAAGAGAGAACAAATTAGACAGTTAGGGAGTGAAAGGCTATTTTTCAGCTATTTGGATATGAATATTATTATTAAATTAATACAATTATTTGCCTATTGCAAAAATAACGCAATTGATATTGTATTGCACGAGTAGTCTCACTCTCTTTTTCTGCAATATTCTTTGAAAACAAACTGATGTATAAAACAAAGAATTTCGAAGAATTACTTCTTCTCTATAAGTATTAAAAATATTACATATATCTAGGAAATATAATATATCTAAATAGATAAAAATAAAATATAATAGAATACGGTAATGACTAGAACCCAAATGGGTAAATTTAAATTTTTCAAATAAACTGTTAATGGCATTTCATTAGTAAGATTAATTTTTTACTATGCTTTCCTTTCTTATTTCTAACTTTAATTTTGTGTGATTTTATTTAATTGGATTCAAGCAAAAATACTAAGTTATTTGTAAAATGTAAAATTTATTTATTTACATCATATTCCAAATGTTTCGTAAGCAATTTTGTTTAATGTATTTAGCGTTAAGATTGTATAAATGCATTATCACTTAATGTTCATTAAAAAGTAAATGAAAATACGTGATGTAATATTATATTTACTTTATTTCAATTCTTAACCACAACCTAGGTTTTGTTGTATGATAACATCTTCAGGTAGGCAATTTCAAATCGCCCATCTGAAAATGTTGTAATTCAACGAAACCTAGGTCGTGGTTAAGAATTTATTTAATTTAAATAAAGTAGATATAACAATATATCAGGTAGTTTCATTTACTTTTAAAAAAAATTAAGAAATATTATAATAAAAAATATTCATTCCTTCAAAAATCCAGTCTTGCTTTAATATCATCTTAAACCCTGTAAATTTGAAAAACGGTAAAACATGATATGGAAACCCTGACTAAGTAACTTTAGTAAATTATTCACCCACGTCAAAAGTTTTCATTCAACTTTAATATTTTTATCCCATTGCAAAGAAAATAAAGAATTTTAATTATTTATTACGAGTCATACAATTATTCATTATTGTAATAATGTAATAATGATACTCTAAAAGAAATTTAAACTAAAATTAAAGAAAAGTTTAATTAAAATATAATCGTTGTTAATCAAATACTTCAATATTTAGTACGGATATAATTTAAAAAACGTGTATTTTTTATATTATTTGAACTTTTTTTATTTCATTTGACTGCATGTAATGAGGAGTCTAATTATAGCTATCTTATATTATAAAAAAACAATATATAATGCATAATTTTAAATTTTATAATTTTTTATTAATTAAAGTGTAAGAACTACAAAATTTAAATCTTATACATTTGAGAGAGGGTTCTCTTAGTGCACGGTTTTATGTACGTATGTCTGTCATTCCATCTTAATATCAAAGTTGGGAGAAGAAAATTTACAGAAAATTATGTACATAGAACTTAAGTTTCACTGGTGATAAAACACAATAAATGAACTTTTTTTATTTTGTAATTTTCTTAACATTTTTTGTGTAACGTTCCAATTATTTTGCAAAAAAATGTCATTATCACTCGAATCAAGATGTCTAGAATGAAAATCATAGTAAAGTGGACCCAGGAGATTTTAGATTTTTTTTCATTTCACTTTTTTCTTCAGAATTAAAATACCAAAGAAAAAATAACGTCGCTATTAAGAGCTTCTTATTCTACGATAAAACCACTTTCAAGTATTTACGATATTCGCAAACAATACGCCCTCAGATATAATCAAAATTGCCGCATAATTAGCAAGAAAAAATAAAAGTAAGTCTGTTATATATTTATTCCAATAAAGTAACATTTGCTACTACCCAGAATAAGAGTCACCGTGTTCCCATAGTTAATATGATTGTTATTAAATTCATTTTAATACTTAAATTCATACTGAATATCTAAATGACACCACATTTTTTCTATTTATTTACCAAACAATTCTTACAATATCTAAATCAATCTGATGATTTTCCATAAGTGTAAGTGTGAATGTTCCCCGAATACGGTAATGACACAAAACTTACTCCACAAATCTCGCATACGTAACTAGACCTCTTCTCTTCTTTTTCTGGTACTACATGATGGCTGGTGGTAATATTTTACTTCTTGTAAAAAATTATCACCAGCAAGTGCTCTCTATTTTGGTATTAATATGGTACTAGCGTGACCCGTGCGAAGTCTTCGCATTATAAATTATTCAACTCAATTTAATAAATCAAAATTGATTGCAAGTATTCAATTCATTTCTAATTTTGCACACTGCTTATTATGTTTTTATTCCATTATGAAGCTCAGATGACAGATCAAACAAATATTTTACAAAAATTGACATATAGAGGCGCAAGTATCAAAAGCATTGAGCTAAAGCGCCACTTTATTTATACGTGAGTGGATTTGAAATTAAACAAAAATTTTACCGACCGTCAATCATATTGACGTTGAGCCGTTAGATGGCAGCATTGCTGTTTTGTGTATATAATTTTAATAATTAATTAATTTGCAAAAACAATAGCAATAATACATTTTTTAGTTGTGGATAGAGCAAGCAATTATCCATAAAATGATATATAATTTATGTGGATTAGTTGTGAGGTTTTTTCTAAAAAGGGAGAGTAACATCTTAAAACCTTAGCGTATTAATATATAAGATGATGATTCTAAGATTTCTCTTTTTATTTCTATAAGAGAATTTAGCTAGTTTTTGGATTTCTATGATTAGATTGCAAGCATTAGCTAGCCTTAGTCTAAAATTTGTAAGTATATTTTTTTCACTATCGTCATTATTTTATTTAATATATGGAAATTTATAACAGTAGCTTTAAAAACTAATTAGAAGACACTTACACGAATGCTTACTTTATCTGCTAATAAACTTCTGTAATAATAAAAGTGATTGACACCCTCCCCCCATATTTCTTGTGTATTATGCTATAATATTAGGACAGTGAATGTATACTTGATGCATATATCCACTTAATACATCACAATGACTCTAAGCCTCGCAACATCGCTTTATTTATTTGGCTAGAATATACTGTTTTTTTTACCATGCCACACTTTAAATGATGATTGTTTGTTGATTGTGAGTTGATGTTCTCATTGATTGATTGTTTTTGTGAATTGACGCTTTACTTGGTAGCTCTGGTTCAGTGCAGCAAGCATTAGTTTGATGTTCTATAATTTATCTATAGTTGAATGACTAATAGGTAAAATGTCTGATGTGTTACAAACGTGAATACTCCCTATTGTTTTACGAAATCTTTGTTAAGACGTAATTAATAAAATAAGTTTACAATTCAGTAAACAAAAAATATTAAAACTGCTCATCACTACAATATAATCTTTATCTGAATATGGATATACATCCACCATAATAAATAATTAAATAAATAACTCAGATTTCAGCAATGTTTTCATAATTTTACTTTTCTTTAACCATTGCGTATTTATTAACGTGTGGAAATATATAAATCTATTAAATGTTAAGTCAACAAGTAATATCTTCCACATATTATTACTTCAAATTCTTGACTTAATTTTTAATCCTAATTAAATTCCAAATTTGTGATTTATTTTGCACTTCTGAATGACCTGTGAGTTATGAAGCGGGTACAGTATCCTGAATCCCGATGTAGTATTAAGAAAATTCAAGATCTATTTTTGTATTTAATGAAGCTTACATAGAATCTTAAATTACACCGGTGTTACATAAAATAAAAGGAGTTTCACGTTAAGATATCCGTAACTTCTCCGACGGTATAATTTTTGCAATAAAACTTATGTTTATATTTTTTTATCAAACTTCACGTACAAATGGTATATAATGTTGGATGAAACATATAATTTAGCACATAATAAACAGATATATATGACTTAACTCTTTTGAAACATAAATAAACTCAAACTCTAAGACTTATATAAAAATTATAAGACTTCCCTTTCTTCTTTGGGCATAAAAGTAACTAATTTAAAAAAAATACGCGATTAAACCACAGGTTGACATATGATCCAATAACAAAATTATCGTTACGTTTCTTTTTTTATTAATTTTGGCATTCAAATGTCAGATTATGCGTCATAAGTTATATTTCAGTGGATTGTAGGGAAGATAAACCAATTACCTGTGCAGGAATCAGTATTTTTTGTATATATATAATGAATAAAATAGAATAAACAAATCGAAGTTAATTTTGAATATATTTGGCATTCATTTGGTGGAAATTAATTATTCACAATTAAATGAAACTACGTGATGTAGTATTATTTCTACTTTTTTTAAATTCTTTACCATGACTTAGGTTTCGTTGTATTACAACATCTTCAGGTGGGTCGTGGTAAAGAACTTAAAGGAAGTATGATTAATACTATATCACGTAGTTTCATTTAATTGTGAAGTTAATTTATCAATTTTCCCAGTACGTGGCACCTCTATTCATAAATAAGATTCGATCGCAGATTAGTAGAACATATTAATGTGTAAATAATGGGCTTAAATTCATAATTAGTCTGTTTTATGAAAAATATGACATTTCGTTAATTCTTGTAATTATGTTATTTGTCATTCATTGTTTATAATTTTATTTCTGTCAAATTGGTAACACCCAAATTTAATATTGCCGAAGACAATTTATAAAGTTTCAAAGAAGTGGTGTTAAATGTGAACTTTTATGAATTTATATTAGTTTGCATACAGATTGTATGAGGTAGCACAAATCATACTTTAAATAGTAGCAAAATATCGATTAAAATAATGTGCTTTTGCGTTTGTACAGTAATATCAAATAAATGACTCAAATATACATTGTATTTAGAAAAATAATTTGAATCGTTTAAAGAGTATAATATATTTTATTACACATTTTTGACATACTAATGTACGAATATATACTGACACTGATTATTTGATCCAGGTCTACACGGTAGTTCATCTTTAGATGTAGAAACCTATATATAATAAAGGAATTTCTTCTTGACGTCGCAGTTTTTTCTCTTAGGGGAAGAATTTTGAGAAAAGTGTTCTGTTGTATTTAAGCGAGTCTTATATACTTGTAGATAGTAGGAATACAAAATATCCATATGTAGGTGTACATTATTTTCAGCTACACTTTTTAACTTTCATAAAATATCATATATATATATATATATATATATATATATATATATATATATATATATATATATATATATATATACATTTTCTTTTTAAATGCGAATTTTTAATTTTTTTCATTGTAATTGCACTGAATTAGTTTTTTATATCTATTATATTGATTTTTGGTCCTTTTCTAACGAAATTTTTTACTTTGTTATTTGTGACATCATTATAATATTTTTTATATAGAAGTTCTCAAAAGGCACTCTCCATGTGTGTGAGCTGAGATAAATTGCCTTTGTAAAATACATATGCATATGTACGTGCATACCTGCGTGCGTGCGTCGTTCGTACGTGCGTGCGTGCGTGCGTGCATGTTTACATGCGTAAGCCTGCCCGTGCGCTTGCGGGTGTGCGTGTGTGTGGGTGCGTGCTTGTGCGTGCCCGAGCGTACGTGAGTGTACGTGTGTGCGTATGTTCGTGCGTGTGAGCATGTGTGTGCACTAGCACGTACCCGTCCGAGTGTGCATGTGCATGTACGTGCGTGGGTAAACTTGTGACTCGCGCTGGCACGGACGTGAGCGTGTGCGTGTGCATGCGTGTGTGTATGTATGTACATTTGATGCTATTTATAACTTTCAAACATTTGTTCTATGACCTTTTTTGTCAGTTCATACCAATAAAAATTTGTCTATATTAAATAGTTTTATTATCAAACAGTATTGTGGTCATTATTTTATTAGAGATTTATTTACTCTGCAAAATATAGAAAAACGTCAAATTTCAAATATAAAATTAAAAAATCATATTTTTTCAACTGCTTTTTGCGCTGATACTAAATGAAATCTCTAATTTAATATGGTTTTTTTTCAAAAACAAAAATGTACATAATTTTGAATCCGCTTGCTCGGATTTGATCAAATTATTAATTAAAATAAGTAAAATTGAAATGTAGTTTATTCTTCAGAAGCTGTTAACCTATATCAGACAACGTTGTGATAAAATACAAATTCAATTTAACCCTTTTTCTACGGGATCGTAAAGTACGTATTAATTTTAATATTATTTTGCATGTATAATAAACTTACGTCTCAAAGAGCGATTATCCAAGTTTTAGGGATAATTAAAAATAAGCTAGTTATGGTATTTAATATTAGTATAAAGGGCGTGTTGCATGTTAAATATTGTACTTTGGACGTATTGGTAATTGTTACAGATATTTACTTAATGTGAGCTTTTTGTCAAACGAGACCTCAATAAGTGGGTGCATCCGTGCGTCCGTGCCTGCATGTGTGCGTGATGCGTTCATGTTTTCGTTACCAATATTTGTGAAATTAAATTATTAGTAATAAATCATATAAAATTTATGAGTTTCACTTCAAACGTACTAGTTTCTACACAGATATTTTTTTAAATCCATATTCCCAGTAATCTCCATAAATACGTATTTCGAATTTTAACTCTATTTTAGAAACGCTTAATAGAAACAAAGTCAAACTACAAAAGCGCAAACAATAATAATTGACTATCAGTAAGAATAAAATCATTAAGGGTTATTTGTGTTAAAAAATATGGACGCGAAAAAGTCATAAATAATCATAAATAAGATCAAAAATTACAAATCTGGTACAGGAATTTACTAGTATTTTGGTATGTATATGTACTATGTATATATATATATATATATATATATATATAATATATATATATACATATATATATATATATATATATATATATATATATATATACTTTTGTTAATAACATTATTTGCTTTGAGTTTTATTAGAAAAAATTCGACACACCACATTTATGAAAATAACTTAATAATTTAACTTTCTTTCAAATAACAGAACATTCTACTTTTAACATTATATAATCAAAGAAATGTATTGTGAATCCGAGGTAACTCATAAACTAACAAAGTTATTTGAGATTTTTTTAAAATAAATTTTGAATAACCATGCTTAGAAGTGGAACTCTACGTTAAAAATTTAATTGTCATTAATAAGCGGGAAGCTGTGATGTCAGGCGCCTTACACACTTTTACTTCTGGATCAAATTTCCCATTCAAATAAGGCCAACAAATTTACTCCATTTCTTTGTTTTGAAGCTTATCTTGAATGTATTATTTATTTATGAAAATACTGAGGTTTTCCACCTTGTAATATTTTATTTCGTTGTTAGTTTTCGGACTGTATTAAATTTAGTCAAATTTAAATTTTATATGAGCGTATTTTTCTTTGATCACGAAGAGCGTATTTTTCTTTGTCTTGAATAAAGAAATATAGTTAACTCGAATACAGGGAAATGTTAACTAAAAGTTATATAATAGGAAACGCAAGTTACGTATAAAATTATATTGTGTAAAAGGTAATTCAAACTTAAATTTGTACCAAAATAATAATTATTTTATTAATTTCTTTTCTTTTATAAGCAAATAGAGAAGGTATAATAATAAAAAAGGAAAATGACATTCGAATATGATAATGTTTTTGAATTATTCACCGACCTAGTGTGTAGACAAACAAGTCCGTGAATTTATCACATAAAACCCATGAGCATTTTTTCAAATTCTCAAAAGGCACTCTCCCTGTGTGTGGATGCGTGCATATGTATGTGCATGCCTGCGTGCGTGCATGCACATACATAAATTGCGTGCATGCACATACATAATGTGCATGCACATATAGAAATTTGTGTTAAAATACTGACGTGCTTGCTGAAATTAACCAATATATAAATAACAAAAAAAAAAATAAACCTATTTCAAGATATAATCAATATCTAAATAGTTTTATACTCTTGGAATCCATGGTTGAAAAATTGTGAGAGTAGGAGGAAGAAGATGTACTGTAGTATGCTATGGGGTAAAATATTTCTCGAATTAGACTAAATTAAAAAATAATAAGTGGAATTCAGTTCCAATTTTAAAGATTTTTCCAACAATATTATATTATAAATTATTCTTGTTCTATTTGCATATACAGGGAAGTATCTATATTTAATTTCTATTTTAATATTTTGCCACATATTAATTTAAATCTTTATCTGAGTCCTATGGTCGCAGATGAAAAATTTCATTCCTCTATTAAATTAATACGATTTAGTTTTAAAGGATTAGCAGGTTTAATATATTGTAAAGATTGAGTATAAACGTACGATATAACATGTAATTTCTGCTGACCCATCAAAATATTGAGTGGTTCTATACCGCTATCGGTCCTTGATACACACAAATCTCCATACATACGCCTTTTGTCTACCACTGAGCAAGTGAAGTACCACAAATATCTCTAAATATGTGTAAAAAATTGCCACAGTACATAGCTTATTAACATGTGTAGCTCGCTATAACTTGACGACTTACGACATTACCACCGTACGTGGTATAAATTGCGTCCCTTTTCTAGCAAATAAAATACTGAGAAAATGTAAAATTATGTTTGCTGCTCCTGCATTAATTTTATAAAAAAAATTAGTTTAAAATGTGTGCAAATTTTACTGGTCAAAGGAGAGCAGAAGAAGGAATTAAAGTTTTTATACATTCTCAATGCATAAAGTTATGTAAACCTTGACCTGCAATAGAATTTATTGTTTTGTAGTAATAATTTATATGTTTAAGAGTAATAATTTAATGTTTATCATATTTTAGTTGCAGGAAATAGATTACAGCATACAAACAAGAGATCCTGGATGACTTGTTGAAAATTGAGACGATTTCTTCAACATAACCTACATGGTTGGTTGGTTATTAATAATTTGCTTTATCAAGGGTACCTACTGGTACAAATAACGAATCTGTACCGTTTTTCTCTCGTAATTTGATGCCAACTCTACAGAAACATGAAAGCTGTACATGTAATAGAAACAAGAAATTAGATTGAAAAATAACGAATTGAAAATTTTGTTCAGCAAAATATTTACAGTATTATTTTTAGACATTATGTATTAAAATAAAACTTTTTTACAAAAACTTTTAACTGACTTTAAATAACTACCGAACTAGAAGTGTACAGAAAAGTATCAAATGCTTTTCTTATTTCTCATCCATAGGCAAACCTGTCCACACCGATAATATCATTTCACTTGGCACATAAATACACGCATGTATAATCATAACAATATAAAATTTTCATAATATACAATTTTCATATATCCAATTTTCATAGAACTATACAGAAAACATTCTTTTAAATGAAAATTATTATTTAAACCAGTTGATAAATGCTAAAGCTATGAGATAACATGACACAAATACGGTAAAATTGAGAACCTCCTCCTGATTTGGAGTCGGTTAATAAATGACATTGCGTATGTGGATGGATTTTTAATAAATTACCACATAAGTCGGAATATATTGTAATCTTTGGGTAATAATTATGACTAATGGATATAATAAATAAGCTACTGATATTGTAAACGACATATTTAAAAATATGGTAATTGTTCACAAGGAAAATGTAATAAATGTGGAACATTCTATATTTAACCTCTAAAGTATTTTTATTAATTCACATCGGATCTTTACAATTGAATCAACAGACGTCACTGTTTTTCCAGTTGCTTCTACAATGTATAAGAAATATAAATAACAGTACCCATTAGTATCTACAATATTGGTTCGCTATCATTCCGCTAAAGCAAGTGATGTGCGCCTGAGATGACAAAATACTTCCTCCTCTTTCACACATAGTTGCATGCACACAACTACCTTTCGAATATGTATTTTTACTTCAATAAATTTTTATGTATGTGAGCACATTTGTATGAATGAATTATTAAAAGAATAAAAGTTCTGTAGCACTCTTATATCTACAAACTTCCATTACTAATTACATGTCTCATATTAAACACTGTCCTTAAATAAATTTTGCTGCCAACGGCATTTACATTATAAATTCTCTTAGATTGTTTCCTCCAATTTTTGCACTTTCATCCTCTTTAGATTTGTCATTATATCTTAAATACTATTTCCCTTAATTTTTTGATGTCTACTGTATTTCATCAAAATTGCTGGCTGCTCCGTTTTATTATTTTAAACCTCCACGACGATGCAAGATTTTACTGTGTGCAGTGTAGAGTCAAAATTTAAACTGAGTAAGGAACACGATTAAGACTAATAAATTTCGTTTTCACTAAATTTCCTTTGAATGAAGATATATGCCAGGGTCATACAAGTTTTTGTATGTGAAATACTATTTTACAAAGTTAAGTAGTAAAGGAATAACTACCTACATTATATTTTTCTTCTTTACTTGGCGACTTTTAGTATCTTGTTTATGTCTTTATTATAATGCTCTCCTTCGTCAATTTGTTGAAGCTAATAGAATTGCGTAATTTTAAATGGTTTCATAGCAAAAATATATAAATTCGTTATATTTTTCACTGTTTGTCGTTACAGAAACAGGAAATTCAAACGAATGATGTCTTGACAAATTTGCTTTTTACATTACTTTTTTGGATATATTTTCTTCAATTGCATTAACAGTTTTCCTATTAATAATCATTAGTTACAACCAGGAGATACTCACCTATTGGCAATGGACTTAAGAGATTAAATTCATGGTCAATCGAATAGTGTACAGGTATTCCCCTTCTCTTAAGACGACTTAAAGGAATCAGTGCAGATTCCAGTGCACCATTTTTACAAAATGTTCATTGCATCTTTGTTATATTTTGACGACCAAACTTTAGCCGTTTGCCTTAAATCTCTATATATCCTGGATACGGCAGCCAAACACGTTTCGGAAAATAAATTCAAACAATCCGTCGCTCAATTTGTCTACACGATTCAGACTACGAATAATTTCTGGTGGGACGCGATCTGAGATGAAGTCAAAGTTGTTTCCTTGTAAAAACGAATGGAGATATTCCACTGTGCAGACTAATACCGAAACTCTTTTCTAGCGTAGCAGTAGCGGTGTTCACAGTCGCTTAATGCTTTATTTCCTTACTAAAATGTATGTGGACCATCAAATCCAATCTGTACTAAAAGAGTGATCAAATTGTCTAGGTTTGAACCTGAAGCAAGCATCTTCTTGATTATTTTAAAAACAAGAGATAATTTTGAAGAATTGGAAGCGATCATTGACCGTGCTGCGTAACTTTATCATTCTTATCAACATTAAATAAATAATGAAGTTCATCGGGTGCTGGTTCTTTATTATTATGTTGATTTTCATTTTTCTCATTTTTCCATAAGGCTTTTTGAATGTACTAGTTTCCGCCTTCCTTTTTCTGCACTGGCATTTTTTAATGTAATTTTACTTTTGTTGATACTCTGAACGTGTATTTCCTTCTTTCCAAAATATTTTAACTTTTGACCACCGCCTTATAATTCTTTTCTTTGCTTCCATTGTTTCAAAATTGCTAGTGAAGTCATGTAATTTGTTTTATTGCGTGGTTTTTTCGAAATTGTTTCAAGATTTCTAGTCGCTATCGAGTTCGTAACATTTAATTCCAGTTTGATTCAGCAGATGCATTGCTCTAATACTATTTTGGAATTTCAGGTGTTTTAAAAGTTTTTTGATTTTACACTTCATCAGAAAAACATGACAATCTTTTTGCAATATTTGATTATTATTTTTGATATTATTTAAAAATATTTTGCTGAGAAAACAAGGTCATTAAAAGTTAGCTTGTTGTAAAATGTGTCGTCAAACACATTTTCTTTTAGTCACGGGGAGTGACGTATAGATTATATTATATTTGAGCATTCATTGAAAGAAGAGCTGTTGAAGAGTCCCCTCAAGTTAGAAGAAATTGAATAGTGACCTTTTTGTTCATGTAATTTATAATAATTCTTTTTTAATCAAAATATTTTGTAGGCACTTAAGTCCACTGAAGGGAATAGGATAGGAATTTAAGTCCACTGTATATTTTTAGGTAACTTAATAGCATAAACAGTTTGAAAATGGATAAAATCCATAGAAAAAGCCGTTAAACCATATTTTTTTAAATACCCAGAATGATGTTTTCTGAAAATTTAAAAAAAAATTGACAATACCATTCTAAACTTAAGCTCATTTCCCTGTGGGTATTCTTTCTCCCATTTGCAATGTCTAATGTATTTTTAGGTAGAATATTGCATAGAAGATGGGAAAAAATTACCAAATTTACTTTAGTTAATGAGGATTATATTTATATTCAGTCAGTCAGTCATAGTCAGTCAATTACAGTTAGCCGAAAAATTCAAGAAGCCGAGTTCAGAACCAGTTATAAAATAACCTAGATTGTGTTTCAAAATTAAAACAAGCAATAAGTTGAAATTTTACTCTCATTCCAATGTTTTGTTTTGCAAGAAAATTAATTAATGGTTGTAGGTAATAAATAATTACGTTCCAGTGCAGCAACATTAAACCCTGATGTCGTTAACCAGTCAATCAAATTAACAGTAATTTCGTTTGTATCATTTTGTTAATTTAATATAAATCCCGTCCCCTCATTTCTGTCTGAAAAATATAATAATAAAATATTTAAAACTTTCTACATCATAAACTATAGAAATTGCGGCGAAAATTTGTTAATCAACTCAATAACAATAATTTTAAGTTCCTGAGCAGAAAATTGAAATTCCAGAAATTTTCTTTCTTTTTAATGATAAAGAAAAGAAAATTATAATTTTAAGTTTGTTTTGTGTTGTTTTCGTTAACGATGAATAAATAGTATCGGGTTTCGTTTTATTTATCTTATATTATATGTATAATAGGGAGATAACATTTTAAATTTTGTTTGTAAAACTGTTTTTTTTATGCTTCTTAAGGATATTAGTGATTTCTTTATAAAAAATGTACTAAAAGTTATTGTATATTGCTTAGTCAAAAGGAAGTAAATAGAAAATCTCTCCAGAAAAATATAAATTTAAAGTAGCACCTTTATATATGAATATTGTTGTATTATTATTAAAAGCAATAAAACTAACAAACACGAGTAGAACTTTCATAACGAGGGTCCCGTACGCTTTAGGCGTATATACATAGATATGAAACCTTAATGGTACATAACATTTATATTAAACTATTAAGAAATATAATTTTCACAGGAAAACATGGTGGATATTAAAAAAATTGCAACAGTTTTCCCTTAATTTTCGTGTCACATTTTATCAACCCTATTTCTTTCAGGATTTTTTGCTTATTAGTTTTGGAAATAAGGGGGACGATATCCTTTTTTGCCTATAATTTGGAATATCTTTTTACATATGCGATTTAAAATTATAATTTTTTGTCAATTCAAATGATATCCTAACTTCAGCTCTTAAAACTTTGGTTAGTAAAAAATACGTCGGTTAAGCTTTTTTTGGAGAAATCGGCTGTGAACGTAGGAAACGTAAATATATTCCTATAGCATCTTTTAAAGGCGTATAAATATGACGCACATTTAAAAAATTACGGCATTTGCGATCATGACTATAGTTTTCCTTCAACTTTTACGTGAGGTTTTAAGAACCTATTTTTATTAATTTATCATGTTTTGGAAAATGCAAGAGCATAATTTTTTTTCGCATGTTTAAGAATTTACAAGAGGTCTTATTTATATTTTAACTACCAAAATATTTGCTAGTTAATATGTTTTATTATTTTCCTGAATTTCAAGAACGGCTGTGACCTGCGGATGGAACAGCAAGGAGTGAAGAACGAAGAGCTGGAAAAGTGTGGTCACCTCGTTCTTCTTATGAATAGAACTCAATGCAAGGATTGTTTTGGAAAATAAAGAAACATTTACTGAAGACTTGGACACCAGAAATATGCCTGTAGTAGTTCAAAAGCAACGCCTACGCAATAGAATACTCCTTCATCACGACAACGCCTCTGTACAGTCTGATGAATGATCGACTATTTAACTAGATCGAGTGTAGAAATTATGGATCATCTGCCATACAGCCCTGACCTCGTACTGTACGATTTCTACTTATTCCGAAGAGTAAAACATAAGTAACACGAAAGCCATTTCAGCACGCTGAAAAAGTGGTGACTGCATTTAAAAAGGCTGCAGAAACGACGTCCAAGAAGACAAGTCAAGAGTGAGCATAGAGTCAAAGCAATAAATAAATTTAAACTTGGTATTTGGTTCTATTTGTGTATAACTTTGGTTTTACTTATGGTATGGATTACCATAGGTTTTTATCGGAAAAAAATGAAAGAAAAAATAATAGTTTAGTAAAAACTTCAAATATTTATACAATTTGCCTCATATTGTATTCTGAAGTAGTAATCAACAATTCTAAAAAAGATTCATTTATAATCTTATTGAAATCAACATCTAAAAAGAAACCAGAGCGTATCTTTTGTCATTCATCGAGTTTTTTATAATAAAATTATAAATAACCCAGGATAAATTCATATTATATTAAAATACTTGTTGCTAAAGAGATAATACTGATAAATTATAATTTTCCCTTATTAAAGCCTAAAAAAAATGTTTAAATTGTTCTCTGATGTTTTGATCATTTGTTAAGTTACCACAGTTTTAATAAGAATAATTTTAATAAGAGGTGATTGAAATTAATTATTTGTCCTAACGTTGTAGAATAAAATTTGTTCGTGGGACATGGTGAAATATTTATTTTCATACTTATATACTAATTGAAAAAGGTATTCAATTCCAATATTTAAATTTCTAATAGACCGTATGTTATGTATGCTTGCGTATTTATTTTTGTTCATTTTTACCACTTTATATGACATTACGCACCGTAAGTAAATGTATAATATTGCAAAGTGGAGAATATAAATAAATACTTGAGTTCAAGAAAAGCAAAGAATTTACGAAATATTAATTTTTTTGCTTTCAAAATACTCGGGAAAAGTAATTCTTATTAAAACTGAGAATAAGTAAAAAAACTGTTCAGATTTTATTTATTGTTTAAATAAATATTTAAAAAATACCACTAAAAACTAATTTAACTACATGGAAGTTCGTATTTAACTAATTATAGAACATAAACATTTCCTAAATATATTTTACAATTACTATATTGCCAAAATTCATAGAAATATAAACAAAGGACCTATTCCAGTAAGCAGTAACATCATAGGATAGACTGGGTACGTCTGAAACAATTTTAGTTTTATCGTCTATAGTTTTGATTTTTATAATCTGAGCCACGAAGAAGATATGTCAAATAAAAGAGCATGTTTCTATCTAATTGGTTTCTACCTAATTTACCTCTAGGTAGGCCGAAATATATATCTGTACATCAAAATAAATACTTTGAAAGCTCTCGTTCTTGTCCCTCATTAAAAACTCGGTTGTGTGCTTTATATCCCATGTCTTGATTGTCTTTCTCGCCAGATGCATCTCGCTTTCGAATACATTTTAGGAGCGAACAGTGGTTTACTACATGGTTCTCTGCCGCTTTTCGTAATAAATCTTCTTTATTCACCTTCTCATAAGCGTCTTTGTGCTTCGACAAGTCTATTTTTTGCTCAAAGTCTTTCTTATGCGTGCTTTTGGCGTCAAGAAAACAAGAAAAAATAAATAAATTCAATGTTTCAACCGTACCCACAAAAAAATGTTTCAACCGTCCCCAACTCCTACTTTAGGTAAAAAGCTGTTTTAGTAATTATGACAACAATGATACATAAAAACTAGTCGCAATGCCATATTCTACAAGCTTCATTTCAACCAAAAACACACACTCAACTCTCTCAATTAAATAGAAACCGTAATAATTGGAAAATTATCCTAGCGAAAGTACTTACTTTTGGTTAACAAAACACAACAGGGTCTCCCAAAAAGAGCTAAAGCGAGAGTGATGCAACTCTGAGGTTCGTGTTTAAATCGGTCGTCCGTTTCATTCTCCCCTTGAACTCTTCACCATCCCACCAACGGTTTGCGAGATATTCATGTTGTTTCAACCGTCCTTTGTTTCAATCGTACCCAGTCTACCCTGCCCGACGCATCATCTATCGGAGATGCTTTCAACAAACATTAATTTAAATAAAATTGAATCTTCGAAATAAATCCTTTAAATTATTTATCTTAAAACGGGGTCATCAGTCAAACTTGTCTACTATTTATTTGAAAATTTTAACGTGGAAATCTGGAACTCAAATCTATTTCAAAGGCAAATATTCTATCCTTATGTATATATATATATACATTTGTTAAATTAATAAGAAATATAAAAAATAATGTAAAATTATATTCAATTTTAAATTATCTTTTTTTACATAATAAAAGAAAATTTTAGATAAATACTGACTAAAATTGAAAAAAAAAGCAAAAATATCAAATGTATAAAAAGGAAAAAAATTGCATCTCACTAATCCTTAGAAACTTTCCTTTACCATAATTTTCAAATGGTTAAGGCAAAAAAGGACCTATCACAATAGAAAAACAAATTCATTAACTCGCATATAAATGCATTCGTCAGCTAATTTAATTTTCTTAAATTAACAAAACTTACGTTATTTTATCGTCTCCGTTATCCAAATAAAATTGAATTCGTATAATGGAACAAGTTATTTAGAATTTCCATTCAATAAAAAAAATAGATTTCATTTTTCTTTTCCCCTTTCTTTTATTGAAAACCAGTGCATATGGAGTAATTCCAACTTGAGCTGTTTCTTTAGGACCTTATTATAAATTGACCATATTCAATAAAATATCGCGACTTCTTTACAATTCATCCAATTTTGGTTAATGTAAATTTTTATTCTTAGATGCAGATGTCATTAATCGTTCAATACAAATACATTAAACAAGTGGCGTACTGTAGAGCTTTCAAGTTGGAAAAAAACCATCAATAATTAAGTTATTCTACCAATTTTTATTCAATAATTATTTTATTTAAAATCTTAACAAACCAACAAATTCAAATCGAATTACATCTTTAATTACGCGGTACTGGCAGGGATCAACGTCCTGCAGTTCAGTTGAAGAGTGTCGTTCCTTCAAGTATCACGGTGAAAACGTTATAAGTTAAATTATCGAGTTTCAGAAACAAAAGGTCGTACAACTTGAAAATAGTGCTATAATCAATATAAAAATATCTTAAGGTCGTAACCGATTTGAAAGGTCTGTTTATTTAGGGCACCTATACACTGAATGAGTCGGCCGCCGGAAGTAATATCTTTGCCAGTGAGAGTTACTTAATATTACCGCGTAAAAATAATTACTCCTCATTGCGGAAATATTAATGGATGAAATAAATATTCCATTGTTTCTGGTATTTTTCCTTCATTTTATTACGTCATACCAGTACTTCATTGTAACACTTCCTGAAAAGTCGTTACTATATGTCATAATGAATTATTTACTTTAATTTAGTAAATAAATAATCTCTTCTAATAATTATATAACAAAACTCCAGCAGTAAAAGTCGGAGCTGTGAACTACTGTGACATTGAGAAGAGACAAGTGAATCGTTAGTCAAAAATGAAGCCATATTATTTCCAACAAAATATTCAGCCATCTGCCTAACCATCAAGCTATTAAATTGTATTAGTTCAAGTCACAACATTTTTGAAGTGAAACTTCTTTGTACGCAATCAGAGTAAAGTGTCAAGTCCAATTTCGTGCATCGTTTTTCAGGCCAACATTTTGATGCAACGTCTGAATGTGACTAATCTATAGAAAGAAGGACGGAAAATAGCTACTTATCTAATAACCGAAAGAGATAGTTGAACACGATAGAATAAGACAAGAAGTGAACATACGCGCGAATACACATTATACGTTGTGTGTCAAAAAACGTAATTGTCAAAATGTCTTTGATTTATTTACCTATTTATAACTGATTTATTACTAATGTTGCGTGAGCTTCATCCATTACGAGACTAACAATGTATGTACATAATTTATTTATAAATCCAGAATGAACTCGCACATTGAGTCGTCGTAAATACAATTTAAAACAGGAGCAATATGTTCTAGTACTAGCATTTAGTTTGTTCTAGTACTAGCTGGGCTATTTTTTAATTGATAATTTTCTATTAAATTTGTATGAATTTTCTATTAGGTTTTTAGCTCGATTTGTATAAATTTTACTGAATAATATTTTCATAACTTTTTTGACTTAAAATCTCCTTATACGAATTTACTAAAATTTAGAGTTATACGTAGAAAAGTCTTTAATGTTGAATTCAAATTAGATATCGAGGTTTAGATCAAGGCTTAGATCGCCAAAAGAGTTTCACTTCTCGCACGTGAATCACTTAACTACTTTTAAAAGTAAATTTACATAATTTATACAACTAATGTCTTTTGCGAAAACAGTAATTTGTTATAACTTTACAATAGTATTGACTTTTCTTAGACTGAAGGGTATTTACGTTGATTAACGGAAGTATTTTTTAAAGTAGAGTCATCTAGATCTATTCCCTAGCTCTCTTGTCTCGAGGATGCATTTTATTTGTTCAACAATTGTTTAGGCAACTGCAAAGTATGATTTATATTTAATAAGACTGCGAAGTTATTATGTAAATAAAGATAATTAATTAAATATCTATATATTAATACATGAAGACAAAAATTTGTACCTTTTTTGAGCGTATTGCGCGTAGGGAAAAGTGTGAGATTTGGCTAAGGTAAAGTTCATTTACAGAGGGAGTCAGAAAACTAAAATCTATAAATGATGTGAAAAAAAAAATTGCAATATTACACAAGCTTTGCAATGGATAATTTCCAAATTGTTTTCCAATTGTGTACCTTATCAAAAGTAAAATTTAATCCCTTGAAATTGGAAACAACATGTTTTATACTTCTCGAAACAATATGTTTTATACTTCTCGAAACAATATGTTTTATACTTCTCGAAACAATATGTTTTATACTTCTCGAAACAATATGTTTTATACTTCTCGAAACAATATGTTTTATACTTCTCGAAACAATATGTTTTATACTTCTCGAAACAATATGTCTTATACTTCTCGAAACAATATATTTTATACTTCTCGAAACAATATGTTTTATACTTCTCGAAACAATATGTTTTATACTTCTCGAAACAATATGTTTTATACTTCTCGAAACAATATGTTTTATACTTCTCGAAACAATATGTTTTATACTTCTCGAAACAATATGTCTTATACTTCTCGAAACAATATGTTTTATACTTCTCGAAACAATATGTTTTATACTTCTCGAAACAATATGTTTTATACTTCTCGAAACAATATGTTTTATACTTCTTTTTGAACGTTAATTTTTATTATCTTTTATTTGATTCAATAATAAGATAAAAAAATTAAAGCTGACAATGAATTGTATCAAAAAATAAATACCAATACATGCTATAAATGTTTTTTTTCAACTGTTACTAATATTAAGTTTTAAATTTCATGCGTATTGCAGGGAATTATGGTAAACAACACACGTTACTGACGTATTTGTACACGCTCAACTGACGCAATAGAAGAAACATAATGAAAAATACATGCGATAATTTTAAAGGTATACTCTCTGACAAAAGTTCAAAGTTTAAAAATTTAATGAATTATGATCGAATTTCGGCCACTGGGTGACCGTTATTAAAAATAATTTCACAATTTAGTGTAAAACGCTTATTATTGTAGAACGTATTTTACACGTGTTCAAGAGAGCTGCTGATGTGTAGGATTTCTAATTATGATTAATGAAGTAATTCGGTATCACTTCAGCTTGTCTTATATTAATTTTTCCTCAAATATATATATTTATATATATATATATATATATATATATATACATATATATATATGTATGTGTGTACATATTCTGTTGTATTATTTATTACGTGAATTAATATATAAAAACGCAACGCTCTTGTGCTTAAAATTAAATGCATTTTGTAACTGATGTTCTTTTTAGCGACAGCAAACAAATTTGCAGATAACATTTTTAGTATCATATTTTGCTATATTTAGTTTCCAATAATCTAATTCTTTTAGATGCATTTTGGTTTCTCATAAAATTATATAAATGACAGTGTCGTCGAAGCTTATATTGACTTCAACAACATTCATTCTTAATTTTGTTTTTGTCGTTTACAA